>OY728135.1:810988220-813388220 GCA_963277665.1 Viscum album
TGTCCAGCAGGGGGGGTGTCCAGCAGGGGGAGGGGGTCCAGGGGTGGTGTCCAGGGGGTGTCCTGGGGTTTAGGGGGTCCAGGTGGTGTCCAGGTGTGGTGTCTAAGGGTGTCTAGTGGGGGTCCAGGTGGTGGTGTCCAGGGGTGTCCAGTGGGTGGTGTTCAGGGGTGTCCAGTTGGGGCATGGGGGCTGTCCAGTGGGGGCAGGGGGCAGGGGGAAAGGGTGTCCAGTAGGAGGAGGGGTGTCCCGAAGGGGGAGGGGCTGTCCAAGCAGGGGGGAGGGGTGTCCGGCAGGGTGGGGAGGGCTGTCCAGGGGGTGTCCAGTGGGGCTGTCCAGTTGGGGAATGGGGGTTGTCCAGTGGGGTGCAGGGGGGGCATGGGGGACTAAGGGGGGCATGGGGGTGCAGGGGGGTGTTTTGTTTCATGTGGATTTGTGGCCTCACCAGATTGGTTGTTCCATTTTGAGGTACTGTAGTGTAAGAGTAGTGATAACCCCTATGACCCAAGTATCTTCAAAATCTTGATCATTTGTATTTCTCATCCTCTAATATATTTCTATAGGTTTCCTCTGGTGAAAACCTTGATCGTCATTGCTGCTTTGCTTCATCAGAGCTCTTTCTATACCTATCTCTCCTTGAACTCATATCATTTCTTGTTTTATAGTGGAGATGACGTCCTTCCTTCAAGGAAGAAGTGAAGACCCTTCTTCGTGATAGTTCCACAAGTGCAGAAATGAGAATATGAACTTTTGGATCCTGGTGCAGATGGGCTGCGAGGGGGGGCTGGTGCAGGTGGGCTGGGGGGTTGCAGGGGGCAGGGGGGGCTAGCAGGGGGTGGCAGGGGGGACTAGCAGGGGGTGCAGGGGGGTGCAGGGGGGGACTGGAAGGGGGGAGGGGGTGGGCTGGCAGGGGGACAAGCAGGGGGGCTGGCAGGGGGTGGCAGGGGGCAGGGGGGGACTAGCAGGGGGAAGGGGGCAGGGGGTGGCAGGGGGTGGCAGGGGGACTAGCAAGGGGCAGGGGGGGCTGGCAGGGGGACAAGCAGGTGGGTGGCAGGGGGCAGGGGGGACTGGCAGGGGGTGGCAGAGGGGGACGAGCAGGGGGTGTGGCAGGGGGCAGGGGGGACTGGCAGGGGGCAGGGGGACAAGCAAGGGGGCTGGCAGGGGGGTGGCAGGGGGCAGGGGGCAGGGGGCAGGGGGCAGGGGGGACAAGCAGGGGAGTGGCAGGGGGTGGCAGGGGGTGGCAGGGTGGCAGGGGGCAGGGGGTACAAGTAGGGGAGTGGCAGGGGGGACTAGCAGGGGGCAGGGGGCAGGGG
This sequence comes from Viscum album, assembly GCA_963277665.1. Taxonomy (NCBI): domain Eukaryota; kingdom Viridiplantae; phylum Streptophyta; class Magnoliopsida; order Santalales; family Viscaceae; genus Viscum; species Viscum album. The sequence continues at coordinate 810,989,531 of OY728135.1, forward strand.
GGCTGGCAGGGGGTGGCAGGGGGGACTAGCAAGGGGCAGGGGGGACTAGCAGGGGGCTGGGGGGCTGGCAGGGGGACAAGCAGGGGGACAAGCAGGTGGGTGGCAGGGGGCAGGGGGGGACTGGCAGGGGGTGGCAGAGGGGGACTAGCAGGGGGTGTGGCAGGGGGCAGGGGGGACTGGCAGGGGGCAGGGGGACAAGCAGGGGGGGTGGCAGGTGTAACGCCCCGACCCCAGCTACCCAGAGTCGGTGCATTAATTACATAACATTGGCATTATCACAAGAAAGATCAAATCTCGAAAGACCGATTGATTTAGTAGCCTTGGAAACACTAGATATATTCATAAGTTTTACATTACATCATTAAACAAAAAACTACTACAACAACAAAGTCTTCATATCCACACTATTAACCCCTCATAATATCCCTGCAGGTCATTCATAACTTACATCTTCACTTCCTGGGAAAAATAAAACATAGAAAAGGGGTGAGCTCAAATGCCCAGTAAGGATAACAATATAGCGGAAACTTTCATCAATAAGAATAAACATTTAAGGCAATGTATAACTAAAACAAAAGCCTTTTAAACATGAACTTTCAACATGGTATGGCATAAATAAAATGAAATAATGCCATTTACTTATTCACATGGATATTCCACTAATCGAATAATCACATGCAAAAATAAATAACCACTTTCATAATGTTGGAATGCATAATGCCAGACTATCATAACCACATAGCCAAGGCCTCGTGCCAAGACTACAAATAAGATTTTGTCAAGGCCTTGTGCCAAGACACTAGTTTGTCTCATGAGACCTACCGATGCATCGAGGAGCTATAGCGGGCTCCACCCGTCACTTAGTAAGTCCAATGCATTCCCATATGAAAAGGTTTAAACATAACATAAACATTCGTATTAAAACTAGCATACGAAATGTCAATACTTTCACAAGAAACTATGAATGGTATAAAAATAGCACATCCACAGTCAAACATATCACAAAACCTTCAATAAAATATAGAAGTTTTGTATCATAATAAATCAACTTCAAATAATCTTAAAATCCATCAAAGGATGTTGACATAGATGAAATCAAAATTCTTTTTAAAGAAATATCTCCTTTTATTTTGAAATCATTTAAGATCCATATAAAATAAAACATTTTCTTTGAAAATATTCTTATAAGCTTGTAAGGAAAGCTTTGAAGATTTTATAACGGCGTAAAATAACCGCACCCGCCGTATAAGTTAAAAAAAACATTCTTACCTCAATTCTGTCGAAAAGGTTAAAAAGGACCTTGTTTTGAAAACGACGGAAAGATTCCTTTATAAACCTCTTATAAAAAGTCAAACAAGGGTATAAATGACTTTAACCCATATTCTTGTAAATAGTAAAAATGTTTTGAAATACATTTTGAAGAAACATGGATGTGGATGATAACGAGATCCCAGTAGATTATTACGTATAAACAACCTCGGATAAAGAAGAGATTGTGAAATAACCCTTACCTTGTACTTTTCCTTGGTTGGGGTAGGTTAACCTCCTGTATAATGGTGAAATAGTTGTTATTAAATTATACAAGAATCATATATATTAGTATGATATCATATATGATCTTTTAACATTGATTTGTTAATAATATCTTAGAATTATCGTCGTTTCGGGAGTTAACTTACTCATTTTCTTTTATATGTTTTGTTACATAAGCCATGGTTGTTGTATCTTATTCATATCCAGAATGATATACAGTCCTTAAACATCATTTTTAAATCATCAAATGATAATTATACTTGAATGGATACGATGGAGAATGAATCTCATCGCGTTCGTGGAGACGGTAGTCCGTACGTACGCACGAGCGACAATATCATTCTTTTGATATTAAAATAATATATAAATGGATGGTATATCATATATAAAGAATCATTAACATGTTATATTTATTATTTACATGAGTTACACATCATTATTATACCCATCCAAATAATATTATATTGAATAACAATTACACCACGACGTGGAGACGGTAAGCCGTACGTACGCACGTATGGTGACATGTTATTCAAAGGGTGGATAGAATACTGAATATGATTGTACCATATTTATAATAACATCACAGTATATGTGAGATACTGGAGTTATTATTTCAGAATGGTAAGAACAAAGGAAGAAGAAGTGGAAGAAGAAATGAACTTAGAAAAGGGTGGTGAAATCATTACCTCTTCTTCGGGTTCTTCCTTTTGATTTGATCAAAAGGGCTCCTTAGGTTGGCTTTCTCATCAAACTAAGGCCTCTAGGTTGTAGTGAGGGATGTTGGGAGAGTATTTGGGCAGAGTTTGGCCGAACCAAAAGGCTTTGAAGGTGTGAAGAAATGAGAAGGAGGAGTTCCCTTTTATAAGAGGGGTGAGGGGCACCTTTGGAAAAGTTAGAAATATTAATTTATAATAAATTCATATTCGGTTTACAAAGGCTCCAAAGTTGACTATTCAAAGTATGAGGTGGGGATAGGTCGAAAACAACTCATCCAATAGAATTTAGACAGGTTTGGGTACTTATATTAACCTTATCTTTAAGTATTAACTCTAAGTTAATTAGTTTCACTTTTACAATGTCTCTTTGTATTTTTATATAATATGGTTAATAAACTTACTATATACATCCAAGAGACCCCCAAGTGGTCCATTAATGAGGAACCTATCATAATATAAGTCTCTTGGCCGAACCTTAGATTTTTAGGGATTTAATATCAATTAATAATATAATATTTGTTTTAAGAACTCTTTTATGTCAATTTTGACACTATTCAATAGTTGATTTTTGTGAAACTCCTAACAGATTGATTACTTCGAAAAAATTCAATTAAATCAATCCTAATATATCATATTATCATATAAAATTAGTTTAATTCATTAAAAGTTTCATATTATAATTATTTGGGTATTTATAAGATCAATTATTTTAATTTTTCACTATTTTAGTAATTACTGCATCATCATTGTGTCATAAATAAAATAAATTATTTAATGTCTAAAAATTATAAATAAAATATCATTATGTAGGAAATCTTTTTATCTTTCTAATTAATATTTATAATCGAAAATCCAACATGTATAACCCTATGTAAAAATTGTTCTTCTAAAAGATGTAAGCTTATGCCATTTTTATTTTTATTTTAACTTTATTAATATAATGTGTCATTATCACTTACAAGTGGATCCATGGGGTCCCAAAATAGACCCAAAGATGCCCATGGTCGACCATGTATCAACCCATAGGGTTAAGACACGTTTTAGGGTAATTTAGTATTATTATAATATTATTTTTTTAACCCTTATTTACCGGATTTACCCTTTAACCATGGTAAATAAAATATTTACCACAGTAACTTTTCAAAATGTCTAAAAATAAAAGTTACCTATTTGCACAATTTGAACATCCTGATTCCAAATATGGAATCCATTTTCCTAAATTAAAAACACATAAGTGGCAGAAATTAATTTAAAATTAATTCCCGCTGTCAAAACAAAAAGCGTGTTTTTAAGAGATAATAACTATCAAAAGATTGACACTTGTTTATGTTCGGTTTAATTGTAAAATTATGTCCAATGACCAACATTATATTAAATGGTAAAAATATATTCTAAATATACTTTAAAACCACTAAAATTCATAATTTATCACTTTTAATTATTTTGATTAAAAAAGTTGTTTTTAATTAAAATTTAGTAATTTTCACTATTCATCAAAATATGAAAGTTATCCGAAAAGTACCAAAATTTCACCTTAGGCTAAATTCGATATTCTGAATCCAAAAATGAAGTCCATTTTTAAAAATAAAATATATATAATTTCAAAAATTAGGTATTACTATTCATAACGGCAAGTTTGATCGGTTGTGGTACGTGTTAAAACACGAAGTTGCGTACAACACACGCTACTGTTTTATTCAAAGGAAAGCGTACCGTGGAAGCTTGGGATGTTTTATTTTAAATTTTTTGATGTCCCCATTTAGTCAAAAAGTTTAAAATATTGTATTTAAAAAGGTTTCACTATTAAATGTTGATAAAAGTGCAATACTGAAAATGAATCTATTCTTGCATTATAACTAAGAAACTCATAATGTGGATTCTAAAATTATAAGGATTATATAAAGTTTAAAATTTAGTTAATAATATTCATAACCTCTTTTGAATGGCTTTTTCCATTGGTAATTCATGGTGTGATTGAACTCGGTGTTGCGTGTAGTGCAAGTTATTGAATTATTTTGAAGAAATAACACACTATGAAATCTTGGGATGTTACATTCTCCCCTCCTTCAATAAATTGCGTCCTCGCAATTTGAAATTGTTCTTCAAAAATAAAAGGTTGAAAATAGAAAATATATTTGTGGGAAAACCCACATCGGAAATTGGGTTACTAAAATTTAGTCTTAATATGAGGAAAAGAGAAATGAAAGGGTCACCACCAAATTATGATCTCGATTAGGAGAACATTGGTGGCAATTAGAGACATATAATTGGAGGAAAAACGTAAATATTTATAGGTAGTGATTGAGGTCATAAATCACAAACAAGTATGAAATTGAGGTCCTTGAATTCATCAATCTATGATGATTTGAAATACCATCGGTTCAACAAAACATAGGGTATTAGGATAACACATTTTTGACGTTTCGAAATATCTTAGTTGAAATCCCACATCGAAAAATTAATTAATGAGGCCTCTATTTAAAATAAAGAGTGGAAGGTATGAAGATTACCGAAAATAACACATACTAGGGTTCCATATAGGAAAATATGGATATGGAGGAGAAATCTAACCATCAATTATCTGATGGAGAGTGGTAGAGGACATGGCTATGAAAAGGCCAACAATCCCAAATCCATAAATTAGTGATGATTTAAGGTACCATCTAGGAAAACATTTTTGTTCTAAGTTTCTTTTCTTAATGTTGAGGAATTTATTTATGATATTGGCTAAGATCATAAGGAGATATACTTACTTTATAATTAGAGTTTTATCTAATAATGAATTTCTACCACAAACTCATCTTTCACTCTAAAAGATAATAGAACGTAAAAAAAATTTCTATTTATACTATTCGTACAGGGTTCCAAAATAAATGAATTTATAATTCATCTCCCAGATCTTTTAAAAAAACTACATTATTTAATCCAAGACATCTCGTGGGCCAGTGGTAGGTGATACACCCTTGTCGCCCTTCGGTTGCGGGTTCAAGTCTCGCAGCCTTGCCGGACGCGACGGTTTGCCGCCCGACCTCCGGGTTGTCCTTTTGTGGCAATCCAAAATAATCCAAACTAGAACTATCCAAAATACTTCTATCCAAACTCATAGTCCAACATTTATAAGGAAGGTAAACATAATATAGATCCTTTTTACCCTGTAATAGCATATGAATACATTCATCAAGTATTACCATATTCCTTATTGATTACATTCATGCTCCCTTATTCCATATAGAATACTGGATATACTTCATTAATCCAAAAATGTTTTAAACCCCAACAATGATGGAATACACAAATCATTAATCAGTTCCAGGGTAGTCAAGAATATCCAATATAATTTATCCAAAACAATCATGTATTATTCCAAAATCACTACCTCGGTATCAGAACTATATTATGGTTTATCATTCTCTCAACCATATATTTTCCAAAAATTCATCCTGCTATTGAGTCACTTTTCTTTGTTCCAAAAAAATCTCAAGTCCTTAATGAAATAGTACTGCAGTACAATCCTTACATACTCCATAATTATTATAACAAGTAAATTGTTGATACACACTCAATTGACATAATCAACATAAGAACTCTAATCATTCCTCTTCATCTGTGGTAGTATCATAACTTGATTATTATCCAATAACATCATTTGCGGCATAGTTTGATGACTGGGACATAGGTTCGCGTAGTGTCCAAACTCCTTGCAAATGAAGCATTGTACATTTGAAACCATTTTCTTACCCTTGCAGTCACGTACTTTGTGCCATTTTTCTCCACACTTATAACAAACTCCCATTCCTTTCAGGCAAGTTCCAGGGTGTTTCTTTCCACAGTTACCACATATGGGAAAATTCTTATTTTCCCTCTTCCCTTTATCCATCTTTCTCTCTTCCATCCTTTTCTTCTCTTGCTTCCCTTCAAATCCATAGGACTCAGTAAAATCTTTACTTATCTTATCAACACATGATATTATTTCTTCATATAATGATAATACATGGGAGACTATTTCTCTTATAAATTCTGGCTTAAGACCATGAAATATATGATCCTTCTTTCTCTTTGGATCATGTGCATTGCTGGAGTTCTCATTCCTTCTACTGGGCGCCATTTCTAAACAATGGCATACACTAGATCAGTTTATGAATCAAAATACATAATCCCATACTTATAAAACACTTAACATAAATTGAACTATTTATGGATATAATCCATAAAAATGTCTCCTTTGAGGATGTATATACTCATAAACCCTTCATAATGGTTTGTAAAGAAAATGAGAATTATCCTAAGCATATCCCCCGGGAGTGTCGTAACCAAGAGTGCAGCAAGGCCCGTTGTCGTGCACCAGTTCCCGTTCGAGTCTAGCTCAAAGCGGTGTTTTCGGGTTTTACCCCTAGGTACATCTGTGCCAGAGCCGCCTCTACCTGCTCGTATCCAGACAGGGATGTATTGCTCGGAAAACTCACAAAGTCTCTACAATACCAAAATTCTAGGAAGTTCTTCTATACTAATCCTCAAAGTTCATCTTAGGTCTATGTGCTCTAATCAGAGTTTATCTAAATCTAGCTTCCAAGGTTTGTACTAAACTTCCTCTGATACCAACTGTAACGCCCCGACCCCAGCTACCCAGAGTCGGTGCATTAATTACATAACATTGGCATGATCACAAGAAAGATCAAATCTCGAAAGACCGATTGGTTTAGTAGCCTTGGAAACACTAGATATATTCATAAGTTTTACATTACATCATTAAACAAAAAACTACTACAACAACAAAGTCTTCATATCCACACTATTAACCCCTCATAATATCCCTGCAGGTCATTCATAACTTACATCTTCACTTCCTGGGAAAAATAAAACATAGAAAAGGGGTGAGCTCAAATGCCCAGTAAGGATAACAATATAGCGGAAACTTTCATCAATAAGAATAAACATTTAAGGCAATGTATAACTAAAACAAAAGCCTTTTAAACATGAACTTTCAACATGGTATGGCATAAATAAAATGAAATAATGCCATTTACTTATTCACATGGATATTCCACTAATCGAATAATCACATGCAAAAATAAATAACCACTTTCATAATGTTGGAATGCATAATGCCAGACTATCATAACCACATAGCCAAGGCCTCGTGCCAAGACTACAAATAAGATTTTGTCAAGGCCTTGTGCCAAGACACTAGTTTGTCTCATGAGACCTACCGATGCATCGAGGAGCTATAGCGGGCTCCACCCGTCACTTATTAAGTCCAATGCATTCCCATATGAAAAGGTTTAAACATAACATAAACATTCGTATTAAAACTAGCATACGAAATGTCAATACTTTCACAAGAAACTATGAATGGTATAAAAATAGCACATCCACAGTCAAACATATCACAAAACCTTCAATAAAATATAGAAGTTTTGTATCATAATAAATCAACTTCAAATAATCTTAAAATCCATCAAAGGATGTTGACATAGATGAAATCAAAATTCTTTTTAAAGAAATATCTCCTTTTATTTTGAAATCATTTAAGATCCATATAAAATAAAACATTTTCTTTGAAAATATTCTTATAAGCTTGTAAGGAAAGCTTTGAAGATTTTATAACGGCGTAAAATAACCGCACCCGCCGTATAAGTTAAAAAAAACATTCTTACCTCAATTCTGTCGAAAAGGTTAAAAAGGACCTTGTTTTGAAAACGACGGAAAGATTCCTTTATAAACCTCTTATAAAAAGTCAAACAAGGGTATAAATGACTTTAACCCATATTCTTGTAAATAGTAAAAATGTTTTGAAATACATTTTGAAGAAACATGGATGTGGATGATAACGAGATCCCAGTAGATTATTACGTATAAACAACCTCGGATAAAGAAGAGATTGTGAAATAACCCTTACCTTGTACTTTTCCTTGGTTGGGGTAGGTTAACCTCCTGTATAATGGTGAAATAGTTGTTATTAAATTATACAAGAATCATATATATTAGTATGATATCATATATGATCTTTTAACATTGATTTGTTAATAATATCTTAGAATTATCGTCGTTTCGGGAGTTAACTTACTCATTTTCTTTTATATGTTTTGTTACATAAGCCATGGTTGTTGTATCTTATTCATATCCAGAATGATATACAGTCCTTAAACATCATTTTTAAATCATCAAATGATAATTATACTTGAATGGATACGATGGAGAATGAATCTCATCGCGTTCGTGGAGACAGTAGTCCGTACGTACGCACGAGCGACAATATCATTCTTTTGATATTAAAATAATATATAAATGGATGGTATATCATATATAAAGAATCATTAACATGTTATATTTATTATTTACATGAGTTACACATCATTATTATACCCATCCAAATAATATTATATTGAATAACAATTACACCACGACGTGGAGACGGTAAGCCGTACGTACGCACGTATGGTGACATGTTATTCAAAGGGTGGATAGAATACTGAATATGATTGTACCATATTTATAATAACATCACAGTATATGTGAGATACTGGAGTTATTATTTCAGAATGGTAAGAACAAAGGAAGAAGAAGTGGAAGAAGAAATGAACTTAGAAAAGGGTGGTGAAATCATTACCTCTTCTTCGGGTTCTTCCTTTTGATTTGATCAAAAGGGCTCCTTAGGTTGGCTTTCTGATCAAACTAAGGCCTCTAGGTTGTAGTGAGGGATGTTGGGAGAGTATTTGGGCAGAGTTTGGCCGAACCAAAAGGCTTTGAAGGTGTGAAGAAATGAGAAGGAGGAGTTCCCTTTTATAAGAGGGGTGAGGGGCACCTTTGGAAAAGTTAGAAATATTAATTTATAATAAATTCATATTCGGTTTACAAAGGATCCAAAGTTGACTATTCAAAGTATGAGGTGGGGATAGGTCGAAAACAACTCATCCAATAGAATTTAGACAGGTTTGGGTACTTATATTAACCTTATCTTTAAGTATTAACTCTAAGTTAATTAGTTTCACTTTTACAATGTCTCTTTGTATTTTTATATAATATGGTTAATAAACTTACTATATACATCCAAGAGACCCCCAAGTGGTCCATTAATGAGGAACCTATCATAATATAAGTCTCTTGGCCGAACCTTAGATTTTTAGGGATTTAATATCAATTAATAATATAATATTTGTTTTAAGAACTCTTTTATGTCAATTTTGACACTATTCAATAGTTGATTTTTGTGAAACTCCTAACAGATTGATTACTTAGAACAAAGTCAATTAAATCAATCCTAATATATCATATTATCATATAAAATTAGTTTAATTCATTAAAAGTTTCATATTATAATTATTTGGGTATTTATAAGATCAATTATTTTAATTTTTCACTATTTTAGTAATTACTGCATCATCATTGTGTCATAAATAAAATAAATTATTTAATGTCTAAAAATTATAAATAAAATATCATTATGTAGGAAATCTTTTTATCTTTCTAATGAATATTTATAATCGAAAATCCAACATGTATAACCCTATGTAAAAATTGTTCTTCTAAAAGATGTAAGCTTATGCCATTTTTATTTTTATTTTAACTTTATTAATATAATGTGTCATTATCACTTACAAGTGGATCCATGGGGTCCCAAAATAGACCCAAAGATGCCCATGGTCGACCATGTATCAACCAATAGGGTTAAGACACGTTTTAGGGTAATTTAGTATTATTATAATATTATTTTTTTAACCCTTATTTACCGGATTTACCCTTTAACCATGGTAAATAAAATATTTACCACAGTAACTTTTCAAAATGTCTAAAAATAAAAGTTACCTATTTGCACAATTTGAACATCCTGATTCTAAATATGGAATCCATTTTCCTAAATTCAAAACACAGAAGTGGCAGAAATTAATTTAAAATTAATTCCCGCTGTCAAAACAAAAAGCGTGTTTTTAAGAGATAATAACTATCAAAAGATTGACACTTGTTTATGTTCGGTTTAATTGTAAAATTATGTCCAATGACCAACATTATATTAAATGGTAAAAATATATTCTAAATATACTTTAAAACCACTAAAATTCATAATTTATCACTTTTAATTATTTTGATTAAAAAAGTTGTTTTTAATTAAAATTTAGTAATTTTCACTATTCATCAAAATATGAAAGTTATCCGAAAAGTACCAAAATTTCACCTTAGGCTAAATTCGATATTCCGAATCCAAAAATGAAGTCCATTTTTAAAAATAAAATATATATAATTTCAAAAATTAGGTATTACTATTCATAACGGCAAGTTTGATCGGTTGTGGTACGTGTTAAAACACGAAGTTGCGTACAACACACGCTACTGTTTTATTCAAAGGAAAGCGTACCGTGGAAGCTTGGGATGTTTCATTTTAAATTTTTTGATGTCCCCATTTAGTCAAAAAGTTTAAAATATTGTATTTAAAAAGGTTTCACTATTAAATGTTGATAAAAGTGCAATACTGAAAATGAATCTATTCTTGCATTATAACTAAGAAACTCATAATGTGGATTCTAAAATTATAAGGATTATATAAAGTTTAGAATTTAGTTAATAATATTCATAACCTCTTTTGAATGGCTTTTTCCATTGGTAATTCATGGTGTGATTGAACTCGGTGTTGCGTGTAGTGCAAGTTATTGAATTATTTTGAAGAAATAACATACTATGAAATCTTGGGATGTTACAGCAGGGGGCAGGGGGGACTGGCAGGGGGGTGTCTGCAAGGCAGTAGGGAGGAGGGCAGGGGGGGTCTGCAAGGCATAGGGGAGGGGTGCAAGAGGTATTCAGGGGGGTGTCCATGGGGTGTCCAGGGGGTGTCCAGGGGGGTGTCTAGGGGGTGTCCAGGGGGGGTGTCCAGGGGGTTGGGGGTATTTTTTTATGTATGTGCACATCCTATAGCCACGGTTTTAAACCGTGGCTATTGGTTTATTGCCACGGTTTTTAACCATGGCTATAGACCTAACTCCACGGTTTCCAGCTGTGGCTATAAATCCTGTCCAGCGTCTAATATAGCCACGGTTGAAACCGTGGCATTAAGTATACAGCCACGGTTCCAAACCATGGCTATAGGTCTGGGCCTATAGCCACACCAAACTTAGCCACTGTTCCTCAAACCGTGGCTATAGCCCGAATTTCCAGTAGTGTCACTCAACAATACATCTTATCAGTCAAGATTGACTCCTAAGACCATATTACTATACAAAGTACTTTACTAAATTGGGTTCTCTCCCTGTTCCAACTATGTATTACAAAAATGGGTTCGCTTCTCATTCTGACCCTATATTACTAAACTGAGTTCTCTCCTCATTATATCCACGTATTACTGAACCGATTTAACTTTTCATTCTAGCCCTTTCATACCGAACTGAGTTAACTCCTCATTCTATCCATGTATTATGGAACCGATTTCACTTTTAATTTTATCCCTTCCATACTGAACTGAGTTCACTCATCATTCCATCCCTATCATACTAAACTGAGTTCACTCCTCATTTCACCCATGTCATACTGAACCAAGTTCACTCCTCATTCCATCGATATCTATATCATGAGATATAAATATTTACCTAATTAATTGTAGGAAGATAGAGGTCCCAACCATCTCATAATGAAATCATACTTATGTGTACCAAAAGATCATAAAAATTTATATCATAACCCCATATCTGAAATTAGTATCATAAACATTTCAACCTATCATAAACTATAGAAAAGAGTATGGTTTCATAACAATTTCATCAATGCATAACCTATGAAAATAAGTGGGTTTCATAAGAATATAACCTATGAAAGGGAAACATGTTTTATAATCATATAACATGTGGAGGAGAAACTATTTTCATAAATTTATAACCCATGAAATATAAATGGGTTTCATTAACATATAACCCATGAAAGAGAAAAAAGATTCATAAACCTATAAACCAAGAAAGAGAAATGAGTTTCATAAACATATAATCTATGAAATAGAAACATGTTTCATAAATATATATCCCATAAAAAAGATATTAGTTTCATAAACATATAAACTATGAAATAGAAATGAGTTTCATAAACATCATGCCATAAAAACATAAACTATTCAGAGAAAGAATTTTAATGAAACCCTTGGATCGTATCCCCAGTAAGAAATGAGTAATACCAAGGGATGTCATCTTAGATGGAATATAATTTTATAGAAATATTTTAAAAACATTTCATGAGGATAATATACATTCTTATTTGAAAAAAATTCTTTTTAATGAATAAAACATTTTGATAACCATTTATTTTTTAAATTAATACTGAAAACATATAATGGAATATTGAAAACTTTTTGAAAAAAATTTTCCTTTAAAACATATAAAATAATATTGATTTTTTAAAAAACAATCATTAAAAATTATAAAGGAATATAGAAAAACATTTGAAAACCTTTTTCTTTGATAACTTATAAAAGAATCTAGAATAAATTTTAAAAACCTTTTCCCTTGAAAACATACAAAGAAAGGTTAAAAACATTTTAAAAACCTTTTTTAATGATTTAAAAAAAGGAATGTAGAGAATATTAAGAAAAATATTTTTCTTAGAAAAAATAATCTTATAAACATTCAAAGAAAGCTTCAATGAAATTATGGTCGTGATAGAGGATAAATCTATACATGATTAACATCCCTATTGTGCCATAAAAAGTTTGAAAAGTACCTTGATTGAAAAACAACCAGAATATTTTTTGTAAAAAAAATTTTTTAAAGGGAAAAATGGGTAAAAATATAATTTAAAGAAATTATAATAAAAGTAAAACATTTTTGAAAACATCTTCAGGAAACATGGGTTTTAAATATCATGGTTTTTAAATAACATAGATTTCCGACCAAAGGGAGAGATAAAGTTAGATTTTCTTAAAACCACTTTCTTATTCTATTAAGTACAAAGAGTGTAAAAATGGTAACAATATATGAATATATTGTAAATATACATAATAAAAGAAAATTTATGATATTTCATGAGATATTAATCATAATATTTCATCAATGGATATATAATCATAAATAACCTATATAAACAATGGAATTGTAGCAATAAACTACTACCACTTTCATAACTTTGAATCATAATCCCGGTGAAATAATAAAATTAAATAAAGCATAAAATATCATGAAAAGAATGAGATTCATGATATAACATTTTAATGGGAGGTTTATATACCTTGTTGAAAAATATAGCTGCATAATATTTCATGTGTCTCAAAAAAGGAAAAGTTAGACAAAATTACTTTACGATTTGGTAAATTTTGAACCATAAACCCCATGAAAGAGAGGTCATAAAATGGATATGTAAATAACCATAAATTTAATGATAATAATTATAGTATATATTCATGGTTAGTATATAAACCACACAAAATAAATGAGCAGTGAATAATTCATAAATATAATAGAAAAAAAGTAATGTGAGAAAACCCTTACCTGAAGTCTTGATGTTTTTCATACACATTAAAAAACTATGTATAATAAATATAAATTTATTATAAATACACCAAAGAACCTTATTATTATATATAATAACATATCTGATTTACTTAAGGCATTATATTTCCTGTTTATTAACAATTTCATGTTAATGTAACGTTTTGGGTAATATTTGCTTTCTATTTCTTATATTTCTTGACATGATATTATTAATCCTCCTACTTAGACCATGATTTATTTATTTATAGAATGTAAAACATGATATAAATATCATAAATATTCAATATATAAATATTTATAATAATATATAAAATATAGAAAAATGAAATGGAATACACCGTTTAGGGAGACAATAGGACGTATGTATGCATGATCATTATTTTCTGGTCGTTTTGAAAGAAAGATAGTAAATGAAACACATGCACACACAGACATATATATGTAATGACCAACGTTTTTATGGAATAATAATTTTTGATTTCTATTAATATTTATGAATAAGATAATAATTTTACGTTAAAAGGGATGATTTTTCTGATAGAAAACTTGACACGCAACAACAGATTTCTCTAAAATCTAATGTTACACACAACATTGATTTATACTAAAAAATAATACAATAATGTTATTATTATTTTAAATGGTAGTTAAATCCTAAATTCTGTATTAGGGGAAGTGAAAAAAACTAACTAAAATAAGATTATACACATTTTTAAATGTTTTTACATTTATCCAATAAATTATAGAGTATTAAAATGTGAATGAATCCAATTTTATGCATAAAATACTCTAATATTTTTTTAAAGGCTATTTGATAGTGTTTTTAATAGAGAACCCTTTTTAAAAATAGTTTTTGTCACTTTTATATGTTATATTTTACAAAATAAAATTCTTCTTTAGAATCGGGACATCAAAATTTACTTCAGTTAATTTTTTGATAATTTTCTGATAAAGATCATTTTTAATTAATAGAGAAAAATGCTGCTTTTTAATTCAATACTAACTTTTAATCTAATTTATTTATAAAATTATATTGTAATTTTAATTTTTTAAAAGTGTAATTAGATTATTATTTTATCATTTAATCCAATGGTGTTCATTTTAAGTAATTTCCCATTTAAATTGGACATATACACAAGTCAATCTTTTGATAGTCATTACTTCATAAAAACCCACTTTTTGTTTTGACAATGGGAATTAATTTTAAATTATTTTCTGCTAATTATGTGACCTGAATTTTGAAAAATGGATTCCATATTTTTAATTATAAGGTCCAAATTTTTTTAATAGGTATATTTTGTTTTTAGACATTTTGAATAGCAACTTAAGTAATTATTTTATTTACCATAGTTAAAGGGAAAATCAGGTAAATAAGAGTAAAAAATAATATTATAATAATATTAAACTACTCTAAAACATATCCTAATCCACTTTTATGAGATAGTTTCTGACCATGGGAATCATTGGTTTGATTTTGGGACCCCATGGATCCACTTGGGTGTTAAAATGACATTTAAAAAAAATTAATTTAAAGTAAAGAGCAATATAACATAAATATATATCTTGTATTAAAAAATTTTTAATATAGGGTTATATAAATAATATATTAGACTACAAGTATTAATTAGAAATATTCAAATATTGCCTACATCATGATATTCTATTAATAATTTTCAAACATTAAATAAATACATTTAATTATGACACAACGATGATGTAGTGATTGCTTCATAAATAAAGGATTCAAATAAAGGATTCAAATAAATGATATTATAAATGTTACAATAAATGTAATTTAGTTATTTTTATATTATCCAAGAATATTTTGGATGATATTTACATATTATATTTTAGTTAATTCTATTTTTTTTAAGGAATAAAGCTATTATGAATTTTTAAAAAATTCAAGTATGAATACTCTCCAAAATTCACATAACTGATAACTTAAAATATAAAATAGTTTATTATATGATATTAAATTAATAAAAATTTAATATTCTTCCAAATTGTTAATATAAGTCCAAATATTTCATAAATAACTTTTTTGGGTCTTTTTACAATAAATGGTAATTACATTAACCCATAGTTTGTAAATAACATATTATCACGGTAAGGTTAAAACGACTAAAATAAGGGTTAAATAAAAAAGATACGAATAAAAAAATATTACAAACTTGTCTAAAAATTATTTTATGATGGTTATTCTAACCAATATCATCTTATATTATTATTAAATTATTTTTGGAGAATTTTGAATCGAAATTGACTTTATAAAAAATTAATATTTCAAGACTTTCCTAAAGTGCCCCTCCTTCCTCTTATAAAAGGTCACCACCTCTACCCACATTCTCACACCTATCAATACCATTTGATCATCCAACTTCTGATCAAATAACTCCATAAATACCTAACTTCCTACTATAATCTTCACCTTTGTAAGAAAGTAATTCAAGAAAGCTTTTTGGCTAAAATCAAAAGACGTTCCCCGATTTAGAGGTAATGTCATCTCTCAAGTTCCTTTCCTTTATTTTCCTTCTCCACTCCCTACGATATTATTATTATTTTATTAAATAAAATATATTATACTAAATATACTATTATGTTTTTATTATAAGTATTTTAATTACACTTACACACACCAACATATAACGCATACGAACATACTGTTTCTGTGTACAACGAACTACTGCCTCATAAATCGATGATTGTTCAATTTTACCCTACCGCCTCTCATGGTGAAAATTATGAAGAAACTATATTTATATATGACAGATATATATATATTATCTATGATTTTGTAATTTTTATTTACAACATACCTTTATGTTTTCCATGATGTGTAAATATGATAATTCCATTTGAGGAAGTGTGGACTACCGCCCCCTCAAAGTGATATGACTCATTCATTCTATACATGGAATGTATAAAGGGTGGTTTTATTAAATATATGATAAATACATGACATATATATAATACTGGTATTATAATATACATTTATATCATTTGATTATTATTCTTTTAGTTTGATAATGAAATGAAAGTAGCATTCATGTCTACGTGTGACCTACCGTCTCCATGAAGGGTGCATTTCATTTATTATATCCAAATGTTATGGACTATTATAAATAAATATTTACAAGATATATATTATATTTAAATCATTAATATAATTATGGATATGATTTAATTTTGACTACATATACAATTGTATATCAAAACAAGTTCATTTTCAACTCAAGTATCGAATATCGACAAAATGAACGATATTAACTTAAATAATAATGTGATTTTTATAACATGGTAATAAGTGAAATAAAAGGAATAATAAAACTAAAAAGTCTATAAAGTAAGTATAAATTAACTTTAGTTTATTATTTAGGAAGAACAAGGAATATACGTGATGAGTCAGACTCAAGGTAAAGGACTTCATCTCAATCTCCTTTAATTGAGGAATATTATGATAATATACACCTCCTTATTTTATACGGTGTATAATAAAACCATTTTACTTTTAATATCATTAAAAGAAAATATTTTTTCTATGAAGAATTTTACAAAATGATAAAAAGAATGTTTTTAACTTATATAGTGACAACAACCTCTCTTTCTCCATAATCATTATTTGATATTTGGCTACCTCTATAAGCCTTAATGTTTGTAAAAGGAAAAGAAATATCTTCTTCCCTTTTTGGGTGTTTTGGTATTAAAAATGGTTTTTGAAATGGATTTAGTATTTCAATATCTTGAAATGATATCTTGTGATTTAAAATGAAATGTTATTAGTTTATTGTTGATATTTGAAATATTTTATGTGTTATGATTATATAATGGTACTTGGACATTTTATGGGTGGTTACGTGATAAACCAAATGACATGTGGTTCTATGATAAACCAAAGATAGGTGGTCACATTATAACCTCCAATTCATTGGGTATGGAAGTTGGCCGTATGGATATTCCATTTAGTGATATTTGTGGAAGTCATCCGCATGGTTATTCCATTTAAATATGTTTATGTCCAAAGTTACCTTTATATGTTATATGTTGCTTTATATGGGATTTATGGTAATATTTTGGTTGAAAAAAGTGTAAATGATGAGCTTAAATTTTGTGAAGTGTTTTCTGCATCATAAAGGTGAAAAGTATTACTTTATGATAATGTTTTCATGGTTTACATGTTTTCTCAAGACTAACAGTTTTTATTCATTATGTATCCCTTAATAATATTTTTATGCACATCCCATGTTTTTAAATGTTTTTCACGGGTCAAAAAGAAGAATAGAGTCAAGGATGGGATCGAGGAAAAGTTATTCTGTTAAAACATGAAATGATGCCACATTTCTTTTTAAATAGTTTTTGTTTTATAAAAAGAATAGATAGTGAGTAGAAGATTCTACTTATAATATTCAAGTTGTTATTTATTAGTTATGACCTAATTATATAAACATATAAACCTAGAAAAAATCCTCAATGTGAATTAAATTCAAATTTTTAACTTAACTCAACATTATGTATTGTATATGGCTGGGGCCTTATAGTTGGTATGAGAGGTAGGTTTAGATAAATTTTGAGGTTAGGGTGTTATTTTAGCATAAGTGGCATGTTTTATATAACAAAAGTGGTTAGAATATTAGAAACATTCATTATTATTTTAGATAAATTGAATGAGTTTAAGATAACTTGAATAAGTATATCTTAATATTTACCCTCGTCATAAGATAGTATATGATTATTTTATTGATATACTCAAACTAACCTTTTCTTGTTTTAGTAAATGGAAGGATCTAGCAGGAACTAAAGTAACAATGGATGTGAAGGAAACTTTGGTGGTTTTCTGAATAAGAAACCAAATAAAATGGGATTTGCAATGAGAACTCTTGTGGTTATTCTTAATGAACTATCTGGAGTCATGATTAACCACTCGAACCTTGGTGATTTTTATAAGGAATCATATATGCGAGAAATGAATCCATATGGATGTTCAGGTAATAATCATAAAGTTAAGTATATTAAAAACCCTATGTGTCAAGGATGTGGAAAGAAACAACTAGGAATATGTTTCAAAGGTATGGGAAGATGTTATAGATGTGGTAATGAAGTTCATAAAGCAATAACCTACCCTAGAAAACGGAAGCATTCAGTTGTCTCTTTTGAAGGTAAAGAAGTTATTTTTGAGGGATTAATTGAATGTTTTAAATGTGGTGTGCATGGTAATTACTCAAATAGATGTCCTAAGAAGAAGGTTTGAGAATGGGATCTGTAGGACCGTACAAATATATGTTTACCAATACCTAATACCATTCTAATTGAATATGAGGAAACTGAAAATGGCCTATGAAAGGTATGGATTATTTCTTAGCTCATGTTTTCACATTATTGAAATTTTAGGACATTATGCATGATTTTTTTTTAGGAAATAATTATAAAACAATAAGATGGAAAAACACAGATAATGGATCATGAAGAATGTTTGATGATTAAGATGTATACATTTTAGGAATTGAAGAGTTTTGTTGGATCTATGGATGATGATATGTTTAAATTTATTAATGATGGGATTACTTTTGAATACTTCTAGTATTTTTCACTCTTATGTTTTTTATATAAAACTATTAATTAAGGACTAATTACCTTATCTTTTGTGGATATAGTTATGAAGAACCATTAGGATTTATATGATCCTTAAATTTGTGGCAATTAAGTGTTATTACCATTTGGGATGCAAAATGCGAGGTATGAGATAACCTTTTAGGTTAAAATATGTTATGCTTATTTTTGATGATTTTTTTTCATTTTGGGAATATTTTAAGAATTATATATTTTTAGTAAAAGGAAAACCAACAGGACGGGTGACAACCCATCGTGTCCAGCAAGGTCACAGGAATCAAACCCACAACCGAAGGGTGACAAGGGCATGTCTCCTACCACTGGCCTACCTGAAGCCCCTGGTTAGTATGGCGTATTCTATTTAGTTTAACTGATTTTATGGATCAACAATAAGTTTATTGTGGGAAATTATGTTTTATAAAATTTATATCTTTAGAATAGGATAAATATTTGGTTATTAATTGATAAATGTTATTTTTTAAGACATTCGCTCTTTTAGGAACACTATATGACTAAGGAAAATAGAATACTATGGGATTCAATTTCTGGAGTAATGGTTGTAATATTATTTTGGAAGAATATATTTATTCATTTTGGATATATGTCAATTTGTTTTATTTATGGAAATGATTAACCTATCATAGAGAATATGTTTTTATGTTAATTAATTTTCAGTATGACACTATAAGAGTAGTCAATGTTATTTGGAGATAAATCATAATATTTATTGTGGTTGATTATGTGATCAAATCCTTCTAAATTTTGGTTTTCAAACTTATTTTGGATTATTTTGAATAATTTTAAGGAAAATTGTTTATTCGATTGTTCTTGTTGAACTTTGGGGTATTATTTGTTGAATTCTAGAGATTAAGAGTAGTAATTTATTTTATAAAGAATTATTCACTTTAGGTATTATCTGATCTTTTACTAACCATTTTGGTTTTGGTTAATGTTTCAAGATAGGATGAATAGATAGTTAATCTTTTTAGAATTATGTGTTTTTTAGAAGTTGATTATAACACTTCATGTGTGGCCAAGTGATCTGGAAAACTCATCGTTGGGAGAAAATATGAGTTTGTGGTAGAAATTTATTAAAGAATGAATATCTACTTGACAAGTAAGTATGTTTCCTTATGTTCTTAGTCAAGATCATAAATAAATTACTCAAATTTATGAAAAGTATATTAAAATAAAAACGTTTTCTATTTACTTTTTCTAATGGGAAATCGAAGACTGTTTAAGCCATCACAAGTTTATGGTTTTCATATTGTTAACTTTCTTCTGATCATGTTTTCTATCACGCTCCATCAAAACATGATGGTTAGTTTCTCTTCCATATCCATGTCTTCCTACATTGAATTCTAGTATGTGTTATCTTGGGTGACCTATTTACTTCTTCTACTTTATTTTAAAGTGATAGTTTTATTGACACTTTTTCCTATGTGGGATTTTCATTGATGTTTTTTAGCCCAATTTTAAAATTACGTGGACATAATTTCCAAAAGTGGGGAATGATGTAATGACACAGGTGTTTATAGAATAATACCTTTTCATTTATATTAATATTTATGAATAATATATTAATTTTATATTAAAGGAGATTAATTTTCTGATATCATACTCGGCATGCAACAATGGGTTTCTCAGAAATCTTATGTTGCACACAATATTGAGTTATACCAAAAAATAATACAATAATGTTATTATTATTTTAAGTGGTTGTTAACTCCTAGCTATTTTATTAGAGGGAATGATCAGAACTAACTACAATATTATTATGCCTATTTTTTAAACGTTTTTACATTTATCCAATATATTTTAGAGGCTTAAACGAGAATGAATCTAATTTTAATCATAAACTACTCTAATATTTTTTTTAAAGTTCGTTTTACCGTAACTGAAGGAGAACATTTTTTTAAAAATAGTTTTTGTCACTTTTATATATTATATTTGAAAAAAAATAAACTTCTTCTTTAGAATCGGGTTATCAAAATTTACTTTGGTTAAATTTTTGGTAATTTTCGGAAAAAGTTCATTTTTTAATGAATAGTGAAGAATACTGCATTTTAATTAAAAACTGTCTTTTCATCTAATTTATTTATATGGTTATATAGTAATTTTAATTATTTTTAAAGTTTAATTGGATTAATTATTTACAATTTAATCCAATTTTGGTCATTTTAAGTAATTTTTCATTGAAATTGGACATAAAAACAATTCAATATTTTGATAGTTATTACTTCTTAAAATCCCGCTCTCTGGTTTCGACAATGAGAATTAATTTTAAATTAATTTCTGACAATTCTGTGTTTTGAATTTGGAAAAATGGATTCCATGTTTTGAATCATATGGTCCAAATTGTGTGAATATTTACCTTTTATTTTTATACATTAAGAATAGTAACTTCAGTAATTATTTTATTTACCATGGTTAAAGGGTAAATCTGGTAAATAGGGGAAAATAATATTATAATAATATTAAACATCCCTAACACATGTCCTAATACTATTGGATGAGATATTCCCAACCATTTTAATCCTTGGGTAGATTTTATGACCCCATGGAGCCACTTGGGTGTGATAATGACATTTTATAAGAATTAATTTAATTTAAAGAGAAATATAACATAAATATGTATCTTTTACTAAAACAATTTCAATATAGGGTTATGTAACTGATCTATATGACTATAAATAGTAATTAGGAATATAAAAATATTTCCTACATCGTGATATTTTATTTATATTTTTTAGACATTAGATAAATAGATTAAATTATGACACAATGATGATGTAGTGATTACTTCATTAAAAAAGGATTCAAATAAATGATATTATAGATGTTAAAATAAATGTAATTTGGTTATTTTATTGTCATAAAGAATTTTTTAGATTATATTGACATATTTTATTTGATTTAATTCCTTTTTTTTAAGGAATAAAGTTTTAATTAATTTTTCAATATATCAAGTATAAATAGTGTCCAAATTTGACATAATTCATAACATAAAATATAAAATACTTTATTAAATGATATTAAATTCCTAAAAATTTAATGTTGATAAAAATTGTTAAGATAAGTCCAAATATGTCATAAATAACTTTTTTGGGTCGTTTTCCATGATATTATAAATAAATTATCCCACAATGTGTAAATAGCATGTTATCATAGTACGGTTAAAAAGGGTAAAATTAGGGTTAATCCAAAATGATAAGGATAAAAAAATATTCAAAACTTGTAAAAAAATTGTCGTATGATGATTATTAAAACTAAAATTATCTTATAATATATTTAAATGAGTTTTGGAAATTTTTTAATCGAAATGGAATTTATAATTAATTAATATTTCAAGAATTTCCAAAAGTGCCCCTCCTCTCTCTTATAAAAGGACACCACCTATACCCTCATACTCAAACCTCTAAATCCCCTTGGATCATTCAAATTCTGCTAAAATAAGATCCCAAAATACCTCCCTTACTTCTATAATCCTTACCTGGGGTAGAATGAAATTCAAGAAAGCCTTTTGGCTCAAATCAAAAGAAGTTACCCGATTTAGAGGCAACGCCTTCTCTCAAATTCCTTTCCTTTATCTTCCTTCTCCACTCCCTATTATATTCTTATTATTTTATTACAAAATAAAAAATATATCATTAATATACTTGGATGTTTTATGATAAGTATTTTAACTACACTTACACACACCTCCATCTAATGGATATAAACATATAGTTTCTGTGTACGACGAACTACAACCTCACAAAATGACGATTGTTCAGTTTTCCACTACCACCTCTCATAGTGTACACTATAATGGAACTATATTTATATATTTTATATTTTATCTTTATATTGTCTCTATGATTCTATAATTTTTATTTGCAACATACCTTTTTTCATTCCATGAATTGTAAATACGATAATTTCATTTTAGGAAGTGTATACTACCGCCCCCTCAGAGTGATATTACTCTTTCATTCTATAGATGGAATTTATAAAAGATGGTTTTCTAAAAAATATGAGAAATAAATGACATAAACATAATACTGGTATTATAATATACATTTATATTATTTTATTTTTATTCTTTTAGTATGATAAAGAAATGAAAGTCACGTTCACACGTACGTACGACATACCATCTCCATGAACGGTGCATTTCATTTATTATCTCAAAATGTTATGGAATATTATAAATAAAAATATAATGGATATTTATGATATTTAAATCATGAATATAATTCATGGGATTATGTAATTTTGACTACATGTACAATATATATCAAAACAAGTTAATTTTCAACTTAAGTACCGAATATCGACAAAATGACTAATATTAACTTAAATAATTATGTAATTTTTATAACATGGTAATGATTGATATAAAAGGAATAATAAACTTGAAAATGGATCTTAATAAATTAGAAATCAACTTAATTCTATTCTTCAATATGAACAAGGAACATATGTGATGATTCAGAATCGAGGTAACTGACTTCGTCTCAATCTCCTTTCATTGAGGCATATTTTGATAATATACACCTAATTATTTTATACATTTTATAATAAAACCATTTTATTTTTAATTTCATTCAAAGGGAATATTGTTTCTATGAATAATTTTACTAAACGACAAAAAAAAAATTTAACGTATGCGGCGACAATGACCTCTTTGCCGTAGTGATCGTTATTTGATATTCGGCTACCTATAGAAGCCTTAATGTTTTTAAAAATAAAAGAAATCCCTTATTCCCTTTTTGGGTGTTTTGGTATTGAAAATGGGTTTTTAAATGGATTGAGTATTTCAATATCTTGAAATTATTTATTGTGATTATAAATGAAATGTTATTAGTGAAATGTTGATATTTTCAATATTTTATGTGTTATGATTATATAATGGTACTTGGACATTTGACAGGTGGTTACATGATAAACCAATAATGGGTGGTTATGTGATAAACAAATTATGGGTGGTTCTGTGATAAACCATGGATGGGTGGTTATGTTATAACCTCCAATGCATTAGGTACGGAAGTCAGTTGTATGGCTATTCCATTTAGTGATATGTGTGGATGTTGACCATATGGTTATTCTATTTAAGTATTTTTATGTCCCAAGTTACCTTTATATGTTATATGTTTATTTATATGGGATTTATGGTAATCTTTCTCTAGAAAAAAGGGTAAGCAATTAGCTTATATTTGGTGATGTGTTTTTGTTACTTCTTAAAGGTGACAAGTATTACTTTATGATAAAGTTTTCATGGTTTACATTTTTTCACAAGTATAATAGTTTTCATTCATTATGTATACCTTTCTATGATTTTTATGCTCATTAAAAGTTTTTAAAGGTTTTTCACAACATATAAATAAAAATAGATTCAAGGATGTGATCAAGGAAAAGTTATGCTATTAAAACATGAAATGATGTCACGTTTCTTTTTAAAGAGTTTTTGTTTTATAAAAAATGGATATTGAGTATAAGTGTACAATTGTAGTATCCAAGTTGTTATGTATCATTTGTGACCTAATTTTATAAATCTCTAAACCTGAAAATATCCTCGATGTGATTAAAGTCAAATTATTGACTTAACTCAACATTATGAAACATTTAAGGCTAGGGACATATAATATATATATATATTATCATTATAGTATAATTATACTTTAATAAATGTCATATAAATTTACTAGAATCATCCTTAATACATTCCATGCAAAGTGTGGATGAATAACATTTCTTTGAGGAGACGGTACTCCACATGTCCACAAACTAAGTTACTCTATTGACCCAAAATGGAAATAATTAAGGTATATTTTATATAATAACTATATAAACATCATAAATCATATGTTCTATATAACAATAGTATTTCCATAATAATTCCCAACCATGAGAGGTTCTAAAAGATAAACTAACGACATTTTTTCATGAAGCAGTAGTCCTCCGTACACACAAATAGTCTGTTCGTTACCCATTTGATGGAAGTGTGTGTAGGTATAGGTCGAAACCTTATAACAATAAATTCTAAGTATATTTAAGATAATTATTTTATTATATAATCATGTAATAAGAATAAATTAATGCGTGGATAAATTAGTAAAATAGATATGTACGTTGAAGAATGTTTCCTCTTTTCAGGTAACTGCTTTTGGTTTGCACCAAAGGGCTTCCATGGTTTTCTTTCTGACCAAAATGAGGCTTCAAAAATGAGAGCAGGGACATTGGAAGATTATTTGGGAATTTTTTGGAAGAGAAAAACGGATTTATAGGTGTGAATAAGTTAGGGAGGTGGGTGAGTGCCCTTTTATAAAGGAGGTGGACTAGCATTCCTATAAATATAAAAATAAAAACACAATTAGGAGGCATTCCTTTCATCATTTTCCACCAATAATTTTTCATTTTAAAAATAAGAGGGTACTTGGTCAAAATAAGGCTATAAAATCTCTTTTGGACATGTTTCTAGGTTATTTGGTCATTTAAATTAATGTTTAACCACTAAGTAATCTTGTTTTTACCTTAATCACAATAATTAATTTTAATTAATTTTATTAATATTTTTGGTCGAAATCAAATTTTACCTTATTATAAATTAAAAATTATTATTATTCCAAATATATAATCCATTTTTAAATATTCAAATTACATTAATGGCGTAAATTATTTTAAAAATAATTTCATAGGCGGGACCAAACAACAAGTTTTTAATGTAAAAATTTTGAAACATTTGAACGGGTTTGATATCCAATTTCAATGTGGAATTGGTTCCAATTATCTAAAGTGTATTAATTAATTTATAATTTAACTAATTGAAATTTAAAACAATATTAATATATGATTTTACTATAGAAATAAATTATATGAAAAAGAAATTTTTAATTAAAATTCATTTTTACTCAATATTCATCGAAAAAAATGAAACTTCTTAGAAAATTACCAAAAATTATCCCAAAGTAAAATTTGATATTAAAATTTAAAAAATGAAATTTATTATTTCAAATAAGAATAAGAAAAGTTTCAAAAAATTTATTTAAAATGGGTTATCCATTAAAAGGTGGTAAAATTACCTTTTGGAAAGATATATCTTTTTACTCAAAAAAATTTGATTTATTCTAATCTTATGCCTATCAAATCTAATGCATGAGTGTCAAAAAAATTGATTTAATATATAATATATAAATTATATTAAAAACATTCACCAAATATTTTTTACTTAATTTATTATGATAAAATTATTTTAGTACATAGAAAAATATTTTTCTTAAAAATATAATTTATTCATTCTCAAATACTTCTTAATTTAATTTATAACTAATTGATAACCAAATGATTAATTTTATATACATGTGTAGATCATATTTTTAAAATATAATCAGTCTTATACATAACTTCCATTCCAATAGCTAGGTGGTAACAATAATAATATTTTAATAACAATATTAATAGTATATTATAGTTGGGTAAAACAGGGTCTTTTGAATCACAGAAGTTATTGAAGGAACTCGACATTATGTGTAACACAAGCCAACCACAGAGTTGTGTGTACTTCAAACTAATCTAAGTGTTTCGTATTACACAAGCTCGACTTGGTATTGTATTCAATGCAAGAATTACTTGGTTCTTTCAAATAACACAAGCTATATTTAGTGTGGTGTGAAATAAAAAATATCAAAAAGGTTAAATTAATTAAAAAATATTTTACTAAATATTGGGATGTTAATTCTACCCCCTTAAAATGAATTTATCCCTCAAAATCCATCTTGTTTATCAAAGTTTTAATAATTGAAAGTTGTTTTCTTATAAATTTACATCATAAAAATAAATATTAATACTTATTTTAAAAAGGGAATGTTTGAACCCTAATGGTTACCCAATGTAACTCATTACTAGGTATCAACATAGGAGAAAATATTTTGGGAGTGAATATTGAATATAGAAGAAAAACTTAAATAATTATAGAGAGTGATATAGATCATTGATCACCAGCACGTGAATGATCAATGGAAAGTTAAGGTTCTCCAAACCATAAATCTATAATGATTTATAAGACCAAAAATTCAAAAGAAATGAAGGTATTATGATAAATCTTTATAAATATCCCTTTACTATAGTTGATGAAATTATTTTATTGTTTAATAATAGTAGGAAATATACGTAATTGATTTTATTTCGTTTCATATATACAATCTCACCCTTTGGTTGTTCCTTTATTTATTTCCACTTCATCTCTTACTCCAAGAAATGATGGTGAATTTTAAATTGCTGAATAATTAGTAGATCATGAGATCTATAAATAGAATGTTAGGTAATTCCATCTATCTTTATCACAACAACAAGGTTATCACATGTTTGCTAATATTCATAAATCCTTATATGGGAAGATAATTCAATATCTAAAACTTCATTTGGAGTTTAACATAACTCATTCCATAAATGGTTAACCACATAACCCTTATGAAAGTTAAAATCCCAAAACATTAGAAATAAGGTCACTAAATTTTAAAAAAATAGTTTAGCATTGATCCCATGTATATCATAAAGTAGTAATTATTTTTCACATAAAAAACACGTGAATACCTTCATTATGTTTTATCTTAAAACATGGTAAGTACCATAAATCCTTATAAAAAACATTCTTGTTTCCTTGTTCTATTGTTTTTTTATATTCCTTAAATTTAATTTTTTTTAAAAATCCATCCATGATAACATAAACCACTTTTTCAACCATTCCTTTATCAGTTCTAAGGTAATCAGTACCATTCTACTTAATTATTAATAAACTATATATATTTATCAAAACATCATTATCTCAACATCAAGAACATATTAACGGTTACCTTTTGTTAATAAAATAATCACATTTCCATAAAATCACTTTTCAAAGTCTTCAGCACCATTTAACATATCCTTTTCAATCCTTAATGATAAAATTATACTGAAAATACTTATATTTTTCTTGATTCATATATCACAATATTTGAATTTCAAAACATATACCCTTCAATAATTCAACTTCTTAAACCATTACTCGGGCTTCATCATCTTTTTCCTTAACACCCCTTTCCATGAATGTGAAATATGAATCTTGTCTCTAGGTTCCTCAACCACAATCTAATCATTCTTTTTAAATTTAATGTAAATGGTACTATTATAATATCCCATACCTTTCACGTGTTATTTTTGGTCCCTTTATCTTTAAATGTATAACCAATACCCGTATCATCTTCCTAATTATCTTTATGATATTTACAATTAGGAAATCAATTTGAATAATGACCATACCTTACACCTCTGAAACATTCAATGTTAAACAAGTTCATTCTATTTCTAACTATTGACTAAAACTGTAAATCATAGGGTGAGAAACACTTACCATAGAAAAAAACTACATAATCATGAATAATTACTTATAAGATTCTTAAATCATAAGACTTAATTTTAAATCTAAGACACTTTAGGATTATCCGTAGATAAATATGTAGAACTATCCTCATAAATATCCATAGAGATCTCACTAAAGTTTTATCATCCTAGTTTCTAATGGTTTTCTAAACCTTTTATTTGATTCTAACTACAGTGACCTCATCCTAATATACATGGATATTACATCCTTTTTAATGAATATTCATAACATTACAGAAGTACATTCTCGAGGACCATAATTATAGAGACAATCACTTTACAAATATTTAAATTACATAACTTTTGAAGAATACTTAAACATTATAGAAAAATATGCCCAAAGACCAAAGTTGGTATAGTGCCTTTGGAAACATGGAAATATAAAAACTAGTATATATGTGAGCTACATCATCTCCCACTAGGTTCTTATTGACTATAACCCTTCTTAGACATATCAAACATAGTACATAACATCATAACTTGGGGAAAAGGAAACATAAAAGGGGTGAACTCAAATGATTAGTAAGGGTAAACAAGGGAAACATGTAAGCATAAACATAACTATAAGGGTTTGAGAACATGATACTGTAAATAGAAGATCATACCCCACATATCAATGATCATAACATAGATCATGGAATAAAGATTGGAAGTTAATAATACATGAATCGTATAAAATAAATATCATAATCAATGAAAGCATAACATAGGAATAATTCATAGAACTATAGTGAACACATAAGCATATAATTATTTCCATAGTAGCCAAGTAATCGATTCCATTACCATTTTAGTAGTATGGGTTCACTCCCTATACCATCATAGTAGTCATGGATTACTATGATGTGCATCGTAGTAGTCAAGGTTCACTCCCAAGTCTATCTTAGTAGCAAGAGTTCACTCCTCATACCATCATAGTCTATCTCATGAGATATAAAACTTTACTTAATGCATTAGAGGGAGATATAGGTCCCACTCATTACAAAATGAAATCATACATACATATTCCATAAGATCATAAATGAATATATAATAACCCATGAAATGAAATGGGTATCATAAACATGTAAAAATATCATAACTTGTGGAAAGAGACAGGTTTCATAATCATTTTATCATAAATAAAACTTGTGAAAAAAAGCATGTTTCAAAATTATATAACCTGTGAAAGAGAAACTGGTTTCATAACATCATGAAATCAAAACATAATCCATTCAGAGAAATATTATGAATGTAGATGTTGAATAATTTCCCCTTAATGTAATGAGAAACACCAATGGATGTTATCTTATATGGGAAATAATTTTGAAATATCTTCTAAAACATTTTTTGAAGAAAATATCCTTTCTTCTTTGAAAAATGATTTTTATTACATAAAAATATATGAAGAAATTTTTCATTGAAAATAGTTTTAAAAACTTATAAATGAAGATTTTAAGACAATAAAACATTTTGAAAATCCATTTTTCCTTGATAATTATCTTCAAGGATCTTTTGAAGTCTTTTTTTTTTGAAATCGTTGGTTTTGAATACAATGGATTTCCGACCGAATAGATAGGTGGTCAAATTTTTCTAAAAACATTATATTAAGAAAAAAAGAGAAGAAAATGGTACTAAAATGGGGATATATTTAATAAATAGAAGATATGTAAACTCATGAATATTCCTGAATAATGGATCATAACATTTCATCAAAGGAAGCACAAACATAAACAATCTCAAGAAGTAATGAGATTGTCTCAATAAACTCTTATAAATTGGTATCTTTGGATCATTATCTCCATGAAAAGAAATTAAATGAAGTATGTAATATCATTAAAAGATTTAGATTCAGGATATTTCAGGTAAAATGTAATTATATTCTCCTTTAAAAAGAGTTTAGCTTCATAACAAAACAAGAGTTTCAATGAAGGAAAATTGAGACAAAACATTTTTAATGATTTGGTAACTTTTGAAACATAAACCCCATGAAATAAGGATCATAAAATGGGAATGTTAATACCCATCAATTTTATTAAAATATAAATATAATACCAGAATAGTAAGTATATACACCACACAATGTGAAAGCGTGGTGAACATAGCATGTATCTCACCGAAATTAAAAGTGACATGAAATCCTATTACCTTGCGTCTTGACTCTCTCCGTACTCTACAAGATTCATATATATTAAATAAAATTTTATTATAAATATTTTATAGAATTAAATTCTTATATATATTACTATATATTCTTTGATTATGACCTTATATTACCCTCTTTTTAATGATCCTATGTTAATGTTTCACTTCAGGTAATATTTTCTTTGTTCTTTACATGTGTCTTGATTTGTTATATCGTTGATCCTTATTCTTATATCATGATTACAGAATGTAGAAAATGATAGAAATTTCATTTATATCCATTATAAGTATATTATAATAATATATATCATATTGAAGTATGTAAGGGAATATACCATTCATGGAGACGGTAAGCCATATGTACACACGAACGTTGTTTTCCATTTTTATTGGCATAATGAAAGAAGGTATGTAAATGAAATATGTATATATATGTATGTCTATATATAAATATTAAATTATCATTACTATATCATATATATCATATATTTTCATTAAACCAATCCTTAATACATTCTATGTGGTGTGTGAACAAATCACATCGTTTTGAGGGGGTGGTAGTCCACACTTCCTCAAACAAGATTAGCATATTAACCCAAAATGGAAGGTAAAAATATGAATGTTATAAAAGGAATACAGAATATTAAATTAAATATAAATATAATATATGAAATATATAAATATATCTTCCATCATAATTGCCACCATGATTGGTGGTAATGGAGAAATGAACAATCATTGTTTTGTGAGGTAGTATTTCACCGTACACAGAAACAGTATGTTCAAAAAAAAATAGATGGAGGTCTGTGTAAGTGTAGGTAATGAAATTTTAATAAAAAAACTAGTATATATATGATAGTGATGTTGTCACACAATAAGTGAACAAAAAGAGTGTAGGCGTGGATAAAGAAAATAAAGGAAAGGATCATGAGAGAAGATGTTCCCTCTTAATCGGGTAACCCCTTTTGGTTTGTGAAAAAAGGATTCCCTAAGAGGGTTTCTTACCAAATGGAGGATTAAAGGTATAAGGTAGTATTTTTGGTAGGATTATTGGTAATATCCTGACAGAACTTAAGAGGCTTGAGTGGTGTGAGGAATAGGTAGATAGCTTGCCTTTTATAGTGGAGGGGGAGTGGCACTTTGGTAAAAACAAAAATGTATTCAATAATGGCTGGTTTATCATAACTAAAGTCACTCCAAAATGGAAAAATAATGGATTAAATGAGAGTAATGTTCTATAAAAACCACATCCACACAAAACAAATATGTGCATTTTAATTATTTGGTTCCTTAACTTCTAAGATTCCTCAATTTTATCCTCTTGGTTTTTATTAAATCATCTAGTTTTCTAATATAATTAATTTAACCATTAAGATTAAATTAAAGTGAGATTTATTAGAAAATATAGATTCAATTAATTATTAACATTATAAGTTATTTTTAAGATTAAAATTCATTTTTTTGTAAATTAATTTTGAACCCTGACCGTCTTAACAGCATATTTACATAATATGGGTCAATATGTTAATTATAAAAGATTAATTATTTCATTAATATAAAATTTTTAGTATATATTAAAAATTAAAATTAAATTTTAAAAATATATTATTTTTATCAATTTTAAAACATTTAATAATATAATTTATATAAAAATAACAATAATGTCAATTTTGGAATTATTTATTTAATGTTAATTTTAAAATATCAGTATATATTGGAATTGAAATATATTATGTTTACAGGTGTCAAACATGATATATTAATCTAAAACAATAAATAAATACAATAATTCAATCAATTAACTTTACATTTGATATTTATAGTATCATTTAGTTTTGTTATTTATTAACTAAATAATCATTAAATTGACGTTTCTTAATCATTTTAAGTACCTAAACCATCTCTAAAAATTATGATAATTTATTATTATAATAATAACCCATATATCTTGAAAAATGAAATATATAAATAAAAATATTATGTTTTGAACATATCTCAATTTTTAATAATGTTTAAAGGTAAGGATAGTTCTTTTTTTGTCTTTATCCATAATTACACTTTTTTATAGGTAAATTACACTTAATAATATCCTAATAACCCATATATTTCAAAACAAGTGGGTACATGGTAAAAAATTTCAACCAATTGATTTTGGACAAGTTTTCTGGTCATTTTGGTCCTCATTTCTAAGGTACGGTCCCTTATTAAGATTAATCATATCTTAATCACTTTAATTAATTTTATTTACATTCACTAATCATTTTGGTCAAAAAATAAGTTTATCTTATTATACCTCAAATATAATAATAATTACATCTATTTATGTCATATTTTAAATATTAAAATCCCAAAATTGGGAAATTTAAGATTAATGATAATCCACCAGATGGGGTAAAATAATGGGTCTTTATAGTAGAAAAATGTTCAAATGCTTGTTATGTTTTTATATTAAATTTGAAAGTAAAATTGATTATATTGAAAATAATTGTATTAATAGATGTAATATTCATCTAATGTGACCTTAAAACATATTTATAATATCATTTATCATTAATAATTAATTTGACAAAAAAGTAGTATTTTTTACTATTCATCAAAAAATGATGTTTCTCAAAAAAATCCCAAAAATTCACCATAGTATAATTTTGATGTTATGAATTAAAAAATTATTTTTTATCCAATTAAATTTATAAATGTTTCTAAAATTAGTTCTATTTTTTAAAATTGGTCCAATTAATAAAAATAGTATTTTTAAAATAAAAGGACTACCAAAAATATCATCTTTCATTATCAATATGTTTTATTTATATAAAAAAATTATATATAATAATTTAAAAGTATTTATTAATATTCCTATAACAGTTTTTAATGGTTAGGTTATAATAATCTCATTTAATTAACTATATATATATAAACATGTTTTATAGAAACTCAGTGTTGCATGCATCGTACGCCAAGTCGGTGTTTCTTGTAGTGTGATCCATGTTGGTATTGCGTGTAGTGAAAGACAAGTTGTTACTGCGTGTTAAAGTAATTTTTGAATTATTATTATATATATATATAACTATTTCCAGTGTTGTGTGAAATTAAAAATATTGAAAATATAAATTAATTCAAAAAAATAATCCTCAAAATCATGGGGTGTTACATTATACCCCCCCCATAAAAAGAATTTCATCCTTGAAATTCATTTAGGTTATAAATGGTTTAATACCTAAATGTTTCATTCATTAAAGAACACATCATATTAATTTATAGTAAAATTTTTCTTAAAAGTGGAAATTTTGAACCATAATGGTTACCCAAAGTAAAGTATAACTGGGTTTCCACATAGGTGAACATAGGTTGGGAGTAAATATTGGACACAAAGGAAAAGCGCAAATATTTATAGGGAGTGATTAAGGTCATCGATAAAAAAAAGTGAATGATAAAAGGAAATTTGCGGGCCTAAAATCATAAATCTGTGATTATTTAAAAGGCCATCATCTCAACAAAAATTAATGTATAAGGACAATAATTTTTTTTGATCACTTTCAGAGTATTGATTAATTATTGAAAAATATATATAAATTAAATTTCATTCTTAGGTTGTGCTTTGTAAAATTTCTAATACAACCATTACCTCATGGAATGAATTTCTAGAAATTAACTTTGATGATTAAAGCACTAAAATATGATTTTAATGGATTTTAATCCCATAATAGAAAAAAATGTCTAAATATTTGTCTCATAGAAAAAACATGAATTAATCTATAAAAAGTAACACTTAAAGTTCATAATAAATATTTATTAATTAAAAATAAATATACAATAACCAGGACATCACGTAGGCCAATGGTAGGCGTGAAACCCTTATTATCCTTCGATCATTGGTTCAAGACCCACGACCTTACCGATCTTTATTAGATGTCACCTGACTTACATGATGTCCTTTTTTAAAACCAAACTAATATAATATATTATATATAAATCCTCGAAATAAGTTTAATCAATGATTAGACATTTAACTATAGTTTTCAATACAAACTTAGTGCACAAATACTTCCTATGAAGTTTAACGTAAACTTTTCATGAATATTTACCCTTATATACCTTATCAAAGGTGAAAATAAAAAAAACAGAAAGGGAGACAAGAAATTATCTTAACATTGATCCCCCTATATAAAAAAAGTATCTATTGGTTGTCACCTTCAAAGCATGTGAATAACCTCATTATATATTCTCTTCATAAATGGTAACAACATGAATTACCATAAATCATTTGGGAAAACATGTATGATTACTCATTCGAAAGTATATTTCATTTACTCTGTAAATCCAAAAATTCAATGTAAAATATCAACATAGTGAATATAATATGTTTTCCTATTTTTTATGGAAAACTTTATCATTGTAGGAAAAATAGAATGATACATTATCTTCTGTATCTTCACCTGGAAGTCATTGAAGCGTCAATAATTGGATTTCCACCCATTGAGAAAATTTCATCCATGTATTTTTTTGAAAAAATAAATATTTAAGTAGATTAGAAAGATAAAAAAATATTATGATGGCCATATCAGAAGTTTTTTTAATGAATATAATGTGTCTGAAAATAGCTAATGAAATTTGGGTCAAACGTGAGAGTATTTTCTAGAGAAACACTAAAT
Organism: Viscum album; assembly: GCA_963277665.1. Lineage (NCBI taxonomy): Eukaryota > Viridiplantae > Streptophyta > Magnoliopsida > Santalales > Viscaceae > Viscum > Viscum album. The sequence continues at coordinate 811,025,018 of OY728135.1, forward strand.
TGAAAGAGATAAAGGTAAAAATCTATAATATAATCTATTATGGTATCATAATGGAAGAAAAAGATACTTTTCATGAGTACTTCACTATAGTGAATTATATTTCTTACAACATTAGTGATTTAAAATATTTCTTGGAAGATTCTACTAGCATTAGGAAACTCATGTGAAACATTCAAGTTAGGCTTTATTTATAAGGCCCCACCCTTAAACCTTACTTAATCTTGAGTTATTACAAGATTACACATTGAGGATCTTTTCAGGTTTAGAGTTTTAGAGAATTAGGACATAACTATTACATCTCAAAAGATTACAAAGTAGTCTCTTCTACTAAATTTCCATAAAATGAAAACTCTTAAAAAAGAAACATGTCTAGTTTCATGTTTTAGGTAGCATGACTTTCCCTTGATCCCATCATTGACCCTATTCCACGCTATGTCCTGTGAAAAACATTTCAAAAACTTGGGATGAGCATAAAAACTCAGTAAGGGATACACAAAGAATAAAAACTGTTAGTTTATCAAAACAAAAAGCAAACCATATATACTTTATCAAGGTAATACTTTTCACCTTTATGAAGTAGTAAAAACTCTTCACGAATTAAATATCATTACTTACCTTTTTGTAACCAAAGTATTACCATAAAACCCATATAAAGAACACATAACATATATAAAGGTAACTTGGGACATAAACATACTTAAGTGAAATAACCATACGGTCGACTCCCACACATATCACTTAATGAAATAGCCATACGGCCAATTTCCATACATACTTAATGGAATAGCCATACGGCCGACTTCCATACCCAATGCTTTGGAGGTTATAACGTAACCACCCATCCTGGTATTCACAGCACCACCCGTCATATGGTTTATAACATAACCACCCGTTAAAATTTCCAAGTACCAATATAAAATCATAAAACATAAAACCAATATAAAGGAATGATAACATTTCCACATCACAATATATCATAATAGAATCCTTTATCAAAACCATTTTCAAAACTATTTAAAACATTTAATAAAGAGATTTTGAATCAAAGTGTCCCATACCACCTTGAAGCTTAAAATTTTAAACCATTAATATCCATATAAATAAATCCTTAAAACCATTTTGAAAACATGGATATTAATAAGAACAGATAATTAAAACATTTAAAATGACATTTTGGTTAAAGGGGTTTTACCAAAATTAGAGACACTTGAATACAATAATTGAGGAATAACATTTAGTCAGAACTTTATAATATCATGAGAATAAATGGATTCATGATATAATACTCCAAAGGACAGTATATACACCATATAAGAGTGAATTGGTGCATAACAACAATGAACCCTCAATAGAAATGTCAAATGTGATGAAATCCCTTATAAAGAAGGTATCCTTAAATTAAAAACAAATCAATCTCAAAAATATGTGTCACAAATATAAATACACCCAATATAAGTGGATATTAAGTGTAAAACAATAAAAGGTCATTCACACATATTCAATGGATGACATATTCAATGACTACATGTTCAACCCAAAGAAATCGAAATTGGGTTAAAAAGTTCCCTTGACAGCCTAACGGCATCACATCAAAATGAGTTGATGAGAGATAAAAAGTGTATATCATCACTTGGATGTAAAATTTACATCAATAAGGATATATTAGAACATATCCCAACATAAAAATATGTAAATTAAAAGACCCAACAAAAGAAGTCTTTTAAAAAAGAGGAGGGTGAAAGGTTCCCTTACCGACTTGGGTATCTTTCAAAACATACACCCCATGAAAGAAGGACAATAGATCATTGATGTAAATACTCATAAACGAAAGTATATTAAACAAATAGTATAATAATGGGCAGTACATACACCACTCAATGGAATTTGTGGCAAAAGTAGCATAAATCTCACGAGAATAAAAGTGAGATGAAAAATCCCTTACGAAAATTTGGCAGCCTAACGGCACCACTCAAAACTTCCAAAATGGATTGATGAGAGAGAATAGGGTCTCTCATCACATGAACATAAAAATTACAGTAATTGTAATATAAAAGATCATCCCAATAACAAGAAATATGAGCTTTAAAAGGAATGACATAAAAGTGTATACATAAAAAGAAAGAGAGGAGTAGGATCCCTTACCTCGGGTCCGACTTGACTCGATCGTTCTTTAACGTCCTGAATAATAAACTTTAGTTAATTTCTACTTCCTTAAGAACGTTTTTCAAGTTCATTATTCCTTTTTATATCACTTATTACCAAGTCATAAACATTATGTCATCATTTAAGTTAATAATATTTGTTTTGCCGATATTTTGGTTCTTAAGTCGAAAGTGGACTTCTTACAATTACATGCTGTTCGTGTGGCCAAATGATTATTATATCCAAAATTGTATTCATGATGTAGATATCATATATTTCATATATATCCATCATATACATGTATTTACAATAGTACATTACATTTGGGGATAAGAAATGAAATGCACCGTTCATGGAGACGGTAAGCCGTACGTACGCATGAACGCTACTTTCATTTCTATTTCGTATTTTATAGAATGTAATAATAATAATATAAAGGTATATTATAATTACAGTATAATATCATATATAATATCATAGTTCCATCCTTTATACGTCCCACGTATGGTATTTAACGAATCAAATCACTTTGAGGGGGCGGTAGTCCGTACTTCCTTAAATGAAGATATCGCGTTTACCCATAATGGAAACCATAAAGGTAAACCACAAATAAAAAATACATAAGCTTAAGTAAAGAATAAAAATATTATATATCATATATAAAAATAGTGACATCATAATGGCCACCTTTTAAGGTGTTAGATGAGTATTGAACAATCATCGTTTCGGGAGGCAGAATTTTTCCATCCACGGAAACCGTATGTTCTTTAACCATTTGATGTAGTTGTGTGAGAGTGTAGCTCAAATAAATATTACAACAACATACTAGTATATTGAAGATACTGGTGTTGTTACAAAAGAAGTAAATAAAGAGAGTTTTGTGGGTTGGAGAAGCAAAATAAAACAAATGAACATGAGAGAATGAATTACCTTTAAAAGTGTAACTCCTTTTAATTTGAGCCTAAAGGCTTCCTTTGAAAGGATTCTGCCCAAAGGGAATCCTCTAGGATGAGGAGAGGGATGTGGAGAGAGTAAATGGGCAGGGGTTGGCCGAGCCAAATGCTTGAGGAGTGTGTGAAATGAGGTAGAGGTGGGGGCCTTTTATAAGAGGAGAGGAGGGGCACTTTTGGAAAGTAAAGAAATATTACTTTATTTGAAAATGTGTTTCGGTTTTAAAAGGTCCCACATTGATATCATTCGTGGATAAGGTGATAATGGTTCGAAATCCACTCATCCAATTGGTTTTGGACATGTTTAATTCATAGATTTTACATTATCTTTCCATTTTATTTAAATCGTCAAATAATGATGTCATCGCTGCATCATTATTATGTCATAAATAATTTAATTTATTTAATGTCTAAAAATTATAAACAAAAATACTATGATGTAGGAAATATTTTTAGATTTCCAATTACTATTTATAATCAAAAATCTGATCTTTATAACCCCATGTAAAAATTGTTTTCGTAAAACATATTATGTTTGTGTCATTTTTACTTTTACATTAAATAAAAAGTTATTTATGTCATTTCCCAACCAAAGTGTCTCCATGGGGTCCCCAAGTTCACCCATGGCTTGTCTTGGTCGGCCATGACACAACCAATGAGGGTAGGACATGTGTCAAGCTCATCTTATTTTATTAAAGCATTATTTTTACCTTAAACTACACTAATTACCACTAATCGCGATTAAGAACTTAATAAGTTACTATTCACCAAAAAATTATTATAATCTCATTGAACCACATTTTACATCTTAATGACAACCATGTATGTAGGATTTTTGAAAATCAAAACACAATGATGGAAAAATTTCATTTAAATGGAAAATCAGTTTTTATAAGTACCACTTAGTGGTTTCACTATTCATCAAAAATTGAAGTTTTTCAGAAAAATCCCAAAAATTCACCCTAAGCTATATTTGATATTCCGAATTCAAAAATGAAGTATATTTTACAAAATTCAAAACATATAAGTCACATTAATTAATTTAATAATTAATTCCCGCTGTCAGAGCATATAGCGTGTTTTTATGAAACAATAAGTATCAAAAGATTGACACTGGTCTAAGTCTGATTTCAAAGTGAAATTAATTCCAACGAACACTATTGGATTTAATGGTAAAAATATATTCTAATTTCACTTTAAAACCAATTAAAAATATAATCTAATTATATAAATAAATTAGATTAAAAAGAGGTTTTGAATTAAAATACAACATTTTACACTATTCATTAAAAAAATGAACTTTATCGGAAAGATACCAAAAATTTACACAAAGTAAATTTTGATGTCCCGATTCTTAATAAGAGTTTTATTTGGTCCAAAAGAATGTTTAAGAGTGAACAAAACTATATTTAATGACGGTTCGCCATCAAAAGGTGATAAGTGAACCTTTAGTGAAAATTAGGGTATAAAAGCCTAAAATTGAATTCTTTCCGTATTTTAAGCCTTTATCTTTTATTGGATAAATGTAAAAACATTTAAAAACCTGTATAATCATATTTTAGTTATTTATATCCATTCCCGTCAATACAACGGCTACATGTTAACTGCCATTTAAAATAATATTATTTTATTATTAGAGTGCAACGTAAGATTCCCAAGAGACTCGTTGTTGCGTGTTGGGTACGCCATCGAGCATTGCATCCCCTTTAAAGTCATATTAATATTTTATTCACAAATATGGATAAATATGAAAATGTCATATTCTTTATTTACCTGGGGTGTTACATCCTTCCCCCCTTTTGGAAATTGCGTCCTCGCAATTTTTAAAATTGAGCTTGGAAACATCCTTGAAAGTCCCACATCGGAACAAGAGTCGGTAAAACAATCACTTTAAAATAAATAAAGATAAGCACAGAGGTCACCCAAGTTAACCCATACTAGGACTCCATGTAGGAAAACATTGACATGGAGGAGAAAACATAGGGTCATGTTCTGATGGAGAGTGATAGAAAATATGTTTAGGAGAAAGTTAACCATGAGAAAATCACAAACTTGTGATGGGTTAAACGGTATTCGATTCCCCAGTAGGAAAAGTTAATAGACAAAGTTTTTGTTTTAAGATACTTTTTATTGAGGAATTTATTCACAAGGAATCATAATCACTTATCATGTTGACTCTCAACCTTTATTAGATTCAAACTCATATTTTCTCCAAAAGGAGAGTATTTAGGGAGACTTGTTTGCATTAAGAGTACTATAATCAATTTCTAGAGAATAACCTAATCCACAAAAGAGAACTATACAATTCCCATGTCATTAGACTTTAACTAAAACCAAAACCAAAAAGGTTAGTACAAGCTCAGATAATCCAGAAAAGGATAACCCTTAAAAAAGAAAATCTATGCTTAATCTCCAAAATTTTTCCAACAAAACCCAAAGTTCAACGAGGACCATCCGATAAACAATTTGTCCATAAAATTCTTCAAAGTAAACCAATCTAAGATTGAAAACCAAATATTTGAAGGATTTAGTCACATAGTCTTCCAAGTTAAATCGTAACATTTATCTCCAAACAACATCTGTTGCTCCTAAAGTCTCGTATTGAAAAGTAATTAACCTAATCACATATCCTCCATGATAGGTTAATAATTTTCATAAATAAACCAAAATCAACTTACTCTTAATTCATAAAATCATATAACTAAAAAGAATCAGTCAAACTAACCAGGGACTTCACGTAGTCCAGTGGTAGGCGATAAATACCAGTCGCACTTTGATTGTGGGTTCTATTCCCGTAGCTTTGTCCGACGCGACGGGTAGTCACACGGTCTACGTGTTGTCCTTTTTCCAAAACTATATAATTCTTAAAACATTCCCCAAAAAGGGATAAAATCATCAAAAATAACCATAAAATAATGTATCATCAATTTTATCTCATGCCTTTCACTTCAATCATAACATATAGTAACCCATAATTACCTCAAAAGTAAGGATCATATAAACCCAAATGGTTCTTTATAACTATGTCCACAAAAGAAGAGATAACTATTCCTTGAATAAAATTTCATATATTAAACATCAGGGTTACACATAATATAAAAAGTCTTCTAATGTAACCCCATCATCAAAAGATAATTAATACTCTTAAGAATTTCACCATAACTCTTGAAGCCCTTATATGTTGACATCTTACTCATTCAACATTCTTCATGATCCATTAACCATTCCTTTCCAACTTATTCCGAAATACCTCTTTCCGACAAACAAAATCATGAATCATATCCTAAGATTCCAAAATAGGAAAACAATAGTCATGAAATAATACATACCTTTGATTGGTCATTGTCAGTTTCTTCATCCTCAATCGGAATGGCATTAGGTAGTGGTAAACGAACATTTGTACGCTCTTCGTGACCCCATTCACGAAACTTCTTCATAGGACATGTGTTTACATAATTACCATGCACACCACATTTAAAACATTCAATTTATCCCTCATAAAGAACTTCTTTCCCTTTCCTCGAGTCAACTGGATGCTTCCTTTTTCCATGGCAGGTTCTTGCTTTATGACCTTCATTTCCACATCTATAGCATATTTCTGTCCCTTTGAAACATTTTCCTAGGTGTTTCTTTCCACATCTTTGACACATAGGTTTTTGAACACACTTACCTTTATGATTATTACCTGTAGTTCCGTAGGGATTTGTTTCTCGCATACATGATGCCTTATAGAAATCACCAAGGTTTAGGTGGTCAATCATAACTCCAGATAGTTGGTTGAGGATAAACACAAGAGTTCTCATTACAGCTCCCATATCATTCAGTTGCTCGCTCAGAAAACTGTCACAGTTTCCTTCACATCCACCGTTACGTTGGTGCCTGCTACATCCAGCCATATACTAAAACCAAAAAGGGTCAGTGTGAGTATAACAACAAAACCATCATGTAATAATGAGGAAGATAAATAGTAAGATATTCTTACTCATTCACTTTATCTAAAACTAGTACTCTGTCTGAAATCCTAACCATTATGGTAATGTCACTTATTCTTAAAGAATACCCTAACCTCTAAAGTTATCTAAACCGACCTCTGATACCAACTATAAGGCCCCAGCCTTAAACCTTACTTAATCTTGAGTTATTACAAGATTACACATTGAGGATCTTTTCAGGTTTAGAGTTTTAGATAATTAGGACATAACTATTACATCTCAAAAGATTACAAAGTAGTCTCTTCTACTAAATTTCCATAAAATGAAAACTCTTAAAAAAGAAACATGTCTAGTTTCATGTTTTAGGTACCATGACTTTCCCTTGATCCCATCATTGACCCTATTCCACGCTATGTCCTGTGAAAAACATTTCAAAAACTTGGGATGAGCATAAAAACTCAGTAAGGGATACACAAAGAATAAAAACTGTTAGTTAATCAAAACAAAAAGTAAATCATGCATACTTTATCAAGGTAATACTTTTCACCTTTATGAAGTAGTAAAAACTCTTCACGAATTAAATATTATTACTTACCTTTTTGTAACCAAATTATTACCATAAAACCCATATAAAGAACACATAACACATATAAAGGTAACTTGGGACATAAATATACTTAAGTGGAATAACCATACGGTCGACTCCCACACATATCACTTAATGGAATAGCCATATGGCCAATTTCCATACATACTTAATGGAATAGTCGTACGGCCGACTTCCATACCCAATGCATTGGAGGTTATAACGTAACCACCCGTCCTGGTATTCACGGCACCACCCGTCATATGGTTTATAACGTAACCACCCGTTAAAATGTCCAAGTACCAATATAAAATCATAAAATATAAAACCAATATAAAGGAATTATAACATTTCCACATCACAATATATCATAATAGAATCCTTTATCAAAACCATTTTCAAAACTATTTAAAACATTTAATAAAGAGATTTTGAATCAAAGTGTCCCATACCACCTTGAAGCTTAAAATTTTAAACCATTAATATCCATATAAATAAATCCTTAAAACCATTTTGAAAACATGGATATTAATAAGAACAAATAATTAAAACATTTAAAATGACATTTTGGTTAAAGGGGTTTTACCAAAATTAGAGACACTTGAATACAATAATTGAGGAATAACATTTAGTCAGAACTTTATAATATCATGAGAATAAATGGATTCATGATATAATACTCCAAAGGACAGTATATACACCATATAATAGTGAATTTGTGCATAACAACAATGAACCCTCAATAGAAATGTCAAATGTGATGAAATCCCTTATAAAGAAGGTGTCCTTAAATTAAGGACAAATCAATCTCAAAAATATGTGTGAAAAATATAAATACACCCAATATAAGTGGATATTAAGTGTAAAACAATAAAAGTCCATTCACACATATTCAATGGATGACATATTCAATGACTACATTTTCAAACCAAAGAAATCGAAATTGGGTTAAAAAGATCCCTTGACATCCTAACGGCATCACATCAAAATGAGTTGATGAGAGATAAAAAGTGCATCTCATCACTTGGACATAAAATTTACATCAATAAGAATATATGAGAACATATCCCAACATAACAATATATAAATTAAAAGACCCAACAAAAGAAGTCTTTTAAAAAGGAGGAGGGTGAAAGGTTCCCTTACCGACTTGGGTATCTTTCAAAACATACACCCCATGAAAGAAGGACAATAGATCATTGATGTAAATACTCATAAACGAAAGTATATTACACAAAGAGTATAATAATGGGCAGTACATACACCACTCAATGGAATTTGTGGCAAAAGTATCATAAATCTCACGAGAATAAAAGTGAGATGAAAAATCCCTTACGAAAATTCGGCAGCCTAACGGCGCCACTCAAAACTTCCAAAATGGATTGATGAGAGAGAATAGGGTCTCTCATCACATGAAAACATAAAAATTACAGTAATTGTAATATAAAATATCATCCCAATAACAAGAAATATGAGCTTTAAAAGGAATGACATAAAAGTGTATACTTAAAAAGAAAGAGAGGACTAGGATCCCTTACCTCGGGTCCGACTTGACTCGATCGTTCTTTAACGTCCTGAATAATAAACTTTAGTTAATTTATACTTCCTTAAGAAACTTTTTCAAGTTCATTATTCCTTTTTATATCACTTATTACTAGGTCATAAACATTATGTCATCATTTAAGTTAATAATATTTGTTTTGCCGATATTTTGGTTCTTAAGTCGAAAGTGGACTTCTAACAATTACATGTTGTTCGTGTGGCCAAATGTTTATTATATCCAGAATTGTATTCATGATGTAGATATCATATATGTTATATATATCCAGCATATACATGTATTTACAATAGTACATTACATTTGGGGGTAAGAAATGAAATGCACCGTTCATGGAGACGGTAAGCCGTACGTACGCATGAACGCTACTTTCATTTATATTTCGTATTTTATAGAATGTAACTATAATTATATAAAGGTATATTATAATTCCAGTATAATATCATATATAATATCATAGTTCCATCCTTTATACGTCCCACATATGGTATTTAACGAATCAAATCACTTTGAGGGGGCGGTAGTCCGCACTTCCTTAAATGAAGATATCACGTTTACCCATAATAGAAACCATAAAGGTAAACCACAAATAAAAAATACAGAAGCTTAAGTAAAGAATAAACATATTATATATCATATATAAAAATAGTGACATCATAATGGCCACCTTTTAAGGTGTTAGATGAGTATTGAACAATCATCGTTTCGGGAGGCAGAATTTCGCCATCCACGGAAACCTAATGTTCTTTAACCATTTGATGTAGTTGTGTGAGAGTTTAGCTCAAATAAATATTACAACAACATACTAGTATATTGAAGATACTGTTTTTGTTACAAAAGAAGTAAATAAAGAGAGTTTTGGGGGTTGGAGAAGCAAAATAAAACAAATGAACATGAGAGAATGAATTACCTTTAAAAGTGTAACTCCTTTTGATTTGAGACTAAAGGCTTCCTTTGAAAGGATTCTGCCCAAATTGAATCCTCTAGGATGAGGAGAGGGATGTGGAGAGAGTAAATGGGCAGGGTTTGGCCGAGCCAAAGGCTTGAGGAGTGTGTGAAATGAGGTAGATGTGGGGGCCTTTTATAAGAGGAGAGGAGGGGCACTTTTGGAAAGTAAAGAAATATTACTTTATTTGAAAATGTGTTTCGGTTTTAAAAGGTCCCACATTTATATAATTCGTGGATAAGGTGATAAGGGTTCGAAATCCACTCATCCAATTGGTTTTGGACATGTTTAATTCATATATTTTACATTATCTTTCCATTTTATTTAAATCGTCAAATAATGATGTCATCGCTGCATCATTATTATGTCATAAATAATTTAATTTATTTAATGTCTAAAAATTATAAAAAAAAATACTATGATGTAGGAAATCTTTTTAGCTTTACAATGACTATTTATAATCAAAAATCTGATCTTTATAACCCCATGTGAAAATTGTTTTTGTAAAACATATTATGTTTGTGTCATTTTTACTTTTACATTAAATAAAAAGTTATTTATGTCATTTCCCAACCAAAGTGTCTCCATGGGGTCCCCAAGTTGACCCATGGCTTGTCTTGGTCGGCCATGACACAACCAATGAGGGTAGGACATGTGTCAAGCTCATCTTATTTTATTAAAGCATTATTTTTACCTTAAACTACATTAATTACCACTAATCGCGATTAAGAACTTAATAAGTTACTATTCACAAAAATATTATTATAATCTCATTGAACCACATTTTACATCTTAATGATAACCATGTATGTCGGATTTTTGAAAATCAAAACACAATGATGGCAAAATTTCATTTAAATGGAAAATCATTTTTTATAAGTACCACTTAGTGGTTTCACTATTCATCAAAAATTGAAGTTTTTCAGAAAAATACCAAAAATTCACCCTAAGCTATATTTGATATTCCGAATTCAAAAATGAAGTCTATTTTACAAAATTCAAAACATATAATTCACATTAATTAATTTAATAATTAATTCCCGCTGTCAGAGCAAATAGCGTGTTTTTATGAAACAATAAGTATCAAAAGATTGACACTGGTTTAAGTCTGATTTCAAAGTGAAATTAATTCCAACGAACACTATTGGATTTAATGGTAAAAATATATTCTAATTTCACTTTAAAACCAATTAAAAAGATAATCTAATCATATAAATATATTAGATTAAAAAGAGGTTTTGAATTAAAATACAACATTTTACACTATTCATTAAAAAAATGAACTTTATCGGAAAGATACCAAAAATTTACACAAAGTAAATTTTGATGTCCCGATTCTTAATAAGAGTTTTATTTGGTCCAAAAGAATGTTTAAGAGTGAACAAAACTATATTTAATGATGGTTCGCCATCAAAAGGTGATAAGTGAACCTTTAGTGAAAATTAGGGTATTAAAGCCTAAAATTGAATTCTTTCCGTATTTTAAGCCTTTATCTTTTATTGGATAAATGTAAAAACATTTAAAAACCTGTATAATCATATTTTAGTTATTTCTATCCATTCCCTCCAATACAATGGCTACATGTTAACTGCCATTTAAAATAATATTATTTTATTATTAGAGTGCAACGTAAGATTCCCAAGAGACTCGTTATTGCGTGTTGGGTACGCCATCAAGCATTGCATCCCCTTTAAAGTCATATTAATATTTTATTCACAAATATGGATAAATATGAAAATGTTATATTCTTTATTTACCTGGGGTGTTACATTATTCTTAAATTTCTATCATATAATATAAATATTATTTATCTCTTGATGAATTATAGAACATTCTAGTTACATATGAGATTAGGAAAGCCCCGTCATTCAAAAATAATATCAAAGATGAAATGGATTTTGAAGTAATACTAATTTTGAGATTCTAAAATGTTGATCATAAGGTCATTCACTTAAATTATTTTGATGATAATAAATAAGATGAAATGAATAGAAATATCTTGTCCATTATCTTCAAAAATTATTAAATAGGTTGAGGGATGTATATAGTGAAAATATCACATAATTATTTTGAGTGTAGAGGAATTTGGGATTTACTTATTAATTTCCTGACAAATAAAGTTGGATAATATCAAGACAACTCTAAAGAAAATCCCTAGTGGAAGAAGTGAAAAAAACTACTAGAAAAGATAAGAAATCCATTGGTGTTAAGAAAAATTTCAATATAAATAGAAGAATTATGTTGAGTATATAAGTTGAATATGACTTTTCTAAAAACAATTATTTAGAAGAAAAAATATACAAAAATTTAGAAACTTATTTTCAAACATGGAGAAAAATTAATATTACTCAAATAGTTGAAAAGAAGAAGGTGGTGAAGAAACATACTGAGAATGTCAAATGAGATATTATGTTATATCATGTCATAATAAAAACACAAAATTCAAAAAACAAATCAGAATTTGGGATAAATAAAGTGTAATTAATAATGAAGGAAATAAATATGTCCTTAAATACGAAGATTATTATATCTAGGATAACATAAAAATCAAAACTGAAAGTTGTTGAACGAAGAAATATAGTGGAATCTCTCAGTAAGAAACTTTCTTCTATGGAAAGTAAGGTTTGTAAAATTCAATAAAAAATTATTGAGGTTGATTTTACCTTTATAAATATGGATGAATATTTAAAAAATGATTTATACGTAAAAGATAAAACATATCGAGATGCTAAAAATGCTTATTCAAAAAATCAAGTGAAATATTCAACCACTAAATGTAATAGTTCAACTGATTTTACTAACTATTAAGGAATTAGATAAAATGTTATAAAATCATGGGTTGATAAAGGATGTGAGAAAAACATCACATTAAATAATTTAAAACCTCCAAAATAAATATTCCTCATGACAAGAGGAATAAAAATAAAAAAGATGTTACAAACCTCTACTAACTTTCAACAAATAAATATTCTTCTTCTTTTAAAAATAGAGATTTGATGGTTTTTATTGTTGATGTGGAATTTATGGGCACAAATATTATAACTATTGTAAAAACATGTCTCTTTATAGAAATAAAAATTAATAAAGGGAGATAAATAATTGAACAAAAATGAGTAACATTACTAAGATGTTGGAAAAATAAAGGAAAAATCACCAGATGTTAGAAAGTTTCCAATGTAGAACCAATTTTATAGTTTTGAGGATGTTTTTATAATATGAGACCAAATTGGTCACTTTTCTAAAGAATTAATGAAAAATATTTTATAAAAATTCTCTTATTATAGAAATTAAAAGGATGTAGGAAAGAAGAAAGTTGAGTAAATAACCTTTATTATTGAGACAAATTTAAAATATAAAAATATAAAAACCCATTGATTCTTGATAGTAGTTTATCCTCACACATGACCGGTGATATAAAGTTATTCAGAGAAGTTGAAAACCACAAAGGAGGAGAAATTACATTTCAAAATGATAGTTCCCTGAAAAAACCAGAGGAATATAAACAACTCATATTGAAGCTCATAAACTAAAATCATGGGATGTTTTATATTTTGATGGGCTATAACATAGTTTAATGGGTATAAGAAAACATTTTTATATTGGTATGTAAGAAATATTTATGATATATTCTTGTATCATCAAAAGTGTGGAAGGTGGAAAAATTGGGATAATGGGAGAAAGAACCAGCAGCAATATTTTTCAAATTAGAGAACTTTGTAACTCATGTTACTTGTGTGATGAGGAAGAAAAAAGGTTATCGCATTGAAGACTTAGGAATCTTTGTTAGAACATTATAAAACAATTTGTAATAAAAATTTTGTAAGAAACATACCACAATTTCAAATGAAAGATGATTTAGTTTTTAAAAACTAATCAAAAACGGAAGATGATGAGTAACATGCATAATAAAGTTGAAATTAAATCTAACAAACCTATTGAGATTATATATTCATATCTTTATGGACTGATGAGGAATCAATAAAAAAGGGTGATTTTAATTTATCCATTTATTTTTTAATTCACTTATATGAACAACATTATGTTTATGAAGCATAAATTAGAGGCTGCATAAATATTCAGATTTTTCATAAGGGATGTTGAAAAATAAATGGGTGGTTATATACAGATGTTATGAACCAATAATAGAGAATAGTACACCTATAATTATTTTTAATCTTATCAAAATAAACATAGAATTAAAGATCAATATAGTTCTTCATACACCCCTCAAAAATGTATAGTCACATAAAGGGAAAACAAAATTTTAGTTAAAATGGGAAGATGTATATTGGATGAGTATAAACCATCTATTTTTTTACTGAGAGAATCCATTAGTAATAATGTAATTATATAATATAGATGTTTTTTCATCTAGAATATAGATTTAATCCCTATGAAACATGGTGTAAAAAAATCCATCATTGAAATATTTCATGGTTCTTGGGAGCCCTTATTCAACAAAGATAAAAAAATATAGATCATGAAAAGTTTTATGAAAAGGATAAGGAAGGGATTATCATGGGAAATTCACCTGTAAAATAAAATTTCAAATATTTCAAAAATAATTTAAAAGATTTGTTTCATTCCTATAATGTAAAAGTTGTTGAAAATATAACATCCATAAAAAAGCTGTTGAAATTTTTTTGTAAGATAAATTTAATACATATTACATGAATAATAATAATGAAGAATAATGTGAGACAAAATTGGTTCAGGAATATTAAGATAAATTTTGCGATGAGGAATGTGTGACTGGTATAAAATCATTAAATATTTTACCCTACGGAAAGAGGTTGAATAAAAAATGTCATTGTAAATATGTAAACTCAAATTCAGACTAGAAGAATTTTGAGATTATAAAATCAGAAACACTTATCTTCCTAGTTAACCTTGATTTAGTTTCAGAGGTAATTAAACACAAATAATGTGTACAAGATATTAATGAAGAGTTAAATCATATTGAGAATAATAAAACCCAGGAAATTGTTCCATCAAAAAGAATAAATATTATTATAGGGAAAAATGGGTCTACATTAACAAGTTTCAATGATCATGGATAAATTTCATAAAATAATAATCAACTTGTTTAAAAGGATATTCATAGGTTTATGGTTTATATTTTGAATATAGTTTTTTTGTTGATGTGATATTATAAACTATATTATTATTCTTGTAAGTTTTTACTCATTGTTTTTATAAACTTTTTTAAATGGATGTAAAGTTTTCCTTCTTAAATGGAGAAATTTCATAAAAAGTTTACATTGATAAAACATGAGGGTTATTTCTAGATAAATATAGAACCAGGTTGTGTATGTTGAGGATAGCAGTATACGAGTTGAAACAAGCTCCACATGCCTGGTTCTCAAAACATAATAGTTTCCTGTAAATTTAAATTTTTCTTAAAGGAATGTTTATAGCAGCTAATGTATGAAATATATTAACTGAGGTACCCTAGTTGTTATTTTTTATATTGGTTAAATAATTTTAACAAGATATAGAGTTAAATAATGTAAAGGTTTTACTGATGAAATGAATAAAAATATTGAAATGAAAATTCTTAGAGAATTAACTATATTTCTATGCATTCAAGTAAATCAAAAGGAAATATACATTTTTAAATGATAAGAAAATTATTCGAGTGTTTTGTTACAAAATTTTGGAAGGGTTTATTATAAATAAGTTTCTAATCCCATCTTAGTTGTCAAGAAAATTAGAAAATATGAACCTATTAAATGTGTGAATCAGAAATATTTTCAAAAGTTGATAGGGTGTTTTCTCTATCTTACAACTTCAAGGCCAAAAATTGTTTACATTATTAAATTATATTCATGATACTAGTGTGATATGAAGGAATAACATATGATGGTATAAAAAACAATTCGTATATATGTTAAATTAATATCTTCTTATGGGATATTGTATAAAAGAAGTTGTGATATAATCATTTCTAGATACATTGATGCAGATTGGGATGTAGATTGGAATGATAGCAAATCAATATATGGAGAAACATTTTTCTTGATAGAATTTTGTGTGAGTTGTATTAGTAAGAAAAAATGTTTAGTGACATTGAGTATAATGTAATTAAAGTGTGTTTCCACCATCTAAAATTGTAATAAAATGATATGGATGAAGTCTCAACAAAAGGACTTGAGATTAAAAGTCTTTAAACCATTGAAAACCCTATTTGAAAATCATTGTTCTACTGAACCATCCAAATACCATGTATAAAACTCAATTACCAAGTAAATTTATATTAAGTATCATTTCATAAAACAAAATTATTTTGCTAGAGATATGGTTCTTGGGTATATTTCTAAAAAATACAAAATTGATAATGTATTCACCAAAGCAACACGAAGAGAAATATTTTTGGAATTGAGGCTACTACTACATGTTCATCAACCAAAAAATACTTCTAAATGTTTCTAAGGAATTCACCCACCATTCTTTGGATTATTTTATCAATGGGGGAGAGTTAATGAAATCTTTTATTGAAAGGGGATGAGTAAAATTTTTCCTTAATGGGATAATGTATTTAAAAATTTCATAAATGAATCTTTATTTTTGGATATCATAAAACAGGGAAGAAGAAGTGAGATAAAAAGTTGTGCGATAGTTTATATTTTCATAACCCTTATATACTTTTCATGAGGTAATGATTTTCCTTTAACACATTATTTTATCCAAAAACAATTGTGCTTAAAAATTCTAATTAAGAAAGGTTTTGATTTGATGAATGTTTAAAAAAAATGATTTGTGAGATAATTAAGTGGTTAAAAGTGTTCAATGTTGTGATGTTGCAAAAAAAATCCAAAGAGTGAGATTGAAGATCCTTTGGGAAGTTTTTGTAACATGTTTTGGGGAGATTTAATATCTATATGTTTTTTATTTATTGAAATCATATCTTTGTTGATAATATTTTTAAAAACATTAGTGATAAAAGTTACTTGAAATTATTATATAATTTTATGATATTGTTTCTTGAGAAATTTATAATCCTAGAATGTTTCTTTAATTTGTTAAGAAACATTCTCAAAAAATTAGATGATGCTATACAATTATTTCAAGTTCCTAAAAATCAAGAATATGTCATTATATAAGGAATAGTTTTTATACATTTATAAAAAGTGGGAAAAATATAAATGGAGAATATCAAGTTTACCGAACAAAGAGTTATAATAAATAATGGAATTTAAAGTAGATGAGTGTGTACAAGGGGATATATGTATAACTATTCACTTGATAAAACAATAATAGGATTATCATATTATGTTTTTTTAAGAATTTTTTACAATATAACAAAAGAGACTAGATTCAGATCATTAGATAAACTAGATCATATGAAAGGTAGAAGGGTTTTCTATTGATTTCATCCATTTTTTAAAAATTGAGAATGGAATTCTTCTTTGAAATAACATGAAAAAAATTCGGAGATATCCAAATGTGAGAAGGAAAATTTCATGCTCCAATCTATGTGAATACAAAGGGGTATAAATCAATGGTTGAACCCATTGTTTTAATATAGAGAAGTCCCATGTGACAAAAGCCTTTAGAAGATTCAAAAATGTATTCAACCATCATCAATGAATGATGTTTTTTTGGATAAATTGTTTTTATGATATGTGAATAGTAATGTTATTAATGGAAGATATATAATGTTTGAAGTTGTAAAGTTATTAAAAATAACCATTGAAGTAACATAATCATATGGAGGCTCCATTAGATGGACATACATTAGAAAATCATTCATGATTTCAGTGAAAAAAACTTTTAAGAAGACGAATACAAGTGGTGTATAATTTTTAGGCTAAGGAAAAGTATCCATATAAAAAATTTCTATTCCATCATACAAAAATTTCTTAGTTCCATTGGTCATAGGGTTCTTATGAAGAGAATCAGTTGAAGAAAATCTAAGAATGATTAATTGAAAAAAATATATTAGGGCATAGATTTATATATGAATTCATCATAAAAACAATTTTTTCAATATTTTTTTAAGAGAAAATTTAAATAACTATGTAAAGTCTCAAAAAATGACTGTAGCATCCTACCTCGGGTGCCACTTAGCAGTTCCTTGATATGGTGGGACATAATACCTCAAGAATTCCTCCCCAAACACCAAAGGCTACCGACTAAAAGTGTGGGACTAGGGTGTGTTAGTGGGGAGACTATTCCCTTCTATATTATAGTAGAGAATATTAGTAACCAATATGTAATCAATAGTAGAAGTAGACACTAAGGTGAGAGTACCAATATCCCTTCATAGCAGAAGAAGTAACAACAGATAGACAATAGTGTGAAGATAATAAACCATACAATTATAATAATCAAATGGAATATAATAATAAATTTATACAAAAGATTATGATCAGGATGTAATGTAGTAATAAAAAATGAGTACATGAGTAGCGGGAGATAGAAAAATATAGCACATGTAATAAAAAATGTTAGGATAAAAACATCAACTACTAGCGTAATGAGCATAAGCTTGGTCCTCTATGCCCATACACAGACCTAAATTTTCATCTGTGCATCAGAATCTGGACACTTCCCTTTATCTTTACCTGTAACCATGAGTTCTTCTTGGGCACCAAAGGAGACCCAAGAATGGTGTGAGATATACTTTGTAGGTCACCGACAACAATGTCTAGATCAATCCAGTTCATGCAATATAAAATGAACAGTGTTTCGATAATACTAAATGCATGTCATAAATAAATAAATTAGTACATCATACTAGGATCCACTTGGGAAACACATCCTACTCTACTTTCTTCAGACTAAGCCAGATGTGGATGAACCATGGTATCCTATACAAGTAATGTGAGTGGTATGTTGTATAATATTCTTCCCTGAATAATTCATGAAAAGGTGGATTTTCCCCAAGCATGTGATTTGTATTGGAAGGAATTTCCTATGTAATTCAATTCCACATTTGTAATTTCAATTTAATTATCATCTAAATTATAATTTATTAAGAGGCACCCTGAGCCTATCCATGGAAACCCCAAGGGAGTACCAGGTATCAATCTAGGGGATTTTGATAGGTCCAATTAAATATAAGTCCAACCAAGGTGACCCATGAATGAAATCCCATGTGTCACCCCATACGTGGCGTCATAACATCAAGAACTAACATTCAATTGCATCCCTCATATCACACGTAGGGTTCTGAGTCTCTCTCATGGATTGGTATAACCATCATGCCATTGAGCCTGTCCATGGGTTCCCCCATAGGGAATTGGTGTCACTCGTCTAGAGGTAAAAAATAATAACTCCTGGAAAGAACGACCCATGTATAACTAGTGTCACCCCTGACATATTAAAAAACCTCTATCAATTCATAACTAGGGCACGATGAGCCCGTCCAAGGGGTGCCTAAGTCAGAACCTTCTTTTATCACCCTTGACATAAGAAGAGGGTTTAATGTCCCATAAATTCCATTTATATTTTTTTTTAAGTATATGGAATTATTTTGAGACCAGAATCATTGATGGCACCTGATTCTAAGGCCTGGTGAGCCCGGAATAGAATTTTTAACTTTTTTCTAAGTTCATTTAAATAAAAATATGAGTAGGTTTTTCAAACATTTAAACCAATTATATGATCAAATATATGAGGGCACTGTTGAAATCCGAATGGAGGGATTTTCCTAGAATAGACTTAACTTTGACCAATAAGGGTCTACCAGAAAAGATAGTTTCCAAAAAATTTATAATAAAAAAATAATAACTTAAAAAGTTATTTTATTTGTTTTCCCAACCATTTCGAAGTATAATGGTGGTGCTACGGTGTGGATACAAAGCAGCGATGATTCGCATTAAATGAATCTCATTATTGAATTATAAATGTGTTGTGTAATGACGCATTAAATGAAGAAAAAAAGATACACTGTTTCATAAATGAAACATTGTAATGTTGTGATGAAGTAGTGTAATAGAAATTATGCAACATGTTTTCTTTTAATGGGTTAATGCGTTGGAGAAACCAGGATCAAAGGGTATAATTTCTCTGATGATCTTACGTCGATAATTATCTCCAACGACGAACTTCTAACACTGGAGAATCACCAACAACAGCGATTCACATTGGAGAAAGGGACCAGAGAGTGTCGAATTCCAACAAAACTTGAATCCCCATGTAATTATCACTTCAATTAAAAACTCCAAAGAGGTAGGGTTTGTTTTGATTGAATTTCCCCATTCGTTGTTCTAAATGATGAATGCAGATCAACCCACAAACATGTTGATCTGCGGATCGCTCTTTCTTGTGGGTGGGTACTTATCATGAGGTTTTCCACTGGTATTATTTGATTAATTATGATATAATTTCAAACCTTTATCCCATGTTTCTAAACATCTAACGCGAAGGGCCCGGGCCGACACAAACAAGGCCCAAGCCACTCTGCCTTGTTCATTTTTATGTATTCTTCATGGCCTCTTATTTTAAATGGTTTCATGGATGTTTTGAGGCCATTATAAGGAATATGGAATCCCTCAGAGGCCGTAGGATCAAGTGGAGTGAATAACGGACCACTGGAATGAACCTGGTTGTCTATGGAAGAACCTGATGGTAGTGGCACAGCAGCGACCGTAGGTGGGTGGAGGTTCACCATGATGGCATGTTAGAGGATGTAGCCATGGTCGGCTCGAGTTGTAGTAAAGATTCAGGATACATCGGTACTCAAGCCAATGGGTGATATTATGGATGCATCCCATAGCCAAGGGTCTCAGTTCCTCATGGCACGCGGTCCCCTGACTGCATGCGGAAAACCCGGGCGACCGGATTTGATCGGCCACGTGAGGACGCCCCGTACGTGCTACATGTATGGGCTCGAGGAGGAAATTAGTCTACCCTAGTGGGCCAGACCCATGCCTAGCATTCGAGACCTCCCCCATCGGGTCGGTTTGGTTCGGCCGGGTCGGACCAGACCCGGACCGGACCGTCCCGTTTTCATAAAAATTCCAATAACTTATAAACCGGGCATCCGATTGACGATCTGTTTTGAGGAATTGGAACCCTTGAGATGAGTAGGTTATTTTGGAATACTCTAAAATGGATTTCATGGAAGTTGATATATGATTAATGTATTGAGGAGTGGTTATCCTAGAATAAAACTCCCTACATGAAGAGCTCATATGGCTGACTAAAACCTAAAGACTGCTGACAAGAAACCTTGTGTGGATGAGCTACAATGGACTAGTGGGAAGCGACTCTATGTGACTCGACTGGCCCACGGTGGGGAGTGACTTTGTGTGACCCAATAGACCCATGGTACTAGACGGGGAGGAGTACCTCAGTATAATGACCATGGTGGGAAGTGGCTCAATGTGACCCAGCATGCCTATGGTGGGGAGCGCCTCTGTGTGACCCAGTATACCCATGGTACTCATTCGGGATGAGTATCACAACAGTACAAGTTTAAGGGGAAGTGACTCTATGTGACCCAGAAGACCCACGGTGGGGAGCATATCTATGTGACCCAATGTACTAATGGTACTCATTGGGGTGGAGTTCTCTAGAACCCCAAGGTGTTCTGTGATATGACTGATAGTCTTACTTTCCTTACTCTATATTATACCTGGTTTGAATTTTCTTGCTCATGATCATGCTTCATGATCATACTTTTTGGTTTTATTATGGATTACTTGTGGCCTTTCCTTGTTAGTTTGGGGTCCCTACTGAGTGTTCTATTACTCACACCTACACAGGATTCGCCCGCACGTGTTGTGTCTGGTTCATATGACCGATGACGTGGATGTGGACTTTGTGTTCGAGAACCAGTTAGTGCCCAGTGATATCAGCAGGTGGGACATGCATCTACTACTTCAAGAAGGTACTCTATACTTTCCCATCAGGTGGGGTTTTCAGTGGATATCTTTCCATTGATCTTTTATTTTCTTTTATTACAGTTGAATTTTGTTGGGTTTGTATTCTTTCTCATTTACATTCATTTGTACCTTTACATATAGTGGTTGTTTAGTAGAATGAATATTCTATTTTCCAGTTTTCTTGGGACGTGGTTGCATGTGAATGGGTATAGGTACTCATTCAAATGCCTCTCATTTGCAATTTGATGCCTTTAATGCTAGTCTCCATCTCTTTTCCTCTGGGAGGCGGTCTTGGGGGAGTCATGACACGGGCCCCAGGGGACAGGTCATAACAAAGTGGTATCAGAGGTGGTCGGTTCTACCTCAAAGACTGTGAGTCTGTTGTTTTGATTTTGTGAAATAGTGTTAAAATTTTCAAGTTTTACTTTCAGATTCGGGGAGTCCAGTGTTGGTGCGGTGGCCAATGTATCCATACACCAAGACATTGAATTCTTCTTTTTGTCTCTATCCTTAAAAACATTGGTTACATTCATCATATAGGAATTGATTATTTCCTCTTATTCTTCTTGAATTAGTGTCATCTCACCATGTATAATATATTGAATATGGTATATCTTGATCTGTTTTAGGATGCCTTCACACAGACATACAGCCAAGATTCTGATGCATGACTGTGATGATAGCCCACCTAGTGATGAGGCATCGTTTTAGGGACTCATGCTAGAGACGGTCCTGTCGGGTGGTGCACCAACGTTACCACCACCCATTTATTGGCAGTTAAAACTAGCCTTATCAATTGAGGAAACACATAGGCTCAATGCATTGCATGAGTTCCAAAGACAGAGACCTCCCAAGTTTAGAGGAGAGATAGACCCTTAGGCCACTGAGGAATGGATGGAGGCGATGACATGGGTCTTCCGCTTAGTGAGGATGCCACTTGAACAGATGGAGATATTATTCATGAGCCTTCTTCAAGGGTCGGTAGGGAGATGGTGGAGTTTTATGATTTTGACACATGATGAGGTTACCCTCTCTTGGGATGACTTTGAGTGGTTTTTTCAGGAGGATTTCTTCCCCGTGACCTTTCAATCAGTGCACATACAAGAGCTACTTAACCTACAAAAGGCCAACATGTTAGTGGATGAGTACTCTGAGAGGTTTTAGACCTCTCCCTCTACTCTATAGATATAGTATGAGACCCTTTATTTAGGGATCAAACCATTGATCAAGGACTTCTAAGGGATATCAGGGCATTGGTGATTTCCCTCAACATCCCTTCTTAGGCTAGGGTGTTTGAGCGAGCCCTTATTGTAGAGAGATTCCTAACAGAGCTGGCGATGAAAGTTGGAGCCACCCATAGATACCAGGAGGTAGTGTCTTCAGCGGTGAGTAGTAGGAAGCAGATGTGGGGACCCAAGAGGGTCGGGTCTTTCAAGGGATGACCCCAGGACTTAGGGTTGGTAGTACGGGGCTCCCAGAGAAAAAGGAGTTTGTATAGAGCAAGGATTTTCCTCAGATGCTATGAGAAGGGACACAAGGATCATGATTTCCCAACCCGTTGCACAGAAGATTAGCAGATGGTTGAGGGACCACCAAGGCAGAGGTAGATGTTCGAGCAGGGAGGTCTGTAGGGTGTCGAATGTGGATGGGGAGCAAGCTGAGCAGCAGGCGGTGGAAACAGTTTGAGGTACTGCCTCCACTACCACCAGGTGTTCCACCATGACCTTAGGGAGTAGGTGGACAGGGGAAAGCTCAGCTTCAAGCAGTGGAGCCCTATGATCATGGTGCACTATAGATCATTAGAGGTATGATAGGTGTCTTCTCCACCATAGTTGTAGTTCTTATAGAAACAAGTTATAGTCAATACTTCCTTACCACACAACTCGTTTGAGGCTTAGAGAATATAGTGGATCTTTTGGCTTGATCCTTACGATTAGAGACTCCTACGGGAGGTAATTTTATGATTACACACTCATGTCAGCAGTGTGAGCTTACTCTAGGTGGTGAGATCTTAGACTGAGATATCATAGTAGCATCATCGAGGCCTTACGATGTCATCTTGGGTATTGAATGGTTATCTACATTTCATGCTCAAATCGACTATATTAGGCACAAAGTGCATCGTGTCTATGAAGATGTGACCAGGTTTTTCATCACTGGTGAGAAGGGAACTTTTGTATCACATGACAGACTTTATCGAATGAGGGTGTAGCTAATCACTCACCAATGGGCTAGCCTCACCCTTAGTGTGGTGGATGAGAGGAGTCCAAGATTTAAAGTTGTGGTGGACGAGTATGAGGACTGCTTCCCTAAGGATTTCTAGGACTACCTCCTCATAGAAAGGTAGACTTCCGCTTCAATATATACCTCGGGATGACACTGATATCTACATCAGCATATTAGATGGCTCAAATGGAGCTTCATGAATTTAGGGTACAGTTTGAGGACTTGAAGGAGATGGGCTTTGTGAGGCCCAATGTTTCACCATGGGCATCCCTAGTGTTGTTCTCCATGAAGGTATATGAGATCTTGAGGATATGAGTGGACTACCGGAACCTAAACTAATAGGTTCAGAGGCCCGCAGTGGATGCCAGTGGGCCAGGGATTTTTAAAATTTTTGTCGGTGGGATGACGGAACTTGTCGTCACCGATGATCCGAGCCCTAGAAAGGTCTGGGGATCTCACGTAAATCATAAGGAGCAAAAAAATAAAAAGAAAAAATTACACATTTTAAATTTGAAGTTGCGGTCGACTGCAACTAGTCGATGTCGATCGTCGCTTGAAGGATCCAAAGTATGATCCATCTATATCATCCACACGGGCTCCAAAAATCCACTGGAACATCAATCATCGAATTCTGGGAGCTAGCGCAGTGATCCTATGTAGCTTTCAATATCCTGACGATCACCGCATTGAGATCTCTTCGATGCTTGAGGAAGAACATGATCCAAACTCTTGGATCAACATCTTCTCTCTCTAAAAAGTGGGAGGAGAGAGAGGCTCTCAATTTTTATCTCATGAATGAATGAATAGTGATTATTACACCAAGGGAGAGATCCTCCTCTCTTATTTATAGTGGAAATGATAAAATACCCGATCGGGTTCCCCGACCCCCATTTATGTCAACGTCCACTAAATAAATAATTTTGATGAACTAAACTACTTCAATATAATTTATTACTTTATCACATACTTTTAATATATATAAAATATATTACGTGATAAAAACCGAGTCATTTAACTCAACTCACTACCCCGCTTAATATTAAATGAACCTTAACTATTAAAATAATATTCGTTCGATTAATATTTTCCCGTTTTTACTAAACTTGTAAATACATTAAATAAATTCAATCCCAAATATTAATAACTTGAATATTAATGAATTTATTTAATTATTTTGGTGATCGATAACTTGGAAAATGCTCGGACCCCGTGGTGGGTCCCATTATGTCCATATACTTATTCAACTGAATACAGTAGATTCTTGAATATGCTATTGTATGTGACCCTCAAGGCCCTTACCTCAATAGTAGTGAATAAAATCCACAGACCAAGAGCAGAGTCTAGCAGCCCATCACAACCCCTAAAAAGATAAGTATAGTCATATAAATGACTACCATCCTATGAACACTAAATGTGTACTATAATATCTCTATCATTAAATATATCATAAAGAAGGACATACTCTTGTCTCATCATCCTTATCTTGATTTATTATTTGTTGATCTATCTGGATGGATTTACCTTTGTACTACTTTGGCCAAAGACTTGTGAAGGAAACACCATCCTGATCAACCAGGCCTAGGATATAAAACTACCTGAACTTGGAAGCGACAAATCCTTTCTTGACCATTCAGCCAATGTCATACCACCGACGATGCACCCAACACAAACTACCTCACCACAAATTCATTCCCATGATTTTAATTTAGCATCCAAGTACATAATTATATAGTATTCATTGGTAATGGTCTCAAGTTAGGAGACCAATACAAATGTCTGTAGATAGGAACAATGAATGACACACAAAAAATCTGGTGTTCTTATTGGCGGGTCTGTCCTCATGATCTCACTACTAGAGATCACCATGTGTGAATTTCATGAGAAGAAGTATCAATGCTTATGAGCCCCCAGCACAAGATAGTCAGACATTTACTATGCCCAGTCAGTAAGATGTATCTAGACTATAGAATATATATTTAAGATTAATGTCATAGTATCCTGAGGTTCTCGTTATAGCCCAGTATCTGATATAACCTCTCGATACGACAATCTATCATTGTACATTACCATTATAATAGTGGACGCAGAAAATTCAACACTATAATGGTGAGATTACATCATATAAAACTAATAGTACACATGATATGGTAATCAAAATTACTTAATATTTGGGTCTAGGGCACCCACTATTTCAACAATCCCACTTTCACTAGATCCAACTTACAATCCAAACTTGTTAGCTACTCACTTGATAAATATCATGCTTCTACTGAGTAATGGATTTAAGTGCTAGGCCTACCACCTTTTCACCGCATGTCATATCTTCTATATGTGTCCTCATTCCATGAGTAAAAATTCTCAAGATAAGGTATCCATGAGTATATCACTTTTTTCCATTTTCATAACTTGACAACTTGGCTAGTAAGAATATCATAATTCACATTATGATATTACTTTTTTCACTAGGTTAGAATCCAAGAACTGGAACAAATCAATGCATTTTCTACTTCTTAGCTACCTCAGTAGCAATAATGTACTCGGTATTTGTGGATATGGATATCACAATCTTTTATGAATTGACTCACTCATCACCTTTTCATAACTACAATACTAGATCAAATTGATATAAGGATTACTAGTTCATTTCCCACAAAAACTAGTATACCTTCCTCTCCATATTTTAGGTACATATCATTTTTACTAGCTGAAGTACAAGATGATAGCTTTGACTGCATCACTTTCAGTTCTCCTGGATATAATTTATATTTTCCAACTATAAAGTATATCATGTAAATATCAATTCTGTACATAATGTGGCTTATGTGATAGATCCATCACTAAAGCATATGGAATCAATTCACAACTTTAATCTCATCGATGTTCCGAACATGTCAACATGGAGAGATTAAGCCATGTGACATAGGTAACAATTCTGAACTGGAATTATTCCATCTTGTATTTTTCAATACAATTTCACTATATGTACGATTGACTAGGACCAAGAAACCTATGGATCTACCTCATTATATCATGTTCTCTAGATCTCAGGTTGCTACTTTAAGTCAATCAATTGATAATTACTTTTATCCTAATCTTATCTAATAGTAAGACCAAGATCTGTTTTCCATATATTTCCAAACATATTTCACTTTGAAAAATTTGGCGCTCCCACTAACCTTTGGTATACATAAGTCAAAGATTAATTTCTAAGGAATGTTCTATGATCTAGTTTCTTACTTTAATCCAGAATTGGATTTCAGTAACTTGCAACCCTTATTGGAATCATATGATGCCATTATCTATTTTTGGTTGTGTTGTATAGACACCTTCCATGAAAGATGATCTTGACATCGAATGACCAATAAAATTATTTTAAAACTTAGCTATGACAAGTAAAATTCTAATAGATTTAGGCGTACCAACTTGGTATAACCAATCGAGCCTTATTGGTACCAGGATTGTACCATCCATGTATTATCCCATATGAATACCCACCGCAGTATTCAATTTATAATCCCTTTTCCAATTTGATACATGGAATCCATTATTAAATTTTAATTAATCTTTTCAATCATAGATAATTTCCATATACTGCATACTTATAGGATTTATTATTTTCAATGAATAATGTATCACCATCCGCAGTGAATATAAAACCATCTCAATGGTTTCATCCTTCTTATGCAGTATGTGTCACTAGAACATACCACTTCTACATGAACTTGTGTAACTTTTTCCTATGCCAACCATTTGTGCATCTCGAGCATTGACTAAGTCCAAGTCAATTCATCTCCCACTATCTCTAATAGAGATGTTCACCCTTATATAGAAATGTAGTCTAATGCTTGACTACATCTTTTCTATCTTAGGTATTTATGTGATATCCTAAGAAACTGTTAGGATATTTACTTAGATGCACCATGTGTTCAACTTGATGCATGTTTGTTTATATCTTAACAAACTCTTTGCATCCTAACACATGATTTATGAAATAATGTATTTTCATCATACTATGACTCGTATGATATCCATTTTTCATTTTAGTTACCATATAGGTTATGGGATTTCACCGTTATTTTCAAAACACATCTTGAAATATGATGAAAGTTACTACAGGTTGTAACATTGATACTCCATACATCATAACATTGATCTATAAAATGTGCATTTAGGAATTTCTCCACGCTAAATTTTGTTTATAAATGTTAACATGTAAGACTTTATCATCGATCCTTCTTATGAACATTAGTACGGTGATGCAGATATGGTAATATGCATTTAGGAATTGGTCCATGGTAAATTTTGTTTATTAATATAAACATGTAAGACATTATCATTGATCCTCCTTATAAACATCAATATGGTGATTTAGATTATGTAACATGCATTTAGGAATTAATCCATGCTACATTATCATGATCGATGATTGGATATTCAAGATATTATTCTATATGAGGATCCAAAGCAACTCATATCTTCTAACCATGCATATAATTCACTATTAAATTCCTTAATATCATAAAGGAATCTTATGAAGTATCTTTACCTCTAGCTTTCTTTGGAATAGTTCACATTGTCTTGCTGAACTAACCTCAGAAGCTGTGTGGCATACTTTTATTTCTAAATGTTTTTTTTGTATAAACTAAGGATGACAATAATACCAAAGGCTTTTAGCTGTACCGAGACTAAATAGCATACTGGGTATATTCTTGACATCCACTTTTAGTTTTACTTAACAAAGAACTATACTTCCACAACTGTGTAGGTCGTACATTTTATATTCTTCATGTGTTGCCTTTGATTCAAGTAGCAGTGAACTATTTGTTGAGTGTATTACCACAAACAACATTCATTCCAAAACATTGAAGAATGTCTCATCATGTATAAATGGGAACATGAGATAATTGTTTTTGGTTATACTCAATAACATATTCAGTTTGATTCAATTACATGGCAATTTGAAGTTATGTGTTTCTCACCACTGACTCAAGAATCACCCTTTCTCATCTGCTTGGAGAAGACACATTACTCCTAGTAATGTTTCTCTACTTACTTGGTTACTGTATTTCAATAAATATATTTGAAAATCATATTTTATTTTAATACCCAAGAAGTATGTGAGAAAACAATACTTTATTTGATGAATATAAATTGAATGAGAAGTGAGTACTTCCTTCTTGTATTTCAGTTTTTAAACTTCCATGAATTTATTTCAATATGCGACACAAAAAACCTCATATTAAGTAAACATCCACTTTTCTTTGAAGGACATGACGAAGGTGCCTTTGGTGTAACTTTCCATAGGCCTTTTTTCCTTGTCATTCTATTTAATTTCCATAAGAATAAAATATGATATTATCTTTAATATTCTTATTACTTGGAAAATGTTACCATAAATGTAATGAAGTGCTTACTCTATACCGTTTGTTTTTATACTTAAACGAAACAAGAGTAATTGGGTGTAAAAGGTATAAGAATGGGATGGCATGAATGATTTTAAACATTCTTTCTCTTCATATAAACCAAGTGTAATCACCACATTCATATGTTGCTTAGCTTTCTCCTCAAAATTTTCTTGAAGATGAGACTACATGAAACATCATCTGTGTCATGATGTAGTGACCACAACTAACATCAGACTTTGATGATAGCATTATGATAGAACCATTATATTCTTGATTCGTGAGTGTCCTGTAAGTAGTTTTATAGCCTCTCTTGCTAAGGTGGCTTAACAGGTTGGGACACAAGCACCTTGAATTTTCGATATCGTAGTAATGTGCGTGAGTGCCTATACAACACTTTTGAAATTATTTCTTAGTATAGACATTAACTTTTTCCAATATTAATCGCAGTGTTAATGTAGTATTACTTTCCATTTTTATACAAAATAAACATTAGTAAATCATACCTTTAATATTGATTACCATATGTGAAATTACTAATTAATTTAATCATTGTATGTCTCTCACTAATTTTACGAATTCTAAGAACCCTCTGTACTAGAATCGGAATAATATTGAGTATTCTAGTGGCAAGGATCCATGAACCTCCCTCATACTCTACAAGATATGGCTATGCCACTACTCAGAGGGTCCAAGGTAAGCTTTTTACTGGTCAACCGCATTAACTCATGGTTCCTTGATCTATTGAGTGAAGTCCCAGCTTCAAAAATCATTAATTGATTTAGTAAACGCTTTCCTCTAAAATTAGAACAAGCTAGATATGGAAATTTATTTGCTGAAATTTTTGTAAATTCAACCCACCATCATAATAAGAACTCCCCAGTAGTAAGAGGCACCCTCAGCTATGGCATGACCGGCACCTTGAACACCCGGTTTTGTTCAAACTTGAATGATGGAAGGCTGTTGTGAGATAATATTTTCTTTTATGGTTTTATTGGTTTTTGTCTCTCGACAAATGTAATCTATTTCTACTAAATGTGTTCATATATGTTGCCATTCTCACAACAGGTTTTTAATAGAAAAACATACGCCACTTCTTTATGCATTTTATTATCTATTATTTTATGTATTTTCTTGTTGTTCTAAAACACATAAAATAATAAATATATGCATAAAGGTTAAACTACTACCTAACTGGTCTTGAGAATATAAAAGACCTAAGGGGCATCATACCTGAGTCAAAGGGTCGATGCTCAAGACCAGAAGGCGAGTAAAATAAAGCGCAATAAAATTAAAATGCATTAAATAAGTATGAGGGTTTATTTAATTAAATTAAATGAATTAATAAATTCAAATAATTTAATTATTCATCAGTCGGATAATTAATTTAATTTTTTAACCAAAAAATAAATTATTTAATTTAATTTAATTGAAAAAATAAATTAATTTATAGTCTCATGTATTAAAATAATTAATGAAAATTAATTTTAATTAATTTAATTTTGATACTAAAATTAAATTAATTAAAATAATTTATTTTGATTAATTTTAAATGGATGGTCTCTGAAACATCATAGTAGGGTCATTGCGGGTCGGACCAAACCCAAGTAGGACCCTACAAGGGTATGCAGGGCCAAACTGGGCCGAACCGATCTGCCTAAACCCGTTACGGGTTGGGCAGGTTCGCCCGGATTGTTTCTTGGCAAAAATTACTCTGTGGAAATACTTATAAAAAAAAGAAGATACCTACCAGGTGCTGGCCTATTACAATGAAAGAGGGAGGGAGCCACATCACACTGATGCATGAGGCCAGATGCTGATGTGGAGGGATCCTGGGGTGGTACACCATCGAGGGGAGCTACTGGGTGGTACGCTGGTGCTACCGCGGCCTAACAAGCATTGGGAGGTGAGGGTGGTGGTGCCTTCTACAGGAGTCGGGTGGCTGGAGGTCAGGGTTGTGGACTTGAGCATGGGAAAGTGACCAGAATGAGAGGCAACTTGGGCATGGGTTCAGTGTTGGGTCGCTATAGAGGGCGGGATGGCCAGACGAAAGCTAGGGTACCGACCAGGGGAGCCGCAGGTAGCTTCGCCATTATAGGTGGGAGGCAGTGGCTCGCGCACTACTCATGCAAGGTGGCAGGTTTTCGCTACAGCTACTACATGAAGCCTGGTAAGAGGAGGAGCAGGCTACTATAGTGTGGCATTCTTGGTCGGCGTCTGTTAGAGGGTGCGGTGGCGGGCCAGCCTCAGAGCGAGGCGGCGAGGAGGTGGGATCCGCGATCTGGACCTAGTGTGGAGGTAGCCCGCTGGGTGACGGGCTGGTGGCGGCCGAGCCACCTGTGCGACGTGGGTACAGGAGCAGGCGGCACCAGGAAGTCCGACGGTTCGGGCACCTCTTCCTTTTTTTCCATTTGTTAATCCACTTCCCAACCCCCTTTTTTCACCTAGTTTTTTTAAAATATTTTAAGGACTTCTTTTGAAGTCTTCCTCCTCTAACCCTTTTTTTAAGTCAAGTTATCCTCCCTTTTTATTTTTTCCACACAAAATTTCTAAAATCCATTTATCCTTTAAATTTAATAATAAAAAAATTATTATATTAAAATAATAATTTATTATTATTACACTATTATAATAATAAAATAATAATTATTATAATAATAAAATTATTATGGAAATCATAAAATAAAATTATAATTTTCAAATAGTTTTATTTTTTCTAGGATGAACTAAATCAATTCAAATGAAACATTGATTAGTTCTTCAGGATGGAAAAAATTTAATACCTGAGATCAAATCACATATTCGATTCAATCTGAAAAATCAAACTAACCATAACTCTGCCATTCTACATTGGATCGATGTGTGGTTTGAACCGTTGGGACCTTATTTGAACCCTCTACTTAATTTTATACAAATTAATTTTATTTGGATAATAAAATTTACATGATCCCTTAGATACCAATGATAGGTTTTAGGGCCCACAGTGGAAGCCAGTGGGCTGGGGATTTTAAAAATTTTCCTCGGTAGGATGACGGAACTTATCATCACCTATGATACGAGCCACAGAAAGGTCCTAGGATCTCACGTAAATCATAAATAGCACAAAACTAAAAATAAAAACATACTCGTTTCAAATTCGAAGTCCCGGTCAACTTCAACTAGTCAATGGCGATCGTTGTTTGAAGGATCCAAAGTAGGATCCCTCTAGATCGTTGATCATACCATGATTCACTGTGTCATTTTCACCCTTAAACCATTGTAGTAAACTGAATTTCTATTGTAAATTCAAAAAATAATAACAAATTTAATTCCATGTTTGAATCATTTATTTTCTGTTTATCACTATTAAAAATTCAAATGTTACTTGTCTTGAAATTTTCGTTGAAGGTTAAGGTGATTTGGAGGGCCCATGATGATGTCAAAGAAAAATGGGCCAAACTGCACAGGATCCAAGAACACCAGTGGATTTATCTGCACACTGCTACTAGACCGTGAATCCAATTGAGCTTAAATGTTGTGGTGTGGTCCAAATTTAGTTGGGCTACATTTCATATTAAGAAACCCAAGACACATTCGGCCATCTGATGGCCTTGCTGACCTAATCTGTCCAGCACACCAAATCTGCACGGAGTCAAAAGTAGTGTGTTGTGATCTATCCATATCTCGGGCTATAAGTGTCCAACTAGTGCCAAACTTTCTGTGGAGATATCCAAGAGGTGGTTCTACAACTTTTATATTTTATCCGAATCGATATAAGTCTTTATAAAGGTAAAAACACCTATGACAATTGGTTTTAATAATTCTGTGTGCTCAAAAACACCTTCCCATTTTCCTATAAAATGGCACCTTGGGCTCCTCATTTGAAAGTTTGGCCAGGAGGTAAAGATCTGGTATATTGGAGACCCAAATGTGTTCTCTCCTCATACTTGAAGTTCTGGATTCCCCTATCCTCATAGGGGAATCAATGATGAAGAGTGAGTTCCACCCGAGCCTCCTCCTCCTCTAGATGGCGAGCTAAATGGTGGACGATCATTTCGAGGGAGCTACACATAATTGGGAGGGAGTTCCTACACTTTATACTCTATTAGTTTTGTGTAATTTTTGTGTGTATTATTTCACTTATGTCTTATCTAAACATGTTTCTCCTCTGAGTTCATTTCTTGGGTTTAATTAAGTGAACCGCTTTTCATTTCAACACCGATTGTGTGGAAATTTCAAGTGGGAAACTTGAGTAATTATGATTGGGAAACACAAGGATCCTATTTCTATCACACATACAAAATATATTTGTATTATTTGGTGGCCTTTAATCTGTTCTTGAATTCCAAACCTTGACAACGCAATTGTTTTGTCAAGGGTTGGTACTTTGTGCAATGTTTAGAGAGGCAAGAGGGGAATTAAGATCTTGACAACCCTCAACCAAAGAATTAAACAAAACCATTTGAAATTTTCAGAACAATGAACTATCCAAGATGTGTAGTGAACTTGAAGTGATCTCTTTATGTCATAATTCTTAATCCTCCACCATATTCTATCAACTATTAAACTCATTAAGTTAAGTTATTTTCTTAAAACTGTTTTCAAAATCACGCCCCTCTTTTAGTAATCTTTATTTAAAATACACACTATAAGCCACCAACGCTCCTTGAGAGATGACCGAGGGTATGCCCTAATCTATAAATAATCCTTAAAAACATAATCAATTTGATGTTTCACAACAAGTTTGTCAAATTTTTGCACTGTTTTTGGGCAGCGTTTTGGATTTAGTGCGTGTTTTTTATATATATTTTTTGTAATTTTTGCGAATATTTATTTGTTTTATCAAATACCTCTACCTCTATTTTTATATTATGATACATTTTTTGTGTAGGTTTGGTGCAAGATGCATTCTACTCCAGGAGACTTATAACCTTTTGAACCCGAACCAGAGAGGATCCTATATCAGCGACCCAGAGATACACAAGAGGAACCTTTGAAGGAGGATGCACAAAACATCAACACTCATATTGATCCTTCTTCTTCTTCTTCGAGAACCCACATTAAAACTAAAATTAACATGAATAACATGGATGAAAAAAATTGAACACTAAAATAACTAACCTCACCTGATGCTGATATTCATCCCACATACATTCAATTACAAGGTGAGCAACCCAATTTTGAACTAAAATCTGGTTTAATTCATCTATTACCAAGATTCTGTGGACTTCCTGGAGAAGATCCACACAAGCACTTAAAAGAATTTCATACTATTTTTTCAACATTAAACCCTATTAATGTGGATGAGGAACAAATAAAGCTTATAGGATTCCCATTTTCTTTAGAAGATACTGCGAAAGATTGGTTGTACTATGTTAATTCACCAATAAGAGGTTGGGTGGACATGAAATGCCTTTTCCATGAAAAATATTTCCCAGCCTCTCGAACTACAACAGTAAGGAAAGAAATTTGTGGGATAAGACATTCTCAAGGGAAAACACTTCATGAATATTGGGAAATATTTAAAAGGTTATGTTCAGGTTTCACACACCACCAAATAAGTGACCAACTTTTAATTCAAAATTTTTATAAATTTTTAATCCCTACTAATTTAAATATGATCGATGCTGATATACTTGGTGCGCTAGTAGATAAGACCCCAATTGCTTCAAGTAACTTAATTGAGAACATGTCACAAAACACTCAATGATTCGGTACAAATTCTAGCGTACCCATTCGAGGTGTCCATGAGGTGAAAAGTACTGAATTCGAGAAGAATGTGGACACAAAGTTCGAAGAGGTAAGTACCCTTCTTCGACAACTTTCTCTTTCCCAATGGAAATCCCAACCTCCTATTTCCATCCATTGTGGTTTATGTTCTTCTGACTCTGACTACTTGGACCAATTCCCCCATTTAAGAGAAACTTCTGAGAGTTGTGAGGCAATCTTCCCAAGGCGCCCCTATAACCAACCCGTTAAGCAAGAACCGTACTATCCATCCAACCCTAGGTGGAAAGAGAACCAATACTATAGTAAAGGGGGTATTCAAACCAACCTCAACAACAATGGAACCAAATAGTGAAGAGTAGTCATCAACCACCACCACCTAGAAACCATCAAACACCCCAAAGGCCTTTCCAACAAAACACTCAAAAGCCCGAGCCTAGCCTAGAATATATGATGAAACAAATAGCTGCCAACAATATCCAATTCTAACAAACCACTCAGGAAGCCATAAAAATTCCTCAAAACCCAATTAGTCCAACTAGCTAACTCAGTGGGTGAAATTCAAAGTCATGGGTCAGGTAAACTTCCCTATCAACCAGTATTTAACCCTATGGATAAAGGAAATGTTAGTACCATCACCCTTAGGAGTAGAAAACAACTAGAAAGTAAAATGAATCCTCCATTAGAGTCATCCCCTCTAGAGTAAATCTCCATCCCAACCATTAAAAATGTTCCAAAGGTTGAAGAACCTTGTCCTGGGATAATCCTTTCCAAAGGAAAGATTGTGAATATTGTTGAGTCATCTAGCCCAACCATTCCTCTTTCATTTCCCCAAAGGACCACCCAAACAAAAAAATTCCACGGTATGCTAAGTTTATAAAGGAGATGTGTACACACCAAAGGCGACTTCGAGGTGATGAGAAAGTGATCTTGGGAAGGAATTTTTTTGCATTGATAGATCCATCACTCCCTACCAAGTGCAGTGATCCTGGAACATTCTCAATTCCATGCACCACAGGGGAGTCTTCTTTTTCAAATGCTATGCTTGATTTAGGTGCCTTTATAAATGTGATGCCTCACTCCATTTACTCTACATTGTAGGTCAGGGAACTGAAGCCCACTGGAATTATTGTTCAAATAGATTACCAGAGTACTGCACACCCCTCTAGTTTGTTAGAGGATGTTCTTGTGAGGGTCTAAAATTTAATTTTTCCTGCTGACTTTTATGTGCTTAAAATGGAGGATGATAGGATGAATGGACATGCCCAGATTATATTGTGGATACCTTTATTGAAAACTTCCAAAACATTATTAATGTTAACAATGGTACATTATCTATGGAATTTGGTGGTTACATAGTCCATTTCAACATCCTTGATTCCATGAAGCACCCCTCAGAAGAACATTCCTCTCTCTATTAATTCAATTGATGTACTCCCTACCTCTGAAAAAAGAACTTTTCTTTCCCCTGGTCCCCTTTCTGAGTTTTCTTCATTGATAGAAATTCTAGGAAATGTTTCAAGCATTGATTGTTTTAGTGGTCTAGAAAAGTGTCATGCATGTTCACTAATTGACAATTTCTTGAACACTGATGATCCGCTGACTATTGATGATAATGATATGCTTGTAAAAGCTCATTCCTCATCTGAGGTTGATACCATTGAGTAGTTAGATGAGATCAGTGACCTATAACTTTCACACACACTCCCATCAATCCAAAATCCACCTGAATTAAAACTAAAACAACTTCCTCAAGATTTAAAATATTCATATCTTGAGAATGTAAACAAGTTTCCCATCATCATTGCTAGTTCACTCCCTCCTGAGCATGAATTGTGACTGCTTGAAGTTTTGAGGGAGTATAAAAAATATTTTTTATGGAAACTTTCTGACATTCCTAGTATTAGCCCATCAATTTGTACACATCATATATTGTTAAATGATGAGGATAAACTAGTGAGGCAGCCACAACGTCGACTGAACCCAAACCTCCTAGAAGTTTTGAAAAATGAGGTAACAAAATTATTGGATGATGGAATCATTTACCCCATATCTGACAGCCAATGGGTTAGTCCCGTTCAAGTATTTCCTAAAAATACTGGCCTTACAGTAATTAAAAATGAAAACAATGAATTGGTTCCAACTCTTGTGAAGAATTATTGGCGTGTCTATATAGACTATCGCCGACTAAACCAATACACGAGGAAGTATCATTTCCCTTTTCCATTCATTAACCAAATTCTAGAGAGGCTAGTGGGCAAGTCCCACTACTATTTCCTTGATGGGTATTATGGATAATTTCAGATCCATATTGCCTCTAAGGATCAGGAAAAGACAACATTCACTTTCTCCTTTGAAACATTTGCCTATAGAAGGATGCCATTTGGTCTATGCAATTCTCCAGGTACTTTACAATGATGCATGGTTAGTATTTTTCCGTATTACCTAGAGAATTGAATGGAAGTATTCATGGATGATTTTACTATTTATGGATCTTATTTCGATGAATGTTTGAGTAGTCTAGGTTCAGTCTTACCTCATTGTATTGAAAATAATATTTTATTAAATTATGAGAAATGCCATTTCATGGTGCGGCAAGGTATAGTTTTGGGGCATGTCATTTCTGAGGATGGTATCCAAGTAGATAAATCAAAATTTTATATCATTTAATCCCTTCCATTCCCAAAAAAATATACGGGATGTGTGATCTTTCCTAGGTCATGCTGGATTTTACCGTCATTTCATTCATGACTTTAGTAAAATTGCACTACCCCTATCCCGATTACTCCAATAAGAAAAAGAATATTTTTTGATAAATAATGTTAGGATGCTTTTAATAAGTTAAAATGGAGTCTCACCTAACCCCCAGTAATCCAACCACCTTGGTGGGATTTACCATTTGAGCTCATGTGTGATGCCTCTAACTATGTAGTTGGGGCAGTTTTGTCATAAAGGGTCGACCGAGCTCCACATGTCATAGCCTATGCCTCACATAATTTGGACCCTGCCCAATAAAACTACACCAAAACTGAAATACAATTCTTTTCCATTGTGTTTTCCTTGGAAAAATTCAGGTCATATCTTTTGGGGTCCAAATTCATTGTGTTCTCAGACCATGCAGCCCTCCGGTACCTCCTTAAGAAACCAGAAGCCAAACCACGTCTCATTCGTTGGATGCTCCTTAAAGAATTCAATCTATAAATTAGAGATATAAAAAGAGCAAAGAATGTGGTGGCTGACCATATCAATAGGATTCAACCATCCTCAGACATTGACTCATACCCATGTATTCCCATAAATGAAATGTTTCCTGATGAGCAACTGTACCGAGTGAAAGATGTTATTCCTTGGTATGCTGAAATTGTAAATTTTTTGGTAGCATCTTGAATTACTAGTGATTTCAATAAACACCAAGCCAGTCATCTAAAATATGAGTCTCATTGGTACATTTGGGATAACCCCTAAATCTGGTGCACATGTATTGATCAAGTCCATAGGTGTTGTGTTCCCGATAGCGAGTTTCATTCTATCCTTAGATTCTGTCATACTCTTGCTTGTGGGGGCCACTTTGGTCCCCAACGAACTGCCCGCAAGTTCCTTGATTCTGGATTTTTTTGGCCAACACTTTTTCAGGATGCCCATGATTTTTGAAAATCTTGTCCTCGTTGTCAAAGAATGGGGAATGTATCTAAAAGAAATGAAATTCCACAACATCCATTGCTCTTTCATGAAATTTTTGATGTTTGGGGAATTGACTTTATGGGTCCATTTCCAAATTCCTTTGGCAACTTGTACATTCTTCTGGTAGTTGATTACTTGTAAAAATGGGTATAGGCACAAGCTACAAGCACTGATGATTCTATTGTAGTTGTAGAATTTTTGAGAACCCAAATCTTCTGTAGGTTTGGCTTACCTTAGTTCATCATCAGTGACCAGGGTTCTCATTTCTACAACCGAACAATGCAATCACTTTTGCATCGGTATGGGGTCATTCATAGAGTTTCTAATGTATATCATCCACAAACCAATGGTCAAGAAGAGGTGTCAAATAAAGAGGTAAAACAAATTCTTGAAAAAATGATTCAACCAAATATAAAAGATTAGAGTCTTTGACTTGATGATTCATTATGGTCCTACCATACTGCTTTTAAAACTCCCATTGGAATGACACCCTATCATCATGTGTTTGGAAAGAGTTGTCACCTCCCTATTGAGATTGAGCACCAGGCCTACTGGGCCATCAAAAAATGCAATTCTAATCATTATGGTGTAGGTTCTCAAAGGAAGTTGCAGATTCAAGAGTTGGAGGAAATGAGAAAAAATACATATGGAAACTCCATAATTTATAAGGAGCAAACCAAGGCTACCCACGACCATCTTATACTTCATCGTTAGTTCCCCATTGGGTAGAAGGTCCTCCTTTATAATTTAATGCTAAAGTTGCATCCAGGTAAGCTTCGTTCCCACTGGTTTGGCCCATACACTGTTATTAACGTCTCTCCCTTTGGTATTGTCCAGGTTCAAAATGAAGAAACCAATCAAACATTCACTGTCAATAGGAAATAGGTGAAACAACTCCATGAATCCATTCCAGATTCCCTGATGGAGGAATTCCATGTTCAAGAAGCAATATATGAATGAAAATCACTAGGTTTTATCCATCCTTTCCACATCATCTTTTCTTAAAGTGAGTACACTTCAAACTTTAGGTGTGGGGGATGGGTACATTCTTGGGTTAGATAGGAATTTTCATTTTTTCTCTCTTTCTCTTTCTTCTTTATTCTATTTTTTCCTTATTTATGGTATTTTCATTTTTCCCCCATCAGGGGGAAAGTAAAAATATCATAATGAATGGTAAAAAAGAATTTTTGTATGAAGATAACATTAGGGAGTGATTTTTAGTGAATTGGTTTTATATCAATGATATAAATGGTTGTATCACTGTGAAACATTTGAGATGATTGATGCCCCTTGTGTGAGTAGTTTTGGGAAAACTATGTCACTAATATCTCCATACATTTTTGCACCAAACCACTAAGTATGAATATTTCATACTTAATATAAGGTTAATATATGTTAGGTTAATATTTTTCAGCTTTAAATTATATTTTCATACGTTCATTCCTTATCCGATCTATTTCATTTCTATACCAGATTGACCTATGTGTGTGTACCTATTCTCTGACTGTTGTACACCCTCAAAAAAAAATTTTGTCTTGGTCAGGTAAAAAACCACTCCTCCTCAGCCTTTGATCTTGTTATAACTTTTGCAATTAGTGTCGTGAGGAGATCAAACAAGGTTTGAGAGATGAGTGTGAGATTTGTTCCAAATGCAACTTCAAAGAATATATAATAAATGAGGGGAGTGATGAAATGTGAAACATATGGGGATATCTAGGTCAGGAGCTTATGGTTTTACTTTTGGGAAATTCTTAAGTGTGTAACACCCCAAGCTTCTATGGTATGCATCTCTTTGAATAATACAGTAGCGTGTGTTGTACGCAACTTCGAGTTCTAACACACACCACAACCAATCAAACTAGCCGTTATGAATAGGAATACCCACTTTTTGAAATTTTATAAATTTTATCTTTCAAAATGGACTTCATTTTTGGATTAGGAATATCTAAATTAGCCTAGGGTGAAATTTTGGTATTTTTCTGAAAACTTTCAATTTTTGATAAATAGTGAAAAACACTGAGTCATGGTTTAAAACGGAATTTTTATTTAAATAATAATTTATTTTATTTAAATTTAATTAAGTTCACTGTAATTCATTAGAGTTATTTTATAATCATTTTAGATATATAAAATTTTTATGGAACTCTTCACCGTCTTTTACCCACCTCCTAGGAGAATTTGGAAATTCAAATAAAACTTAATGTTACTGCTTCTGTGAGTGGAATTTCAAAAATCTGAGAGACACGGTTAATATCAAGGAGTAAAATGTGGTTCAATGAGATGAAAATAATTTTTGGTGAATTGTAACTTTTTACTTTTATTTACCACGGTTAAAAGTAAATAGGGTAATTAAGGGTAAAAATGATATTAATATTACCCTAACACATGTCCTAATTCTATTGGACAAGTGTATCTCAACCAAAAACAACCTTAGGAATAAAATATTATCATTTAGGTCCACTTTTATTAGATTAGGACATTGATTATTATTTAATTCAAAGAAGCGTTAAAAGAGTTAAAATCAAAGTTTAATTACTAAAACATTTTTAATATAGGGTTGTACATAAGATAAATTCGATTGTAAATATAAATTAGAAATATAAAAAGATTTCCTAAATAATGTTATTTTTTTTATAATTTTTAGACATTAAATAATTTAATTTATTTATGACATAATGGTGATAAAGTAACTACCTAATTAATGAAATATTAAAATAATTGATATTATAAATATCCAAATAAATGTAATTTGAGACTTTTTATGAATTACACTAATGTTCTAGCTTAATATTACATATTTTTATTGTTTATATATTTTTTTTCAAAGTAATAATGCTGTTATGAATTTATCAAAAACAAAATACCCATAGTGTCAAATTTGTCATAAATGTGTTTTTAAAACAAATATTATATTATTAATTGATATTATATTCCTAAAAATATAAGGATCGGCCAAAGGACTTATATCATGATAGGTGTATCATTAATGGACCACTTGGGGGGTCTCTTGGATGTATATAGTATGTTTACTAACTATATAATATAAAAATACAGGGTGACATGGTAAATGTCAAACTAATTAACTAAGAGTTAAAACTAAAAGATAAGGTTAATATAATGACCCAAACCTCTCTAAAATATTTTGGTTGAAAGGATTTCGACCCATACCCACCTTATAATTTTAATAATCCACTTTTTATCCATTATAATCCGAATATGAATTTATTATAAAATAAAAATTTAAGTTTTTTCTAAAGAGCCCATCCTCCCCCTTATTAAAGGACACAACTTATATCAAATTCATCACACCTTCAAAGCCTTTTGGTTTAGCCAAACCCTACCCAATTATTCTCTCAAATTACCTCAATTCAACCTAGAGGCCTTAGTTTGATCAGAAATCCATCCTAAGGAGCCCTTTTGATTAAATCAAAAGGAAGAACTCGAAGAAGAGGTAATGTTTTCACCACCCTCTTTCAAGTTCCTTTCTTCTTCAACTTCTTCTTTCTTTGTTATTTCTATTCTAAAATAATAACTCCAGTATCTTCTATGTAATGTGATGTTATTATAAATATGGTACAACCATATTCAGTATTCTATCCATCCTTTTGATGACATGTCACCATACGTGTGTACGTACAACCTACCGTCTCCACGTCGTGGTGTAATTATTATTCAATACATTATTATTTGGATGGGTATAATAATGATGTATAATTCATGTAAATAATAAATATAACATTATAATGATTCTGTATATATGATATACCATCCAATTATATATTATTTTAATATTAAAAGAATGATATTGTCACTTGTGCGTACGTACGGACTACCGTCTCCACGAACGCGATGAGATTCATTCCCCATCATATCCATTCAAGTATAATTCTCATTTTATGATTAAAAATAATTCTTAAGGACTTGATATCATTCTGGATACTAATAAGATAAAACCTATCCATAAAAAACACGTCTTATGTAACAAAACATATAAAATAAAACGAGTAAGTTAACAACCGAAACGACGATAATACTAAGATATTATTAACAAAGAAATGTTAAAAGATCATATATGATATCAAATTAATGTATATGATTCTTGAATAATTTAATAACAATTATTTCTCCATTATACAGGAAGTTAACCTACCCCTAAACAAGGAAAAATACAAGGTATGGGTTTATTTCACAATCTCTTTATTATCCGTGGTTGTTTATACGTAATTATCTATTGTGACTTATTTATAATCCACATCCATGTTTCTTAAAAATGTATTTCAAAACATTCTTAATGTTTTACAGAATATGGGTTACAGTCATTTGTACACTTGTTTGAATTTTTATAAGACGTTTATAAAGGAATATTTCTATCATTTTCCAAACAAGGTCCTTTTTAACCTTTTCGAAAAAATTAAGGTAAGAATGTTTTTTTAACTTATACGGCGGGTGATGCTATTTTCCACAATTATAAAATATTCAAAGATTCCCTTACAAGCTTATAAGAATATTTTAAAAGAAAATGTTTTCTTATATAATTATGTTACTTTTAAATGATTTCAAAAAAGAGACATTTGTCTCAAATAGTTTTTATTTCATCTATGTCAACAACCTTTAATGGATTTTAAGCTTATTTGAAGTTGATTTATTATGATACAAAACTTCCATATTGTATTGAAGGTTTTGTGATATTTTTTACTGTGGTTGTGTTATTTTTATACCATTCATGGTTTATGGAGAAAGTATTTAACTTTTGTATGCTAGTTTTAATACGAATGTTTATGTTATGTTTAAACCTGTTCATATGAGGAATGCATTGGACTTAGTAAGTGACGGTTGGAGCCCGCTATAGCTCCTAGATTAATCGGTAGGTCTCATGAGAAAAAACTAGTGTCTTGGCACAAGGCCTTGAAAAAATCTTATTTGTAGACTTGGCACGAGGCCTTGGCTATGTGGTTACGATAGTCTGGCATTATGCATTCCATCATTATGAAAGTGGTTATTGATATTGCATGTGATTATTAGACTAGTAGAATATCCATGTGAATAAGTAAATGGAATTATTTCATTTTATCTTTTCCATATTATGCTGAAATTCAAGTTTAAAAGGATTTTGTTTTAGTTATACATTGCCTTAAATGTTTAAGCTTATTTATGAAATTTTCCGCTATATTTTTATCCTTACTGAGCATCTGAGCTCACCCCTTTCAGTGTTTTATTTTTCTTAGGATGTGAATAAGTAATTTATGAATGACCTACAGGGATAGTATGAGGGGATATGAAGACAAGATGTTGTTGTAGTTTTTTCACTTTATGATGTAATGTAAGATGTATGAATGTATCTAGTTATTCCAAGGGTGCTAAACCAATTGGTATTTAGAGACTTGATCTTTTGTGATCATGACAATGTTATGTAATAATGAACTGACTCTGTGTAACTAGGGTCAGGGCGTTAGAAAGTGAGTGGGTCTTGAAATATGATTTCAAAGGTTGTAGGACAGGTTTGGTGTAAAATCATTTAATGATGAATAATGTTAAAATAACCTATATTTATTTGATAGAAAGTGGAAAGAATAGCATGGAATGGTTTTCACACACACACATGGAGAGTTTTGGAATGGTTGACTTTTGAATTCCATGC
Organism: Viscum album; assembly: GCA_963277665.1. Classification (NCBI taxonomy): domain Eukaryota; kingdom Viridiplantae; phylum Streptophyta; class Magnoliopsida; order Santalales; family Viscaceae; genus Viscum; species Viscum album. The sequence continues at coordinate 811,069,619 of OY728135.1, forward strand.
TCATATTGGTTTCATGAATCTCATTGAATTTTATTGTGATATGATTTATGAGACATCTTTTTCAATTTTCACTAGGAAGAACTCCTTGGTGTGGATCGTGCATTGGTCACATTACTTTAGTGAATTAAAATTTCATCAAATGTTAAATCTTCATGATTTTGGGAATATATATATATATGCATCATTTTATTTGGATATGTGACTTTTCCCAGGAGTGAAAATGTTTAGGTATGAGGGTGTGATTGTACAACGATTCATTGTTCCATTTTCACCCTTACACCATTGTAGTAAACTGAATTAGTATTGTAAATTCCAAAAATAATAACAAATTTAATTCCATGTTTGAATAATTTATTTTGTGTTTATCGCTATTAAAAATTCCAATGTTACTTGTCTTGAAAATTTCATTGAAGTTGAATGTGATTTGGAGGGCCCATGATGATGTCCAAGAAAAATGGGTCAAACTACGCAGGATCCAAGCACACCAGTGGATTAATCTACACACTTATACTGCAAGGTGAATCCAATTAGGCTGAAATTTTTTGGTATGGTCCAAAATTAATTATTATACATTTCATATGAATAAAACCAAGACTTATGCAGCCATATGACTGCCTTGCCGACCTGATCTGCCCAACACACCAAATCTGCACAGAGTCAAAAGTAGTGTCTTGTGATCTGTTCGTATCTTGGGATATAGGTGTCCAAATTGTGCCAAACATTCTGTGGAGATATCCAAGAGGTGGGACTATAACTTTTTTATTTTCTTCAAATCGAGATAAGGTTTTATGAAGGTCAAAACACATGTGACAAGTGGTTTTAATAATTCTGTATGTTCAAAACCACCTTCCCATTTTCCTATAAAATGGCACCTTGGGCTCCTCATTTGCAAGTTCGGCCAGGAAGAAAAGCTATAGTATTTTGGAGACCCAAATTAGTTCTCTCCTCATACTTGAAGTTCTGGATTCTCCTATCCTCATAGGGGAATCAAGGATGAAGAGGGAGTTCCACCCGAGCCTCCTCCTCTTCTCAATGGCAAGCTAAATGGTGGATGATCATTTCGAGGGAGCTACACATACTTGGGATGGAGTTCTAGCACTCGATACTCTACTGGTTTTGTTTAATTTGTGTGTGGATTATTTCATTTATGTCTTATCTAAACATGTTTGTCCTCTGAGTTCATTTCTTGGGTTTAATTAAGTGAACCTCTTTTCATTTCAACAACGATTGGGTTGAAATTTCAAGTGGGAAACTTGGGTTGTTTCGATTGGGAAACACAAGGATCCTCCTTCTCCCACACATAAAAAATATATTAGTATTATTTGGTATCCTTTTATCTATTTTTGAAGTCCAAACCTTGACAACACGATTATTGTGTCAAGGGTTGGTACTTTGTGCAACGTTTAGAGAGGCAAGAGGGGAATCAAGATATTGACAACCCTCATCCAAAGAATTAAACAAAACCATGTGAAATTTTCAGAACAATGAACTATCCAAGATGTGTAGTGAACATGAAGTGATCTCCTTATCTCACAATTCTTAATCCTCTACCTTATTCTATCAACTATTAAACTCTTTAAGTTAAGTTATTTTCTTAAAACTGTTTCCATAATCACCCCCCTCTTTTTGTAATCTTGATTAAAAATACACACTATAAGCCACCAACGCTCCTTGAGAGACGACCTAGGGTCTTCCCTAAACTATAAATCAACCTTAAAAACATAATCAAGTTGACATTTCATGACAACGTGGTCAATCGTCCACACGTGCTTTAAAAATCCATTGGAATATCGATTATCGAATTCCGAGTAGTAGCATGGCTATCCAACGATGCTTTCGACGTCCCGACGATAACCGCATCGAGAACTCATCGATGCTTGAGGAATAACTTGATCCAAACTCTTGGATCAAAAAATTCTCTCTCTCGGAATTGGGATGAGAGATAGGCCCTCAATTTTCATCCCATGAATGAATTATTAGTGATTATCACACCAAGGGAGAGGGCCTCATCTCTTATTTATAGAGGAATTGATAAAATACTAGGTTGGGTTCCACGATACTCATTTATTTCAATGTCCAATAAATAAATAAATTTGAGGAACTAAACTTCTTAAATATTATTTATCATTTTATAACAAAGTTGTAATATATATAAAATATATTACTTGATAAAAACTAAGTCATTTAACTCGACTCTATGTCCTGATTAATATTAAACGAACCTTGAATATTAAATCAATATTCGTTTGATTAATATTTTCCCGTATTTACTAAAATTTTAAATAAATTAAATAAATTCAATACCAAATATTAATTATATGAATATTAATGAATTTATTTAATTCTTTTTGGTGATCAATAACTTGTACAACACTCAGACCCTGTGGTTGGGCCCACTATGTCCATATACCTATTCAACTGAATAGAGTAGATTCTTGAATATGATATTGTGTGTGACCCTCTAGGCCCTTATCTAGATAGTAGTGAATAAACTCCACAGAACAAGAGTGAAGTCTAGAAACCCATCATGGCCCCTAAAGAGAAAAGGTTAGTCATAGCAATGACTACCATCCTACGAACACTGACTGTGTACTATAATCTCTTTGTCATTAAATATATCATAAAGAAGGATGCACTCTTGTGTTATTGTCCTTATCTTGCATTATTATTTGTTGATCTATCCAGATGGATTAACCATTGTACTGCTTTGGCCAAAGCATTATGAAGGTAGCACCATCCTGATAAACCAGGCTTGAGATATACAACTTCTTGAACTTGGAAGTGAAAAATCCTTTCTTGACCATTCATCCATTTTCATACCACCAACGACACACCCAACACAAACTACCTCACTAAAACTTCATTTCCATGGTTTTCATATTGCATCAAAGTACATAATAAAATAGTAAACATTGGTAATGGTCTCAAGTCAGGAGACCAATACACATGTTTGTAGATAAGAACAACCAATTACACCCAAAACATGTTGTGTTCCTATTGGTGGGTCTATCCACATGATCTCACTACTATATATCACCAAATTTGAACTTAATGAGAAGAAGTCTCAATGATTATGAGCCCCCAGCACCTGATAGTCAGACACATACTATGTCCAGTCAGTAAGATGTATCTAGACTATAGAACATATATTTATGATTAATATCATAGTGTCTTGAGGTTCTCATTATAGCCTAGGATATTCTATAACCTCTCGATACGACAATTAATCTTTGGAAATTACCATTATAATAGTGGATGCAGAAAAGTATACATTATAATGGTAAGATTACAACATGTATAACCAACTATACACATGATATAGTAATGAAAAGTACTTCATAGTTGGGTCTAGGGAACCCACTATTTCAACATGAACCAGGTGACCGTAAAGAAAAAATATCCACTACCAAGGATTGATGACCTCTTCGATCAGTTATAGGGAGTGGGGTGGTTCTCAAAGATAGACCTCAGATCAGGCTATCATCTGCTTCACGTACAGGATGAGGAGGTACCAAAGAAAGACTTTAGATGCTAGTATGGCCACAATAAGTTTTTGCTGACACCTTTTTGCATAACCAATTCCCTAGTAGTGTTCATGGGACTCATGAAGAGGTTATTCAAGCTTTACCATGATCTTTTCATGGTGGTATTCATTGATGAAATATTGGTGTACTCAGCATCAGAAGAGGATTACACTACACACCTACAGATAGTCCTGGATACACTCCAAAAGCACCATATTTGTGGAAAGCTCACAATGATCCAGTTGTGGATTCAGGAGGTCCACTTTCTAGGACACATCATCTTAGGGGCTAGAGTTTCAGTGTATCTGGAGAAGTCAGTGCTTTCTTGGGATCCACCCAAGAGCGTGACTGAGGTGCAGATTTTCTTTGGGTTGGTTGGATTCTACCATAGGTTTGTGTCCTAATTTTCTAGAGTATTAACACCTTTATCGGCATTGAAATTAAAGGAACAACCCTTAATTTTGATGGAAAAGTGACAGAATATTTTCTAGGATCTGAGGTGGAGATTGACGAGTACCCCCATCTTGAGACTACCAGAGGAGGGCATTGGGTATGAAGTTTTCAGAGACGCATCAGGGATCATACTGGGTTGTGTCTTGATTGATAATTTAGTGGTGATCGCCTATGGATCATGGATGTTGATGCAGCATGATAAAAACTATGTGATCCATGACCTGGAGTTAGCAGCAGTGGCGTTTGTTTTGAAGATGTGGTGGAACTACTTTATGGGTGAATGGTTTAACGTATACTCTGACCATAAGAGTCTCATGTATATCTTCTCTCAAAAATACCAAAACATGAGGCAGTGGCGATGGCTGGAGTTCCTCCAGGACTATGACTTTGAGATACTCTTTACTCATGGGAAGGGGAAAGTGGTGGAAGATTCACTCGGTAGGAGGTCTGGTTTATAGCTGTCGAGGGAGGTGACAAAGAAATTATTTGTGAAATAGGTATCTTTTGTGGATAATGATGGAATGGATTACCTTTAGTTGATGACTATCACTCCTCCACTCTTACTGCGAGTCAGGGAGGCACAACTTGTGTATGTTCATTGTGGGATTTGACATGTTGAGTTATGCTTAGGACAAGGTACTGTTGGATTTACGATAAGTGGGGAGCACATCATCCTTTTTAAAGGATACACTGTAGTTCCAGTGACGTTGCAGGAGGAGGTGTTGAGGGAGATCCATACACCCCCTTTGGCAGTACATCTTGGTGTGGTGAATATGTACCAGGGCCTTCGACATCAGTACTGGTGCCCAGGAATGAAGAAAGTGGTGGAAGAGTTCATTTCATGGTTCCTCAATTGTCAGCAAGTGAGGGCAGAGCATCAGGTTCCAGCAGACTTGGCCCAGCCACTTGGGGTACCAGAGAGGAAATGAGATGATATCTCGATGGACTTCTTGATGGGGTTACCACACACGACTAGAGGCCATGATTCTATCTCATTGATTATTGAACGACTCACCATGTCAGCTCACTTTTTACCCATATATGAGCATGGATCGGTAGAGGGATTGGGATGCCTCTACATCCAAGAGATAGTGTGCCTCCACTGGGTTCCATTAACAATCATCTCAGACTGTGATGCATGCTTTACATCCCGGTTGTATAAGGGACTCCATGAGGCATTCAAGAGTCTATTGAACTTGAGCACAGCCTTTCACCCACAGACAGATAATCAGACAAAGCAGACCATAGAAACCCTGTAGTACATGCTTCGTTCTTGCGTCCTTGATTTTGGTCATAGTTGGGAGGACCAACTTCCACTGGTGGAGTTTTCATATAATGACATATGTCACTCCACCATTGGAATAGAACCATTTGGGGCCTTGTATGGGAAACCATGCAGATCACCTCTATATTGTATAGACCTAGGGGAGTTAGTACTCTTGGGTCCAGAGTTGGTACGACCTACCATAGAGAAGGTGGAGATCATCTAGGAGTGAATGATGACCCCACATAGCATGTCTAAATCTTATGCTTATAGGAGATGAAGGACCTTGGATTTTGAGGAGCGAGACCATGTTTCCCTTCGTGTCTCACCCCAACAGGGGTTACGAAGAGTTGGTCGAAGAGGCAAGTTATCTCTGAGGTTCATCGAACCTTTTTAGATTCTGAGCAGAGTTGGCTAGGTGGTCTACTATCTAGCTCCCCCCCACAGATGCACTAGGTGCATGATGTTTTCATCGATTGGGGCGAGCTGGACATTGATGATGGGGAAAAAATTGCAGAGTTCCCAAATGGAGATAGAGGATCAAAATGAGTGGGTCCTTTTTGGATGTTCAATTCCTATGGTGTGCATTTGGTTGAAGCATGAGAATCTCCATGAGAGCACATGAGAGCTGGAGGATCAGATTCTTGCTCATTAACCCCATTTATTTGGTTTTATCCTTGTTTTGGCTTATGAGGACATGAAACCCAAAAAGGGGGGAGTAATGTAATGTCCCCGAAATTCTATGTATTTTTTTAAAAAAATATGGAATTATTTTTAGACCAGAAGATTTGACGACACCTAATTTCGAGGCCTGGTGAGCCCGGAATATAATTTTGAATTTCTTTAAGTTTATTTAAGTAAAAGTTTGAGTGAGATTTTATAAATTTTAAATTGATGCTTGGATAAAAAATCTGAGGGAACCGTTGAACTCAGAATGGTGGTATTTTTCTAGAAAGGACTTAACTTCGACCGATGAGGGTTGAACGAAAAAGACAGTTTTCAGACATTTTGAAAATAATAATAATAATAACTTTAAGATATATTTTATTTGTTTTTCCCAACCATTGGGAAGTATCACAGCAGTGTTGTGGTGCGATGACATAGTGACAACGAGTCACATTAAATGAAGCTCATTAATGGCTCATAAACGTGCAGCATAATGACACATTAAATGAAGCATAACAAATACACTGATTCGTAAATGTAATATTATAACAGAAACATTGTGAAGTTTTTTATTTTAATGGGTTAAGATGTCTGAGAAATTGGGATCATATGGTGTAATTTCTTTGACAAACCTACAAAAATAATTATCTCCAACAACGAATGAAAAATGCCTGAGAATCTCCAATGACATCAACGCACTTTGAAGAAAGGTACCAGAGAGCATCGAATTCCAACAGAACTAGAATCCACATAGACAGATTGCTTCAATTAAGAACTCTAATGAGGTAGGGGTTGTTTTGTTTGAATTTCTCTGTTCTTCATTCTAAATGACGAATGTGGATCAACCCACGAATAGGTTGATCCGCGGATCGCTCGTTGTTGCGGAGGGTACTTTTCTTGGGGTTTTTGTGCCAATATTATTTGATTAATTATGATAGAACTTAATAACTTTATTCCATGTTTCTAAACGTTTAACGTGGAGTGTGTGGGCTGATGCGAACAAGGCCAAATCCCCTCCTCCTTGTTCATTTTTGTATGTTATTTATGGCCACATATTTAAAATAGTATCAAGGAGGATTTGAGGCCATCGTAGGGAATATGGAAGCCCCTGGAGGCCATAAATAAAAACGATGTGATGAATGGACCATTGAAGTGGACCTAGTGGTCCATAAAAGAACCCACGGACACGTTGGTGCTACTTGCTGCAGTCATGGGTGGGGGGCGGCGCGCCACGATGGTGTGCAGGAGGCGGCAGCGACGGCCGGCCGGCTGTAGGGACGTGGCCCCTCAGCCACATTGGTGGAGAATCCCGCACCCATGGGTCATGGTTCCTCATGACATGCAGTCCCCTTACTAAGTGTAGAAAATCCGGGAGACTAGGTTTGACTGGTCATGTGACGGCGCCCCAAACGCGCTAGGAATCTAGGATGGAGGAGGAATTTGGTCCACCTATGGCAGACCAGGTAGGGTATGGGCTGCCCCAGCAAGTCGACTCCACACCTAGCATGCCTGACCCGTGGCCCGATGGGCCTGTCATCCAACAGGCCGGACCCAAGCAGGAAAGATATGGGTTGGGTTGGTACGACTGAGTCAGACTGGACCTGACATACCCCTTTTTGGAAAAACATCAATAACTAACAAACCATTCGTCTGATTAATGAGTTGTTTGTGGCATTAGAACCCTTGCAACTAGGCAGTTATTTTGGAACACTCTAAGGATCCTTTACTAGAAGTTGATATATGATGAATGTCTTAAGGAGCGGTTATTCTAGAATCAAGTGCACTATGTGTAGAGATCCTACGATTGAATGAGACCTGAAGAATGATGAAAAGAGACCCTATGTGGATCATCTATGATGACCTAGTGGGAAGCGAATCTATGTGACCCAAAAGGCCCATGGTGGAGAGATGCTATGTGTAACTCGACAGACCCACGGTACTAGATTGTGAAGAGTACCTCAGTATGATGGGCTAGGTGGGAAGTAACTCTCTATGACCCGTCATTCCCACAGTGGGGATCAGCTATGTGAGACCCAGTATACCCACAATACTCATTAGAGATGAGTACCACAACGGTCCAAGGTTAAGGGGAAGCGACTCTATGGGACCCGATAGGACCACGGTGGGGAGTGGATCTGTGTGTCCCAACATACCCACGATACTCATTGGGGAGGAGTACTCCAGCAGCCCAAGGTGTTTAGTGATATGACTGAGAGTCTTACTTTCCTTACTGTAGATTATACCTAGTGTCAGCTGTCTTTCTTTTTGATCATGCTTCGTGATCATACTTCATGGTTTTCTTGTGGATTTCTTCTGGTCTTTCCTTGTTGGTTTGGGGTCCTTACTGAGTATTTGGTCACTCCCCCGCTACATGAGCTTCTCCCACACATGTTGTGCTTGGTTCAGATGACCGAAGACTTGTTGGAGAACTTGGTGGCCAAAGACCAGGTGGTGCCCAGTGAGATCATGTAAGTGATACTGCTTCTACGTCTTCCAGAATCTACTCTATACATACCCATCGAGTGGGGTTTTCAGTGGAAGGCTTTCCATCTATCTTGTACTTTCTTTTGTTGCAGTTGTCTTTTATTGGGTTTGTATTATGGACCATCAGTTGTACCTTTACACATAGTGGTTGTTTAGTAGCATGCATATTCTCTTTTCATGTTTTCTTGGGATGTGGTTGTATGTGCATGTGTACAGGTACTCGCGTAAATACCTCTCACTTACAGGTTGATGCCTTTGGCACAAGTCGCCAACCCATATCCATTGGGAGGTGGGCTTGAGGGAGTCATGACATGGCCCCCAAGGGATGGGTCATTACATCGGGTATTATTTTGTTAAAAAACCACACCATTTATAAAATAATTCATACATTCTAAACAAGTTAATCAATTCATTTAGTTTATCAGTCCCAATTAAGTTATGAAGTGTAGGGACCCGACTCATGGCCTTCCAATCTAATCTAGTCAATTTACACTTTGAAACATTTATTATAATACCACACACCCCTCAAAGGTGGTTTTGTATTTTATAACAAAGTGATTTATGGTTATTGAAAGAAGGAACACCCAAAGGGGTTTCTCAAGTCAAACCAATCAACCATCAGGTTTATTATCTAATATAAAGGATCATGCTAAGCATAGGAAAGCATTTAAATTTATTTAATTATGTATTTTGGAGGTATCTACAAAAGTTCTAGAACACAGTACAATAGTTAACCATATAGAAATTAATGGAACTTTGGGAAAGAAGCTATAACACTTATCTTAGGTTCATATCACTCACCTCATATAGCATCGGCCCATGAATTGAGCTAGAACATGATTTATTGAAAGAATATTAAAATTCCTTGAAAATAAAGAAAATTATCTCACACCAAAATATCACAACAGATTATGAGAGAAACTAGTAATGGAAGGGTTGGGATTGTAAATCATAACTCAAGCTTCCTGATGCATCTGATGATGAAGTAAATAGATGTTGAAGGAGGGAGATACCTTGATCCCTAGAAAATATTGTGGATGAAATATATGGAGTGGAAGAGGTGATCATGTCCACTAGAAAAGAAGAAGTAAATTAGGGTTTAACTAAAATAATTCAGGGGTATAATTATAAAATCACCTACACAGACAGGGGAACATTGTTTGGCCACACAGTTTTCCAAACCGTGCACCAATAATGCTCCATACCACTAGTTAAGAAGGACCCCATCATGAGCTAGGTGCATGATATGGGTAACCTTGAACAAGTCGTGAAGATTCCATTATCAAAAATTAATGTGACCCTTACACTATCATGTGCCTAAATTAGAATGCTTGAATACAAACACAAGACCCCCTTCTCTTTTATTTCACCCTTAGAAATGGTTAAGGAAACCATGTGGGCTAGGTGACATAGTTTCTTCTTACCCTACGACTGAGTATGATTCTTGAATTCTCAAGGTTCCAAGATCCAAACAAGATAAATATTCTCTCGTAACCATCGAGACTCCTTTAGACATCATTAATAGGTCCAAACCAATGAATTAAATCTAGAAAACCACAGATCATAACTTTGAGAAAATATAGGATGTTATAACCTCCCATCCTTAAAGAAACTAATCCCTAAGTTTTCCATTTTAGGGTAAAGAGGTATCATCTAAGAAATGTTCTGTCCACTACACACATACATCAGCCTCTCACTCCCAGGTCTCATTTTGCACTCGACTGTTCTTCCATAGCACCAAGAAAAGAGGAAATAAACATACAAAAAGTGATTTTGTTCTCTGATCAATGATATGTATTAGATTCTCATAAAAAAATGAATCTTCTCCATCTCAATATCCTTATGGTCAAAAAAATGAGATGGTTCAGGATGATAACATCAAATTTGTGATATATGGAAGATATCATGCATTTCATGGTTCCTTAGAGGAAAATGAAACTGATATGCTACCATCCAAACACTCTTTACTATCTCATAATGCTCGATATACCAAGATAAAAACATTACATGTCTCTGAAATCATCTGTGACACAATCTAGTAGATACACACAGAAACGCCTGATGTACCACCTCAAAATCCATAGGTCGACGAAAATGATCGGTATAAAAATTCAACTTGGAGTGAGAATAGACATACACTTAGGAATCAGATGAACTTGCTCTGAAGTCCTCTGAATAAGATAAGGACCCAATAGCACTGTCTCCCCTACCTCTAACCATCAAACACGTGAACTTTACAACCTACCATAAATGGAGTCATATGGATCCAACCGAATTATTGACTAAAAAATTTTTTTTTAGGGAAACTCAAATAGATGTATATTTTTCTCCCATTAACCTACAAAATCAAGGATACATTCCCAAATCATATCCTCTTACACCCATATTTTTTGCTCAAACTGTCTGTCGGTCTGAGGGTGATAAGCTGTAATCATGAGAACCTATGTACCCAAGTACTTTTGAAACCATTGAAATAACCATTAAGTAAAGTTGTTTTCTTTGTCTAATTAAATTAATATGGAACTCCATGAAGTCATAAAATCTCCTAGATATATACCCTCCAAATCTCATCAACTGAAAAGGTCTTCTGGATCATTAGGAAGTGTAAACCTTTCGTCAATCCATTGACGATCACCCAAATGAATCACTGCCTCAAGGGGATATTGGAAAGTCAATCATAAAATCCTTGGTGACCTCATTCTATTTACACTCTATAATTGATAGAGTATTTATCATTCTAGTAGGTCTTTAGTGATTCACCTTCACCTGGTGACAGGTGGAACACCAAGTGATGAATCCTATTATCTGCCTCTCCATACTAGGTTACTAATATTTATGATGTAAATATTTGTATATCTTGGTAATACTAGGGTGAACTACCCTTAAAGAGGCATGATATTCTCACATCAACTCTTCCCATATAACTAAAGTCACCTAAAAATACCCATAGAAGAGTAAGATCTCATTTTCATTAATAAATCATCCCGAAGATGGGTTCTCACCTAATACACTCTCCCTTAGGATGAGGACCATGTAATTTGGTAGTTGTATCATCTGAACCCACTCCAAAGGAAATGATTTAACTATTATATCTACAAATAATTGATACTTGAGTTGTTTTGAAACCTCTAGGTGCATCTCAAAGAGAAACTCTATCAAATGAAACTCAATGATGGCCTCCTTGATGGATTGTGTATGATTATTTTAGCTTAAGGAATCATCTATGACATTACACTTCCTGTGGGTATATGAAAGCTCAAAGTCAAATGACTGTAGGTATTCAACCCTCCTATGCTACCTCAAATTCAGGTCTCACTATGTGGAGACATATTTCAGACTTTTTGTGATCTGTGTAAAAAACGAACCACTCACCCAAAATATTGTGTCTCTAATAGCGTAGGGCATGAACCATGACTTCTAGCTCAAGGTCATGTGTAGGGTAATTCTGCTCATGAGGTCTGAGCTAGAGGGAACCATATGCTTCAACATGATCACCCTACATCAAAACTACTCCTAGCCTAATTCTTGAAGAATTATCGTAAACTATATAGAATGTTATTGGCTCTAGTAGAATTAGGATCATTGCTAAAGTTTGTGTTCCCTTAAACTCTTGAAAGGCAGTCTCACATGGGACAAACCATATGAATTTTAAACCCTTCTTAGTCAAGGTCATAAGAGGATATTCTATGAATACGATATCCTAAATGGATCACCTGTAATAGCCAGACATCTTTAAGAACCTATGTATATCAAACACATTATTGGGATTCTCCCAAGAAACCACAATACTCACCTTCTTTATGTCTATAGATACACCTTCCTCTGAAATTATATGACCCAATAAGTGAACCTTAGTGATATAAACAAGTAATTGTTTTAGCATCACATATAGACAATACTCTCTCAGTGTATTCAAGATGATATCAAGATGGTTGGAATGGTCACGTCATGTGAGATAATACACTAAGATGTCTCCAATGAATACTATGGTAGTTGAATCAAGATATGGGTGTAAAATTGGATTCATCAGATCCATAAAAACTTCTGGTGCATTTATAAGTCCAAATGACATAACCAAATACTTGTACAAGATGTACATACTTTAGAGCATTGTATGTGGTATGTATGATTTCCACACATGCACCTGATTGTAGTCTAAACTCAAGTCAATATTAGAGAAAACTATTTCTCCTTAGAGATGGTTGAAGAGTTCATCTATACAAAAAATGGATAACAATTCTTCCCCATAAGAAAGTTTTATCAGCAGTAATCCACACACAACATAAGGCTACCATCTTCCTTCTTTGTGAAAAGAACTAGTGATCCCCAATATGGTGTGATGGGATGCATAAAACCTTTACCTATTGATCTTCAATATTCTTCTCGAGTTCTTGGATCTCTATAGGTGTCATGCTATATATAATAATGGAAACTAGTTCCACACATGGAACTATCTCGATGGAGAACTCCACCTCTCTCTCAAGAGGTAACACAGAGAAATAATCATGGAAGATGTCCCTAAAATGATGCACAACATGAGGTAATTACAAAGGATTTGTTCCCCAATCACTCATAAAGAGACTTTCCATCTATACTGGTACTCTTACTAGCCCCTAAATCTTAGTTCCAGGTCAACTAGTATAGATATACCAATTTCTCTTTTGAATTTAAAAACTTCCCTCAGGTGATGTGAACAACACCTAATGTTGTAAGTAATACACATGGGTAAAATAAGAAAAAAACTAGTCCATACTAAGAATGATGTCGAAGAATATCATATCATGGGTGAAGAAGTTACAAAAGAAGCGTTACCCATCTATCACAAGTGGAAACTCCCTAAACAGGCATATTGTCTCTGATTTGACTCCTAACAGTGTATCAAGATTTATCATGCGACTGGAGTATTCTATCACTAGGCCCAAAATCCTCATAGTGGAAGTAGATTAAAAATAGCGTGACGCACTTATTTAAAATTGGGATGAAACTAAAGTGGATGATACCAGAATAGTTCCTCATACTATAGAAGGCCCTAGACTCTGCTTCTCAGGAATATGTTATACTGCATATATATGTTCTGAATTGTGACCCCAAGATGTTTCCTAACTAGACTGAGAGGGTATGATCTATTAGTGATGAACATATAACGAATGATTACCCCTATCATGACCACCCCCTCAGCCTGATTTTTTGGTAGAAGACCAAATTCTCTCTTGATGTGGTGTCACTGATCTTGAAATTGAAAGATGTGTCTAAACTGATCCTCTTTCATCAGGAATTTTAGGGAATGATTGATATACATTCTAGAGGTGATCCATCATACCACAAGATCGACACTCGACCATGTGACACGTGAATTGGATATTTTTATTGAATGACCTACAAAATTTGTTCCACACCACAATGCTATCGGTGTTTTCCACCTGGCTATAACTTCTCCCACATGCACCCTTGAAATGAATCTTCTTACCATTGTATAAACCACTTTCCTACTTTGAATATGAACCACCCTGGATCAAATTACCATATTCCCTCAGGTTACGCTCAGTAATGAGGGTCTGGTTCAATATTTCTCGAATCGTGCTAAGCTGGAAAATGTTCACCTACAATCATGTTGTGTGTGCAATCCCATCCTTGAATTTCCTCACAGTATTCAGCTAGTCACCGGTAAAATTCAGTAAAAAACAAATTAATTCAGTGAAGTAAACTGGATATTCTATAACTGACAAGTCACCTTTCTGAAGTTGCATGAACTCCCGAGCATGATCTATACCCAAGGTACAAGTAAAGGAGTAATTGAAAAAGGTTTTCTGGATGTTTGTTTAGACCATACCCTATTGTGAACCATCCAGAGGGAGGAGATCCCACCAACTCTTAGAAGATTCTTGTAGCATAAAGGTTTCAATTATGACTCTCCACTATAAAGGCATCTAAATATGATCAAATATAGACACAATGGCCTCTGTACACCATTCATCAACCTGAGGTCCTCCATCCCCCGATAAGGTGGGGGGATGTTGCTACTGGAACTCTTGATTCAACTCTTCCATTGTAAGGGAATGTCAGGGAGAAACCTACACTAACTACATAAAATCATAAGAAGCTATCTTGTAACTAAGCATCGATACCCAGTGGATGTTTTACAGGAGGTTCCTTAGGTGGAACTATAGAGGGTATCACTGATGGATCCGGGCCCACCATCACTAGAGTGTTCTTGTTGCTACTTTCCTGGAGTATGATGTGAGAACATTGTGGTGGCATATATCTACAATTTCCAATAGTAATCCTGTAATACAACTTATAATAGATTGAAAAAGTGATAAAGTAATTAACACACAGAAGGCCTTCCCACAAGTGAGTCATAATCATTATCCTTATCATAGATATAAGTCTAATATATAAGAAAAAACCACTAAAGGAACAGACGAGACACAAACCACTACCCACTACAAAGGTCGTGTTGGGGTGAAGGTCTCATATAACTTAGTAGAGGTTCTGATATATGGAGTGAGAAATGAAAGTATAGATCAAAAAACCCTTTACATTGTATTTTTAATCTTTATTTAGTGGTAACATTTCATTTTAAAACATTAATTTATTATGGGTCATTATTATTTATTTGGTTATAAATATATTTATCCATTTAATTGTGTTACCAATTTCAAACTCACAAATTACCATACTCTTTATAAGATGAAAATAGAACATCATGTTATTGTGATATGGAATGTATGTCTAGTATAAGGATGTGACATTCCATATAGAGTGATTTGATTTATTGAAATATCATTCCCAATTTATATAGGCACTCACTAGAAAAATTTTCATTAGCATTGATCAATCAGACCACCTAATGTGGCATTATTGGTTAATTAAGGTGTAAACATATCAATGCGGGAAAACACCATTTAGATTGATATTTTCACATTAATTAGGAAAATTATTCCATACCAACTAAACACTGGTAGACTATAATACATAAAAATTGAGGCACTGTAAACAACACCGTAAAAACAAGAAATGCATTCAGAAAAGTAGATATGGCATGGAATAATGCATGACATTTAATCCTTATGGTGCCTAGTTAGATGCATGATTAGATATTACCTCATATACCCAAGACCAAATAAAATAAATACCATCATCATAATATCAAAAATATGAGTGACACATAATAAGTTCCTCAACTAGTGGAGAAATCCATGAAACTATAACTGCACAACCAATAATAGAATTTACCCTTCCCAGGTAATTTAGGCATCCCCTGTATGTGGGTTTCCTACTCATAGTTATAGGAACAATATCAAATTCAAATATTCCTAGTCTTTTTTCTAATCCCCAAATAGTAATTCAAAAGAAAAAATAATCTCTGATACAACTTTGTAGAATCCCTACCTGGTTACCCCTTAATGGTGCCCTGAGACGGTGGGCCAAAAGACCTCAAGCACACCTCCCCATATGTCAGAGGCTACTGACTAGTAGTGAGGGACAAGGGTGTGTCTATTGGGATACTATTCCCTCATAGATTATATTGGAGCACAATGATTACCAATATCTAATCAATAGTTGAAGAACTCACTAAGATGATAGGATCAGTAACCTACCGTAACAGAAGTAGTAATAATTGATAAACAATAGCGAGATGATAATAAACCATGAAATAAGAATAAATAGAAAAAAGTTAACAATAAATAGATAAAAAAGATGATGATCACGATTTAAAGTAGAAAAAATGAGTACATGGGTAATAAAGGATAAAAGCATATGCCAAATGCTATCAAAAATAAAAAATTATAAAACAAAAGGTACTACAATCATGATAATAAGCTCCAAACGCTTCCCCATACTCCAACCAAATCTATTATTCATGCATCGAAATATTTCCACTTCCCATTATCTGTACTAGAAACCTTGATCTATTCTTGTGTACCAAAGGCAACCCATGTAGTGTGTGAGATATACTTAGTAGGCCACCACCAACACTGTCTAGTTCAATCCAGTTCATGCAATATAAAATAAATAGTGTTCCAATAATAATAGATTCAGGAGGGAAATAAATAAATCTGTGCATGAGATTGGGTTCCACTTAGGAAACCCGTCTAACAATACTTACTTCGGCATAAGACAGATTTGACTGAATCGTGGTATCATCCACAAGTAAAGAGAGTCGTATGATTTATAAAGGGATACCCTGAATAATTCATGAAAAGGCGGACCATCCCCCACAATGTGATTTGGCTTGGAGGGTGTGTCATATGTATTTCATTTCAACATTCTTACTTTCAATTTAATGAACATATTATTAATAATTGATTAAGAGGCACCATGATCCCATATAAGGTGACCCTAAGGGAGTCCCAAGAATAACTCTACTGGATCTTCATTTTTTGAAAGACATAGGAGTCTGTCCAAGGAGACCCTTTAATCAAATCCAAAGCATCACTCTAGGAATGGTGTGATAACATCAAGTACTAACCTCTGAGTCCACCCCTGGTATTGCAGGCAAGAGTCTGAGTCTTTCTCATGGCATGGTACAACCATCGCACCACTGAGCCCATCCAAGAGATCTCTCCTATGGAATCAATGAACTCTCCTAGAGTTAAAAATGAGTAACACATAGTGAGACTGTCCTAGAGATAACTACATTCACCCCTGGAATACTAAAAACCAATATAAAATCTTAATGAATGATAATCCCATCCAATGGTTCCTTAAGACTGAACCCTCCTGTATTTCCCTCAACACAAGATTATGGTATTAATTGTTTAGAAAAACCATACCATTTACTAAAAATGAATTTATATATTATAAAAAAGTATACCATTTCATTTAGATCAGCATTACCAATTAAGGAATGAAGTGTAGGGTCCAGACTCATGACCGTCTAGTCTAATCAGGTCAAATTACACTTTGAAACATTTATTATAAGACCACACACCCCTCAAGGATATTTAAGAAGTTTAAGGCAAAGGTGTTTTTTATTCTTGAAAGGGAGCACTCCCAAAGGGGTGTCTCAAGTCAGAGATATTGACCAACGAGTTGATTATCTATTATCTAGGCCAATTTTAATCATATCACACTATTTAAATTTAATTATTTATTTATTTTGGAGGCATAATTGGAAGGTCTGACCCATGACGCAATGACTCAACATATAGAAAGCGACAAAACATAGGTAAAGAAGTTAGGAAACCTACCTTAGGTTCATAGCACTCACCTCGTCCAATGTCGTCCACTGAATCATGGTATGAAAAGAGTTATTGGAAGAATTGTAAAATTCACTTAAAAGGGGGGAAATGGGTTAACACAAAAATAGTTCAATAAATGATGATATGAACTATGAAATTTAAGGCTGAGGATTTTATATCTTACCTCAATCTTCCGAATGCATGTGACAACAAAGGAAACAAATGATAGCGGAAGGAGATAACTTGATCCCTAGAAAATAAAGAGGGTATACCTACAGATAAAGAGGTGCTCAAAACCTCTAGAAAAGAATATGAAAAGGAGGTTTTAATTAAAAACTTTTCAGGAGTATAATTTTAAAATCACCCACATAAAGAGGGGCTCATGGTTTGGTTGCACGATTGTCTAAATAGTGATCTAAACATGTTCCATATGACTACTTAAGGAGGACCCCCACATGGGATATACATATAGTTTGGGTTACCATGTGCAAGTTGTGTGTTGGAAACTATAAAAAAATAAAATTTCCCCTCACACAGTCATGTGCCTGGGGTCATATAGCTGTAGACAATCGTGCAACCCCTTTTCCTTTCTGTCAGCCTTTAACATGGTTAGGGAAAACGTGCAGGTTGGGATGAACGATTTATCCTAACCATGTGGCCTAGAATAATTATTCAATTCATAGGGATATAGGCTCTGAACAAGCCCTTGATTATCGCATAACCACTAGTGATCTATTATGCATCATTACAAGGGTCAAACCAAGGAAATAAAGATGAAAAAACATTAGACCACACAGTTTAGAAAAATCAAATATGTTAAAATTATGATTTGGAATGTATATATTTTATTTAATTAGTAATTTATATAGTTGAGAAATTGAAGTGAAGTGTGACGTCTTTCCCCTGATGCCAAATTCTGCTTCCCTGAGCTAGTTAGTTACATGACCTCATACATGCCTACCCATACTTTAGAGGCTATCGACTAGTAGCAACTATCTAAATTGTAATGTGGGGAAACTACACACTAGTTATCAATGTAGAAAAAGAATGGAAATGAATATACAATAACCAAAGTATAATAAACAATAACTAATAATCAACCATAATCAATATAATACCAATAATCACATGAGGAATCCCCAAATAGGTAAATGATGACCAAAACAAAAGAAGTAATTTTTTCCTATCAAACAACTTCCAATTATCTAATGAAAATCCAATATAAAGACAAAGTGACATCTCCTAAGTGGGTCTAGACATCATGTATGGTTCCCTCATCCGTCCCCCATCCTGAATCCCAAATCATCAATCTATCATAGGGCTCTTTCCCTTATTTTATCTTGCAAACATGGAGTCTATTCAGGAAATGATCAGGGCACTTTATTAGGATGTGAGTATAACTTAGTAGGCCACCACAATTGATTTATAAAGAAATATCAAGTCTAATTTTGTATGAATTCATATAAAGAATAAATATAAATGAATTTTCACATTTATCATTCTTTAATCAACCACATCATACATGATTCATCCTGTTTCGGAGATTGAACCACATACTATAAGAATATAAAAATTCATTATATCATTGGAATTCATTATTCATTTAATTCCAATTCCATATCTATTTCCTTGGATAATAAATCCAAGTACCAATATCTCAGAAACATAGAAAATATGTCTAATGCCAATATCTTGGAGACCTTGGGCATCATCCATGCACCCCCTGGGTATTTAGATCATAAATATCTATCCCACACATAATGGGTATTTAAATCATTAGTGATTTTCCAAAACATTATTTTTCATATAAATGTATCAAGGTCCAAGGGAATCATTTTGAAACCACATGGGTATTTGTTGCAATATTCTTGGAACCACACCTCATTGTTCAGTCACATAGATAACAATAAATAAATCAAGGTTCATCCTCATTAACCTTCTTATCAATAATTCAAAGGATGGTGCACCAATTAAATTATCAATAAAAACCATAGTTCTTTACTTTAATCACATATTATAATAAGAATAATTCATCATTAATCAAATTATCATCATTTAATCCCACAATTAATTAACTTTTCAAAGTTATGAAAATCATCCCAATAAATCCCATTATCAACCATGTAATAAGGATTTAGTCCAATTCGATTAACCATTTATTCCCCATTTTATAAACCATAAATCATCATTTTGAGGTTATTGGAACACCCCATGTGTTTCCATCAAATTCGATCACATAATCTCTGATGGGTCCAACTGGATTTGTGAAAGGTCTCAAAGTCATATGGGATTCAATTTATTAATTCAATTTAAATGAAATTTCCCTTCATGGAAATGAAATTTCATGATTACATACACACAATTTTAATCAATTCTATATAAAATAGATATTATAATACCTACCACAAGATCATTGAAGAACACATGCCAAACTGTAACCCTCAATTTGATGTGGAATGCTCAAATTCACAATGATGAAAGAGATATGGGATCAAAACCTTCTACGAAGATATAACAAAATAAGATATATCAAAACCAAGATCTAAACCATTTTAAAAAGAGGACAATAATCCTTATCCAAAGGGAATGAAATATGGGATAGAGAGAAATACAAACAAGAAGAGATCATACACTTAAAGAGAGGTAGATCCATTTTATTGTATATTTGATTCACATGGGAAGAGGTTAGAATATCCATGAAATCTTCTTGGGAGCCTCTAAGAGAAAGGTAAAACATTTTAAGTGGAGTGGGGTGAATCGGAATAAAAACCAGGTCTTGATAAATTTTTAATCTAATTTTCGGGGGTTTAATTTCATGCTGCATGGTATCCTAGGAAGGATGCATAAATTTCCAAACTGTGCATGTAACCATGATCCCCTACTCTTAGGGAACACTTTGAATCTTATGTGGGAACATGGTTTGAAAAAAATAAACACCAATCATGAAAATCACATCTATTCAAGGGTGCACATTTTGGGGATAGAGGCTACATAGTTTGGTTAAATCATGCAAAACCACCTATGGATCCAAAAGGTGGTGCACCATTTCCTGGAGAAAACTACAAAGTTTTCCCTCACCATGCACCAATCATGCACTACCCCATGGGATTCTATAATACTCTAATTTCACCTGAAACAAACCAAAATTAAAACCCAACCAAGGTATGATAAAAACAAGGGTAAAAGAATACCTAAAAATGAGTATGAGATATCTCTAGAAAGGTTAGAATCTTAAAATCTCTCAACCTATAATAGCTCTTCCTTGATCTGTACTCCCAAAAATCACAAATACTATGAGGTAAAAAGGTCAGGTAAAATATCCATCATATCTAGTTTCATCTACTATGTTTCCTCTTGAACACGGTCGTGTTACCACAAGACACGGTCCAATGACATTGTCTTTCCCTACATTAATTTTTGACGTTGTTCTATAACACAAATGAGATACTCTTAAAAGGACACATCAGCCTCAATCTCAACATCATCAACATTGATCACATGATAAGGGTTATGGTGATAATACCTAATATGTGAAAAATGTAAAACATCATGCATAACACTATAACTCTATGGAAGAGCCAATCAGTATGCCACTATTATAATTATCTTAGAAATATCCAAAGGTCCAATATGCCTTGGCACCATATTTCCTTACCTCTAAATCCTACCGTGAATCAATCTTGATGACACTTGAAGAAATACATGATCACACACTATAAATTCTAGGGTTTGATGACATCAATCCGAATATGATTTATATCTACTCAAAGATGTATTCATATGTTTCTGAATCCAATGAACCTATTCCAACATCACCTACATGAGACTCAGTCCCATAAACTCTTACACACCTACCTTCATCCAATATATATGTGATCTATATGTCCAACAATAAAGTGCCTTATATGGTTCCATCTTAATAATCTCTGGAAAACTATTTTCAAAGGATAAATAAACCGGTGGTAAGTGCTTCTCCCAAGATACACCAAAATTGAGGATGCATTCCCGAAACATGTACTCTAGATCCATAATTTTATGCTCTGATTTTCCATTTGTTTGTAGATAGAAAGTCATAATCAGAAACATCTTAGTACCCAATTCCTTCTTTAAACCATTCTATATGTGTGAATTAAAGAACATATCATGGTATGAAACTATGCCCTGTGGAACCTCTTAAAAATTTAATTTCTAATAAACAAATAATTCACCCAACTGATCAACTATAAAAGTCTCTTTTATTAGCATGAAATGAGCTAATTTCATCAACTGGTCTGAAATCACCCATATAGAATCATTCTTCTAATCCATCTTCAAGATAACCACCAAAAAAGGACATGTTAACAAAGTCCCACTTTCTTTTTAAAATGGGAATCATATATAACAAACCACCAAGTCATTGATGCTCTGCCTTCATCTACTGACAGGTTTTTCATTGTGTCACAAAACCTCCAGTCTCCCTTTTCATGACTGACCACCAATACTGTCGATGTAATTCATGGTACATTTTTGGTCAAACTAGGATTAAATTCCCATTTGAAGGTAAGAAAATAATGCCTCATATCCTTACACATGAAAAAAGGATTAACAATATATCCCAAAACATAGATGATCTCATCCTCATCTATTGTCCAATCAGAAGGTGTCTCCCCACCTTTAAGTATTTTCCTCAAATAAAATCAATTTGTATCCACATACTATCTCTCCCTAATCTAGATTAGATGTGTAGACTCAGCTAATATGGATATGAGGTTCATTTGATCGTGTCCCTCTTAAAAACTCAATATGCATCTCATCCAAAAAGGCCATCTTATTCCACTCAGAATAGGACTCCCAAAATTCATGAGTCTATGTCTTTTGGATGAATGAATCAGTGGTAGTTTTTTCATTTCTAGGTGTATAGGACATCTCAAAGTCAAATCACTCTATATACTCAACCCATCTCAAATATTGGATATTCAAATCTCATTGTGAAAAGATATAATTTAAACTTTTTTTATCGGTATACAAAGTAAACATTTACTAACTGGTAATACTGCTAACACTTAAGGTTATAAATAACCAAAGTTAACTCAAGACCATACGTAGGGTAATTCCGCTCTTGTGGACTCAACTATAATGTCTTATATGCCACAACCCGATAACCCTGCACCAATACTACTCCAATTTCGATCCCAGACACATCACAAAGGATGGTATACTCCTAAACTAGATCAAGTAGGATCAAAATTGGTGTTGTATTCAATAAATTCTTCAACTCCTAGAAATAATTATAGCATTTTACAAATCATTCAAAATTGATACCCTTATTGGTTAAGACTGATAGTGGTGTTGCTAAAGGGAAAAAGTTCTAAATGAATCTATGATAATAACTTTCCAAACCCAAGAACCTATGGTTATAAAAACATTCATGGGATGATCCCAAGAAACCAATTCCTAATCCTTTATTGGGTTCATGGACACACATTACTTAGTGATTACGTTAACCATGAAATTCACCAAGTTGATCCAGAATTGACACATAGTTAACATGGTGTATAGATGATTATCAATCAGTGTACTTAGGGTTTTGTCAAGATATTGGGAATGATCATCATGAGTCTTGGATTACACAATATATCATAAAGAAAAACAAAAAAATGTACAATTATGGGTGAATGATTCAATTCTTCTAGTCCAAAAATACATCAATAGAGTTCTCCATCCCAAAAAACATCACAACAAACTCATATAGGCCATACCTACTTCTAAAAGCAGTCAGTAGTATATCAGATGGTCTAAATATGAAATGATGATACCTTGAACCAAATTCAATCTTGGTGATAACACAAGATCCTTTAAACTAGTCAATGAGGTCATCGATATGAAGAAGATGATACTAGTTATTCACTATCATCTGATTCAACTTCTGGTAATCAACACATAACTGCAACGTCCCATCAATATTCTTAGAAAATAAAGCTGGATAACCCCAATTTGATGTACTCAGATGTATAAATTCATTATCCATAAACTCATCCATTTGAGTCTTAAGATTCTAAATATCCATCGGTGCCATTTGGTAAGGTGGAACAGAACCTAGTTTTTCTCTCTACATGAGCTAAATAGTATACCCAACATCTCTCTTGGATGGAAGCCTTGAGAAGTACATAGGGAACACATCCTAAAACTAGTCCAATATGGGTGGAAATACTATTTTCTTCACACCCCCATCATCAAGAAAAATACTTGAAAATAGGTTAGTGAGAACCACCATTTCCTGATGAACTAACCCTGCACAATCTGTCAGGATATCCCATTATTCATGAGGAACATAACTGTTACCCTAAGGATACATAAATCTTACCCTCCAATGGTAACAATCGGTGTGGGCTCGATATGATACTAGCTAGTACATACCCTAAATCAAGTGATAAAATGACATGAAAAGTATGTAAGTATCTATTTCCAATGCTTTCTCTGGGGAACGCATCCCTATATTGAAGATATGTCAATTATTTCCCCACATTCCCACTTTCCAATGTCGGGCAACATCTGTCGCTTATTCAAGGATGTTTTCTCTTTAATTTAAATGAGATGATGGGATGTTGGTTCCTCCTTCTATGGATTCGTCCTCAGAACTCATCACTTAGTCCGGGTCTCCATCATAGATTAAGACGTTGTTCATGAAACTCTTCCCAGTGCTAGGTCTTTATGGATTCTGGTTAATTACACTACATTTGTCAGGAC
Source organism: Viscum album (assembly GCA_963277665.1). Lineage (NCBI taxonomy): Eukaryota > Viridiplantae > Streptophyta > Magnoliopsida > Santalales > Viscaceae > Viscum > Viscum album. The sequence continues at coordinate 811,093,921 of OY728135.1, forward strand.
ATTGCAAGGGGTCAAGTTAGGGCATCAACCTTCATTCGGGGGAGTAGTCATGTTGGACATCACTGGTGTGTCTAGTCGCTGGAACACTAGCGCATCTGGGTTTCTTCCCCTTATGATATGGCTTCTCAAGGGTGAGGAATCCTGAGGCATCCCACGTTGAATTTGGGGATTATATTCAATGGGAATGTCTCTGAGGTTTTCCTCAACTTCCCATGTTTAACACAGGGTATGATATGAGTTTAACATCCAGTGAAGATGGACCAGAATGATCAGAACACTGACAGGAGTGGATCAAATGGGTATGATCCCCAAAGGGAACATGGATGTTGGGGATAAATCGTGGTTAGGTACTTGATTGCTGCTAGAAGCAACGAGAAGGTGGGTGATATGATCTCACTAGGATGTGGCGGCCCAGGTAAGAATCAAGATGGCTGATGGATAGTAGAGTGAAGTGGATGGCGATGGGGGTGAGATAGAACTGAAATGAGAATGGTGATGATGTTGGGATTGAGTATCGAAGAGGCTTCCTACATATCCCATGGTAGGGAATCAAAGTCTACGTAGTTTGGTGGAGTTATGGGACACCCGAGGAGGCGGCCCTTGAGATTGGATGCATGGATGGGACCTAGAGGAAATAGAACCTCTGGATTGGGTCATTACCTTCCCGAAACACATAGGCTCGAGGGAAATATCGGGTTGAGACATGGGTAATTGGATTGAATTGGGGTGTACACATAGGAAAATAACCTGATAATATGTAGGGGCTTAAGCGTGGTTAGTAGCCCAAGTTGGTATGACGCCACTAGGACGGACCAAAGATGTGGGTCCCACCAAGGGGAGTCACAATGGATTACCACTGATTGGGACCACAATGGATTACCACTGTTTGGTAAACACAATAGCTTAAAACTGATTGGGTTAAAATAGCTGACTGCTTACTAAGGTACAATGGATTACCGTTTATCGGGGCTTACAGTTTAACGTCATGCGGGATGAGGGTGAACCGACATCAAATGGTCAGAACCGATGAGTCTTGGTCTTGAACCTTGAGGAGGCTTCCTACATACCTTGCCTTAGCAAGGATAAAGGTCCACATAGTTCATAGTGGGGGTTGGTAAATTGGTGTAAAGATGGTTGGGAACAATGGATGGTGGGATTGAACCTAAAGGAGGCTTCCTACATACCCTACCTTGGTATGGATCAAAGTCCACGTAGTTCAGAATGGGGGTTGGTGAACCAACGTGAAGATGGTCATGACTAATGGATGGTGGGATTGAACCTGAGGGAGGCTTCCTACGTACCCTACCTTGGCAAGGATCAAAGTCCATATTTTTTAGAATGGGGGTTGGTGAACGGGCGTGAAGATGGTCGGGACCAATGTATGGTGGGATTGAACCTTAGGGTGGCTTCCTATGTACCAAGACTTGGAAAGGATCAAAGTCAACATAGTTCAGAATGGGGGTTGGTGAACCGGTGTGAATATGGTCGAGACCAATGGATGGTGGGATTGAACCTCAGGGAGGCTTTCTATATACCCTACCTTGGAAAAGATCAAAGTCCACATAGTTCAGAATGGGGGTTGGTGAACCGGCGTGGAGATTGTATGGACCAATGGATTGTGGGATTGAACCTCATGGAGGATTCTTACATACCCTACCTTGTCAAGGATCAAAGTCCATGTAGTTCAAAATGGGGGTTTTAGGGATTACTCTCTAAGGTGGCCTAAAGAGGATGTCATGGTCAATGCTTACTCTAATACCACGTGAGTCATGCTTGGTGTGGGAAACAAGAGACCGTGAAGACCTGATGATCACATCGCAAAAGGTGCATCCATGGAAAGTTGAGTGGGGATTACACGTGGTTAGTAGCACTAAGAGGAAACAGGGGCTTACACATAGTTAGCGGCCCAAAGAGATGGAGATTGGGATGTAATCCAGGATGGAGGCCCAATGGTGACAAAGCCCAACAAGAGAGGGATTTGGTATAAAAGAAGAAAGGAGTAAGGGTACTACTTCCTGTAATAAATTCTAGGGGCTTACACTAAGGTGGTTTCTCTTCCCTACAGACAGGTGTCACTCCAGCAGAGAAGATATCATTCCATTTGAATAAGTTCTCACTCTCGTGGAGACGAGTGGGCATAGAGAATTTCCGTGTCAGGGAACCGCTCATATGATGCATGGGATGAGGTCATAGTTTAACGTCATGTTCCAAGGATGATGGCACTTGGCAGTTTAACATCCTCCAGCTTGGATGAGGTGGGTTCTATCCACACCCCTAGGAACTACCTAACTGATACACACCCTCCCTTAGAGAAGGGAAGGCATCAGTATTGCTGGGACTAGGGGGTTTCGTGGAGTGATCCAATGAGGGGTCCACATTAGTGTGTCTATTTAAAGAAGCAATAGCCATTAGCGTGCCTATGCGAAGAAGTATGAGGTGAAGCAACACAACGGGAAGCACCACCCAGGGGACTTTGAAGTTACTTTGTATGAGCTTGGAGGGTCATGTGGAAAGGAGGATTGTGGAGTAAAAAAGTTCACAGAATGGGATTGCGTGAAGCTCTGGTGTTCCATATTTTGGAGGATATTTGCGAAGGGGTATGCTTCACAAGGTGGAGTGTCCATGCCTAGGCAGAGGGAATAGGTTCATATGGAAGGTGCATCGTGAAGTGGAAAGGATTTCTCGAAGCAGTTCTTCATGAAGAAAGGGCGCACTATGAAGTGTAGCACTTCGAATCAATGGTCTTCACGAAGCACAGTGACCAGCCTTAGCCTGGGGTGTACTTGTGAATGGAGGGTAATTTGTGAAGCATAAGTGCTATGAAAATACCTGAGTCCCCATGGGGATCCCGTTCCTTCGTGAAGGCCCATGGGCTCTGCAAAAGGCATCCCTCTTGTAAGAGAGGTTGATTTTAAACAAATGGAAATGCACATTGCGATGCTAAAGTACCTTGAGGAGATCATTTTTTCATAGAGAAAAAAGTGATTTGTGATTCTAGAGCTAAGAAGGAAAAAGGTTGGAGTATCCATCCTTTGTTATCAGGGGTGACTAGTATTTATAGGTAGGAGGCACCGCGAAGTAAGGATCGCTCGGCATAATGATACGTGGTACTTTTTCATAACCGCAGATCCTCCCACCTCCTTGCTCTACGACGGATTTGCAAATGTCAAATATGTTAGCAGACCCTCCCACCTACATACTCCGTGGACTCTTCGCTAACATCAAATATGTTCGCAGAGCCTCCCTCCTCCTTTCTCCACGGTGGATTTGAGAGGGAAAGAGCATCGTTCCGGCTCAGGTGCTGGTTGGGCTCAACAAATAGGCTTCACAAGGCAGCTTTAGAGGAGGTGGTTTACTCTTCGTGTTAGTTCTTCTTCTCCCCAAATTTTGGTGCCATTAAATTCCCCCCCCCCCCCCTCAGACTTGGAGTCGAGGAGAAAATGAGGTTCTAAGTTTGATGGTCAATTGCCAAAACTTTTAGGTCAATTATGAAGACAGATCAAGATAAAGAGTCGCAAGGTGGAGAGGCAATACACGAGTTGAGAGCACCGCGAAGGTCGCCACGGCCGGACGCACCGCGAAGCACGAGGGTTCATCGCCTATAATAGGGGAGGATGAACTCTCTTATTTCCATTCTCTCCTCTATTTCTGGCATTTAGCACTCTTGATTAGCGAAGCTCCACGTACTACACGATTGATCTCCATGAATTAGTCTTTCTGCTTCACGGCGCACATCTAGTCTTTAACTCTACGGTAGTGTGCTTTGTATCTTGTGCCTAAAGTCTGAGGTAGGGATTTGCGATTGCCTTGCTGAGACTGAGCTTCATGAACGGTCTTCATTAATTAGCTTATGAGAACGTGCTTCATGAAATAGAACAAAAACTTCCATGTTTCGAAGACTAAATGGCTAAGCAGGAAGCTGTTAGGGGGGTCCTTGTGGATGCTTCCCGGATAGGGGAAGTGGCAGATAACTTGGGTATAGGGGAGTTCATGCAAAGCCATTTTGACCACAATTCACTAGTAGATCTTCTTTTGGAAGGATAGAAGAACTATCTGCTACGCCGAAGGCTTCCTTTGTATGGATTTGGCCTGAGGGGTGACATACCAATCCCTAAAGCAAGCAGGGACGAGCCATATTATTGGTTCGAGAGTACGTTGTGATGGTGCCAGTGGTTTAGGGAAGCTGATGGACATGCATAGGAGGACTTCACGACTATCAATGTTTAATTCCTATACAATCATGTGAACAATTTTTATGGGAAGGAATTGCAGCCAAAGAAATCCCCCCTGCTGTACTATACTATATTGAAGGAAACCCTATGGAACCCTGAGAAGGGGTGGTCCAATGAGTGGGATCTGCACTAGGGAAACAACTTCATAGAAAACTAGGGCTGAGCCTGTTTAGTAGGTGCCTCCTGTGAAGAATTTTGAGCATATCTAAAGAGAGTGGGCCTCTATGAGGTGGCTTGGGCCTCCCGGTTCCATATCTATTAGCCGAATCAGTTGATGCTGGAGTTTCTGAGAAGATCGTCATCGAGGACCAATACCTTCCATTTGCATCATAAAAAAGTTGGCATCAGCCTATGGGATCTGTACCAGATTTTGCGGGTCCCAATACTGGGGGTGATGTATGATGAGTTCCTTCTCATTATGAGTGCATGGGAAGATCCAGTGCAGATGCCACCGCTGGCGAGGGAATTGATGGAGCTGGTGTAGGAAGAGGACAATGAGTTGGTGAGAGACGTCCACTTCAAGCAGTGGTTCATGCAGTTTCTGAACATTCAAAAAGATAAGAAGTTCTCTGAGAGGCCTTGGACCCTCCCGAAGGGTGTTTAACAAGGAAAAGAGCACTCATACTGGAAGCTTTTGGAGGACAACCAATGGAAAACATGGGGATTCAGCATCAACACTTAGCAGCAACCGATAGTCAGGTTGGCTGGATTCATTATGGCACTTATCTGCGGTTGGATCCAGCCAGTGAGGGACACAAAAATGGGTGTGTGTTTGATCATGTTCATTATGGTGTTCATGTTGGTGATAAGGGTATGATTCAATCACGGCATCCCAATGATTTCCCAACTATACAAGATAGTGTGGCACATCAGCGAGGGGAAGAATCCGTAGAGGATATGCGGGTCGTTCCACATTTTTTATGGGTGGATAATGGCACATATTAGGGGTATTTATGAATATCCTAACCCCATATCCCCTCTCGGGTCGAATTTTCAATCGTCCATTCTAAATGCGGTGCGGAGATTTTGGATCAAGCTGACCTCTCAATTGGTGTAGAATTGGGTCTAGAAGGCAGATGAGTTCAATTTCCACCTGTTCTCATTGCAAACTGGTGTGTTCACTAATGACGGCTAGGGAATGGAAGAGCATTGGTCCTACCTCCAGGCCTTTCGGGGAAGATTCTTGGTGGCACAGATTGATCACGAGTCCCTCTGCGAGCTGTACACCTCAAATCGTTTTGGTAGGCAGTTTTGGTGCATGCAGCGACTGACCCCACGAGTTTACTTGGAGGTGTGTTACGAGGATCACTCAATTTTGATGAGGCAGATGTGTCTCATGTTCACATGAGAATATGGGAAGATTCAGAACGAGTTCCCTCCGCCCACAGCTGTCTTTGTGTTGGTGAAGGAGTATCCCAAAAGCTGGGAGGCAACATACCCGGGGGAGATGCTGAAGAATCAAACCATTCAGGCTAGTGACGAGGTCCCTCCCCAACCTCTAGGTCGAGTTTGGAAAGCGTTGAGGACATCTCGTATGGTTGGGCTGCTGTGGCGGTGATGTCGGCACCGTTTTAGAGGGAAGCAGTAGCATTGGTTTCAGTGGTGTCAGTGGATCCAAAGGTCTCAGAGAAGCAAAACTATCCAGAGGTAATGTCACCCAGGGGGTTCTGTAGGATATCCACCTGTGCTCTGGGGAAGCGGCTACGTCACATAGACATGCTGGAGAATGTTGCCTTCCTAGAGGCCAGGGACATCTGGGATGTCAATAGGCAATTCCTCAGCCCGTCCAAGGTGTCAAAACACCTAAACTGTCTTGGGATGGGTTTTCCATGGATCGGTCTTATCAAGGCCGGTTTTCCAGTTCCCTAGGAAGAGGTGGAGAAATACATGGCTGAGTTGGAGGACTTCATGCACTCTTAGGGGGATCTGCATCCCATGACATATCGAGGTAAGGTGTTGCTATACCGCACAGTCCCCCCATAGTTGTCGGCTACAAAATTGAGGGAGCACTTCCCTCTGCCAGAATAATCAGATGAATCCTCTTGGGGGAGGAGGTTGGTAGAGGGAGCCCTCTAGAGGAAGGTGAGTTTAGTGATTCCGACCCGGAGTTGGAGGAGTTCGCAGAGGCCCTTGAGGTAAAATCCTAACCACTCCCCTGGTGTCTTCACTCGGGTTTCATAGAACTTCTCAACTAAAATTAAAATTTTTCAAGAACACCTTACCCAAAAAACCTGTTCCTGTACCGTAGTAGATGCAACCATGGGAACTTCAGGATCTGTGCCTATGGCCTCAACGATCATAGTGTTGGGAGGTGCCACGACACCCATGGTGGTCCACTCGGAATATTAGGACTTTCCGAAGATATAAAGAGGACCACGCTTCGGGGTTCCAGTGGCCAAACCCTAGGAGAGAAACCAAAATATTCGATCGTTGTAAGTCTCCTTTACGATATCCCTTACTTCCACATGTTGATAAGGTTAACTGACATCTGTGTGCCTCTTTTGTATGCACATTTATTCAAATGGAGTAGGTTTCCTTGGAAAGGTTGGTTGGTACTCCTGGTGGCGCCTTTCCCTAGGGAACGTCAGTGGTCATGGAGACGGACTTCCAAACTGACCAAGCCACGGTGCTCCCGATCACTAGTGGGACTATTAACTGGGCAGAGCCTGAGATTATTGAGGTGATATCTTTTGATGAAGATCAATTGGACAGCACGGTTCCTGCCATACCTAATCAAACACCAGATGCGGACCCTTCTGATAAGTTCGTGGGGGTGTTCCCCACGTATGAGCCTACTGACTCCACAGATCAGGATGAGATAGCCTCTGATGAAGTGGATAGAAAAATCACTTGTCACCGGTCATTGAGGTTGATTAAGTTCTTCATAAATGACACCCCCAATCAAAATGGATAGACAAGATGGGGAGGCTCAGTTCGTGGCTGCGCGAGCTATTCACTGGAGTAATGGATGCCCAGCTTCCCCACATACTCGTCCAAGATCTCATGGTAGAGAATATTTTGGAATATGACCATGGCCTCGGTGTGGGCTGGTAGCGGAGAAAAGCGGTGAACATCAAGAGGCACTAGGAGGATAAAAATAAGATTCAATGGCTGCAGGTCTGGGTGGATGAGCACTCCTCTTTCCTCAACACGCAATTAGAGCTTATATTGTGGCTATAGGCCCAACTGGTAGAGGTGAAAGAGCGCATGAATCAAGCCTCTAAGGAGATGACCTTCATTCGAACAAATGAGGAACATGCATGGATTTCAGTTGATGAACTATGCCCCATCGCTGCTAAGGAGGAGCAGGAACTGGATAGGTGACAACGAATCTTGGACGCCACAAGACAGAGGGTGGCAGAGCTACAATTCTATTTTGATGTGGTCAACCTGTCCATGGGAGGGGTCAATTCTTGGGTGCTGTAATGCATGAAAACCTTTGAACAATTTTTCGTTATTTGATTGTTTTTTCTAGTTGCATGCATGTGTTATGTTATTTGTGTTAGTTTTACACACATCTATTATATTCATGAAATGCTCAGTGATCAATTCCTACACTCACGTGGGTCGAGCCCAATGTGAGAAACAAGGGACGATCCCCACGTTATTCCATATGAATATAAGAGTGTCAACCAAGCTTTGAGTGTTCGGGGTTTGAACAACCAATCCAGATTTATGGGAAGAAAGGGAGAGGCCTGACTGGAGAAAGAAGGTCTCAGAACAATCAAAGTGCCATTTTCCTCAATGTGATCTAATGCACGAGTGGGGTAATGCCAAGGGTGTTAGAATCAATACAAAAATTGGGGAATGTAAGGGGTGAATTATGATACCCCAAATTCAGAAGATTGTGGGGGTGGCATGACAATGGAGGATAACTATTGACCATGTTTGAAACACTGTATCCATATTGTGTTAGCCTGGCATGGGGACAACAAGTGAGGGCCAACCATTGACCATGTTTGAAACATGGGGCCTGACTCAAAATTTTATCGACAAACCTTTCAGAATGTTATCCAATGACAATAGGCGATCCATTGGCTGAGCATCCATACTGTTAGGGGGTTCCTTTAGATGTGAAAGAGGACAAGGGTCCGAATAATGGGCATGAAAATCGTGGAAGGTGGAATGGCGGGTTGTTCAAATGGAGTCCAACACTCTTGAAATTATGCCACTGTGGTAAAAACACATTAGTTGGTTGTATCAGTCAGATCAGGTCCTACTTCCATATAGGACCTCTCTAGCGAGGAAGCTGACATATCCCATCATTGTCATGGGGCATCCCGAACTTGTTCAGGGTAGAGCTTTAGATACATGGTTCCCCGAAAGAGTTTGGGATGAGGGTCTGAAAAATAGGGGGAACAAAACATACGATTCCTAGGGTTGGACCCAAAGGCAAGATGCCTGGTCATTCCTAAGTATCTCCTGAGGAAGGGAATCAAGCCGTACGTAGTTCTGGATGATGTCATGCATTTTAAAGTCTTACGGCAAGGATGCAGAGTGGTCTTAGTTTATGGTCATAGAGCTCGGACCAAAGATGGTGGGGAATGTGGGAGACACATGGTAAGGTATTTATAACACCTGACATGAATGATGACCTAGAGTCCAGATCACCACATTTTCCATGGAGAGGTTTTAGGTCGAGGGACCGAAAACGAAAGTTAGGCTAGGTCTGAGTAAAAGTGTACTGGTGTTTTTATGTATCCCATGAGAATGAGAATCAATCCACACATGGTTCTAGATATGTCATAGTAAAGTACCAGTTCCAGGGATGATAATGTCATGTGGGATTGATTCATGCACTAAAAGAAGTGGAATTTTATAGATATTGTTTTTTTCCTTTGGGATAGATTTTTGTTTTTTTTATGAAGTAATAAACCGATGACTGGGGATCCTGGTATCACCACAGCAATGAAGACAAATGAAAGAATTGAAAAATGGTATGGTGGATGAACAATAACCAACATGATTTCCCCTTGAGTGAGGTCATCACAATGTAGTGCCACTTTTTTCATGCGGACAGGATGATAATATCATAGTTTAGGGTCATATGACAGGACCAACCATGCATTTTAACATTGTGAAATAAAGATGCAACAATTTAAATTCACCTTGGACTAGGCAGCATAGTTTAATGTAATATGGCTTGGACATTAGGAGGAATGAACATGACATGATAAAGCATACCCGATGTGAATGAGGATGAGTTCTACATCACACCACGTGCAATTTTGGGAAAGGAACCTCAAGCTGAGGGGATAGAAAATGTTAAAGAATGGGTTTTCGGCCCTATGGATGAGGCGTCCAGGTGTTCCTACATATCCCATGAGGATGGGAATCAATCCAAACGTAGTTATGAGGGTTCTATTTAACTTCATAAAAGATGATATACCCTTTAATGTCATGTGGGACAGGAGGTAAGAGGGACAAGCTCCTAGAAGTGGAGTACATGGTGCGGCTATTACAAACCTGACGTGAACGAGGGCATAATCCCACACATTCCACACCACGCGATCCTATAAGTGTCGGGGCCTAAAAGGAAGAAGAAAATAAATAAATTAGTGTAACTCGCAATGTACCCAAATACGATATGTGTGGGTGTTCCTACGTATCCCATGAGGATGGGAATCAAGCAATATGTAGTTCTGGATGATATATAAGGAGATATTAGTTTAAGGTCTTAGAGCTCAGACCATGGATAAGTGAAACTCTTCCAAGTAAAAGCAGACCTCGATTCCATCCCTAAGCCCACATGAGTCAAACTCGATGTAGGAAACAAGCGAGGAAGAGATCTTCACCATACATGGAATGCATGTAAGGGGAAAATGTGTGTGATGCCTCGAACGACGTTTCGTCGTGGCTTTATCCTCCTAACATGTGAATGTGCAATGAGTAATAGTATCAAGAGTGTCAAAGTTATACTTGGACATGATGATGTGGACAAGGATGTGAATCACACAACTTATCTTTTGGCCTTAATGGGGTTGGTGTGACGATGGGGTATGACTATTGACCATGTTAATAACATAGTATCCATAGCGTGTGACCTGAAATGGGAACAAAAATGATTATCAAACGTTGACCATATTCGTAACGCGAGGCTGGTATCAATTTTTTGTTTGAAATCCTCAAGGATGTCAGCCCTAAATGGTAGGAGAGCCCTTAGGCTAAGTATCTGTATCATTCTAGGGTCCCTTTGTATGTTAAAGATGATGGAATCCCTAATGAAGGGGAACATGAATCCTAAAAAATGGGAAAGATCATGTCTAGGTAGAATCCGACACTCTAGGTGATGAACCCGAGTACTCCTGGGAACATTTGTGAACTACCAAAGAGGGTCGAGGTGCTCGACATAAGATAAGACGACTCCAAAATATGAGTATAGAATAGGGGAGCGAAGGGATCTCAGGAGAAAGAGGTATATGGAGTGGTTGTTAAAAACCCAACATGAATTGAGGATGTAAGTCCACATCACACCGCATACCCCACTCTTGTAAGGACTTGGGCCAAGGGGCCTGGAAGATAAGGATGTTGCTAATAAATGGGGTTGGACCTGAAGAATATATGTTCGGGTGGTCCTACGAATCCCATGGGGATTGGAATCAAGCCATACATAGTTCTAAGGGTGAATTTTAGCATCTTGTGGGATAATGATGGAAGGAATGTGTATGGCATGGAAAGTAGCCTGATGTGAGTGGGGACCTGGAGACTAGATACGCTACTCAATCCCAGATGAGAGCTTGGGCCTGGGGCCAACAAGGATGAGGGATATAAGGCAGGAAGTCCCAACCAATCCGCAGTTTAACATCTTTTAGTAAGGACGATGGTTTGCATAATTTTAGGTTATAGGGATTGGACCATAGATACATGCCCACCCTTACGTGGGTATTGTCTTACCAAAACTCCTAAGCCCATGTGAGTGATGCTCAGTGTGGGAAACAAGGAGTAGGAATAGGCTCTCCCCAACATATAAGGGTACGAAAACTGAACTCACACTCCTACTCAAGGCAGACTAATGTTTGAAGAGATAGTAGAACAGAATGAACCACTACACCCAATATTTGGGACACATGGGGGTGGGGACAATGACCAAGGATAGTAGTTTACCATGTTCAAAACACAACTTCCATATCGTGTGACCTGAAATGGGAACAACAAATGAGTATCGACTGCTGACCATATTCGCAATGTGGCACTTGTATCAATTTGTTGTTCGAAATCCTCAAGGATGTTGGCCCGAAATGGTAGGAGAGCCCTTAGTATAAGTATCCATATTGTTCAAGGGCCCTCTTGGATTTGAAATATGATAAAGTCCCAAGTAAAGGGAGTGAGTTAAGCATAAGTGCGCCTATGAATTTTAAGAATCAAGTAGGATGCTAAGAGAGGTGGAAGTCTCTATGTGGTGGGTTGTATGGTGGGATCATGATGAACTCGATATGAATTAGGGAGGAAGCCTAGAACACACCATGCATTCTGACCCTAGGATAGATTCTAAAGTTTGGGTTGGGCTGACAGAAAAAATTTCTGGTTGTTCCTATGTATCTCATAAGGATGGGAATCAAGCCATATGTAGTTCTTAAAGGCCATGTAGTTTAGCATTGTGTGGTGAGGATGAGGGAGAATAGAAGAATGAGGAGGGAGCACATGCTTCAATCATCGTGATCCAAACATGATTAGGGCCAAAGAAACCTGCACTACACCATGTAGGGTCCTCTAAGAGAACTACACCCAGGGGGAATAGTAAAAGAAAAGAGTTTGGGGACTAGACTCAAGAAAAAACGTATGAGCATTCCTATGTATCCCATACTGATGGGAATCAAGTTATACGTATTTCTTGAAGGTGTTTTGCAGTTTAACATCATGCGGCCAAGATGGTGGAAAATTTAAGGTCATCTTGGACTGTTCAAAGTTTAATGTCATGTTGGACGATATACAGTTTAAGGTCGTGCAGGACCGTTTAGATTTTTACGTCTTGTGGGCTGATAAATAGTTTAATTTCATTTAGGACATTACAGTTTAAGGTAATTCAAGACCCCATTTTCTCAATAAAAGTATTGATTTAGGAACATGGAATTTGTGGGAGGATTTATACGATCACCGTCCATGGTAACCATATAATATGCACCATTGGGGTAAACCTTGTGAATTAGGTAAGGTCCTTCCCATTTGGGTTCTAGTTTTGGTGGCTTTCGTCCATGTATCATTGGTGTTCTCAAGGCCAACACCAAGTCACCTTGCAAGAAAGAGTAGAGGTGAACTTTATTGTTGAAAGCTCTAGATATCTTGTTTTGATGCCTTTCTAGATTGTGAAGGGAACGAAGACTATTCACATCAAGTGCTTCCAATTTAGCTAGATGAATTTCATCTACTTTATCTGGTGCTTGTTGATCATATACAGTTGTGCGTAATAATGGAAATTGAATCCCAATGGGCAGGAAAACCTCTGGTTCATACACCAGGGAGTATGGGGTCACCTATATGGAATTGCGAGTCATCATCCAATAGGCCTAGAGGGCGTTGGGGAGCTTGTCCGGGCAACTCTTCTTGTTCTGACCAACCATTTTCTGCAAAATATTAGAGAGGTTTTTGTTGAACGCCTTAATCTTCCCATTTTATTGCATGTGGTAGTGGCAGGTATGGTTAGAACAGATGTTGTACTCGGTGTATAATTAATTCAACTCGATCTCATTGAATTTGGTGTCGTTATTGGTGAGGATGGCGTGAGGGAATCCAAACTATTAGATTATATTGGAGCTCACAAATTCAATGATAGAATGGATCTTGACCTCCTTGAGTGAACCGTTTCTACCCACTTGGAAAAAAAATCTGTAGCGGTCAGGATGAACTGACACTAGAGAGTTGTTGTCAGTAGATATTGTCCCATGACATCTAGTCCCCAGAATAAAAAGGGCCAGGAGTACGTGGTAGTGTGGAGAGGCTCTGGTGGCCAATGCCCAAAGTTGGCATGAATTTGGCACACATGGAACCTCTTGGAAAAATCGATGTAGTCATGGATCACAGAGGGCCAAAAATACCACAGTCTCCAGATCTGGTGAGATAAATTTGGCCCAGTCTGATGGGCACCATAGGAACCAGCATGAACCTCCTGCATGACCTAAAAAATCTCGACTTTTTGAATGCAATGGAGAAGAACACCATCAAACCCGTACTTGTAGAGAATCTTCACAAGACCAAGACCACTATATAGGGTAAACTACAATGTGTAGCATTAGATTCACTCGTGCTCAGCCTGATCCATCAGGAGATTACAATACTGGAGGTACTCAACCAAGGGTGTCCTCCAGTCAGGATTTGATTCTAGCATTGTGGAAAGGGGACATGGGGGCCCTAACGTGGAGGCACCGGTGGTGAGGTGGATTACCTGTGGACCATCATCATCATCTGGGGTGATGGTAGTTATGACACTCTGGTGTGCCATGTGGATAATAAAATCATCATGTGCAGGCTCTGCAAGTGATAAATCTAGGCTAGCTAAGGCGTATGCTCTATTGTTTTGTGACCTAGGGACATGGGTAACCTCTGGCCGAGTTGCGAATTGGGCCATTAGCTGGAGAGTGCATTCCAACAATGGTATGAGCTCTCGGTTCCTGAAGACATAGTCACCATTGATCTTCTTGATGACTAGTTTAGAGTCCCCATTCACATGCAAGTGGGGAACATCAATCTAAAGGGCCAGATCGAGACCAGTGATGATAGCATGGTACTTTTCCTCATTGTTGGTGCAGCCTTCTGATAATAAGAATGAATATGGAAGAATGACTTATGGTGGAGTAATGAAGATGATACCCAGGCCTACTCTATTGAGTATGGGATCATTGAGCCTTCTGCCTATGGGGATCTAAGAAGCACCATCGAGGAGAATTTTCCAACACGGGAGGGCTTGGTCTACTGAGAGGATTGCCTCATCAAGAAAATAATGGTCCAGAGACTGGTCTGTGGGGGATGGATGGGCAGCAAGGAAGTTTTTCAATTCTTTCCCTTTAATATCCTTCTGAGTAACAAACCTTATGTCGAACTGATGAAGGATTATCGCCCATTGAGATAGACGTATTGTTAACATCGGGTGATTCAGTATGTACTTAAACAGATCCACTTGGGGCACCAGCTGTACATCATGGTGTTGTAAGTAATGTCACAATTTTTGTTCTACAAATACCAGCGCAAGGCATCTTTTCTCAATAGGGTATTACTTGGTCTTCATATCAAGGAGCATATAGCTAAGGTAGTAGATGATATTCTCAGTTCCCTCATTCTTCCTTTGGGCGAGAAAGGTGATGAGCGATCATTCTAAGGAGATCACATAAAGGACCAGTGGTTTTCTAGAAATGGGTGGCATCAAGATAGGAGGTTGGATAAAATACTTCTTGATTTTCTCGAATGAGGTCTGACATTCTTTGTACCAATGGTAAACAGTTCCATTTTTCATGAGCTGAGAAAAGGGATTACACATTCTAGCCAAATTCGCAATGAATTGGCGTATGTAGTCCAAGTGGCCTTGGAATCCTCGAAGCTCCAAAATGTTGCTCGGGGGAGACATTTGGTTGATGGCCTTGATATTCTCTAGGTCAATCTCGATGCCTTTGTATCTGAAAACGAAGCCAAAAAACTTTTTGGTGGTAACCCCGAAGGCACACTTCAATGGGTTTATATTCAGTTGGTGAGAACAGAGGAAGCAGAACACTTTCTCAATGTCATTGAGATGGTCCTAGAGCTGGCGAGATTTAACCACCAGATCGTCCACATAACATTCCACCAGTGTTCTGAGGATCATCTTAAATATGCGAAGTAAAGCCCAGTGATAGGTGGAATCTTCATTATTTAGATCGAAGGGCATGACTTGGTAACAGAAAGTACCTTGTGGTGCCCTGAAGGCTATAGACTCCTCATCCTCAAGGGATATTCAGATCTAGTAATATCTGGAGTACCAATCCATGGAGGAGAGCGCCTGGAGTCCAACTGTAGCATCGATCAACAACTCCTTCATAGGAAGGGAAAAATTATCCTTCAGAAAATGATGATTGAGATCTCAAAAGTCGATGGAGACTATAATTTTTCCATTCATCTTCATGACATGCATGATGTTGGATATCCACCTTGGGTACTAGACCTCCTTAATGAAATTGTCTCTCATGAGCTTATCGATTTCATCCTTGACCATGGAAAAGTGAGAAGGATGCATCTTTATGGGAGGCTTCTTAAACCCGTGATGATTTAGCAGGAGGCCAAGGTGGTGGATGAATACCTGAGGATCTAGTCCTCGCATCTCGTTGTAACTCCAGGTGAATACATCATGATGTCACTTCATGAAGTCCACATACTATTATTGTTCTTTGAGAGTCATAGTAGCACTGATCAATGTAGGTTTCAGATCTATCTTTCCAATGAGATTCACCTGTACCAGTTCATCAACTATGGTAGAAACACCCTCTTCAAAGGCGGTAGGGGATTCCTATAAATCACATTCTTCACTTATGGATGATGGATCTTCAGTAGGAGGAGGTTCCTCTAAGTCAACATATCCTGATGGGAAACCGGTTCCTGCATGAGCGGTGGTAGGCAGTGCATCAGAGGACTCCAGTGATGCCGAAACCATAGTGATGAAGGCTATCAATATGATCCCATCTGGCATCCATCCAAAATGGACACACTTAATGATATGAAAGCATTAGTGACATGTTGGATTGAGCTGATGTATCCCAGCCCAGCGGAACAAGAAGGTATGCTATATTTCTGTCCCCATGGAGCAGACATCCCGATACATTATGGGGGTAGGGAGATATGGGATCACTGGAGCCTAATTTTTATAAGAATAGAAGGTGATATTCAGACATCTCTTGGACTTGGGAATGTGGTTCCCCCTTGACCTAAAAAAACAAAACATTTCCCCAAATACAGAGTTATGGCCTCCAATATATGGATCAGAAAGACGTAGGTGGCATATAGGCCTGCCCACAGGTTGGTCGCAACCACAATGGGCTTGAATTCATTGGCCTGAATCTGTTTTTCTTTGATATTTTAAAAGTCGACATCTAGCTAACGGTATTTATAAGAGGCAAAGGGAGATGATTCACCTTGGAGTACACCCACTCAAATATTAACGGAGTACTTGAGGCACTGGTGATACGATGAAGGGACCACTACGTATAGGTGGAGCCATGGTCTGCCCATCAATGCATTTTAAGTAGTGTCCTATGAAATGACCATGAACTTGGTGCTGGATACCAGACTGAAAAATTGGGTTTTTAGGTGTATCTTTACAACCAGTGTCTATTTTTTCCTATCATAACCTTGTATTTTCAGGTCATAGGGACTCAGATCATCCTTGGATAGCTCTATTTTTTGGAGTGTTCGTGTTGGGATAAGGATAATCCCAGAGCCTATGTAAATTAGGTAGCGGAAGATATCTATGTCATTGAAGTGGCATGTGAAGTACAGTGGGTGAATGTGCCCTTATATAGGGGAAACTACATCTTCTCTAGAGAAGGTGATAATGGCCTGACATTCATCATTCTCAACTACCTCAGCATGAAAGGGCTCTGCAACTGCTACCTTCGTCTCAAACTAGAGGGGGCTTCTTAAAGCCTCGACGAAGGCTTTATGGATATCCAGTGTTAGTCGAAGGGCCTTGAGGATAGAGAACCTTGCCAGAATGATGGAGAGATGCTTGAGGACATCATACTTCCATGCCAGGCATGAGCTTCTGTTTATAGGAGGATGCTCTGTGACATGAGGTAGGGTAGGCCCTGCCAGCTGGACTGGTGGTTGACAGGTGCTGGGAATGTCCCACTACTCACTAGTCAAAACATGTGGGGCGACTACCATATGAATGCATGCTAACTGATATCGTTCTTTAGTATAGCGTGGCTGATCACATCGAGGTCTGGGTTCCCCTTCCTGATCCCTTATCACAAACAGCAGTGAAGGTGGGCCTGACAACATCAGATGAGATTGTTGTGCATGGTATGATTTTCACTGGGCCTGATGTCTAGTTTCGGTGGAATGCATGACCTTGATGGAAGTGCTAACTGAGGTACTCCGATGACCCATATAGTCGCGGCTCCGCCGACGCTTGCATCGGCTGGGGACGTTGGGAAGATCCATCTAGTGCTCCCCATCGTCAGGAATCATATAGGGGTTTACCAGCTCCATGGTGTTAACTGAAGCTTACCCTTGACTATAATTTGAATAATCCACCACTATTGGACAACTTTTAGGAGGATTCTCTATCATTGGTGGAAATAAGTCACCGAGAGTACCGGATGATGATGGAATTGGTGGGGGGGTTTCCATGCACTGCCTATGCTTGCTCTTCTAGGAAGAGGATGGCTAAGATGACGATGCAGAAGTAGTGGTTACGGCTAATGTAGTGGCTTCATAAGGCTTGGGTTGATTTGGGAATGCATATATAAAACCATGGGCATGGAAGACCGCCTTACGGGCCATCCATTAATTGTACTTCTGGGACCTTTGGTTGGGGATCTACTGCCACTCACCTTCATTTTCACTACCACTATCAGGATTCACGAGTACACATGACACTTGTGCTAGGGTTGGGCCCAACCTGACTATATTGTGTTCAACCTAGTCTTGGAGCCAGTCCTTGAACACATAGCATTATTTGAGGGTGTTCCCCAGGATCCAGTGATAAGGGTAGTTTTTAGGGTGATTGGTGAGGTTTGCCTCTTCTGGCCTCCTACATTCAGGAAAACATACAATCCCCTATTCCAAGGTGCTTCAGAAATAGTCAGGAACCTGAGCCTCATTGAATTAGTAGGTACAGTTTCTTCTATTTGGGAAGGGGGCCCTAGGACCATAATTTTGAAGAGGGGCTGGAGGAGTCTATAAAGGAGGCAGAGCCTTATTATCCCACCTAAGCGGTGGTGGTGCGTTATGCGGGGGAGCTTGCTGATTCTGAGGCAGATGCTGCTGGGTTGAAGGTTGTACCTGCGGTGGAGGGCCTCTGAGAGGCTATAGAGGTAGCTCTACTGGTAATAATTCTAGTTGTTTGAGGGCCTCTATTTGGACCACTACAGCAGGCTCGGATCTAGAGGGCCTCCTCATGAGGATTTTGGTAGGCAACGCACGTGCCTGGCTAGCCTGTTGCAAGGCCTCTTCTCGGAACTGGGCCTTATTAGAGAAGTCTCAGAATCCCCCAAGGTAGTTCTGGGTGATCAAAGAGGAGACCAGTTCTGTCTCAACATTCCTCACACACATCATCAACAGCTTCTCTTGAGTAAGTGGCATTTTAAGGGAGTATGTGAGCCCTTTCCAGCGGGTGACAAAATCTGGGATGCACTCATCAGGACTCTTATTTCACTTGAAGAGGTATGGGATACTTGACTTATGAGTGGTAGAACTAAAGTGGTAAATAAAATTGATGTGAAGATCCTCACATCTAGCTATTGATCTGATGGTTAGTTGGTTGTACCATACAAAATCATGCCCTTCTAATGTTTGTAAAAAACACTGGATTTTAGCGGCCTCTTACTGCGCTGGAGTTCCCAACATGGGTCTACACCTTGAAATAAAGTGGTCCAGATGCTGCGGTAGGTCACCCGTCCCATTAAAGGGGGAGAAGGTGGGATTTTCAAAACCCAAGGGTGCTGGAATATCATCCACCCATGTTGGATATGGCTTGCCATCAGGTAGGGGTTCCAACTGTTGTGTTTCCAAGGCCTTAAGGCAGGCGATGAGTGCCTCCATGGGATCATCTAGACGGGGGTTCTTGTCTTGGTGGGGATCCCTGACCACCAATGCGTTGGCGAGTTCTTCATCATGATAATCAGACCCAGTGGCTCATGGAGCGGCTAGTGGGCGTCCTACAGAGTAGTTGGGGGACCTGAGATGGGTCCTGACTGTTATTTCATTTCTCAGTAGGATTTGGATACACATAACACACCCTCTTACCATAAGTTATGACCTCTACCCTATCTGCGTGGGCACGATGTTCAGGGTCACCCGGAGGCAACTCATAAGGTGGAATTTGTGTCTAGCCCTATTGTACCAGTCACGGATCACCGTAATCTGGTCATAGCTCCACATCACATTCAATGAGGTGGCTATAAACTATCTTCTTGTGCTCCGTGAGCTATTGATGCAACATGGCCTTTTCATGGTCTTCCTTCATCTTATGCACTGAGCCAGATGGGTCGGAGTGTTTGGCGGCTCTGAGATTCTCTTTACCCTTACTAGGATTCTGGATAAGAACTAATTCCTTGGTGGGCACAGGGAGACCCAGTAGATTCCTTTTCTCATGGGTAACGCTTCCCATCATATCTAATAGTTGTGGAATGGCCTCAAGGGGTAGGTCTCCATCAAGGAGCTTCAGCTCATTCTCCCCTTCCGATAGGTTGGTCATGTTGACCGTGACTCTACCAGGGGGAATGTCCGCGATATCACCTAGAAATTCGGGCTTCCACCAGATAGGACTGAAGTGGAGGGTAGCGTACTGCCCCAAACCATGGACCTGCCCATGGGGGAAAACCTCCTTGATAATCCAGTAGAGCGCTTTGAAGCTCTGAACGCATCGCTATTGGAGGGTCCTATGGCGGCCTGGTGACCCGGGGCACTGGGCTACGGGGAGTGCAGCCAAATAAACTAGACAACATTTCTCACCAATGTATTGGAAATGCGCTTGATTTTTGGGACAATCCACTCACTAGTGATGAAGGCGAAAGTGCGTCACTTAGAGGGTTTGACAAAAACACTCAACTTCCTCTTAGGTGAGGGATTTCAGTACATTGAAATTCGGTGCTGCAACTGGATAAAACATCTCTGGGAAGTGGTTCACTGGGAGAATATCCCACAAGCTCCTTGACTCATATTCAGGTTCTACCCCTTGATTTCTACAATCATCAATTGGAGTTGACTGAGGAACCGGTATCAGTACTGAAGTTGACTGATGTGACGGTAGGCTGTCCGGTGCAGAATATGGCGAGCAAGCTCACAAGCCACCACATCTCAGGCTATCCTCTGAAGAGTGTAGTGACTTGGACACTACTTCATGATAAGATAGGCTGGAGACCAAGGTTTCTGGCATAAAAACTATGGATTCTGGTGGTGGATCCGGCTATTGTTCATTTACCATCGTTCCCCAAAACAATTCTCTGCAATCTCTGGTCAAGGTGGACGTTGATCTTGGTGATGATGGTGATGATAGCATGGCCAGACCCTAGAAATATGCCAAATATTCATTCTCTTGGATGTATCTACGAAGGGATGAAGGGATCCAGTGGACCTCTAATTCTTGAAGTATGAGGCTAATGCGCCTCGTTCCTGCCCTGACCCTTGACACAAATCCCCAAGGAGAGGGTTCCATCATTGAATTGTATTGTAAATCAGAATATGAGAATTAGAAAAGTTTATTATCTCTCTGAACCTTCTTGGAATTCTTATTATAGCGGTGATGACCCACCCTCTAACCCCGGACTGGCTCTTCGGGAAAGGGTGGATTTCTGGTGCCAGGGGGACCCTCAGCCGAACTGGTGCTGGGATGGAGAGGGCTTCTATGTGAATAGGCCGAGGTGCGTGGAGAACCTAGAAAAATATTAAAAGGAACACGGGGAGGACCTCCATGTCCATTGGATGATGTATATAGGGAATCTCTGTGGTAAGTGCTACAGTGGGTAGGACCTCTCTGCCAGAGATGGTGGGGGCATAGGTAGGGCCTACATGCTATTTTCCTCGGACAGAGTCAGGGAAAGGAGGTTCATCGTACTGGTTAAGATGAACATGAGTAGGACCTCTATGCTGGGTGCCAATAAAATGAGGTTGACCTTCACTTCTCTGATCACCAGGGTGAGGAGGACCTTCGCCAGTAGCTGTAAGAACATGACGAGGTCCCCTAGGCTGGAGGTTGACCGAACGTGTAACATCTCAACACTCACGGCCTGTGGTAGGAGGAACAACTCCATACTCGATGTAATGAGCTCAGGAGAGACTCTCGTACTAAGTGTCACTACCTTGGGGAGGACCCTCATTGGGATTGAAGGTGCCATGGGGTGGACCTCCACGCTGAGCTTGGAAGTGGGTATGACTCTCATTCTCATTGGTGGCGGTATGAGGAGATCCCCTTTACTAAGTATCGTTGTCGCGAGTTGGCCCGTAGTAGAAACTACCCTCTCCTGCTGCAAGGAGAGTCGACCCAGACTCCCCATGGGGTGGTTGGGGCCTCAATCTGAGTTGGATGTCTGCATGACCCAGCTCATAATATAAATGGAACTGATGATACACATTAGTGGTGGCATGATCCATAGTTTTTGTTGACCTTGAAACTCCTTGGCGGGCATCCTCCTCGGTCTTCACCTGACTCTGGCCTCGGGTCACTCAGACTGGGGCCAGTGGTGCAGACACATAGCCTACCTTTTCCTCGACCTGTGGGGCTGGGTGGTGGTGCTGGCACAGCTTAGGGAGAGCCCTCCTTGGGAACCCCAGGAACGGGATCCTGGCCAGGCTGACCTAGACATCTCCTACCTCATCAGTGTAGGGGAGGGATTCATCAAAGTATTTAAGGGAAAGGCTCCCGAAACGGTTTTGCATTGAAGTGGGGAGTAGTGACACCCTGTTCAGTCCATGGGGATAGTGATGGTGATGAGGCACAGATGCCTCTAGATCCTGGTGGACCATATCCCAAGTTGGGACAATCCCCTTCTCCTCGTACTGTAGAACGATGTCGTTGATCACCCTTCGCCGAATGAATTTAAACAGGGAGATAGGGCATGTGCGCCCAATAGATTTTGATGTAGAGACTTTCACAGAAGCGGTGTAGCCACGCTGGACTGCCACATTGGCATTTACCCTGCCCCTGTGTCGGTGGATGGGCATTGATCAAATTCCTAATTCAACAGCTTGGTTCTTGAAAAGTAGGGAGATCAACCCATTAGTGCTTAAAGAAAATGAATTGATGATTATCTCCCAAACGCCATTCTATCTGCCATTACTGGTAAGAGGGATCAACCCTGACAACATCATAGATTAGGATGTCCAATGTTTTAATTGCCCTAACTTCTAGTGAGTTTCATGTTAGGCCCACTATTTTCATGGCGGGACCTGGCGCCGTATAACTAGATCCAGTGACACACTAGTCTATTAATGCCTCGAATGCTACTAATCTCCACATTAAGGAGAATAACTTCACTTCGGGTTCACCATTTCTATTTCCAACATTTTTGTTGGGGCGTGCATCCATTTATTGAGGACAATCCAATTATTTCCCCGCATTCCCGCTTTCCAAAGGTGGGAAGCATCCGTCACTTATTCAGTGACATTTTCTCCTTGATCAAAATTAGATGATGGGATTTCGGTTCCTCCTTCTGTAGATTCCTCCTTCGAACTCGTCACCTAGTCTGGGTCTCCCTCATAGATTAAGACATTGTTTTTGAAACTCTTCCAACTTTCATGTCTTCATAGATTCCTGTTAATTACACTGCTTCTGCTAGTACATTCCAAGGGGTCAAGTCAATACAACAACCTTTAGTCGGGGGATTAGTCACGTTGGACATCACTAGCATGTCTAGATGATGGAACACTGATGCGTCTGGGTTTCTTAATCTTATAATAGGTCTTCGCAAGGGCACTAAAGTGTGAGGAGTCCCACGTCGAATGCGGGGAATTATATGACATGTACATGTCTCTCAGGATTTCCTCAGCTTTCCATGTTTAACATAGGGTATTCCACAAGTTTAACGTCCAGCGGGGATGGTCCAGACTGATCAGAAACCTGACAAGAGTGGATCAGATAGGTGTGATCGCCAGAGGGCACACGGATGTTGGGGATTACTCATGGTTAGTTACCCGATTGCTAGTAGAAGCAACGAGAGGGTGGGTTACATGATCTCATCAGGATGTGGTAGCCTAGGTAAGAATCAATATAGGTGATGGATGAGTGAGTGAAGTGTATGGAGATGGGGTGAGATGGAACCGTAATGAGAACGGCGATAATGTTGGGCTTGAGTCTCGAAGAGGCTCCCTATGTATCCATGTGGTAGGGAATCAAAGTCCACATAGTTTGGTGGAGTGACGAGACACCCGAGGAGGCGGCCTGTGAGATTGGGTGTGTGGATGGGACCCGACGGAAATGGAACCTCTGGATTTGGGCACAACCTTCCCAAAACACATAGGATCAAGGGAAAGGCCATGATGAGACATGGGTAATTGGCTTGAATTGGGGTGTATGCATAGGAAAACAACCCGATAATATGTAGGGGCTTACGCGTGGTTAGCATCCCGGGTTGGTCTGACACCACTAGGATAGAACAAAGATATGGGTCCCTGCAAGGGGGACCACAATGGCTTACTGCAAATTGGTACCACAATGGATTACCGATTTTTTGGAAACACAATGGTTTACTACTGATGGGGGTACAATGGATTACTGCTGATTAGGGTAAAATGACTTACCGCTGATCATGGCTTACAATTTAACATCATGAGAGATGAGGGTGAATCAACATGAAATGGTCGGAACTGGTGAGTGTTGGGATTGAACCTCAGTTAGGCTTTTTACATACCTTGCCTTGGAAAGGATAAAGGTCCGCGTAGTTAGAAGTGGGTGTTTCTGAACTGGTGTGAAGATGGTTGGGAATAATGAATGGTGGGCTTGAACCTTAGTGAGGCTTCCTACGTACCCTACCTTGGCAAGGATCAATGTCCACGTAGTTCAAAATGGGGGTTGGGGAACTGACGTGATGATGGTGGGGACCAATGGTTGGTGGGCTTGAACCTTAGGGAGGCTTCATACATACCCTACCTTGGTAAGGATCAAAGTCCACATAGTTTAGAATGGGGGATGGTGAGCCGGCGTGAAGATGGTTGGGACCAATGGATGGTGGGATTGACCCTCAGGGAGGCTTTCTATGTACCCAGCCTTGGAAATGATCAATGTCCACATACTTCAAAATGGGGGTTGGTGAACTGGCGTGAAGATGGTTGGGACGAATGGATGGAGGGCTTGAACCTCAGAGAGGCTTCCTACCTACCCTGCCATGGTAAGGATCAAAGTCCACATAGTACATAATGGGGGTTAGTGAACCAGAGTGAAGATGGGAGAGACCAATGGATGGTGGGATTGAACCTCAGGGAGGCATCCTATGTACCCTACCTTGGAAAGGATTGTCCACATAGTTCAGAATGGGGGTTTTGGGTATTACACTCTAAGGCATCCTAATGAGGATTCCATGGGCAATGCTTACTCTAAGTCCGTGTGAGTCATGCTCGATATGGGAAACAAGAGACAATGAAGACCTGACGATAACGATGCAAAAGGTGCATCCATGGGAAGTGGAGTGGGGCATACACATGGTTAACAGCCCAAAGAGGAAATAGAGGATTATGCATGGTTAGCATCCCAAAGAGATAGATATTGGGACTTACTCTAGGATGGAGGCCCAATGGTGAGAAATCCCAATGGGAGAGGGATTTGGCACGGAAGAATAAAGGAGGGGTAAGGGTCCTACCTCCCGTAAGAAAGGCTAGAGGCTTAAACAAAGGTGGTTGCCCTTCCCCATGGACAAGTGTCACTCCAGCAGCGAAGATCTCATTCCATGTGAGGATTATCTCACTCCCATGGAGACGAGAAGACATAAAGAATGTCCGAGATGGGGAACCCTGCGTATGATGCACGAGGTGAGGTCACAGTTTAACATCATGTGATAAGGACGATGGTGCTTGGTAGTTTAATGTCATGCAGCTCAGACAAGGTGGGTTCTCTTTGCACCCCTAGGAATTACATAACAGATACCCGCCCACCCTTGGGGAAGGGAAGGCATCAGTAATATCGTGACTAGGGGGTGTCATGGAGTGATCCAATTAGGGTTCCATGTTATCATGGCTATGTAAAGAAGAAATATTCATTAGTGTTCCTATGTGAAGAAGAATTAGTTATAGCAACGCAACGGGAAGCACCACCCAAGGGACCATGAAGTTACTTCATATGATCCTAGAGGGTTGTGTGGAAAAGAGGATTGTAGAGAAAAGGAGTTCACAAAAAGGGATTGCGTGAAGCTCTGGTACTCTATATAGTAGTGGAGCTACACGAAGGGGTATGCTTCACGAAGTGGAGTGGCCATGCCTAGGAAGAGGTTATAGGTGCATATGGAAGGTGCTTCGTGAAGTGGAAAGGCTTTTGCGGAGCAGTGCTTCTCGAAGCAATGGTGCACTGCGAAGCGTAGCACTGCAAGGCAATGGGCTCTACGAAGCATATTGTCCCTACCTTAGCATGGGGTGTACTTGGGAATGGAGGGTACTTCGTGAAGCATAATTTCTCTACGAATACCTGAGTCCCCATGGGGATCCCCTTCCTTCACAAAGTCACATGGACTCTACAAAAGGCATCCCTCTTTAAAGAGGGTTTGTGTTTAAACAAAAGGAATGGCACTTCGCGATGCTAAAGTACCTTGAGGAGATCATTTTTTATAGAGAAAAAAGTGATTTTCAATTCAAGAGCTAATAGGGAGAAAGTTTAAGGTATCCGTTATTTGGGATTGGTGGGAGCCCGTTATTTATAGGCAAGAGGTGCCATGAAATAGGGATCACTTGGTGCAAAGCTACGTGGAACTTTGTCGTAATAGCGGAGCCTCCCACCTACTTGCTCTATTGAGGATTCACAAATGTCAAATCCATTCGCAGAGCCTCCCGCCTCCTTTATCCAAGGAGGGTTTGGAAACATTAAATCAATTTGTGGAGCCTCCCACCTACTTTCTCTACAGCGGCTTTGAGAGGGAGAGAGCTTGGCATCGGCCGTAGTGCTAGCCGGGCTCCGCTAATAGGCTTCACGAGTTAGCTTTAGAGGAGGTGGTTTCCTATTCACGTTAGTTCATCCTCTCCCCAAATTTTGTCCCAACAGTATCCCAAAGGAAATGATACTCACCAACCTCGAGGGAACACCCCATTTATAAACAAATATCCCTTGACCATACTCCCAACAATGTTTCGATTATCATAACTCCTCTAAAAACCACTACTGTCAGACTCAAAAATTTTAAAATTTTATCATATATAAAATAATTTCAGTAACCATTATAAAATAAATAGATAGAAAGTGTAGTAGCTATATGAATAGTACCTATGACGATCAAATTTCTGGCCTTGTTATCCCAAAGTAAAACCTGAACTACATGCAATTGTCTTGTGTCTCTTCCCTATGCTGTAGTAGGAGTCCCTTGAGCTGCACAACCCTATTGATATGGTAATCCGTTCCCTAAATTTCCAAATTCACTGCCGAAACCACTACATCCATTAGATCTCCAAATTCTAGACCGGTGTAGTTTAAAAGACCCACTTCCCATACTTTGGTTTATTCTATCTCCCCCATAAATACACATATAACATGAGTTTCTATAGAACTATTCTATTTTTCCCATCATGATGAAAACTCGAAACTCTACCAATGGTAATGGGAACTATCTACAAAAGTGACCCAACCTACTGCGTTGATGGAAAAGAACTCGAGTAGTGTCATGTGTAACTGAGCCTTCCCCCTGGCCACTAAACCTTCTACTACTATGGATACATTTCACATAGTAATGCTTCCTTCCCTTGGAAGATGTAACTATTATTAATTTAGAAGAAATCACATATCCTCTACTGGAAGAATCCTTTGGTTTTCCCTCATAAATGAGAGTATGATTCTCCACCTCAATAGAGTTATTCATGTGAAATTTATTAACATTGAACATAATCTAACATTTAAGTTCACTCTTAAAAAATCTCACCATAGTTTCCTCATCTCCTACCATTTTTTGTAGAAATGTATAGTAAATTAGTGAAGTAACTATCATAGTCTGTTATAGACATACTCCATTAGTTCAACCTCATAAAAACTTCTCCCCTCTCCTACCTCGGTTTCTCTGGGTAAAAGTTCTCTAGGAACTTCTCTTGGAAGTCCTTCCATACCAGACCCTCCAGCAACTCAACCAGAGCCTGAATATCCCAATAGTACTTCACTGATCCTTTTATCATATAAGTATCCAACATCACCATATTATTAGCTCGATACCCTAAATTTTCATGAATATTTTGTATATATTT
This sequence comes from Viscum album, assembly GCA_963277665.1. Lineage (NCBI taxonomy): Eukaryota > Viridiplantae > Streptophyta > Magnoliopsida > Santalales > Viscaceae > Viscum > Viscum album. The sequence goes on from OY728135.1 coordinate 811,121,196, forward strand.
AGTTCATAAATTAGTTGCATTAGGTCCACCCTTGATGGTGAATGCCATACGGTGCTACAAATGAAACTTTTGTGCTAGGTTATACATATTCTGCATAGCCAACCATGGGTCTTCATCCAACATCTGTATAAATTGTGAAAAGTTATAGGGAAACTTCTCTCCCATCCATTCACCTAAAACTATAGGGGCCTCTTGTCCTATTAATGGAGGCACATTTCCATCAATTTCCTCCTTTTATCTAATGAAAAAACATCTTTATAGAGGAATGTCTATAAAATTCCAAAAAAATGTTTTAGAAAACATAAATAATCATTAATAAATTTATATAATAGGTATTAATATAAATCTTGAATAATTTATCCCTCATAAACCACCACATGGTAAAAACTGAGGTACTTTCACTACCCTCAATCATCCCTTTCCTGGGTCATGATTAACATAGTGTAAAACACTTTTCATTTTATAAATTTCTCAGTAGACACACATTTTAACAATTTGAAATTACCACATTTAGAATTATTTAAAATTATAAAATCTTTAATAGGTGCCATTTATTTTTATAACACTCAAATAATGAAAATAACTTTCAATTTTTCCATAACCAACTCATAACTTTCTTTTCTGTTCATTCCTAAAATGATGCATGCCACAAAATTTCTGAGTGCCCTGAATAGTGCATGTATGCTCAACTCCTTTTCCATACCAGACCATAGGTGAAATATCTAAAAATAATAAAATCAAAAATAAAATGAATCACCCAATTTGAAATAACATCCAACTATAATAAAAACCATCAAAAACATCAATCCCACCCTTAGTACTTGGGTTTTCCTCCACACATGGGTTAACTAATTCCATGTACATGCTAATGAAAAAGGCCCAAAACATCATATCCTCCTATGTAACATTCCCAAACAATAAGAAAAATGAAACTAAAACCTTATTTGATACCACTTTGTGATGTCTCGACCTGGGTTCCACATGCTAATGCCCCGATCCAGTTCATTACATGACCTTAGGTTCACCTCGCCATATGCCAATGGTTTTCGGCTAGAAGTGATGGTCTAAATTCTCACATCAGGACACTAGACCCATTTTATCAAATAATCATTATAGTTGAAATAAATAATTAATATCCAAAGGATAATAAGACATAACTAATAATCAACAATAATCAATATAATACCTAAAACCACATGAAGAATCCCTTATTAGGTAAATGATGACGAAATTCAAATCAATAAATAAGTCATGCTAAAAAGTGTCATGTTTCTAATGAAAACACAAAATAAATACACAATAACTTCTCTAAAGTGGGGCCTGACATCATATTTGGTTCCCTTATCCATGATCAATCCTGAATCCAAACTCATCCATATAACATATGGATCTTACCGTTATCTTATCCTATAAACATGAAGTCTATTCAGGTACAGATCAGGAAACCCAAGTAGGGTACAAGTCCAACTTATTAGGCTGTCACGAATGGCATATATGTCACGACCCATCCTCGGGCCTGTGTCGTGACTACCCCAAGCCCACCTTCCATAGGTCAGGGGCTGGCAACTAGCACCAAAGGCGTAAATCCCAAAAAAAGGGAAGGCATTGCCTTTTATAAAGTAAACAAAAACACAAAAAGAGTACGCAAGTGAAGTAAGGACTAAGTAAAATTGGGTACAAGGTAAGTGATGAAAAGTAAATGGGCCAGTACACAAACCCAACTGAAAGTACAGTAAAACTGAAAGGAAAGTACAATAGTTGTAAGTAAACAGCAACACCGAGTCATCCTCCAGAAATCCCACCTGAAGGGTAGGTACAGATTGTCTCCTCAGCTCCTCGGATCAGGCCGTCCGCTCAGTGTACGTCCCACCAAGTGGTCCACCTCCGAGTACCATCCAGCTTTATAAGCCTCCACCTCGATCAGTGTTGTCTGTCATCTGCATCCAACACAATGTAGTGCGGGCATAACCCATGCAGGTGTGATTATACGATACTCAGTAGGGACTCTGAAACCCCCTAAGGTCTCTCATAATCCATGAAGGATAAACCACAAAGGAAAGATACATTCATGAAGTATCAAACAACTCTACTTAGGTATATGCCCATACATATACCTAAGTCATCAGTTACAGTTCGTCTCCAACTCTCGAGCTCAAGCACAATCCAATCCATACAAGAAAACACAACTCAGTGCACACAGGAAAGCAATACAATCACATCGATGATAATGATTGAGATCAAGACACATCTCACACAGGTATACATCTTTCGTATGGTGATAGAGATGATCATATGTAGTCACTGATCATATAAGCTGTCTGACCCACACATGATACAAGACCAGCTAAGCTGTCGGACCCACACAGGATACAAGACTAGCTACTCTTCCGGACCCACACAGGATACAAGTACAAAGGTCAATACTACCGAACCCACATAGGATATAAGAATAGTAGTCATCGACGTTGAACCCACAGAGGATTCCAGTACGGTAGTCGTCGCTGTCGAACCCACAGAGGATTCCAGTACATTGGTCGATGCAGTCATAGTCGCAGCTAGTTCTAGGGTTCCCGCACAGAGCATGCTCGATTCTGGGAGGGTCCACTCCTCGAACAAGAGATTTGATACATCAATTGTCATGAAGTCCAGATTTGATGTATCCCAAAGTTCTATCTCATCAAAAGAAACCCAACATGACAGACGGTGCGTCAATCAGACACTCGGTATGAGAGTTATTGGTTTTTTTGTCCCAGGGGCCCGGTTGGTTTTTAAGATAAAACCAACCCAACCATACTCCAACTGCATCCAAAACTCAATATGAGTAAGCCAAAAGAACCTTCTTGACAAAATTATTCCAACGCAATTGACGGCACATCAAACCGACGTTCGGTCCTTATGATATAAGTGTTTCCGCTCCAAGGGCCCGGTTGGTTTCGGGTTCGAACCAACCCGACCATACCCAAAATTTGTCGAAACCTTGAGTGTAATATACTTAAATGACCATCTCGGTCCATGTATTCATATACAACTAACGGTGCATCAATCGAAGGTTTGAAGCTCAGGTTATGGGCAAAAGACCAAAAACTATCCGAAGTGGGGGGTCTGGGCCCGGTCCGACCCGGCCTAAACCCCCTGGGTCAGCCCAAACTGGGTCAACCTGACCCGGGTCCGGGTCCGGCTCGGTAGGGCGCGGCCCGGATCGGCCCGGGCCGGCCAGGGGGGGTGCGCTGGCTCGGCCAGCGAGCCGAGCGGGGGCGCGGCCCTTGCTTTCCGCGCACGCGGCGCCAGGGTGGTGCCGCAGCTTCCCTCGATCCCGCGCGGCCGCGGGATCCGGCCCCCACTGTCGTGGCTTCAGTCGACAGTGCATCGGGGTGCCGTCGACACCACCGTTCTGGAAACCCGTGCTGCCGGGATCCTCCGCGAGCCACGGGAGTCATTCCAGTGGTCCGATTTTGCTCCCAGCTACGCCTGCAGTTGTCTCGAGACCCACACATCGCATTGAAGGCCTCCAATCGCCATTTCGGCCCCGCTTCGTCATCACCAATTATTCTGCACATCAAGAACAAAGTAGCGGTGGGTTTGGACTTGTTCTTTAGTCTGCACCCACCGCGTTTGTGGTTCTAAACATCACCAAACAATTTTCATGCCATGTCGAGGGTATAAAGTCACATAATGAAATATATACAATTTCCCCTACCTCAAAAAATGAAGACGAACGTCGGCATCACGGTAGACGACGTCATGGGGAAAGGGATCTTAGGCGACGTCGGAGTGCGTCGAGGAGGAAGCGGCATCTCCTCTCCTGTTCCGGAGAAGAGAATTGGTGGTGTGTCATCGATCTTCAAGGAACTGGCGTTCTTCGTTGTTCTTCGTCGGAGGTCGGCGTTCTTCCAAAACCTCAAGAGATCTCTTGTTCTCTTTTGCACAACAATGTTATCCTCATTAATAAGATAATAGGTACCTCCTATTATTTAATTATACACGCATGTAACTCTCCCCAAAGTAATTTACCACATTAAATAAAATTTGTTGACAATCAATTAAGGAAGGGAGAGGGAAAGCCCCCACTTAATTAAATGCGTTGAAAATTAAATGGGGGTTTTCCAATTTAATGAGGGTTTGTTAATGAGTTTGGTGGAAATTAAATGGTGGGGATCATGTGGGCCCCACCTCTCTAACATCCACACTTGGGTAGTTATGTGGCTGTGGGCCCCACCATTAACTACCCATGGGAGGGAGTAACCACCTTAATAAATAAAAATTGTTCCGACAATTTTTATTTACTTCTTAGATGAACCCCCAAAATTATCTTCTCCTCCTTTGTGAACGCAACTACGGCAAGTGTCCCCTTAAGCAATTACCGGCGCTATGATTTCATCGGTGCCCTCAGATTTTAATTCCGAGCATCGGTTCAAAAGTTAGAAAAACCCACTCATCCATTCACTAAACGTAGCTGAGCTAAACTTCAGAAATTGATTCCAGTCACACCGGGCCTCAAAATCAAGCGCCGTCAAAATCCACAGACTCGTAAAATTCCAAAGTATTTAAAAAAATTCCCTTGAAATTTCTAGGTCTTTACAATACTCCCACCTCAGGGCTTTGCATCCACATAAAGCTACAACATAAACTAGGGGAACAAATGAGGGTACTGAGAATGCATCTGAGCCTACCACTCCCATGTGCTATCCTAGAGGTTCCCATGCTGCCAACAAATGCACACCAGAGCTATCGACCATCCATGTAGTACCCGCTCATGTCGATCCTCGATCTCTATCGGAACCTCTGCAAAAGTCGACCCATCATCGATGTCCAGCTCCCCGTGGTCGATGATATGCATCAGTTTGTGCACATATCTCCTCATCTAAGATACATGGAAGACGTCGTGCACCTGGTGCGGCTGAGGTGGAAGGGCCAGGTGGTAAGACACCTCACCTACCCTGCTGAGGACCTGAAAAGGCCCGATGAAGCACATAGATAACTTTCCACCCTGGCCAAATCTTTGTAATCCATGTCGAGGTGAGACTCGTAAGAAAACGTGGTCACCATACTCGAACTCCAGTGGTCTCCACCTCCTATCAGCATAGGAATTCTGTCTGCTCTGTGCAGTACTCATCTGCTCCTGGATGACATGCACCTTCTTCGTCGTAGCCCGAACCATCTCTGGTCCTACGAGTGCTGACTCACCAGGGTCAGTCCAGCACAGAGGTGATCTACATGGTCGGTCGTACAATGCCACATAAGGTGCCATCTCGATGGTGTAATGGTAGTTGTTGTTGTACACAAACTCCACCAAGGGTAGGTGATTCTACCAGCTGCGACCAAAGTCAAGGACACATGCATGGAGCATGTCCTAGAGTGTCTGAATAGTCCTCTCTATCTAGCCATTCGTCTGAGGGTGAAAGGAAGTGCTCAGGTGTAGCTGCGTCCCGAAATCCTCCTGTAACCCCTTCCATAGTCGGGAAGTAAAGCGAGCGTCTTGATTGGAGATGATAGATTATGGCACACCATGAATTCATATGATATCCTGAATGCAGAGGCGTCCCAAGCTCTCTATTGTTCCCTGCTCTCTGATCGATAGGAAGTGGGCCGACTTGGTGATTCGGTCTATGATCATACAGATGGTTCTGTGTCCTCTAGAAGTACGTGGAATACTAGTCATGAAATCCATGGATATCCCATCCCACTTCCACTCCGAGACCTCTAAGGGTTGTACCAAGCCTATAGGTACCTGGTGCTCTGATTTCACTTGCTGACGAGTCAGGAATCGTGAAACGAACTCTGCCACAACCATCTTCATACCCAGCTACCAGTGCTGTCGTCTGAGGTCCTGATACATCTTCGCTACTCCTGGATGTACCGCTAGAGGGGAAATGTGGAAATACCTCAGCACCTCCTCCTGTAGTGCAACTGGTACCATGGTATGTCCTCAGAATAGGATGACGTGCTCCCCGCCTTCAGAAAATCCATCGGGTGCTAGCCTTGAGGATATCTGAGCACGTCGCGCCTCACAGTCAATGTCCCCACACTGCGCCTCTCTGATCTGCTGAAGTAGTGGAGGAGTGACTATGAGGGACTGAACATATGTTGCCCCATCTCTATCCACAAAGGATATCTGCAAATCGGATAACTTCTCTGTCACCTCTCCAAGTATCTGAATGCCTGATCTCCAGCAGAGAGCATCAACCACAATGTTCTCCTTCCCAGGAGTGTAGACAATTTCCAAGTCATAATCCTGGAGGAACTCGATCCATCGTTGCTGTCTCAGGTTCAGGGACTTATACAAGAAAATGTATTTGAGACTCTGGTGGTCAGAGTAGACTGTAAAGAGCTCTCCCATCAGATAGTGTCGCCACATCTTCAGGGAGAAGACCATTGTTGCTAACTCTAGGTCATGGGTAGCGTAGTTCTGCTCGTGCTGCATCAACTGTCATGAACCGTAACTGATAACTGCTCGCTCTTGCATCTGTACACACCCGATTCTGGTTACTGATTCATCGTAGTAAACCATGTACCCTACGCCCTCCTCCGGCAGCCTCAATATGGGCGCACTATTCAATCTCCACCTCAGCTCCTAAAAGCTCTGCTGACACCTGTCCAACCACACGAAGGGTTTCGCCATCTTTGTCAAAGCTGTAAGCTGTTCTGAAACTCTGGAGAAGTCTGGTATAAATCTTCTATAGTACCCAGCCAAACCTAGGAAACTCCGCACCTCTGTCACGCTCTTGGGTGGCTCCCAAGCAAGTACCGCCTCAACCTTCGCAGGATCCACTGAAACTCCTGCCTCTAAGATGACGTGCCCCAAGAAGTGAACCTCTCGAATCCAGAACTGGAACTTTGAGATATTTCCATAAATCTGGTTCTCTCAGAGTGTATCCAGTACAACCCGTAAGTGGTAGGCGTGCTCCTCCTCAGTTGTCGAGTAAATCAGTATGTCGTCAATAAAGACTATGACAAACCAATCGAGGTAGGGCTGGAAGATCCTGTTCATGAGACTCATGAACACTATGGGAGTGTTGGTCACCCTGAAGGGCATGACTAAGAACTCATAGCGGCCATACCGACACCTGAAGGTCGTCTTCGACAATTCCACGTCCCGAACTCAGAGCTGATGATAGCCTAACCTGAGGTCTTTCTTCGAGAACCAACGTGCTCCCTTGAGCTGATCAAAGTGGTCGTCAATCCTTGAAAGAAGATACTTGTTCCTCATGGTCACTTGGTTTAGGCGACAGTAGTCAATACACAGTCGCAAAGCCCCCATCTGCCTTCTTGGTGAATAGAACCAAAGAATCCCAGGGTGAAACACTGGGTCAGATGAAACCTTTCCCCTGTAAGTCCTCCAGCTGTACCCACAGCTCACGAAGCTCAGCGAGCGCCATCCGATATGCTTGAGTGGATATCAGTGATGTCCTGGGGTACATTTCAATATAGAAATCTACATCCCTTTGAGGAAGTAGTCCTGGAAAATCGGTAGGAAAAACATCCGCATACTAATCCACCACTACAGGAAATCTCAGACTCCGTACGTCAGCTGCTCCGAGGATGAGACTAGCCAGCTGATGTGTGATCGGCTGCCCTCTCCTTTGCGTGAGTCCATCCTGTCCTGCAAAGGTTCCCTTATCGCCAGTGAAGGTGAACCTGGTCCCATCTGTGCAGACACACCACACCTGGTGCCTAATACAGTCGATTTGAGCATTGACTGTAGATAACCAGTCCATACCCAAGATGACATCGTAAGGCCTCGACGCCGCTACAAGAAGATCACAGCTGAAGCTCTCACCTCTTATAGTAAGCTCACAATGCCAGCACCAGTGCATAATCGTCGAGTCTGCTCTCGTAGGACTATATTTTCGTAAGGATCGAGCCAGCGGCTCTATCAGAATCTCCAAGCTCTGAACAAGGGCAGCGACAATAAAAGAATGACTCGCACCTGTGTCTATAAGAACTGCAACAAGGGTGGAGTAGACACAGATAGTACCTCAAATCATATCAAGTACGCCATGGTCATAAGCCTCTACTGCCTGGAGTTGAGCCTGCCTCTATCCTTCCAGCTCCCTATGGTCGGGGTGGACCTAATGGGGGTGGTGGTGGTAAAGCCTTGAAGCATCCTCCACCACCCGCTACTTAGCCAGCTCCTCTGTCTCATCCACCTGCTCCCTACGGACCACCACAGTCGAACTTCTACCTCTTCTTGGGAGGTCCTTCCACTATCTACTGCTCATCTGCATGGCGGGTCGGGCAGTCACGAGCCATGTGGCCCTGCCCGCCGCATGCATAGCATTGTCTACTCCTCATAAAGCTGGCTCTGCACCGTGTGCCCCGCACAGCCGAACTTGTATCCTGAGGTCGCCTACCTGTTGGCCTGGTCTTCTTGGACCCCTACGTCGTCTGTCGATTGCCGGCTATAGAAGAATCCGCTCCATGCCATCTTGTGGTGGGTCTCGCTGCTAATGGCTCCTCAGCGAGAAATCACTCTACTAACAGGGCTCTCTCCAGCACCCTCGCCTACGTCGGGATGCTGAGGAGAATTGTCGAAGCTCTGATCTCATGTTTCAGTCCCTGCTCAAAGGTCCGGGCCTAGAATAATGGGTCTTGAACCATGTCCGTGGATTAGCGTGAGAGGTCGGTAAATCTCACCGAGTACTGGGCTACTGACATGCTGCCTTGCCGCAGTTGTAGTAACTCCTGGATGTGCACCGCACGGTGGGTGGCTGGAACGAACTCCGAGGGAAAGAGGCTCTCGATGTCCGTCCAAAGTAGAGATGTCTCATCGTGCACCTGGAGCATCAGGCTCCACAATCTACCTGCTACTGCGTGCAGGAGACTCGCGGCAAGGATCACCATAAGATCTGCTGGTGTCCCTACCAATCTGAAGACTCTGATGATGGCCTCCAGCCAATCCTCAGCTGCCTAAGGATCTGTCTCTCCGTGGAACCTGGGCAGCCTCTGTCTCTGAAACTCGTGCAACGTGCTCAGGTGATGTGAAATCTCCACCGTTGGGGCTGGTAGCATTAGTGGATTAGCGGGTAGTGGTACCGCTGGCGCCTATGCTATAATTGGGCCCTACACCGAGGCCTCGTCGCTCGGTGGGATGCCATCTCGCACGTAACTATGAACCCTAGATGGATGCCTTCATGGTGCCATCCTGAAAAGAAATAGGTGCACCATGGTCAAACAGTATACCTAGGGAGCTGACACAAAGTAGTCACAAAAAAACATTTGAAAGGAAACACACACGCAATCAGTGTTTTCGTGCACTGATTTGGAAATCAAAAGTCAGGGTCGTGGTTTATGGATACGTCAGCCTCCACACTAACACTGGACTCCCTGAACTTAAAACCACACTCAATACTATTAACACTATTGCTTCACAGAAATGAAAGATCAGAGTCCTACGTTCTGCGGTAGAACTGACTCCTCTGATACCAATTTTTCACGACCCATACTCGGGCCCATGCCATGACTACCCCAAGCCCACCTTCCATAGGCCAGGGGCTGGTAACTAGAACCAAAGGCGTAAATCCTGAAAAAAGGGAAAGCATTGCCTTTTATAAAGTAAACAAATACACAACAAAGTACGCAAGTGAAGTAAGCACTAAGTAAAACTAGGTACAAGGTAAGTACTGAAAAGTAAATGGGCTAGTATACAAAACCAACTAAAAGTACAGTACAACTGAAATGAAAGTACAACAGTAGTAAGTAAACAGCAACACTGAGTCATCCTCCGGAAATCCCACCTGAAGGGTGGGTACAAATAGTCTCTTCAACTCCTTGGGTCCGGCAGTCTGCTCCGTGTACGTCTCGCAAAGTGGTCCACCTCTGAGTATCGCCCATCTCCACAAGCCTCTACCTCAATCAGTGTTGTCCGTCGTCTGCATCCAACACAACGTAGTGCGGGCATAGCCCGTGCTGGTGTGAGTATACGTTACTCAGTAGGGACCCCGAGACCCCCGAAGGTCTCTCAGAATCCATGAAGGATAAACCACAAAGGAAAGAAACAATCACAAAGTATCAAACAACTATACTTAGGTATATGCCCATACATATACCTAAGTCATCAGTTACATTTCGTCTCCAACTCTCGATCCCAAGCACAATCCAATCCACTGAGGAAAACACAACCCAGTCCACACAAAAAAGTAAGACAATCACATCGATGATAATGATTGAGATCAAGACTCAGATCACATAGGTATACATATTTTATATGGTGATAGAGATGATCAGATGTAGTCACTGATTCATCTAAGCTATCAGACCCACACAGGATACAAGACCAGCTAAGCTATCGGACCCACACAGGATACAAGACTAGCTACTCTGCCGGACCCACACAGGATACAAGTACAGAGGTAAATACTGCCGGAACCACATAGGATACAAGAACAGTATTCATCACCATCAAACCCACAGAGGATTCCAGTATGGTAGTCGTCTTTGTCGAACCCATTGAGGATTCCAGTATAGTAGTTGATGCAGTCGCAGTCGGGGCCAGCTCTAAGGTTCCCGCACACAGCATGCTCGATTCCGGGATGGTCCGATCCTTGAACAATGGAGTCTATACGTAAACTATCATGAATTCTAGATTTTATGTATCCCAAAGTTCTGTATCTTCAAAAGAAATCCAACACGATAGACGGTGCGTCAATCAGACGCCCGGTCTGAGAGTTATTGGATTTTTCGTCGCAGGGGCCCAGTTGATTTTTAAGATAAAACCAACCCGACCGTACTCAAACTGTATCCAAAACTCAAGAAAAGTAATCCAAAATAACCATATTGAAAAAAGGATTCCAATGCAATTGACGGCACTTCAAACGGATGTCCGATTCTTATGATATAAGTGTTTCCACTCCAAGGGCCAGGTTGGTTTCGGGTTCGAACCAACCCGGACATACACAAACTTTTATGAAACCTCAAGTGTAATATATCTAAACGACCACCTCGGTCCAAGGATTCCTATGCAACTGACGGTGCATCGATCGGAGGTCCTTAGCTCATGTTATGGGCAGAAGACTAAAAACGATCTGAAGTGGGGGGTCTGGGCCCGGTCTGACCTGGCCTAACCCCCCTGGGCCGGCACGAACCGGGTCGACCCGACCCGTTTCTGGGTCCGGCCCGGTTCGCACGACCCGCCCCGCCCCGGCTGGGGGGGGTGTGCTGGCTCGGCCAGTGAGCCGAGCGGGGGGCGCAGCCCCCACTTTCTGCGGACGCAGCGCCAGGGTGGCGTCGCGGCTTCCCTGGATCCCGTGCAGCCGTGAGATCTGGCCCCCGGCGCCACGGCTTCAGCCACGGTGGGATTCTGCTAGTGTCGTGCTAGGGAACCGCCACTACTAACCGCCGGAACCACTGCACCAGCGACCCGTGCCGCCGAGAGCTTTCGCAGGCCACCAGAGTCATTTCGTTGGTCTGATTTTGCTCACGTCTACGCCTGTGGTCGTCTCGAGACCTGTACATCACGGCAAAGGCCTCCAATCTCCATTTCAGTCTCACTTAGTCATCTCCAATTATTATGCACATCCAGAACAAAGTAACGGTGGGTTCATACTTGTTCGTTAGTCCGCACCCACCACGTTAGTGGTTCTAAACATCACCAAACAATTTGGACGCCATGCCGAGGGTATAAAATCACATAATGAAATATATACAATTTCCCCTACCCCAACAAATGAAGATGAACGTCGGCGTCGTGGTAGATGGCGTCGCAGGGAAATGGATCGTAGGCGAAGTCGGAGTGCGCCGAGGAGGAAGCCGTGTATCCTCTCTTGTCGCGGAGAAGAGAATTGGTGGCATGTCGTCGATCTTTGAGGAACCGGTGTTCTTCGTCGTTCTTCGTCTTAGGCCGGCGTTCTTACAAAACCTCAAGAGATCTCCTATTCTTTTTTGCACAATGAAGCTCTCCTCCTTAATAAAATAATAGGTACTTAATATTATTTAATTATACATGCAAGTAACTCTCCCCTAATTAATTCACCCCATTAAAGAAAATGTACTGACAATCAATTAAGGAAGGGAGAGGGAAAGTCCCCACTTAATTAAACGTGTTGGCAATTAAATGGGGGGTTTTCCAATTTAATGAGGGGTTGTTAATGAGTTTTTTCGAAATCAAATGGTGGGGCTCGTGTGGGCCCCACCTATCTAACATCCACACTTGGGTAGTTAAGTGGTTGTGGGCCCCACCCTTAACTACCCATGGGGGGGGGGAGTAACCACCTTAATAAATAAAAATTGTTCCGATAATTTTTATTTACTTCTTAGATAAACCCCTAAAATTATATTATCCTCCATTGTGAACGCAACTACGGAAAGTGTCCCCTTAAGCAATTACCGGCACTGCGAGTTCATCGATGCCCTCAGATTTTAATTCCAAGCACCGGTTCAAAATTCAGAAAAAACCTGCTCATTCGTTCACTGAACGTACCCGAGATAATCTTCGGAAATTTATTCTGGGCACACTGGGCCTCGGAATCCAGTGCTGTGAGAATCCACAAACTCGTAAACTTCCAAAGTATTTAAAAAAATATTCCTTGAAATTTCCGGGTCATTAGAATATAAATCAACAAATATTCTATAACATTGTATGCAATTGAATAGAGAAAAATGACATATGAAAAGAATAAATTGGTTTTAGATTTATTATTCTTTAATTATTCATGTCATACATGCTTCTACCGAGGTCATTGTCCAAATTACATACCATAAGAATATCAAAATTTATTCTTTCATGGGTTTTCATTATTCATTTAATTCTAATTCAATATCTCATATCTTGGAGCATCAATCCAAGTACCAATATCTTCAGCTCTTAGAAAATCAGTCTAATGCGAATATCTTGTAGGCATAGAGCATCAGTCTCGAACCCCATGGGCATTTTGAGTATCAGTTCCTTTCCCACACCTCATGGTTAATTAGAGAATAAGTCCATATCCCATACTTTATTTTCCACATGCAAGCATTGGGGGCTTGGATCATCAGTTTGGAATCCCATGGGTATTTGGAGAATCAGTCCCAGACCCACACCTCATTATTAAATTACATATATCACAATATTTAAACTAAGATTCATCATCATTAACATTTTTTATCAATCATTCACATCATGTTTAACTATTTCAATTATCAATCACAACCATTTTTTCATTTTTTTTCTTTTCTTTAATCACATGGAATAACATGAACAATTCACTATTAATCTAATTATCATTATTTAGTCACATAATTAATTAACTCGTCAAAATTAAGAAAATCATCCCAATAAATAAAATTAAAAACCATGTATGATGTATTTAGTCCAATTTTATTTAACCATTATTCCCATTTTCATAAACCGTAAATCATCACTATGAGGTTTTTGGAACATCCTATGAGTTTTCATCAAATACGATATCATAATATCTGATGAGTCCAGCAAGATCCACGAAGGGTGTCACAATCACATGGAAATAAATTCATTAATTAAATTTAAATGAAATTTACCAACTTGGAAATCCAATTTCATGATAAAATACATGCGATCATAGTCAATATTATAGGAAATATCAATTATACCACCTACCTCAAGATCTTTTATAAATTCTCATCAAACCATAACCCTTAATTTGATGTAAAACTATCGAATTGACAATGGAGGAAGAGATATAGTATCAAAAACTCAGAGAATGATTCAATGAAACAATATCCATCAAAACCTTGAACTAAACCATCTATAATGAAGGAAAATCATCCCTCTCTAAAGGGAAAAAATTTGGAAGAAAGAGAAATCTAAACTTGAAGAGATCACGTGCTGGAAGAGTGGTCAATTCCTTCCACCAGATCATCGATTTACACTGTAAGAGGTTTGATGATCCTATAAATCCTCTTTTGATCCTTCAAGATTAAGGTAAAATGTTTTATGTTGAGTAGTATTGAATGGGAAAAAACAATGGGTTTGAGAAATTTAAAACTAATTTTTAGGGTTTTAATTTCCCGCGTGATTATTTTCTTTGGTGGGGCACATAGTTTTAAAAATATCACTCCTTAACCATGCATCCCTACTCATGGGGTTCATAATTACTCCTAAGTGGGTGCATGAATTGAAAAATCATGCACCATCCATGAAAAAACCCATTTTATAGGGTGCATGGTTTAGGGAAGAATACTACACAGTTTGTTCAAATCATGTGCCACCTCTTGTGGATCCAAAAAGGGGAAAATGTTTTCTAGGGAAAAAATGGACGATTTCCCTAACTATGTGCCAACCGTGTGCCACCCCATGTGATTCCAAATTCTCTAATTTTACCCAAAAATAGCCCTAAAGTTACAGTGAACCATGGAACGATCAAAAAAGGGTAAATGAATACCTAAAAATTACTACGAGACATCTCTAGAAAGGTTGGGATCTTACACATGGATAAGTTTCAATAATCTGACATTAAGTAAGAATGAATAAGGATAAAGATGCTAGATAATTAAAAAAAATTAAAAAAGACTCTAAAATGTTGTAGATGTGTGCAAAAATTTTCATTTATGTGGGAATAATTAATTTTGTAAATCATTTGAGTGGGAAAGTGAAATTGGTTTACCACCTTTTCCATTTTAGGAGATCCAATAAAAAGATATGCATTATCACTAAAAAAGTACGAGTATGAACATTGTTCAACCCATATTAAAAGATAAAACACTGTAGATTTGGTGTCAGACTATGTTTCCAACCAATTAAGTTAATGATGAGAGAACCAGACAGAGTTTTTAGAGTTGATTATTATGTATGGAATTTAAATTTAGTGTAATCGGGAAGAGTCTTAACAAGTAGTGACATCAGAAAGAGCACTAAATAGAGTAATTAGAAAGAGTTTTTGAGTAGAGTTTGGGGAAGAATTGTTTTATTTAGAGGATAAAATGTTTGTTTGAAAAGAATCATAGTTTTAGTGAGGTTCACCAGATCGATAATATTGTACAAAGACACGGTTCCCCAGAAAGAGAAATCTGGATGGACCTTTTGCGAGTTTGTTTTAGAAAGTTTCACATCTTTTAGGTTGGATCAGTTTTGTCATAAATTATTTTGTAATCAAATTGGAGTTAGCATAATTAAAAACAATGTTAGGTATAAAGAGTCTAATGGAATTTGTTTCATCACTAATGAAAATTGGGCCTTTAAAAATGCTATAAAAGGGTTTTATCAATGCTTAAAAAGAGTTGATATTTCAAGAAACGTTAAAAGATAGCATTTAACAATGCTTAAGAAAGTACTGTTAAAAAATTTTAAAAAAAAAACACAAACCCCCAACACCCCTTTCTCATTGCTTATATCCCTCCTCTATCTACACTTTTTACTCCGCAACCACTGCCGCGCACCCAACCCCCTTCCTCTGCACTATAAGGCTGCCACAAATACCTACACATTCCTGGATTTGATCCTAGGAGCACCCTTATGCAACTAGATTCTTTTTACAACTATTTCATGTTTTTTTGTTGTATATTTGATGACTTTTCTATTTAATTTTTTATATTTTAAAATTTGTGATATATATGTATGTAATTATAATTATTTAAATATATTATATATTAATATACATATATATTAGAATTTAAATATATATATATATATATATTTACATCTATTAATACACACACATATGAATATATAAACATTATATAAACATATTAATGTATTTTTATAATGTAATTAAAATATATAATTTTTAATTTAAATAAAATTTATAATAAATTTTTATTTTATATATTTAAAAATACATTTTTAAATAAATATATTGATATATGTATTTATAAAATAGATTTATTATAAGTAAATATAATAAAATAATAATATATATAATTATAACTAAAAATACATTGTGAAAAATGATACAAATTCAAAACCATAATATCAATATGAATGTAAGCCATGGAAAGAAATTCATTTTCCATTGAAAAAACTAAATAAGACCCCTTAAAAGAGGCTGAAATTCTATAGAATGTTAAAAAATTGGGATACCCCAAATAAAAACTCAGTTTTGGAGGCCTTTTGAGAATTTTGGCCTTGTTTAATGTCATTAAGGATTTCATCAGTCACCAGACCTTAGATCTTATGGCAGGCATCCATTTGATAAGAGGTAGAGCTCAAATGGACACCCAGATTTAATGTTATGGCTGTTTGAAGTTCATGTCATGTTTTCTACTTATCATATACAATTCATTAATACATTTAATTTTTTTATCATCAATTTATTTATAAAAGACTATTACTAAATAATAATTTGCACACAATAAATTAATATTATTTTTTTATTATTTCATAATCCATTTTAACTGAATATATTATATAATTAGAGTAAATTCATATTTATCCTTATCTAAAACATTTTTAAAAATAATATATTATATTTTTATCAATATAAATATATTTTTATATTAATATAATATTTTTAATGGAATATGTTTTTTAAATATACCCTCTATCAGTTCTTTTTTTATCATTTGTAAAGACCCACTTTATCAGCCCTTTTTTAGCGATGATTAATGCCTCCTTTATCGATTTTTTCTAGCATTGATAAAGGGTCCTTAATCAGTCCTTTTAGCTAGAGCTAATAAAGCTTAGCACTATTAAAGGTCGAATGTATAGTAGTGAAAATTATAATTTACTTTCTTATTATAGTGAATTCTCTAGACCAATGGGAGTTTCCATGGAAAGATATGGGTTCTCAAACTGAGGCTGAACCTTATAAATCATACATTCCTTGCATTACTTTCTTATCAATTATTTCTTCCACGTTTTTTATAAAATGTTGATATGTCTAAAAACTATAACTTGTTTTAGGGGTTAATTTCATAGTTTTTTAAATTGTAAAAAGATAACCACTGATTCACCCCCTTCCCATTTGTTCAAAAATACAAAGGAACTTCAGTTTAAATGAAAAATATGATGTTTATGATATCATTATGGTTCTATTATTGTAAATGGTAGAGTCTATCAATGATATGATCTACCAAAAATTTTCATAAATTTAATCATTTAAAACATCTATACTAAGAGAAAATCCTTAATTCAAATTATATAATATTTTTATATCCATTACTTCTTTTTCCATTTTATTTATAATTATGATATATCACTCTACTAAACAGTAAATGTTATCATTATACTACTAGTGTAATGATATTACTATTAAATTACCACATAATCATAAATAATCATGATATTTTCTTGATTAGGTTTCTTTTCCAACCTTCTTTGAAAATGCTTTGAAATTATATCATGGATGATTATGAAAACATTAATACTAATATAATATAATATAAATATATAAAAATAAATCCAAATATATGGGGGGGAATCTAGAGAAGATACATTATTAACCATAGACCTGGAATATATATTTATCTATCTCAATCTAATTTGATGTGCTTGAAAATATATATTATATTTTTAATAATTGTTGTCATAGAGATGACTAATTCCCATCAAAGTATTTATCAAAAGAAAATAGTTATAATATTCCATAAATATTAGTAAATAAAAAATAGAAATATTTGGTAGTAAATACAGATAAGGTTTCAAAATATAATACGTTAAAAATATTTAAAATAAGGATGAGACATCCTTATGAAGAAAACATTAGAAGAAATTTGACCTAAATAATCTCAATATATCTAGAAG
The DNA here is from genome assembly GCA_963277665.1 of Viscum album. NCBI lineage: Eukaryota > Viridiplantae > Streptophyta > Magnoliopsida > Santalales > Viscaceae > Viscum > Viscum album. Next base: position 811,138,825 of record OY728135.1, read on the forward strand.
TAGTGATACCTAAAAAATGATGTTATTATTATATTATTGAAATAATAGAGATATCATGGAAACATAATAAAAATTATATGTATATATGTGTTGTTGGAAGTAAGGAAACACGCAAAGTAAAATTCGTTCAAGAAAAAAATTAAGAAATTTTTTTTGAAAGGAACTCAAAATAAGATGCCATATAGAGACTTCAAATAACATTCCAATGTTACCAAATTTATCTTAGTAAATTTTATAGTATATTTAGAGATATAAATGATGATGGAAGAATAAAAAACAAATTCAAATAATAAAGGAAAAGAATAAAATTAAAAATAAGAACCCAAATTATATGAGAGGTTTTTAACAAGAGACAACCATGGTGTTAAATATAAACTATATGGGAGATGAAAAAAAGTTTTTCATAATGCTAAATTGTGTTTAATCATACTTAAAACACAATTATAACCCTTAAATAGGATAAAGAATACATTGGATATGAAGGTTGTTGGAAGGAGGAGCATCCCACAAAAAGAATTTGTAGTTGATTAGAAATCCAAATTTCACAAAAATATATTAGATTTTAAATCAAGATGTGAAATATTGAAGAATAAAAAAATTTGGCTTTTAGAATCTTCTCATCCTTTCTCTTAATGTTTATAAATAAAAGCTTCCACTATATTATATATCATATGTATTCAATTTGTGTATTATCAATATAGGTGATTGAAGGTCAAGCATTCTCTAGGGGGTACTTAAGAAGGTATGAATGTTTTAAAATTAGGACAATAGTGTAAAAATTTTCATTTTAGTAAAATTAAATATTGAAAACTTTTTATCTATATATGGAAGATATCCAACATGATGAATTTGTTATGAGTTGTCTCATTAAGGGAGAGACATGTCAAAATTGGTGTGTATATGCTTCTAGAATTACTGTTTCATGAAGACATGAAAATTAAGGAAGATTATTGAAGGTTTGAAATCAAAAAATGTATTATTTCTTATTATCTCATCCTTGTTTACTAAAATATGATCCTAATTTTAAGGGGGGGATTAATGTTTACTAATAACACAGAAGTTTCAGTTTAATAAAGTTTCATGGTTAACTCATAAAATTAAAACATTCATAATGTTTATTAATTGTCTTCGACTTGTGTGTCAAAGTGATCATATGAAATCCAATATGATATTTTCTATGAGAAATTTTATCATAATTGGTATCAATTACAAACCTAATCCAAAAAATAGTTTGGAAAGATTTTATAAAAGTTATTGACTCTATCATTTCATTTTATATCATATTCTTTTATAATATAAAACATTGATGAATAAATTAGACCCTCTTGTTTTCTACACTAATCACAGATCAAGTATATAATGGAATAGTTGATGAAATATTTCATGATTATTAAATGATATCATCAATAATAAAATAATTTTTTATTTATTTTCAATATGTGAGAGGGGGTAAAATTAAATGAAAGGTTGATGGAAAAGAGTCAGATAAGTTAATTTGGAAGAGAGTAGCACATATTGAAACATAATTTAAAGGTATTAACAATAAAATACAATGGGGGTATATTTTGGTCCTATTTGTGCGTGTTGTATTTATTTTCAAGGAATTTCAATATTTATTAATGAGTAAATAAATGTAATAGGATATTTGAGGTTTTTTGGTTAGCCTAATAAATTTAATTAAGCATTTATAATAATATTACCCTTATTTTAAGTGAATTACAATTCAGAAGAAACATGTGGGAAGACTGGTTTTGAAGTTTCTTGTCTTGTATTATATGAAAACAGAGTTATTTCCTTTAGAGTATGGAAGATTAATCTATGATGAAGGAAAATTGTGTTTTAATATTGAAGACACATGGAGAATTTATAATAAAAATTCCTATATATCTATGATGAGGGTGGTGGTTAAGTATTGATTAGAAGAAGAGAAAAATAGGAGTTTGAAGGTTGGATGGAAGAAGGACCTTGTGTTTTTCTCTATAGAGTTTTATTTTTATTAAGGTATTAATGAAGAGGATTTAGAAAAATTATGGAATAATTAAGACCATCCAAAAACCTGATAAACCAAGCTATCACAATGGGACTACCTAACCAATCAAAATGGTGATCCAGTTAGCTAAGAGAGACATAAAGGAGGTAGATCCCTTGTATGGGTAGGTGTAGGATCGAAAGTTTATAAGGCACTCATGGGGGGTGGAATTAGTGACCTATCAAATTATGGTGGAACCTAAGGTATTTTATTGGTGATTTACGGTGTGGCTTTTATAATATACTTCTAACACTCCAAAAGAGAAATTGATATGGGACTCGAGGAAAAAAATGATAGTTTATATTTAAAAAGATGTGTGATATCAGGGTTGATGTAATGCCTTGTATTTGGTGTACTTCAACACATCATAGAATAAACACTATGGAATTAATAAGTAAATCATGTTCCAGATTTAAAAATTCAATGAGGATATCAAAAAAAACTTTCAGAGTGCTTAATGATAACCAGAACTCAATACATGTTTATAAAAAAATCTGATGTTTATGGTAGGAAGAAAAGGGTGTGACATGAGGTGTAAACCATTAAAATCAATTTCCTAAATTCATCAAAATTTCAATAATAGTGAAAATAGTAAAGTTGAATCATTACAAGTTCATGTACACCAAAAGTGTGTTGTAAATTCAACAAATTCTAAAATGTTCTTAGAATATTCAAAAGATGATCCTTCAAATTTGTGTAAACTTCAAATGTATAAACATATACATATTCATCCTGCTCGCGTTTCTATAAGCATGAAATCGACTATGTTCACATTGGTTTTCTCATTATAAGAACTATACATGCTATATATACATGAATTAATGTATATGTAATCATCATCATCATATTTATGGAATCATGAGATAATATGTTCAATTATCATCTTCATAAGGATGAATTTTTGTGTGTGTCAGAATTATCTACATCTTTGTAACAATCATCACCTTTTGGAAGTTTGATTCAAATGAGTTATAAATAAATTGGGAATGATTATCCCAAGTCCATGTAAGTTAATATTAAATGAAAATGAATATCAAAATATTATGTATCATGTTTCGCTAATAAGATAGAAAAGTGGATGATTTGTGGAGGTTCATATGACAAAAATAATGGTTCCACAACTACATCTTGATACTACAAGATGAACTCATACATACATAGATTTTGATGCAATTATTGTGGAATCATTTTACAAGGGAGAAGGTCATGGTGTGTAATGACCCCTGATTTCACCATATATTATACTTAAATAATTATGTTTTGAATATCATGTTTAAATGAAAAACTAAACTTAAATAAAAATAATTGATATATTTTTAATATTAAATATGATCATTATAACTCATTAGTTAAATTAGCTGATATAAATTGAAGTGACTACATCAAAAACTCAATAAAAAATTTTAGAATAGTTGTAATCTAGAAGAATATGTATTCATTATGAATCATATTGGTATAAAATAGAAACAAAGGTTACTTAACTAGGGGCTTCCATTGGCCAATCCCAAGATTAACTCAAACAAGTATGATTTTTGTTAAATTATATGATAAATAAATTCAAGATTCTAGAAATTACCATGAGGTCTATGCTAGATGAATCACCAAGCTCGATTGAAACCAATGCTTATCTAATAGTTAGGTATTATATGGAGATCACATGGGTTCATGTAAGTAGAAATTATAAATATTTCAAAATGAAATAAAATATTTATTTGTGTAGATATAACTTAAATTTTAATACTTATTAAAAATATGTTTTTTTCCAAATTCACATTATACATAAAAATGTATTTTTAAGAAATTAAAATTTTAATTCAAGGAACTAAACTTATTTTAATATAATAATAACAAGATATATTATCATAATATTAATTAGTAATTTTTGGAAATATATAGTTAATATACCAAAAGTTATTTTTCTATAAAAATAGATTTTCACTATATTTTATGTTTTTAAGTTAAAAAAATTAAAAAAAATTAGAATGTAAGTTTTAAAAAATTAACACATTTTTTATTTATCATGGCCAATTACATTAATTTTAATTTTTGGCATTTTTCTTAAAATATTTATTTTTAGGTGAATATTTTAAAATCACATTTTTAGAAATAATATGAATTTATTACATATCAGTATATAATTATAAATTTTTAATTTATGAAACATTTCTATATTATCATATTTTTATTTTTTAAGTGAACTTATAAATTTTAATATTATTCATTTAATTTATAAATCCATATTTAACATTTTATAATTTATGTTATCTTTTTTCAAAAAATTCTTATTTAATGCATTATCAATTTAGTACTTTAAAATTAATTCTTATCACTTTTAAAAAATGAATAAAACAAAATTTATTTTAAATTTTGAATCATGAGATCCAAATTATATATTAATGAATATTTTACTTTTGGTATTAAAGGATAAATTACCAAGATAAATACTGATTACCGTAGTGAAAATTAAATTCATAAAAGTGAGTAACCAAGGAGCTAAAGGGTCTATCATGTTCAAAACATGTTCTATTTGAATTTTTTTGGTTTGGATAAACCTTATCCCCGCTCAAATACATTATGTACCAATTTTGTATCAACTATCTAGGAGAGTGGCATGCCATTTTTGAGAATTTTTTGTTATTTACACATATGCCACATTTTTCACTTAAAGAAGGGGTAATCCCATCTTCACTTCCCCTGACACAAAAACGTCTTAATTTTGAACCCAAATCTGACCAAAACTCTCCTAAAAACTCTAATATTAATTAAGGAGGTTCTGTTATCCTCAAAATATCATCCCTCAAAGGTTTCGCCCCCTTCAGAAAAAAGATAATCCAAGAAGTGAGGTATAAGTTTATAACCCTACTTTTCATTTTCTATTTATTTAAGTGCATTAATTCCTAAAATTTAATTTCATAATATTAAAATATTAAAATCAGTATAATTATTATACTTTTATGTTATTATAATTTTTGTATAATAATTAACCACCCTCCCCTTTCCATTATGATAAATAAAAATTTGAATCATGCATTATACAAACTACCTCCACCACGACACAATGTGTCTCATTTTACATAACAAATTTATAATGAAAGTAATAATGTGAAATTTAATATATAATTATGATATTTATGATATATTTTAGTTCCTTTAATTATAAAACATATTAATTTTTTCCCCGATTCTATGGAAAATGAAATAGTCAACCATGCGTATGTGTGGACAATCTCCTCCATGACATGATTAATTTCCATTTTTCTTTTCATCACAACATTACATGGATGTTATTTAGAATGATTTAAAAATATAAATATGTTTTTTATTATTTCAGTAAGGTTTTTTTGACAAATTAGGGAATCAATTAATGATACGATCGACAAATAATTATCATAAATTCAATCGTTTAAAACTAGCTCACTATGTGGAAAACCATAAATAAAAATTATGTATTATTTTCATATACATTATTTATCATTATAATTAATTTATAATTAATATATACCACACTAATGACCACTAAATTATATCATTATTCGACTTGTGTAATGATATAATAACTAAATCTCCTCATAATTATCAATAATCCTGGTATGTTCATGGTTGGGTTTGTTTGACCACCAACTTGAAAAATGATAAGAAATAATAATAATTTGTATAATATGATATAAATATGTATTTATTTATATATTATAGTTTTATAATGGATAAATTGACATTTAACTCATTAAATAAGAACAAACCTTTTGTTTAAAATCTTCTAAAAAAGGTCATTGTCGATTTAATATTTTAGGAAAAAGACTCAAGTAATAACGGAAGGAAACTTATGGTTCATAAATTTTTATAATTAGTATATTATATAAAATTTAATAAAATTTTAATTGTGAAATTTTATAGAGGAATGAATTCTGACACTGATCTTACAAAACTACTAGAAATAGTAAAAAATATAAACACAAAATGTTTGAAAATATGAAATAACTAACTAATATACATGTATATAATGGTTAAAAATAGAAATTAATTTTATTTTCATGTATGAATATTGTTATAAAATTATTTATAAAGATAATTATTTTTTTCTTACAGGATCATAGAGTGCATTTGACTAATAAGGGAAACAAAGTAAGGGTTTCTTTATCTCAAATTTGAATCCCTTTAGGTGCATTTAATATATAAACAATGTTTTATTTTAAATGGTGTAAATAATTCCTTATTGTAATTTTATATCGTTATAATATTATTTTTATTGTAATTTAATGTTATATATAATTCTATACCTCTCTCGGTGTGTTGACTCAAAAGTTAAAATGTCTATAATGGGTTTTCATGACTTAAATGTTTTACTTTGATCATAATCACTCTTCTTTGAGTATTATCATTATTGATTGATATTTTCAAGCCTATGTTTATGGAATTTTTATTTAAAACTTGATTTATTGGGAAAATAATTTTCACACCATATTCTTCTTTCCTTGATAATTGTGAAGTTCCGTTAAAATAAATTTTTTTTATGAGAAGTTATTGTTTATTTTAATGTCTTTTTCATCCATATCCAAGTTCTTCCTTTCCACCAATGTTATCCTCTATTTTCAGGAAATATAAAATGGATTATTTTATATTATTCTCATAATTATATTTACCCCTTTTCAAAATGAAATTTTAATACTCCTTTTAATGATGTGTATTTTCAAAAAATTACATTCCAAAATATTAAAGAAAAAGTGTTTTCCATACTTTCAAAAAATGAATTTTTTCTACCTCTCCATTTTTAGATAAAAAACAAATATTTTTTATGGATATGTTATTTTTAACTATTTATAATAAATTTTCAAAAATATATTTATCATTACCTTATGAAAATGTGTTTTTTAAAATTAATTTACATTTCAACTTTTATAATAATGTTTAAAAGGTTTTATGAGAACTTTTTCATTTTCACATATATTTTTTTTCTCCATGGTTTATCTCCAATGACGTGATGTTTTTGTCATTCTTTTTATGTTATTATTTTATTATTCTTTTAGTAAAATGAGATTATGATATACATGATTACTTAAGATCATGTTTTGTGAAAACCCATTCTTTTTCCATGAGTTCATTAAGATATGGTTATGATTGATTTTATGTGGAACACATATGTATGGATTATTATGTGTGGGGTCATATATCACTATCCAATATAATGGGTTAGGATTATATATCATGAGATAGTTATTCAAGTACATAATGGGTTTTTTCACACATGTGTGTGAAATATTGGTTTTCTCACATTTTAGAAGTGGAAATAATTATTTTCATATAGGTATGGGCATAATGAGTTTGATAAAATAGGTTTTACTATGTTTATAGATGTACCAAATTTCCAAGTTTTTTATCAGGTTATGATAAAATTTTAAGATAAATTTCAATTCTTTGAAATTAAATGTTGTAATGATTATTCCTTAATATATTCCAAGATTTTTTTTGTCATTATCAAATGTTATATAATAACTCGATTGGGTTTTGATCAATGTCATGTATTTTATGATTCATTAATGATATTATTATAATATATGCTTATCTAACATGTTTTATGATTACCATTTATGGTCATATGATCTTTAATTGTGATATTTTTTTATTCCTCATGTTCTTCTTTATTTTATGAAATGTTTTTTCTTAATAAGAATATAACCACACCCCTTTCATATTGTTCCAATTAATTGGTTATGAAGATGATTTTATCATGTGATATGTAAATAAAAGGGTCTATAGGAGAACAATTAGGGATAAAAGATTTTATGTGTTGAAAAATAATTTAATTATATAGTTATTCTCTAATGAAATTAACCCTTTGCTACTTGGGTTATGGGAATTTTTATGAGATATATTATTTAAATCATTAGACTAATGTATTATTTATTTCCTAATTAGAATGGGCTACTATAGCTGGCAATACAAGAGGTTTTAGTTATTATTGGAGATTAGTTTAGAGAAAATTAGGAGAATCCCTAAGGATAAATTTATGTTAACATCCTTATAATTTGATTAAGTAAGTATTATGTGGTTTTCCTAGATATAAAATCCTATATAGATAATAAAAGTGGACATGGTTTTCCACAAATTTATACAGGGGTAATAACCTCAAAAAGAGTTGGTCGAGAATATCTCGATCATCATTCTAGAGCACAGTGATTAGGTGTTTAATATGCACCTTGTTTGAAACTCCCAAAGTATTATGGTTATTATAATAAAATATATGTGTTCAATACCTCATTATAAAATAAAATCTCTAGTCATCTAATAATTACTCATAGCTAACCTTGTCTGCAAGTAATTATTAAACTTATGAGTATGCAATTTATTTAATGGGGAGAAAGTAATGACCCAAGATTTCACTATATGTTATCCTCACACAAATATTTTATTAATATAATATTTCAAATACAAAACAAAACTATTATTAAAAAAACATGACATATTTTTATTATTAAATATGTCAATTAAAACATATCCTTCAAATTTTCTGGTTTAAATTGAAGCGTTCATGTCAAAAAATTAATAAAGTAAAATGAAATGACATCTAAAATCATAAGTATTAGTTATAAATCCAATTTTTATTTACTTGGATGGGAGGTATATTTTTTAATCTTTTCACATAACCAATCCCAATAAGAACTTTAATAATTAAAGATTGAGTGAATTCATATAAAAAAGAAATTCAAGCTTGTGGAAATTTCCAAGAGATCTAAGTTAGTGGAATCGACACCCTCAACTACATCTAGTTCTTATATGATTCTTAGGTCTTATATAGAGGTAATATTAGGTATTTTAAGTATAAATTAGGAGAATATAAAAATGCAATAAAAATTTATATTTATATATATATCATCAATATCAATACTTTTTGAAAATTAATTTTTTATCAAAATTCACATTACACTTAAATAATTCCTTTTTTGAGAATTGGAATGTCATTTAAAGGAAATAAGTTTATTTTTATTGAATAATAAAAATATATATTAACAATGTATTAATTTGTAATTTATAAAAAAATAAAGTAAAAATATAAAAACTTGTTTTTCTATAAAAATATATTTTTGCTACACATTTAGTTTTTAATTAAAAATAAAATTTCTCAATTTCAGGATTTGAATTTGTAAAAAAAATCTATATTTTTCAATTTATAATGAAAATATAATCTTAATATTTTTTAATAAAATTATTTATTTTTAGGTGGATAATGTAAAATGCCCTTTTTACAGATAATGTGAATTTCTGACATTAGCAGTATATAGAAAATAATTGGAAATTTACAAAACCTTTTTATAAGACCAAATATTTTTTTATAAGTGAATAAATAATTTTATAAATATTTTATAAAATTTATAAACCCATATTTTATATTTTATAAATTAAGTTATATTATTTCAAAAAATAATTAATACATTATACATTTAGTATTTTAATATTAATTTTATCAAATTTACAAATTGAATAAAAAATTTATTTAAAATTTTTAATCATCAAGATAAAATTTTATAATAAGTTCCATTTAATTTTTGGGCTTAAAGGTTAAATTACCTAAGTAAAAACTAGTTACCTTGGTAAATATTAAAATGGTAAAAGTGTGTAACCCTAGAGGTAAAGGGACTAACATTCTTAAAACATGTTTTTATTTGAATATTGGAGGTGTGCATCGACTTAAACTCCCCCACCAAATATATTATTTATAAATTTTGGATCCAATTTCCATGAGAGTGACTTCCCATTATTGGGAAAGTTTTGGGTATTTACAAATATGCCACTCCTTTCACTTATAAAAGGGAAACTACTCTCTAAAATTCACTTGACAAAATAACCTCTTAATTTTTCCCCAAAATATTATGAAAAATCCCCTACGCACTCATATACACCTTAATAATGGTATTGTTTTGTGAAAATATCACCCCTAAAAGGTTGAATACCCATCACAAAGGAGATTATCTAAGTAGTGATATATAAGTTTCTAACGTCACATTCTCCTTTTCTACTTTGTTAAGTGATTTTGTTAAACATAAATTTTAAATTAACCATGTTAAAATAATAAAATAAGTATTATTACAGTAATTTTATGTTATTATAATGATGGTACAAGAATTAACCACCCCCTTTTTAATTAAGATAAATGAAAACATGAATTGTGTGTTGTGCGGACTGTTGACTCAATGACACAATATGTTTCATTTTATATAAAAATATTATAATTATAGTAATTATAAGAAATTTAATATATAATTATTATAATTATGATATATTTTTATATTCTTAAATGATAAACTATATTACTCCTTTTTCTCATTCTATGGAAAATGAAATCATCAACCACACATATACAGGGACAACCGCCTCTATGGGATGATAGATTTCCATTTTTCATTTCATCTCCACCATACATGGATGTTCATGATAGTGGTTTAAAAGGATAAATATAATTTTTATGATTTAATTAATGTTATTTTCTGAAAAATTAGAGAATTTATTCATTATGTTATTAGAAAATGATTATCATAAATTCTATTGTTTAAAACACATATACTAATAAGAAAATCATTAATTTAAATTATAAAATATTTTCATATACATTAATTATTCCTATAATTACTTTATAATTATTATATATATCTATAATAAAAACTAAATGGTATAATTATGACATTTTTGAAATTATATTACAACTAAATCACCTCATAATCATCAATACTCATTTTATGTTCATGATTAAGTCTATTTGACCACCTACTTAAAAAATGATATAAAATTATACCATGATTGATTAGTAAAACTAAGTTAATGATATAATATGATATAAATATGTAAATAATAATTTTTTTGGTTCTATATATGAAAAACAAATATTTTACTATTTAATTAATAAAATGTGCTTCGTAGGTTAAAAATAACAAAAACATATTCGTTGTCGATTTCATATTCTAGCCTAAATAGTAAATTACTCATGGAAGGAAATATAGAATTAATATATTAATAATATTAATTATTTATGATATATTTAATGAACAAGTAATGATGACATTTTTAAGATAAACTAATAATGACACCACTCCTACGAATCTACTATAAACAGTAAAAACTATAAACAATCGATGTGGGAAAATAGTAAAAGAATAAAAAATATACATATATATAATGGACATAAATGAAAATTATAAATTGTTTCAGTTATGAATATGGTTATAAAATTATTCATTATGAATTTTTTGTTTCTTTACTAGATATTAGAGTGTATTCTATTAAGCAGGGAAAGAAGTTATGGGTTTCTTTTTCTCAAATTTGAATCCCTTGAGGCATATTTAACCTACACAACATGTTTCTTATTTTTAATTATCTAAATATAAACTTATTTTAATTTTTAATAATTATCCTATAATATTTCATTATATTAAATGTTTTAATTAATCTTACACCTCTCATGGGGTTTTGTTTTTAATGTTTCAAGGAATATAAGGGGTTTTCGTTACTCTAATATTTTCCTTTGGTCATAATCACTCTTAATTTACTATTATCCTTAAATATTGATCTATCATAACCTATGATTATGTTTTGTTGTGTTTATAAATTCATTTCTTGTGAAAATCATGTTTCACCAAAAACTTTTCTTCCTTGACGATTCAATAGATTTGATAAAATACATTTTTGTTCATAATACCAATTTATTTTAATAGATTTTTATTCCATATCTATATTTTTCCTTCACAACAATGTTCTCCTATATTTTTTGGAAATATAATATTAATTATTTTATATTATTCTCATAATTTTCTTTACCACTTTTGAAAATTAAAATTCAATATTTTTTTAATCATGTGGGTTTTCAAATGAAGGTATTTCAAAATATTTATGAAAACAAGTTTTCTATCCTTTCAAAAAATCAAATTTTTTATCTTCCACTCCATTTTATGGTTAAATTTTATATATTTTCAATGTAATTTTATTTGAAACTATGTATAATTATGTTTATAGAAATTTATTCTCTTTCCCTTCTCAAAAATTTGTTTTTATGTAATTTTCATTTCATCCTTTATAATAATGTTTAAAAGGTTTTATAAAAACGTTTTCATTATCAATTCTATTTTTTCTAAAATTTTTATCTCTCATGAAATTATTTTCTTATCATCCATTATTTGTTATTATTTAATGATTAATTTAGGAAATTTATATCATGATATCAACGATTACATAAGTTAATGTTATGTGAAATACCATTATTTTTTTCTTTAGGGTCATTAAAATATTTTTATTGTTGATTTTAAGTGGGGAACATATGAATGTATGATGATATAAGGTGTATTATATCACAATACAATGAAGTATTTTAATATTTTATCTCATGATATAGTAAAAAAATGAAAAAATGTGTTTGTTTACAAATTCCTGGTTATGATGGGTTTGATCACATTTTTGAAGTGGATATATTGAGTTTTTTATATATGAATGATCATAATGAGTTTTCTCACACAAATTTTCATATGATTATGAATGTGCCAAATTTCCAATTTGTTTATCAAGTTATTTTAAATTTTTAATATTATTTTCTTTTCCATGAAATTCCATGTTTTCATGATTATGCATTAAAGTATTGTTCACTTTCATGTTATGCCCACATGTTACATGAGTATTGAGATGGGTGTTGAGACATGTCATATCTCTTATGATTACATAACAATATTATTATGAAATATGTTTCTTTAACATGTTTTATGGTTATCATATACAGCCATATACTTTATTATTATGATATTTATGTCTCCCTAATGTTAAACTTCAAGTAATGATATGTTTTTTCCTTACTGGGCATCTGAGCTCTACCTTTTCTCCTATTTCAAATCCCCAAGTTATGATGATAGTAATATCATGCGACATATATAGATAAGGGTTTAAAGGATCCTAATTATTGATAAAAAAATTCATGTTTTTATAAAATAAGTCATTTATATGGTTAGTCTTGAAGACCTTAAACCATTTGATCCTTTATTTGATAGGATATTTATGAGATGTATTATTTAAATCATGAGATTAATGTGTTATTTACATAATGATTATATTGGGTTACTATATGGTGTTTCAAAAATAATATCATGGAATAAGGAAAATATATGTAAGAATATCGAAATTAATGAGATGAGATTTGAAGGTTTTTTGTATTATAATTTTTTTAATTTGAAAAAATATTATTCCTGCACATTGGGAATATTTTAATAAAAATAGATAAGGAATATATTATAATGAAACTTTATATATATATATATATTAGGTTGAATATTATGTGAGAATAGTTCTGACTGTGTTATTAGGAGAAGAAAATACTTTTTTCAAGGATGGAGAAGTTGTGGTACTACATAATATTTCAAGAACTGTGTGTATCTATAAAAAGAGAGAGGAAGATTCAATTTTATTCATGACTTACTGAACAATATATATGAATAGGATTTTTTACTATAGTCTAGTTGCACTAATTAGTAAAGAATATGAAGAAAGTTTTGTGGAGTTCTGATCTCATTATAAAGTGGGAAACTTGAATTTGTGAAAGGGAAAAGATAAAAAGAAGATTCTTTGTATGAATTTTCATTGAATAAGAAAGGTGTAGAAGATTTTTTGGATGATAATGTATAAGAATAATTAGTAAACTCATTTCTTATCTTTGGTTAGAGAAATGGCTGGGTGTGTATTATACTGTTCATTTTGAAGAAGGAGAAGGTGTTGCTTGCCTACTGTTGAAAAAGTAAGAGAAGTGGTAGGATAAGACCCAAGAATCACATTGATGAAAAGAACTATATTTTTTATGTATTTATTAATAAAAGTATATATTAATTTTTAAACTTTTATAAGTATTATAAAGACCCAATGTCACTTTGATGCACTGTCAATAGACTATAATACAATTCATGTTCATGGATATGCTCTAATTGTTGTAACACACATGTTTATTACTAGTGGGTCAAGTGTTCATGGGTTTTTTTCAGATACACCAAATATTATCCTTTCTTATTTAAATTTTAGACTTTTAAATATTCAGTTACCATTTTTTTTTGTGTGTGTGTTGGTATGGATTCATGTGAATGATGAGCTTGAAAATAGAGAACAAGAGAACTATTCACCTTAACAAGTGCTAAAGGTATAAATAAAAGGATACAAATAATGATTGGGATTAAAATTCACTAAAACTAATTCAACCCTATCAATGGGGAATTATTCTCTAATAATTCCTTTTACTATAAGTCTGACACAAAAAATAATATCTATGTTAAAGTAACTTTTTTTTAAAAATAAAATTACCAAAACCATGCTCTTTATGGATAATATTCTCATGATGTATACCCATACTTTCCATAAAATGAGCATGGGACTACCTAAATCATTAAACCATAAATATTCTATTAAATTCTAAAAAAATTATATGATGAAATTGTTATGAAATAAAGAGGGTCAATATTTCAATTAGGAATGTAATACAAAAAAATCAAAAATAATAATATTTTTATGTAAATAAACAACTAACTAATGTATGTGTTATAGATGAATATAATTAAAAACTAGAAAAGGTAATATATATGAATATGGTTATGAGAAAATTTATTACTTTGGTTATTTTAATTATATATGATGTTAATTGTAACATCATTCCCTTAGTCACTGGCTTAAGACAAGGTAGAATTGATACATAGACTTAAGTGACATCCCCAAGGTTACAAAGGATGGAAATAAATTCCAAGAAATTCACTATCAATTGGGGATTATTTTACCTTTGAAAGTAAAAATACCACAAACAGTCATACCATAACAAGAACCACTAAATGATTCATGTCAAAAATGTGAGACAACTGAATCTATACAAATCATACTGACTATATTAGAGTAATAATCACAAGTCAATATCAGTATCAACTACAAATAGGAAGTAAAAAACCAAAATAACTCAATTAATTCAAATTCATAATCCATAGATCCCGACATTTCCTTGCTCCAAATACACAAAACAACCCATGTATCATGAAACAACACTAAATAAATTTGATGCATTACTTTTTCCTATGTCTCGATAACTGATATATACAAAAGCACACAAGTGATGAACCAAGGGTGAGTAATGAAACTCAATAGGTTTCCCACAAATGAGTTTCCTAATCATGTCACTAGGATAGTAAAATTTACAACATTTATATAAAACAATTTATATAAAACAATTTTAAATAATTTATATAAAAGGTAAGTAGTTCACACTAAACACTTTTTGTCACACCCGTACATCTGTAATAATTTTATTTTATAATTTTAATTAATTTTGAAATGATTTTCTGAGGTGTGGGACATACCCAGTTGAATGCTTAAATTTTTATGATAAATTAATTTTTTGGTCTTGGCAACGATTGATGCATGGGAAGAGTACCGTTAAAACCATACAACTTCACCCCCGTCACTATACAACTTGCCCAAGAAAAATTAATTAATTAGTGAGACAATTATTAAAGTGTAAACAAAACAAAACTAGAGGAATTTGAAGTTAATTTAATATCGTTTTAATTATAATGAAATTGATAATATAATTATTATCTTGTTTAATGTTTTATTAAGGTATTACAATTATTAATATTATTATTGTTAAGTTGGTTTAGGTTTTTTAGGTTTCTTTTTCTTCTTTTTTCCCTCTTTCCTTATCCTCCCCTTTGGAATTGGGATACAACCCCCTCCCCCTTTATAGATTGTGCCTCTCTTCCGCCCCAAACCCTACCCTACATCGACTTCCCCCCTTTCCCACCTTCTCCATTACGTCGCCCCGTACCATCTGGTCGGACTTTGAACCGGCATGTCACATCCACCTCACACCACTACCTTCTTCACACCACCTCTCACAACTACTTACCACCCTCCCTTATCTAGTGTCCCCTTGGATGGAACTCACACCGGTGCACCAGCGCAAACCCGCTCCCCTTCCGGCTCGTATCGTTCCAACAACCCCTCTCCTTTCGCCGTAAGTGAGAATCACATAGTAAAGTCTCCTCCCTTCCTTGGGGTTTCGTTTTTGGGATTTTTTGTTGAGTTCATTGGTTATATCTTGTGGTTTAGGGTCAGTTCTCACTCACTTGTGGTTCAGGTGTGGTATGGTTAAAGTTTATCATCAAGATTTTTGGTTCTAACATTCAATGTAGGTGGTTACATGCCATAACTTTCTTAGATGATTGAATTTTCTTATTTGATTAATTTTTACACATTCTATGGTTAAATTGGGTGATAAAAAATGTAATTTAAAAATGTTCTGACATACGTGTGTGATGAAATTGGATTTTCATTTAGAAATAGTCGTGTGTTTCATTTGGGTCTTGTTATAGTAATCCTTATAAGTGTTTAATTATTTCTTTAAGGTATGCAAAGTCTGTTTTGAAAATGGTTTAACATTTCTATGAGTTAAAAATTAATTTTTCTTCAAGATAGATTATTTTCTTTGTGTGAAAATTAGTGTTATCAAGAGTTTATGGAATATTTAGTTTTTCAATTAAAATAATTAAAGAAAGAACTTCTTCATGCGAAATCGGATGTTTTCTCATGAAAACATTTTCTTTTGGTGAATTTATTCTACTTAATTATTATAACATGTTCTTTTACTTTTTCGTATGGTGTGAAAGTATGTTTCAAACTGGTTGATTGGGTTTTTGGTTTCAAATTGGTATTTTCATGTGAAATAGGGTACTTCATGGAAGATTTTTTTATAAATTGTGTAAAGGTTCTATAAAATTATTTAAGAGGTGTGGATCGTATTTTGAATAGAGTTAAAGTGAGTATAGTTTTGAAATATAATTTGTGTGTGTAAATGGTGACTTTGTCAGGTGTGGTAATTTGGTTTGGATTGTTTTTTCTTAAACATGTTTTATGGTTTAATTGTGTGGTGTGAAAGTATGTTTTGGAGATTTTTGAAATACATACATGATAAAGTGGTTTTTCTATATGAATATGGTTATGTTTTTTGTTTTTCTTACTATGGTTATTATTGAATGTTTTTTATGCCTTGTGTGGGAAGTGCAAAAATGAGTTTTCAAAGGTATTTGTAAATGAAAATGATACATCTAAACAAAATTAAAATTATTGCATGTTGGCTTCCTTATTGTGCACTTTTAATTGGAATGAAGAATTGTGAGAAAAAA
This sequence comes from Viscum album, assembly GCA_963277665.1. Lineage (NCBI taxonomy): Eukaryota > Viridiplantae > Streptophyta > Magnoliopsida > Santalales > Viscaceae > Viscum > Viscum album. The sequence continues at coordinate 811,156,027 of OY728135.1, forward strand.
GTTTTAAAAATTAGTTGAATTTATTTGCTGATTTGAAAAGGGGATTTTCCATGAAAATGACTGGATTTCTAATGTGCTCTTTTCTTATGTTTTCAAAGGGGTTTTCATGAATTGTGAAAATGGTATAAAAAATGTATTTTCATATAGTTTTGGTGTGAATTTGAAAATTGAGAATGGTTTTGGTTGTGTGAAGTAGTGTCTTCCTTGTATTCTTTTGATATGTGAATTATGTGGTAAAAGTATTTATATATGCCGCATGTGAATTTTGACATTGATTGAGAAGAAAAAGGGAATCCTGGGTAACTAGGTGGATGGACTAGGACTAGCTACCTAGTGATACAGACGTGGATATGACCTGGTTTCACTTCGCGGGATTGAAAACTACAACACTAAATAAATATTTGGATGACTATTGGATACCACTTGGGTTATGAGGATGTCCCCTACTGGTGGCTCATGCATGAGAACACAAGTTTTTGTGGTTTTTATACAACATTTTTACTGAGATGTGAGGTTCTTAAAATCTCACTTGAGTTAGTTTAACCAAAGTGATTCACCTATGATGTTCTACCTTATAGGTTGAGGTTCCATCTGTCGGCATATGGTGGACCTCATGTGTGTGTGTGGGTGTATACTTTTAGAAGCCCTTTTTATTTTATGAAAATGGATGCTTTAGTTTTCTTTGTAGGTGGTTTATATTTTTAAAGTGTTTAATAAAAAAAATTCTTAGAAATGTTTTAAAAGTATTAATCTTAATTGAGGATGATAGATTCTCTTAAAATTTTTGGGCATGGAATCATTTATCCAGGTGGCATCATACAAGGATTTAGATGACACCCTGCATACACCATTGGGTGTATGCAGTATTTATTGTCCTTTGTTTCAGGTATGGGAAACACGTTAGAGTTGGCAGTTTGGGTTTCTTGTGCTCATGTTATAGATCTTGGTGGTGGTATCTTGGGAATGTGCTCCTCACATTGCATAGAGGTTAGGTGTAATGTATTTCTTTTACCTTTTTTTATTGTCCGTTTTTGGTTTGTTTTAGTTTGTATACATAATTTTTTGGTAACTGTTAAGGGCATGTTTGGCTGAATTTTTTAGATCTTATTTTTTAGATTTTAGTTGTATTTTTAATAAAATTAAATTCAGGAAAATCATTCCCTCTTGACTTATTTGATACCCGAGCACTTGTGCCAGCCCGCGAGGAATGGTATAGCTCTTTAGTCCTAACCAAAGACCATGTTAGGTGCCAGTTTTGATGGAAACTCAGCTTGGTGTATGACAAAATGGTATCAGAGGGAGGTTTTGTTCTTGTTATTTGGTGTGTATGGTAGATCAGATATTGGACTGTCAAGGCTCGGGGGTAGGTGCGTGAAGAGCCTCACGAACTCCTGCTCAGTCCGATCCTCAAGTAACCAGGGGAAGTTTGGGATTTATGTTTTTAGCTTTGGTTTTTGTGGATGGGGGGTGATAATAGGAGTAAATCGGTATTGTGCGTGGTCTCACCTGGAGTAGCGACCCATGTGATGCCTAAGGGTACGGTTCGACACTCTTAGTGGTTAGTGCTTGCCTAGGGCATGGTCTTCTAAACCATGTAGCAAGGTTAGGCACAACCACTAGTTCTCCATCCACGTGCATTAGTGTTGGTGATGTCCTGGTTCAGTTTTGGGTTGGCACGAAAGGAGTTTTTCAAATGAAAATAGACTTTGGGTTTGCTTCTATTTTCTCTTGGTGTGAGTTTTTTCATGATTTTCAAGGTGTGTTTTCTTTGTATAATGTTTATGTATTGTGGTGAATGATTTTTAGAAATCAGATTTCTAAAGGAACATATTCAGATATTTGAATTGAAGTGAGTTATTTTGGAAATGGAAATCATTTTGAAAATCATCCTGAACCATTGAAATGGTTTTGAAAAAAATATTTTCGGAATATTAGAAATGTTTTGTTTTGAAAGGAGAAGAGCCTTATTTTGTTTTGTGGTATTCCTATGGGTGCTCATATGTTCATGGGTACATGATTAAATGGATAGTTAGTAGATCATGTGGATGGGTGCTTGAGTTGCATAAAAATTCATATTTGTGAGGCATCATGGAATATCAATGGTGGGTGATTGATTTATAAGGCTGCTTCTTATTTATTGAAAAGTTTATTAGGATAAATGGATAAAAAATTACTTAGTTTTTCCAATGTGTTTTGGTTATGTTGTGTGTGTTGGGATGATTTTGTCTGAGAGGATCTGAGAAGAAAAGTGTGTTTTTCTTTAAAATGAGTTTCCATGCTTAAATGAATTTGGAATTGGAAAATGATTTTGAGTCTGGAGTGAAAACAATGGTTTCAAAAGATCATTTGGACTTTGTTTGAAGGTGCTTGGTTTTTCAATAAAGGGTTTTTCTTTGAAAATGAAGCGATATCTTATGTTGGAATTTTTTGGTTTGTGTCTAAAATGTGGATGTTTATATTGTGAGGTACTTGGTTTTGTGGAAGGTTGGTTTTGCGTTTCTTATTCAGGATATGCCCCATAGAAAGGTCATGTGGGTTTCTAGTAAGTCTCTATCAGTTCTTAGCTCATCCCAAACTCTCAGTGGAGTGGTAGAGTTAGGTTCTTCTCAGTTTTGTTAGTTGTTTGTAGACATTGAGTTCGGTTGAATATCGTTGAGTGCTTTAGGAAAGTTGGGAGTGTCTTCGGTTTTTTAGGAACTCCAAATGTTGTGTGGGTGTAATTTGTCTCAATTATGTATATAGGAGAGAAACTAGACTAGTAAATGATGATAGTTCCATTTTCATTACAAATGAGGATGTATTGAGCGATCCCTAAGACTTGCTTCATCTTGTGGTTGTACCTAAGGAGGTGAAGGAGAGAGAATGTGGAGGAGCTTGTAGCTACTCGGCCAGTCAACAGATATTGAAGGAGATGTGTTGAACCTTAGATGATTTAGATTGATGTTCCCTATAGGTAGAGTAGAGCTAATAGATTCAATCTCGTAATAGTTATTGGTCTTGTTCATATTGTGGTAAGTGAAGGTTCCTCGTCTAATGAGGAGTGTGAACCGAAGGGACCTATTCTTGGAGGGATCCTCCCATCAGATCATGTTGTGTGTCTGACAGACCACTCAATCGCCTATCTCTAGTGTGGTTAGTGGGAACTGTAATTCATTTTCCATAATTCTTAGTTGGTATATTGACAGAGTGGTCACTTGGGACATGAGTAACAGTCTGTAGGTTTCTTTTCTAGTGAAGGAATTTTCAGTCGGAGATGATCAGCTTATGACTGTGAGGAAGTAGATGATTCATATATTATCTCCCTAGCCATAGGTCCCAAGGTGAAGCTTACACGTAGTCAAAACTTGTTTGACATGGGATGAGCTTGGTCCAACATAATTCTATAGTGATGGGATGAGGACGCCTTAAATTTCCCTATTACGGTATCGTCTCTGAAGGCTTTATTTTTGTTGTGAGGGGCATGAAGGGCTTATCTTCTTATTGTGGTCTTAATTTATGGAAATTCCTCTTAAGCTTTAAGGAGGTTAAAAGATTCTGTACTCTCTTAAACTCAGTGGGTGCAATCTATGAATGCAGAATCTTGAGTATTTTACCTTCTTTTGGGACGATTATGGATCGAAATTGTACTGGTTTTGGGATGCTCATGTCTTCTGGAATTGACGCGCACCTTTTCGGTTGCTGCTTGGTTAGAGGTTTCTACTATCAAAACCCTCCCATGTGGTGGAGTATTGGCCAGTGTGGGAATCTTGAGTTTTTTTATATGTTTTCTAATTTTTTTTGAAAAAAAAGGTATAGGTTAATTTTTTTAAAAAAAAATCACCACAAAGGTAGCATCATTGATGCCTCCTTTCCACCCCCCATGTCGCCTTTTCCCAGATCGATGACATGGAAAAGGTGGTAGGGCGGGATTCCTCCTTTTTCCTCTGGGTAAGGTGAAAGGCAGCACTACCGATGCCTCCATTAGCCTCACGCATAGGCGAAATTCAGTATCGGTGATGCCACCTTTGCCTCATCTCCCTATAAAATGGCATCCCCCCATTCTCCTCAGTATATTTTCCCCTCGTCTATCCAAAATCTACTCCTTCTCTCTCTAAAAAAATTCATCTTCCGTGCTGTTTTTTTCGAATCATCATTTAGAGGTATTTTTATTTATTTAATTTAATGATTTTTTATTTATTTAATTTAATTCTTTTTAGTTTTAAATATTTCATGTTTAAGTAGTTTATTTTATTATAAATATTTTGTTTATTAGGTTGCATAATTAGTTTTATATAGTTTTAATTAATTATTGTTAGTTATATAGATTAAGTATAGATTAATTATAGATTAACTTAGGAATAACTTAAGATTAAGTATTATGAAAGTTTGGTAGCATAAAGATTATGTGGTTTTCTAAGCAATCAAATCCTTGTCTGGATACAAAAAAGTGGATGTGGCTTTGGCACAGATGTACCTAGGAGTGAAAACTCTTACAATGAGTTTCGGAATTGACCCAGGGTATCATGGTACACGACAATGGGCCTTGTTGCACTCTTGGATTGACACTCCTAGGGGATATGCTTAAGATGATTCATATTTTCTTTATAAACTACTAAAATATCTATGAAAATAAAAATAAAAATAGTATATTTATCAACGATAAAATGATAATTATGATGTTATAGATTGAAATAAGGAAAAAATCATTAACAAATGAAAGTTATTATTAGTAATTAAAGATGTTTAAGTAGTTTAATTAGTTAAATATAGTTTACAAATAATACTTTTTATTAGTAATGACTAATTATGGATTAATTAATGATAACTTATGATTAAAAATGAATACATATTATTTTTTAATTATAATTAACTAATGAATATAATATGATAAGGATTAAAGAATAAATAATTAAAGAATAACTTAATAATGATTAACTAGTGATTAAAGAATGAGTGATTAGTTAAAAAAATTATTATTAGTAATTAAAGATGTTACGTATTAAGTAGTTTAATTATTTATATATTGTTTATAAATAATATTTATTATTAGTAATGATTAATTATAGATTAATTAATGATAAAATTGTATTAAAAAAGAATACATATGATTAGTTAATTATAATTAACTAATGAATATAATATGATTAAGAATTAAAGAATAAATAATTAAAGAATTACTTAATATTGATTAACTAGTGATTAAACTGTTATATAATGAAACACTACTAGCATATTTTAGGGTATAGAAAGGAGTCCTTAAATTCCATTCTAATAAATATTATGTGGTCAACCATTATTGTTAATATTTTTACACTATCAGAATTTTGATGAAAGAAACATTTCTGACATAGAGAGTCATGTTTGCCTATGTGTACTGCTATGGGGAGGTTATTCAAACTGAGCAAGGAGCTTCTTATAGTACAAAATAAATAACAGTGGTCAGTATAGCTGATTGTGTAACCATAAGTGACCTTCAAGTGAGAATTAGTGGTTCCATAAATCTAGGACCTGATCAAGAGATCAAGTCTTTGTGCTATAAACATTTTCAATTCTCGGAAACATTGTGGCATCTAGCTTGTCTATTGTTTCCTGATGCGTAGTGGGTCCAAGCAATTAATTTATTTTCTCAACGGTCAGATAGTACCATAATGGAGATATATGTTGATGTTTCTGCTGTACAACAATAACATCTAGTTATACGAAGACGTATAATTACAAGAGTGGTTGAAGACAATCCACCCCATGAAATTAAGCCTATTCAAAATGATGCAGTATAATAGGACAACCTAGATGATCTCTCGGATATTCTTGTCAATCCGACTTCCGATGATGAGTTTTGTAATGAAGGATCATATGGTTAAAATAGTGCTAATGAGGAGGTATTAGGAGAAGTTAGGAACAAGGTTTTGAGAAATGGATTAGTTATACATCAACATCAACCTTCAATAAATCATCCACCACTCCTTTCATCTTGGTCAGAAGTAGTGACATGTGTGCCTGAATTCGACGATAATGTTCTCACACTGGTAGCTGAGTTCCACAGAGTTGTACCATATAGGTTTAGTGAGTTGGAAAAAACCTTATATATAGGAAGGAATATTCCAAGTACAAATGCATTAAAAAGAATGCTAAATATATTTCACATTGAGAGGAACAACATCTATATAGTTTATGAATCATGTTGTAATAAATATGTCATACAATGTGAGAATTATGGGAATGATTGTAGATTTATCTTGAGGGTGATTCCAGACATTAAATTTGTAGGTTGGAGAATATCAAGGATTGAGTCAGCTCATACTTGCGTTCAGCAAAGCCTGACATAAGATCATACCTCATTGGATTTAGAATTTGTGTCATCTATTGTTGTTGAGATAATTAGGAATTGTCAATATGTTATGATAGCCCTTATTCAAGAGAGGATACAACCGACATTAAGTTATAAGATTTTCTATAATAAGGCATGGATGGTGAAAAAGAAGGCAATTATGAAGGTCTATGGTGATTAGGATGACTCATATCAGATTTTGCTGCAATTTCTAACCATACTGAGGCATCATAAACATGTTGTATTCCATCTTTATACAAACAAACTACTGTCTCATGATAACTGACTTGATCCATCTTATGTTCAATTTTAGTAGTTTTTCTGGGCTTCCCCCCCCCCCTCTATCTCTGTATTACATTTCATCAAACATTTCATTCAGATTGATGAAACATTTCTATATGGAAAATACAAGGTCATATTGTTGATTGTAGCAACCCAAGATGGAAACTTTTCACCTCTTCTTCTTACCTTTTCCATTTTAGATAAGGAAAACAATGAATCATGGAGTCGGTTTCTAGCATGTATCAGTAACCATTTCACCAACATTCAAGGCGTTTGTTTGATATCTGGTCACCATTGGGAAATTAATGAGGCAATCAATGTAGATACTGATACATTGAGATACCCAAATGCACATCATCGGTTATGAATTAGACACATTGCTAGAAATGTGCATAAAAAATTCCACAACGAACCATTGAAGAAGGCAGTCATAAGGCTTGGTACGCATTGTATTTGTTTTTTTTACTATTTCAATATAATGATTAAATCAAATTATGTGAAATATCATCTATTTTTTGTAGCATATTAGTCGGATCAACAAAGGTTTGAATAATATTTTGAACAAATCCACCAGGATAATCAAGAAGTCTATGATTACATGTTTTAGATTCCAAAAGAAAAATGGACATTGGCATATGAAGGGGGGAAGAGGTGTGGACACGTGACCACAAACATTATGGATTGAATCAATGGAGTCTTCAAATGGATTCACAAGATATCTACAACTATCCTAGTTCATGAGACATTATATCTATGCGTGAAGTACTTTTTTGATAGAGAAAAACTACCATCGGATGGAATACAGTAGGGGCTAAGGTATAGAAGACACTTTCAATGAGAGATTGTAAAAAATATTGAAGAAGATTCTGGTTATCATGTCTACATTTTTCGATGAAAAAACTCTCGATTTGAAGTTCAAGAGCATCCATAACCCATCACAAATCGTATCGGTGAAAAAATGGTGGAATTACTAGAAATGAGGAAATATCAATGTGGAAACTTTCAAGCCATATGGTTTTCATACACACACTCCCTCACAACATGTGCCACTGTGAACATATCAAAAGAAGTATATTTTGATCCAGTGTATCATATAGATACCATTTCTAACTGTTATACTGCACCATGGACACCTATTGGGGAGTATTTTTATATCCCAATGCCTGAAGGCCATCCGATAGTGATACTTGACATCAATCGGTGGCATCCTCATGGGAGACCGAAGGCCAATAGGATGCGTAATGAGATGAACTGGCCTCAAGAACAAGGGAAGAGTTTGAGATGCACCATATGTCATAAAGATGTTCATAATAGGAAACGATGCCCTAACATCGTTGGGATGAGTTCACAGTCTCATCCAGAATGATGTATTGTCTTCATTGTGACATTCTCATATTGTAAATTAAAAGTTGTTAACTATTTTTTTCTTAGTATTCTAAACCCCAAAACCCAAAATAAGAACACATAACCCAAAAAAATATTTCATAAACCTTAATATCAAAATTCTAAATCTCCTCCAAAATATGTCTAACCAAATTCAAGACCCAATAATTTACTGAAATTTTCTCTACAATTTTAAAAATAAGTATTCCATTATTCAAAAAATGTATATCTTAGTGAAACATACCTAATATCTAAATACCCTATTAATATTAAACACTTAATAAAAACATGCATGATTTCAAGAATTAACTTTCTCTTTATTCCTTAAATAAAATCTTAGATTATAGAATTTATTTCACAATACAAAATTAGAACACATAACCCGTATTGTAAATTAAATGTTGTTATCTATTCTTTTTTTTTCTCAGTTTTCTAAACCCCAAAACCCAAAAGCAGAACACCTATCCCAAAAACATATTTCCTAAACCTTAATATCAAATTCTAAACCATAAATCTTAAAACATAAACCCTAACCCAAAAAATAATAGACATAAACCCTAAAACTTTACAAAAAATCTAAAAACCTATATATATTCTCATAAGTCATGCATCAATTAATAAAATTATTACAAAGATATTTTCATTAATAAAATTCTTTCACAACATAATTATTTACATTTATTTTTTTATCTTCTTTACTCTTGTTGTCTTTATTTCATTTAGAACCAAAATACATGGAGAATTATATTTCCTTTAGTAAAAATAAATTCATAAAATAATGTGAATAAACATGTCATGTCTTGCATTCTACAAGTCATAACATTATGCTGACCATAATGTTATATATAAATTTTACACTTATGACTCATTTCATTTGTTTATATGAAGATGGATGATACCATAATACTCACACAATAGTGTACCCATATTTCCTAGGCTGTGTTAGAGGGTGGTGCAGATTGATCGAACAGGGAGTGTCGAGCACACCATTTTCATCACAGGGAGCTTCCACATGCAATTAGACCATACCTCCGTCATGCTGGATTCTCAGGCCTTGTCGTATTAGATTTCGTATTTATAGACCATCACCTACTTACATCCCTTGTTCAGAGGTGGAGACCAGAGACACACACATTCCACCTACCTGAGGGATAGATGACCATCACCCTCTAGGATGTGGAAGTGCTTCTCTGTCTTCCTATACAAGGGAGAATCGTAATTGGAATCACTAGTACAGCTTAGCTAGACCTTTCTCCGCACTTGTTAGGTGTTGAAATTTTGTTCGACCGTAGGGCTATGGATGGAGCTTCCATATCTTTCCCTAGTTGGAAGCACAGATTCCACATTTACAGGATGATGATGATGAGCAGACTACCGTGCATTATGCCCGTTCATATATATTATGGCTCATTGGCAGGACCATGTACACTGATCACTCAGGGATGCATGTGCACATGATGTATCTAACCCTACTAGAGGACTTTGATCGGGTCGGGACGTACAACTGGGGATCAGCATTCTTAGCATACACGTATAGGGAATTATGCAGGCTATCCCATGGGGACCGCACAAGTCTCTAGGGATGTGTTATCCTTATTCAGATGTGGGCATGGGAGCACATCCGCGCATTCTGCCCTGATCATGTTGGTCCACTGGTTGAGATGGAGGTGCTGCATGACACTCTGAATGGATGCTAGTATGATAAATCATTTCTATTGGTTTTTGATGCTACTATGAGTTAAAGAATTTAATTTCTCATTATTTGTCACTATTGATGATGTATTTTATAGGTAGTATCAGCGACAGAATTTTGACGTGGTTCCAAGACAGCACTTGGGCGTATATCAACACCAGTTAGATTGTCTCTTACCAGATCAGGTATGTATATACAATATATCACTGTCTAACATATTTAATAGAAACTTCAATTTTGGTTTTTAGTGAGGTTCTTTTTTGACAAAGTCACATGTCATTTTAGATTTCATGGGTTCCATACTGGAGTATTATGAACCAGTTTCCAGCATGGTGCACTGTTGGGGTTGAGGATGTTATGGCTGTAGTGCCCCTCATTCACTTCTATATTATTGAGTGGCAGCAGCCTAACAGAGTCATGTGCCAGTTTTGTTGTACTCAGCTGATTCCATTGGTATTGAGATAGATAGAGCGACTTCATGGGATAAAGTTGTCAGGGAGGAAGGATGAGGACTAGCCTCGAGTACATGTCCTCTTTGTCGACTGCTGGCATAGACGTACAATGTTTCATATTTAGAGTGTTCCTAAGAATTGATCATTCTTTCAGAGAAGGTTTAGTATGAGCCATGGTATAGACTGAAGTCTATACTGTATCTTACCCAACCCATCATAGAGATGCATAGAATGGTAAGTCAATAAATTTCCATTACTTTGTTTATTGAACTATTTTATAATTTAATTTGAATCTCTTTATAGTTCAGTCTCATAGAGAAGCTTGTTCAAATGAGTGATGAAGAGGAGGAGGGGGTATTTAGTCGGTCAGTCGTCCATGCTGCAGCACTGGAGGCGAGGTTATCTTTTCATGTGCTTTCCAAGAGAATTTTCTAGTGTTAGGCCCCGAAGAGAGGAGGTTCTTTCCCCAGAGGAACATCCTGCAGCTGCTGCTGGTGCTGAGGAGCCATGACCATGGTAACATAGACAGTGTCGTGCTGCATGTGAGGCCTCACTTATTCCATAGGTAGAGGCCATCCCTATAGTAGTCCAGGATCAGCCGATTCAGGATGTGTCTTAGGTGGCATGGGATCCGTCTTTGCTGATAGGATATCTGCAGTTCTCTCCATCTTGGGTTTCAAATCCATCACAACCTTGGGTTCTAGATCCATCACAACCTTGTGTTCTAGATCCATCACATTCTTGGAGTATAGTTCAATCTCAGGCTTGGTTCCCCACTATAATGATGGCATGTCCTTCTACCACGCTAGTGGGAGAAGGATCCGGAGGGTAGTATGAGATGCACTTGATAGATCCTCCCACTAAAACACATATATAGGATGAAATATTCAATGTTTCAGTGCTCGAGGATCATCCCTCTCCAGGTCATTAGACTCCACTGCGCACTCAATGCGGACGCCCAATTTACAGACCACTATGTGGGATAAAATCTTATCGCCATAGACATAGATGTTGATTGTAAATGTTCATTTACATGATTTATGTCTACTGAAATGAAAATAATACTATTATTATTATCTCTTCTTATATGTTTATCCAGTATTTCAGTTTTCATTTTTATTTTAGGCACAATTTATATTTGACAGATTTCAAAGTTGACTACTTAAAACATAGAAATAATTAGTAAATTTCATGTAAATAAATGTAAAAGATTAAAAAATATATAGTATAAAAACAATGTAAATAAAATTTAAAATATAGCCTAATCATCTAAATTTTTGTTGAAAATAAATTTTTTCATAAATAAAAAAAATAAATTATAATGAAAGGAATATAAAGAAAATTAACTCAGAAGTGAGACCGAAAAGAATAAATGTTGAGGAGGATCCTAAGCCACCTACTTAACTTTGAAAGCCTATAAAATATAAACTATAAGACCCATATAAATAAAAATTATAAATTCAACTACCTTTTATATGTTTAATAAATTTTTAAAATTTCACTCATTTCGGTCTTATAGTTTATATTATATAGGCTAGAAAAGTCACGTACTTGAAACGTTTTTAGGTTTCAAGTAGGTGAATTAGAAATCTTATAAATTATTTTTCATCAAAATTTTGTAATAAATTATTTTTATTTTAAACTACCAATTATATTTTTTAATCAATTTTTAAAATTTCATTCATATCGTTATTATAGTTTATATTATATAGGCTAGCAAAGTCACATACTTGAAACTGGTTTAGGTTTCATGTAGGTGGATTGGAAATCTTATAAATTATTTTTCATCAACATTTTGTAAGATATTATTTTTATTTTTGACTACTTGTTATATTTTTAATCAATGTTTAAAATTTCATTCATATTCGTCTTATAGTTTATATTATATAGGCTAGCAAGGACACATACTTGAAACATTTTTAGGTTTCAAGTAGATGGATTCAAAAGGTTATAAATTATTTTTCATCAAAATTTTTTAAGAAATTATTTTTATTTTCAAATATTTATTATATTTCTAACCAATGTTTTAAATTTCATTCATATTGGTCTTATATTTTATATTCTATACGCTAGAAAAGGCACGTACATGAAACATTTTTATGTTTCAAGTAGATGGATTAGAAAGCTTATAAATTATTTTTCATCAATATTTTTTAAGAAATTATTTTTATTTTCTACTACTTGTTATATGTTTAAGAAATGTTTAAAATTTTATTCATATCTATATTATATTTTATATTATATAGTCCGGAAAATTCACATGCTTGAAACATTTTTTAGTTTCAAGGTGGACTAGAAAGTTATAAATTATTTTTCAATAATATATTTTAATAAATTCTTTTTATTTTCGACTACTTGTTATATGCGTAATCAATTTTTAAAATTTTATTCATATATGTCTTATTGTTTATATTATATAGGATAGAAAAGTCATGTACTTGAAACATTTTCAAATTTTAAGTGGATCAGAAAGCTTATAAATTATTTTTTATCAACATTTTTTAAGAAATTATTTTTATTTTCAACTACTTATTGTATATATAATCAATATTTAAAATGTCATTCATAAAAGTCTTATAGATTATAATTTATAGCTTAAAAAAGTCACATACTTAAATAAAAGATAAATTATGTTGAAACATTAAGTTTTATATATACATATATATATATATATATATAACCATAACAACATAATAATAAAACAATAAAATTTTGAAGATATAAAAAACATAATTAAAATAGAAAAAAAAATATTGTTTTAGGGAAAAGGTGGCATCAGCGATGCCTCCTTTAAGGTTTTTTTTAAAACTTAACCTATTCCCTTTTAAAAAAAACAGAAAGCGTATAGTGGGCTTTAAAATAGAGAACAAGAGAACTATTCACCTTAACAAGTGACTGAAAATTAATTTTTTATTAGGATAAACCCCCTTTTAAGGGCTTAGTTGGAACCCAACATGACATCAATGACTTAAAACAATCATGACTCCACGATCCAACATTCAAGGACAAAACAACTCATTCAAGACTACAAGGAAGAGCCCCGACCCAGCATAAAAAACAATAAGACCGACTTCCACCTTCTCACCACTGCTCGGCTTGTTGTCCCGTGCATGAATGCACGTACCTGGTACCAATGGCAATGTCATGACCTCTCAAACATCCAAATCCAGATAGTGATGACCAGGTGAAAAATTGCAGCTCCAAACCCCATCTGAAGTAACCCCATATAGAGGAACTGGTTGCAAGACCCTCAAACAGCGCACCTCAGAACCACAAAGCAATAACTGTCACAAAAAATCACCAAAAACCTTCACACAAGTCATTTTACCCTTAAACGAAGACATATCGGATAGATCTACCGCACTCCGAGTTACTCTCACCACCACCGTAGCCGCAGAAGCAACAGAAAGGTGATCCATGTAATGTATAGCCGAGTCATCGTCACATGGGACTGGATGACCCAACACCACACCAAGAGAACATTTCCGATGAGGGAAACCGGGCCACCCTGAACCAGAAACGTCTCTGGGCATGAATCCACTCCGAACAAAACCACTGACACGCCCACACCGGAGTTCGAGATGACCAAGCCATATGAAGTGAGAGAACCAGCAAGGGGGATAGATCTGAACCAATGACATCAACACAACATAACAACAGATCAGCAGAAACCACAATATCCACAACACTCAAACCATTAACCGCAAATTCACTCAAAATATGCAGATCCATCTCAAATAGAAGATCCAAATCCAAAAAATACAGACCACCCAAAACCAAAACACAAACAACCTCACATCCATGAACAGCAGAATAGATCACCATAGGATCATCCTCGCAAAAACTGAATGACACACATCAGTTCACCTCACCAGAAAATCATCACTGCAAAAAAAAACACACACAAAAACTTCACCAATGTCATGAGGATCACATTGCATCTCGTCCACACCGCCGCCGAAAGACAAAATAGACCGAATCGCGATCCCAGAAAAAAACCCAACTCTGAGATATCAGGTTCCATCGTTGCATAACTGCATAAAAAACCTCACCGACTTTGATAGCAACCAAGACGCCAGACATTGCCAGAGCCCCGCCTCAACGATCCCACGCTCTGCCTCTGAAACTGCAACCGCAGATCCAAGAAGAAGAACCAGGAAGACACACCTGAGGACTAATCAAGCTAGATTTGAAACGGGAGAGGGGAAAACCAACAGGGACCAAGGTAAGGGTCACTCCGATGCCATGACACCAAGAAACCATGAAATCGTAGAAGAAACCCACAAAACTGAAGCTGTTCCTCCTCGATTCTACTCGAAATCAAGCTTCTCGGGGAAGCTTCATCCCTGTCTTGCTTCGAAGTTCAGAACTGAGAGTGAGTAGCCAATATCGAGCCATGCCAGAGACGAGAACCTTCGAGAGAAGCAGAACTCCTATGCCAGTACCTCGCCGCCATCGCCATCACCCGAAGAGAGCCCGCTGCCGAGCGCAAGCCACCCTCCCGAAGCGAGCCGAAGATGCCACAGAGAGTCCCGGTCGGGAGCACTCAATGATGGAGAAATCCTGGCCAAGAATAAGATAGTGTGGAGAAACCCTAAGCGCACGTCACTTCCACGTGAACCCTCGTCAGCCACCCGAAGAAAAATTTTCATCACCTTATCCAGTGATAGATGTAAAAATAAAGGGATACAAATAATAATTTGGATTAAAATTCACTAAAACTAATTCAACCCTATCAATGTGGAATTCTTCTATAACAAGTCCTTTGACTATATGTGTGACACCAAAAGAAATATCAATGTTAAAGTAACTTTTTCTTACCAATAAAATTACCTAAATCGTGATCTTTATGAATAATATTCTCATGATGTATACCCATCCCATCCATCAAATGAGCACGGGACTACCTAAATAATAAAAACACAAAGATTATATTAAATTTAAAAAAATTATATAACAAAATTGTTATCAAATAAAAGAGGTCAATATTTCAATTATGAATGTTGTACATAAATATAAAAAATACTAACATTTTATGATGAAAATAAATAACTAACAAATATATGTGTAATAGATGATTATAATTAAATACTAAAATAGGTAATATATATGAATATGGTTATGAGAAAATTTATTACTATGGTTATTTTAATTATATATGATGTTAATTGTAACATCATTCCCCTCGTCATTGGCTTAAGTTATGGTGGAATTGCTACATGGACTTAAGTCACATCCTCATGGTTCCAAAGTATGGAAATAGATTCCAAGGAATTCACTAACAATTGTGGCATGATTTTACCTTTGAATGTAAACATACCACAACCAAACATACCATAACCCAAACCCCTAAATTATGCATGTAAAAAATGTAAGACAACTCAATGTATACAAATCATACCGACTATATGAGAGTACTAAGAATAAGCCATGATCAACATCAACTACAAAGAGGAAGTCAAAAGCAAAAAAAACTCAATGACATCAAATTCCTAATCCATGTATCACCACATTCACCATGATCAAACTCCAAAAAACAACCCAAGTATCATGAAGCACCACTAAATAAATGTGATGCATTACCTTTATTAATGTCTCGATAAAATATATCTACGAAAGCACAAAAGTGATGAACCGAGGGTGAGTAATGAAACTCAATAGGTTTTCCACAAATGAGTTCCCTAATCATGCCACTAGGATATAAAAAGTTATAACATTTATAGAAAAAAATTTATATAAAACAATTTTAAATAATTTATATCAAAGGTAAGTAGTTCACACTAGACACTTTCTGTCACACCCGTACATCCGTAATAATTTTATTTTATAATTGCGTCCAAATTTGAAATGATTTTCTGAGGTGCGGGATGGACCCAGTAGAATTCTTTTGTTTTGCTGATAAATGAATGTTTTGGACTTAGCAACGATCGATGCATGGGAAGAGTACTGTTGAAACCGTGCGGCTTCAGCTATGTCACTGTACGACCTGCCTAGGGTTCGAAAAAAAATTAATTAATTTGTGAGATGGTTATTAGAGTGAAAACAAAATAAAATTAGAGAAAAATAAAATTAATTAAATATCATTTTAATGATAATAAAATTGAGAATATTATTATATTGGTTTCAGGTTTTTTAGTTTTTTTATTTCCTTTATTCTTTTTTGACTCTTTCTTTCTCCCCCACTTTGGCATCACGCTACAGCCCCCTCCCCCCATCATGGATCATGACACTCTCCCCCCCAAACCCTACACTGCGTCTACTTCCCCGCTTTCCCCCATTATCCATTGCGTCGCCCCATACCCCATGGTCGGACTTTAAACCGGCGCACCGTATCTTCCTCGCACAACTACCTTCTTCATAACACCTCTCACAGCTTCGTACCACCCTCCCTTGGCTAGAATCCCCTGGAATGGACCTCACACTGGTGCACCGGCGTAGGCCCGCTCCCCTTCTAGATCGCATCGTGCCGACAACCCCTCTCCTTTCGCTGCAAGTGAGAATCACCTGGGTAAGTCTCCTCCATTCTTTGGGGGTTCATTTTTGTGATTTTTTGTTGAGTTCCTTGGTTAAATATTGTGGTTTAGGATCAATTCTCACTCACTTGTGGTGCGGGTGTGGTACGGTTGAATTTTCTCATCAGGATTTTTGGTCCCTCACATTCAATGTAGGTGGTTCCATGTCTTAGCTTTCTTAGATGATTAAATTTGTTTATTTAATTAATTTTTACATGTTCTATGGTTAAATTGGGTGATGCAAAATAAAATTTAAAAATGTTTTGACCTGTGTGTGTGATGAAATTGGATTTGCATTTTTACATAGGCATTCCATTCTTTTGGGTCTTCTTGTGGTAATCTTTAGAAGTGTTTAAGTAATTTTTTTAAGGTGTGTAAAGTCTATTTTGACAACGTTTTAACATTTGTATGAGTTAAAAATGAATTTTTCTTCAAGATGGATTATTTTCATTGTTCGAAAATTATTTTTATCAAGATTTTATTTCATATTTAGTTTTTTAATTAAAATAAATAATGAAAGAACTTCTCCATGCGAAATCGGGTGTTTTCTCATGGAAACTTTTTAATTCAGAGAATTTATTCTACTTAATTACTATAGCATGTTCTTTTACTTTTTAACATGGTGTGAAAGTAATTTTCAAACTATTTGGTTGTGTTTTTGGTTTCAAATTGGGATTTTCATCTGAAATAGGGTGTATTCATGGTGCAAACCCATTTTTACCTTGTGGAAGAGTTTTATAAACTATGTAAAGGTTCTAATAAATTATTTAAGATTTGTGGATCGTATTTTGAAAGGTGTTGTAGTGCGTATAGTTTTGAAATATAATTTGGGTGCCTAAATGGTGACTTTGGCATGTGTGGTAATTTGGTTTGGATTGTTTTTGTTCTTAAACATGTTTTATGGTTTAATTGTGTGGTGTGGAAATATGTTTTGGATGTGTTTGACATATATACATGATAAAGTGGTTTTTATATAGGAATATGGTCATGTTTTGTGTATGTATTACTATGGTTTTTCTCAAAAGTATTTTATACCTTGTGTACAAAGTGAGATATGAGTTATCAAAGGTATTTGAAAATGAAAATGAGTCATCTAAACAAAAATAAAATTATTTCATGTTGGCTTCCTTATTGTGCACTTTTAATAGGAATGAAAAAAATTTGAGAAACAAGTTTTAAAAATTAGTTAAATTTATCGGTGGATTTGAAAAGTGTATTTACCATGAAAATGGTTGGATTTCTAATTCTCTATTTTCTAATGTTTTCAAAGGAGTTTTCTTGAATTGTGGAAATGGCAGAAAAAATGTATTTTCAAATAGTTTTGGTGTGAATTTAAAAATTGAGAATGGTTTTGGTTGTGTGAAGTAGTGTCTTCCTTGTGTGCTTGTGATATGTTACTTATATGGTAAAAGTGTTGATATATGTGTCATGTCAATGTGGATCTTGATTAAGTAGAAAAATAGAATCCCAGGTAATTAGGTGGATGGACTAGGACATGCTAGCTAGTGATACAGATGTGTCTACAACCTGGTTTCACTTAGTGGGATTTAAAACTACAACACTAACTAAATATTTGGATGATGATTGGAGACCACTTGGGTTATGGGGATGTCCCCTACTTGTCTCTCATGAACTAGAATACAGGTTGTCATAGTTTCTATACCACATTTTCACTGTGATGTGAGGTTCATAAAATCCCACTTGATCTTGTTTAACCCTAGGGATTAACTGATGATGATATACCTTATATGATGAGGTTCCATCTGTTGGAATATGGTGGACTTCTTGTGTGAGTTTGGGTGTGTCTGTGTATACTTTTAGAAGCCCTTTTTATTTTATGAAAGTGGATGTTTTTTTTCATTTTAGGTGATTTATTTTTAAAGTGTTTACTCAAAAATGTTTTCCTATAAATGATTTAAAAGTATTAATATTAAATGAGATTGTTAGATTGCCTTAAAATGTTTTGGCATGGAATCGTTTATCCAGGTGGAATCCTACTGGGCTTTGGATCACACCCTGCACACACCTTTGGGTACATGCAGTCTCTGTTGTCCTTTGTTTTAGGTATTGACAAGACTTTATCATTGGAAGTTTGGGTTTCTTGTTCTCATGTTATGGATCTTGGGGGTGGCAGCTTGGGGATGTGCCCCTCATGTTGCATGAAGGTTAGGGGTGATGTCTCGCTTTTACCTTTTTTTCATTGTCTGTTTTGGCTTGTTTTAGTTTGTAAACAAAAATTTTTGGTAACTAATAAGGGCATGTTTGGCCGAATTTTTCAGATATTATTTTTTAGATTTTAGTGCTAATTTTAATAAAATTAAATTTAGGAAAATCATTCCCTCTTGACTTATTTGATACCCAAGCACTTGTGCCTGCCTGAGGGGATCAGTATCGCCCTTTGGGACTTGCCGCAAATTGGGTTGGGTGCCAATTTTTATGGAAACCTTGATTGGTTTATGAAAAAATGGTATTAGAGGGAGGTTTTGTTCTTGTTATTTGGGGTGTTAGGTAGATCAAAGATTGGACTGTCAGGGATCAGGGGGTATGTGTGGTAAAAGCATCATGAACTCATGCTCGATCTGATTCTTGAGTAACCAGAGGATGTTAATGATTTAAATTTTTGGATTTGTTTTGTGTGGATGGGAAATGATAGTAAGAGTAAATCGGCATTGTGCATGGTCTCACATGGAGTAGCGACCCATGTGATGCTTGGGAGTATGGTTTGACACTCTTAGTGGTTGGTTCTTGCCTAGGGCATGGACTGATAAACCATATAGCCAGGTTAGGCACAACCACTAGTTCTCCATCCATGTACGTTAGTGTTGGTAATGTCTTGGTTCTTATTTGGGTTTCCACAAAAGGGGTTTTTAAAATGAAAACTGACTTTGGGGTTCCTCCTATTTTTAGGGTGTGTTTATAGACCTGTAAGTTTCTTCATTTGCATGAAGGAATGCATCTTCTTCTGTATGTAGATGCTCTATTGATGTAAAAATTTCACCCATAGATGAATATCTCTTTGCACCGATGGTATTGGGTAAACTTCCAGCTTCCACGCAGCCCGAAAGTCACTGCTAGAAATAAACCTTACTTGGCCTGCAAGTCTATCTCAGCGCGCAAGTATCGGCACACAAGTCACAACTGGCACGCAAGTCCACCTCACACACTTGCACGACACAAGCTTCCTCAACTCCAAACTTGTGCAACTCTCTTCCTTTTACGCCCAAACCAACATTGGCACGCAACTGCCAACCGGCGCGCAACTTCTCAGACTGGCGCGCAACTCCTCACATTGGCGCGCAACTCCACCTGCGCGACGACACACCACTTGCGTGACCACCACACTTGCGCGACGGGAGCTCTGAATCTTTAAAGTGTTGAACTCCAGTGAGAAATGAGGAGGGGTGGTTCAATTTTTATAGGCAAATTGACCACCCTGTGCGACGGTGCGCAAGTCACCTGTACGACCCCATCTCGGCGTGCAAGTCTTCTGTCCTCCTAGACACTTGCACGACCAACTCCCAAACTTGCTTGAACCTATTTCCTTTGCCATATTTTGATCTGCTAATCTAGAAAAACATATGGCGTGCATGTTTCCTATACTCCAAGTCCTCGGCGCACAAGTCCCTTTGCCAAAAACACTTTTCTTAATTTGTCGATTTTCAGGCCCAAAAATTTGGAAAACACTGGAAAACGGCGCCACCTTGTATCTGTTCTTTTTGTACCGCCTCCAGATCGTCCATTCCATTATCGACGTTCTTGAATAAAACATGGATCGTTGACCACAACTCTTGAACTCGACATTCCACCATGAAACCCCCTTTGTCAAAAAATTTGTATGTCATGGTTTGCATTTTCAATAATCACAACATAGATGTTCACTTTGTCAACAAACACAATCACCTCAAAAATACTTCAATGATGCCTTGAGGGATTTTTTCCCAACATGAATTGAAGTAAGTTATTTTGTAAATGGAAATAATTTTTAAAATTTTACAGAACCATTGAAATGGTTTTGGAAAAAGTGATTTTAGAATATTGGAAATGTTTTGTTTTGAAAGCAGAAGAGCCTTATTTTTTCTGGTGGTATTCTTATGGGTTCTCATATGTGCATGTCGACATGGTTAAATGGACAGTTGGTAGATCGTGTGGATGGGTGTCTGAGTGGAACAAAAATACATATTTGTGAGGCATCATGGAATATCAGTGGTGGTTGATTGATTTCTAAGGATGATTCTTATTTCATGAAAAGTATATTTGGATAAATGTATAGAAAAATACTTAGTATTTTTCTATGTTTTTTGTTTATGTCGATTGTGTTTGGATGGTTTTTTCTGAGAGGATCTGAGAAGGAAAGTGTGTTTTTCTTTATAATATGTTTTTGTGCTTAAATGAATTTGGAATTGGAAAATGGTTTTGAGTATTGAGTGAGAACAATGGTTTCAAAATATCATTTGGACATTGTTGGACAATGCTTGGTTTTTCAATAAGGTGTTTATCTTTGAAAATGAAGTGAGGTCTTAAATTTGAATTTTTAGGTTTGTGTGTGAAGTGTGGATGTTTATATTGTGAGGTGCCTGGTTTTTTAGAAGGATGGTTTTTTGTTTCTTATTTGGGATATTCTTTATAGAACGGTCTTGTGGGTTTCTAGTAGGTCTCTTTCAATTATTAGATGATCCCAAACTCTCAGTAGAGTAGAGGAGTTAGGTTCTTCTTGGTTGTGTTGGTTGTTTGTAGACATTGAGTTCGGTTGAACATCACTGAGTGCTTTGGGAAAGTTGGGAGTGTCTCCAATTTTTTAAGAACTCCATATGTTGTGTGGGTGTAAGTTGTCTCAAGTATGTCTGGATGAGCGTCACTACTCTATTAAATGGCGATCATTCTATTTTCATTGTGAATGAGGATTTATTGAGAGATCCTCAAGACTAGATTCATCTTATGGTTGTACCTAAGGAGGTGAAGGCGAGGGAAAGTGGAGGAGCTCGTAGGTGCTTGACCAATCAACAGATGGTGAAGTAGATATGTTTAACCTTCGATGAGCCAATTTTATGTTCCTTAGATGTAGAGTATAGCTAATAGATTCAATCTCGTAATATTTTTTTGGTCTTGTTCATAATGTGGTAAGTGAAGGTTCCTCATCTAATGAGGAGTGTGAACTGAAGGGACCTTTTCTTGGTGGGATCCTTCTATCAGATCATGTTGAGTGTCTGACAGACCACTCAATCACCTATCTCTAGTGTGGTTAGTGGTAACTCTAAGTCATTCTCCATAATTATCAGTTGTTATGTTGAAAGAGTTGTCACTTGGGACCTGGGTAAAAGTATGTAGGTTGCCTTTACAGTAAAGGAATTTCAATCCGAGATGGTCAACTTTTGACTGTAAGGCAGTAGATGCTTCAGACATCAAGTCCCCAACCACAAGTCCCAGGGTGAAGGTTACACATAGTCAAAACTCATTGTACATGGGATGAACTCGGTCCAACTTAATTCTGTAGTGATGGGATAAGGATTCCTTAAATGTTCCTATTGCGGTATCGTCTCAGAAGGCTTCATTTTTTGTTGTGAGGGGCATGAAGTGCTTGTCTCTTTGTTGTGGTCTTAATTTATGGAAGTTCATCATGAGTTTTAAGGAGGTTCAAAGATTCTGTATTCTCATAAACCCAGTGGGTGGAATCTATGAATGTGGAATCTTGAGTTGTTTACCTTCTTGTGGGTCAGTTATGGATCAAAATTGTATTTGTTTGGGATGCTCATGTCTTGTGGAATTGACACGTTCCTGTCAGGTTGCTACTTAGTTAGAGGTTTCCACTATCAAAACCCTCCCATGTGGTGGAGTATTGGCCAGTGTGGAAATATTCGGTGTAGGTCGGCCCATGTTGGTGGGTTATGGATGAAGAGTTCAGTCCGTATCGCTCAAAGTAATTTGGGAATGCTCACGCGAGTTTCATGGTGTTAGGAAAATTCTAAAATGGTGGGGAGACCCACTACGGGTCTTGCTAGTGTCTCCTCTTGTGGTGGTTTGGTTTAACATGGGGTGATTGGAGGTTCAATCCAGTGTTAGAGGTTTTTCTGAGGTTTTGATTCATTTTGGTTTGGAGAACCAATGTTTGACATGAATCTTAATATGGTGGGGAGACCACCATAGGATGAACATGTGGAAATCTCTGTCTTCAAAGTGCGCTTGGTGGGGGAATCCCTTGCTTCTACTCTGCCCGACCCTGAACACGGTAATTGGTTAGCTCAGGTAATGGGTATCTTTATGTGTGTTCTTGGAGGTCCTGAATGGTCCCTGTTGTTTCCTATGTTAGGGGTCAGAGTGTTCCATGTTGAAGTTGTGTTTCAGGTGAGTTCTTTGTTGTTGGTTATTATTATTGGTGACTCTAGTTTTAAGATCAAGGGAGTTTCAGGTTATGGGTGTTTTGGATGCTCAATATCTGGATGATTGAGGTTTTATTTTAAGTATTCTCATAGTCTTTAATGGAATCTTGGGTTGATAAAGTATTTTGGGACATTCTAGGGGCAAAAAGTGTCATTGTGGGGATAATTGTCACACCCGGACATCCGTAATAATATTATTTCAAAATTTTATCCGACTTTGAAATGATTTGTTGAGGCACGGGCCTGAACAAGTTTAATGATTTCATTCTTATAATAAATGAACATTTTGGTCTTGGTAATGATCGATGCATTGGTGGAGCACTGTCGAAACCATGTGGATTCACCCATGTCAACGTACGACCAGCCCAGGGTTCGAAAGAAAAATTAATTAATTAGTGAGATAGTTATTAAAGTGAAAAAAATAAAATTAGGGTAAAATAAAGTGAATTAAATATAATTTTAATTATAATAAAATTGATAATATTATTATTATATTGGTTAATGTTTTATTAAGGTATTATAATTATTAATATTTTTATTTTTATGTTGGTTTAGGTTTTATTAAGGTTTTTTATTTCATTTCTTTTCCCCCTCCATCCTCCCCAA
The DNA here is from genome assembly GCA_963277665.1 of Viscum album. Taxonomy (NCBI): domain Eukaryota; kingdom Viridiplantae; phylum Streptophyta; class Magnoliopsida; order Santalales; family Viscaceae; genus Viscum; species Viscum album. The sequence continues at coordinate 811,179,636 of OY728135.1, forward strand.
ATTTGGAGTCATGTTATATCCCCTTCCCCTCTCATGGATAACACCTCTCTTCCCCCCAAACCCTACCCTACGTTGACTTCCCCCTTGCCTCCCTTCTCCATTGTGCCGCCTAGCACCCCCTGGACGGACTTCGAACCGGCGCACCACAACCACCTCGCACCACATCCTTCTTCACACCACCTCACATATATCCATGCCACCCACCCTTAGCCGGCATCCCCTTGGCTGGAACTCACACTATCACAGCCCCGCTCCCCTTCTGGCTCGCATCGCACCGACAACCCCTCTCCCTTTTCCACAAGTGAAAATCACCCAGGTAATTCTCCTCCCATACTTGGGGTTTTGTTTTTTGGATTTGATGTTGAGTTCCTTGATTAAATATTGTGGGTTAGGGTCAGTTCTCAATAACTTGTGTTGTGGGTGTAGTGTGGTTGATGTTTCAAATCATGATTCGGGGTTCTTGAAATTCAAGGTTGGTGGTTCCATGCATTATCTTTCTTAGATGATTTAATTTTTTTCTTTGGTTATGTTTTACATGTTCTATGATTAATTTGGGTGACGAAAAATGCGATTTAAAAATGTTCTAACATGTGTGTGTGATAAAATTGGATTTTAGTTTAGAAATACTCATGTCTCTCATTTGGGTCTTCTTTTGGTAATCCTTAGAAGTGTTTAATTAATTTTTTCAAGGTGTAAAAAATCTGTTTTGAAAATGGTTTAACATGTATATGAGTTACAAATGAATTTTTCTTAAAGATATATTATTTACATCATGGGTATATTAGTGTTTAAAGAGTTTATTAAACATTTATTTTTTTATTAAAATAAAGAAAGAAAGAAATTCTTCATGCAAAATTGGGTGTTTTATCATGCAAATATTTTCTTTCAGTGAATTTATTCTGCTTAATTACTGTAGCATGTTCTTTTACTTTTGTGCGTTGTGAGAAAGTGAGTTTCAAATTGGTTGGTTGTGTATTTGGTTTCAAATTGGTAATTTCATGTGAAATAAGGTGTATTCAGGGTGAAAAACCCTTTGTACATCTTGGATGTGTTTTTATATTTTTTAAGGGTTTTGTTAAATTATTCAAGTGGTACAGATCATATTTTAAAAGGTGTTAGAGTGCATATGGTCTTGAAATATAATTTGGGTGTTTAAATGTTGACTTTGGCATGTGTGGTAATTTGGATTGGATTGTTTGTGTGCTTAAACATGTGTTATGGTTTAATTATATGGTGTGAAAATATGTTTTGGAGGTTTTTGACATACATACATGATAAAGTGGGTTTTCTAAATGAATATGGTTATGTTTTGTGTATTCCTTACTGTGCGATTTCTTGAAATTGTTTTATGACTTGTGTGGAAAGTGAAAAATGAGTTTTCAAAGGTACTTGAAAATGAAATTGAGTCATCTAAACAAAATAAAAATTATTTCATGATGGCTTCCTTATTGTGAAATTTCAATAGGAATGAAAAATTGTGAGAAACATGTTTTAAAAATTAGTTGAATTTATGTTTAGATTTTAAAAGGGTATTTTCCATGAAAATGATAGGATTTTTAATGCTCTCTTTTGTTATGTTTTCAAATGGGTTTTCTTGAATTGTGAAAATAGTGGAAAAATGTATTTTCAATGGTTTTAGTGTGAATTTGAAAATTGAGAATGGTTGTGGTTGTGTGAAGTGGTGTCTTGTTTGTACACTTTTGATATGTGACTTATTTGGTAAACATATTGATATATGTGGAATGTGAATGTGGAACTTGACTGAGAACAAAAAGGGAATTCAGGGTAACTAGGTGGATAGACTAAGACTAGCTAACTAGTGATACAGATGTGGATATGAACCAGTTTCACTTAGCAGGATTGACGACTATAACACCAACTGAATTTTAGGATGATGATTGGAGACTAGTTGGTTAATGGGGATGTACCCTACTGGTGAATTATGCAGGATAACGTAGGTTGTCGTGGTTTCTATACCACATTTTCATCGAGATGAATGGTTTTTAGAATCCCACTTGATCTAGTTTAACCCAAGGGATTCACCTATGATGCTCTACCTTATATGATGAGATTTCATCTATCAAAATATGTTTGACCTTTTGTGTGTGTGTGTGTATACTTTTAGAAGCCCTTTTTATTTTATGAAAATAGTTTTTTTGGTTTTCTTTATAGGTGACTTTTTTAAAAGTGTTTACTCACAAATTTTTTCCTAGAAATGTTTTCAAATAATTAATCATAAATGATCATGTTAGATTTTCTTAAATTTTTTTAACAAGGAATCGTTTATCTAGGTGGAATCCTATTGGGATTTGTCTCACACCCTACATACAACTTTGGTTGTTTGAAGTATTTATTGTCCTTTGTTTCTGGTTTTGTCAAGGAGATAACGTTAGCAGTTTGGGTTTCTTGTGATCATGTTATGGATCTTAGTGGTGGCGACCTAGGGATGTGCTCCTCACATTTCACGAAGGTTAGGCGTGATGTCTTGGTTTTAACTTTTTGTCGTTGTACTTTTTGGTTTGTTTCAAAATGTAAACATAGTTTTTTGGTAATTATTAAGGGAGTGTTTGGCCGAATTTATAGATTTTAGTGGTCTTTTTAAAAAAATTAAATTTGGGTAAATTGTTCCCTCTTGAATTATTTGATGCCCAGGCACTTGTGCCAGCTCGTGGGGATTAGGAATGCCCTTTGGGCCTTGCCGTAGACTAGGTTGGTCCCCAGTTTTGATGGTGACCCAGCTCGGTTCGTGATACTTTCCATACCAAAATAGTTTCAAAGGAAAAAAACAAAACAATACTATAATAGTTTCGAAAATTCCTTTTTGGAATAACCCATTCCATTTCACATAACCACACAAAAACACACTTAACATCACAATCATGCATGCTTGGTGTTACTATTTATGGAGAAACTTGATATCCATAACCTGTCACTTTGATGGTGGTACATCACACCCAATATCCATCCCATTCAAGTCACACATAACCATTTAAGACAATAACTATGCCAACATAATCCTTTAAAAACCATTTCAATAAAATTGTCCATTTTTTTAAACTGATTTTCCATGACTCAAAATAAACAACCATTTAAAAATCATCATTTTAAAATCATGTTACCACTTCCACTTTCCACCCAAACCCCCAATTTTCATAATTCAATAAACCGTCATAAAAGAGGTTTTCCATAAATAAATTCAGAACAAATTCACAATAAATTTCAAGAAAAATAACCAATTTGAAATAAATCCATCGATTTATAATAATAGTAGTTAGTATTGAGACCACTAACCTTAGAAACTATGGATAAAATAAATAATACCATGAATTATTCAATAAAACGATGTTAAATCTCAAAAAACTAGACTTATATCTCATTTGATAACAAAAAAACTTACAAATATCACCATTATAGGCATCAAATATCATACATCTATCCTTAAAAGACAAGATCTTTGAATCCAATATAGGAAAGGGAAATATATTTAAGGTAAATCACCTAAACTGGAGACCTACTAAGGGAATCGAGCTTCAACGCAACATGATTTTCCAGCAGATCGCTTCTGGATCAAAGGGGAAAGTCTCCACAGCCTTTGTAAGGATGAAAATCCAATTTAGTGTCCAAAATAGTGAAAAAAAGAGTCTTAGATGTGAAAACAAGAAAGATTCACCTTTTAGGATCTAAATTTAAACATTGCACGATTGGCTCACACAGTTATGAAAATCATGCCCCAAAGATGTTCCAAACTCTACCTCAAGAAGTACCTCACACGGTTGGATTTCATGGATAGACAAACTATGTTCCAATTTTGATGAATCCCTCGACCTCTCATTTTATGGTTACTCCTAGATGGATCCATGGTTTGACCAAGTCGTGTGCCTACCCAGAAGCCCCACGTTTCTCTTTGATCAATTTCATGTAGGAGTCGTGTGGTTTCTACTAACCATTCTAAAACCAGCCACCTTTAGAAAAGACCTAAAAACATCCCAAAATTCCTCTAAAACTTCCCAAACATCACCAAAACATTTTATATACTTAAAATAAAAAAAGAAATGGTTACTTACTTGAAACCGTGGGTGCTACATTTTTCCCCACCATTGAACTTTCTATCCTCGAAAAGTAGATAACCATCATTTTCCTAAAAGATTTTGAGGAATTGCTTGACCATTTCTTTCTTCCACTCCCAAGTTTCTTCCTAAATCTAACCATATTTCCACAGAACATGAACTATACTGATTCTTTTCTCATTCAAGTCTTTCTATTTCCTATCCAAAATCAATACTAGCATATGAACAAACCATAAATATGGCTCTAGGTCAATGTGATCCCATTGAATCATATGGTCAGGATGAAACTAATACTTCTTTAAACAAAGATACATTAAACACATTATGTACTGCACTATACAGTACTGAAAAAGAAAACTGATATGCCACCTCACTAACCCATTCAAGTATCTCAAATGGCCATATATATCAAGGAGATGAATTTTCGTGCTTCCCAAAATGATGATTCCCAAGCCTTGGAGAGATTCCCAACAACACATGATCACTGACCTCGAATTCCAATAGTCATTGATGATGATTCACATATGATTTATGACATCTTTGAGTTGTCTCCATTTTCTTCATAATCAACTGAAACTTATTTGTTGTCTTTGGGACAAGGATTAACCGAATTAGTGAAGTATCAGCTATTTCCACCCAAAAAAGTGTAGAATAACAAGGATGCCCATAAAATGCTTCAAAATAATCTATATGCATTGAAGCATGACTATTGTTGTTATATGAGTAATACACTAATGGTTAGTGCTCTTCCCTTGAGCCACCAAAATCCATTACAAACCCTAAATCAGGTCCTCTAAAGTTTGTATTGTCCTTTTAGATTGTCCATCCATATGAGGATGATACAATGTACTCATTTTCAAATGATTCCCAAGAGATTTCTGTAAGGATTTTTAGAACAATGATGTAAACCTAAGATATCAGTCTGATACAATCGAAACTGGTATGCCATGATTCTTTTTCTACATATAATATATAAATTGTGGACATGTCCTCCACTGTATGAGATTCATGAATGGGAATGAAAGAATTTGACTTTACGAGCTAATAAACTATCAACCATATGTAATCATGTTTTTGAACCATTCTTGGGAGACCTATCACAAAATACATAGCTATTTGATTTCATTTCCAAAATGGAATAGGTAATGACTACATTATACTTTCTAGTCATTGATGCTCATCCTTAACCTACAAAAATGTAATGCATGTCGAAAAAAACACTGCTACCTTTTTTTTAATACTGATCCACCAAAACCTTGATTTCAACACCATATACATATTCTTTATTCTAGGATGAACAATCTATCTTGAATGGTGGTAATAAAGAAGAGGTTTTTCTTGAAAATCCATATGTATGACTATCCGATTTTGAAACCAGAGAACTGAATTCCCATCCAAATTCCATACCTAAACTACCTCCCCACCATTGAGTTTTGACCTCATAGAAATGCCTTCTAAATCTGATGTGCGTGCCTATTTAACTATAAAAAAAATCACAAATGAATGAGACTGGAAAGAAAACTACAACATCACCTTGGTCTTCACATTCCATGTTCATGTCAACTATTAATAACATAAACTACCACTAATCTAAAGCCTTCATTTCCAACCGAGAATATGACTTTATGCTTAATGAATCTGCCACTAAATTTCCTTAACCCAGTGTATATAGAAATTCAAATTCAAAAAATTATAGATACTCTATTTGTAGTATTTTTATCAGATTCAGATCTCTTTCTAAGAAAAATGTGTTTCAATCTCTCATGATCCTTAAACACATAAATTCCTCTCAAAATAAGTAATGAACCCATGCATTTAAAGAAAGTAATACAGAAGATAACTCCAAAATGGTTTTTGGGTAGTTATTCTCATGAAAACTTAACTACCTTGAGCCATAAGTAACAACATGATATCCCTTCATGAGAACACATCCCAACCCAAATCTCAAAGCATCACAATACACCATGTACCCTTGTCCTGATTATAGAAATATCAAGATTTATGCCAATATAAGGGAAAACTTTAGCTCATGATAGGAAATATGACATTCCTTATTCCATTTAAATGGATCATTAATCCTTGTAAAATATATCATAGGTGAATATAGTCATGAAATGTCATGAAAAAATCATCAACAACAACCATCCAATCCAAGAAAAGTATATATCTTAAAGAAATTATTTGGTGGTTGACAATAGATAACAACTCTATATTTTATAGATCCATATAAACAACTATTTCAGAGAATAAATGGACAAGGAAACATACCTATTGTATCCAAAAATCACAATTTGATAATTTGGTATACAGACAATGATCTCTCAATATTCCCAACATTGTCACCAAGTGTTTCTCATGCTCAACCATTGTCCTTGAATACACCAATAAGTCATCCAAAAAAACAACTAAAAAATCAAGATATCATTGAAATATGTGATTAATCAATTCCATAAAGACTTAATGTGCATTAATGTGATCAAAATACATAACGACGTACTCATAATGTCCATATGTACTTATGAAAGCTGATTTTTCGAATATCCTCTTTGTGAACCCGAAATTAACGATATCATGAGTGCAATTCAATATTATAGAACCATTAATCTCCCTTAAATTGATCGAAAATATCCTAAATATGTTTAATTTGATACCTATTATTTATCATAACTTGGATAATCTTACAATAATCCACACAGAACCAGAGAGTTCTATGTGAAATTTTCACAAACAAGATCGCTGCTACCCATAGAGACATGATAGACCAAATAAAAAATTTCCTTTCCAAATCTTACAACTACACATTAAGTTACCTATATTCTATTGGTTTCATCCGATAATATGGAATGGAAATAGGATTGATCCTTGGATGGATATCAATCATAAACTTCACATCTCTTGTGGTTGGAAACCCTGAGAATTTTTTGGGAAAACATCCTGAAACTGATCAAAATCTTTTGGAAAAATAATATTCATGTTCTCTTACATTGATTCCAAATTGAACGATTAAAGATAGTATGATATAGTTCCTATAAATGGTGCTAAAAATATTGTTTCACCTGACTTTAGATTCCTATCTCCTATAAAGACATGATCCACACCATCCTCAGTCATGGAACTAACCCTTCTGGTATAACACTCAATGTATTCCTTGAACATTTCCAACCAATCCATACCATGGATTATAACATAGAAATCCATATCAAGAAAAAATAAATTCCATATCAACTTAGATCCATAAAAAGTTATAGAATATACTTTACACATAGAGGCTCAAAATTCTCTTCGACAAAGAGAAGTTTGAAGGTTCAAAATAGAAGGAATAATCTCAACATTTGTCAATATGAGATGAAAAAATGAGAAGAAATAAATGAATGGGATGCAACCATATCAAAACAATGCTTCTATAAGGGTAGAATTTAGTAGAATTGTACCTCTCACTATCGATGGTCTAGATTGATCATCCACAATCAGCTTCTCATCTCCATACAATTGCTTAATCACCACATTGTGTTTCTTATTTCCCTATTTATATTGACCTTTATAATGAGTCATGGTTTTCATAGAATCATCATGGATAGCTCATCTCTTCTAATGAGAGGTATTCTACAGCCCTCATCCCACTAAATCATATAGCATTTGCGGCACATGATAAGTGTCCCGAACACCCGACCTTAGATAACTGTAATAATATCACTGAAGATTCCACATCTAGTTGAAATTTTGGCTCGATCTATGTGGAAGTACCATTTCACTTCATGTTGTATAAATAATCACTTTAGAAACATCGTGTATTTCTCTTAGTTTTTTAGGAATATTCAATGATCCCACCATATGATTTTGAGCCATCCCACTACCTTGGAAATAGGTATCCCTCTTCTAATTTCTCATAGCATTATAGTTCCACTGTTTCCTATAGGTATCAACAAGGTCCCTCCATCTGTATCTCCTTGGATGTGCCATTCTGCCACCATCTCTCTATTGAACATCTATGTATAATCCATTATACAAAGCATGAAAATTTTGAGCGAATCTCATACCTCACCATGATTCAAAAATTCATGGCTTCAATGATTCACTTTCAACAAATTCCAGCATAGAGTGGACTAAATTCATAAATTTACCTACATAATCTGTCACTGAGAAGTTCTCTTGCTTCAAGCTGAGAAGTTTTGTCATTATTTACATCCTGGATGTATAAGGATAAAATCATTTAATGAACAATTATTCCAAATCCTACCATGTAATGAATTGGTATAATTTATCCTGAAATACTAAATCCCACAACTGGCATGCAAGAACCACCAGCATATACGTTTCCAACTTGAATTTCAGCTCTATTAGTGTGCCATGAAAATTAGAGATTCGATTCATCCTATTCAACCCCACCTCTTTCTTCTATGGTTTAGAATCACCCTGAAATATGGGTGGATTCTACTTTTGGAACTAGATGAAATGATCCACATACCTTGGTTCATCCCTCATGTTCCATTAGTCTATATAGAATGAAAATATTGAATTATACTCTGAACCAGTTGTTAGTGAACCTGTGGCTCAGGTGAAACTGCATTCTCAACGACTTCCTCCAGTTCATTTCTGTGACACCTATTGGGTACCATTTATAAAAACACAACAATCACTCTATGTTTCATTCCCTATAAAATAAAGGATTAATAATTCAAATTATATAGTATCACACATATGAGAATATGGATTTCGAAAAATTCCATATTTTTCATGTTCAAACATTTTTGAAATTTTCAAAATTCTTTTTAAAATCAACCCATTTTTAAAATATACATATCATGCATTTATCAAAATCTCAAATTTAAAAATATTTTCAATAGTTTTAAAAAATAATCATTTTTTACACACAATCATCAATCATCAATCAAAATAAAATATACACTTCTAGTGGGATGTTATTTCTACAATGCATGTCATGCTCTTCTCATTGGCAAAACCCATGAAAATGAGATTGCAACTCTTATAAGTGTCTCCAAAACAATTATGTACCCATATTTCTAGTAACTTGAAGTTCATCATAAAAAGGTTATCTGCATCTTTTCATTCCCTACATTTAATGTTTCGATAATACTATTACTTTCTACTATCCCTACTCAATGACTAAACCACAATGATGGTCAACTCCAAGACCAACACAACTGATATCCATATATTGATCAAACTGATATCATTTGAAATTCATGTACTGAACAACTGATACCACTTGTAAAATTCCAACCCTCCTCATTGGCTTAAGTCGAGGTAGAATTGATACATGGCCTTAAGTGACCTCCCCAAGAAAAGGATGGAAAAAATGCCAAGGTATTTACAAATGATTGGGGGATGATTTCCCTAAAATCAAAACAAACACAATCAAACATACGATATCCAAAACCACTAAATGATGCATGTGAACAATGTAAGATAACTCAATGTATATAAATATTACCCACTACATCAGAGTATTAAGGAAAAACCAAGATCAACATTATCTACAAAGAAGAAGACAAAACTAACAAAACTCAAATTCTCCGAGGTCATACTCCATAGATCCCAATATGATATATTCTTTAACTACAAAAAACATCCCAATAATCATCAAAAAACACTAAATAAATGTGATTCTTTACCTTTACCTATGTCTCGATAAATTATATTTGTAAAATCACTAAAGTTCTAAGTAGGGGTGAATAATGAAACTCAATAAGTTTTCCCAAAATTACTTCCCTACTCACGCCACTAAGATATAACAACTTAGAAAATTAATATAAAATAATTTTTTTAAAATAATTTAAAAAAATTTATATCAAATTTAATGAGTTCACACCAAATATTTTCCATACTACAATAGTTTCCAAGAAAAGAAACCAAAAAATACATTAACTGTTTCACAAATTCATTTTTGGAATAACCCATTCCATTTCACATAACCACACACACAAAAACACTTAACCATACAAACAAGAAAGATTAAGGTTATCATTGATAGTGGAACATCACATCCAGAACCCATCCTTTTGATGGTGATACTTCATGATGAATATCCATCCCATTCAACTCAAGATTAAACATTTAATCTAATAACCAGGACAACATATTATTTTATAAACCATTTCAATAAAACTATCCCTTTATTGAATACACTTTTACATGAATCAAAACCAATCAACCATTTTAAAATCATATTTCCACATTTACTTTCCACAAACCACCAATTTTCATAATTCCAAAACTGTCACTAAATTGGGTTTTCATCATGCAATTAAAAAAACTCAGAATAAATTTCAAGAAAAAAAATTAATTTAAAATCAAGAATTCTAGTACTAATAAGTAGTGTCGAGAGTGAATCCACCTACCATGGAAACTATGGATAAAATGAAGAACAACATAAATTCTTCATCAAATCTATGTTGAATCTCTAAAAACCCGTCTTAGATCTCATTCCCTAACATAGAAATAGAAAATATCACCATTATTGACATAAAATATCAAAGATCTATCCTCAAAAATCTATATATATGAATCCAAGATAGGTAAGAGAAGTATATATAAGGAAGACTAACTAAAATGAATACATACCAAGGTAGTTGGGCTTCAACGCACTAAGATTTCCCACCAGATCACTTACGAATTAAAGGAGAAAGTCTCCACATCCTTTGGGAGGAATAAAACTGAGTTACGGTAAAAATATACTAAAAAAATAAAGTATTAGAGGTGAAAACGATTGAGATCGATGGTTTAGGATCTAAATTTAAACTGTGCATGGTTGGATCGCATGGTTAGGAAAACTGTGTGCCAACCATGCACCAGCCTCGACCTCAAGGAGCCACTCACACGGTTGGCTCACACAGTTATAAAAACCTTTCACCAACTATGAAATATCCCTTTAAATCACATTACATAGTTACTCCTAGATGGCCACACTATTTGGACAAACAATGTGCCTACCCAGAATCCTTATTTCACTATGCACATTTTCCAGTAGGAGTTTCATGGTTTCTACTAATCATTCTCAAACCATGCACCTTTATAAAAGCCCCAAAACATTAAAATAAGTCATATAAACCATCCCAAACATAACCCATACACTTTACATACATATAATACATAAATAAAGGGTTACTTGAAACCAAGGGTGATGCATTAATGATATTTCATAGAAGTTGAGGGTAAATATAAGGGTATTACTTCTCATTTTTTTATTAAGATATATTCCATGTTCACCATATATGTCATTTTTTTGTGGTTTATATACTACACCATAGAGTTATACTATCATAATTTCCCTTTAATTCATGATATTTACATATCCATCTCACATTCTCTCTTTCAATTGAATTTAATTCAAACATTAACAATGTCACATGGGTTTTCTTTAATAATATCTCATTAAAATTAGATTGTAATTATATTAATTTACACTATGAAATTTTATTATTATTTATATCTATAATACCATAAATTTTATTAACCTTTTGTAATTTTTTAGGTTTATACGCTGTTTTATCATTTTACCTAGAAATAGTTTATAATTCATCCAGAATGATGGTTATAAGTGAAACATACATTTTCTCTTCCTTTTGGATTGGAATTGATTTATTCAATGCATTTATTTATCATATTATTTTATAAAAGTAATTATCCCATACTCTATTATTTCTTAATGTTATATTATATTTTGTTTTACTTATTTTTAAAAAAATAAATGAACTTTTCATCTTTCTTCATTAATGTTTTCTATATGGTTACTTTATCCCATATTTTTATTTGGTTTTTTTAAGAAGATTAATTTTTATGAATTAATCATTATTTAAAATAATTTCTATTTAATTTATTATTATTTTCCTAAAATTATTATTTTAGACATTATTTTTATTTAAGATGAAATTTATTAGAAATAAAATGATATTTTTTTCTATAGATATTTTCTAATGAGATTATAAACTACATTTCATTTATGTGAATATATTTTACTGTTTAATTTTTTTACTATGGATATTCTCTAATGATACCATCCCCATTATTTATTTATATGTATAATGATAATGCATTATGGAAATTTTCATGAAACCTGTATCTTTCTCACAGGTTAACTATACTATGACAGAATTATGAATATTTTTATGTTTGTGTGGCACATACATGTTTGATATTTCATTACGTGATGAGTGAGACCAAAATTATATTTTACTTCAATGAATTGGGTGTTGATTTATACATCATGATATGACATGTAGGAGAATATATAAAGAAATAAATCCAATATTCTAATAGGAATGAGGAGTAAAACCAATCCACTATATTTTGGGACTATTTCCACTATGTGATGATGGTCTTGACAGTAATCATTAACATAATAAATTATTGTATACGATTATGTTTGTGCCACAATTATATATTATGACATGATTCTATGTTATGTTCATGGATCATGATTATTGACTCATGTTACCACACTCAAATAACTCATTTATAATGTTATGCCAAAATCTATATGTAATGATTCATGATTTATGATCCATATTTTATTTATTATGATTTTATTTTGATATATTTATTTACTTTGATTATTTTCTCATAAATACATGTTCATATTATGATCAATTATGATCTTCCATTGATATATCTTATGTTTACCTTTAATGAGAGTATGATTTCACCATTTTCTAATGCTTCCATTCCCTGATTAATGAAGAGGATAATTATATGTAATATTTCTAGAAGGATATCTTATGTGGAGATTTTATTGGAGATTTAGAATAAATATTATGAAATAAGAAGTTAATATAGGTAATATCTAATGACACTAAGCCTATATATTTTTGGATGTGCATTATTATGAGATGTTATGAATATTCAAATAAAAGGGTTTAATATGTATGAATGTCATTATTAGGTCATCTAAAAAACTAGGTGGAGAAAATTTTATTAATTAATCACGTTATACATTTTATAGTGGAAAATTTATTTCAGATTGTTTTCATATGTTTTGAAATCATTCATTAATATGGAAGGAAGGAAATATCACATGAATTATGTATCCCTTCTAAGTGATTTAATTACAATAATTACTGGAAAATATTATTAGAGTGATTCTAATAACTTTTTGACTATTCAAATAACTTGAAAATAGGTATATATATATATATATCAAACTTCTCTTCCATACCATGATATTTCTATGGTTCATATATTGTTTTTATAATATTTTAAAATCTAAATACTTTCATGTCATGTGATTATCATGAACCTAAAGATTTTAAAGAAGCTATAGAAGAGGGATATATTTGAGTAGCTAAAATATATTTAGTTCAAAATTTTTCCTTTTTTGAAATAATTTTTATGTTTTGAAAGAAGAACATTTTGAAAAATATTTAAATGTGAATTTATCATATTTTTTTAAAAATAAAGTTTATCTTGATGTATTTTAAAAAATATTTCTGAAATTCAACTTCTTCATAATCATATTGTTATTTTGATGAATTTAAATCAATCGATAAAGATATTATTTGAAAAAAAATTGAAGAATTTTGAAAATATTTTAATGTATTGTTTCTTTTCATGGACCCTCACTCTTTAGGAATGATTCACAATTATAATTGGAAATTTAGGTAAAGGTATGATTTTTTTTCATAACATTTAGCTTATATTTTGAAATTGAAAATATAATTATGTAGAGATTGATGAATTTAAAGATATTTTACATATTATTGATTATAGGAAGGGAGTATTATGCGGTAATTTTCCAAATTTTGGTTAATGGTTTATAAAGGAGTTATATGTTTTAATAGTCTACATAAAGGGTTTAAAGATCTTGGATATTGATATTTTTAACTTATTTTCATGTTGTTAAAAATTGTGAATATGTAATGGAATTAAGTGGGAGGATATAATAACTTACATTTTTTGGTATATATTTTTCATGATAAAATAGTGTAGAATTATAGTTTAATGTAAAAGAATAAATGTTTTTTCCTTAATGCTATAAAATTACATATTAAGGAATAATTTAACCTATAAGATCAATATATATACAATAGGATAGTCTCAAAAAAAGACTATATGACTGAAATATTCATTATCTCGTTCTTCCATTAGAATAAACCTAGAAAAGATAAATATATAATAAGGAAAAAATATAAATTTTAATGTAATTTTAAGGATTAATGAGAAAATATAATGTGCATTTTTTGAGGTAAAATTATATAGAGGAAAAATATAAATATTTAGTGAAGACATTGTATATATTTTGGGGTATCCATTATAGGTAGTCATTATATGACCATTAGGGACACCATTATATGATAAATAAAAAACTTATGATACCCATTATATGATTATAAAAATGTATTAGGTCTAATTAGATGCTCATTTTATATTAGAACAGTAACTAAATTTATTTCGTGTTAGAAAATATGTTTTATTGAAGGTTAAGTTAATTTATGTGACCTAATTTTTAATATCAATTATTTAATTAGTGAAATGTTTTATAAATTGGTATTTTAGGTAATTATATGAATTTATATTTCAATAAAAAATACAACCTTATATCTCTATATATCTCTAATATCTATAAAAATATTTTCCTCTATAATCATTAACTCCAAATTCCTTAAAATTTTACTTTATAATTGAACTATTCATTACCTTTTAATTTCCTAAAATATGAATCATATATATTAAAAATAAAAGGATAAAAATTTCATATATATATAATATATAAAACCATGAAATTTGAAATTGTATTTATTTTATGATTAGAACCTTTAAAATTTAAAAATAATATTTATGTAATTAGTCACAGAATTGGAATAGTGCTTTGAGTATAAAAAATCCTCATTATTTATATATTAAAAATATTAAATGCATCAACTCACGTTTATGTATAATTTAATAAATAATGGTTTATGTCCTGAACAGAGTCTTGAATGGGTAAACTGAGACCACCATTGAATCAGACCACATGTTTTACTTGGGGCACAATATATGTTTTCTCCATGTTAGTCATTTCGGTTGAGGGAAGTCATTAGTATATTAAATAAATAATTAATCTAATTAAATAATCTATCTATTATTTAATTTACAAGACCTAGAAAAAATCTATATAACCTATGAAATATCTAATATCTAGTATCATCCAAATAACCCTAATGATTAAATATTTGTGATCAAGGTTTAGAGAGATGGAAATTGGATTTAAGACCTGGAATTATTGATGAACTTCATGGTTTCCTCAATGACATAGCCTGTATGAACACATTCTTCATCAAATATTGAAAAAATATTAAGTTACGATATTGTTTTAGTGGATTTAATTATGTTCTAAATGTTTTTTTGAACGTAGATTTATTCCTCTTGAATTGTTAATTTTTCAACCTTTATTTTTCATGTTAAATTAGATTTTATTCTTTAATTATAAATTAAGGATCTGTTATATTGATTATTTAAATTCATATGATTATTAGATTCTGAATCATTAATGATGTATATACTGAACATGAAAACCATTTATTTCTCAAATTTATGTTTTATGGTTTTCCTGCACCGTTATATGTTGTTCATAACCAGTATTTTAGTGGTTAGTGACTCAAATTTTCTCACAAATCCATTTCATTACATGAATGATTTTCTTCTCTATGGATAATGGTTAGGGAATCAGTGTGGAAGATTTAGGAATAGTGGTAAATAATTTTCGGTGATGGAAACTGAAGGAATGATTGGGTGATGGATGATTTGTGAGGTAGGATATCTGAGAACTACATGCAGCATTATGGATGTTATTTTCAATGAATGTTGGTTGGAATCAGGCCACTGATAGTGACATTATTATAGTTAACATGGGAGGTGAGTGTTTTGAACCTAATTCATGTAACACCCATAGATTTTTTAAAATATATTTATATATGAATTTACTATTTTCTATATTTTGTGTTACATGAAACATCGAGTTCATAACGTGTTACATGAAACCCCATGTTTAGTTTGCTTTAATCCAAAATCTATGTTTAAATGAAACATGACATACTATTAAAATATTATTTTTATAGCTATGAACTATCTGTTGGAATGGTGGGTACTAATAATAGTAACTAAATTATGAAATTATATAGTATTGACATTTATATTAAATTAATTCTTTGGTGTCCAATTAATTATAAAAGTTAATAAAACCTATTTTAAAATGAAGGAATTTTTTTCTGAATTTTTTTTATTCACACAAACTTGTTTTACCACAATAAATTTAAAAAATCACATTTATTAAATAATTTTAATTAAATTTTTATATTAAATATTAAATCATTTATTTAAAATTCATCTTATATGTTTCCTAGACACAAGATATGAATAAATCCAATTTTATACGTAAAAACTGTAGTTTAAAAAAAAACCTGTTTTTTCTCCTAAAAAATGTTATTTTAAAAATAATTTTCAAAATTTTAGAAACCCAATTTAAAAAAGAATGTACATTTTTTAAAATATTTATTTATAATTATCAAATGGAAATTTTCTGAGAATTTTTTGAACAGATTTTTTGGTGAATAGTAAAAATACCAACTTTTATTTGAAAACTGCTTGTTCATTTAAAATATTTTATAGTTAAACTTTATTTTTAAATTTTATATAAATTAAAAATAGTTCAATAATATATTAATTAATCCAATTTAGTCCATTAAAATCATTTTCATATTTAATTTTTATATAAAACCATTGTAAACATAATAACATTTTCTTTTGGAAAAAATCCATTTTCTCATCGCTTCTATCAGATTAATTTAAAATAAAATTTTCCAATTATGAGAATGGAATTTGGAAAAATGGATTATATATTTTTATTATCTAATATATTCAACTTAGTTTTTGACCAAAATTAATAGTGAAAACAGTAAAAATTAATTACCATGATTAAGGAAAAAATGGGTTACCAGTGTGTTAAACTAAACAAATAAGGGTTAAAATGACTAAAAAGTTTTCTATAATATGTTTTATGTATTTATTTTGATCCTATAATTTATAATCCTTGATAATAATATATTTTTATCCATTTTTCATGAGAAAAAGGTGGGCACACCTTTTTCTTTTAAAAAAATACAAGTGTGCCACTCATCTCACTTATAAAATGCCACCCACTATTTTCTCTTATTCACAACTTGAAATCCTTTTGGTTTTTCTAATACCTAACCATATAACTTCCCAAATTCTATAATATCCTCTTAGAACCATTATTGTGGTCATAAATCTACCTTGTGAAGGAATTTTATGCAAACCTAAGGAGGAAACCCAAAGAGAGGTAATGTTTTTTAACGACCATTTTTTTATTTCTTCCCCCACCAACTAAAATTATTATTGAACCATGATTTTATATTAAAATAACTATCATACATATAATTATATTTTTTTATGTTGAGTTCTTGACTTATAGCCATCTCTACATCCATCAAATGGGTTATGAAATCCTCATCTATGTATATAGCGGTCTACCACCTCGTGAACTGATGTCATTCAATTTTCCATTACCACCTCTCATGGTTGGGTGTGATGATGAATATAAAGTATATATTTGAAATTTATATCATAATTATAAATATGGAGTCATTATATCATATACTTATTTTTTACATCCCACTCTTTATGGGATACGATAACATCGCTCGTGTGTATGGTGGACTACCACCTCACAATGTGATGTGATTCATTTTCACTAACTCTTTCCATAGAAGATAATAAGGGTAAAGTTAATTAATATATGTGATATAAATGAATTAATTATATTATTAATGGAATATTTTTAATTATTAAAATTTAATATATCATTTTTCTCTTAACTTTTCACTCACTGAAAGATGATAACGTTGTTCACGTATGTGTCGACTACCACCTTCATGAAGCGATATGACTCTCTTTTCATAACCACATCACAAGGATAATATTTATAAGTATATTTAAATAAATTATAAGGTATTTATTATATTATTATAATTTTTTAAATATTATATTTTACTTACCACTTTTCCATAATGATCATTGAAAAATTGAATTGTTACTCATGTGTACGTATGACTTACAATCTCTATGATTGTAGCATATATCATTTCTCAAAACTAACTTTAATGATTAGACTTACAAGTATAATTGATTTATAAATATGATAATTATATCATTATTATTATTATGGATATGTTGGAACCATGATCAATGTACAAGTATTGAAAATAGTAAATCCAAATATATATGGAAAATAAAGCGGTTATTTCCCAAAACGTGACTTTAACATGGAATTGATGATTAATGGGTAATAAAATGACATTATTAAATCATATATGGTATGATATATGTAATTTTGGTTATTTAATATACTTATAATATTTATTTTATTATATATTAGGTTTTAATGAGTTTGAAGGATGTCGAGACTTACTGTAAGGGATTTTTAGTATCTCTTTTATTTCTAGGAGACATATACAGACTCACCACTCATTTATTTTGTATGGTGTATTTACTTACCCTTTGACATGTTATATATTTAATATCATTTTTTTCATGATATTTTTAGTTTCAATTTATGTTATGAATTATTGGGGCTTACGATTCAAAATATTACTAGTGCGGTAAGGGGTTTCCGTCTCACTTTTATTTTTCTATGAGACACTTGCCATATTCCCCACGTGATTATCTTAGGTGGTGTATATAATGAACATGAATGTATTTTATGAATATTATACATAAAATTATGGTTATTTACAAATCTGTTTTAGGATCTCTATTTCATGGGGTTTATGGTTCAAAAGGTACAAATTTTTTAATAGATATTTATCTCAATTCGACTTCTTTGAGTCATATAATTTTGTTATGCTCCTATATTTATGTAAGAAGTGTATATAAAATCTATTTGGCATAAAATATCATGATTTTTTTAGAATAATTATATTTTAAGTTTCATTTTATGATATTCCTTCTGGGAGAATATGTTTCAATGTTACCAAAAGTGGTAAAGATTTTATGTTACAATCTTATTGTTTATCAGTATTGTTTATAATTTTGTTTACAATGGTAGAATAATATGATACTTATCTTAATAATATAATTAATTATATTATAATATAGTTATTTTATAAGAATACTTGTATTTTCTTATTTCTCTCACTTCATTTACTCAAGAGGTCAAAAAGTTTTTTTAAGAAAAATCATTTTTTCAGTCAAAAACACATTTTTCATAAAAAACCATGTTTACGAAAAAAAATTAAAAAAAGTTTTGATAATTTTTTAAAATAATTTATTAAATTATTTTTCACATGTTTTAAATTTTACATAATTTTTTAAAGGAATCATCATGTCATTTTCAAAAATAATTCTCATTTAGATTTTACCAAAAATATGAAAGAAATATTTCTGTATGGAATGAATGGAATTTATTATCATCATGAACATTATTTTTTTTAATATACATTTATAAATTTTCAATTTTTTTTCAAATAAAGGATTTTTAAAATGTTTTATGTTTTTAAAAGTGATTTTCAAAGAAAATGTATCTTCCTTAAGAAACGTTCCAGGTACTTTGTCTTTCAAAAATAATTTTCCATATAAGATGACATCATTTGATATAACTTATTATTTACTAGGAATATAAACCTATTATATTATTATTATTATTTTTTCTAAATGGTTTATTACAAAAATATTTTTATGAAACATGTTTCTTTTACATGAGTTAATCCATTACAAAATTCTTATAAAACCAGTTTCTTCTTTCACATGTCATGCTTTAATGAGACAATGAAATGATTATGAAACCTATCTATTTTATACAAGTTATGATATTATAAAATTTTTATGAAACCCATATATTTTCCATTGGTTATGTTATTATAAAATGATGAAATTATTATAAAACCTGTTTATTTTCCATAGTTTATGCTATGATGAAATATTTAATGAAACCCATTTCTTTTCATGGGTTCTGATATGATGAATGTTCTATAATTTTATGTCTTATAAATGTATGTATTATTATCTGTGTGGGAACTATATCTCCCTATAATTAATTGGGTATTTATTAATGTTATGTGATCTTAATAGGTATATGTGAGGTTATCACAAAACTAATAGAGGTTACCTAGGAGTTTATCCCAAGCATGAAACAGGGTACATGGGAGGTCATCCAAATCCCAAAAGTGGGTAAATGGGTGGTTATCTGAATCCTAACATGTTATGAATTTCTTGGTTTGTATCTTTGACATAATATTTTATATGCTAATGTGTATTCCACAAATTTATTTCTTATGATAATGTTTTTCTCTCATGGATCATGTTCTTGTATTTCATTATGATTCATGTCTTATGAACTACTAATCATTATGCCATGAATCGATATTATGATCTTTGATATATAGGGAAGAGTTTTCAAATATTATGATCAAGTTTTATACCATTATTCTCAAATTATGTTTCCATATTTCTATTCTTTACCCTTAATGAGCATCTGATCTCACACTTTATTATGTTTCCTTACCCCAGGCTATGAATATATATTTTAAGTAAGGTATATTTGTTAAGAGTACTAAAGGGGAAGATCTTAATGGGAGATGTTGATGATATTTCCCTAAATTATAATATTATGTACCTAGTCTCCAAAGACACTATACAATTACTACCCTAATGTGTGTGTGTTGTGTAATGTGTTGAATATTTATCTAAAAATATGTAATATCTATATATAAAAATTATGGGTTTCTATAGTTGGTATTAGAGGAAAGGGATGGAATCTGATCCTTGCAAACTCTTAGGTGTGTGTTTTGGATGAATCATGGCTCTCTACCCAAGTGATTCATGAGGAAAGGTACTCCACTAGGTATGGTGGTGCATCCCACATAGGAGGTGTAGTATCCTATAGAGTTACCTAATATATATCAATTATAGTCAACTAAAAATAATTCTTGACTTCTATAGCTGATATTAGAGGAAAGGTTTAGTTAACTTTTGGAAGTTTGGATGTGAATAAATTAGGGAGATACATATCATTATTTATAAGTATATATCTCGGTATGTATTTAAGGATAAGTATAAGGATGATTTAAAATATAGAAAAATTTCATAGAATTTTTGTAAGGATTGATAAAGTGGTTTCAAAGAAATTGAATCCTTGTATGGATAATATAAGTAGATGTGGATATGACACAGAGGTACCTAGGGGTAACAACTCAAAAATGGGAGCATTGAATTGGACTCGATTTTCACCCAGTGCACAATAATGGGCCTTACTTCACACATGATTTGACAATCCCGGGGGATATTCTTGGGAAATTCACAAATTCCTTATGAACCATCATGAAGGATTTAAATATATAAAAACTATGAATGACCAAGGTTAAACCTAAGGTGTTATATATTGAAAGGAATGTGTCATGGTTTAAACATCATATAAGTGATTTTTTCATGATTATGTAGTTTTCCACTATGATTAGTGTCAGTAACACTATGATTTTTTGTTTTAGTCAATTAAAGGAACCAGAAGAAATTATTTTAACATTGAATGTGGTAGAGAATTTTTTTATGAGAATACAAATTGTATGATGATTGTAGTTAAGGATATTATGATCATGCCTTATCATATATCATGAAACATGATTAACAACATACACTTTAACCAAATACTATATTGACCAAAGAAGATAAGGATAGTGTTATATGAGTGTATAGGTAGTGGAGAACAAGGAGGAAATAATATTTAGTTTCTTATATGTCAAGAATTTCGAAAGAAGAACTCAAAGTAATGTATAATAAGGGAGATCAGATGATTTAGGTGTAGAAAATAAGGACACAATGTACATAACTACAAAAGAAAAATGAAACTATTGGTTAATTCAATGGATGAGAATAAAGGTCTCCCAAAGGTATCATTATTTTTTGAATGTTTTTAAAGTGGAAGGTATTAGCATTATGAAAATCAATGTCCTAATGGGACATCTCATGAGGAGTATCAGGAAGGTTTTATGAGTAATGTATTTTTTTGTTGATGATAAAGAGAATATTAATGACATAGAAAAGGATAGAAGTATTAAGGAATAAGATTATTATGCATAGCTAATGTCTTAAGGATGAGGTGTAATAATTGATGTGTTTATGTATTGGAATTTCATAATTATGATATATGAATCATAATATATATAATGATTTTTTAGATGGTTTTAATTAATGATTTCAATAATATTTTAAATAGAAATGATGGACTAGAAAAGTGATTTAATGTAATGGTGATATTTCGATTAAGGTATGATAACCCTTAATATTTTTCAGATGTTGAGATAATAATTTTGTGATAAATATATTTTTGATATGAATATGTAAATTGTTTAGTACTGATTACCTTAGTGGTCTGTGAAATCATTGGTGGAGTTTACAATATTTTTGGATTTAAGAAATATATCCAATAATATGTATTTTAAATAAGTAATAAGGAAACATTTATGTTTTAAATAAGGTTATATCCAAATTTAAGTTATTTCCATGTTTCAACAGAATACATTATAAAGTAATCCACATGTCTGGTATGAGATAATCAAGAGCCACATTATGATATGTATGAGATTAATGTTAATATTATTTTGATAAATTTAGTGACATTATTTATAAATTTTGAATGTTTTAAGGGTTATAATGTACAATTTTTTTGAAATGGTTTAAGTTTAACTTTGGATAAGGTTTTGGAGTTTAAATATTTACTCTCCCATATAAACATTTATCTATATTGGATAACTAGTGTTAACCTTTTTTTACTATAGATAGAAGGGATGACATATCATTATATTATGGATCTTATTTAGTGTCTCAAATATTAAAAATATATCTCATAGATTAATAGATGATGTGAAAATCGATCAAGGAACAACTAATGGATGAAATTATGCCTACTAAATAAAAAGATACCAGGTAAGTACATTTTTAAATATTGTCAGTGTAGAAGGAAAAAGAAATTCCTCCAAATTAAGAAAATGGTCTTGAAATAAAATGTTGTCCTGCTATCATTATTTTTTATGGTATTAATTAACTTGTTGTAATATCATTGCTTCACAATTTTGTGGTCATTGAACATCTCTAGATCACCCACTTTCTTGTGATCAATGATCTATATCACTCTTTATAATTATTTATACTTTTCTTCCAAGCCCATATCTTCACTTTCCACTTATTTTCTAAAATTTAGAAACCTAATATCTGTTATTCTAGAGGAATTTTCCACATCCCATACTATTTTTAAGTGGATGTTTTATTAACCATTTTTATAATGTGTTTTTCTATGAAGGAATTTTAAAATTTTAAACCTTTGATGAAGGAAAAAAATTTCATGGGTGAAATTATTTTTAAGGGGGTTAGAATATATCACCCCGATATTTCGAAAATATATTTTTAGATGAATTTAATATTTTCCATATTTATTGTTACATGAAACATTGAGTTTATCTTTCATTACACACAACTTTATGTTTAGCTTGTGTTAAATACAACATTGATTTTAAACGAAACTTGACATACTAGAAAAATATTATTATGATAGTTAATGCCTAGTTTCATGAATGAAGGGTATGAATAGGATTAATTATATTATAAAAATATACGGTTTACACAATTATATAAAAATAATTAGTTGATTCCAATTAATTATAAATGAAAATAATGGAAATATTTTTCTAAAAAACTATTTTTATTTGCACAAAAATGTTTAAACTCATTAAATTAAAAAAATAACTTTTGATGAATTATTTTAATTAAATTTACATATTATATATCAAATAAACTAGTTTACATTCTAATTATGTGTTTTATAGACAAGAGATAAGAATAAATCCACTTTAATGTGTAAAAACATTATTTCTAAAATGTGGTTATCTCACCTTTTTCAAAATTATTTTAAAATTAATTTCTAAAAAATTTATTAAAATAATTTTATAAAATAAATATTGATTTTTAAGTCATTATTTTATATTTTTTAGGTTATTTTTTGAGATTTTTTTTTGAAAAGACTAATTTTTTATGAATAATAAAAAATATTGAATTTTAATTGAAATTTGTGTTTTATTTAAATTATTTACAATTTTAAATTAAATTTTAAATTGGTTTTAAATTAAAATTAGTTTATTTTTATATATATTAATAAAATTTAGGTAATTGGAATAATTTAAATATATAATTTTTATATAAGAATTTTGTAATCTTTTGAACATTTTCTCTTTGAAAAAACATTCTTTTTTGCCACATCAATGAGATTAATGTTAAATTCAATTTTTATATTTTGGTAAATGGAATTTAAAAAATTGTTTAAATATTTGGAATAAAAATAATTTATATTATATAATAATTTCAACTTAATTATTTACAAAATGTAATACTAAAAAAAGGAAAAATTAATTACCGTGGTTAAGGTAAAAGTGGGCTTACCGGGGGTTATACTCAACAATAAGGGTTAGGATGACCTAAAACTTGTATAAAATATATTATATGGCCATATATGGACACTATAATTTATAATTATCTATAAAAATCTATTTTATATCCTGTTTTCATGATAGAACATGGGTTTACCTTTTTCTTTTAAAAAATTACAAGTGTGCCACTCACCTCACTTATAAAAGGCCGCCCACTCTCTTTTATTCTTCAAACCTTAAAACCATTTTTTAGAAAATATATTTTCAAATCACATCCAAAGTTCCCTTATCAAATCCTAAATTATTACTTGGGAATAAATCAAACCTAGGAAGTCTTTTGGTGCAAACCTAAGAGGTTACCCAGAAAAGAGGCAATGTTCTTCAACAAGTTTTTTTATTTCTTTATCCACCTTCTTAAATTATATTAAACCATTAAAATATAATAAAATCAGTATCCTAAATATAATGACATTTTTATGCTATTTTAATAACTTAAAACCTTCTCTACTTCCATCAAATAGATTTCAAATCATCATTTGTGTGTGCGGCAGACTACCACCTCGTGAACGGATGTCATCAATTTTTCCATTAACACCTATGAAGATTGGGTATGATGACAGATATAAACTATATAAATTATATTTATAACAAAATTATACCTTTGTTTTAATTATATCATATATATATATATCTTTTTTACTTTCCATTGTGCAATGGATATGATAACATCTCTCTTGTGTACGGCGGTTACCGCCTCACGAAGTGATGTGATTCGTGTTCACTATTTTTTTTACATGGAAGATAACACGAATAAGTTTAATGAATATATATAATATAAATGAAATATTTATGATATTAATGAAATATTTATCATTCTGAAAATATAATATATCATTTTATTTCTTACCATTTCACTCATTGAAAGACGATAGAATCATTCTTGTATGTGTGGACTACCACCTTCCCAAAGTGATTTGGCTCTCTTTTCTTTACCAAAACACATGAATGATATGTATATGTATATTTAAAGAAATAATATGGTATTTATGATATTATTATAATTATTCATTGATAAGATATCACTAACCTCTTTCCAAAATGATCATCGATAAATGGAAACGTTATTCATGCTTATGTATGACCTACCTTCTCCATTATCGTAATGTACTTCATTTATAAAAAACATCTCTAATGATCGGTATTAAAATTATAGATGATGAATAAAAATAAAAAATTATTTCATTATTATTATTTTAGAGAGTATTGAACCTTGATCAATGTAAGAGGATAAAAAATTACAAATCAAAACATATATGAAAAATAAAGTGGTTATTACCCAAAATGTAACATTCACATGGAATTGTTTATAAATGGGTAATAAAAGTACATACGTAAATCATTTATGATTTGATATATGTATGTTTTTTCTCTAATATATTTATAATAAAATTATATTTATCTTATATAAGGTTCAAATGAGTATGAAGGAATTCAAGACTTGCAGTAAGGTATTTCTAGTATCACTTTTATTTCAAGGTGATATATAAAAATTATCCACTAATTTCTTTTATATGGTATATGTACTGAAACATTGTAATGTTATATAAACAATCTCATAAATTTCATGATATTTCATGTTTCATTTGTTTTTATTATTTATTTTTTCTTATGATTCAAAATATTACTACAACGATAATAGATTTCCATCCCACTTTTATTTTTCTTTGAGACACATGCCATATTCACTACATGTTTTTATGTGGTGTATATAATGAATGTGAATGTATTTTATTAAAATTATAGTTAATATTATTAGTATTTACCTATCCATTTTGGGATATATCATTCATGGGGTTTATGGTTCAAAAGGTACCAAATGAGTAATGGAATTTTGTCTCAATTTTCCTTCTTGGAGACATATGATTTTGTCATACACATATCCTCTTATATTAGGTGCATATACAGAAACATTGACATATAATATCTTGAATTTATTTATAATCATTATATTTTAAGTTTCATTTAATGGAATCCCTTCATGGGGGTTATGTTTCAAAGTTACCAATGTGGTAAGGATTTTATATTACAATCTCATCATTTATATGGATTCTTTATGATTCTGTTTCCAATGATTGAATCATATGATCCATCTCTCAAGAAAAAAATTAATTTTATTATCTGATGGTTATTTCATGATAATGCTTATTTTTATATTATTTTCTCTCAACATGTACTCAATAGATAAAAAACAATGTTTTTAATAAAAAACATCATTTCGCTTAATTCCCCTTTTTCTTCAAAAACCATGTTTTCTAAAGAAAATTTAAAAATATTTTTCTTATTTTTATAAAATGATTTATTGAAGAAATTTTTATCAATGTAATAAATTTTACAAAAAAAATTAAATAAATATTTATATTGTTTTAAAAAAAGGCATTTTTGGATTTTACTGAAAATGTTACAGAAATCTTTGTGAATAGAACAAATAGAATTTCCTAAAATCATGACCATTATTTAATTTGAAGATTAATTTATAAATTTTTAATATTAAATTAAAATAAAATCATTTCCAAAATGTTTTTTGTTTTAAAATTGATTTTTAATTAAAATTTATCTTCCTCAAGAAATGTTACAAGTGATTTACCTTTTAGAGTCATTTTACATCTCAAAAGTAATCCTTTTATGTAAATTATTATTTAATTGGGATGTGAACCAAGGATAACATTCTTATTATTTCTATGATTGATTTATAATTATAAGATATTTATGAAACCCATTTCTTTTCCATGGGTTTTATTATGCTAAATTTCTTATAAAATATATTTTTCTATGGTTTTTGATTTGATGAGATGTTGAAATGATTATGAAACCTATATATTTTTCAATAGGTTATGATATGACGAAATGTTTATAAATATCATGTTGTTTAAATGGGTTATGTTATAATCAAATGATGAAATGATTATGAAACTCACTTCTTTTCTATAGATTATGATATGAGGAAATGTTTTATGAAACCCATTTATTTTCATGGGTTCTGATATAATGAATGTTCTATGATCTTGGGACACATAAATTTATGGATTATGTGATGGATGATACATATATATCCCTCAAATGAATAAGGTAATGATTAATGTTATATGAGCTCAATGGGTACACAATAGGATTTCCAAAAACCAAAATAGGGTACACGAGAGGTTATCCCAAGGCCAAAAGAGGGTACACAAGAGGTCATCCCATGCTGAAAAGTGGGTACATGGGTTGTTATACCAAGGCTAAAATGTTATGAATGTCTTTATGGGAATGTTTAACATATAATTTTCTATGATTAAGTTTACACCAACAATTTATGCCTTATACAAATGTTATGATCTCAGGGATCATGTTCATTGATTTCATTATGATTCATGTCTTAGTAAATACCAATACTTATTCCCTATGTCAAGATTATGATATTTTATATTCAAGGTATGGTTTTAAAATGATGTTATAATGTTCTCATACACTTATATTCAAATCATGTTTATATATTTTCCTTTTTACCCTTACTATGTAGATGAGATCACCCTTTCTTATATTTCATTTCCCTGGGTTATGAAGAAAGGTTTTAGGTAGGTTATGTTTGTGAAGAGTACTAAAATGGGTGATCTTTATGGGATATATTAAATATATTTGATTAAACTAGATGTTTTCATACATTTTCTACAAATATACTAAAATATTATGGTACTTAGGATATTGTTATGTAATTTATTGAATATTCATCTAAAAAGATGTAATATATTTGTATGAAAAACCTAGGATTATATAATTGGTATTAGAGGAAAAGGAAGTAATCCAATCTATCAAAAATATCATGTGAGATCATTGGAAGAAGCATGAATCTCCTCTTAAGGCCTCTATAAGGAACGAGCTACCAATGGGGATGGTGGTGTGTCCCACCAAGGAGGTGTTTCTACCCCTAGAGTTCTTTCATTGGTATCAATTATAGTCTATTAGAAATAATTCTTGACCCTTATAATTCATAGAGGTTTTGATGGAGGTGGAAGAGATCTCGGTGGCACGTTGGAGTTTGTAGCATCTTGAAAATTCCAAATTATATGGAATTTAGTTTGAAAGAACACAAACCGTGTAACTCAATTAATATGGTTTTAGAGTTTAATTTAGCATTGAGTATCACTTAGTCATGTGTCTATTATATAAATTATTTGAACCATACTATGCTAGATTTTCGTATACTAATGGTACATGTCGGGGGACCCATTTGGCCCTATTCTTCATGTGTATTATGTCATGCCCCATGTACCCTTAGGGGTACATGGATCAAGATAGTGAGGTATAAACAATGTTCCAATATAAACATGTCATACTATAAAATACCTCTACACACCATGTATTTTGGATGAGATATGACATGTAGGGTGACAGAATATTGTCAAGTTGTCGAATTGGGAAAACATACCATGTACCCCCTAAGAAACGCTGTTTACTTTCCATTGTCCTAGACTAATTAAGAAAAATACATATTTCCCCCTTATGTTTTCCTAGGTATAGTAGTAATTTCACCTATTGGGATTTGAATCCTCCTTTAGAGTTGGTATTTTTCCCATGTAAGAATGGGGTTGGGATCGTGTACCTATGTAATCAGATAGAGTCGACAATCTACACACTTTTGGGGGGTATGAATCCTATATATATGGAGTGGTTATTTCACCCTATCTATCGTATGGAATAGAACATGGATCCTATATAGGGTCATTATTTAAACATAGTCATTGGGAAAGTATCCTGAAACATCAATCGAGGGAAGTACTATTCCAGTTTCTTGAAACTTCTAGTTTGAAAGATATAGTTATAATGATTGTTTTGTAGGTTGAAAGATTGTGACTGTGCTGGGGGACTTCAGTCTCTTCTGAAGAATATCGTGCCTCTTCATTTCTTTTCCATCTTTATAATGGTTTTAAAAAGAATATTTATTTTTAATATTTACTCCTTGGTTGTGTAAGGGTGTCTTATTTGGAATATATATACTCACCCTTATATGTGATCTTTCTATATGTATTGTGTCTTATAAAAATGAAATGATTTTCAATAGAGATCCAGTAGGACCTAGTGTGGGTAGTGCTTAGATGTTCTTAAAGGCTATGGAAGAATGGTTTTTTCAAGACTAGTGGTTGCAGGATAAGATATTTTCCACCCCATTGTTTGATTGTACCTACAGTCTTGTTTCCAAGACTATATATTTCCCTCTTTACTATGGAAATTTACTATCGTACTCAGTTATGGGATATTATAGATTTCACATGCATTTTTTATTCAAATTTTTTATTTTTCCATATGGTTATAGTGTGTATGGAGATACATGTTCATGTGTACTAGTGAAATAATCTAAGGCCACCTTTTGTGTGATATGATTATACTGTGAAAGTGACTAGAACATGGAGTAATAGAGGTGGCCTTGGAGTTTAAATATCAGCTTACTTCCTTCAAAGTTGGCCTCGATAGGTTGGTTCATTTCAGAGTGGTATTCCAACCTGAATTTTCCAAGGAAGGTGTTTTGAGATATAATAGTTATTAGGATAGGTTTTTTGTGAAGAGAAATGGTGTTAAAAGAGTATCTAGTCTGGATCTCAGGATAGGGACCCCAGTGATGGTATATAGGTCAACATACACACTCACTAAGACTCTGAAAACACACATGTCAACTCTAAATACCTTGATTTTTTTATAGAATGTAATGGTCTATGCATCATATATTAATTGGATGACATTTCCTTATAATTCTTGAGTCACGCCCCACATACAATCTTTTGACCATGGTACATCTTAAACATTTTAGGATTCCTACAAGAAACAATCCAGTTTGGATTACATGATAGGATCATGATGATTACTATTTAATTGATTATGCCTCAATATAGGGGCTTGTTCTTGAGGTGTTCCCTATAGGTGCATAATGAACTGTACATGCACCCATTGAGTAGCAAGAATCCCCAATTTTGGTAGCACATGCTGACGTTTTCCCTAGAACTAAGAATCATATATTTCCTGTAGTATAAGACGATGGTTCTTATATGAAGTTTATACTTCATGAGTATTAGAGGTATAGGATACCTAGGTTCTAGGGTTAGCTATACCCAAAATTAGATGAGAAATATCTAGAGGTTACGGTTTTGGTATTTAAAATTTATAGGACCCCTCATAACTAGATGGTGGTTTGAGTAGCTAGTCTTCTCCATAGATTAGTAGGATGATAATAGAACTTATTGAAATAAACCAATGATTATGTGAATCTTCATTGGACCGATTTTAGTGCATTTTCTAGGAGGAGTATTTACAAGTGATTCTACATTAAATATGCATCTTTGATATTCTTTATCTGTAACTGGAAAGCATTTCAATCATTGATAATGTTTATAGGTTTATTAAAATCATTCAATAATTTATGTCCATTTTTCATTAATTATATTTCTAGATAATAACATTAAAATATTGTCTATATAGAGACATTTTAGATGGATTTATGTCCTATTTCATCCCTTTTAATGTCAGTGTGTAGCAGCATGCCTTTTTTGTATCGAGATTTTTGATGGAGTATTCATAGATAGCTTACATAGATAGTTGTCCCCTAGATGTAGATACCTCAATAGTATGTGGGTAGAATTGGTATTTGAGGTTGGAATACTCAAGGAATTATCATGTCTAGTATCAGAACATAGGTTTCACAACCGAGTGTTCATAGAGAGTTTCAGTTCACTTGTGAAAGAGGTGATTATTTTCTTATGATGGATGGGGTCATATTGCATGAGATTGGATAAACCATCGAGTGGTAGCTGACGAACATGAAATGGATGGGTTTCTAAGGTAGATGAAAGGGAATGAGAAGGGTGATATTCTTGGTTATGGTCATAGTAGAGGGACCAAGACTTATATTAGTGGCAGGCGATGTTACTATCCTTTTCAACCTCCACCCCCTCTAGGTGGCACATGCAAGGCTCTAGAAGCCAGCATTGAGGATATCAAAAAGTGAAGGTAGTTTATACATATGATATATAGGCCCCTCTAGTATGTTTAGATATATAATTTTAATCCTATATACCATAAAATCTGTTTTGATAGACATATGAGTGATCCATTCCTTCTTTCCTGCATCGCTTTTTCGAGAGCTTAAGATTCCAGTCAAACCTCTAGTCTAACCCTTTTGGTTATAGTCATCTAATGGGGTAGATTCAGTTATTAATCTCACCTTTTGGTAGTGTTATTTGACACCTAGAAGACAAATATTCACATGGGACCTATTCCTATACACCATGGTACCATATAGTTTCTTTCATAGTATGGATTGGATATCTACTGTTCATGGAAAAAATTAATTGTTTCGATATGATGGTGTAGTGTATCCAAGTTGACAAGTCTAGATTCTCCTTCACTAGAGAGAAGGAATTCCAATTAGTACTGGATAGAATATTGTGTAATATATTTTATCTAATTTCACATTAGTTCTCTAGCTTGACTCTTGTAAAAATAAATTTTGAATATTATTAGTTTCCTACAGTTGTAGAAGAGTGCCCTGATGTATTTCTTGAGGACATTCATAGTTTATGTCAAAGAAAAAAAAGATAACTTGTGGGTTTATGTACATATTGTCACTTAAACAATATCATTAGTTTCATATTATATGGTCCTTATTAAGATTCAATATGTGAAGGTGTAGTTGGAGGAACTTTAGAGGAAATACTTTATCAAACCAAATATATTCCCCTAGGAAGCTCCAAATTTATTCTCTAAGAAAGAAGATGAGAGACTATAGTGGTGTGTGGTTTACATTATTCTAAAAAAATTGAATATTATGAATAATTTTCCACTATCATGAATCTATAACCTCTTTGATCAATTAAAAGGTGAAAGGTGGATCTCAAAGATTAACCTCTGGTCTAGTTATCACAAACTATGGGTACCTGAGGAGCACATACCTAATACAACATTCAGATGTCTCTAAAGTCACTATGAGTATCCAATGATTCTGTTTGGTATAATAAAATACTTACAGATGTTTATGGTTCTGATAAGATAAATCATGTAGCATTTTCTATATTGGTTCATTATAGACTTTATCAAAGACATTATCATTTATCCAACATCAAAGGATGAGTACAAAAATAATTTAAGGATTATCTTAGATGAACATATATAACATTAGATATAATGGGAACTCTCAATGTGATAGTTCTATGTTTGATATGTAAACTTTCTAGGACATGTTATCACAAGGTGAGATTAGATTTGGATTGGGTGAAGATCGATGGAGTGCATGTTTAGGATGAACCCAATATCATGATGAAGGTGTGAAGCATCCATGGGTTAGTGGTAAATTACTAAAAATTTATTCTATATTTTTTCATGGTTGTGATTACCTTGAATACCTTAATATAAATGTATAATCCTTTTTGTGGTTAGAGAAGTACCAGGAGGCCTTTAAGGAGTTCTAGTAGAGGTTGACAAGCAATATTATCCTAAAATTTACAAAAGACAGGATTGGATGTGTCATGTTCTATGATACCTCTAGATATATGGTTGGTTCCATCTTGATTTATAGGTAGGAAGTGATAAATTACATCTCATGGTATCTAAGATCCCGTGAGAAGAACTGCACAACCGATGATTAGGAATTAGAATCTATGGTTTTTCCAAGAATACTTTGAGAAACTACCTTCTTGGTGATCAATTTTTTCTATATTCTAACAATAAGGGCCTTCGGTATATATTCACTCAGAGAGATCTCAAACTGAGAAAGATGTGGTGGTTGGAGTTCTTATACGACAATGACTTCGAGAATTTCTATACTCCTTGAAAGTGGAACATAGTAGGGTTTTATTTTTATAGTAAATATCAATTTTAGTTACTAGATGATGTGTTAATGAATTTAGCCTCAAATCATATATACTTGGCATATATGGGAGGATCCAAAAACCTCCAATCTAGGGTTTTGAACCCTTCGCTTCTATAGAACGTGAGAGAAGAAAAACATGGAGATGTGGATTTTGAGGTTTTTATTGACCAATTTTTCTTAGGGAATTCTCCTAATTGGTTATCTAAAGGTGGGAAACATCATCCTATTCCAAGGAAAAATATTGTTATAGGAATGTTCCAAGAGGAATTATTGAGATAGTTCTACACATCTCACTTAGTGGTACATCTTGGAATGGAGGAAATTTATTAGGATCTTATATGGTAGTTAGAGTGGCCAAGTGCAAAAAAGAGTGTGGCAAATTTATTCTCTAGATCTTTACCTATCACCAAGTGAAGGTTGAGCATAATGTTTTTTAAGGTTTTCCCAAGACCCTTGAGGTGAAAAAATAGTAGTGTGATAGCATATCCATGGATTTTTTGAATTTATTTATATTGAAAGTGAGTGTTCATGATTCTAATTGGGTGATCATAGATGAAATCACTACGTCTTCCAAATTCTTCTCCATTATAGAATAGAGTTTAGTTGTGAACTTGGGGCACCGGTATATGTAAGAGATATCCCAATTTCATGGTGTTACATCAATGATTATCTATGAATGTGATTCTTGTTTCACATGTTGGTTTTGAAGAGGTTTTATGGAGGCCTTCACTACCTAATTTTTTTTGAACATGATATTTTATCCCTAGAAAGATTGCCAGGTTTAATAGACCATTAACGTTTAAGATGAAATGTTGTGGGATTTCCTATTATACTTTGTATGAATCTGGGAGGTTCACTTTCCCTTGTTATAGTTTTCTACAACAATAGATATAACTCTACTATTAGTATGAAATATTTTGAGAACATTTATTAGAGGCTATATAGGTCACCACCATACTAGTTAGAGTAGATATAATTACTACTTATGGAGATGGAGTTGGAGTTAATAACAATAAATAAAGTGAAAATCATTCATGAGTAAATGAGAAAAGGTAAGATCCATTAGAGTCTAGTAAGGGAGAAATTTTTTCTTGAATATTTATCCTTATCATCATTTGAGAAGGTTTGATTATGTTGAAGTGTTATCCTTGAGGTTCATCAGTCAATTTTAGATTCTTTATAGGATTGATGATGTTTCATACTGCTAGTATTATACACCATATTTAGATCGAGTTCATGTTTCCTTCAACATGTTCTATTTGAGGATATAAATGTGTGACACGTTTTATGTTATTGATAGTGAAGAGATGGAATTTGAAGATAGAGCTTCCTTTTAAGAGTACCGAGTGGTGATTGGGGATCATCAAGAGAAGATCCTTCGTGGGAGGATGATTCATCTCGTGCACATTATCTGATAGCACAAGAATCCTTAGGAGAGCTCGTGGGAGTAGGAGAACCATATACAAGTTTAGTATCTTCAATTTTTTTTATTAATTATTGCTTTTAGGGATGAAAATCTATGAAGGTTAGGAGAATTTAATGATATCTATTTTTTTAATTACACTCTTTAAATATTTTAAATAATATTAATAGATATATTAATGGTGTTGGCGTAGTTATTTGGGAATAAAAAATCATCGGTGATGATATATTAACAATATTAAATGTATTAAATAGTGCACACACATAATTTTGGAAATAACACTTTATATCATAAATGGATTCTCATATGGTGAAACTGAGACCACAATTAGATTTGAAATGTTGGTTTTACCATAGGTGAGACATAAGTTTTTTCCATATTATGAATTTTAGTTAGAGAAAGTACTTTGTGGATTAAATAGTGGATTATAATAATTAAATAATCAATTGTAAATTTAATTAGCAATACCTATAAAAAATTTATATAAGCTATGTTATATACCATATTTAGGTATGGCCACATAACCCTCGGGAATGGAGAGAGATCTTGAGGTGGAGAGTGTTGGTGGGAATATTTGGGACCTGAACTCAATGATTAACACATCGGGTCCTTCAATGGTATCACATACAAGAGCATGTTCTTAATTATTAATCAATCCAATATAAATATATATATATTTTAAAAAACATTGTTCTAATAATTGTTTTGATTATAGATAAATTCCTATTGGAGTTAGGGTGGTATCTTAGTGGTAAAGTTGTTTTGTAATCATGTATATAGTTCAGGGTTCAAACCCTGAGTACCTCATATTTGAAGATTTATTATGATGTTGGTGGATTGGAGGTTTACAGTGGTTTCAGTTGTTCTGTTGGATTCCAAATAGTAGTGTCATCCTTATTGTAGGTAGGTTGTTTAGAGGGTTTCATGGGAGGATATCAAGACATTGGGTTTGGTATGGTGTTGGTCTTCATTCTCAAGGATGATGGAGTGTCTCCATTAGCAGTGGGTTATATATAGTTTATAGACATAGCTCGATGGAGATGAGGATACAATTTAGTGAAGGATGGTGGTCAGATCAGTGGGAGGTGGTATCACTACCGGCTGGTTCATAACAGATTCAATCAGCCTCGAGTCACGACTGAGTGGGATGCGAGGTAGGAACAAACTGTTGGTGTGTGAGTGGTGGTGGCTGAAATACCATAGTTCTAGGGCTTATAAATTATGATTTGATGGTGTTATTAGGTTTCATACCCACTGGGTCTATGGTCCATGTAATGGGTTTACTCTACCCATAATAATAAGAGGATCTATTTGATGCAATAAAAATTGGGAGATACATCCCCTACCTTTAGAAAAATAGATTAATTACTCTTGAATTATCCCATTGATCATCCTAGATTTTCTATATTAAGCTATATTTTCTTCCTATTTAAAGAGTAGAGGATATTCCGTCATGATCATTGAAATTATTATTACTCTTGTATTCTCAAATACGAATGATGGTAATGGTAGAAAAAACCATAATTGATTTCTCACTTTTATGTTTTATGGTTTTCTCCCACCATTTTGTGTGTGTTCATCACCTGTATTCAATAGTCTTGTGATTGGAATATTCTCTTAGAACAATTTCATTTTGTAGCTGATTATTGCCTCCTTTGATCATTTTTGGGGAATCAATGTTAGATATTGCGTCATAGTCATGGATTATTTTCAATTAATGTAATAGATTGTAGGACTAAGTGATTATATATTTGTGAGTTAGGACACACAAGTGATACACATGACATCAAGGATATGAAGGGTGGTTGGAATCCTTCCATTGATGATGACATTAGCATAGTAAACATGTGATGGGATCATTTTAGGTATGATTAATAAATGCTTCAATGAAGGAGGTGTATATTTCCAAGTTATGTTGAACATTGGAGGGTCTAGAAAATACCTGAAAACATGTCATGTTGTTTAAAAGAACATAAGGGGTATATCTCCTCTAATGCAGATCTAGGGTTTCTACTAGAGTTAAGTATCACATAGTCTTGTGATTGATCCTCACATCAGGTGACCCAACTTAGCTTTATCAGTGTGTACCACTAGTACACACCTATGGAACCCTGTGGTCCAACACTCCATTTGTTCTTGGCCACACCCCATTTACCCTTAAGGGAATATAGATCGTGGAAGTGAGGTATATTCCAAGTACCCCTATATACATGGCATGCCATGTGACCCCTATATACACCATATAGCTATAATGAGAAAAAAATTAGGAGATAGAACACAACTAGGAGGATTAAATGAGATAACATGTTGTGTACCCCCTTGTATATGATGTGTACATCCCCTTAGCCTAAAATAATTCAGTCAGAAGTGGATTTTTTCTCCATTATTCTCTAGTAGAGAAGGCATTTCACCTATTTGGACTTAGATACTACATAGGATTTGTTATTTAACACATGTAAGTATGGATTTAGGATCCTCCACCTATGTAATCAGATAGAGTCAGTATTTTAACAAATTTATGGAAAAATTATCTTCTTTATATTGTATCACTATTTTTCCATCTATGGATCTAGGATGAGATGTGGAACCTCTACCAAAGTTGGTATTTCACCCATAGTAATGGGCCAAGTATTCTTTAAAATTACATAATTAAATACCTTATGGGTTGATTACTTATTCTAGATAGGAATCTGTAGATGTATTGTATGTTTCCAAGGCTGAAAGATTCAGACTACACTCTAAGACTTGAGTATCTT
This sequence comes from Viscum album, assembly GCA_963277665.1. NCBI lineage: Eukaryota > Viridiplantae > Streptophyta > Magnoliopsida > Santalales > Viscaceae > Viscum > Viscum album. The sequence goes on from OY728135.1 coordinate 811,217,195, forward strand.
CTTAACCGTGTATGGTGTTTCCTTTCCATTTACCTATTAATTATGGTTTTGAGCTAAATTTTATTTTGATTCATTATACCTCAGTGATTTTGTGGTGTCCTTTTATGTATATATATACTCACCCCTATATGTTATCTTTCTACACGTGTTATATCTTATGAAGATGGCATACTCTTCGAAAGAAATATTTTGGGACCTGGTGTAGGTGGTGGATAGTGGCACTTATTAGCTACGGTGGAAGTAATGTTGTCACATCAATGGATATGTGATGATACTATTTTTCATCTTGTTGTTAGGGTGGAAATACTTTCTAGTTATTAGGCCTCAATCTTAACATCTTTAATTTGTCTATGTATTATCATACTTGAGTGTGGGATATTAGAGGTTCTACAAGAATTTATTATTCCATTTGTTTTTTTCACATTAATCTAGTGTATATAGCTATACATATGTGTGTGTGTAAATGTGAATTAGGATTAGGCCCCCATATGTGTGATATGACTCTCGGTGATAGTCACCTTAGCATGGGTTATTGGAGATAGTCATGGGGTGGCACACTTGGCTTACATCTAGTCTGGAAGGACTTGGTGGTTTATGTCATTTCAGTATAACCCTTGAATCCATTGTGTAATTTTTCCCCATGATTTTTGAGATTTTTAATGTTCATCATCTTATTCCATCATAGTGGAATACTCCTAAAATTGAATTAAATTATTTCATGGAACATTATCATCTTCTCCTAAGAATTTAGGAGATCGTAATTTAATGAAAAAAATCATAGTGAAATGAATATATTTATGTTAATCTTATAAGTAATATTAATATTACTTGAGTATATATTTAATCTGATGTAGGCCTCAATAATTTATTTTAATTCTCACATGATAATATATTATGGGACATATTTTTATAGGGTTATTTAGAAACAAGAATTGATTTTATTTGACATATCCTAAATTTAATCATATATGAGACCAAAAATCACCACATTGTTCATACACCAGCCCAACCCCATGTGTTCTTTTTTATTATGTAGGTTAGTAGACATCCATAATGTTCTTATAATAGTTTTAGAAACATGTTTTTCTCATTATACGATTAAAAACTCATTTCAGTTTATCTGACATATCTATAATTCCTGCTAAATTATTCATACATAAATAGGTGACTTTGCATTTTAACCATACATAGTTTTCAATTGCTCAATTAAATCCTTTATAGGTCAGCTTTATTTTCTTATATTTAACATTAAAATTCCTCAAATTCATCAAAATACATTATAATGTAATTTATTCAATTTGAAAATAAAATTAGTAAAAATTTGGAATAAATAAATATTACTAATTAAAATTAAGGAAGAAAAATTATGTAATTTAAATTGGTTGTGGGTAAATGGAATTATATTTTATATTAATATATTTTCTTTCCTAAATGATATTTTTTTTTGAAATATATCCAAATATCAAAGAAAATTAAATTTTATGACATTAAAAATTTTAAAATGTTCAACCAATAGTCTCACAACAAAATAGAATTAAAAATTGGATCCTACTAATGTTATCCTAATAATAGAAACAAAAACTAATGAATTGGATGGTTTTAAGTTTCAGATAAATAATAAATGATAAGATAAGTTAGTGTATGAAAATGAAAAATTAAAAGGATTAAAATATTTAAGGTTTTGAGGTTTGAAAAAATAATTGAGCTGTGCAAATTATATGAAGGTTGAGAATTTATTTGAAACATGGATTTTATAGAATAAAATTAATTGATATTTTAAATCATAAATAAAAAAATGTAAAAACATATTTTATGAGAAGATAAATAATTCAAAAACCTATTTTGACTAATTAATTTATGGTAAACTTGACTTTTGAAAGTTACGTGCTTAACCTTTTAATATTTAATGTTATTAAGAATTCCATCCAGTATTTCCTATAAAAGGGACTTATTCTACCATTTTCGAAACACATATAATGTTCAGTTTTCTCTCTATATTTTTCTCAAATTCATTATCTTATAAGTCTTACACATGTTCTATATCCTTTTATTCCTAGAAATATACAAATTTTTACTAAAAAGGGATACTATTAAGTGAAGACATGAATCATCAATGTAAGTATCATGCTCTTCTTTGTTTATTTTTATCTTATTCCCCTACCTTAAAGCACATTGGAACCACATAAAAGGATTAAATTTTAAATAAAACTTACTTTACACACATAATTTGATACCAAATGAGAAGACCCAAAAAAACATACTTGATTTTACACATTATCTCAATATTAAGTAACTCACCATGGAAATAAAGGTTTTTTATATTTGGATATTATATACATAAATATCATATTTTATAGGAATTCCGCAAAAAATCCTTCAAATAATCATCACACATGATAAACTTCTCGATATATCATACAAAATATGATTCTTCATTATCTGGGGAATGAAAACATAAGAAAGGGTGAGCTCAGACTCTTCATAAGGGGTTATCATAAGAGATTTTGATCAAAGATCATAGGTGATCACAAGATGAACATATGTTAATGAGAACATAATCGATATTTATGAAATAATATAAGAAAATAATACCCAAAAAATCATGGATTACAAATCATGAATCCAAAAATAAGAATATTGACATAACATACTAAATGAGGCTTAAGAATGTGGTATTATGAGACAATTATAATAATATATAGAATATAACATACAAATATATTATAACATAAAAATGTGTAATATATATAAGCATTGAAAATAAATTATTATTTTAAGCGTTAATTACAATAACATAATCACATATGTGATAGATTCACATAGTGTATTTTCTCCACTCTTCATTCCTAAAAATATGGTGGGAAGTCTCCTTGAGTGGATTTTTTTTAGTTTGAATTCTCATAAACAAAGTGGAAAGAGTCCTATAGTTGATTGAGCATAAATTTAGGCATCTTATAATAATATCATGAGAAATTAAACATTACCAATTGACACGTGCCTGTCGTGGGGTGTGACAAAAACAAATATCACCTAAGTTAAAATGCAGTAGAGTGGATTACCTAGGTTGTCTCCAGAGAGGAGTGCACAACAATTAAGCTGTCACCTTAAAATAGAAAGAAGTGAGGTTGTTTTTAGAAATTGTTTGATTTAGAAAATACAAGAAAGAAACTAAATAAAGTAAAGTAATTAAGTGAAAGTTTTGAAACAAATTGACAAATGATGTGATCTAAATCAGTGATATGAAATGGTGATCAGGTTAGGGTCAGTTTTCCAATTGTAATTCTATCATTGTTCATTTTACCCAATTCTCCTCTGCTAAATCGTTAAGAGTGAGAATCCACAATCGTTTCTTCTCACTCCCTTGGTCAATTAAAAATGTGAGAATAAACCTTACTAAAATATTATGTTGGTCTACTCTCCTTCCAATGTGTAATAGATTTGTAGAAAATATCCTCAATTATCTTAGGCAATCCCCAATCGGGTCTTGTTTATCCCAAGTAATCAAGATCATTCACTACTCCTCACACACGTACCGGTGATCACCGAGTACTACACCACTAAATACCGGTCTATTCCATTGTTTATAAACCAGAACCTAGTGGAGGGAGATATTGATCATTGACCAAATAAAAATGAACAACAGAATCTAAAATCAGATACAATCGTACATGATAATAAAAACTGTTATAAGAAATTGAAACAGATTCGCAGAAGAGAAAAGGATTTTAAAACATTAAGAGAAGGAACTCATGAAATACAAAATGGAAAACCTCCCCTTCCCCAATAACACAGAAATTTACCCCACCATGTTAAGGGTAATTGTGACTAAGGGGAAAGAAGAATTCATTACAAAACTAAGAAGAACAAAAGAGAGAAAAGAAAGAACAGAAATTTGATTCTCCAGAATCTGTCTTCCAAAAGATTGCCTCTGTTATGCCCACCAGACGGCCGAAAATCACTAAGGTCCCTTCTTATAGAATGTTGGAAATAAAGTTTTCTATCGACCCTTAAAATTTGAGAGTCATTGGACAGGTGTAAAGAAAGATATGACCGAATCAATGACCATTACTTTTCTGGCCTCCAAACACTGTTTCACCCACTCTATTTGGACGCGCCAAAAGGATGCATTAATGAGCTCAATAATTTATGGAATTTAATGTGAGCCGTCCTTTAGAAGTCCTCTGTAGACACCAGCTAGAATCACCTCATTCTAAGGTCGGATGAAGGAGATATTGCATATTTAATGAAGTGGGGTCCATTCTGCCTTCCAAACTGATTTCTCAACTTGATTTAATTTTCTGCACCATTGGGTTTCGAATTGGGTCTTGGTCCAGAAGGATAATTTTAAGCCCACAAGTATAGGAATCCTAAAAAAAAGATTCACTTCAATTGGACCCATATTATAAAAGTTATGACCGAAAAACAGAAGCTATATAAAACTGACAATTTTACAGAATTACCCCATTTTCACATTTAAGCCCAAAATACACTAAAAACACATAAATGATTCAAATAAACTCACATTGAATAATTAGGAGGGATTAAATCATTGAAAAACATATAAATAATAATGAAAATATTAACTCTATCACCAATTTCAATAAAGGGATATATAAAACCTACTTATAACATGATGGAAAACTATAAAATTTCATGTCAACTACAATAAATCATTCATCTTATCCAAAAAAATCCATGAAAAGAAAATGGGTTATAAAACATTTAAAAATAGTATAACTTAAAATCAAATCAATAATTTTATTAGATGATATCAAATTTTAAATATCCCAAAATAAGTATATCATAATATAATTTTGAAGGTGATCATGAAAAAAAATCTAGAGGTGATATATATTTTGTATAAGGAGACAAAAATGTAAGATAATTTATAATAGGAAATTTTTTAAAGTGTTTTCCACATTATAATAAAAACAATATTATAAGTGACTTTCAAAATATTTTTCTAGGGGATACAAGAAGACATTAAAACCATTAGTTTTGAAAAAATCCTAGTAATGGAACCATGAAAATAAAAAAAAATTAAATATGAAGAAATTTGAAATTGAAGATGAAAAATATATAGAACAAAAAGTAAATTCTATTTTAATATTTTATGGCAGTTTTAAAGGAAGTCTACATTGATAAAAGTTTTAAAATATTTACATTTGAATAGAGATAAAAATATGAATAAAAGTTGCATAAGATAATTCATATTTTGTTTTCAAATTAATTTTTAATATTTTTGTTAATAATTAATATGGACATGAATTAGAAAGATCCAATGAGAGTAAGTAAATTATTCTTAATAACATTATATTTTTATGAAGAAAAAAATCCCTCAACTAAGAATATTTTTACATGAATGTGTATGTTTTCTAGATAAAAATACTAAATACCATTTGAAAAGTATAATATAATACCATATCAATTATAGAATAACATGGCCAATTGATAGAGAATATGACCCAATGAAACGAGAATGAGCCATAAGAAACCCTACAAAGATCATAATTTATAAAGTTATATTAATTTGATAAGTAAGTTATGAAAAATAAATGTAAATCCAATGAAAATAGAGTGGTAGTATAATAAAATAAAATAATATTATATAAAAACAAAAATTATAAAAAAATGTGCAATGAATAAATATATGTCCCAATGAGATATGACTAGTTCAACAAAAACCGTTACGTTGGATTATCACTTGGTCAAACATACACTAACATCCGGAATAATTAATTTAGGTTTATTTTTCATTTATATCATTACAATATTTTTATTTATTTTACTTTATACATCTCATTTACAATTCCATATTAGCTATTTATCAATCATTCTTTGTTAAAGTTAATACTCATAAGTTAATCGACCCATTTTTATACTAGATTCTATATAGAGGTTTTAGTCCTCGATCCTTGATCATGTGTTCATCACCTAAAAAATGGCTATAAAGGTAAAATATGAGTTTTTATATAATTATAAATTCTAATGATCGTTTTATGAAATTTGTGATTATTGTACATAAAGGGAGTTTAAAATATCATTACTTTGTGAATTTTAATTAAATAAAAGTAATTTATTTTATTAATGAATATATATATATGTAACACCCCGAGATTTTATGATAAGTATTCTTTTTAATTTGTTTTATGTCATGTGTTTTTTCGACACCAAGATTATCTTGTGCTATATGCAACACTGTATTAGCTTGCAGTATACGCAACACAATTCTTGGATTGTGTTACACACAATTTCAAGTTCATTTTATAGAAGTTATTCTACGAAACATTGAGTGTATATATATATATATTTAATGTATAAATGAAATATCATTGGATTTTGTTATATGCAACAACAAAGGAGTCTTGCACTACACGCAACCCTGACTTGGCTTTCATTACACGCAATCGCAACCTTCCTCGATAGCGTGTGTTATACGCAATACCTGGTTTCACTAAACAACGATATATGGTTATAATATTATCACGAACTAGCCATTATGAATAGAATTAACCACATTTTAAATTTCATAACATTATTATTCATCTTATAAATTTTCTAAAACATTTTATGTGAACAAAATAAATTTTTCGGTTAAAATATGTATTTTTCAAAAAATGCAGTTTTGCCGCCTTTTGATGGCGCACCCACTTTAAATATAGTTTTTGACATGTTCATAAGTTCAATTTTACAAAATAAAATTATTCTTTGGAATCAGGATATAAAATTTTACCTTGGATAAATTTTTTATATTATTCTGATAACTTTCATATTTTAATGAATAGTAATAACACGCTATATTTTAAGTAAAAACAACTTTTTTCATCGTAATAACTTATGTGGTTAAATTATAATATTGAATGGTTTTAAAGCATAAATAGAATATATTTTTACCATTTAATATAATTTATGTCATTAGCATTGATTTTACTTTGAATTCGTAGGTTAAATCAATTCAATCTTTTGCAATGTTTTAAACCAAAAACCCGTTTTCTTTCGACAATGGGATTAATTTTAATTTAATTTCTGCAACTTTTCTGTATTGAATTTGAAAAAATGGATTCCATATTTGGAATCCGTAGTTCCAAATTATGTTAATAAGATACTTTTTATTTTTTTTCTTTATGAATAGTAACTACGGTAAATTTTATTTACCATAGTTAAAGGTAAATCGGGCAATTAAGGGTAAATATAAGATTATAAAATTAACCTAACACCTGAAAAAATCCTATTGGATGACTAAAAGTCTACCCATATCACCTAAGGGTCTGATTAGAATCATTTAATGGACTTTTGTCCTTGAAAATAATTTAATTATTATTAAAACCAAAGAAAGTGACAACATGTCACTCTCTTAAATTTTATAAGTATATTAATTTTAATTTAGTGATAAACATAATAAAACTTAAAACTTGAATAGTCTCTAGAAATCTAATAAAATATCTATATCATGATAATTTATTTAGAATTTTTAGGGACTAAATAATTGTCATTAATGGTGATACATTAGTGATGCAGAAATTATTTATTAAGTGAAAAATCAGTAATATAGTTTTTTTTGAAGTAATAATACCCATTAAAAGGCCCACAAAACTGACCAAAACTTACTGGTAGTGTATATATGTACCATAATCATCCAATTACCTAATATATAACCGTTTGTAGTCTTATAATAGTGATTATGACACTTATATTATTTTATTTTAAATGATGCCAGAGTTGTCACCTTCAAACTTTAGTAAATATAAAAATTTAAATATTGTGATTTTAAGATTCTAAATTCGAGTAAAAGTATTATTATGAAAGGTAATAGATTTATCTTCATCATAGGAGTTTATTTCTAATTTTTATGCAACAAATAAGTATATTAAATAATTATACAAAAATGTTGTAGTAATTATTTTATTAAGAGATAAACCAAATAAATGGTTTTAAAAATAATAAAATAAATATTATATGAATTATTTAATGTTATCCACTAATTTTATAGATTCATATGACCTTTTATGAATCTATTAAAACTTTTAGTTCGAACATATATTCTGTATATATTTTATTTTAATTCATAGAAATGAATAGTGTCAAAATTGACACTATTGTTATTTTATAAAAATAACATATTATAAAATTGCTTAAAAATTACAAAAATATATAAAAATTATAAATTTAAATTTATATGGTCTAAAATGTTATAAAGTATCAAATTATGGACAATTCACAATAAATAAGTCGTTATTTTTTATAATTTAAAATTTAGAATGTTATTACCACAAATAAAATTAAATTTATTAAGTAAGGATAAATCATGTAGATAATGTTTAACATAATTTCCTAACATGTCTAAATATTATTGGTTGATGATATTACAACCCTATCTCATATACTATTCGAATATGAGTCATTTTTGGAGGTTTTTAAGTGGGGTTAGATTTATTATAAATTAATATTTTTAAGATTTTCGAAGGTGTCCCTCTACTCCCTTATAAAAGGGCGCCTCCTCCCTCTCCTCCTCACACCAATTTGAGCCTTCATGCTCTGCCAACCTCTGACCATTTCACTTCCCCACTTCCCTATAAACCTTATAGAGGTACTGGTATTCTCAAAAGACCAACTCTAGTGCCCTAAGAAGAAGTTTAAAGGAGGTGCATCAAAGAAGAGGTAATCTCTTCTACCGATTATTTCAAGCTTATTTCTTTTTCAAATTATTCTTCTTTAGTTGTTTCATTATAAAGTAATGACATAAGTATCACTAATATACTGATATGTTATTATAAATATGAAACAACCTCATTTCACCTTCTATCCATCCTTCGAAATATGAAATCACCGTGCGTGCGTACGTACGAAATACCGTCTCCACGCCGTGGTGTAATCTGTTTTTCCAACACCACCTTACTTGGATGGGTATAATGGTGTAAATAATAACTATAAATAGTTATTATAACATCATACTGATTCTGATATATTGTATCATCCTCTCCAATTCAATTCAATAATTATGGGAACGATATCATCGCTCGTGCGTACGTACCGACTACCGTCTCCACAACGCGATGAGATTTATTCTCAATGATTAACCATTCATGAATGATTATAAAGTATATATAATAAGTAATCATGAAATATATGACATAATGATACTGGATTTATGTATATATATTTATGTCATCCAATTAATTCCATTCAATTCAATAAGGAAACGAAAACAGCGTTCATGCGTACGTACGGCCTACCGTCTCCATGAACATTGTATTTATTTCCATTTATCGATCTATTATATATATGTATATTCTGAATATATATTATATATAAATCATGTTATGGAATTATGTAATCATGATCTAAGTAATCATATGAATAATTACATGTCAAAACACGGATGACAAATGAAACAATTTTACCCAAAACGCTCTTTAACATGGAATTTACAATAGAACGGGTAATATAAATACATAAGTGAACCATATATGATATCATAACAATAAATATGATTCTGTAATAAGTCAATGAAATTATTTAAATAATTATACAGGAGGTTCGGATACGTATGAAGCATATCAGACCTAAGGTAAAGGATAATTTATCAATCTCATTTTTATCCAAGATTGTTTATTCATAAGTATTTACTGGGGTTAACTTTATCATCCAAGCCCATGTTTGCTAAAAATGGTTTCATGTATGTTTAATGTTTTTTTACCCATTTTTGACTTTTACTACATGGTATGTAAGGAATCTTTCTATTTTTTATGTTACAAGGTACTTTTTTGACTTTTTCGGCAAAAGTCCGAGAAGAATGTTTTTTTTAACGTATACGGCATGAAAGGATTTTTACGGTTTTATAAAGCCATATTTTCATGAAGCTTCCTACAAAATATTTCATGGCTATTTTAAACAAAATATTTTTCTTTTAAAATTTCATGACGTTTTGTGAAAAGAAATTGATTTTGAAAAAGAAAAGATATTTTCCTCAAGAATTCATTTGAAGTGTTTTATCAAAACCATTTTCCATCTAAGATGACATTATTTAATATGTGTATGTTTCAAGTATAAAGTCTTTATGATTTACATGGTTTCACTTTTCTCATTATTAGATGATATCCATTTTTTTATATGGATTATGTGATGATTGGATGATGTTTATGAAACCCATTTTATTTGTTGGGTTATTATAAATGATGTATGTTTATTTTGTGGAACAAGTAGGAATGATTTCATTATGAGATGGGTGAGACCAATATCTCCCTCCAATTAATTGGGTAAAGATTTATATCTCATGAGATAGACATGGTTTTAATGACAAGTAAAACCGGTTCAGTAATACAGGACTGGAACGAGGAGTGAACTCGATTCAGAAAGGTACTTTGTCCACTAAAATGGTCCTGGTAGCAATGTCTTGGCTACTATGGAAATCATATCATGTTCTTAATGGTTTCCACAATTACATGTTTTATTCCAATTCTATTTTATCATTCTTAATGTTTCTTTATGATCTATGCCTTACGTACTTCCAAGTTTTATGTCATTGCTCAAGCTTTTGATGTTTAAACATTATGTTCATGGTTTTATGTTCAAATGTATATGGTATGTTTTATTTTATACATGCTTACCCTTACTGAGCATTTAAGCTCACCGTTTTTATGTTTTATTTTCCCTAAGATATAAAGAAAGGTTTTAGGTAAGAAAAAAGGGGAAGATCTTTATGGGAGATGTTGGAGATCTTTCACCACGATTAGAGGATTACGTTCCAAGTTTCCAAAGACACTAAACTATTATGGTCCTTGTGTGTCTATTTTTGTTATGTATTAAGTATTCTGAAAAAGTAATGTAATTTCCATGTACGTCAAGCTTCGGGTCTCTATAGTTGGTATCAGAGGAAAGGTTTAGTCAACCTTTGAAAACTAGGATGCGAAAACATTTGTGAGATCCCTAGAGATATTTCTAAGGTATGTATAAGGATGTCCCTAAGGATAAGTATACATATAGGATATAGTCCTAGAACTACGGTAACAATCTTAGAATTTAACCTAAGATGTTAGATATTGAGGGTGCTCCCCCTTTACTATGTTGTTTTCCCTAGAATGATTTTTTCCTCTCACACTATTCTTTTTGGGTTTTAGAAAATGGCTGGAAACAGGAAGATTCATGATAATGGAGGATATGATGGACAATGGAATGATATTCTTCATGAGAAACCAAATGAAACAGGATTTGGAAGTCTAAACATTGTTATTATGCCTAATCATCAATCTCATAATATGATCAATAATCTCAACTTTGGTAAGTTTCCTGACTCAGATAATAAGAGAAAGATGGAGTTTCATGATGATCATAGAGGAAAGAAATTTCAATTTCCCTCATGTAAATCATGTGGGAAGAGGCATCGGGAAGATTGTTTCAAAGGAACTGGGAGATGCTTTGGGTGTGGAAAATAAGGACACAAAGCCAGTAAGTTCAAAGGAAAAGGTTCAGTAAACACTAGGGATGAGTATAATGGTATTGCTATGACATCAAAAATGGTTAAATGTTTTAAATGTGGAATGTACGGGCATTATGCAAACTAATTCCCTAAGGTAAAGTCTCATGAAGAGAATCAGTATGGTCGTATGGGTAGTATTTATGTTGTTGATGATGAAGAGACTACAAATGATATGTGAGATGAAAGAATTGTTGAAGCTCAGTCAATGGTTTAAGAAGGTAGTTGAATGATTATATGTTTATCAAGTGTAATGTTGTATAAGTAATCTCATAGTACTATGGAATAAAGAGACATCTAAGAATTGTTACACTGTTGTCTTTCCTTAAGTTTTGAAAGTGTATGATTAATGGTACCAGTAACCATGAAAGGTTATTCAGATATTTTTGGAAAGTAGATGATATGCGCATAATGAATGGATAAAGAGAAAATTAAATGTTTGATAGTATTCATGAGCACATGACTGATATAAGGAGAAGGTTATATCATGGTTTGAGTATATAGAATTTTTGGATTTTGGTATGTGGAAAGAGTTAACTTTTGATAGCATTAATGTTTTCACTAAGGTTTAATGGGTATTCATTTTTCAAGAAAATACATGATTAAGGTATTCACATGATTGGAATGTGACCAACAAGATATATGGGGGATAAATGATGGTATTCACATTCTTGGTAGATAACCTTTCTAGTAATTGTTTTCATTATACTATGAGCTTGGACCGAAGTATTTTAGATAAGCCTAAAGATTGGAATGGATTATGTTGGACATAAGTTATTATTGTTTAAGGATAGAACTTTTTTTGATATTATTGATGGGATGTTATAGTAATGTAGTTTTAGAAAAAGGATAACCTTCAGGATGGGCGATAGCCCATCGCGTCAGACAAGGCCTTGGGAATCGAACCCACAACAGAAGTGCGACTGGCCTTTATCACCTACCACTGGCCTACAGGAAGTCCCTGTTTAGTAGAAACTAGTTTTATTATATTAAGTAGTATGATATATGAAGTATAAGTCCATTTTAGGAACCATATATGATTAATCTCACTGTATATGGACTTATGCATTTTTGATAACTTTTATAACCTTTTGTTTGAGACATATGGAATGACCCATCATTCTATCACATGATCTGATAACACTTCATGAATAACAAATTCAACTTCATTTCTTTAATTGATGAAGTGGAAATTGTTCGAAGCACGAACAACAGTGATATTGTACCAAAATAAAGTATTTATTCTAATTAATATTCTTCAACTTTAGGGGAATGATCATGAAAACCAAAAATGTTGTCCTAGTGCTCTTATATATGATGAATCAGATGGTACCCTAGATCATCACAAATTTATGGCTTTGTGATTGTTGGATTTTTCATATCCATGTTCTCTATCACTCTCCATCAGAACTTGATGGTTAGATTTCTCCTCCATATCCATATTTTCACCTATGATCTCCTATGTGGAAAACTAGTGATGAGTTAATTTGGGTAACCGTTATGTTTCATACTTTACTTTTTAAAATTAAGTTTTAGCATTCCTTTTTTTACGATGTGGGTTTCTATGAAAGAAATTCTCAAGTAACAAACCATTTATAACCCCAACGAATTTCGAGGGAGAAATTCATTTTAAGGGGGGTAGAATGTAACACCCCGAGATTTTATGATAAGTATTCTTTTTAATTTATTTTATGTCATGTGTTTTTTCTACACCAATATTATCTTGTGTTATATGCAACACTGTATTAGCTTGCAGTATACGCAACACAATTCTTGCATTGTGTTACACACAATTTCAAGTTTATTTGATAGAAGTTATTCTACGAAACATTGAGTGTATATATATATATATATTCAATGTATAAATGAAATATGGTTGGATTTTGTTATACGCAACAACAAAAGAGTCTTGCACTATACGCAACCCTGACTTGGATTTCATTACACGCAATCACAACCTTCCTCAATAGCGTGTGTTGTACGCAATACCTGGTTTCACTAAACAATGATATATGGTTATAATATTATCAAGAACTAGCCGTTATGAATATAATTAACCACATTTTGAATTTTATAACATTATTATTCATCTTATAAATTTTCTAAAACATTTTATGTGAACAAAATAAATTTTTCGGGTAAAATATGTATTTTTCAAAAAATGTAGTTTTGCCGCCTTTTGATGGCGCACCCACTTTAAATCTAGTTTTTGACATGTTCATAAGTTCAATTTTAAAAAAATAAAATTATTCTTTGGAATCAGGATATAAAATTTTACCTTGGATAAATTTTTCATATTATTATGATAACTTTCATATTTTAATGAATAGTAAAAACATGCTATATTTTAAGTAAAAACAACTTTTTTCATCGTAATAACTTATGTGGTTAAATTATAATATTGAATGGTTTTAAAGTATAAATATAATATATTTTTACAATTTAATATAATGTATTTCATTAGCATTTATTTTACCTTGAATTTGTAGGTTAAATTAATTCAATCTTTTGTAATGTTTCTAACCAAAAACCCGTTTTCTTTCGACAACGGGATTAATTTTAATTTAATTTCTACAATTTTTTTGTATTGAATTTGGAAAAATGGATTCTATATTTGGAATCAGTAGGTCCAAATTATGTTAATAAGCTATTTTTTATTTTTGGGCTTTATGAATAGTAACTACGGTAAATTTTATTTACCATAGTTAAAGGTAAATCGGGTAATTAAGGGTAAATATAAGATTATAAAATTAACCTAACACATGCCAAAATACTATTGGATGACTAAAAGTCGACCCATATCACCTAAGGGTCGGATTAGAATCATTTAATGGACTTTTTCCTTGAAAATAATTTAACTATTAATAAAACCAAAGAAAGTGACAACATGTCACTATCTTAAATCGTATAAGTATATTAATTTAAATTTAGTGATAAACATCATAAAACTTAGAACATGAATAGTCTATAGAAATATAATTCAATTTTATACATCATGATAATTTATTTATAATTTTTAGGGACTAAATAATTGTCATTAATGGTGATACATTAATGATGCAGAAATTATTTATTAAGTGAAAAATCAGTAATATAGTTTTTATTGAAATACTAATACCCATTAAAAGGCCCACAAACCTGACCAAAACTTACTGGTAGTGTATAGATATACCATAACCATCCAAGGACATAATATATAACCGTTTGGAGTCTTATAAAAGTGATTATGACACTTATATTATTTTATTTTAAATGATTCCAAAGTTTTCACCTTCAAAATTTAATAAATATAACAAATTAAATATTGTGATTTTAAAATGATAAATTCGAGTAAAAGTATTATTGTGAAAGTTAAAAGATTTATCTTTATCATATAATTTTATTTTTAATTTTTATTCAACATATAAGTATTTTAAATAATTATACAGAAATGTTGTAGTAATTATTTTATTATGAGATAAACCAAATAAATGGTTTTAAAAATAATAAAATAAATATTATATGAACTATTTGATGTTCTCCACTAATTTTCTAGATGCATATGACCTTTTATGAATCTATTAAACCTTTTATTTAAAACATATCTTCTGTATATATTTTATTTAAATTCATAGAAATGAATAGTGTCAAAATTGACAATATTGTTATTTTATAAAAATAACATATTATAAAATTGCTTAAAAATTACAAAAATATATACAAATTATAAATTTATATTTATATGGTCTAAAATGTTATAAAGTATCAAATTATGGATAATTCACAACAAATAAGTAATTATTTTTTATAATGTAAAATTTAGAATCTTATTACCACAAATAAAATTAAATTGATTAAGTAAGGATAAATCATGTTGATAATGTTTAAAATAATTTCCTAACATGTATAAATTTTATTGGTTGATGAGATTACAACACTATCTCATATATTATTCTAATATGAGTCATTTTTGGAGGTTTTTATGTGGGGTAATATTTATTATAAATTAATATTTTTAAGATTTCCAAAGGTGCCCCTCTCCTCCCTTATAAAAGGGAACCTCCTTCCTCTCCTCCTCACACCAATTTGAGCTTTAATGCTCGGCCAAACTTGGACCATTTAACTTCACCACTTCCCTAGAAACCTTATAGAGGTACTGGTTTTCTCAAAAGACCAACTCTAGTGCCCTAAGAAGATTTTTAAAGGAGGTGCATCGAAGAAGAGGTAATCTCTTCTACCGATTATATCAAGATTATTTCTTCTTCAACTTCTTCTTATTTAGTTGTTTCATTATAAAGTAATAACATCAGTATCACTAATATACTTATATGTTATTATAAATATGAAACAACCTCATTTCACATTCTATCCATCCTACGAAAAACAAAATCACCGTGCGTTTGTACGTACGGTATACCGTCTCCACGCCGTGGTGTAATCTGTTTTTCCAACACCACCTTACATGGATGGGTATAATGGTGTAAATAATAACTATACATAGTTATTATAACATCATACTGATTCTGATATATTTTATCATCCTCTCTAATTCAATTCAATAATTATGGGAACGATATCATCGCTTGTGCGTACGTACGGACTACCGTCTCCACAACGCGATGACATTCATTCTCAATGATTAACCATTCATGAATGATTATAAAGTATATATAATAATTAATCATGAAATATATGACATAATTATACTATATTTATGTATATATATGTATTCCATCCAATTAATTCCATTCAATTCAATAAGGAAATGAAAACAGCATTCATGCGTACGTACTGCCTACCGTCTCCAGGAACGTTGTATTTATTTCCATTTATCGATATATTATATATATGTATATTCTGAATATATATTATATATAAATAATGTTCTGGAATTAAGTAATCATGATCTAAGTAATCATAGGAATAATTACAAGTCAAAACACGGATGACAAATGAAATAATTTTACCTAAACGCTCTTTAACATGGAATTTACAAAAGAACGGGTAATATAAAGTCATAAGTGAATCATATATGATATCATAAAAATGAATATGATTCTGTAATAAGTAAATGACATTATTTAAATCATCATATAGGAGGTTCGGATACGTATGAAGCAAATCAGACCTAAGGTAAGGGATAATTTATCAATCTCATTTTTATCCGAGATGGTTTATTCGTAAGTATTTACTGGGGTTATCATTATCATCCATTCCCATGTTTTCTAAAAATGGTTTCATGTATGTTTAATGTCCTTTTTACCCATTTTTTTATTTTACTACATGGTATGTAAGGAATCTTTCTTTTTTTTACGTTACGAGGTACTTTTTTGACTTTTCCGGCAAAAGTCTGAGAAGAATGTTTTTTAACGTATACGGCATGAAAGGATTTTTAAGGTTTTATAAAACCATATTTTCATGAATCTTCCTCCAAAATATTTCATGACTATTTAAAAAAAAATCTTTTTCTTTTAAAATTTCATGACGTTTTGTGAAAAGAAATTGATTTTGAAAAAGAATGGATATTTTCCTCAAGAATTCATTTCAAGTGTTTTATCGAAACCATTTTCCATCTAAGATGACATTATTTCATATGTGTATGTTTCAAGTATAAAGTATATATGATTTACATGGTTTCAATTTTCTCATTATTAGATGATATCCATTTTTATATATGGATTATGTGATGATAGGATGATGTTTATGAAACCAATTTTATTTGTTGGGTTATTATGAATGATGTATGTTTATTTTGTGGCACAAGTAAGAATGATTTCATTATGAGATGGGTGGGACCTATATCTCCCTCCAATGCATTGGGTAAAGATTTATATCTCATGAGATAGACATGGCTGGAATGATAAGTTAAACCGGTTTAGTAATACAGGACTGGAACGAGGAGTGAACTTGATTCAGAAATGGACTTTATCCACTAAGATGGTCTTGGAAGCAATGCCTTGGCTACTATTGAAATCATATCATGTTCTTAATGGTTTCCAAACTTATATGTTTTATTCCCATGCTATTTTATCATTATTAATGTTTATTTATGATCTATGCCTTACGTACTTCCATGTTTTATGTCATTTATCAAGCTTTTGATGTTTAAACATTATGTTCATGTTTTTAAGTTCAAATGTATATGGTATGTTTTATTTTATCCATGATTACCCTTACTGAGCATTTGAGGTCACCCTTTTTATGTTTTATTTTCCCCAGGATATAAATAAAGGTTTTAGGTAAGAAAAAAAGGGGAAGATCTTTATGGGAGATGTTGAAGATCTTTCACCACGATTAGAGGATTACGTTCCAAGTTTCCAAAGACACTAAACTATTACGGTCCTTGTGTGTCTGTTTTTGTTATGTATCAAGTATTCCAAAAAAGTAACGTAATGTCCATGTATGTCAAGCTTCAGGTCTCTACAGTATATATATATATGTTTCCACTATATACTTATAAAATCATATCAACCTATTATATTTTTAATAATATTACCATTATTTATGTTTACATAATAATTCATGATATAACCATTATAACATCATTCATGTAGGTGGTAGAACTAACCCAAACAAAAACATGCTATGACGAATGAATGAATAAGAACATTTCAATTTATAGATATAATATCACTATTATATAAGAATAATGGTTCAAAAATAATTTTATTAAAGTGATAAATAATATTGAGGAATACATAGATAATAAAGACTAAGAAAAAAGATTAGTGAGATGATAATACTTATGTTGTAGACGCGAATCTTTTATTATAGAGCCTCACGGAAATGGAAGATTTGGGAAGACTTATTATGAATAGTGGTTACACAATTTGAGAGATGTTTTTTGGGAATAATTTTTATAGTTATTCAATATAAAATCTAATGGATGGTGTGGAACGAAGTGGGTATTGGAGATATCCTTTTATAAGTGAGAAGTGGTGGAGTTTTTGTAAATACTAATTCTTTAATATTAAACAACTATCATTTTCAAGAAAAGTGGTCCCAAAGTGGAAAAATAATGGAATTTGGATAAGGGTAGGTCTATCATTCCCTCATCCACATATTTAGATTTAGTTATTCTTTTATTTTATAATGTTATCCTTTATTTTAACCCTATTACCTTGTTTTACCCTTTCAGTGGCAACTCACTTTCACCTTAGTAACTTATTTTTAAACCTAAAAATGAAATTGTACTTATTTGAAAATTTATACATGCTTATTTAAGAAATTAATTTCATTTTATTGGATTAAATTTCTATGACAAATAAAAATTAATGTTAATATTAGAACGCATAATGCATAAAAAATAATTCTTTGAAAAATTTATTTCTAAACATAAATATGAATTTATTCTATATTTTTAAAAAGTAATAATCATTGGATGGTAGTAATTTATTTTAATATATATATAAACAAATCATTTAATTAAATCATTCTTTAATTGATTTAATTTTAATTAATTAGAATAAAAATACAAAATATATAAAAATATATATATTTTTAAAAATATGTATTTTTAAAACACAATGATTTAATCTGTACTTATAAACAATTAATAGTAAATTCATGAATTTATTATATATATATAATGAATAATTAAATTTCGTACTCAAAATTTGTTAAATTTAACTTTTAAATAAAAATAATTTATAAATAATGAAAACAAAATTTTAATCAAAATATATTTGTTTTACTAATAATTCCTTGAATTTAATTAATAACTTTTATTGATATAAATATTTGAAGTAAATAAATTTAACAAAAATACCTAATTCATAATAATAGTTCCTTTAGATTCATTGGTATTTTCCCAAGTGTATTAGTATCTATTAATTATATTAAAAAATAATTTACCTTATTTAAAAAAATAGTTATAGTGTAAATGTATATTTTTAACATGTAAATAACATTTATATATATTAACTACATAACAGTAATTCCAAACTGGTAACATATTTTTTGGTATTATACCTAATAGATTTATACAATTTTATAGTGGTATAATAATTGATATATTACCATCATTACATTCTATAAAATCATTCAATTCTGACATCACAAATGATACATCCTATTTTTTGAATTTTACATTCAAGTGTTATACAATTATTTCCCAAATAATGATGTTTTCACTCTCAATTTATGTTTAGTTTCACTAAAAAAAGTTACCATGGGTGAAGGTGATCAATAAAATTTTATAGTTGTAAAGATATTATTATTTCTTATTTATTTTCCCATTTTAATTTATGTTCATGTTGCATCAAGTGATGTGAGAATTCCCCTCGATGTCCGTGACAAGGGATAATATCCCTAATACTTATAAGAGTACCAATTAGTGGGTCATAAGTATGACATTGGGGTGCGTTAAGGTTTATATATGACTAATAATAAGGAAACAATCCAAACCATATCGCGAGAATTTTTTTATTGAATGGGCATAATGACATGAAGGGAGAAAACCATGTGGGTAGGAGACCCAAATGAGTAGTTTTTTGAAACTTGTGAGAACTCATGGAGGGATTAATTTAATTTCATATGGTATCATAGAAATGTACAGAGATTCAAACACACTCAAAAAACATAAAGGGAAAGTTTGTTGCACTCAGGGATGTGCGACACTCTACTCAATGTCTGTGACTGGGACTAAGAATCTTGCAATATGGAGGTGCAATATTTATTAATCCATGATACCCATATTGGGGCTTGATAAGGTTTGAATATAACTAATAATAAAGACATGATCCAACCCATCTCATTACCCCTTTCCCCTATTTAATGGGTGTATTGTCATAGGGGTAGAAACTATGCAGGTGGGAGACCCAAATTAGGCAGTGTCATGAAAATTATGAGTGCTCTTTGAATAATGTGATAGCGTGTGTTGTATGCAACATCAAGTTCTAACACACCACAACCAATCAAACTAGTCGTTATGAATAGTAATACCTACTTTTTGAAATTTTATAAATTTTATCTCTCAAAATGGAATTCATTTTTGGATTCGGAATATCAAATTTAGCCTAGGGTGAAATTTTGGAACTTTTCGGATAACATTTATATTTTGATGAATAGTGAAAATTACTAAATTTTAATTAAAAACAACTTTTTTAATCCAAATAATTTATATTGATTAATTATGAATTTGAGTGGTTTTAAAGTATATGTAGAATATATTTTTACCATTTAATACAATTTTGGTAATTGTACATAATTTTACAATTAAACCGGACATAAACAAGGGTCAATCTTTTGATAGTTATTATCTCTTAAAAACACGCTTTTTGTTTTAACAACGGGAATTAATTTTAAATTAATTTCTGCCACTTTTGTGTTTTGAATTTGGAAAATTGGATTTCATATTTGGAATCAGGATATTCAAATTGTGTAAATAGGTAACTTTTAGTTTTAGACATTTTGAATAATTACTTCGGTAAATATTTTATTTACCATGGTTAAAAGGTAAATCCAATAAATAAGGGTTAAAAATAATATTATAATAATACTAAATTACCCTAAAACATGTCCTAACCTTATTGGTGGATACATTTCCGACCATGGGCATCTTTGGGTCGATTTTGGGACCCCATGGAGCCACTCGTAGGTGATAGGGACACTTTATTTTAATTAAATTAAAATAAATACAAAATGACATAACCATATATCTTTTAGAAAAACAATTTTTACATAGGGTTATATATGTTGGATTTTCAACTATAAATTTTCATTATAAATCTAAAAATATTTCCTACATAATGGTATTTTATTTATAATTTTTAGACATTATATAATTTAATTTATATATGACACAATGGTGATGCAGTAATTACATAATTGATAAACAAATTAGAATAATTGATATTATAAATACCCAAATAAATGTAATTTGAGACTTTTCATAAATAACAATAATTTTCTAGGATAATATGACATTTTAGGATTGATTTAATTAACTTTTTTTCTAATTAATCATTCTTTAATGATTTTTTAAAAAATCAATTATTGAATAGTGTCAAAATTGACATAAAATAGTTTTTAAATCAAATATTATATTATTAATTGATATTAAATTCCTAAAAATATAAGGTTCGGCCAAGAGACTTATATCATGTTATTTTTATCATTAATGGAACACTTGGGGGTCTATTGGATGTATATAGTATGTTTATTAACCATATAATATAAAAATACAAAGAAACATTGTAAAAGTGAAACTAATTAACTAGAAGTTAATACTTAAAGATAAGGTTAATATAGTAACCCAAACCTATCTAAATCCTATTGGTTGAGTGGTTTTTTACCCATACCCACCTTAAACTTTAAATAATTTACTTTTGAGCCATTATAAACCTAATATGAATTTATTATAAAATAATATTTCTAGCTTTTCCAAAGGTGCCCCTCACCCCTCTTATAAAAGGGCACTCCCCCTTCTCATTCATTAACACCTTAAAAGCCTTTTGGTTTATCCAACCTCTACCCAAATACTCTCTCAACTTACCTCACTTCATCCTAGAGGCCTTACTTTAGTCAGAAATCCAACCTATGCAGCCCTTTTGATCAAATCAAAAGGAAGAACCTGAAGAAGAGGTAATGATTTCACCACCCCTTTTCAAGTTCCTTTCTTCTTCCACTTCTTCTATCTTTGTTATTACCATTATAAAATAATAGCTCCAGTATATTATATATAAATTAATGTAATTATAAACATGGTACAACCATATTCTGTATTCTATTCATACTTTGAATGACGTGTCACCATACGTGTGTACGTACGGCTTACCGTCTCCACGTCGTGGTGTAATTGTTATTCAATAAATTATTATTTGGATGGTTATAATAATGATGTGTAATTCATTTAAATAATAAATATAAAATTATAATTATTCTGTATATATGATATACCATCCAATTAAATATTATTTTAATATTAAAATAATGATATTGTCCCTCGTGCATACGTACGGACTACCGTCTTCACGAACGCGATGAGATTCATTCCCCATCATATACATTCAAGTATAATACTCATTTTTTGATTAATAATAGTATCTAAGGACTTGATATAATTCTGGATATGAATAAGATACAACCTATCTGTGACAAACATGTCTTACGTAACAAAACATATAAAAGAAAATTAGTAAGTTAACACCCGAAACGACGATAATTCTAAAATATTATTAAAAAAGCTATGTTAAAAGATCATATATGATATCATATTAATATATATGATTCGTGTATAATTTAAAAACAATTATTTCACCATTATACAGAAGGTTAACCTACCCCAACCAAGAAAAAGTACAAGGTAAGGGGTTTTCATCTCACTCCTTATTCCCGTGAGATTCATGCCATATTGCCACTATTACCTTTTGTGTGGTGTATGTACTGATTATAATTGTATTTTTTGTCACTTTAATTTATGTGTATTTACATATTCATTGTATGATACCTCTTTCATGGGTTGTATGTTTCATAAGTTACAAAATTGCTAAGGGTTTATTTCGCAATCTCTTCATTATCCGAGGTTGTTTATACGTAATAATCTACTAGGATTTCTTTATCATCCACATCCATGTTTCTTAAAAATGTATTTCCAAAAATTTTTACCATTTACAAGAATTTGGGTTAAAGTCATTTATACCCTTTTTTGACTTTTTATAAGAGGTTTAAAAAGGAATCTTTCTATCGTTTTCCAAACAAGGCGCTTTTTAACCTTTTCGACAGAATTAAGGTAAGAATATTTTTTTAACTTATACGGAGGGTGCGACTATTTTCTGCCGTTATAAAATCTTCAAAGCTTACCTTACAATATTATAAGAAAATTTTCAAAGTATATGTTTTATTTTATAATTATGTGACTCTTAAATTATTTCAAAATAGGAAGATATTTTTCTCTAAAAAGAGTTTTGATTTCATCTATGTCAACATCCTTTAATGGATTTTAAGCTTATTTGATGTTGATTTATTATGATACAAAACTTCCATATTGTATTGAAAGATTTGTGATTTGTTTTAATGTGGATGCCTTATTTTTATACCATTAATGGTTTATGGAGAAAGTATTGACATTTCGTTTGCTAGTTTTAATATGAATGTTTTTGTTATGTTTAAACCTGTTCATATGAGGAATGCATTGGACTTAATATGTGACGGGTGAAGCCTGCTATAGTTCATAGATGCATCGGTAGGTCTCATGAGACAAACTAGTGTCTTGGAACAAGGCCTTGGAAAAATCTTATTTGTAGTCTTGGCACGAGGCCTTGGCTATGTAGTTATGATAGTTTGGCATTATGCATTCCATCATTATGAAAGTGGTTATTGATATTGCATGTGAATATTTTATTAGTAGAATATCCATGTGAATAATTAAATGGCATTATTTCATTTTATTTTTGCCATACTATGTTGAAGTTCAAGTTTAAAAGGCTTTTGTTTTAGTTATACATTGCCTTAAATGTTTATTCTTACTTATGAAAGTTTCCGCTATATTGTTATCCTTACTAGGAATTTGAGATCACCTGATTAGTCACTGAAAGTGGCTAATATTCATTGTTAAGTTCTTAATATTAATGTGTTTAAAAGTTCATAAACATCAATTTTAGTCCAATTCAGAAATTGAACTTCATTTCCCATCATTGTGCAATTCATGCTTAAAATGTCAATTTGGGCCCACTTAATAATTTGCTTGTGTAAATTACAATATTAATCATTTTAATTTTAAATTTTGGTATATGATTTATCACTTTGTTTGGAACATTTTATCTTTTAGGTCCGATGGATGAATCATAAAGGAATATGGAGAATTTTGCGCCTGAAGGCAGAAACATGCTGGAAAAAGCATAATGGGACTAAGGCCCATCAAACAAATGTGGGGCCCAGAAACCAAGCCCAATGAAGCTCAAATTTATACAGTAGAAAGATAAAAATATGAGGATCATTTTATTAAACTGTTTCCAGAGCTAATTCTGATGTTATCATGATGATAAATGGATCTGAATTTGAGATTTAAATGGTGGACATGACATTAATGCTCAAAAATCCGTCCCACCATTTCGACTACAACATCCAAACGGCTGAGAGAAATTTCCTGAAATTTTTACATCTCATAGAGGCCATATGGATGAAGATATTTCTCTTCTACAGCCCCTCCGGATTCGGCCTTCTTAAATTTCGAATTCAC
The DNA here is from genome assembly GCA_963277665.1 of Viscum album. NCBI lineage: Eukaryota > Viridiplantae > Streptophyta > Magnoliopsida > Santalales > Viscaceae > Viscum > Viscum album. Next base: position 811,241,827 of record OY728135.1, read on the forward strand.
ACGTCAATGTGGTGGACGAATCTGGACAGTTTTCCGGGTCAAATTCGAAACATCAATTTCCTTTTGATTATTCACCCTCCATTTGACTCTATTAATTGTTGGGGGGTGAATTAATTGTTTGGGGATGTAATTAAGGCTCCTAATATGCCTATATAAGGAGTTAGTGGTGAAGGGAATGGGGGTGAATTTTTTTTCTTATCATCTTGGATGCTTTGTTTCATTATACTGTTTTGCTTCCAAATTTCCTTTGTAATGTTTTCCATTTCCATGTAAGTTTCTTTTTTGTATCTTTATGTTCTTAATCAACTTCTTTCTCTTATATATTTTCCATTTCATTTATTAAAACTTTATAATCACAAAGCACAGTGATATCTCTGTGTTGTTGTGAATTAGTTCACACATAGGTGTGAATTTCATTCACACACACGGAGGAGTGCTCGTTATTTCCGCGGTTTTAATTTCTTCAATCCAATTCTTGTTAGCCATATTCCGCCCACCATTGAAGGTATACCATCAATGGAGGGCTAAAACCTTAATGGGTTGATCTTAGGAGGATGCAAAGGCTGGATTGAATGTTATTTTATGAACGAATTATTGTTAATTGGATAATTAATTTAAGACATCCATTATTCAGTTATTTCTACTCTTCATCTTTACTATGTTTGAGAAAAATAAATTCAATTACTAAATGACCATATACCTCAGAGAGATCATGAATTTGGTTCTCTAAGTGTATAGGGGATTAGTAATTGTGTTTAGTAAGCACCAAACCAGAAAATGATGAAGGTAGTGTTATTTTTGAAGAATGGATTCATCAAGAATTAATAAAACCAAAATTGTTTAAAGAAGTAAAATTCATTCAATCCACCCCGAGCATAATCCTAGATCAACCCATTTTCATTAAATTGAATTCACGTAGGTTTCTTAGTGTTATTTAAACCATCCAAAAATTGAACCCAAAGTTGGCTACTTCAAAGCCAGAGTGTCTCTCGGTTTCTTCTTCGGTCCCTGTGGATTCGACCCCTACTTGTACTACAACGACCGCATACCTGTAGGGTAAATTTGGGTGCAACCATCACCCCTTTTCTATGTTTTATCTTTCCCAGGATGTGAAGAAGTAGTTTATAAATGACCTGCAGGTATAGTATGAGGGGATAAGAGTGTGAACTATGGAGTGGTCGAAGGCTCCGCTTCCCTCAGGGGAGGTCGGGGGTTCGAACCCTGTCAGGGGGTATTCTATAAAAAGCATGTTCACCACACGCGGTGCACGTCTGCACGCCGGTTACCCAAGCGTTTACGCGGCACCGGCCCCCGTTGGGGAACTGGGCTTCACCCCTTGGGTGGGCCTGGGAAGGTAGGGGATTTTCGGGCCACTGCATGCCTGACCACGTAACAACTCGTGGGCTGGGCCATCACCCGCATTGTTTCCCGGCCCCTTCCTTTTATAAGAAAGAAATAAAATAATATATCTAGTGTTTCTAGGGCTACTAAACTAATCGGAATTTCGGGATTTGATATTTCTTGTGATCATGCCAATGTTATGTAATAATGCACCGACTCTGGGTAACTGGGGTTGGGGCATTACAGTTGGTATCAGATGAAGTTTAGTACAAACCATGGAAGCTAGATTTAGATAAACTTTGATTAGAGCACATAGACCTAAGATGGAATTTGAGGATTAGTATATAAGAACTTCCTAGAATTTTGGTATTATAGAGATTTTGTGATTTTTCTGAGCAATACATCCCTGTTTGGAGACGAACAGGTAGAGGCAGCTCTGGCACAAATGTACCTAGGGGTAAAACCCGAAAACACCGCTTTGAGCTAGACTCGAACGGGAACTGGGGCACAACAATGGGCCTTGCTGCAGTCTTGGTTACGACACTCCCGGAGGATATTCTTAGGATAACTCTAATTTTCTTTACAAATCATTATGAGGGGTTTATGAGTATATACTTCCTCAAAGAATTTTTTTTATGATTATGGATTATATCCATAAATAGTTCAATTTCTGATAAGTGTTTAATAAGTATGGAATTATGTGTTTTGATTCATAAACTGATCTAGTTTATGCCATTGTTTAAACATGGCGCCTAGTGGAAGAAATGGAAACCATATCAATGCACGCACTCCATGTAGGGATTTACCTCCTGCTAAAGATAATTATAGTGGAGCTGGTGATGCAATTGGGGCCGATCAGCTAATCGCCATACTTGGACAACCCACTCAGGTTATGAATAATAACCTTACCCATATGGAGCACCCTGATCCACAGCGTAGAGGATCAATGTTAGATTGCTTCATGAGGCAATAACCACCAACATTAAATGGGAGTACAAATCCCTTAGTAGCTATGTAATGGATAAGTTCCCTAGATAAAATATTTCGGGCTTTGGGAAGTAGTGAAAGGGAAAAAGTTATCATGGAAGTTTACCGCCTCACTATAGATGCTGATCAATGGTGGTCATTGATTCAAAACATGAAGGAAGATGATGAAGTATCAAATATGGAATGGAGGTAGTTAAAAGATCTATTTTTAGAAAAATACTTTCCTTGTGACCATCGATCAGATATGGAAAGGCAATTTCTGAGTCTGAGACAAAAGGAGGATGAGAATGTCACAAAGTATGAGGTTCACTTTACAAGTTTATCAAGGTATGCTAGAGATTATATACATAACCCAAGAAGTAAAATTGATCGTTTCTTTGATGGGTTAAAACCATTTCTTTGTCGAGCATTAGTCTCAAAATCCTTCTCGTTGTACAAAGACATTGTTTCATATGCTATCAAGACAGAGAAATAATTCTCTAAGTCATATGAATTTAAAGCAAAGCAAGAGAAGAAGAGATCTGATGATCAATCTGGGAATGGAAATAAAGGGAAGAAGGGAAAAGTTGAATATCCATCCTGTAGTAAATGTGGGAAGAAGCACCCTGGCACTTGATTAAAAGGAACGAGAGTCTATTACAAGTGTGGTGAAAAAGGCCACCAAGCTCCTGATTGCAAGGGGAAGAAGGAAGCTACCGATGTCCAATGCTACAATTTCAGGGAGATGAGACATTATGCAAATGAATGTCCTAAGCGTCAGGGGAACTTACCCAAGAAAAGGAAAAGGGATCAAGGCCAAGCTTATTCTATCACTAATGCTGATGTAGAATCTCCGAAAGACGTGGTGATAGGTAATTTAATTGTTTCCTCAAGTTTATAAAATGCATTATTTGATTCTGGATCATCGCATTGTTTCATATCTTCCCAGTTTTCTAAGAAAATTAGATATTTCCAATTTGATTTAACAAGGGAGTTGTCAGTTAAAACTCCTAAGGGAATTATCATTGCAACAAAGTTTTGTGAATCAGTCCCCATTAGATAAATGTTCTTTATCCACTGATCTCATCGTCATACCTATGATTGAGTTTGATATAATCCTCAGTATGGATTGGCTTTCATACCATGATGTGAAGATTTATTGTAAGAAGAAGGAGGTTATGATTTTTTATGATGATGATAAGGAACACCTTCTCTTTAGAGTAGAATCATCACCACCTAATTCTTATCTAGATACACCCCCAGTAGCTTAACTAAATTCAATTATTGGGGAGGAAGAGAATGAAATAATTGTGGGTGAGGAAAGGAATGCTAAAATAGAGGATGTACCTGTTGTGAAAGAATATGTAGATGTGTTTCCAGAAGATTTACCTGGACATCCTTCAGAACAAGAAGTTGAGTTTTCCATTGATTTAATTCCTGGATCAAGGCCTATATCGAAGACCCATTATAGAATAGCCAATGTATAATTAGTTGAACTAAACAAACAACTAGAGTAATTGAGTAATAAGGGATTTATTCTCCCTAGTGTTTCTCCATGGGGTGCCCCTGTTCTTTTTATTAAAAAGAAAGATGGATCTATGAGGTTATGTATCGACTACAGGGAGATCAATGCTATAACAATAAAGAAAAAGTATCCCCTACCTCACATTGATGATTTATTTGACCAACTGCATGGAGCTCAATAATTTTCATAGATTGACCTACGATCTGGATACCATCAGTTGTGTGTGAAGAGGAAGACATTCCGAATACAGCATTTCGAACCAGGTATGGGCATTATGAGTTTACAGTAATGCCTTTTGGGCTGACTAATGCGCCCTCTGTATTCATGGATCTAATGAATGAAGTTTTGAAGGAATATCACAATGAATTTGTGGTGGTATTTATTGATGATATCTTGGTATACTCCAAAAGCTACGAAGATCATGAAAATCACTTGCACATTATCCTGAAGACTCTGAGAAGACATGAATTATATGGGCAGTTTAGAAAGTGTGAATTCTGGCTTTAGGATATTTCATTTCTTGGCCATATTGTCACTAAAGATGGAATCATTGTTGATCCTTCTATGACCAAGGCAATCCAAGAATGGCATGCACTGACGAGTATAACTGAGGTACGCAGTTTTATTGGTTTGGCAGGTTATTATCGACGTTTCGTCCCGAATTTTTCCCGATTGGCAAACCCATTAATGAAGCTCACAAGTAAAGGGGTTAAATTTGTTTGGGAAAAAGAGTTTGAAGAATGTTTCGAATAACTGAATTGAAGATTAGTCAATGCTCCTATATTGACTCTACCATCGGGGAATGATGGGTTCATTATTTATAGTGATGCATCGAAGAAATGACTTGGTTGTGTCCTTATGCAGAATGATAGGGTTATTGCCTATGCATCACGACAGTTGAAAATTCATGAACAAAACTATCCTACTCATGATCTTGAGTTAGCAGCTGTGATATTTTCTATGAAGATATCGAGGCACTACCTCTATGGTGAAAAATGTGAGATTTATACTGATCACAAGAGTTTGAAGTATATTTTCTCACAAAAAGAAATCAACATGAGGCAAAGGAGATGGCTTGAATTACTCAAGGATTATGATTGTATGATACACTACCACCCGGGGAAAGGAAACAAGGTGGAAGATGCTTTGAGAAGAAAAGATCATGGAGTTTTGAACAATATGAGAATTGAAAGGGATCCAATTTTCATGGATCTAGTGAAGATGGACATGGGAATAACCAAGGAAGGTGAAACATCAATACTTTTTCAAATGATTTCCAAACAATCTTTACTAGAAAGGATTAAGAGTTCTCAGACCGATGATGAATAATTTCAAAAGAAGATTAAAGCTGTGAATGATGGGAGATTGAGAGAATTTGTGTATGAAGAAGGAATTTTGAAATTCGGGAAGAGGCTTTGTGTTCCCGATATACCTGATATAAAAAGGGAATTGCTGGATGATGCTCATAGTTACAATTTTTCTATACACTCTAGGAGCACTAAAATGTATAGAGATTTGAAGGAACATTTTTGGTGGGACAACATGAAGAGATAGATTTCCAATTTTGTGTCAAGATGTATGGTTTTTTAATAAGTGAATGCTGGAAGGCAACAGCCTGGTGGAGTATTGCAACCTCTTCCCATACCTGAGTGGAAATGGGATAATATCACGATGGACTTTGTCATGGGACTACCAAAGACTCCTAGAAGGAACGATGTAATATGGGTTATTTTTTATCGTCTTACCAAGTCAGCACATTTTCTTACTATAAGAGAAGATTTACCACTTGAACGACTATCAAGACTATATATTAATGAAGTTGTGAGACTTGATGGAGTACCCCTATCGATTGTTTCTTATCGTGATCCCCGTTTTACTTTAATATTCTGGAAAAGTCTTCAGAAATACTTGGATAATGAACTTCATTTGAGCACTGCCTACCACCCTCAAACAGATGGACAATTAGAACGAACTATTCAAACCTTAGAAGACATGTTGATATCTTTATCACTTGACTTTCAGGGTATGTGGGATCAATATTTACCTCTGTCAGAGTTTTCCTATAACAATAGCTTTCATTCGAGTATTCATATGGCACCATATGAAGCGTTATACATAAAGAGATGTCGCACACCAAGGTGTTGTGATGACGTTGGTGAAAGAAAACTTGTAGGCCCAGAACTGGTGGAGGAAATGATGGAAAAGGTGAAGGTAATCCAAAACCATATCAAAGCAGCTCAATGTAGGCAGAAGAGATATACCGATAATCGAAGGAAGGATTTGGAATTTCAAGTTGGTGATCATGTTTTCCTGAAGGTATCTCCATGGAAGGGAGTCATAAGTTTTGGTAATAAAGGTAAATTGAGTCCCAGGTACATCAGACCTTTCTAAATTCTAGAACGAATTAGGGCTGTAGCTTACTGTTTGACAATGCCGCCAAGACTCTCTAAAGTTCACGATGTGTTCCAAGTATCACTATTGAGGAAATACATGTCTGGCCCAACGCATGTACTCACCTATGAGGAATTAGAACTGGAACCCGATCTGTCTTATTGCGAAGAGCCCATAAAGATTCTTGATATGAGAGAACAAGTACTGAGAAACCGGACGACTCGTCTGGTAAAATTCTTGTGGAGAAACCATAAGATGGAAGAGGAAATGTGGGAACCCGAGGAACTTATGATGAAGACCCACCCGAGTCTTTTCATGCGGTAGTATTCTAGAAATTTTGAGGTCGAAATTATTTGAAGGAGGGGAGAATGTAACACCCCAAGCTTCTATGGTATGCTTCTCTTTGAATAATGTAATAGCGTGTGTTGTACGCAACATCGAGTTCTAACACACCACAACCAATCAAACTAGCCATTATGAATAGTAATACCTACTTTTTGAAATTTTATAAATTTTATCTCTCAAAATGGACTTCATTTTTGGATTCAGAATATCAAATTTATCCTAGGGTGAAATTTTGGATCTTTTCAGATAACATTTATATTTTGATGAATAGTGAAAATTACTAAATTTTAATTAAAAACAACTTCTTTAATCGAAAAAATTTATATTGATAAATTGTGAATTTGAGTGGTTTTAAAGTATATCTAGAATATATTTTTACCATTTAATACAATGTTGGTCATTGTACATGATTTTACAATTAAACTGAACATAAACAAGTGTCAATATTTTGATAGTTATTTTCTTTTAAAAACACGTTTTTGTTTTAACGAGAATTAATTTTAAATTAATTTCTGCCACTTCTGTGTTTTGGATTTGGAAAAATGGATTCCATATTTGGAATCCATATGTTCAAATTGTGTAAATAGGTAACTTTTATTTTTATACATTTTGAATAATTACTTCGGTAAATATTTTATTTACCATGGTTAAAGGGTAAATCCGGTAAATAAGGGTTAAACAATAATATTATAATAATACTAAATTACCCTAAAACGTGTTATAACCTTATTGGTGGATACAGGTCCTATCATGGCCATCTTTGGGTCGATTTTGGGACCCCATGGAGCCACTTGTAGGTGATAGGGACACTTTAATTTAATTAAGTTAAAATAAATACAAAATGACATAAGCATATCTCTTTTAGAAAAACAATTTATATATAAGGTTATATATATTATATTTTAGATTATAAATATTCATTAGAAATATAAAACTATTTCCTACATAATGGTATTTTATTTATAATTTTTAGACATTATATAATTTAATTTATTTATGACCCAATGGTGATGCAGTAATTACCTAATTAATGAAAAATTAGAATAATTGATATTATAAATACCCAAATAAATGTAATTTGAGACTTTTCATAAATAAATATAATTTTCTAGGATAATATGACATGTTAGGATTGATTTAATTAACTTTTTTCGAAGTAATCATTCTGTAATGAGTTTTACAAAAAATCAATTATTGAATAGTGTCAAAATTGACATAAAATAGTTTTTAAAACAAATATTATATTATTAATTGATATTAAATTCCTAAAAATAAATAATTTGGCCAAGAAACTTATATCATGGTAGGTGTATCATTAATGGAACACTTGGGGGCCTCTTGGATGTATATAGTATGTTTATTAACCATATAATATAAAAATACAAAGAGACATTGTAAAAGTGAAACTAATTAACTAAGAGTTAATACTTAAAGATAAGGTTAATATAGTAACCAAACCTATCTAAAACCTATTGGTTGAGTTGTTTTCAACCCATACCGACCTTAACCTCTAAATAATCCACTTTGGAGCCATTAGAAACTGAATATTAATTTATTATAAAATAATATTTCTAGCTTTTTCAAAGGATCCCCTCACCCCTCTTATAAAAGGGAACTCCCCCTTCTCATTAATTCACACCTTCAAAGACTTTTTGTTCGGAAAACCTCTGCCCAAATACTATCTCAACTTCCCTCAATTAATCCTATAGGCTCTCCTTTAGTCAGAAAGCCATCCTAAAGTGCCCTTTTGATAAATCAAAAGGAAGAACCCGAAGAAGAGGTAATGATTTCACCACCCATTTTCAAGTTCCTTTCTTCTTCCACATCTTCTATCTTTGTTATTAACATTATGAAATAATAACTCCAGTATATTACATATACTTTAATGTTATTATAAACATGGTACATCCATATTCAGTATTTTTTCCATCCTTTGAATGACATGTCACCATACGTGCGTACGTACAACTTACCGTCTCCACGTCGTGGTGTAATTGATATTCAATAAATTATTATTTGGATGGGAATAATAATGATGTGTAATTCATGTAAATAATAAATATAACATGATAATGATTCTGTATATATTATATACCATCAAATTAAATATTATTTTAATATCAAAAGAATCATATTGTCGCTCTTGCATATGTACGGACTACCGTCTCCACGAACGCGATGAGATTCATTCCCCATCGTATCCATTCAAGTATAATTCTCATTTGATGATTAATAATAGTATCTAAGGACTTGATATCAATATTTATATGAATAATATACAACCTATCCATGAAAAACATGGCTTACATAACAAAACATATAAAAGAAAACGAGTAAGTTAACACCCAAAACGATGATAATTCTAAAATATTATTAACAAAGCAATGTTAAAAGATCATATATGATATCATATTAATATATATGATTATTGTATAATTTAATAACAATTATTTCACCATTATACAGGAGCTTAACCTACCCCAACCAAGGAAAAGTACAAGGTAAGGTGTTTTCATCTCACTCCTTATTCCCGTGAGATTCATGCCATATTGCCACTATTACCTTTTGTGTGGTGTATGTACTGATTATAATTGTATTATTTGTCACTATAATTTACATGTATTTACACATCCATTTTATTATACCTCTTTCATGGTTTGTATGTTTCGTAAGTTACAAAATTGGTAAGGGATTATTTCACAATCTCTTCATTATCCGACGTTTTTTATACGTAATAATCTACTGGAATTTCTTTATCATCCACATCCATGTTTCTTAAAAATGCATTTCAAAACATTTTTACTATATACAAGAATATGAGTTAAAGTCATTTATAACCTTGTTTGATTTTTTATAAGAGGTTTAAAAATTAATCTTTCTGTCGTTTTCCAAACAAGGTGCTTTTTAACCTTTTCGACAGAATTAAGGTAAGAAGGTTTTTTTAACTTCTACTGTGGGTGCGGCTATTTTCTGCTGTTATAAAATATTCAAAGCTTCCCTTACAATATTATAAGAAAATTTTAAAAGTATATGTCTTATTTTATAATTATGTGACTTTTAAATGATTTCAAAATAGGAAGAGATATTTCTCTAAAAAGAGTTTTGATTTCATCTATGTCAAAAAACTTTGATGGATTTTGAGCTTATTTGATGTTGATTTATTATGATACAAAACTTCCATATTGTATTGAAGGTTTTGTGATTTGTTTGAATGTGGATGTGTTATTTTTATACCATTCATGGTTTGTATATAAAGTATTGATATTTCTTATACTAGTTTTAATACGAATGTTTATGTTATGTTTAAACCTGTTCATATAAGGAATTAATTGGACTTAATATGTGACAGGTGGAGCCCGCTATAGCTCTTAGATGCATCATTAGGTCTCATGATACAAACTGGTGTCTTGTCAAAAGGCCTTGTAAAAATTTTATTTGTAGTCTTGGCACGAGGCCTTGGCTATGTGGTTATGATAGTCTGGCATTATACATTCCATCATTATGAAAGTGGTTATTGATATTCAATGTGAATATTCTATTAGTAGAATATCCATGTAAATAAGTAAATGGAATTATTTCATTTTATTTTTTCCATACTATGTTGAAGTTCATGTTTAAAAGGCTTTTATTTTAGCTATACATTTCCTTAAATGTTTATTCTTATTTATGAATGTTTCCGCTATATTGTTATCCTTACTCGGCATTTGAGCTCACCCCTTTTCTATGTTTTATCTTTCCCAGGATGTGAAGAAGTAATTTATGAATGACCTACAGGGATAATATGAGGAGATAAGAGTGTGGAATATGGAGACTATGTTGTTTTAGTTTTCATTTTTATGATGTAATGTAAAACTTTATGAATATATCTAGTGCTTACAAGGCTGCTAAACTAATCGGTCTTTTGAGATTTGATCTTTCTTGTGATCATTCCAATGTTATTTAATAATGCATCGACTCTAGGTAACTGGGGTCAGGGTGTTACATTTCACATACCTATACCAAAATTTTCTCCAAAATGTTTTTTTGTTTGTGTTATCAATCCTGTTTTTTAGTTAGTATTTTTGATGTATTTATGAAAAGGTGATGTCTCAGGTGAAGATGTGTTTATCCAACATTAAATGATATGTATGTTCTTGCATTATGTTTTCATGGAAAAGTGGGATTCTAACACTTTATATGTATTGGATAGATGAAACAAGCTTTAGGTTTATAGTTTTTAAAGGAATAAGTAGAGATGGTTGAATAGAGATGACACATGATTTATTTGAAGAAGTTTTTCACCTTAGTTGGTAGATGAATTCACTGCAACACCATTGGCATGTGACCGAATGATTGAAGAATCATTTTAATAATCCTAATAATCATTTGAGGTAGTTATTATATCATTTAATTATGTTATAAGAGCCTTGGATGAAGTCCATTTTAATCCATCTATAGAAGACTAAAATTTTTGTGGTCATGGAAAAATAGCTAAATCATGAATGTAATCAATTTTCTAATTGAATGTATAACTTCATTAGGAATATATGTCTTTAGGTTCTAAACATAATAATTTGAGTTCCATCATATGATTCTATTAGATTGTATGTCTTTTTTGAATATAGAAATTCATTGTATAACTTCCCAACCCATTATATGGATTTGGAGTCCATTGAAAACTAATAATGTCATGGTTGTATGACTTCACTCTCAACATAATACATGATCTTAAGGATTCACCTCATATCTTTGAGATTATCTTATTATTTTTTTGGATCATATAAATTAAACACAATCCTTTTTTATGAGTGTTAGTCTTCATCACAAGACTTGGTGAGTCTAAGCCTTTAAAGTCCCTAGTGTAAAAATTAACACATAGTAAAAATTTATATGTTATAAAAGATTAAAAAAGGGTTATATAAATTTGATTTGATAAAGAAAAATATTAATTTGGATGATTAAATAGTGCGTGATTGAATAAAAAAAGTTTTAGAGACACTAGTATTCATCCATGAAGTGGGTGATCAATGTACAATGAACATTGGTTTTATAAAAATTAATTAATTCTGAAGAAATATAAATATGATGATTCTTATACAATTCATTTGAGTTTAAAACACAATGATGATTATATAATCCCTAATAAAATAATTATATTGAGAAATATTAATGGAAGGGCCACCTCAAGTATTTCTTGATACTAAAAAAATGACATTATTGGAATTTTAGTAATATTATCGATGAAGAAACATCAACATTCAAGTTGAACACTATTATTTAAATCATTATCTTGAAAGGATTTTAGATTGATCAATTGTAATTGATATGGAAGGATTGTAATTTTACCAAGCCTGAAAATTTTTGTGCTTCCAATTTTAATAAATTTGGGAGTGAAAAATAAGTAGATTCTGATTCTATACTTTTAGTGGATAAAATATCACTACATATTTGTGATTCAAGCTTGTGAAATGGAAAAGTATGAGATAGTGTTATTGATCATAGATATGATATTTTAATCTGTATTATCTTACTAGAAAGTATTAAGTCTCATGAGAAAGTGTCCACACTATACATATGGTAATTATATATTTTTAAACATTTGTGAAGAATGAATGTGAGGATATTACAATGGAAACATTTTGGAAGAAGAAGTCAATATTGTTGAAGAATGCATGAAAATATTATTTGACTAATTTTTATGCAATGAGATGTATGTAATAAAGGTATTCTTGGAATAATCTGAGAGATGAAAACATAGTGCATTAGAAAAATAGGAACTTGAATTGGTTATTCTATTATGGTTCTTTTTGTATAGTGTCTACTTTTTTCTCAATATACCATTTATGGAATTTTAAAAAATAAAAAATGGATTTAATAAACATCTCAAGCATGTGAGAAGTGTTGATGTCAAGAATATAATATATGAAGACTCTATATACCTAAAAAATAGAATAAGATTCTATCATAATCAGTGTGTGTGAACTGAGAGTGAACTAAGAATAAAAACAACACTTGAAGAAGAAGGGGCATGTTGTAGTAGCTGGTAGCGAAGAAGAATAGAGCGTGTCAAGATGATGGAACTTTGTGGGTCTTGAATAAGGTTTCTATAAGTAATGAAGAGATGAAGAGATTAAGATACTAAAGGCATATATATGTATGTTGTGGATATTTTTTAGTTCCAAGATTATAGGGTTGAGTTTGAGAAAAGAAGAATATTGATTTTGAGTGTGAAAGTATATATTTATAAGAACTAGATGTTGTACATAATCAGTTGTTGAATTTCATGTTTAATGTTTGATGAAATTCTAGTAGTCAAAGTCTTTCTAAGGTGAGGAAGAATGCTAGTTATTATTGGCGCAGAGTCACCCAGTTCATAGAGAAGATCTACTTTAGGAGGAAGAGTTAAAGAGAAACTCATGGGAAACGAGTATAATGAACCTGTGGGATAAAGACAGTTCATTTGTGTAATACAGTGTAACAAAATGTTTAATATTGAGGAATATTGGTTTGATAATGATCCTTGTAGGACCAATATAATTGTGTAATTGATTATTTTGGTGTAATTTATGACTAAATTTGAGTTAACATGGAAATGAGTAGGTTTCCCACATTCTGGTAAAATATTATAAAAATTTCTAGTAGTGATATTTGTTTAAATACTTTCATTTCATGTGGTTGTGTCTTACTGGGTAATAAATAACAAGATATCTATTTTATTTATTGAGAAACATGGGATAAAATACAAAAGGGTTTAATCTAATACATATAATTGGATTTTGGTAAATAAAAATTTGAAAATACCTGATCTATAGTGACCCTGATTTTTATTACATAATTGTAATGATAAACAACATAATAAATTACACAACTAGGATCCAAAGGATTAGTTTCTTGGGAAAACTAGGACTATACATAACATTTACATAACAAATCATAAACATTTATTTAATTCCTTTTTCTCTAGATTCTTATTGTCCCTTGACTACTCCTTAATATAAGTTGTCACCTGAGGATATACATAAAAAATGGGTGAGATAATAGCCCAAAAAGAGGGTAGATAAGAAAATGAAGCAATAAAACATGGGCTGAGCATCATCATAACATCATCATAATCATGAGAGTAAATATTAGGAAAAGACTTTAAATGTAAAAATGCCTAAAAATGAAACAACATGTCTTAGTGTTCAAATACCACACTTAGTTGTGAACAAATATATCATCATGTTAATGAGTATTTCACAGTAACCCATGAGATTTATCACTTTACCTAATGAATTGGAGCACTGTATAATTCGAAGAGCACCCATCACATCATAACATTCATATTGCAAATTAAAATTCTAGGCACACCCGTCAACTCATAACATTCACATTATCATGCATGCCACATAGAACATATGTCAAACATGAACATAAAATAAACCATGGAAAGAAATGGATTTTTAATCATAAATTATTCATTCATAAACATTTGGTTCCCAAAATAAAGAGGGAATATTATTCTTAACATATAACCATTTCCTTGAGTGAGGAGTGAAACAACCTTCAAGAAGTAAAAAAGGGTGTGTTAATTTGAAAGTAGCGTTCTTTTAGAAAACATTGTATTTATCATAAAATCAACTAGAAAACATTTATATCCCAAAAAATTTAAAATAATTATGAATAAATTATTTTTAAGGCATTTCCATACTAAAATTAGGTTGAATAGGGAAACCCCAACGAAAGAGAGTTGGGTTTGAGAATTTACCCTTGCCTTGTATCCGAACACTTTCTTCACTTTAATATCCTTTATAATATAATTATAATAACTAATTGAAAATTAAATAACCTCTTATAAATGAATATGATTTATTATGGTTTCATTAAGTTATTTTATGGGCCTTTGGATGATTTATAGAGTTTAAATTCATTGTTATGAAGTGTTCATTTTCCTTGTTTTCATGAACGGTTCACTTTTATTAATGAATGAGAGTTTTTTCTAAAATGTGGATGAACATATAGAAGTGTAATTATATATTATTAGTGAAATTACAGAGGTAAAAATTATTTTAAAATGAATATGGTTATTCAACAAGAGGATGAATCATTAGATAATGTTTAATGATGATAATTTTGGGATAATTTGGATGGTTTTTTGATCACAACGAACTTGTTTTATTTTATCAATTAGTTTCATGTCAATAAGTTAGTTGAAAAACTTAAAGAGGGTAGTAAAATACACATTAAAATATTTTATTATCCATTTAATGGGTTTATAAACATCCCTGAAGCCATTAGAGGAAAATAAAAGTACATTGCCCACGATGTGGGTACATTGACACATCACGGGTGATGATTTCATCCTTAAAATGAAAGAGAGTGAGGGATGGGTTTAATGAAGAATATTACTATAACATGATAGGATATCATTATATAAAAAATTATGGATTTATCATTCCACTTGTATGAAAGGAGGTGGGGAGGGAACATTAAAAGAAAAAAAATGAAAGGGAGTTAAAAGAAAAGAAGGGGAAGGTTTACCTCTTGAATTATCCTATTGAGATCCTCCATAAGGAATCTAGGCAAGGTATTTTAATTAGACCAATATCTACTATATGTGAGGAAGGGTGTGGGTAAGATATTTGGGTATAATTTTGAAATTTCGTAAAGATCAACAGGTGTGAGGAAATGAGGGTGGGGGTGATATTTATAGTGGAGAGGAGGAGGGTTTTATTAATATTTAATTCATTAGTTTATTAATTTCCCTCAAGACAAGAAATAGTGATGATTACATGAATATATGAAGAAAATATGGAATTTTATTTCAAAGAAATTTCCATTTACATAAGCCATTACTCAAGCATGATGTAGAAATTCATTTATTTAACATATTTTGTAAATTATTGAATTTCCCTATTCACAAAAAATTAAAGTATTTTAGAAAAATATCAAATATTCACCCTAAATATTTTTCTATGTGTATAATTCAAAAATAAACTCTATTTTTTTAAGAAAATTAATATTATGATTAATTAAATTTTTAATTAAAATCACAATTTACATGAAAAATATAGATTTTAAAATTAAAACCGATTTTATAATGTTTTCAAAATTTCCATAAGGTCTTATAAAATTATATTAAAACCAGAATACATAAAATTGTTAACATATGAACACATTTTTGGAAAATGAATTTTCTTTTGAATTAATTAATTTTAATTATATATTTATGACTTACATAAATACAAATACTTTTACTATGGTCTTATTGTTACTTATAAGAGACCTAAATTTTATTTATACATTCATTGGTGAGACTACTATTCTTTTGGATGAATTACTATTCATAACAATCATATTACTATTTATAAGGGTATGTTACTGTTGATAAGGTTAGGTTACTATTCATCAAAAATTATGTTTGTTCCTTCAGACCCTAAAAATCAACTTAAACACATCCGTGTACATCAAATATTTGAAATTCAAAAAAACACAGAAATGGCCAAAAACATTTTTACTGATCGCATAGTATTTAGTATCATGATATTTTATTATGTTTATTAAGGTCATTACACTTTAAGGTATTATTATAAGAAGGTAATTCCATTGATAAAACACTGGGTTGTTACATTCTTCCCCCCATATGAAACTTCACCCTTGAAATTTTATTTTACACAAACAAGTGAGGGTACTTATCCTTCATTACCTCCTCTAGTTCCCAAGTTGTTTCTTCATTCTTATGGTTCTTCCACAACACTTTGACAAGATGGGTTGTCTTTTTTGAGTAGGAACATATCTCTCCTATCCAAGAATATTTACTAGCTTCTCCTTATAGGAGAGGTCATCTTCCAAATGCACCACCTATGATTTCAATACATGTCGGGGATCTGGTATGTACTTACTTAGGAGTGATATGTAAAAAACCTCATGAACTTGAGCCATATTTGGTGGAAGTGAAAGCCGATAGTCCATGGATCTTATGTGGTCAAGGATCTCAATGGGGTCATTGTACCTTGGGCTTAACTTCCCTTTCTTTCCAACCTACGTGACTCTCTTCCATTATGATTTTCAAAGTATGACTTTATCTCCAATGTCTAACTCCAAGTCCCTTAGATGGTTGTCAACATAACTCTTTTTCTAAATCTAAGTAGCTTTTATATGTTTTTGGCTGACTTAAACCTTCTATGTTATCTCTTTCACAAGATCAATTCCAAGTAGCCTTCTTTCTCCATCTTCATCCAAAAAGGTTAGAGTTCTACATTGGTTTCCAAAAAGAGCTTCATATGGAGCCATCTGAATTCTCAATTGGAAGCTATTATTGTATGAGAACTCAACTAATGGGATATGCTAATCCCATCCACCTTTGAATTCAAGTGAGTATGATCTTATAATCTTAGAGTGTCTGAATAGTCCTTTCAGATTGGCCATCGGTTTGGGGGTGATAGGCTGTGATAAATTCAATCCAGCACTCAAGGCATGTTGGAGACTCACCCAGAATTTAGATGTGAACTTGGGATCACAATCAGAGAAAATAGAGAGTGGAACCCCATGCAGTCTCACCACATCCATCACATATATCATTTCAAGTTGTTTGAGTGAGAGATCTTCCTAAATAGTGATAAAGTGGGAAGCCTGGGTGAGTCAATCCACCAAAACCCGTATCACATTATTTCATTTAGATGTCTTCAGGAGACCCCGGAAAAATTCCATAGTGACATTATCCCATTTCCACATGGGTATAGGCAATGGTTGGATCATCCCTTTGGACTTATGTCACTCTTCTTTAACTTGATGACATATCAAGCACCTAGAGATATACTTATAAATCTTCTTCTTCAGGTTATCCCACCAGAAGTGTTCTCAGAGATCATGGTATATCTTGGTGCTACCATGATGGATAGAGAATGTTGAGATATCTGCATTGTCCAATAGCTCATTATTTATCTCTGGTGAGGAAGGAAAACAATTCCTAGTCCCAAATTGAATCACACCATCATCATTGATATGGAACTCTTAAAGGTTGCCTTCCTTAAAGGTATTCACCCTCTTTTGAAACTCTAGATTATCCCTATATGCCTCCTTAATCTTCTATTTGATACATGGTTGGGAAATCATTTGATCCAACTATGATGTATTCCCTTCCCTTATGATTTCCAAATCCATGCTTTGCATATCCATGAATATAGGGTCTTTCTCAATCCACAACATGGAAAGAGTAGCAGATTATTTTCTTCTAAGAGAATCATCTACCTTGTTCGCCTTGCTAGGATGATATTGAATAGAGAAATTATAGTCCTTGATTATCTCTAACCATATCATTTGACACATGTTGAGATCATTTTGTGTGAATATATATGTTAGGCTCTTGTGATTAGTATATATATATCACAATTCTCACTATTGAGGTAGTGCCACCAAGTTTTCAAGGCCAAAATCACAGCTACTGGCTCTAGATATTACATCGGGTAGTTCTACACATGGATCTTTAACTACCGTGAGGTGTAGGCTAGCACATTATCATTTTTCATGAGTAAACTACCCAATAATTTATTTTAAGAATCTCTATATATCACAAAAATTTCTCCACTCTTTGGTAATGTGAGTATATGTGAAGTGATAAGCCTTCTATTTATCTCTTTGAAGCTTTCCTCATATTCTTGTGTCTAGACATTGTTTACCCCTTTCCTTGTTATCTTAGTTAGTATCCTTGAAAATCTTGAGAATTGTTTTACAAAATGTTGGTAATACCCCACTATTCCAAGAAAACTATGAATTTCTATGACACTAGAGGGTCCGAGCCATTCCTCAACCGCATTCATTTTTGAAGGGTCCACAAAAATTCCCTCAATTGTGATTACATGTCCCAAGAATGTGAATTTCATCATCCAAAATTCACACTTTATGAACTTGTAATATGAATTCTCCTTTCTCAATGTCACCAACACAAGCATTAGATATTCTTCATGCTTCTCCTTTCTCTTGGAGTATATGATAATATCTTTGATAAAAACTACCAAAAATTGATCTAGGTAATGTATAAAGAATCTATTCATCAAATCCATAAGGATTGCAAGGGAATTAGTTAGTCCAAAGGGAATCACCAGAAAATCATAGTTCCCATACCATATATGGAAGTTAGTCTTCTGAATAACTTCCTCCTTCACCTTTATCTGATGATATCAAGAATGAATATGCACCTTTGATAAGTACTGAGCTCCCTATATCTAATCGAACAAATCGTCAATCCTTGGGAGAGGATAATTTTTCTTTATGGGGATCCTGTTGAGTTCTAGATAATTGATACATAGCTACATTGATCCATCCTTATTATTCAAAAAGAGCACTAGTGAACCCTAAGGTGATGCAGTAGGGTATATGAACCATTTTTTCAAATGCTCTTGCAACTACTTCTTTAACTCCTACAGTTCGATATGAGCCATCTTATAGGGACGCTTTGAGATAGGAGTAGATCCTGGTGTGAGTTATGTTGGGAACTCTACCTCATGATCCAGTCAAAGTTTGGGTAAATCCTTGGGAAATACAGAAATGTATTCCCTCATGATGGGCATTACTGCTAGGTTGACACTTTCCTTTTACTCAACTGTTTGAGCGAGGTATGCCTCTTCATAGGGAATCAAAACCCACACCACAGAAGGATTTATCAAAGGAGATTCCTGATCTTACCTACATTTGTAGTGGAGCATGGGATGGTTAAGAATATGAAAAGATATTACCATTTCCCTATAGTTGATATACGCTCTATATAACAAGAGCCAATACATTCCCATTATAGCATTGAATTCCACCAAGGGAAGTATTACAAGATTTTCTAGAAGTATCTTCCCACATACACCAATAAGAGAAGAGTCTAACACATGGGTTGAAATGATTGCCTAACTTGGTGTTTTTATAGATATATCTACTTTAAGGTTTTGGGTATTTGATTCTATATTTCTATCAAATATGCAAAATATAAAGTAATTCATAGAACTAGAATCAAATAAGACTTATTCCATTCATGAGTGAATAGGAAGTGTACCTTATATGACTTCATTTTTTATGCTCCACCTCCACTGTAGTGATGGAATAATCCTTTTGTTATTCCTTTGTATTTGGTGGTTAGTGAAGCTAATTACCCTCGAGGACTCGAGGTTTAGTGCATTGTATTGCAATTATCCCTTTCTCCCTATAGTTGTAGCATTGGACCATGGGTGGTGCTCTCCTTTCCTCCACCACATTCTTCTACCTACTCATGTATTTTCTAAATTAAATATCTTGGTGGCATTATTTCCCACACTTGAAGCATTTCCCAATCTCTTTGAGGCAATTCCCATGCTGGCTCTTCCCCCATTTTCAAAATGTGGTTGGTTTAGTTTTCTTTCCACCTTTCTCATTAGATACTACAGAATGAAACTCCATATTTTGTTTCTTATCACCATAGCTATGTGAAAATTTTACAAACTCTATTTCCACTTTGATATCACATCGAACAACTTCTTCATAACTCCCAAAGTATCGAATTGTAGGTGCCTTCCGAAGGTGTGGTTTTAATACACTAAAGAATATATCAATTTTTCTATCATTATTGATAAAAACAATAAGCATACCTTGAAAGCCTTTTGAAATTTACTTCTTATGTTATGACAAATTATTTAACATTTTTCTTTATCTCTATGAATTACCTCTCCATATTTTCACTAAGAGTTCATGGGAAATACTTGTTAAGAAAAAATATCTTAAAGTCTTCCCACTCATCTATTTAATTTTGTCCCTTAGATTGGTGTTCTTAATTAAAGACCAACATTGGTTTCCCTCACTATCGAGATGATAAATGACTAGAGTCACCTTATCCATCTCATAATTGTGAATCATAGAAAAAATCTTCTCTATCAATTTGACCCATAGTTTTGAAACTAATGGATTAGAAGACCCCCTAAACGTTGGTGGTCATTTCCGCATAAAACACTCGATATCCATTTGCTACCAATTAGGTGAAGGAGGGAGTTAGACATTATTCAAGTCATTGTTCATAACCTAAGACAGATGGGTAATAATTTCCATGATGTTTTTAACTCCACCTCCCAAAGCATTGGGGATGTTGTTCGGGAAATCAGAACATTATCCATTGCATGGGTTTTTGCATAGTTTCTCATGGTTCCCAACATTTTATAAAATATAAAAGGTTATAACAAAACATAATTCAATAAATCAGGAATAAATAACTTATTCTTGTATGTAATTAACATTAAAATTACACTATATGGGATCCCTAATTTTATCAAAGATTCTTGTGTTATTACTTGTACTTAGTCTCATACTAGAGGTTTTCTCTAAGGTTCACTAATCCAAATTCCCAAATTAGCTAAACCTTACAATGATACCAACTATAGTGACCATACTTTTTCTTCAATCATGTTAATGATAATAAAATAACAACAATGCACAACCAATATTCAAAGGTTTAGTTTCTTGGAAAAACTAGGGACATACATAAAATTTACATAACAAAACATAAACATTTATTTAATTCCTTCTTCTATAGATTATTATTATCCCTTGAATCCTCCTTAGTACAAGTAGTCACCTAAGGATATACATAGAAAAGGGGTGAGATAACATCCCAGTAATATATAGATATTAAAATAAAACAATATAGCATGGGGTGAGCATCATCGTAACATCATCATAATAATGAGAGGAAAAATAGGAGAGTACTTGAAATGGGGTAATTCATAAAAATGAAACGTCATGTCTTAGTGGTCAACTAAAACACATTGTTGTGAATAGAGATAGAATCATGTTAAGACATATTTCAAATTAACTCATGAGATTCATCACTTTACCTAATGCATGAGAGCAATGTATAATTCTGGGTGCACTCGTCACATCATAACATTCATATTGCTCTATATAATTTCGGGTTCACCTATCGCATCATAACATTTACATTACCTTGCATGCCACATAAAAAATATGTCAAACTTGAACATAAAATAACCTATCAAAAGAATTGGGTTTCACATCATAAACCATACATTCATAAACATTTGGTTCCGAAAATAAATATGGAATATAATTCTTTACATAGAACCATTATCCTTGAGTGAAGAGTGACACAACCGTCAAGAAGTAAAAAGGGTGTGTTTATTTGAAAGAAGAGTTCTTTTGGAAAACAATGGATTTTTTATAAAATCAACCAGGAAACATTTATATCTGAGAAAAGTTAAGATAATGATGAAGAAATTACTTTTAGGGAATTTACACACAGAAATTGGCTTGAAGAAGGAAAACCCAAAGAAAGCGAGTTGGGTTCAAGACTTTCCCCTTACCTTGTATCTGAACACTTTATTCACTTTAATGTCCCGTATAATCACAATAAATTCATTAATTGAAAATTAAATAACCTTTTATAAATGAATATGATTAATTATTGTTTCAATAAGTTCTTTTATAGTTTTTTAGATAAGATATAGTGTTTAAATTCCTTGTTTAGGAGTGTTCATTTTCATTGTTTTCATGAACAGTTCACTTATATTCATGAATGGGAGTTTGTTTAAAGTTTGCATGAACATAAAAAATTGAGATTATATATTATTATTTATATAATATGGGTATAAATTAATTTAAAATGAATTTGGTTATGTACCATGAGGATAAATCATTAGATAAAATTTAATAATGATTATTAATGGTTAATTTGGGTGGTTTTTATATCACAAGGAACTTATTTTATTTTATTAATTAGTTTCATGTAAATAAGTTATTTACATAACATAAATTGTGTAATAACATAAAATTTATAAAATTTTATTATTATTTAAGGGTTTTATAAAAATTCTTGAAGCTATTAGTGTAAAATAAAAGTACATCACCCATGATGTTAGTAAATTGCCACATCACAGGCGTCGATTTCATCCTTAAAATATAAGACAATAAGGGAGGGCTTTAATGAAGAGTCTTCCTTTAAAATAATATAATACCAGTATATAAAACATAATAGAGGTATAATTCCATTTGGATGAAAGGAGGTGAGGAGGTAACAATAAAATAAATGAAATTGGACGGGAATTAAAATAAAAGAATGAGAGAGTTTACCTCATGAATTCTCCTATTTGGATCCTCCTTAAGGCACCTAGGATTAATCTTTTGATGATAATGAGAGATCCTATATGTGAGAAAGGGTCTAGGGAAGAGATTTGGGAATAATTTTTTCAATTCTTGAATCTTGATAGGTGTGAGGAAATGAGGGTGTGAGGGGTGGTATTTATAGTGGAGGTGAGGAGGGTTTTCTTAATATTTAATTAATTATTTTATTAATTTCCCTCATAACAAGAAATAGTGAATATTACATGACTAAATAAAGAAACTATGGCATGGGAGTTTGATTCAATGGACATTTATAACATCCTTGACTCAAGCATGATGCATAAATTCATTTATTTAGCATATTTTGTAAATTATCGAATTTCACTATTCACCACAAATTTAAGTATTTCAGAAAAATATCAAAAATTCACCCTAAAAAAGTGTCATCATGTAGAATTAAAAAATGAAATTTATTTTTCAAAAATATTGTTTTTAAATATGACGAATTTAATTTTTAATTAAAATCATAATTTACTTGAAAAATACATATTTTAAAATAATAAATCATTTTATAGTGTTTTCAAAAATTTAATAAGGTATTATAAAATTATCTTAAAAAAAGACTTAAAACTTTTAATTTTTGAAAAAAATTTAAGAAAACACATTTTTTCAAATTAATTAATTGTAATTAATTATTTAGGATTAACAAAAATATGAATACTTTTACTATGGTGTAATGAACTTAGTAAAGATAATATAGAACCAAAAAATTAAGAGAAGTTTGATGATAAACAAGATAAGCCTACCTCGGGTTCTAAATCAGTTAAGTAATGTACACCAAAGAATACTATAAAAAATATTATAAAGGATATCATGCTAATTATTAACAGAATATTTTTATACTTTAGGAATATATTCTTCACCATGTTTTATTGAAATCTGTCCATGAATATTTTAGAAAATCATAGTGAAGACGTAGATAATCTAATGAAATGGGTGATGTAAATTTTGAAAAAGAAGTGTGTAAAAGGTGAAATAAGGATAGTCATAGTGCTCTCAAATGCATGAAATGGTACATTGACATGAATAATTTATAAAATATAATTTAAAATCACTAATGTGATAAATTTTAAATTCTATTACTCTAAATAATAATTCCACATAGATATAGAAGGAATCTTAAGAACCTAAATATATATTGATAAATAGCCCAACTATTTAGAAGATGAAATGAGGTTGGATCATGATAAAAAGAGTCAACTTTCACTACATGATAGCACTGAAAATCCCAATCTCACTAATAATAAATTCCACGATCAAAAAAATACTTTGATTATTAAAATATAGTAGTATTAAAAAATAAAAAATGAATTCTATCATGAAGTGGAATATAAATTCTTGAAAATTAAGAAAATATGTTTCTTGGTTGAGAAATATATCTGAATTTTTTTTATATGAGAAGCCTATAGAGAATCCACCTTATTATTAATATAGTTTTTTTTGTTCTTATATTCTACGAATTTAATGTTATGAGAGTTTGAAATCATCACTTTAGGGGTAGATTTATATATTTTTTATTCTTCTAGGGATTTATGATATTCTAATTTAATCTTGAAATCCATATGACCCACTTAAAATAAGATATAATAGGTATAATTTCATTATACCATAATTTTATAATCCTTATAAATTATGTTTAAAAAGTGGGAGTGACTATATTACTGAATAGAGAAGACCTTTAAATTGAAATGTCTTTATATCTATGTTCAGGTGAGTGCAAGTTCATAAATTGTATTGAAAATATATATATGTTCTTCCCCAAATATATGAAAGTTAGAAAATTATATCACTTGTGTTGAAAATATATATACCCTTATTGTTTAAAATTTACACTCTCGTGTTATTAAATGGTTTATGCCACATAGACTTAGAATTTAATTTTTGATGGAATGTTGTAAGAGAAATGTGATTATAAGTGATATTAGTTGATCCTTAGTTCTTTTGAAGTTAATGAAATCACTAGAATTTGGTAATTAGTTATTCTTAATGAATTAATTCTCTCATGGTATCATGTTTACTGAGGATTATGGGTGGTATCAAAAATCACATAGAAAGAAGATGAGTTATTTAAAATGAGAAGTTGTTTTTAATATCCTCCTTGATGGAAATGACAAGAGGTGGAGGAATTTAAATAAAATTACCTTAAAATAAATCACATATCCAAGAGGTATCAATTGTTAAAGGGGGGAAAATATTGGAATGTGGACTCTCCTATGTCAATAAGAGGTAGAATATTTTTTTCAATTTTCACTTATTATCAATTAGGAGGAGAAAATTTACATTGATATGTGAATCTTAATGCGATTTATTTGGAATAAGAATTGATAAAAAAAACAAAGGGGGAGTTTTTTATGATAAAATTTGTTTGATTGTATCTATTTTCAATTAGGTTTTTTAATTATTCATTCCAATTTATTTATTAAAATGTGATATCTTTCATGAAGAAGTGTGTATCAACCCATAAAATATATGGAGGTGTATCTATCATGATTATGATGGAAAAGGATGGGTCAACCTCTACACCTATACTGGATCACTGGATAAATCTTCAAGTTCATAGTTTGTAAATTTCAATGTGTAGTTGAGTTGAATATATATGGATTAGTATTTATTGAATATGAGATACACTTGTTCCAACATAGGTTTTTATTGGAATACTCTTGTTCTAGTGTTCTGTAAGCTGTAACACCTTAGATATATGCTAGAAGATGATTTAAATTACTTTAATGAAATTAATAATAATATAAAGAAGTTATTAGATGATTTAAAGATGTTAGTGAATCCTTAGAGAAATATGTATTATTTTTTAATCCATCTACATAAATCTATAATTTTGGAGATCACTGGAAAATGGATAAGTTCTGAATGAAAGACATTGTGTAATTGAATGTATGAATTCATAATGAACATAATTCATTAGATGATGATCATAACACTTTTAGTTCCACCATATGACTCAATTTGATCATATGTTTTTTCTATATGTATCCCCTCAATATATGGCTTCCCTTCCCAACATATGACTTTGGCATCTACTGAAAACTAAAAAAATTATGAGTATAATACT
This sequence comes from Viscum album, assembly GCA_963277665.1. Taxonomy (NCBI): domain Eukaryota; kingdom Viridiplantae; phylum Streptophyta; class Magnoliopsida; order Santalales; family Viscaceae; genus Viscum; species Viscum album. Next base: position 811,267,566 of record OY728135.1, read on the forward strand.
TTATACTCAGTATAATCCTTAATAAAAAGACTTTACTTAAGTATTTTAACATATTATAAGACTTTAATAGATTGTATGAATTATATGTAAACTTTTTTTACATGTTATTATTTATAATAGGACTTGATTACAATAAGCCTTTCAATTCCCAAGTGTAAAATTTCAATACATTGTAAAAACATTTAAGTTCTACTAGATGAAAAACTAATGTTTTATAGATTTAATATGATTAAGAACAATATTAATTAGGATTATGAAAGATCTATTGGATATTGATTAAAACATATTAAATACTTGGAATAGTGTGTGATTTAAGAAATAATTAATGAGAGAAGCAGATCCCCATCCATGAAATGAGAATATCAATGATAAATAAAAATTGAGTTTCCAGAATTTATTAACTCTATAGAAATATGAATATGATCATTCTCATGATGTTATTTAGAGTTCAAAACATCATGAATCTTATAAAATCCATGATCCAAGATTTCTCATAATGAATATTGAAGGGGGAACAACTCTATTCATTTCTCCATGATAAAAAATGAACTCATCCAATTTTAAAGAATTTATATATGAAGATACATTGATGCTCGAGCTATACACCTGTAGTTAAATAATTGTTATTTGATATTGTTTGAATGATTAAGAAGAATTGAGATAGAAGGATGGGATTTTTCTCAAGCCTAAATAGTGAGGGTAAATTCATATTTTATAAATATATGAATTAACCACTCAGAAGATTCTTATGTTGTGCTTTTACTATATAAAATATAAAAACATATTTAAAAATATAACTTGATAAATTTAAAAGGTTGAGATGTATATGTTGTGTAAAAATATGAGATTCAAGGATATATATTTTTACTAGAAACTCTCAATCCACATAATTAAGTGTCCTTGATATGGATATGGATGTTGTATATTTTTATATAGTTGTGAATAATGGATGTATTGATCTTACAATAGAAGAATTTGAGGATAATAATTAAATCCTATTAATGAATGGAATAATATTTCATTCTCATAAGTTTCAATAATGGATTTTCATTTAATAAGGTTACTCTTAGAATGTAATTTTAGGGAAAAAAGTAGTGCAGATGAAACATGGAAACCAAAAATGGGTAATTTATTATAACACTTTTTTGCTAGTGGATAATTTTTCTTCTCAATATACTATTTATGGTATTTGAAAAAAAATAATGAATTCAATGGGATTCCTATTCACACGAGTAATTATTATATTAAGAAGAGTAGAGAATAAGATTATATGCTAAATACTATAACGTAATAGAAGCTAATATTGTTTTCATTGTGTGTGGATTGATAGAGAAATGAGAAGAAAGTGGTCTATCAAAAAAATTTAGGATTAAACCAATGATACTAGTGGAAAGTAGGAAGAGAGTGTGATGAGCCAATGAAACTTTTATGGTCTTAAAAAAGGTGACTAAAAGTAGTAGAGAGATAAAAAATATAACATCATAAAGTTATGTATGTATATTATGTGATTATTTTTTATTCCCAATTCTATATTGTTGAGTTTAGAAAACAGAGATCCTGAGTTTGAGAGTGCAACTACATATTCAAAATAACTATAAGTGGTAAACATTCAGAGGCCAAGTTGTATGTGATGTATTTGAAGACATTCTGGAGGTGAAAGTATTTCAATGGTGAGGATATGGATATGTTATTATTATTGTACATTCACCCAGTGCATAGAAAATATATACTTGAAGAGGAGAAGCTAAAGAAGAACTCATGGGATATGAGTTTAAAGAACCCACATGAGAAGAACCATAAAATTACATAATATAATTAACCACTCATGTGTAATATTAAGTGAAATTTTTATCATGATGGTCCATATCAACCCATTTTAATTGTTCATTCTATTATATAATAAAATTAGTGAATTAATTAGAGTAGACATGATAATGAGTAGGTTTCCCACATCTGGGACGAACCATGTAAAAATACAACATGTTGATATTTTATTATATATTTTCACTATATGTGGTTTTGGCCTATTGAGTAATGGATAGTCAAATATATATATAATTTAAACAGCAACATGTTTTCAAATACCTAAGGGGTTAAGCTAATTAAAATAATTTTTTAACGGATATAATCATCCTTGGTATATAACAACCCATGTTATTTAATTCATGATTTTTGAATTTTTATTAAAATTTTACATTATAAAAGAATACAATTTTTTTATCTTCATAATTTATTACATGATTTGTTTCCTAATTATGTTTTGATCCATTGTAATGAATAAAATTTGAAACATAGGGAAATATAATGCATACATAAATCATAGATGTTATAAAACCTTTCATAATATTGATTTATAACTTTAATAACAAGGTATTAAAATAAATATAATACTATAATAAGTGTATAATAATTAAATATAGATTATTATATAATCAATCCATGATAGAAGTATATTTGTTTCTGGGTCTGTTCGACCACCTACGTGATATGATACAATAGTTACCTAATATTTTTTACTAATGAATAAAAATACATGAATACTGAATATTTTTTCTATATTAATTTTATTATAATTATATAACAGTAATATAATCATGATAATAATGATGTGAAAAGTGACCAGTTGAATTCATTTTTATACTCCTAGAAATCCTCAACAGTAATATTTTATATAAATTCTGAATATATACAAACATATTGAAATATTAACCTTTTAGAATGATGTAAAACATATACATTGACACTTATAGATCTTTTGGAACCATTGAAAAAGATATTTATAACCATTACCATTATACTAATAATATTTTGAAACTATGAACCAGAAAACCAAAAATTGGTTGACCTAAGATAAATTATTCCAATAAATTAATACAAAATAATAATAATTTATATAATCCTGAAAAATAGTCTTAATTGATTACATAATTAGTCATGTTTTATCAGTTAGGATGTTATAGGATGTATTAAGTGAGTTGAGACTTGAGGTGAGTAGATTCATATCTCAATTTCATTTCCTTGATAGATATTAAAAACTCTTTATTTTTTTATAGTGAATATATTGTCCCCTAAATTCATTATATCATATTTTATATCCAATTTATAAGACTCAAAATTCTATTTCAATTTTTCTCTTTCAATATCTTTGACTCATACATTACAAAGGTCTTAAGGGGTTTGCTTTTAAACCTTTATTTTAATTATTTTAATCACTTTTCATTAACTCCATAAATAATGTTTTATTATAATTTTTTCCTCACATTACTATTGATATTTATAATTATTTATTTATTCTATTTAATTTTCTTATCAACAAAGAATTGGCTAACCCATGATTTTTAAACCATTTTCCCTTTTTGTGTTAACTTTGATGCTTATGATTATAGGTTTAATTGAAAACTCTTATATGTTTTATTCCTGTTAATGTTCTTGAAAATTATATATGATGATGAGTATTCCTGATACATATCCCTATAATGCATTAGGTAATAATTTATTCTCTAGATAAATTATGTTTGAATTATCTAGTGTAGTTATTCCATTACAGGTTATTTGAATTAATTAGCGATGTTTTTCCATTATGAGGGTGATTATGAATATAATGTATTAAGAAATATTCATGATTTCTCTACTACCTTTATGCCTAATTATGTGTTTTATAGAATATTAGATCAAATAGGTTGATATCATGAGTAAAAATGAGTTTATAAAATCTAAATGATTATTTTTTAATAGAAGATATTTTCATTTATTTTTCTAGTATATCATGTAATAAATGAATTTTATTCTCTTTTTATTACCCTTTCCTAATATTTTTATTATCATCCCATATTTTCAAATGGTTTTTATATGGATTAAGGAAGAGTAGGAATGATAAAATAGTTAAAAATGAATTTATAAATATTTTGTCTTGAATAAAGGAAGTGTATTATTTAAGAGTTTGGTTTTATAAAAAAATGACCATTTAGTGGAATAACAAGGGTTTTTTTATTTAATATATTTATTTATTATCTAAAGATACAAACCTAAATTATTATAGGAGTGAATGCTTTTTAGTATTTTGTTTAAACCATATGATTATGGGGTGGTTAGGTTTCTGTTTTTATACAAACACTATCTTCTATAACCTCCTATGAGTACCATTAAGCACCAATTATGACACAACTATGTCTATTTAGATCTTTATTAAACAGTATGTTGTCTTCATAAAATATGAAACATGTAGGTGAAATACCCATATGGGGGGTGAGAATATACATTTCCATTGGTATTCCATGAAAACCAAAAAGTGAAAAAGTCAAAAAGAGTCATTGGATCAAAAAACAAAAAATTAAGGGGAAAATAATATATTATTTAAATATAAAGAATATAATATAAAATAATTTAATGGTCTACATAGTCCAACAATGAAAAAAATTACCCCAATAAACACCCAAAGAACCTAAATACCCATCTTTTTATCCCACTTCACCAGTCAGAAATTATAGTAGGGGACCCTGGCCTTTCTAAGGGATATTTTCTATTGAGGGAGTAGAAAATTATGGTATATGACCCATTCCCTATCAAGTAAATCTTTTAAACTGATAGATTTCCTAAATTCAAATTCAAAGGGCCAACACCCCAAGTGTGGAGGAGTTTCAAACTCTATATATTATATGGGGGATCCTAATCTTATCAAAACCACCCCACCAAGGGTGTTATTAACCCCATGTATGAACTGATCATCATTCTTAACCCCCTTTTTTAGTAATATGCATCTATAGAATCTAAACTACCCAAATTACCTTATGAGTCACCACTAATACTGAAGAGGGATGTACCATCACAAAATATATGGAAAAAATATAATATAATAATTATATTCTATAATATGAATCATGATAATGAAAATATATATTTCTCAATGTATTAAAAAATAACACAACATGAAACACAAGGGATAATGGAATATAGACCCTATACAAAATATGTTCATGTACTACTATTGATATAGAATGTGTAAGTTTAATTACATGGAAAATATGATTATTTAAACGGTACTTTGGACTCACTGGGCTTACTCACCCCATATAATCACAAGACGAGTCATGTGGGAACTAAGATACACATTTTATGGTATTAACTAAATGGATTATGAAGAAAAAAATTGATTTTCATGTACCCCCTGTACACAATAAATTAGTTGATCGAGGACCACATAACATGTAGATTGGAGGTAAACCTCATGTGATTTTTCACTAAGTTCAAACCCCTAGCCATCACATCGAGGAAGATAAATTGTTTATGGATATAAATAATATAGTGTGTGATCATATATTTGAGCTCTGACTCTTTAAACTTCCTGAAATCTTGTCATTTTCTCTGTTCATATCCTTAATCATGCCTAAAATACTTCTAATGGCCTTATCCATCATTTTAATTCTCCAATGACATTTTTCTAGAAATACTTCATTGAAAAAAATATTCTAAATCCATTTAGATTTATTCCTGACACCCACAATACCCTACTCTTTAATAATCCATGAATACATAACTTTAGTGAACCTCATTTAAAAATACAACATCCCATTATATCCTTTCATCCATTAAAAAATATCGAATTCTCATTTTTCATACTTATTATATAGATATTATATAATCCAAGTTGATTTCAAAAATATACTCTCCATGGAGACAGATAATAGAAAAATTATGATGAAGAAAAATAATAGATATGATGGGAATAAGAGGTTTTGTTGGCCAGTGTGATAGTACAACCGTAACTCAATTGGAATAGATCTATCAAAGATGAATAACATGAGAAAAATCCTAAATCTCCATAATTACCATACAAATAAAGTTGCATGGATATTTTAAAATGTAAGTTAATTTTAAAAAATATAATTAAGAATAAATAAAATATAGGAATTAATGGTAAAATGTTAAAAATCAATATCAAAATACATACCTTCAAGATTGGATTCTTCATTGGAGACAGCTCTATCTATCCCAAGACTATTGGTGATCTCTAATAAAGAATGTTCTAATCGACACTTAGATCTATGGATCTACTAAAATATCTCTCTATCTCTCTATATGAATCATAGGTTTATGGAAAATAATTATAGAAAGAGATACTGGGTATTTATATTAAGAGGAACCTAAGTTTACTAAATATAATAAATTAACTACTTATTTTTTAAATCAAATTAATTAATTTCCACCAATGATAATCCAATTTAAGGAACCTAGAAGTGAAAATATATTATACACCCCTTGGGTAAATATCCGGTTTAAAATGAAACCACATTGTTTGATTATACATGTAATGAATTATTGAATAGGAAATTTAAATTGATCAAAACTACCCATGCCCGGACTAAATAATATATATTAATTTTAATATACTATTATTAAGGCTTCGTGATGCTAAATTTATAGAATTGTGTCATCGAACATTAGGGAACATATTATTTAAAATATTAAAAGGGTTCATATGAAAATTTTAGGGTTTCTACATCCTCCCCAAATACAATTATTTTCATATCAAAAATCATAATCTATATGAAAAAGTGGGGGTACTGAGATGACATCTGAATCCTAAATTCCCACAAGATCTCTTGAAGGTTTTTATGCTTGCACAAAACATGCATTGGTAGTATCAAATGACCTTTAAAGGTTCTCTATTTCAAATAATTAGTCACCATAGAGTAGTCAAGGGAGGTATCACCATTCTCAATGTCCATATCACACCACTCGATGATAGGAGGTAGGTCATGCACGTATCTTGATACTTGTGACACTAATAAGATGTTATGAACTCAATCCAAGAATGGAAAAATCCAAGGTGGTAAGAAAAATAACCCACCATAAGAAATATCTAGAATTGACTGATGAACTGTAGGTAAAACTATCTTTACATATAAATCCTCTATAAACCACATCGTATAGATAACTTTAAGAACACATTATATCCCTCTTTGAACTCAAAAAGAATCCGTCATTGGTTTGGGTAGGATATTTGATGGCTCTAAACATTCCTAATCCACTCATAAATCACTTAAACCTTCTCTAACATCAACCACATAGGACCTAGTACCATCAACATCATTTCTTCTTCTTCCATCCTGTATAAGTTTAAATGACATGGTCACCATAAGATACCTCAAAGGGATCCATGAAAAAATTGGAGTGTTATTTATTATTGTATAAGAACTCTAATAAAGGTATGAGATCCTCCAAAATCTAACCCAAAATCAAACACATTGGCTCTCAGTATATCCTCAAGAACCTTGATTGTTAACTTAGTTGATCCATCTACTAGAGGATATAACTTTTTACTCCTCTATATATTTGCATCAAATTACACTTATAGGCTCTACCATAAATAGGATACAATATAATAATTGTAATTAAAAACAATCATCAATAATATACCTTGTAGCCAGATAATCTTATCTATGTACAAGAATCCCAATATTTATAATTAAATCTTTTAATCATTTAACACTGATATTTTAAATTATATTTTCTTCTGAAACATAATGTGTTCAATATGTTACTTCACATACAACATCAAACCAAAAGGAACTGAGGAACATTATATAACCATATTAAAGTATATATTTAATTGGAAGGTATAAATAGGGGTAACTATTTTATTACCTATTTTTATAAATAAAATTAAAGGTTAATTCACTGATGAAATTCAATTAGCATCGTTAAATAACTAATAGAATTATTTTATGCTAAACATGTATTTTTTATAAAATTGGTTTTGGCATGCCTTATTATAAGAAAAAAAAATTTATCGATAAAATATATTATTTAAATGAATAATATATTGTTAAATAATAAATTAATAATTAATAGGAAATAATATTGAGAACTATTGATATTTTTAAAATATATTTTCCTATTGAAGTAATATTTCATTATATTTTTACATTTCCATATAAAATTTAAAATCTAAAATTTTAGAATTTTAATTTTACCAAATTAAAATTATTTTTTGATTTATAATAAAAATCTAATCCTATGATTAATTTTTATGATTTTTTTGAAATTACTAATTTTTAGGTGAATACTAAAAAAATACTGTTTTTACTAACAAAGTCAAATTTATAACTATATCGATAAGAATGTATAACTTAAAAAAACATAAAACATGTTTCTTAATAAAAAATTTATTTATAAAGTGAATTTATGGTTTTAAAATTACTATGTTTGATTTATAAGACCCACTTTTAAGATTTTAAAAAATAAGAATTATTTTTGGAATAAAAAATATTTTTAGTTGTTTTTTTATTTATGTTTACAATAGGTGAAATTAGTTTTTTGATTTATTTTTATTTTACATAATTATACTTTGGTTAATAATAAATCCATTAATATCATTAAAATCAACAAAACTGATAATTTTTTCCTAAACACAATATTTATGCTTAAAACACACTTTCTTTATAAATTACTTTTTACATGTTACCTGCACTAATGTTAAAATTAATTTTTATTACAAAAAAAATCTATTTGATAAAATGGATTTAATATTTGGAATTAGTATTTCCATAATATTTAATAATTTCCTTGTTATGTTTAGTAATTAAAAGTTATTTAGATAGGTAAAAATTAGTTACTATGGTAAAAACAAAAAATAGTAAAAGTGAAAGGTATTATAGTAAAATACTTAATGAAATGTTAAATAAAATATGTAAAATTTATGGATAAGGATTTATATACATTTAACCTTTCCCCACTTAGTTATGTTTAATTATTGGATCTATTTGACCATTGAATAGTGACCTTACATATCACATTATGATATAAATTCCACTCCCTCCACTTATAAAAGGAGCCTCCACCACCCCACTTCTACTCACACCCAAAGATACCTAGATCTACCCAAAATATTTAAATAATCCATCCAAAAATTTATAGTTTCATTTGAGTGGTTTTTTTGTTCTCAAAAGTTCACCCTTCAATGGCTTAATCCATTTTTGCAATGGATATTTCCAAGGAGTAAGGGAAAAATTCAAAAGTACTCATTTTCTATTCCAATTATTTTATATCCCCTTACACCTCTTTAATATATATTTGAATCATTATATTATAATGAAATAATTAATTTTTATATAATTATATTTTACAATTATGATGTAATAATCATTAACTACCATTTCCCTTTTACATAGAAACACAAAAATGTTGTCATGCTTTTGTACAGTCTACAAATTCCATGATTGGCATGTTTGATTTTCATCCCTAACCTAAATGGATTTTTCATATTAGGTATTTAATGGATTCATATTATATTTAAAACCTCAACAATATTATTAAATTATAAACCATTTCCTGTTTTCATTTCATTTTATGTAAAACAAATGAGTTTTCCATGCGTACGTGCGGACTACCACCTCCTTGAAAGTAGAAAATTTTATTTATTATCTAGTATTTTATTATTTATAAATCTATCTTAATATTTGACTCAATACCTTAAAAATATTTATATAATATCATTAATATTTTATAATATTGATATTATTCCATAATAATCACTTTCATAACCATACTTACCCATAGATTATAGATTGTTCTTGTTTGGGTTAGTTTAACCACCTACATGAACAATGTTATAATTTTATATCATGGATGACTGTAGGAACTTAAATAATGGTGTTATAAGACATTAATGATTAAATATTTTTGGTTTATGGTTCTATAAATATTATATAATTATTTGACTTATTGTTAATGTACCACCCTTTTGTTTGTTGAAAGTCACTGAAACAACCTTCTCACAAACTTCTTCATCACAAATGTTTACCAAAATACATATGAAAAGAAAATGAAATTATAAAATTATAACTATTTATTAAATATTTATGAAAGTAAATATAATTATCATATAATGATAAAATTTTAATCTATAAACAATAACTGACACCACCATTACAAAACTAATATTAAATATAAAATCATAGTTAAGGACATATGATAATAAAAATAATATAAAACATACAAACATATTTTTATTAAATTATTATACATGATATTTATAAATGTTATGGGAATAAATATGTTTCTTAAATAGGTTATTAAAATATTTTATTTTTATAATAGGATAAATAATGATCGATAAAGAAAGATTAAATGTAATATTTTATCGGTCTGAAGTATTTCTATTTGAGACATGTTAAAGTTTTTACACCAGTTTTCCTTGTATATATTGTTATTTCGATTCAATTCCCAAGAAATTATTCTATGTGATTTTTAACACAATTCAAGGGATTTAAAAATTCAAATTGTGTTCCTTTCTTAATTTGTATTCTGATTCAAGTGTTACCCATATAGTAAGGGTTTTTGGTAACTTAATTTTCATTCATTGGTTTGTGATTTTCCATTTTGAATGTTATTTTTATGTATTGTGTACATTCTAATATATAATTTTATTATGATTTATTTTTTTTATTTTATTCTTGGTATTTAAATTTATTTATTATAAAATCCATTTACAATGATTACATCTTCAAAATACAATTTTTGTAATAGTTTTTATTTACTCAATTTTCCATCATTGAGTTATACTGATTATTCTTAAAAACAATTATTATAAGATGATTTATTTTAACCTATGATTTTTATAAAATTGAAATTACACATATTTTTTTTATATTCAATTATTTATCATGACCTTTTTACCAAAATATTATTACTTCATTGATTTCGATATTTTTAAGGGCTTATTCGTATCAATTTTCAAATCCATGATATATATTTGATATTACACAATATGTTTTATTTTATATGGTGTACTTACTACCCCATTGGATTTTATTTTTTCAATTGAAGTTTAATTAAGGTTATTTTCAAGTTTTTTCATAAAACCCTCTTTTATAACAATTTTGATTATATTATTATCAAAATTATTATGGGTTGTTTCATCTTGTTTCTTCCTTTTTTAAGATTAGTTGTTTATTCACCACTTATATCCTTTTTATAGTTTATATAATGGCCACAAATTTATTTTAACATAATTCCTCATGAAATATAATTGATTTATAATTCTATATCATGTTATACCATTCAGGGGTTTTATAACATCCCTAAACCCACACCCCCTGATCTGGCTCTAAAAACAAAATATTTACATTTGTATACTTGATACCAATAAGAATTACCCAATTATATTCATAAAAAAATACAAAATAAAATTATAATATATGATTACATAAATATAATTAGACCTTTTAGGTTTAGTGATTTAGAGAATTACGAAAAACTCTTACATAAAACTACCCATGTCTTTATATGATAATTTTTTCCAACTATACCAAGATTTTCATATTAAATATTAAGAATTAATAATCTAATACATGAAATCCTTTTGTACATATATTATAAAAAATATCTATTAATAATTATGTGAATGGAAATATAAGACAGGTAAACTCAAATAGTCAGTAAGGGTAAACATAGGAATTAAAAATTGAATATATTATGTGAGGACAAGAAGAGAATAAGGGTATGAGAGCATATTTAAGGATCAAGGAAATTAAGGAAGAGAAATTATACCTATAAAAACATGTATTTTTAAACAAGTGACATGGAATAAATATTTAATAAATGAAATATTCATAAGAATCAATAATCATGAACCATGTGATGTTAATCTTGATCAAATGATCCACTGAAACTCATAGAAACTATATAGAAAATGTGTTGGTGTTTTGGAATATTACCTTCATACCCCATGTTCACTAATGTTAGAAATAACTAGATCAAAATTAAATCCATTGGATAAACATACCTAGTTAACTCCCACCTTTATTATTTTATAGGAAAACAATATTACCTAAGGTATAGGAGAGCTATATTGGGCTCACCCATTAAATAATATCTATCAGGATCACTCATCATCATGACATATATTGGGCCCAAACATCCTAAAAATTAATTTAAAATTATAGTAAATTAATGTAGCTCATGGAGGATATCATTTTTGGCAGCAAAATTTTAAAAAACATGCATTATTTTATAACATGATTTACACATTGAAAAGAAACAAGTTTCATGATTATCATTTTTTTTAAAACATCACAAGACACCTAGTGAAATAATATATATGGTATTATAAGATCACATTACTAGTTAATAAGAGTAATAATTAAATTTTTTTTACATAGATGAAAATAAATTTAAAGGAAAATTTGTAATCTTTATTTGAAAATAGAGTAAAATAACTTTCTCAACCTGTAACATTAAAAATAGAAATTTAATAATTATCAAAAAGAGGATTTTATTTGAAATTAATCATGTATTATTTTAGATGAATCTTAAAATAAACTAATAATTATAATAATAATAAATTTTATTCATGCGACATTTATTGGAACAAATATTATGTTCACACCTTTGGTAAAAAGTAACTCATTTAGAAAATAATATGAAGAATAATTTTAAAACATTTTACAGATACTCAAAAATGGATAAAAGTGAATTTAATGATTCATTTGAGAATAGTAAAAACATTATTTAAAATATTTTAAAAATAATATATATATATGGAAAAAAATATAACTGAACAAATAGAAAAACAAATAATGTTTTCTTTAAAAACATTATTTCATACTTTTGAGTACATAAAGAGAGGAAAATAAAAGGGAATTTTTTAATTTATATAAAAAAAATTATAATTTAACAAATAATATTTTTTAGATATATAACATATGATTTAATTATCATAAATTTAAGTATAAAAACTCTTATTAAAATTTTAGATTGTAAAATAAAACCATTACCATTTTTCTAGATTTTAAATCAAAAGTCATCGATTTCAAGAATTTGATATGGAAATATAAATCCCATTAATTATACTAATTATTATGTAAAAATTCATTAATGTGGCAGTAATTATACCACACAATGAAATCATAGTGCACCACATGAAACATGACTCAAGATATTTAGATTAATACAAAGAATACCCTTGGAAAGATCATAACATTTGAATTGATAATAAATCCATGAAGTGATTATGAGAACATATATAAATAAAAATTAGACAAGTGTAAATACATTATAAAATAATTTTGAGATCAATTAGCATAAAATCATGGAATTACAATGTCAGTAAAGCAGTGTTATAACTCAATGATAGGAAATTGAGTTAAGAAACCACTTTTCTCGAGTCATAACCTTCTATGTATATCCATTAACTATTGTATAATAAAATTACTGTAGTTATCTAATTTTTATGAACCATTAATAGGTTTATTACTTTAACCTTTAACCATTTACTTCAATTAATTATTTAATTACATAAATAGTTATATTTAAATCAGTTGTTTTATAGACATTTAGTTAATAACTGAAATACAAATATTGTTGGTTGATCATTTCCAAATGGGTATTTTTTTCATAATTTATGGAATTATAATCATGAAATAATTTTCATTTTTATACATAAAATACAATTTCAGAGTCATATATGAAAATTGGTTATGAAAAAAATACATTGGTACGTGAGGCAGCAGTCTCTACATTCACACAAGTGATGTCTTAACTTTTTGTTGGATGTAAAATAAAGAAAAAAAGTAAAACAAAAATTGATATAGAACAATAATAATATATTTAAAATAAAATAAAATAATTAAATTCATCCCCATGGAAATTAAGGAGATAATGTTTTTGAAAAACAAAGTACATCGTTATGTGGAGTCAGCAGTCTGTACGTACGTATGTGCAATGATTCCATTTTTAATGATTGAAATTGTAATAATATTGATGATATATGATATTTCAAAAAAATTAAATTTATAATGAATATAATATATATTCATTAAATCTATATTAATAAACTTCCATGAATGGAAGTGATGAGAAACAAAATACATCATTTCATGAGGTTATGGTCCACACGTATGTTTGAATGGTTGTTTAGTTTCCCATTTAATTTAAAATGAGATGAATAAGGTTATAAAATTAACATAATTAAAAATTAGTATATGTATGATACATATTTTATTATATTATAACAGTTAGGACATTATTGAAAGAGGTATAAGAATAATTAAAATTAAAATGCTCCGTTGAAATGATTACATCCTCTTTCAAAAACCTCATTATGATCTCTCGTTACAGACCCTACGTGGAGTCTTTTAAGAATAAATGATCATATATAATTTTTATAAGGAATTTATGAATACGTTATTCTGTGGTTTACTCTAGCTATGTGTCTTATAAATTATGAGTAATAGAGGAGAGGTGGCGTTCCTTTATAAGTGATGTGAGGGGAACCCTTGGAATCACATGACCCCATGACCTACCCCTCACCCCTCCCAAAACCTAAACCACCCCACAAAAAATTATGAATTTTATATGTATGTAATAATAAAAATTTCAAGGATAAAATTTATTTTAGTAGGGTATGTAACACCCCCAAGATATTAAATTCTATTTTTATTCAAAACCTAATGTGTTCAATTTCTTTCTTCACATATAACATCAAGCCAAAATGAATCAAATAACATTATATAATCACAGTAACATATCCAATTAATTCTAGTGTATAAAGATAAGAAAACAAATATTAAATACATTTATAATGAAAAATATATGTTACTTTTAATTCTAAGGAACTGATGAAATTCAATTAGCACTTTTAAATAACTATTAAGATCATTTTATGATAAACATGGTTTTTTTATAATATAGATTCTTTATAAACTTTATTTTAGGAAACTAAATATATTATTTAAAAACTATATTTTTATATAAATAATAAACTATCATCAATTTAATTGGTAATTTATAGAAAATAAGAATTAAAACAACTAACATTTTAAAAAGATATTTTCATATAAAAACAGTTTTTCAATATATTTTTATATTTTATTTCAATATTATATATTCAAATTTATTATTTTAATTTTAAATAATTAACATCATTTTTGGATTTATAATAACATTATTATCCTATGATAAATATTTTATATTTAAGTGAAAATGAAAAAATATAGTTTTTACAAAAACCAAAATGTTTATGACTATATGAAGAAGTATAACAAAAAAATTTGTAAAAATGTTTTCATGATCACAAAATTATTTATGCAGTTAATGTTTCATTGAAAAATACCATGTTTTATATATAAAACCCATTTCTAACATTTTGAAAATTAATATATATTTCTTTAATAATTTGTTTTTTAGTTTTCTTCTTTTAATTAAATTTTTACTTGGAGAAATTATGTTTTTTATTTATTAAAAAATTCACATATATTTTATTTATTTTTTAATAAAGGAATTAATAACATTTATAATTTTTTTATAAATATGAAATTTATACTAAAATATATTATTTATTCAATATAAGGGTTTGTATGTGTTATATGCACTATTATTAAAATTAATTTTTCTTACACATAAATATTTAATTTGATAAAATTAATTTTAAATATTTAATAATCGTCTCTAAATTATATAAAAATGGGAAAAAATTTATTTATTAAAATTAAATTACTTTGGTAAAAACTTGTTTCCATGGTAAAAACCAAAAAATAGTAAAAGTGAAAAATATAACAGTAAATGACTTACAAATATATGATAATATATGGATAAAGTTTTATCAACCTTATAACTTCCCCAGATCTTTGATTTTCAATTATTGGATCCATTTGACCATTGAATAGTGACCATGTCTTTTATATTATTACAAAATGCCACTCCCCCACTTATAAAATGAGACTTTCCTAAACCACTTATCCTCACAACCAAATCCAATTAGTTAAAAGAAAACTCTAACAAAAAACCTCCCAAAAATTACTCTCCATATCTTTATTGTCATGTTATTTTAAATATAACACCCTTAAAAGGATTAATCTTTTTAATAAATTAAATTTCCAAGTAACAAGGTAAAAATTCCTAACTACTCCTCTTCCATTTCAAATCCTTTATTTCTTCTTCCATATCCTCAAGATATATTTTATCCATGATATTAGAATTGAATAATTATTATTTTTATAATAAAATTTTATAATATTGATGGAATAATAATTAACCACCCTTTTTGTCTTACTTAGAAAAAAATATCGCAATACATATGTGCAGACTATCGCATCAATGCATAACATGTTTCATTTTTCACCACTAACATGCATAGAAGGGTTCTTAATGGGTATTTAATATACTAATATTATATTTATTACTTTATTATGATTATTAAATTTCAAAAAATTCCCTATATTTCATCTGTTCTATGGAAAATTAACTCATCCCCCATGCATACATACGGACTACCACCTCTATGGAAGTGATGCATTTCATTTATCATGTAATATTTCATTCTTTATAAATATATATTAAAATATTAATGAACCAAATTGATACTTATAAATAAGATTATTATGATTCTATAATAATTATATAATTTTAAAAATAATTTCTTTCTTAATCATACTTACCCAATGGTTATAACTTGTTCTTGTTTGGTTCTGTTTAATCACCCACATGATCAATGCATGCAATTTATATCATGAATGACTATGGAAAAATAATTACTTATGTTACTAGAAATTTATAATAAAATAATATATTTTATTTGTTTGAAATAGTTATATTAATATTTTACTTTATATTAATGTATTACCCTTTGGTTCCTTACAAATTACTGAAACAACCTCTCTACCAAATTAGCCATCACAAATAATAACAAAAGTACTTAAAAAAATAAATAAAAACATTATAAATCATAATAAAACATCTATTATATTATATATAATTATCTTTTAATGATTAATTTTGAATTTATAAACATTAATCGACACCACCATTATAAAATGTGTATTAAAAAAAATAGTCGATGTAGATAACAACCAATAACGAAAATAAAATATAACAAACTAATATATTTGTGATAAATGATTATAAATAATGTTGTTAAATGGTTATGGGTGTGGATAAGTTTTTGAAATTGAAGATATTTTTTATAAAAGAGGTCAGTACAAGTTCGACTAAACATTATTAAAGGTAATAGTTTCTTGGTCTCAGTTTGGACTCATTGAGACATGTTATATTTTATACACCAATTTTATTTATATATGATGTTACTTATATTTAAATGTGATTCAATTTTCTAATATATTTCTCATTTAATTAATGGGATATAAAAATCCAAATCATGTTCTTTAATTTAATCATAACATGATTCAACTGTTATCTAATCTCTAAGTGCTTTTGTTAACTCAATTTTTGTTTATTGAGTAATGATTGTTCTTTATGAACATTATTCTTATAAGTTGGGTATGTTATTACCTATTATTTATTGTTATTTATTTTCTATTTTTTCAATTTATTTACATTTATTCCTTATATAATCAATTTATAATGATTCTTATTCTTAAAAATATGATGTTTTTAGGGTTTTTCATAACCCAATTTCCTTTATTTTTGTTATATTGATTATTCATGAAATCTATTCTTATATGTTGATTTATTTTATCCTATTATTGTATAAAATTAATATTCTCCTATATTCACTAATGAAAATATTTCTTATACCAATAGTTTGTAACCATTGGTATAGGTCCCCAAACCATTGGTATTGCCTATACCAACAGTTTGGGAAGCTGTTGAGTGATTTAGCATGGGGAAAGACCTATCCCAGTAATTTGGAGAAAACCATTGGGAAAGACCTATCCCAATGGTTTGAAAACCGTTGGTATAGGTATTTCCCATAGTCTTTCCCAATGGTTTTCCCAAACTGTTGGGATAAGTATATATATATATATATATAAATTTCCAGCGGAGGTTTGAACCCACAAAATCCATGTTATATATCAATGAATTTACCACTATCTTATAGTTAACTTGGTGTGAAAATATTTTGATATATATGTGTGTAATTTATATATTTATTTGTTTGATGATATTCGATAAATGTACTCATAAGAAATAATGTTACATATCCCAATGATTCTCAAAAATGTTAGGATAGGTCTTTCCCAGTGGTTTTAAGAACCGTTGGGATAGGTACCCCACCCTTTCCAAATAGTTTGTTCAAACTATTGGGAAAAGTGGTCTCAAAGTACCCTTTCCCAATGGTTTTCCAAAACTATTGGGAAAAGTATCCTTAATTAACCCTTTCCCAATGGTTTTGGAAAAACTGTTTAGAAAAGTGGACTCAATGTACCCTTCCCCAATTTTTTCCCAAACCATTGGGAAACATGTAACCTTTCACAACGGTTTTGGGAAACCATTAGGAAAAGTGTCCTAAAGGTACAATTTCACAACAATTTTGAAAAAACTATTGGGAAAAGTGGACCCTTTCCCAACGGGTTGCCCAACCCGTTGGGAAAAGTTGCCTCAAAGTAATCTTCCCCAATGGTTTTCCAAAACTACTGGGAAAATTGGACCCTTTACAAATGGTATTCCCAAGTCATTAGGAAAATTGGTGTCAAAGTACCCTTTCTTAATGGTTTTGGAAAAACTGTTGGGAAAGAGGACCTAAAAAAATGGTTTGTATAAATCTTTGGTATAGATGCATTGGTATAGGTTGGATTTACAGTAGTGATTATATATGTATTTGTAATTCATTATCATGAAATTGTTTCTAATGGATTATTTGTTTAATTATTATGATATTCATAATGGTTTCTTTAACTCAAATTTTAAATCCATGAGACATGATTAATATTATACACTGTGTTTCAATTTATATATTTTTTACTACTAACCCATTTGATTTTATTATTGGTATTAATGTTTCTTTAACTGTATTTTCAAATATTTTCCAATATCCCTAATTCATATCCTTTTTGTTCTATTGTTACCAAAATTCATAAGGGGTTTTTCATCTTAATTTTGAATCATTGATATATGTTTTGTTTTACCACTAATTTACTATTTATGATGTATATATTGATCATGGATTTATATTATACTAATTATTCATTAAATATTAGGTATTTGAAAATATATATCATGTTCAACCATTCATGGGTTTTTAATTCAAAAGATAACGAAGATGTAATTGGTTTTTATCTCTAATTATTTTACTTGAAAGATGTTTTATTATTATACACCTAATATCTATTAAATTGTGTGTATACTGACAATTTAAAATAATATATCATGATTAACATTATATTCATGGTATTTTAAGTTCTATATTAAGATATATCTTTTAATAGAATTTGATTAATTAATTTCCGAAGCTGTAGGGATTTATATAGCTTAATTTCCTTTCATTGGGTTATAATGATTATTCTTCAACCCCATTATTCTAAGTTGAATTATTTTTTCCTATGGTTGTTTAAAATTGTATTTCTACTTTAATTTCAATGGATTTACATTTCATTCTTAGAAACTCATTTTCATTGGACAATTTCATATTCATATTCTTACAAAGTGAATATACTCTTTCTTACTACAAACTAATCAATCCTTTAATATAGTTACTTTCCATCATATAGTGAGTATTTCTATTGTTGGATATTCATATAGTTAGAAATATTGTTCCTTTTTGGGGAATTATTAAAAATATATATATCTAATATATTTATACAGATACCTATTCACTAATTTTCTAGGATTATTGATAAGATTTCTTATAGAACATTAATATATGTGTCACTTAACTATCAAAATTCTTTCTTCAGATGGATTATAATCGGTTTATAGAAATTATTTATTTGTTAAATTATTGACATCCCATATGATTATTTTTACAATAATAATATTTATTAGTTACTAAGTCATGTTTATTATAAATTTTATTTTTATGAATTTATTTCATATGATAAATTCATTGCACTTAATAAGTAATGGGTGGGGCATGATACTAGATATCCCCTTGATGAATCTGCATCTCTGATAAGACAAAATATCTAGAGTATTTTTTGTATTATTTCCCATTTGTTTATATGTCCAATTTGTGGTCTCAAATTCATGTAAATATCTTGGCACAATCCATTGAATTTATATAATATCATAGCAATGATCCTTGATAAGTCTAAAATTATGAATTCCATCACATTGAAATAATTTATCATTAACCAAGTGTTTATTTATATTATTAATCATTTAATTGTTTCAAGATTATGTGATTAGATATATGGAATTATTTGATTATCATTTATTTATTTATATATTATTCATTCCTTGTTTGTTCTATGATAACTTCCGATGTACACTTCCCTTACTGTGTTTTTTGAGTTGAAACTTATTTTGTATTCATTTCCATAGGTTAATAAAAAATTATTACACATGATATGTCAAAAATAATTACACGTGTTGATAATTCAGTGGAGATGTTGATGACTTACTTTGGATTATGTAGTTCCTAATATAGTGGGAAAAGTTTCCATTTAATGATAAATACATGTGTTTTATTAGTAAATGATGTGTTTTAACTCTATAAAACAATAAATCAAAAAGATCATGGAATTATATATAATCCAATATTTTTTATAAATCATATAATTATGGGACAATTTTGTTTTAGGAGGAACACTCAAAAAAAATTTCAGTGGGATTACTTGTTTAGTTGGTCAAGGATAATCTATATAAAGTAATTACCTATCAAATATTGTGGAAGTCCAATATTAAATTTCAAAAATATTCTATAAAAATTTCACTTAATAACCTCAAGGTATTAGGCCAAAATTTCTATGTCTTGGGGCTCCACCATCGTCTACTGATATATGAGCCACCATCAAGAAAACATGAAAAAACACCACTTTATGTATGGCCACCGAAACCTATTCATAATGTCTTGGTGTATATTCATCACTATTGTAGGTACTTATAAAGGTGGATTTTGGAACTCCGTCATCACCTCCTCATATAGTAGAATGGGATCCATTTTCTTCCCTCAAAATAGGATCATGTTCTCCCTTCCTTTAAAATTCCATTTGGTGCTTTACCTGATGATATCTGGTTTCACATGACCTAATAATCAATGTCGCCTAAAAGGTATTACCTTATTAATTGAATAAGTTTAGTATTAACCACTATATATCATAAATTGGTGGTATCTACCTCATCCACTATGGGTAACTGTATATTTTCCACCTCTGAGATACATCCTCCATCAAATGAGCATGGGATTTTTAGGCATACTTTTCCTATAGTATAAAAAATATTGAATTCATTATACATAAATAATTCCAAACTATTTCTATTCCTTGGGTTAAGATCTACTTATGTGAACATATTCCCAAGTTTCATATGGTTCATATAGAAATTTATCATGTTAAAAAAATGTTAATGAATCCAAATATTTATGGAAAACACTACCAGTACCATCTCCAAATCACAATTCATATAGTTCTTCTCATGAGGTTTGAATTGTTGATACCCATAAGAAATCTATAATTTCCTCTACATCATCAATATACCAAGCTTTCTCAAGAGGCATTGTAGAATAAAAAATACTTAAATACTTCATTTATAAATATTATAATTTAATAAATCTCAAATCGTCAACTTATATTCTTGTAATATCTCTAACACCACACAAACCAAACAAAACATTTCTCCTTTAGGGTAAGCATTGTCATGTTAGTTTTAATCCTAGATAATTAATCCAAAAATCTCTAATAGTATCCTATTATCCAATGTATTTTATACACCTCAACCATTCTCTTAGGTCTCTCCCAAGAAGAATTTCCTCAATATTCATTAGGTCTAGGACTACTCCACCCCCTGAGATGACAAACCCTAGTAATTTGAACTCTCAAATCCCAAACCAAAACATCAAGAAAATTTTGTAAAACTAACCTTATCTGATTAATTATAGACTAATCCTTACTTATTATCATGGTCATCTTCTAATTCTGAGAAAACAAGGATTTCATTAATACATATTATCAAAAACTAGTCAAAGAAGCGTTGAATAATCTGATTTTTAATCCCCATGAACATGTATAGGGTGTTCTTCACACTAAAGGTAATTTCAAAAAACTCATAATGATCCAAGTGACATATGAAGGATATCTCTGGGATATCCACCTTGTAAACACAAAGCTCATGATAGTCAGACCTAAAATCAATCTTGGAGAACCACATTTCTTATTTTAGCTCATCAAAGAGGATATTAATAATTGATAGAGGGTGTCTTTTATAATAGTCACCTAGTTCATATTGTGATAATTAACATAATTCCTCAAGAACCCATCCACTTTCTTAGTTAATGACACTGGATCCACCTAGTAGGACACACTAGGGCAGATAAAACAATTCACCATATTCCCCTTAGACATTAAATTCATCTCCCTCAACTCGACCAAGGAAATATTATATGTTTTAGATGTTATTGGAGTGGTCCATATCAATAGATAATTTATCCTATGAATGAGGGGGAAATCCAGGAATGTCCTTGGGGAAAAAATCTATATACCCCTCCATTACTATAGGTATCTAATCTAATAAATCATCTAATTCACATAGTGAAACCCGCTCCAACCGATGAGTGATCCACTAAAAATTATTACACACCATTCCAACTTTCTTTGATTGAAGGTTTGTCTAACCCATGAAGCAAAAACATGATCTATCTACTCAAATGTAGACAAATCATTATTAGTAGTAGTCTATCTAGGATGAAACTGGGGATTACTTTTCTATACTATAGAAAAAGTTATAGGGATTCATCCCAACAACTATAAGGTCCCACAAAACCCCCTATTCACTAAGAACAAACTTGTATGGTTGGTAGATGTGGGTGAGAATGTGATCACTTATAGAATGAGTCTTCAGGTACATTGGTTAGTTTAGGGGATATATCTCGATTTATAGGTCTCAACCCAAGGATTTATAAATAAAGTAATGTATCAAGCTAGTATCAACAAATACATGTTCCAATGTAGAGAAAACACATATTGTACCACAAATAATGTTGGTAATTACATAATCATATCCCTCAACTGACTATCTCTAGTCACATCCCTGACCATTGACTCCCTAATCTTGGCATGGACCAAATGGGGGTGGTGGTTGAGGAATTGGATTATAAGGATGTCTACTTATATATCAACCTTCTTATTAATTGAGATATCCTTTACCAATTTAACATAAATGAGGACAACCCTATATTACTCCTATAGAAACTTGATCATATTGCTACCTATGATGGATTTATCAACATACTACATCACTACCCTTAACTACACATTGGGTCATGTAGTCATGAGATAATTTAACCATCATCTACAGAAATTTAAAATCCTATAACATAACTGGTGGGATCTTTAGTGTCACTCTTGAACTATTATTCCTCAAATCATGGGTCATGAATAAATATGAATATATAATTATGATATTGATGCCAATTATCAGCTAGTTTTAGCTAATGAATCATCTACTAGATAACCATTTCCAACACCTACTACCTTATTCCCATATGAAATGAATATATCAACCACCAATGATCTATATATAACCCTGTAGTAGGTATGGATATAGATAGGGAAAACACTAGATTAGATGTATATACTAAGGATAGTATCAAACATCAAAAACTGAGGAAATCTATCATAAACCATTTCAAGAGAGTACTTACTCAAGTTAATAAATATAATTATGTATTATAAAATAGATATAGTACCCAATTGTATCTCTAATATCTTTTGTATATTTATAGACATCAAAATTTTCTTATAGTATTCATCATAGAATCGGTGATTAAACTATGAACATAGAAGTTTCACATAATCATGGGTCTCAATGATCACAGTGCACTAGTGAACATCGATATCATGAAGAAGGTTAGATGCTAGAATCAATATCTTATCAGTAGGTGTATAGACCAAGAAAACCACCCAAGTCAGTGTCTCCAGCTAGTCCTTACTGACCTGAGGTCAAAGTTTTCCTTATAATCTATGTGTTATCTATCATTAGAACTCATGTAGTTCACTCAATATAAATGTATCCTCAACCTAGTCTATGATAATAATATTCTACTCATCATGTAGGGAATGGTCATCCTACATTATGGAAAATGGGTCTACATATTGTATAATGGGTAGAGTTACTTCTCCAGGTACTCTCAAAGGGAGAATCTCATGATCATGTCACTTGATAGAATACTATTCTGTTATTTAGTTGAAAAAATAGGCCAAAACACTAGAATTTCCATGTCATGACCCTACCTCAGGATCCTATTAGGCTGTCTATATTATGGAATCTCATAGTTGATAAGACAAGGGATGTTTATAAAGTCATATTTTAGGAGAATACACATTATGAACATAAATAACAATGATTAATCCCAATATTATTAATGTAGCATTTACATGTTCCCCACAATATGTGACTTATATATTTGAGTAAAAAAGTGGGTTTTCATAGTCCTACTAAATGGATACATTGGTCAACACAAAAAAATGGGTTCCCTATCATGGAATACAAACTCAAGACCCTATGAACCCTTTACCCAAAATTCTCAATAAAATCCTCATAAGAATCAAAACTTCAAAATATATCCTTATGGTATACCTCCTCTAATAACACTCTTATAAGAATCGACTCACCATATCCCTATTTGGATAGGTAGTAATTCATGTGTGCCACCCCAAGCCTGCCTCCAATATACTAGGGGCCAGTGACTACACCAAGTAGGTATATAAAACAATCTGGTAGTTATAAGCTTAATGTACATGAAAATAACCTCCAAAAACCATATTTTATATTAATAATGAAACACCATATGAATTAAAAACTGATATACATAATTGGAAGTGACACCCTAAGATCTACAATGGAGTAACATGTACATAAAACACATTATAAATGAAAAAAATAGGTTCATAATGTGAGGTTACTCAAGAATAATGTAGATATATTTCACATAATTTCAACGATTAAACATTATATTTCATAAATAAATCATAGAATAAAACCCATGTGTTTCATTTCTTTGATTTTTAGCTACATACTTTACTAATTTCAAAAATAATACTCAAAATCTCCCACAAATTTGTCCATATATCATATCATAGATGATATATTCTAGAACATAATTTCATGGGGAAATGGGAAACATAATAAATGGGTGATATGAAATTTTTAGAAAGTTAAAATAAATATCAAGGATTTAAGGAGAAAATTTTATTAAAGATATATGAGAAAACATGAACATGGGATAAATACCTAATTTAAAATATAATCGAACCAAAAGTTTTGTTCATAAAGAATCATATAATTACATATATCATACCATAATAACATAGAACCATAAAATAATTATCATTAGAGAATGAAATATATATAGGAATAAAAATGTGGGAAACTATATTGATCTATGGAATCACAAGAATGTGATAGAATCACATGCATAGATGAACCATAACTTTATGAACATTTTTAACTAAAATCATGTACATGAATTTTTAATTGAACATAGATAACTATAATAATTTACAGGAAAGAAATTATTAACATAGCTAAATTTAATCATGTTCACATACAAATTTATAAACATATCTAACTGTATTCATGTTAATTCAAAAAAAAATCATTATGTCATGAGATATAGAACTTCACATAATTAATTAGGGAGATATATTAGACCCAAATAGTACATAATGATAACACATACATATTAATCTATTTAAATTAAATATTTTATAAATTCATGATTAACCCATGGAAGTAAAATTAGTTAGGTATCATTTTTGAATGGTATATCAAATAATGAAATCATGAATTGAATCACTTGATTCAAAAAATTAAACAACACTAATGAATTATATAATAAGATAACTTAGTGGGTTATATATAAAATATGAAACAACAGTAGATAGACCCTTCAGAGTCCGAGACAAAAATTGAAGTGAATTATTAAAATAATATTCATAAAACTTTTCTAATAATATCATAAAAATAATTCTCTATGTAACTTTTTAAATAATTTTAGAAAAAAGATAAAATAATGCTTTTAGTAATTATTTTAATATAATCAAAAATATTTGACCATTTCAAACAAAATAATGATTAAATATTATAATTGTTTAGTAGAAGATACAAAATATATTAATGTGGGAAAAAAATACCCTTTTCATGATTTTAAAATAGTTTTAAACAAACCCATACCGGTAAAAAAATTACAAAAATAAATATTTAATATAAATAAATAGAAATATGACCGGTTTAAAATAGAATACATATTTATATTTTAAATTAAGAAAATAAATCCTTTATGGTAAGAAATAACATGAACATAGAACAAAAATAGTTCATATAGTGGATTGAGTTTATTAATAACCGTGTTTCATTTTAAATAAGTAAGAGATTTATCAAATAATAAGATAAAGATATGAAAAAAATAATTTCCCTTGATAGAAATAGATAATAAAATATGAGATAGTGAAGAGATTTATTTTTTAAAAATAAGAAGAACATATTTAGAAGTTAAAGAGGATAATTTAAGTAAATGAAGATTGAGTCGAAAAATCCCCATTTATTTGTTAATGTATGATTCCAAATAAGTGGAAATTGATATAATGAAATTAAAATTTAAATAACCTAAATAATGAGTGAATTATTATAAAATAATTCAACAGGGTAGTAAATAAACCATGTTAAAAATTAATAGGTTCATAATATGAAAACATGCCTTAATGAATGGAAATTAAGATGAAAACCCATACCTTAGATTGATGTTTTGTAGTAAACACTCTAACCTCCAATATAATTAATTTATTTTTGTTATTATTCTATTCAATTATATTATATATATTCATTTTACTTTAAACAATTCATTATAAATTTATTATTACCTATTTATTATTAATTATTTAATAAATTAATATTCGAGTGTTAATTACTTTATTTATTCCATTGACGCTACAGTTTGGTAGTTATGATCCATTACTATTGATCAGGTTTTCATCACCTACAGATAATACATTAATATATAAAGGTGTTTTTATATATTTATCGATTTACAAGATAACTATATGGGAGATAATTAATGGTTCATAGTGAAAGGGTTGAGATTCATCTTTTTTTATGAATAATGAATCAATTAGAATAATTAATTTTTTTTAATATAATTAATTATATATATTATCATCCAATAATTGAGAAAACAACTCAAATTATTCATTATTATATAATATTTAAAAAAATTATTATTTCCTTAATCATTTATGGAAGAAATTCTATAGCATCGTTCATGTGGTGGTAAAACTAGTCCAAATGAGAACATCGTATAAAAAATGAGTGAGTAAGAGTATGAATTTATGTAGTTGTAATATCAATATTAAATAATGAAAAGGTTGTTAATAATACATTCGTATAGTGTTGAGTAATATTTTTTTATGGGTGATGATGAGTATTTAAATGAAAAACATAAATAAAAACACCATACCTATTTGATAGAATCCCTCATTCTCGTAACATCTTCCCTTTCAATGAAGGACTTGGGCCTCATTATAGTGACCAAAAGAAACAAAATGTGTAATATAAAATTAGGATAATAATTTTTTGTAGGGAATAAATAGAATACCGAAGGATAGAAGTGTTTTGGAGGGGGTGAAGAAGAGCTTCTTTTATAGGTCAAAATGGGGGATATTTCCTAGAAAAAATTAGTTAGGTAATGGGTAAAGATGGAATCACAAGGGAGTTTGGTGATTTAGGTAAAGAAATATTTTTGATAATTGTAAGATTCAATCCCATTCCTAATAAATTACTTATTAAATGTATAAATATTAAATTAAATAATCAAAATTTGATCCATGTTTATTTACCCCATTTTAGCTCTTTTTAACTCATTTATTTATTTAATGTGGTATATATTTTTTCCAAATATATAATATAACCCCTTATACCTAATTATGAAGTAAAAATTCCAAATTGTAACCTCATTTAATAAAATTAAACTTCTAAATAAGTGAAATTTATCTTTTCTATGAAATCATATAATATAAATCAAAAACTATTTTTGAAGAAAAATAAATTTTTAAACATTATGTGTTTCTATTATTATTTCATGTAAATTAATAATAATTCCATGAGTTTTAATATATTTATATATATATAAACAATAAATTTAATTTAATTTTTTATGTTAAAAATAAAAAACTCTTAGAATTTTTTTAATATATCCCCTTAAAACATTAAATTATTTTAATCATATATAATTAAAATTATTGATTTATCAAAAAAAATTAATTTATTAAAAAAATGATTATAAAATAATTTTTTAAATTTAATATAATCATTTAAAACTATTTAATTCATAAAAACAACATAATATATATAAACACAATTAATAATAAAAATATATCTTTAAAATATAATTTATTTCATTTATAATTTTATATTGATATAATATTAACTTATAATTACAAAATCTCTTAAAAACTCTCCATATGATTTATGGGTGAGATATGTTGTGGTGACTATTACAGGTGTTGATTCAACCAGCCTGGATCTCATAGTGATTTCCAGAATCATGGATGTTTCCCATAAGAGATTCCCCCTAGTACTACTTTTTAGATATCAACCTAGAATTGGAAAAGATAAAAACTAGTTATGAAACCTTATTTCCATTCATGGACTTGTGATCCTAATAAATTTGGATTCTACTTCTATATACCATTTTTTTATTTCATTATAAATTATATAATGTTATTAGTTTTATTTATACTTATTAATTCAATGATAATATTATAATGGTATCATTGTGATTATTTACACTATCTTGATAAATTACGTTATTAATTAGTCTTATATCTAATCATGGTATATACTCAATGTATTTATAAAATCAACATCTATATAAGATCGATGACCATATATTCACGTTGGTCAAATATGACCGACGAACATATATCTAATGACCATAATACATTTATATAAATACCCAATCACACTTTCTCAAAATCATTCATCTCCTCTTATAATTTCCTTTTTAAATATGTTTATCATTTTTCTAATGTGTTTTATTCCTTCCATAGTTTTAATCATTGCTATAATTTTCAAGGTAGAATTGGATGAGTAATATTTCAATCTTTTTGTATTTTTATTTACATGTGGATTTATTGCATTAATAATTTTTAAAATTTTATTTAAGTTGAATTTATTTGTAATTTTTATTCCATTTTAAAGTCATTCCTTAATGGAATAAGGATTATTTTATGTCGGTTTGGTTTTTCATGTAAGGAATGTTATCATACATATGAGTTTTACTTAAACGGAATTTAATAATAATTTTTAGGTGTTATATCCCTCCTATCCATAAGATAATTTCTTCCTAAAAATTTCATTTCTCAACTAAAAAATATGAGGCTAAATGTTTTCCATTAAATCTTCAATTCCACATATAGATTCCTATAACTTTTCATTGAACCGTAAAACAATGACTAAGAAAGTGTTCTTATTTCACAAGAGATTATCACTCTAATCAATGATCTCTACTAACTATTTATCATAAAATAGATCGTGTTTTAGTTATATAGAATATGAGTTCATTACATATGATGGATCTTAGATGAACTTCCTCGGGTGATTCATGGTACACAACTTTTAGTTATGAGAGGTTTGGTGAAATAGATAAGATATATGATATAGTAGGCACATGATTAAGAATATGAAAGGGTCTTATGTATTTAAATTTCAATTTCCACTTCTTCTCATAACTCATAATTCTCTTCTACTGTGACATGAAAAGGAATATCTTTTCACCAAATTCAAACTCCAAATATTTCCAATGACTATCTCTATAAATACTCTACTGAATGTGTGCCACATTAATATATAATTGAATAGTTTCAACCTTCTATATCATTTATTGTGCAAGATCAGGTCCCAATAGGTTTCTATATCCAACTTTATCCCAGCATGCTGGGGTTTAAAATATCTTCCTATACAGAGCCTTATATGGTTCCATTTGGATTCTATATTAGAAACTATTATTATATTATAACTAAAAATGATTATTATTTTGATTCCATCTTCCTTTAAAATCTATGATAAGGATCTTAGAATATCTTATAGAGTCAAAATGATCCTTTCAAATTGTCCATAAGTTTGATGATGATAATTCATGAAGATAATCAACTCTATATCCCACACTTTTTGGATACTTATCTAAAAAAACTTATGTGAACATTAGATCATGATCATATGCAATTGAATGTTTCACTCTATATAGGCTTACCAAATCCTTAATTTTTATCTTTTTTGGTTATTTAATAAAAAATTCTATAAAATGGTAATGAAATATATTGATTTTATAAGTCAGTGATCCACTTACCAAATAAATTTTTTCCCTTTATATGTCTTAAGCAGTCCAATAAAGAAATCCACATTGATTTGTTATCATTTTCACATTGTTATAGTTAAAGGTTGTATCATCCTCTAGGATTGATGAAATTCAATGATGTCTACTCAAAAATTTACCTCTTTATATTTCCCCATAAAAAATGTTTGAAGTCTCTATACATCTTGCTAATTCTTGAGTGGATAGAGAATTATGATCTATAATAATTATTCAACAAATCCTTCTTCAATAATGGTGTTGAAGGGACACATATTCAATTCAAGAATCTTATAATTCCATCACTGTCCATTTTGAACTCTTGAATAATGGATAACTTATTTTATAGCTCAATATCATTTGTTTTTTCTTCCATGATCTTCACATATATGGATGGTTGAACAATTATATATGAAAGGTTTTATTTCATCCCTTTCACTACAATTTCCAAGTCTATGTTTTGAACTTCCCTGATGATTGTGTCCCTTTAAATCATTATCATGGATTGGGTAGTATGATCTTTTAAACTTAAAGCATAATTCACATTGTTTTCCCTACTATGATTGTAATGTATTGATAAATATTAATCCTTTATTAAGTATAAAAATCTCATTTGGTTCATGTTCATCTTCTTCTAATTTAATATATACTTTAGGATTTTTTTTATTTGTATATATAACAAAATTTTGACTATAAAGATAATTCATTAAAATCATTAATGAAAATATTTCAATTAATTACTCCATATCATTCATCGGGTAACTTTTTTCATAGAATTTTAATTTAAGTGATGCAAAATCCATCACCTTATCATTTAAAAATGGGAATATATCAAACTCTTCTTTAAATAACGATTGTTTATCACAAAAACATCGCTATTTTAGGGTAGTGTGATTGTTCGGGGTGGTTAACAACATCTATTTTATCTCTTTGAACCTATTTTTACATTATCTTATCTAGATAAAATTCACTCCCTTCCATGTTAACAAGGATAGTGGATTTGAAAAATTTGGGAAATTACTCACCAAGAATCAATAGTATCCATCAAATCCAAGGAAACTATGGATATATTTTAAAGTTTCATGACTAGTATATTCATAAATCACATATTTCTTTGAAGTATAAAAAACATACCATATATTTTGATTATATATAGTGACCTAAATCCTTTTACACATATTATTACACGATTTGTAACATAAATATCCATTATATACAACCAAAGGATAAAAAATCCTAGTGTCTTTGGAAGACTATGTTTATAATACATAAAATAAAACTAAAACAAGAAATATTTATTTTATTCTCCATAATGATCTCTAATATACCATTATTATCTTATAACATCATAGGATAACCAGGGAAAATACATAAATAGACACGTGAGATAAAAAACCCAATAAGGGGACAATCATGACAATTCATCAAAACATGCGAGTAAAATGAAATAAAATGATATCATAAAATGGGAGACTTATGAATAATCAAATGGGAGAATAACATAAAAAATATGGAATCATATGAACATATAAACATAGTAAAGTGACAGTAACATAGAACATGAAATAATTATAAGTCCAAGATAATCACCAAGACAATATCACATGGTTGTAGAGTCACATGATAGATTATGTTTAATCCCTAATATAATAAATAACATCTCAAGTGACACAAAAAATTACCCAAAACATTGAAGTGATATCTGGTATCACCTATAAGAACATGTACATGCTTATGTGTTCCATGAAAGGAAATCAATCATAATGATTAATTATAAGGTATTTGAGAAATTAACTTAAGGTATGTATTACCCCATCAAAGGAATTGAGAATAAACTAGGTATATATGTAAGAGACATATATAAAAAATTTGGAGGCATTTCATAACATATAGGACATATTGAAAGTGTTTTTGAGAGAAAAAATTCGTAACCCAAAAATGGTTGGTTCAGAGAGAACCCTTTCATTGTGTCCAAGAATCATTCTTCACATGTACTTAATTCCTGGAATAATCACATTATATTCATTAACTACTTAATTAAAACCATTTTCCATATGAATATTATTTATTATAATTTTATTATGTTCATTTATAATAATTTCTATGTGATATAAGGTTCAATTTTGTTTGTTTTTAGTGCATTTATTTAATGGTTTCAAGGATGGATCACTTGTAGACAAGTATTGTTCTTCTATTTAAAAAGTGGCTATAACTCCAGAAGTGAAACAAAATCATATTCATGTACTTATAGAAATTGAATTTTTTTAAAATAAAAGTATGTATTTTGGTATATTTATGAATCATTTAGTAAAGTGTTAATCTTATTTAGGTAGTTTATTTTTTTGTTTTTACCAACCATCATGAACAAGTTCAGTTTTATTGAATATTATGGCCACATATTAATCTAAAAATATAAAAAATATTAAAATATAAATAATTAGTTCATTTTCAAAATTTATTATTTAATTTAATGATTCCATTAATATAGTATTATATGGTAGATATTCCTTTAAAAACAATATAAAATATAAATAATTAGATCATTTTAACACATCATCCATGAAGGTGGTGAACCAAAAAAAATATAGGCAGTGGTTTTATTTTTTAGATTAAGTGAAGATGAGAAAGGAGTAGATGGTAGATATTACATTAGAAATAAAACAATCACTTATATATATGATTCTATATTTATTATTCCATATTTTATGAGGGAATAAAAGAGAAGTTGGAAGAAAAAATGAAATTAAAAGAGGTAAATTGAGAATATTACATCTTAAATGTTTCCTGCTTGAAATACTCTTTAAGGAAATGAAAATTGGTCTTTGTGTGAGACCATCAACACTAATACATTGAAAATAGGTTTTAGAAGAGATTTGGGAAGAATTTTGGCAAGATTCAATACTGATAAGGTGTGGGGAGAAGGGGTGGTGAGTGGTTGTAATTATAAGGGGAGGAGAGGGGTATTTTTTATTATAATATTTATTAGTTTATTATTTTCCTCAATAATATCAATAATATTTATTATTGTGACTATATAAATTAAATGGTACATGTGATCTAGAATAAGTGGGTACTTGCATCTTCCATGACTCAAGAATTCGTGCATTTAGCTTATAATGTAGAATATCATATTTTCAATATTTAACTATTCACGAGAAAATAAAATATTTTAGAAAAATATCAAAATATACACCTAACCATTTTTTATGTGTAGATTCAAAAATCAAATCCATTTTATGAGAATAAATTTTTAAATATTTTAAATTTTATTTTTAAATAAAATATTTATTTATTCAAAAAAATGCCAATTTTATTATTATGATATTTTTTTAGCCATTTGGAAAATTACTTATGGTTTTATAAAATTATATTATCATTTTAATTATGTATAATATTAATTTAAAAATATATTTTACTAAAATAAAATTTCTTTTAAATCATTATATTTATTATAAATGTGGAATTAAAACTATTATATTTTACAACAATACAAACACTTTATTTATCATTTTTAAAACATATATTTATATATAAGATGGTTTAAATATATCATATTTTCAATTAATAGTATGAATAAATATTATTTTACAACTAAATAGGTAAGGTTACTATTATAATGGTAAGATTATTATTCCTAATTGTTAGGTTACTATTATAATGGATAGGTTACCATTCAAATGGTCAGATTACTATTCCAATGGTCAAATATGTCAAGGTCATATGGGTTCCATACATTCTATAAATACTTCATATTCCATTAATTCTTCATTTTCTTATATATTTTCTCAAGGTTATATATATTTTCACTTACAAGAAAAAAATTTTATTTCTAATATTGTGCTTCATTTCTATAAATTTGTTTATGAGTGTGGTAATTTTTGTGGATTGAGAAGATCTAAATATCCTTATTTTTTTATAATATTTTTTTTTATTTTTTATGCCCTTATAATTTTCTAAATTATTATGGCAATTTTAATTCTTTAATTATACTGTTAGATTAATAAAATATATTTTCTTTTATCATGTGGTGTGTGTTCATTATGTTGCATTACTAGAAATGACACAACTATATAATCATAGGGAAAATTTTATTGATAAAATTTTATGTCATTACATTATTACCCTTGAAAATTCATTTTAAATAAAAATATGAAAATATTAGTGGGTAACTCTACTTTATTGCTTCTTCAGGTTCCCAGGTTTCCTCCTCAAACATATGGTTTCACTATAGTACTTTGACTGGGTGAATTGTCTTATTGTGAAGAAATTTATCTCTATGGTACAAGATATTTATTGGATTATCATCATAAGAGAGATGAATTTCTATATGTACCAACCCTGAATTAATCTCATGTGAGGGATCAGGTATCTTCTTCATTAAGAGAGACGCATATAATACACTGTGTACTTGGATAAATAGTTTGTGGGAGTGTTATTTGATAGGATACAATTTTTATGAACTCAAGAATATCTATGAGTCCAATGTACATGTGACTTATCTTTCCATTCTCTGCAAATCTGATGATTCTATTCTATGGAGATATATAGTGGAACACATTATATCCAACCTCAAACTCTATGTCTTGTTGATGATTGTTAGTATAGATACTATATTGACCTTGAGTGACCTTGATGTGATGTTGAATAGTCTTGACCCTTGCAATCATTGATTGACTATTTTAGGTCCCAATAGTTTTTTGTTCACCAACTTCATCCCAGCATGTCAGTGTTCTACATATCATTCCAAAAATGGATTTATATAGAGTGATTTGGTTTCTTGAGTGAAAACAGTTGTTTTAAGAGAACTTGACAAGAGTAAGATATTTATCCCATCCTTCTTTTAAATCCTTCAAGAATTCGTTGAACATGTATTTTATTTTTTAGATAGTCTGCTCAAATGGGATTTCAGGTTTGGGGTAAAAATACATGATGAAGTTAAACTCTCTATTTGGATCATTTTGGATACTTTTCTATAAAATAGAGGTGAATACCAAATCTTGGTTAGAGACAATAGATTATGGTCTTCCATATAGAGTAAAAAATTCATTAATGTGTATCATTGAAATTTTATCAAGTGAGAAGTCCTCAATAATTTTAATAAAGTGAGTTGTCTTTCTAAGAAAATATACCACAACCCATTTAGAATTATTTTCTCTTTATGTCTTTAGAAGACTAGTGATAAAGTACAAGGTGATTATTTTCCATTTCCATATAGGTATGTTTAATAGTTGCATCATCGGCTTGGATTTTTTACTTTTCAGTTTTACATGCTGACATGATAGAACTTATGATGCATAATCAATGATCTAATTCTTCATATTGTTCAACCAATAATGCTCACAGAGATCTTGATACATTTTCATGCTCCCTAGGTCGATGGAGAATGTCAAACTATGTGATTCATTATATAGATCCATCTTATTCTCAATATTTGAGGGTAAACATAGTCATGATCCTAATCATACAATTCCTTCATAAATTTTAAAATTTTCGGATTTCTCTTTTTTTATAGCTTCCACCTTATTTTTTATTTCCATATAATCTATTTATGTATCCTTTATCTTCTCTAAAAGGGTTAGTTAAGAAATAATTTTAGAAAGGAATATTGATGTTTCTTATGTTATAATTCTTATGTCCATCCTTTTCAATTCATTATTGTCATCATTTATAAGGTTTTCATATCCTTTTTACTATTGGAATATCTCTCTTTATTTTATTTCCTAGGATGGGAGGATAATGACCTATCATAGTCCTTTATCAGTTATAATAATATTTTTTGGAATATATTAAGATTATTTTTTTGTTAATATATATTTGAGGCTATTGTGAAACATATATATTTCAAACTCCACCCCATATAGACAATTCCACTACATTTTCAATGTGAAGATCAATCCATCCAACTTCATATCATGTGTTTGATAGTTCATCTTGTGAAATGTTAACTTACATGAGGAATATTCTAGAACATTACCATTGTTCATTAGTATAGAACATAATCCCATATATTAAGAGTTGTTATATACCACAAAAAGTTCCCCACTTGAGAGAAGTGTAAAGACTAGGGTAGTGATAACACAATTTTTCCATTCTATGAACATTTCTTCGCATTGATCATTCCAAAAAAATATTATATCCTTCGAGTCATCTTGGATAGAGGGTTTTAAAATCATGAGAAGTTTCTCACAAATCTTCGGTAATACCCAACTATCCCTTGGAAACTACGAATCCCTATTATAGACATTGGTTTGGTATATCGCTCAATTTAATCAATCATGTAATGGTCTATTAATATCCCTTTACTGGTGATAATATTCCCCAATAATGATACATCCTCCATTTATAACTCACATTTACTATACTTTTTCATAAAACTTCTCTTTTTTCAAGGTCTTTATTATATTATTCAAATTCTCCACATGCTCTTCCATTTTTCTGCAGTATATCATAATGTTATCTATAAATACAACAAAAAATTTATTGAGGGAATCTCTGTAAATCTATTCATTATGTCCATAAATATTTCTAGAGAATTAGTGAGTATGAAGGTAATAAATATAAACTCATAGTGTCTATACCTAATTTGAAAGGATGTCTTGAGGGTATCTTCCTTCTTCACCTTTAATTAGAGATATCCCAATAGAAGGTACACCAAAGAGAAATATTGAACCTCATATAATTTATCAAAAAAGGAATAAATATATTCTACGAGATACATGTTATTTATTGTGATTTTATTAAGTTCATGATAATCAATTCATAAGAGCATTGACACATCCTTCTTCTGGATAACAAGGATTATCACACCCCATGGTGAAGCACTCAGGAGTATGAAACCCTTGTCCAGGTTTTATTGTAACAACCACTTTAGTTCTTCAAACTCAATTTTTTATCTTCTATATGAAATCTTTGATATGGGAAAAGATCCTAGTAAAAGTTCAATTGATAAATCAAGATTTTTTTAGGAGGAATACTATGTAATTCCTTAGGTAATACATCAGTATAATCCCTCACAATCGGAATTTCATGAAGAATGATTTTATCCATAGTATCAGTAATTTGATCTTGATATGATTATTCATAAGGAAATACTATCCAAACAAGAGATAATTATTTAAAAAGAGATTCATAATCCTCCTTACACTTGTATAGAATCATAGGATGACTCGGGTTGTTAAGATTGATGTTCCTCTCCTAAATGTAGATGTTGTCTTTATATAAGGACAAACAATTGATGCCCAATATAGAATAGGACACTAAAAAAACAAAGTAAGATAATATTTTCTAGAAGGTACAATCCAAAAAATTTACCCGGTAAGAGTTATATACTCATGATGCCACCATTGATTAGTTTTATATTCTCATACATAGCTCCACCACCATGTTTTGAGGTGGTGTTTGAATAGTTCTACTAAAATTTCATGATATTAAAGATTGTGTAGAACCATAATCAAAAAATAAATTTTCTATTCATTAATGAATAACCAACATACTTATCACTACATTATTATTAGGGTCCACCTCTAAAGTTGTGATATAATATGTCATTCCATGCCCTCTAGGACTTAGAGGTTGTTTTCATTGAATATCCCCAACAATCCTTGGCTTAGATCATTAGATAGAATAATTATCATGTTCGTTATAACTATATAATTATACAAAATAATGGGTTTTAATAAAAACCTTATTTTACTCTATCTCATTAGTGGTGTTCATCATATCCATTCATCATTTATTAGTATAATTCCCTTCTTTTCACAATGTGAAGTATCTCCTAGTTCCCGCCAGATAGCTTCTGAGATGCTTCTTCCTACACTTTTGTTACATGGGATGTTGTGTTTTATTTCCACCATAAGATTTAACTATTGATCCTATGGATGAAAACTCCATCTTATTCTATTTATCTATAAGCCCATGAGACCACTAAGAATATTTATTCTCTATATAAACTTTCAGTGAATAATGGGAAATCTCTTCATATTTTTCAAAGTCTCAAAATCAAAAAATCTTTTCATAGACCCATATTTATTCCACTAAGGAAATTTTCCAATGTACTTTTAGGGTTACTAATAAATTTGGAGGCATACCATGAAAGACTTGTGAAGTTTTCCTTGTACACCCTCATAGAATATTCTTCCTTTTTCTTCAGTTTGAGGAACTAACTCTCTTTTTAAGATAGAGAGTATTGGGAAAATATTTATAAAATATTATTTCCTGAATATTTCTCATTCCATGGAATAAATATACTTTTGGACTTATTTATATTGATTAGATTCCACAATTAATAATTTTTCCATTCAATATGATAAATAACTCATGAAACATTCTCTTGGTTTTTGAATTATAGGGCAAAGAAAATCTTCTCAATTGAGTTAATCCATTATTTCTGCAATGATTGGATCGTAAGATCAAATAATGGTATGAATCCTTTATCGCAAAGAATATTTGACCAAACCTTCCTCTATAATAGGAGAAGGAGGGTGTTCCATACGATTCGTTTTATTGTTCATAAGATGAGATAACTGAGTTAGTACTTCCATAAAGTTCCAATCTGTTACTCCCATAATGTTAGTAATATCATTAAGTAAATTAAAAGATTGCCTAGTATGTTGGTTATTGTAAAGATTCCTCCTATTTCCCACCATTATCTATAATAAAGGGAAATGGGGTGAAAATATTTTAACTAGAAAACTTATTAAATGGAAACATGAAAAATATAAGGAATAAATTATAAGTGACATGTAAATTCTGATATACGATTCACTAAGATTTCAATCTAGGTTGTCCATGGTAATTTACCTAATCATTTTGTAACCAAACAATATATTCAAGTCCTTCATAATGGTTTACAAATAGTTTGTGAAATATCTAATGAATATCCCCTAACAGTGTCAAACCTGGTGTGTAACAAGTTCTCTATTTCAATACCTAGGTGATGATTGATTCAATTCCCAAATCACCCTTTTTTAGGTTTATTACCCCAAGTCACAACTTTGACAAATCCACATCCACTTGTAGTAACCAAAGAGGAATGTAATTTCCTAGAAACTAATAATTATATGGTTCACTAAAGACCAAAATATTTTACAATACTTAGACTTATCCATTGGGTTATAACTAAATTATTAATTTCTTAATCCTTAAAAATAACTAGTATATCATCTGATACCAACTATAGTGACCAAAGCCTTTTACACATATTATTACATGATTCTTAACATAAATATCGATTAAATGAAAGAAAATTATAGAAAAAACTAGTGTATTTGGAATACTAAGTTCAAAATACATAAAAAGAAACTAAAGAATGACTAATTTATTTTATTCTCTATAATGAGCTCATATATCTGATTAAGCTCCTAAAATGTATTGGATAACTTGAGGAAATACATAAACAAAGGGGTGAGATGAAAAGATTTGTAATGGAATAAACATGATAATGAATCAGAGCATGTGAGTTGAATAACCTAAAATTACATCATAAAAGGGAAATGTCATGACTAATCATATGGGAGGGTAATATACCAAACATTGAATATTACTAACCTGGAATCATAATAATGTGGAAGAAACATAGAATATGATATATTCCTAAGTCAAGGTTAATCACCAAGACAATATCTCATGATTTATAAAGTCCCATAACAAATTACAGTTACTCCATAATCCTATACATAATTTCTCATGAGATATTAACATTACCAAATTCATTGTAGTAACTTATGGGTGTACCCATTAGAATATTTACATGCTTATGTGTTCCAAAAAAGAAATTATATCCTAATCAATAATCAAAAGGAATTAGAGAAATTATCTTAATGAATGTATTACCCTATAGATAGAAGGGAGAATAAGAATGGTATATATATATATGATACATATATACAAAAATTTGAGGAATTTTATAACATCAAATAGAGAGATATTGTGAGTTAGAGAGAGAAAGATCAAAATCCAAAAAAGGATAGTTTGGAGAGATCCCTTTCTTGATGTTCCAAAATAATTTAGTACCTTCACTTAATAGAAAAAAAATAAAATAAAATATATTAATTACTTAATTCAGAATCATTTAAATATTTATATTATTTTTAATAATTTTATTATATTCATTAATATCCAAATCTACAAGATATAATGTTTTATTTTTTTCCCTTTTGGGAGTGTCCATTTCATGGTTCAAAGGCCCGATCACTTGTGAATAATTATTGATGTTCTTTTAAAATGGAATATAACTTCATAAGTGAAATGAAATATAATAATTTTACTTATATAAATTTAAATAATCCTAGATACCCATATGATTTCTGATATATGGATGATTCATTTATTAAAATGTTAATGTTATCCAGTTAATTTATCTGGGTGGTTTTAACAACCTTCATGAACGAGTTCCATTTTATTTAATATTATTTCCATATATTCAGTATATAATGTGAAATATTATAAAATATACTTACTTAGTAACTTTTTCATCATTATTAGTGAATTTAAAACTACCATGAAAGTGGTAGTGGAAAATGAAAAGCCATCATTCCCAAAGGTGGTGACCTAACATAATATGGACAATGGTTTTGTTTATTTGAATAAGAGGAGATGATAAAGGGGTAGTTTGAATATATTCAATTTTAAATATATAAAATATAATATATATATTATACTAGAGTTATTATTCTATGTTGGATGATTGAGGTGATAAGGTATAAGAATAAAATTATTAAATATTATTAATTTTAGAATAACACCTCTTAAATTTCACGTCCTTAATATACTCATTAAGAAACATGGAAATTGTATTTTGGTGAGAGCAAAAACCCGACGACATGGGGGAGAGGTTTGGGAAGTGAGTTGGGTATAATATTAGCTAGATCCAAGGATAATGAGGTGTAAGGAAAGGGTTGGTGTGGGTGGTATTTATAAGGAGAGGAGACGGGTTTTTTTGATTATTATTGTCATCAGTTTATTAGTATGGCTCAAAACTATTAATATTATTGATTATTGTGAATATATATATTAAATGGTTTATATGATTTTTATGTTTTTAGTTATTATATCATCTATGACTCAATAACTCAGATATTTATCTTATAATGTTAGACACCTTATTTTACCAAATTTATCTATTCAAAAAAATTCAACTATTTTAGAAAAATACCAAAAAAATAACCCTAACCATTTTTTGATGTGTAGATTAAAAAAATGGAATAAATTTTATGAAAATAAATTTATAAATGTTATAAAATTTTAATTTTAATTAAAATTATCATTTATTTGAAAAATTCCATGTTTAATTTTATGATCTATCTTTGACAATTTTAAAAATTATTTATGGTCTAATAAAATTATCTTATAATTATAATAAAACCTAATAATAATTTATAAATACATTTTATAAAACTAAATTTTCTTTTAGATAATTAAATTTATAATAAAATTTCAATTAAAACATTTTTTTTTAAAATACAAACAATTAATTTATCATTTTGAAACAATTTATTTAATTATTAAATAGCTTAAATATGTAATATATTAATTTTATAGGATACATAAAGGTATCCCTGACTCATCACTAAAGGCATCAATAGATGGTCACCAGAGGAATCCCTAGCCTTCCACCAGAGATGGATGATTATATTTATGCTCATCAAAATAATGAGGTTATATTCTCATCATATAGGAGGTCCTAGGATCATACCTTGGGGGAGTTTTGGGTAATACCCTGTTCAACACATGGTTTTATTATACATGCCACATTAGAGGAATCTATATTAGGTTTGGGATTGTACCCTGAAGGAGGCCCACATAGAGAGACACCAAGAGAAATATATTGACTCAAGGTATTTTAGGAAACCATGATGAGTATATCTACTCAGTGTATATGATAGAATCTAAAAGTATAATATTTATTTAATGCACATGGAAAATTAATATTGTGCTCATCATTTAGGGGGAATTATGTTTGAGGGTGTTTGAATCGAGCCTTAAAGAGGAATCCTTTGTAACCTATAATAGTAGGAATCAACACCCACATAATTAGATATGAATAGTTTATTGTCCTATTATATGAATTTCTATATAGTTTAATGAAAATGAAAAGGATGCATCTTATGTAGTTTAGAGCCATGCAACTAAGACTATGTGTTCCCTACTTCTGACACTGATGTGTCTCATTCATACTAATGAAGATATCAACTGAAGACATATAATATCACATTAGTCATGTTCAGGGTGAGAAACTAAGATGAATGTAGATCAACCATATTTCATGAAAGTGACAATAGGGAATTAAATTGGAATTAAACATTATTATTCCCTAATATTTGTAACATGATAAGTGAATTAGGTGACGATATTAAGGATTGGGGATTACACCTAAAAGGATGCTCAGGGTGGTTTGTCCTAACTGTTAGTAATAGATTGAGTTAAGAAGTTATTTCTGGGGTTTACACATAGTGTGGGATTCATGTATATTTAAAGTGGTGAAACCATGATACTGATCAAGGATTACACATTATATTCCCATTAGATAGCTAACTTGGAAAGTTATGTAGGTGAAAAAACATTGTAGGGATGAAACCAAATTGCAGGCCCATATGTGAAATGTTTGAATCATTTATTGATGTATATGGTTACAACCATTAATGAGGAACAAAATAGGAGTATCTCAACTTAGGGAATATAATTTAACCAATAATAGTATATCAATTCATGGTTGTGTGGGAAACTAAGAATAGTATCCTAACTCAAGTAATATAAGGGAAATGAGGAGGAGTATCTCGATTGAGGGTATTGATGGGATGAAGGTTGGGGTTATAGGAATTGCGAACCAAATTAGGTATAACCCATCCTAAAATTTTATAGTGCGAATATTTATTTTTAATGTGGGTTGTTCAATGATGATAAGGGACTAGGATGAAGTCCTAGGATCAAATCCTGTTACTCATTCTGACCAGGGGTGTAGGGGCTAAGCCCCCTGGTATGAAACATGGTGATTCTGGGTAAGTGACCTAGAAAAAATAGAGGATGTGAGGGAGTCTTGTGATGTAAATCCATTTAGGGGTCTCAAAAAGGATGTTTTCATATGGGAGTCTATCAAGGTGTAATATGCGCATCACACCCATAAAGGAGGTCTTTTTAACCCATCCAAAAAGGCGGTTTTAACATCCCTTCCATGAAGTTTAATTTTCATAGCACATACAAATTTGTAGTTCATGAAGGGTAGTCTACATATGGTTTTCATGAAGTTACTTCATAAAGGGGAACATATATATGGGGTTGTATTAGGATCCTCATGTATGGGGTGTCCACGTAGTGTTGTTTGCATAAGAGGGTATGTATAATGTATTTATATGGATTATT
This sequence comes from Viscum album, assembly GCA_963277665.1. Classification (NCBI taxonomy): domain Eukaryota; kingdom Viridiplantae; phylum Streptophyta; class Magnoliopsida; order Santalales; family Viscaceae; genus Viscum; species Viscum album. The sequence continues at coordinate 811,311,157 of OY728135.1, forward strand.
CACTGAGGGGAATTTGATGGAATCCTTAACAAGGCCCCTCATGTATTTATAGTTTGTACATAGAAATTACCAGAATGGGGGGAATCTTGATGTATCTTCCATTCCAAAATCATCTCTATTTTCAGGTAGGTATACAAAATTTATATGTCGTGTTATATAATTTTGTCCCCAAAATGGGAATTCATGTATAGAGTATGTGTTCACATAGCATATCCACGAAAAATGAGGTATCATGGAGGGAGTATACCATGTGTAAGAAATTACTTCCTTCAACCTACAAACATCATCAGATTCATGAAGTAGCTATGAATTCACATAGGGTATTCACTTATCCTTCAAAAAGGTTAGGATTTTAAGTCATGCACGATTACAACATGAATAGATGGAGTGATATGAGAACTATAATATCATAATGCAATTAGCCATCTTACATAGACAACATGAAACTCATGTACATACCTCATTATTTTTATACCTTCTATGAAAGAATCACTCATTTCTACTTTTCATTCATGTCAAAAGAACCCTAAATTAAAACATCCATAATAACTGATTTGTAAGTATATTTTGGTTATATGACCAAAAAATCAAATCATGTGAAGTGAACTACAAAATTTTATATTGAATTTCTAACAAAAACCATAAAAAATGGGTTTATGACTTGGAATCCCTTTTTTCAGTAAGGGTTAAAATTTAAAACCTACTCGTATTGGAAGGTTCTCTCCACTATTCCACTATATTGGATTTTTTTGTTGAGGAAGATCCTTTCCTAGCAGTATGAGAGGTCATGAAACACACAAGAATACTATTCACTTATTCATCGGGCTAGGGAATACGTCTCTACTCAATCATGAATTGTGTTATCTAATTAAGGATCATATCACAGATTTTATAGAAAAATGTGTAGCCTAATGTTTTTAGTTCCTAAAAGATTCTCCAATATAATTACATTAATTCAGAATGTAAATATTCTAATTCTAAGGAATCGTTGAGAACTTTTTCACAACACATTATCATTTGGTAGGATTTTTGGGATAACTCACCAGTGGGAGGATTCTTTCCAATATTAGTATATTAACTCATGAATTTTTTTTACAAGGAGGAGCATATATACGCAAGGTGTTTAGGTTACCAATTTAGATGATCAACTCAAGGATTTTGATGTTTCTTAGATGAATAATCTACTCATGGATTTTAATACTACAGAAGAGGGTTATTGAATGAAAACATGACCAGAATTGGTTTTCACAAATATTGGGATGGTAAGAAGAATTTAATTAATGTTTTATTTTAAGATGGGATAAATATATAAGATTTGTATGTCACTAAATATCTTTAATTGATAACATTGAATACACATATAGTTCTTAATATATCTCTATATATATCTAACTTATACATGAAATAAAACAAACCTAATTTATTATAGGTACATTTGAGAAAATCCAATGTAAATGAGGGGCTCACACTAGAAAGGGGGAAAATTTTATTATTAGAATAACATTATGGATATAGATCCAAATTTCATTGATATATTACAAAAATATGTTTCTTATGTAAGAATATAAATTCAAATAAAAAAAATTGAGTAGTTTAAGGGTCATGTAAGATAGACCATATTCCATAAAGTTTTAAGTTTGTCAATAAGAACTAAATACCATGAATGGGTCTAATGAACTAATATATGAGAGGAATGAAGAGGTTCTCAAAAATTTTATTAGTTTGATAGTACATTTAAGAATTTATAGATTTTAGGGTCGAATATTAGTCCCTATAAGATTTATATATTTCTTAAATTTCCTCTAACATTTATCAAAGCTGTTTATTGATATGATTTGTAGGTAATATTTCATGTTTTCATCAAGTAACCTTTTATGGGATGTAACAATTCTATGTTTTGGGAAATTTCATTTTTGAAAGATCATCATTTAGATTAAGTGATACAAGGTTCAGGCCTAGGGAGTATAGACTCGACTTTTTTTTACTAGGATTAAAATTGTAGTTTTTCATCCTATAAATTTTTATGTTTCTTTCCTTCCTAAGATTAAGGTATTGTTTTTCAATAAATTTTAGGTTTTGTTTAAGGCCATACAACTTTGTCAAAAATATAATGAAACCAATATAGTATCAAGGGGGAGGAAAAAATAATATAAATGATGTTCCTTATGTCATGAATGTCTAATCCCTCAAGGGGTTCTCTACGTAGTTTAAGGTTATAGTGCATGGATTTCAAGCCTATGGAATTATAATTTAAACAACCTTTATTAAATATTATAACAGTTTAAGGTCAAATGTATTTAACCAAATGTGTGGAAATTCTATCTTGTAATGTAATGGAAGATCACAATATGAGTGTTTGGACCATTGCTAATATAGAATATACCATAATAGAAGGGAATTGAATTTATGGTAATAATATTCCTACTATTGTGTCATCCAGTTTAAGGTAATACTATGAGAACCATCAATTCATTTGGATTATGTTCATGCAACAAGACATTATACCAAATTGATATTTTTAAAAAGTATAATCTAAAAATAAGTCTTTAGGATTGAAAAGTGAAATAATCAACTCAAGGAATTTTTTTCTTCATAAAAGTCATACACCCATATATAAAAGTTACAAGAATAGGATTTCATAATCATTGATTAAAAGTTAGAACAATTCAAAAATTTGTAACATCGAGGTAATTGAATTCACTTGAATTGTTTGGTTATAAAAGGGTAAAAAATAACAAAATAATTTCTAAATCAATGGGAAATGAATGATGGTATTAGTAGATTGACCATTAGTAATAGTGGAAGCCAGTAATTCCCCCTACATAAACTTTATCGTGGGGTTAAGTGGGGTCATTACTTTGGGACTTAACATACCCAAGTTGTTACTTTATTTTCTAAAAGGTGAATGATTTGATCACCATTCAATGGGGAATTCATTAAAAATGACTACTACCAATATTGTTATTAAAGAGGGAACCAAGAGGATTCACTGATGGTTATGGGATTCCAAGAGGATTATATCGGCTTAATGAATTGGTTTTGTGATTTGAAACATTGAATAAATGAAATATGTTCATTATGAAAAAGAAATTTCAAGAAGGTCTAAAGAACCAAGAAGGTTATGTAGTTATGTATCGAACACATTATGAGGGTAAAGGAATACAATGTGAAGGTATTGAGTATACAATCACCTAATTTTTTTTTTCTACTTGGCCTTAAGAGGTGTATTTGTTGTGAATAATGATGTACACATAGCACAATGTAATCCCACTTGAAGGGGGCAAGAAATATTTGGTCTAGATTTTTCATAGACTAAAATGGTGTAAAAATCACGTATTTAATTATTCTGAGGCTACATGGTTGAAAAAACAATATTTATACCTTATTTATTTCATGACCTAAATTTTACCTAAACCATTAAAAGAAATGGGTTATAATTTTATGACTTTACTTTTACTCAGTCTTCCCTTTTGAATGTTTTAACCTGACAAGACTTTGTGTCAATTTTTATTTATAGTTTATGGTATTATAATTTGAACAATTGGGGGATAGATTTTATAGTCATAAATATTTGAAAAAAATGTTATATGTTATATCTATAAAAGGTAATGAAACCATCATTTGAATAGAGTTCCTAATGCTAGTATATATTGACTCACTGAGAGGTGCACACAATTTTAAGGTCATGATGCATGGACCAAGTTTACAGCTTGTATTAGGATGAGAGGTCCTAGAATCACTACATATCCTAAAATGATTACAATCAAGGTAAATATTATTCTTATAAAAATATTTCTTACATGGATCTATATCAAATGTATAAGAGGGGGTGTTTTACTATTCTGGTTAGAATTCTGATCTGGAGGGGATCCTTAGAAACTCCCAGGATAGTGTCCAAGTATGAAAATGGGGAAATTAACATGATTAAAATGTTGTGAAATCATAAACAATAGGATATAATTTTGAAAGTGGGTCATTTTATCCTAAAAATTGTTTATAGAGCTACACTTTTTCAGGAACCCTCACATGGATTTGGATCACACATAGGGATGTTGGAATAAATAGAAATGTTTTTTAATATGTTTAAGGTCATGAAAGGTGGAATATATGTCATTAATTTTAACATTATATGATAAAAAATTTATGAAATTTAGGGTTATATGGAAAATAAATTTATACTGGTGATTTTCGTAGATATAGATCCTGCACAAAATGATATGGATTAATGTTAGTGGTGAAATGGTGAGGGGAAACCTGATATGAATAGAGGGGTGAAAAACAGAGATAAAGTGGGGTTTGATTGAAATTTTTTGTTTCACCCAAGATAAGTAATTCAGGTTTTACTACATAACTTATGTTAACAAGAATCAATCCACATTTAGTTCTTTGTAAAATATATTTCATCCTAGTATATAGTCATATGTAGAAAGATATGTCATAAATGAATAGGCTATACACTATGAGGGAATTGACATTGATCAAATTTTTTGTTGGGTCCAGGATAATTTATTTGGGAATTACTATGTATCCCATGACATTATAATTAATCTATACATAATTCTTGTATGAAGGGGGAATTTATTATGAGAGGTTAAATGAACCTTGACAATGGGGTTGGTTAGTATAGCTATAAGGATTTAGTTTTAATGGAAAGGAAAATAATCCTCATTTAAATTGGGATCATATATAGGGATGTGCATTGTTTATCATGGTCATATGAGGGATACTCTTACAAGTAGTTTAGGGAAATTTTGGAGGGGCCACTGTGATCAATTTAATGTCATGTTGGATAAAATATATGTCTTGTAGTTTAATTCCATCTGAAATCGATTAAGTATTATGTAGTTTATAGCCATGGGACTATGAATTTTTAACTTGTAGCTTACGATCACAAATTATTCTCAAAATAATCATTTAATGTTTTTCCATGTGACATGGGGCCGCCTTAGTAGAGTTTATAGTGTATAAGAGTTGACAATGTGGATATATTTCAGTTTTTATTAATGACAGGGAATACAAATGACATAAATCATGTCATCAAATTTCAATATTGGAGATGATGTGATGAAAACTGATGGAAGTAGGTTGACCATTGGTAATGGTAGAAACTAGTGATACACCAATAGTAAATAGAATATGGGGTTAAGGGGGGATATTTCCTTCAAGATAAAACATCCACAAGGGGCTACTACATCGACTCAATGTATATTGTGTTGTTCAATATTCCATGGGGGTTCATATGGATCAATCAATCCCTATTACCAATTTTGATTTGGGTAATAAAACAATGTATGCCTGGGGTTGTAGGTTGTCATGAGGATAATATTAACTCAATAATTTTTTTGAGTCTGGTATCATAGACATGAAGTATTTGGATCAAAAAGTGGATGTCCAAAAGGTTTTAGAATAATCTGTAGCTACACCATCATGCTATAGACAAGCTGTATGGGAATGGTGAATTAATGTTGATTAAAGGGGAGGGTAAACTAAACCTACCAAGGAATGGAATGAGTATTAAATGTTGAATGGATTTATATTTGTATTTGATTAATATCGTTTTTTATTGACCATTATATCTAGTTTAAAGTTATATATGATGGAACATTCATCACACAGTTTAAGGTCATGTGGTAAGGACCTCATCAGGGTCTTATGACTTGGACCACATTTCATGTAGTTTAATGTCATGAGATAAGGACTTAGATTCCATGTAGTTTAAGGATAAATGGATAGGACCAATATATGAGTGGATTTTCACAGATCTAAGATCATTTGAAGGAGAAGTATGTGGGATCATTCTAATATAGAGGTTTTCAAGGTACACGATATGGATAAGGGGAAACTGAAACATTATTATCAAACAATATAATGTGATGAATTTTCATACATAATTTATGTTGACAATTCTATTGTGATAAGACCCAACATGATTGAGGAGACTCAAATAGTATAACTATATTTTTGAAAATATTATAATTACTTTTCATTATACATTCATGAATTAAGAACTCTTTTCCATAGGTTTCTGACATAGATCTTTCTCATAGGTGGTATTGGTATAATGGTTAAATATTAACACTGATCCATGAAAGGAGGAGCCTAATTTACTAAGTAATTAAAATATAAAGGGAATATTTATATTATTCAATGTTATTATTTGTTAGAACCATGTGTCAGTAGGGATAGTTTTAAAAAATGTCACTTGTGTAAGGGAATTAGTCCATGAAAGATAGTTTGCTCAAAATAAATTAAGATCTTACAGGATAGACCATATGTGATGTTTAGTTTAGCATCATACAACTAGGTAGAAACCTTTTATAGTTTAATGTTATGTTACAAGGACATAATGATACAAATTTATCTTTATGTAAAATGGAAATAAGGTTTACTAGTTTATAGTAATAGAATAAAGGCATGTTACTCCATGATGCATCACGATCATGCTAATATACGAGATCAGAAAAAATATATAAGATCACATGATTCTTAAACGATGTGAGAAACAGGGGATATTTTGAAAACAACTTGTATCATATTAGGGTTCATAACAAGGATTGATGTTAAACATGTATATTTGTACTATATGTTGTGGATGATTTTTTTCTATTTAGAGGCATACAAGAAAGAGTTTTACTAGTTTTTCATAGATCAAATTAATACACTATGAGTAAGAAAATCACCTTAGTGATTTTTAGGAAAAATAATCAATATGAATTATTAAAGGGTTAGGAAAAAAGTAAAGGTGGAAGTTTTTTTTTATTTTTAAGGATGGGCTCAGTTTCTCAGTTCAAGGAATCCCTACGTATCTCATAAGTATGGGAATAATTCCACACATAGTTATTAATAATAAGTTCCCCACATATATATTGATCATATACAGAGAGACATAATTTTAATATTTTTATAGGGGGTGAAAATAAGGATAAGGATATGTGTTTCCATGATTGACCAAATCATTAGGATAAAACTAGAATTTGTCACTAGTTCTGGAATAAATAGTCCTAATATTACATAACCTGATTTTATAGGAATCAAGTCATACATTGTTCATGAAAGATGTAAGGAGATTTCATTTTCATCACATATCATGCTCATTTGTAGTAATTTGAATGTTAAATGGTAACTATTCCTATCAAGTGAAGGAAGAAAACCCAATGTGAATGATGTATCAATTCTAGGATGTGGCGAGACAAATTATCCTAGCATAATATTGTTGAAGAAAACATAGTGTAATTTCATGAACCTACACACTAGAAAAGTTTTATGTAGATCTAGATCATATATAAAATGGAGGGTATGTCATAAAAAATGATCATATGACAGACTATTTAACATCCTACAATAAGAAATAAATCCAAGTAGTTTATAGTCATGAATGATGCACTCATGCCATGTATTTTTACATCATACTTCTTGGAGCGTAGGTAGTGTTGTTTAAAGTCATGAAAATAGGACATTGTAAATGTAATTTAATTTCATACAATGAGGATGATATTTATAAAAAGTTTAAAGGCCAAAAAATGGGACATATGTCATTTATTTTAACATTATATGACAAGGATATAGATATCTTGTTGTTCATCAAGAAGGAAATATCTCTGTTGGAGTGAGAATGAATCATATACATACTGCATGAATCTTTAGATCCTATAACTCTATAAGACCTTGAAATGTCAAATTTTAGAGCTAATACTTAATGGAAAAACATCATTCAATCATATTTCCAAAAATTTGGTGACATGGAAAATAATCGGCATGGTCACAAATTATTGCCTCATAGGGTATCCTGATCTCCATAAGATCAAGAAGGATTTGATTTAATGAAAAAATATTGTAGAATACCACATGATTAAGCCTAAAGTAATAGACCTTTTTGTGAATATCATCAATAGATGTGTTAACTCAATTCATATTAACATATTTTGTGTTGTTATTAAGGTCATCACATGAATTAAGTAACGATTTAGGTGTCATCGACTCCATTATCCCCATATATATATATATATATATATCTAATTTTTATCCAATCTATCATCATGAATAAATTATTTATTATATGTATTGACAATCAATGATAGGGGATTTAATTGAACTAGTCTCTCAGATCAACATATTTTGTTCATGATCTTCTGATCATTGAGATATCAACCAAATTATTCTCCATGAAAAATAGTAAGATCAAAAAAAATTTCTTTGGTTCGAAGGAATATAAATTTATTCATCTATCATCTAGTGATAGATGATAATGTTGTTTCCACTGTGTGCTACATATCCCTGGATCAACGTGAGCAAATGGTTGAATTTGATATCTAGATAGTGGAACCTCAATATCAGTCAACACGGGGGGGGGGGGGGGATATTGAAGTTATTAATTTATGAGAAATTAATAATTACACCATTGGATGGAAGAAATTTTACTATTAGAGGGATTTTGTTAAAGATATTATGCTCCAGAAACATCTATAATTAACTAGATGAGGGGGTGAAATTTCGAAAATTCCCTCAGCCTTACAGGCTAGGGTACTTCACTACATAGAGGACCTTTATAGAAGAATGAAAGTGGTTCACCATAAGAAAACTATCCTTGAATAAACTCTATGATCATTTTCTGGAATTGTTTTTTCCACTATAATAGAGTGGTTGTTCATTAGTAGAGATGGAATTTTCATCCTTAGGGGGCTGACTAGTACTATAATTATCGATACTATTTATTTTCCAAATGGAAAGACAGGTGAATTATAATGGGAGTATTGATGTGGACCCTAGTAAATGGATATGATATGGACACTAGGCACATGATAAACTCACATGAAATTATGGGATTCCAATATGGTTTAATGCAATTTCTTTAGATTCAAGTGGCATATCAAAAATATATTCTTCACTAATGTTGGGAGTATAGGATGAGAAAACCTATTATTCCTAGGATTAATGAGTGTGAGATCATTGTAAATAAGAGTGAAATCATCCAAACTAGGTGGAAAAACATTAGTATTGGATGATATATGAAACACCACTAGTTTTTTATGAAATATTTATATTAAAATAATTTTATTTTTTTGATAGCCTGTGTTACAAACAAAAACAAGTTTAGACGAGCCGAAAAACATTATTAAAATATTATGCATTCATTATCTTATAGTAGTTGGATTGGGGTATGAATAGTAATAAAAAAATTATAGAAAAATATTGTCTACAAATTTATAAAATTAATTCATTAGTTATAAAATAATATTAATTAAAAATGAAACATATTTGATAATAAAAGTGATCTTTTTTGTGGATTTTTTATGTTCGTAATGTATTTTATATCAATAAATTAAATTAATACATATTGGTGAATGCTTTTAATGAAATGTGTATATTATTTACTTGATTAATTTTTTTAAAACATTTAATAAATATCATTATAATCATGAGAATAAATCTAGTTGTATTATTAAAAATTATTTTTTTTATAAAAATAATTTATTTGTCTCATTTTGGCACTAAAATTAAAATTAATTTTTCACATTTATAGGTATTAGATTAGATGATATTTTTTAAATATTTTTAATCAAGAGTCTCAAATTTGGTATATAGGACCCTTTCATTTTTTTCAATATGAATAGTAACCGTTGTAAAATCTATCACCTCGGAAAAGGGTAAATTGGGTTACTCTAGATAAAAAAATATTATTAAATAAAATTATTATTAATTATTATAAGAAGAATATAAATAAACCCTTATCACCTTAGTCACTAATTTTATTTTTTAAGTGGACACATTCCCATGAAAATGACTTAAAAATTATTTAAATTGAAAAAATTTACAAAATGTCACTATCTTTGTTTTCAATATCTCTTATGTGTCCAGATTTGGAAAAATATAAGTTATAAATGAATATAAGTGAAAATTTTGAGATTAATAAAATTATTTTCATGATATAAATTTAATTCTGATTTTTACTGACCATATAATGACCTTAATTTCTTATGCAACATTGCTGAAATATTTCTATAAATAATAAATAAATATAATTAATGGTATTAAAAATATTAAAAGAAATATAATTTCAGTATGTTAATGTGTTATAAATTTTTTTAGATTTATATAAAATATTACTATTGTTTTATAATATAATATTATAATTAAAACTTTATCTTTATGTATTTTAAGTCAAATTGAGTGAATAGTGTATAAATTGAAAATAATGATATTTCATGAGAATAATATTTTATTAAATCACATAAACACATGAAAATAATTAAATAGGAAAAATGAGATAATATTTGATATATAATTTCTTTATAAATCCATTTATAGGTCATTTTCAACCATTTGGATTGATATTAACTTAATTATATTTTATTCATTTAAGAAATTCAAAGAGTGCTCCTCCCCTATCTTGTAAAAGTGAACCTCTATATTCTATTCATCATAACATTTTAAGCATTCTATCTTGACTAAACCCTAAAAAATTATCTTCTCTAATTTTCTATCCAAATTATATAGGTTCTTATCATATTATAAGACCAACACTAGGTTCCTTAAGAGGTTATCTAAATGAGTTCTTTCTAAGAAGATGTAATTTCTTTAACCGATCACTTAATTTTATGATATTTTTAAACTAATCTACATATATGGTATTTATCATAAAATAATTACTTCATTATAATAATTATTCTAAAATGTTATTATGATTATGAAAAAAATAATATAAACCCTCTTTTCTATCAAATGGGAAGAGAAAGTGTCACTCATGCTTACATTTGACTTATTGTCTCCACATAGCGATACCATTCATTTTTCATCACCAGATTTTATGGATGGGTATTGTTATGGGTTTAATTTTTATATATGATATTTATGAAATAATTTTAATTATTTTATGATAATATCATATACACTTTCTTACTATCCAATCCATTGGGAAACGATCATGTTGTTTGTTCTTATGTGTGAACTACCACCTACACAAAGAGATGCAGATCATTTTCCATTTTATTTTACATGGATGGTAATGATAATGAATTTGGGAAATATATATATATATATATAATATGATATTATGATGATTCTAGAATGATGAATTATTATTGACCTTTCTTTCATTCCATCATTTGAAAAATTTAATCAACGTTTAGGCGTATATATGGCCTACCTTCTCCAAGAATAATGTAATTAATTTTTCTATCTATAAATTTTATTGATGAGTATAAATATTTATATTATGAATATTTAGGATATTTATATCATGATTAATATTTTTTAGGTGACAGAACCAAGATAAATATACAAGGACCAGAACTATTGAACTGAAACACTCATGATAAAAAAATAGTTAACACCCATAAATAACGATTTTAATAAAGAATTATTGATTAAATGGGGGTTAAAATGTTATAATGGGACCATATATGATTTTATATTTATGAAAAATACTATTTTATAAAACTATTACAAATTTTAATTTATTATATAGGAGGTAAGAGTGAATTATAAGAAATGATAACTCAAAGAAAGGGTTTTATTTCACAATCTCACCAATATTTAGAATTATTTACATTTATGTCTCTATTGGAAGAAATAATTTTTTATCATCCAGGTGCATTATTTCTTTAAAATTTTTAATGATAATTTTTAATATTCTCTAGTGATTTTTAAAGTAATTTTCATCAATGTTTGACCTTTTACAAAATATATTAAAAGATTTTTTATTATTTTCTGAATGAGGTACGTATTGAATTTGTGAAATGAATGTTTTTTACATTTTCCTACATGAACATATTTTCTAGATGCCATGAATAATATTTAATTTTATGCTTTATTTACACGTTTAAATGTTTATTATCAAAAAAATATCTTTATAATTGCATAAATTTTTAAAAATATGTGATTTTAAATTTGAAAGGTTATTTTCATTAAGAGTTATTCCAAGAGATATTTCAAAATAATTTTTCCATTTTCGATAAAATTATTTGATGATGCTGATATTTTATTTGGATATGATCCAAGGATGCCATATTTATTCTTTCTCCATATGGTTTATGATTATGGTTAAAAGAGAAAATGTTTACGAAACCCATTTCTTTTCCATAACTTATGATAAGATGAAATGAATATAAAACCCATTTCTTTTCATGGGTTCTGATATGAAGAATGTTTTATGAATTAATAGAAAAAATATTTATGATTATAATTGAGTGATGGTTGGGACCTATATCACCATCCAATGAAATGGGTAATGTTTTACATCTCAAGAGATAGTAATGGGAAAAAAATTAGAATTTATTGATCTGTTATAGAAAAAACTCAAAGTGTTGGATATATTATGGGAAACAAGTCGATGTGCTTTATAGAGTATGGGAAATGGGTATTAATGATGAATCTGATGGTCTTGGTAGTTAAATTTTACTTATTAAATTGTTTCTATATTATTTACAATGCTATTAACATTTACAACATGAAATTATAGTTCATGATTTAGTAATGATGATTTATCATCATTATAATTCATTGTTTTTGAAATAGAAATGTTTTATTCCATAAATCCTATTTATTATATTTTTTAGATTGGGTATGAAATTTTTATTTTAGGGTCAGGATATCATAACCTTATTCTAATTTTATGATTTCATATGATCATCGATTGAAATCTCATATGTTTACCCTTACTGAGTATCTGATCTTTCCCTTTTCTTATATTTTCATTCCCTGGGTTATAAAAGACTATATGGTATGAAATTTATGTTGGATTTTAATGATATTTCATAAAATAAGAATAATGTATATCCAGTCTCAAAACTCTAATCCTTTATAGTTCTGGTGTGGAATGTATTTTTATGTATTTAATATTCATCTAAATAGATGTAATATTTATGTATGAAATGATATAGATATCATAGTTTGTATTAGGGAAGGGTTTAGTCAATATTTAGAGATGAGGGTTAGAAAAGGTTTATGAAAAACCTGGGGATTTATCAATGTTTGGGATAAAATAATAATGTTTTGATAACAATCATGAATGATATAGGTTAAACCAATGGTTTCGTAGAATAATGTGTCATGATTTAGGTATTATAGAAATATTTTTTCATAATTATATAGTTTTACACTAAGAATATTATTTCACACACTTTCTTTTTTTATTTTAGTCAACTTTTATAACCTAAAAGAATCATGTTAATGTTTAATACTATGGAATATTTAATTATTTTTCTCTTGAGTAACCAAATTTTATGGAAGGTAGAATGTATAATATTACTGTTATACTCATAAAACATTCTCATGATATGAATCATACTGATATTTAAAATGATCAAATGAGGGAACAATAAATTGTTGAATCTTTAATGAGGAAATATCCATATATTTTTATTGGATATTCTAATCCAATAGATGGTGGGTGATGGATAAGAACCATTGAGAAAATATTTTCTATTCTTCAATGCACAAGGCATAAAAAAGTATTCCCAGTTTTTTATCGTCTATAAGGTGAAGCAAATAAATGGAGGAATCTTATAAAGAATATTCAAAAATAGGGAGAAATTTAATCCATTGAATGGGATGAGTTTTAAGGGATATTATTCCATAAGTATTATCATTTTATTCTATATACTTTGATATAGAATAAATTTCTTGAGTTGAATCCAAAGGATAATTAATCCATTGGTACATATGAGTCAAAATTTACAAGTCCAACAAGGTATACATCTAGTTTAATTATCATCACTGAATATAAAATTTATTGATTCCTTGGTGTATTAAAACAAATTCTCTAAAAGGCATCAGCTATAAGAGAATGTAGTAGCCCTAAAGAAATCAATCTACTTTCACTCAAAATAGAAATGAAAATCATTGATTCCCACTATTCCCATGGTTTTGATAAGAAAATAAAGACTGAGTATCATGAAAAATAAAATAAATTGGATGGTGGAATTAAATTACAGCCATATACATGCTAGATATGTGGGAATAAACAGTAAGGGAAGTGTTTGAATGGAACTGGGAGGTAATTTAAATGGGGATAGGTGGGTAAAAAATCCCATGAATGTTGAAAGGTGGTGAATAGGCCAGTTAATGAAATGAAGGAAAAGAATATGACAACTAATGTACCACCCACAATCCAATGATTCAAATGAAATAATTAGGGGTATAATACCAAATAGTTTATGTATCCAAAGGTTTTTGATGATCTATTTCAATAACCTATTAAGGATCATGTAAAAGGGAAATCTCATGTGATTATGACTATCTAAGTTGGTTACTAGAAAGTGGTGGTGAAAGGTAAACATATCATCCACTATAAAAAAAAATAATGTATTATTTCATTCTATAACAACCCTCTCTTTGATTTATAAATAATTTTCCAGGGGTATAACCATATCACCTCAATGATTAGATGTTGAGTTTGATATGAAAACTCTAAATGATTCAACAGTCACATATCAAGTCTATTGTTTCTCTCTGATTGATGTTTGTTGGAAACTATTTCACATAAATCATGTGATTATCCATTTATTTGAATTTGATTTGATTCTTGGAATAGAATGGATTTCAAATTTTATATTCTGAATGAACCTATGATCATTTATCGATGCAAGGATGAATATGAAATTACAATGTATATTTCATCAATCTTGTGGGTCATAATTCTTATATATTAATGTTATCTTCCTCAGAATTCTTGGTATAAACTAGACATTATGGATACGACTATTGTATTAGAGTTTGTTGATGTCTCTCTAGAATAATTCCTAGGTCTTCCACTAAGTCATGAATTTTATTTTACAATATAACTCTTACATGGTGTTATTCTTATTTTATAGACTCCATATAGAATTTCATGAGTTGAGTTATAGAAATTAAATTAGAATCTCCAGGAGAATCTTGACAAGGGGTTAATTATCCCAAGTGCGTCACCATGGGGTGAGCCTGTTCTATTTGTTTAATAAGAAATATGGATCAATGCGACTTTGCATTGATTATCTAGAACATAACAACAACACTAATAATAAAAGGTTTCCTCCCAATATTGTATTGATGACTTATTTTATCAACTACATAGAGCTAAATACTTTTCTAATATTTGCATTCATTCTTGATATCATCAAATGTGGGTCAATAAAGAGGATATAGAAAAGATGAAATTCCATACAAGGTATGAAAATAATGAATTTATAACGTTGCCTTTTGAGATTACTAATTCCCCCACTATCTTTAGGGATTTAATGAATAGGGTATTTATAGATTACATTGATTAGTTTGTGGTAGTATTTATGGATGATATTCTTGTATATTTAAAGATAAATGATGATCATGATGATAAAATAAGAATTGTCATAAAGATCCCGAGGGAGGAGAAACATTATGAAAAATTTACCAAATGTGAGTTTTTTTTCAGAATGATTCAATTTTTTATAATATAATCTAAAATGAGGGTATGTTAATAGATCCTTAAATAATAGAAGTTATTAGAAATTTTCCTAGTCTAACCATGGTAATTTAAATCCATATTTTTCATAGTTTTACTAGATATTATTATTGATTTTTTGAGAATTTTTCTTGGATGTCAAATCAGACAACAAATTTAACATAGAAGGGATCCAAGTTCCATTGGATTGATGAATGTGGGGAATGTTTTGAGGAATATAATTGAATTATTTATAGTAAAAAGATGCTTACATTAACCTATATTGGATAAGGGTTTATAATCTATAGTGATACATTAAAGAAGGCAATGGGATGGGTCCTCAAGAAAAATGATATGGTTATAAATTATGCCTCATGATAATTGAAGATTCCTGAGAAAATTTACCAAACACATGATTTGGATTTAGTTGACATTTTTTTTCTTTAATGATATGGAGGTATTATCACTATGGGGAAATATGTGACATATATACTGATCAAAAACGTTTAATGTATATTTTCACTCAAAAAATTTGAACATGAAACAATGAAGATGGTTGAAACTAATTAAATATTATGACTTCTTAATACACTACCATTATGGGATGGTGAACAAGGTGGAAGATGATTTGAGTCAAAAGGACCATGCTATCCTCTCTATAATGAGGATCAAAAAAGATCCAATATTTATGGATTTGGAAAGGATGGATCTTGAAATATTGAAGTAAGGGGAGAAATATTTTATTTTTTAGATGAATGTTCAACCATATATCAATGTGAGGGTTAAAGAGGAGAAAAATGAATACATGGAGATGAAAAATAAGGCAAGAAATGTTCCCAATCTAAACCTTGATTTCGAGGGAATAATAAGTTTTAGAAACCATGTTTGTGTCATAGCTAAACCAAATTTGATAAAGGAGTTGTTGGTTGAGGTTTATATTTCATCTTTCTATATTTACCATAGATGTATAAAGATGTATAGAGACCTTAAAACATATATTCAGTGGCATGACATGAAAAGAGATATTATAGAGTATGTTTCTTAGTGAATTGAATGTCAACATGTTAAGTGTGAGAGAAATAATTCTAAGGGGATGTTACAACCATTACCCATGCCAGAATGTAAATGGGAAAACATTACCACATACTTCATTATGGACTCCCAAATACATCTAATGTGAATAATTCTATATGGATTATTGTTCATCAGCTTAAAAAGTTAGCACACTTCATTTCCATTAGAGAACATTTCTCCCCTAATAAAGTCACTCAATTATACTTTATGTAAGTGGTAAGATTTCATGGTTCACCCATATCAATTTTATATTATCAGTATCAGATGATTATTTTGATGTTTTAGTGATGCTTTTAAAAGGCTTTTCATAAAAATTTATGTTTCAGAAATTCTTATTATACTCATATTTGAGGTTAGTCTGGTATAAACATTAAAACACTAGAATTCATGTGGAGAGCATACTCTATGGATTTCAAAGGTGGTTGGGATAAACGAATATCTTTGGTGTAATTTTATTACAATAATAGCATTCACTCAATAATTTAGATGGATACTTATGAAGTGATCTATGGTAGGAAATGTGGAAATAAAACATGCTGGAATGAATTTAGAGAAATAATGTTATTTGTGTTTAATATAGTAGATGAAATTTCAGACAAGGTTAGATCCATTCAATAGCACATAAGAGAAACTCATAGTCAATAAAAGAGTTATACTAACAATCTTTAGTGGGATATAGAGTTTGAAGATGTTGAGAAGGGTATTCTTTTAATTTCTCAATGGAATAAGGTTCTAAGACTAATGAATAAGGGAAATATAATTCATAGATATATCTTTCATTTTGTTATTATTGATTATATTGGGATGGAAGATTATCAATTGGTTCTTCCTCCAAATATATTTTAAGTTCATGATGTGTTCCATGTATCTCTCTTGAAGAAGTACAATTCTGATCCTTCACATGTATGGAACATAGATATTTTACTACTGTAGAATAGAATTTTCTTACGAGGAACAACAGGTAGAAATCTTAGATCGTTAGATAAAGTGCTATGACATAAGACTACATACTTGGTTAAAGTTCTATAAAGAAACCAAACATTTTAAGCAGCTACTTGGGAACATGATAAAATATTGAAATAGGGATATCCTCATTTTTTTATTACATGGATGAATTTATAGGGAAAAAATTATGTCAATTTAGTATAATGTAACACCCCAAGATTTTTATGAAATATTTCCCTATAGATAATTTGATAATTTTTATAGCTTGCGTTACACACAAGTTTAGACGAACCAAAAAATCATTGTTAAAATATTTCATGTTCATTATCACCTAGACATTAGATTAGAGAGTAGAATAAAAATAAAAAAAATTAAGAAAACTATATGGTCTACATATTTTTAAAATTAATTCATCAATTTTAAAATGATTATAATTAAAAACAAAAATTATTATAAATTAAAATTGATGTTTTTGAAAAAAATGATTTTATGCACGTGATATATTTTGTATAAATAAAAAAATTAATCACCATTGGTGAATTATTTCAATTAAATATATATTTTTTTAAATTATTAAATATTTTAAAAATTAGTAAAATATTTTTTTAAGAATATGAAATGAATAATTCCAGTTTTATGCTTAAAAGGTATTTTTCTCTAAAAATATTTTTTCCACATTTTCCACACTTAATGTAAAATAAATTACACCCATTTATACGTAATTAATTTTATTAAATAAATTAAATATTTTGAATCAGGACTTTCATATTTGGAAAAAAGGCGCCTTTCATTTTTTGTCAATATGAATAGTAACCAGTGTAAAATTTATCACCTCAATAAAGTGTAAATCATGTTAATAAAGATTAAAAATAAGTTATAAGGAAATAATTTTTCATGTTAATTCTTATTGAATTATGATTAATAGAGAATTATATCCTTGGTATCATATTTTATTATTTTTAAGGACCCTTGACCCTAGAAATTCCATATATATAATTTAAATCAAAGAAAGTAAAAAAAACTTCACTCTCTTTGTTTTCAATATATATAATTTTTCCACATTGGTAAAACACAAGTTATTAATGAATTTAAGTATATATTATTATATTAATAAAATTGTTTTCATGATATACATTTTTTTATTTTTTTTAAATTATATAATTAACCTAATTTCATAGAAAACACCGATGTTGTATTTCCTGAATTATTAAAAAAATTAATAAATTTTTTTAAAAATATTAAATGAAATTTATAATGATTGAGTTAATGTGTTCCAAAAGATCTATAGATGAATATAATATATTATTTTTGTGTTATAGGATTATATTCGAATTAAAACATTTTATTTATGTATTTTAAGTCGAATTAAATGAATATTTTATAAATTGAAAATAATGATATTTTATGAGAATATTATTTTATTAAATCACTTTAAAATCATAAAAATAATTACATAGGATAAAGGTTATAATATATCATCAAAAATGTCTTCCATTCTCCATTTATAGGTCATTTAGAACAATTTATAGGAGTTCAAAATGGAAGAGGTAATCGTCGTAACTGATCAATTTATTTTATACTATTCATTACCACATATTCATATATGGTATTTATCATAAAATTACAAATTTAGGGTCATCTATATGAAAAAATGTTATTATGATTATGAAAACACCAATATAACCCCTCTTTCCCATCAAATGAGAAGTGTAAGTATCACTCATGCCTATGTACGACTTACAATCTCGATGTAGAAATAAAATTCATTTTTCATCCAAATATTTTATGAATGTGTATTATGAACTATTTAATTTTTATATATTATGTTTGTCAGAGTGGATACTCAAGAGGGGGGGGGGTGGATTGAGTTTCAATAAAGATTTCTGTTAAAAATATTTCTCTTAAAATCCCCAATTTAAAAACAAAGTTAAACTGTAGTGATTCTATATAGTGTGTAAATATTAAATCAGTTTCTCAAAGATTGATTGGGTCTCAATTGACTTAATCTGAAGATTAAATTAACTTTTGAAACTAACTTACTGGTTTACAATAAGTATAAGCACTTGCTAATTTAACTATCAAAGTATCTTTAAAATAGTTTTGCATTTCAAAGTAATAACAGCGGAATATGAAATCTATATAATATACATAAAGACTTAAACTAAAAAAGCACAACAGAGGTAACCAAGAGGTTCAGTCTCAAGCTGAGACTTAGTCCTATAAACAATTTATATAAATTGATCCACACCCTAGATTGGGGGTAAACAATAGTACAATACTGTCCAGGTCCAAAGACCTCTACCACAGTTCTTCGTGGGAAAAACAAACAACAACACACATGTTGTCCAGGTCTTACTCGACCTCTACCACTATCCACAGTGGGAAATAGAGAGTTATGGATTTTGAGTGAGGATTTTAGAATCCTCCAGTTTAGCTCAGGAGAGAGTGTCTGTGTAAAATAAACAGGGCACACACACTGGTCAAAATGTAAAGATAGAATCACTAAAGAAGGTGTTAAAGAGTTTAGAAAATCTTTAGTGATTGGTAGTGCAGCTCTGGACTCGTTTGATTTGTCAGATAAGCTTCTGAGTCCTTCTCAGGTTTTTGTTTTAAAAACCAGAGTGTTATTTTATTCCTTGGTTTCAGGTTCAACTTAGCAGCCTGAGTACATGAAGTGTTTGTTGTAGTTCTTCACTCAAGGTGTAGCTTTTGTTCACCTTGAAAATGAGTAGCTTCGTGTATGTCCAGTGTTCTTGGAGTATGGATTTATCCTTTCATGAATGCACCACGTTTGAATGATGTTCAGCCCGTTTCTTTTTCACCCGTGTGCCTTCTTAGTTCCTTGATTCTTGTCGTATTCACACCCAGTGTTCTTTACTCCTCATCATACTTTTTAGCTAGGTCTTTATCTTCCCTTTTATAGCTTTTAGCTCCGGCAAATGGGAATGATTACCTTTTGCATGGGTACTAGGTACGATTCCCTGACATGGGAACAAAGATCATTAAATAAAATTAACTGCATTAAAAACATGAAATGTAACCGTTAGATTAATAAATAAATAGTATTGAGAGTATAGAGTTTGAATGGTTGGTCAATCATTAGTAGCCTTCAGTTGGTAGATGTGTACGGTGGATTTTGTGTAGCAGTCCTTCCATCAGTAGCTCTTTGAACTTACATCGGTAGCTTGTTGGTATCGGTAGCTCTAGGTATCAATAACTCCTTCTATCGGTAGACTAACTCTATCGGTATCTCAAAGTATCGGTGAATCTGTACTTGTATCGGTAGATCAGTAGCTACTTGCATCGGTAGCTGTTGGGCTATCGGTAGCTCAATGTATCGGTAGACTTACTCTTATCGACAGACTTCTATCAGTAACTGTCTGTGAACTGGTTCTATCGGTATAATTATTCATATCATTAGCTCTGTATATATCAGTGATCAAGTGTATACTAGAAGACTTAAGCATATCGGTATATATGTTCTGTCGGTTGATCGGTTTCTGTCGGTAGCTTTGTACATATCTGTAGCTATTAACTTTTTGGTGACTCTGTCTATCGGTATACTAAGTCTATCAGTAGACTGAGTACCAGTAGCTCTTTATTAGTAGCTATACGCAGATCAATGACTTAACACTTATCTATTTTATGCAAAACACATCTGATTGGGTTATAATTACTTCAGAATTTATATTGACATAGACAAACATTGATTAACATATTTCAAAGACTATTTTAATATTATTATCATCTTTATAAACATAAAATGGGATCATCAAAGGTATGTAAAAGCATAATTGGGATTATCAAAATAGGTGAGGTCAACAATCTCCACCTTTTTTATAATCACAACTTATGATATTATCATTTTAAAATAGTGAGCAGTTGTATTAGAGAATATATCATTAAATGCAATTATCTCATAGAAATAGTATGTTATATAACATAATGGATCGGAGGTGGAATAAAATGTGATAGTATCAGAGATAAAATTAAATGCAATTATATCAAAAGTAAAATTTAGTGGTATCATAGAGTTAGAGAAAATGGTATCAAAGAATGAAATGTAACAGTATCAGAAGGGTAAAGCATGATAGCTCTTTCTTAGAGAAAATTTCTCTCCGTTTGATACTTTCTCCCCATTATTTATTCTCCCTTTAATACTTAGATAATATTTCTCCCCCTTTGTAGAATCAGGGTAAAATATTTCTCACCCTTTGTGATAATTAAAAAGTGGGAAACAATAAGAAATAGAAAAGTAGCAAAATGAGAAATAAAGGAAAGCCAATTGTATTAGATGTTGAAAAAAGGTACAGAGACATAAAACAAAATGCAATGGATTCCTATCAAACAGTCTAGCCACTTTTTCAATCCACATCCTCAATGTGAGATTTTGCCTTTGGATCAGAAGAGGATTCAGGCGGTGGGGATTCCGGTGAAGGCTTAGGAATTCCGGAAATGATCATAGGAGGCTGAGCCACAGAAACTGTTCCAGGTCTATACTGAAGAGTTCTCTAAGTGATCATAGGTGTGAGGATTTGAATAGATTGGGAAAGAGTCATCTGAACTGGAGAAGCAGTAGAGGTAGAGGCAGGTAAGGCTGGAGGTATAATCACTGGCCTGGAATCAAAATGCAGGAAAGGAAACAACAGATTTCTAAAATCCATAATTATTCCTCCTCCTCTCTCCATAGCAGATATGAAGTCATCCTTGTTCTCCATAAACTTGTCCAACGCTGGAGTCAATTCCCTTAGCTTTCTAACTTTCTCTCTGAAAGATTTATTGACAGGAGGTAGATTCATATTTTCCAATAGATGTTTGAAGTGATTGTTGAGTTGATGCTTGGTGAAAATCTTAGAGAAATAGGAGTCCACCTTATCTTTCACTTCTTTCTGAGAGGCAGATGCTTCTCTCATATATTCTTGGAATATCTTTATTATCTCTCTAGGTTAATCTCGAGTAGAAAGCACAAATTTTCTCAGTTCTAATGAGTCCACAGAGCCACTGGTTGAAGCTTGACCAAGCTCCTCCTTCATCACAGCTCGAATTTGATTCAAATCCACTAAGGGTTTAGATGCAACAGAACCAATAGAGAAAGAGATGGTTTATTTGAAGTTCTTGGTCAAACCACTAATAAGATTTTGAACTTGAGTATCCAGGGTTTTAACATGATCTTTCATGGAAGTTTTAAATCCTTAAAACACTAAAACCATCTGACTTACAACACTTTTGACATAAGCTAAGTCCTTGTCTGCTTGGGATTTTGAGATCATGTAGGATTCCAAAGAGATAACCGATTTCTTTAGAGTTTCAAGATCTTCTTCCATTCTAGATACTTGAGTCTGTAATTCTTTAACTTCTTCCACTATTTCTCCCATAAAGGTTGAAAAATTACAACCTAGAGAAAGATCAAAAGATATTTCCAATATACTCATCTATTCAGCAAAACAGTGCTTCATCTCAGCAACTGAGAAAC
Source organism: Viscum album (assembly GCA_963277665.1). Taxonomy (NCBI): domain Eukaryota; kingdom Viridiplantae; phylum Streptophyta; class Magnoliopsida; order Santalales; family Viscaceae; genus Viscum; species Viscum album. The sequence continues at coordinate 811,334,043 of OY728135.1, forward strand.
TAAAATACTCTTTCATCTCATCCTTTAAGGATTCCAGATCAGCTATGGTGATCAAATAAGCAAGAGAAACTACCACATATACTCTTTCAGAGGCTATGCTAGCCACTGAGTTAGTCATAATTGATTGGATTGAGGATACCAGTAAAGCTTCTATCTTCTTTGTCTCTTCCAAAAAACTGTCCTTAAGCTTTTTCTTCAAAGTATCCAGGTCATGCATTCTGACCACATCATCAGGTAGCAACTCAGTTTCAACATCATAAATGATCTTTGGTCTATTGAGAGACACTTCATTGTCAGAATCAGGATAGTCTAAACCACAGACTACAAAACCTGGTTCTTTTTCCCAGTCCTCAATATCAATAGCCACTGTAACAATTCCAAACTTTTTTTGATGCTCCCCCTCAACTAATGCATCCTCATGTAAAAAAATATCATTTTCAGCAGCATTCTTAGTAGGTCTCCCTTTTTCAGGAGAATCTTCAACAATCAATTCTTTCTCTGCAATAGCAGTAGGGTCCTTTGAATTATGTACAACTTCTTCCACTTCTCCTACTACATCCTCAGTAGGGACTAAATAGTGTCCAATCACTAGACTAAGTCTCAAATTAGATGACATAGATGCTTCACTTTCATGAACATCTTCTTCATTCTCTACAGCAGTCACTTCAACATCCTTTACAGCAGCTTATTCCTTATCTGATTTATGTTGATCTTGATTTTCAGGAGTTGGTCTAGGAGGGAAGTCAGGGTCTCCTCCTTCATCAGTAGAGGAATCTTCCTCTTCTGAATCATCACTGTATTCTAGCTCCTCTCCATCAGGTCCCAGACCTGTATCCCTCACATCCTTTGGTCTTGAAGGATGATCCACAGGATTGAACTTATCATACACCTTATTGTCATCACTGACCCATTCTCCTTTCCATGGGTTCCAATTTATTTTCATGTATTTTCAAACTATATTGGTGACATAGATATTGTTCTTTACTACCACTGTATCATCCTAAGACTCAACTATTCCTTTCACTTTGTTCATTACTAAGATCAACTTGGACAAGAACAAGGCATTAGTTTTGACTTGGGTCTAATCATATCCTCCATTTGAGTCATTAGCCATCTACATAGATTCACCTTGACTCCATGTCTCAAAAGATGCAGGAGATAGATATCTTGATATCTTAAATTTTCAAAGTCTCCTCTTCTCAGTATTAAGACATGCTAAACAAACTTGAACAACAATCTGTTCTCTCCATCCATTTCAGCAGCTAAAACTTGTCTTTGATTTCCATCACCAGTGAGCTCCTCCAAGGCAGTATCATAATCAAAGATATCACTAGTAGGTGGTATAGCTCTCGAGACATATCCAGATACAACATCATTTGGAACCTTTAAGCATTCATCCCTTTCAGTCGATGAAAAGGACAACTCCTTTCCATTCAAAAACGAAGACACTCGGTTCTCAGTTTTGGATTTCTAAAAACTTAAAAAGTCATAAAATTGATTTACCAGCTTTGGATAGTAGGGTATATTGTTGTTAGAAAAACAATATACCCACTTTTGATCTTTCATCACTTCGAGTACTAATGATTTACTAGGTATCAGCCATTCCATGCAGAGTTCCTTTTCAATCATAATAACTCTATTCTGCAGATGGGGATTTACTAGTCGTCTTCCTGATCTTGTTATGCTAGCACTGCCACTTGCTTCTATCTTGGACTTTTGCTTATTTGCTTTCAGGTCATCAGCAACATCTCTAACAGAAGGGAGTTTGGTTTTTTCCATCGCTGGTTCGAGGGATTTAGGGTTCTCTAAGGATTCAGGAGCTAAGGTTTGAGAGTAAAGGTTTGAGGCTTGGTGGATTGAGAAGTAGATCAAACATTAGTTTTATCATTTATGAATCATAAAATAAATAAATAAAATGAAATAAAGTAAAAAAAAAAGATTCATATTCTGGCGGCAGACATATGTTTAAAACAGTGCATTCATCAGTAGGGTCTATCAGTGAGAATTTCTATCAGTGAGGCTACATCGGTGAGGATTCACATCGGTGAGGTTTCACATTGGTGAGCATTCACATCGGTGAGCATTTACATTGGTGAGAATTTACATCGGTGAGAATTTACATCGGTGAGGATTTACATCAGGGAGAATTTACATTGGTGAGGTAGCTACCGATCAAGGTTAAACATTCCTAACTCATGTCAAACGTAACTTAACCTATCTGAACTCAAATGTTTAGTGAAAATTTCATCTAATTGATGTTTAGTACCAATAAACTCAAGAATAATATAACCATTTTGGTAATGATCTCTCAAGAAATGGTGCCTTACATCAATGTGTTTGGTCCTAGAGTGAGACACAAGGTTCTTCAAGATTCTTATTGCATTAGTGTTGTCACAGTTGATAGAAACATGCTTAAAATCATATCCATAGACCAAAAGAGTGTGTTTCATCCACAGAATTTGTGTACAACAACTACCAACAGCTATATACTCTGCTTCGGTAGTGGAAAATTCTATAGAATTCAGCTTCATACTACATCAAGATACTAAGGATTTTCCCAATAAATGACATGTTCCTAAAGTGCTTTTTCTATCTAACTTGCAACCAACAAATTCAGCATCTGAATAATTCATCAACTCAAAGGATTGTCCTTTTAAGTAAAACAATCCTAAGTTTACAGTATATTTAATGTATTTGAAAATTCGTTTAACAGCAAGTAAATGAGATTCTATTGGATTAGCTTGAAATCTTGCACACATACGCACACTAAACATAATATCTGGTCAACTAGCGGTAAGGTAAAGTAAGCGTCCAATCATACCTCTGTAATTGGTTTGATCCACAGGTTTTCCAGTTTCATTTGTATCCAATTTACAAATAGTACTCATAGAAGTATCACTTTCCTTAATACTATCCAAACCAAAACGTTTTAAAATATCCTTTGTATATTTACTTTGATTCAAAATAATACCATTTTCATTTTGGAAAACTTGAAATCCAATAAAATATTTGAGTTCTCCCATTAAACTCATTTCAAACTCATTTTTCATACTCTTTAAAAATCAGTACATAAAGAGTGTTTAGAAGATCCAAAAATAATATCATCAACATATATTTGAACTATTAAAACATCTTTAGAAATTATTTTAATAAAAAGAGTTGGATTAGGAATCCCTTTAGTAAAACTTTTTGAAATATGAAAATCACTAAGTCTATCATACCAAGATCTTGGAGCTTGTTTTAAACCATATAAAGCTTTGGAAAGTTTAAAAACTTGATTTGGAAAATGAGGATTAGTAAATCTAGGTGGTTATTCAACAAAAACATCTTCAATTATAAAACTATTTATAAAAGACCTTTTTTACATCCATTTGATATAACATGAAATTCATATGAGCAGAATAGGCAAGTAAGATCCTAATAGCTTCTAATATAGCTACAGGTACAAAGGTTTCCTCATAATCTATACCTTCCTCTTGACTACATCCTTGTGCAACTAGCCTATATTTGTTTCTAACTATGTTTCCAGATTCATCAACTTTGTTTCTAAAAACCCATTTAGTGTCTACTGTCAAAGTGTCCTTAGGTCGGTCATTTAATTCCCAGACATTGTTTCTTTCAAATTGATTTAACTCTTCTTGCATGACCATTACCCAAAATTCATCATTGATAGAATCATTGATATTTTTAGGTTCTATCTGTGAAAGAAAGGCTTGATTTTCAACCTAGTTTCTTAGAGAATCTCTAGTCTGTGTCCCTCTATCAAGATTACCAACAACAGCATCTAAAGGATGATTATTTAGAATTCTAGTTGATATAGTAAAGGTAGGACTAGAAATTTTAGGTTCATCTCTAAGCTCGGGTTCAATAGAAGTAGATTCTGGAATATGTCCAGAACTGGATATTTTTATAGCAGGGTCTTTAGATTTATCATTAAGGTCCAGAACAGTGAAATATTCTTCAATATTTTCAAGTGAGGTTTTAGGCTCATGTGGATCAGTTTCATCAAACTTTATGTGAATATATTCTTCCACACATTCTGTTCTCTTGTTAAAGACTCTATAGGCTTTTCTAGTTAAAGAATAACCAAGAAAAATTCCTTCATCACTCTTAGAAGCAAACTTGTCAAGATTATCCTTTGTATTAAGAATAAATACTTTGAAGCCAAAGACTCTAAAGTAACTAACTTTAGGTTTTCTAGAATTCCATAATTCATATGGGGTCTTCTTAAGAACAGGTCTTATCAAGACTCTATTAATTATATAACAAGATGTATTCACAACTTCAGCCCAAAAATAAATAGGCTGGTCATATTCATTAAGCATGGTTCTAGATATTTCTTGAAGGGTTCTATTCCTTCTTTCTACAACACCATTTTGCTAAGATTTCCTAGGAGCAAAAAAGTTGTGACTATAGCCATTGTGTGAGAAATAAGATTCAAACTCTTGATTTTCAAACTCACGAACATGATCACTTCTCATGGTTTTAATCTTAAGTCCACTAAGATTTTCTACAGACCTGGAGTATTTAATAAAGTAAGAACAAGCTTCAATTTTGTGATCTAAGAAGTATACCCAAGTATATCTAGAAAATTCATCTACTAGAATATATACATTGTGCTTCCAATTTAAACTAGAAACTCTTAAAGGTCCAAACAAGTCCATGTGAACCAACTCGAGAGGTTGAGAAGTTGAAACTTATTTCTTTGATTTAAAATAAACTTTATGTTGTTTTACCTTTTGACAGGGATTACAATCTTTGTCATTTTGGAATTCAAGTTTAGGTAGGTCTCTATCTAAGTTTTTCCTAGTCAGTTTTCTAAGTGAAAAGATGTTGCAGTGTCCTAATCTTCTGTGCCAAATCCAAGACTCTATGAAAAACATTTAAGCAAGTAAAATTTTGCTTAGCTAAAGAATTTAATTGAAGATCATAAACATTTTCATTTCTCAAGGCAGAGAATACTAAAAAAAATTTAGAATTAAAAACATTACAAGAATCATTTTCAAATTTCACATTAAATCCATCATCAAATAATTGAGAAATACATAACAGGTTATACTTAAGTCCATCAATAAATAAAAGTTTAGAAATTAAAACTGAATCAGTGTTACCAATCTGGCCTAGGCCGATGATTTTTCCTTTAGAATTATCACCAAAGGTGACATGGCCTCCATAAACCTTTATTAAGATTTTAAAGCATGAATAATATCCAGACATATGTCTTGAACATCCACTTTCCAAGTACCATACCTTCTTTTGAGAACTCTTCAAACATGTTTCCAACAAAACAGATTTAGATGGAAAATGACTTTGGTACCCAGATCTTCTTGGGTCCAGATAGGTTAGAAATCAACGATTTAGGTACCCATATTTGTTGTATGGGTCTCATATAATTTACAGTATCAATAGATTTTGAAAGATAAAATTTATTTGATCTATAACCATATGAATAACTAGTTGAAGCATACGAATTTATAGAACTGGAATAAGCATAATTTTGTCTAGACTTAGGAATAAATTGATTTTTAGTGAACTGTATTTTTACAGGTTGTTATCCCAAACCATTAGGGTATTTAGGTGCAACATTATTTCCTAACATTTGAGTAAGTGTATCTTTTCCATTTTTTAACTTTTCAAAGTCCTTTCTAAGTTTCTCATTAGACTTTTTTAATTCAGTATTTTCCTTTAACATTTGAGCATTCGTTTAATTTTCTATATCAAAGGCATATTTAACATTGGCAGTGAGAGAATGATTTTTCTTTAGTGACTTATATTTATCCTTAAGTTCATTACATGTTTCTTACAGCATGTTACAATATTCAAACAATTCTGCCTTAGACATATCTTCAGAATCAGAATCAGATTCTGCATCATCTCCAAAATAATAGGAATTTAAAACAGGAGTATCTAAAGTTACCTCAGACGTGTTGGTCATGAAACACATGTTGGTATGATTCTTCTCAGAATCAAGAAACTTCATATTCTCTTGTGGTGTCTTCTAAATCACTCCAAGTATCTTTCATAGCTTTCTTGTACTTCTTGTCCTTATAATCATGTTTCTTCTTGAATATTAATTTTGGACAGTCAGCTTTGATGTGTCCTTTACTCTTGTATTCATAGCAGACTATATCATCATCCTTATCAGGTTTCTTCCAATCCTTCTTCCAGTGAACCATGTTGTCATACTTTCCTTTGTAATTTGTTTTTAGAAAGAATTTATTTTTCCTATAAAACAACTTGAATCTCCTGGCTATTTGAGCGATCTCAGCATCACTGTCAAAGTCTGAATCTTCACTAGTTGAACTTTTAGTGGGTACATGTATTTTCTCCCTATCTTTTAACTTAGAAGCTTTAGACTTGAAAGCCACATATTTTCTCTTGGGTTTATCATCATCCTCATTTTTTACCTTAAGTTCTTCCTCACACATCATAAGTTTATCTATTAATTCCTTAACAGTGAGTGTGATGATGTCACATGATTCTCTAATGGAATCAGAAGTTCCCCTCCATCCTTCTGGTATACATCTTAAGATTCTCATGATCTGTTCCTTTGCTGGAACAACCTTACCAAGTGAACTCATTGTATTGACTATCTCATTGAACCTGAGATACATGTCAGAAATAGGTTCATAAGTCTTCATCTTAAAATTATCATATTTAAAAGTACAAGTATTCAATCTCATTTCTTTAACATTGGTTGTTCCTTCATGAGAAACATCCAAAGTATCCCAAATTTCATAATCAGTTTTGCAAGAATAAATTCTATTAAAATATTCATCTCCTAAAGCACAGTACATGACATTCATAGATTTAAAATTATTATTGTAAGTAGTATTTGTAGGTTCATCTCAAGTTGTTCTTTCAGTTTCTAGAATTTTATATTGAGACTCTATAGCAGTCCAGTTATCAAAACCCATACTTTTTAAATGTATTTTCATCTTAAGTTTCCACTGGGGATAGTTGGTGCCATTAAAGAAAGGTGGTCGGTTAGTAGCAGCACCCTCTAGTCTATTATCCATAGATTGATTTTCAAAAAGATATTTAAAGAGAGAAAATTTAGAACTAAAAGAAATTTAAGATTTTAAAGATGCAACTAAAATTACAGTTGAAAACAGAATGTTTGAAAACTTGTTAAACAAAAAACAAACCTATGATACGAAATTTTGGTCGAAGTGGATACTCAAGAGGGGGGGGGGGGTGGTGAATTGAGTTCCAATAAAAAAATTTGTTAAAAATATTTATCTTAAAATACCCCAATTTAAAAACAAAGTTAAACTGTAGTGAATCTATACAAAGTGTAAATGTTCAATTAGTTTCTCAAAGATTGATTGGGTCTCACTTAACTTAATCTGAAGATTAAATTAACTTTCGAAAATAACTTACTGGTTTAAAATAAGTATAAATACTTGCAAATTTAACTATCAAAGTAGCTTTAAAATAGTTTTGTATTTCAAAGTAATAATAGTGGAATATGAAATCTATATAGTATACTTAAAGGCATAAATGAAAAAGAACAGCAGAGGTAACCAAGAGGTTCAGTCTCAAGATGAGACTTAGTCCTCTCAACAATTTATATAAATTGATCCACACCCTGGATCAGGGGTAAACAACAGTACAATACTGTCTAGGTATAAAGACCTCTACCATAGTTCTTTGTGGAAAAAACAAACAACATCACACAGGCTGTCCACATCTTACTCGACCTCTACCACTATCCACAGCGGGAAACAGAGAGTTATGGAGTTTGAGTGAGGATTTAAGAATCCTCCAGTTTAGCTCAGGAGACAGTGTGTGTGTAAAATAAATAAGGTTCACACACTGCTCAAAATGTAAAGATATAATCACTAAAGAAGGTGAAAAAGAGTTTAGAAAATGTTTAGTGATTGGCAGTGCAGTTCTAGACTCGTTTGATTTGTCAGATAAGCTTCTAAGTCCTTCTCTGGTTTTTGTTCTAAAAAACAGAGTGTTGTTTTCTTCCTTGGTTTTAGGTTCAACTTACCAGCCTGAGTGCATGAAGTGTTTGTTGTAGTTATTCACTCAAGGTGCAGCTTGTGTTTTCCTTGAAAATGAGTAGCTTCGTGTTTGTCCGGTGTTCTTGGAGTATTGATTTAGCCTTTCACGAATGCACCACATTTGAATGATGTTCAACCCTTTTATTTTTCACCTGTGTGCCTTCTTAGTTACTTGATGTTTGCCGTATGCACACCTAGTGTTCTCTACTTCTCATCATACTTTTCATCTAGGTCTTTATCTTCCCTTTTATAGCATTCAGCTCTGGCAAATGGGAATGATTACCTTTTGCATGGGTACTAGGTACGGTTCCCTGACATGGCAACAAAGATCATTAAATAACATTAACTGCATTAAACACATCAAATGTAACTATTTGATTAATAAATAAATAGTATTAAGAGTATAGAGTTTGACTGGTTGTTCAATCATCAGTAGCCTTCAGTTGGTAGATGTGTACGATGGATTTTGTGTAGCAGTCCTTCCATCGGTAGCTCTTTGAACTTGCATCGGTAGCTTGTTGGTATCGATAGGTCTAGGTATCAGTAACTCCTTCTATCGGTAGACTTACTATATCGGTAGCTCAAAGTATTAGTGACTCTGTACTTTTATCGGTAGATCAGTATCTCCTTGCATCGATAGCTGTTGGGCTATCGGTAGCTCGATGTATTGGTAGACTTACTCTTATCGGCAGACTTCAATCGGTAACTGTTTGTAAACTGGTTCTATCGATATACTTCTTCATATCGGTAGCTCTGTATATATTAGTGATCAATTGTATACTATAAGACTTAAGCATATCGGTATATCTGTTATATCGGTAGCTCGGTTTCTGTCGGTAGCTCTGTGCATATCGGTAGCTCTTAACTTATTGGTGACTAAGTCTATCAGTAGACTAAGTACCAGTAGCTCTTTAACAGTATCTATATGCAGATCAGTGACTTAACACTTATCTGTTTTATGAAAAACACATCCGATTGGGTTAGACTTAATTCAGAATTTATATTGACATAGACAAACATTGATTAACATATTTCAAAGACTATTTTAATATTATAATCATCTTGATAAACATAAAATGGGATTATCAAAGCTATGCAAAAGAATAATTGGAATTATCAAAATAGGTGAGGTCAACATATTATATTTATGAAAACAATATACTTCTATAATGAAAATATAATGTATACATTGTTGCCATTAAATCTTTTGGGAAACAATAACGTAATTCATATGTATATGTGGACTACCACCCCCATGAGTTGAGGTGCTTCATTTTTCATTTATATTTTCCATGGATGGTAATGAAAATGAATTTTTTGAATATATAAAATATATATGATATAATAATTATTATATAAAGGTGAATAATTATTTATCTTTATTTCATTCAATCAGCTAAAGAATGGAAATAGTGTTCATGCATACGTACAACCCACCATCTCCATGAATGATGCAATTCATTTTTATGTATATAAATTTTTTGGATGATTATAAATATGTATATAATGATTTTATGTGATCTTAATATAGTGAATTATATTTTTGGGTTTATGGAATAAAGATAAATTTGCAATGACCGAAACTATTGAATTTAAATACTTATGATAAATTAAATAGTTAACATCAGGAAATAACGATTTTAATAAGGAATTATTGATAAAATGGGTGTTAAAATGTTACAAAGGGATTATCTATAATATTATAATTATGAAAACAGATCTTTATTAGAGGTATAATAAATTAAAATTTATTATAAAGGATCTTGAGTGCTTTCAAAGTAGGATGAACTCGAGGTAAGAGTTTTATTTCACAATCTCATCAGTATTTGGGATTATTTAAGTTTAAATTTGCATTGGGAGAAATATTTTATATTTATATTCTATATCTAAGTTATTTAAATAAGTTTTACATAATAGTTTTACTATTCTCCAATTAGTTTTTAAAGTAATTTTAACCATGTTTACCTTTTTAATGAATGTTTTAAAAGCAATCTTTTTGTTGTTTTCTGAACATGGTACATTTTGACCTTATGAATGAAATATTATTTAACATATAAAACATGAATATATTTTCACTCCATCATGAATAATATTTTATTTAAATTTTAATTTAATTTTTATCATGGTTATTTTCAAATAAAAAATTTTCCATTATAATTGCAGAACTTTTTAAAAATAAGTGACTTCAAAATGGACAGCTTATTTTCCTCAAGAATTATTCTAAGTAATATTTAAAAATAATTTTTCAATCTAATATGACATCCTTTGATGATACTAAATCTTTACTGGGATATTATTAAAGGATAAAAATTTTATTCTTTCTTTGGATGGTTTATGATTATGATGAAATGATGAGATATTTATGAAACCCATTTATTTTCCAAGGGCTATGCTCTAATGAAATATTTTTGAAACCCATTAATTTTCATGGATTCTGATATGATGAATGTGTTGTGATTTTTTGGAATACATAAGTTTCATTATAATAATGTGATGGGTGGTATAAATATCTCCCTCTAATTAAATGGTTAAAGTATTCTATCTCATGATATAGTTATGGGAAACAAGTCAATGTGCTAGATGTTTTTTTAGAAACAAGTTGATGTGATTGATCCCTTATAGGAAACAACTAAATGGGTTTGATTCAATATATTAAATGTGATTTTATTTCATATATTATATTCTTGTTAGTTAAAATCAACACATTAAATGGTTTATATACTTATGATGAGAGAACACACATTTTTACATGAACTTATGGTTCAATATTTAAATATGATGATTTATCATTATAATGATTAATTTCTTTTATAATGAAAATATCTTACATCATAACTCATGTTTATGATATTTTTCATATTGGGTATGAACTGTATAATTTATGGTCATGATCTCAAACTTGTATTCTTATCTTATTATTTTATATTATCATCAATTATATCTCCCTTATTTAACCTTACTAAGAATTTGAGATCACCATTTTCTTATGTTCCCTTTCCTTAGGTTATGAAGAAAATTTTTAGTAGGGTATGACTATGAAAAGTACTATAAGGGAAGATATTTATTATAGATGTTTAACATCTTCTATAAAGTAATAAAATTTTATTTTTAGTCTCTAATGAATCTAAACCTATAAAGTTATGTGGTGAATCATATTGTTATATATTGAATATTCATATAAATAATTATAATGTTTATGTATGAAAATATCAAGCTATCATAATATAATATTCATAGATATAGAGGAGAAAAAGTAATCCTATAAAGAGGATGGTCTCATTTGGTGGGTTGGTACCGATTCACTCGTTTGGTTGGACAACACCCATTGGACCATTTAGTGTGATAGATCCCCTTAGACTATTTAGAGAGATAGTTCCTATTGAACCATTATGTTAGAATATCCCATTCTCTAAATATTAGGGTCATGAATTCTACATTAATATGGGATAATTTCTGAGTTTTTGGCTATCCCTATTTCTCTTTATCTCACATGTGTCGATTATATTGAGTCTTTGGAGGACAACAAGTCTAAGGAACCACTACAAGAGATGCATAGAGAATTACTGTGATAACATGATTAATTATCCATTCCCTAATGATGGTTTAGTATTGATGAACTATAATCTATATTATAAGGTCCTATAATGTTTTACATGTTCTCATAAAGGGTTTATTCCAAATAATATCATTCATTGGGGAGAATGTTAGAAATTCAGGCCACATGTCCCTTTGGACTATCCAATGGAACTTGACTATCATCCAATATATTCTATCATAGACATTAGAAGATAAATCATTCATTGATCATGTGACCCAACATACGATTGTAGGGGTAGTAGTTTGGGTGATCATCCTAAACTACTTTATCAAGATTCTTTATTTCTGGAAATGTGATGAGGTTTTTCTCTAAGTAAGAGATGAAATACCCTAGAACATGATCATCTTTGAGGGAACAAATTTTATTTTTCATACCTTCAATGTCAGGTCACCTAAACCTTTTTGGAATGTGGCTAACAATATTTGTTTCTTATTTCCCTATGTTCTTTATTTTTATGGTGGTTCTTGGGGATCCCTTTCCATAATTCTACAAATTGAATAATCCATACATTTTTCTATAGTATTTAACTCTTGGAACCCACTATGATACTTTAGGGGGATTATTATAGTTGAAAATCATCCTATAGGCTCTCCACATAGATCTCAATTAAATATTCTTTGGGAAGTAGTGATTCCCAAGAGTATGTAATACCCTTCCATCTTGAAATAAAATTAATGACTTTATAATTCTCTTATTGATTTCAAATTTAGTGGTCTAAGATAGTGGTTTTATAGAGTTTAGATCTAAATTGGTTGAGGAATTTTGAACATAGATCGTCCCATCTTTCAACAAACCAAATTGTATGTTTATTTTACCGTGAAAATATAGAATCATCCATTGATTTCAAAAATCATCTATGAATATCACCATCTTGTTTCTCTAGGGTTCCCAACATTGCACCAAATTAGGAATAAAAATGTGTAATATGATGTTATAGATCTTCCATTCCATTGAGTGTTAAGATTTCTAGTTCCCAAAATTTGTGTGGCAGAGGATTTGAATCCACTGACTCAGGATATGACTTCCTTTCTAGTGATACCAGTGCAAGAAAATATCCAAGATATTCCATCCAAGTAGTTGGAAAATCCAATAATTCCTAGGATTCCACCACATGATTTAACATATGGTGACTTTATGAGATGACAACGGATGTTTCCTATTGGTGGGAACTCTTGATAATTAATCAATTTTCTAGTCACATTGACTAAATAATATGATCTCAGAATGATAGGGAGGCTCAATTATTACAATGTGTGTTGTAAAATATCCCCCCATTGAGGAAGGTCAACTATAGATTTCATGGTGGATTTAACATAAATATTGTGCTTAGTGGTATTGTTTTCCATGATAAATTTAGTATCTATCCACTCAAGTTCTACTATTTTTGTTCTAAAATGATAAATATTATATTCTTTTTAGACCAATTCACCATTTTTGGGTAGTGGTGAGTGGTGAAAACCACCAAACCTATTTCTTCTTCAACAATATCATGGGTTTAAACATCAGTTTTTTTTTTCAAATTTTAAGAAATTTATTGTTGTGAACCTTGTTGAAGGAATCACAGATTTCCTCGTAGAATGTACATCAATGATCCGAGAATACACTTTTCTAATGAATGAGATTGTAAATAATAATTATGGTAAAAATTCCCCATTCCTTGTGGGATGGGGTTTCCCCTGGGACACTGTAGTTATCAAGGAGAGTTATGATGTTTTTTCATCATCTTGATTACGGTGAATTGGGATTCACTATGGTCATATTTCAAGATACACCAATAGGACATAGGGGTGTTAGTAGTAGCAGGGACATGGACCTACTCTAGAGTTTCATTGGTTGACTGAACCTGAAAAGTTTAGATTTTGGATGAATGAGTTTGGATGAATGAGTTTGGATGATTAGGACTGAAAGAGATTCCTCTATAACTTCATATAGAATTGGGGTCACACTACATTGAGCTTATCCTGAGTGAATAGGATCCCTCTTCTAAATCTCCTGGGTAGTTTATTAAACATGGTTGGTTTCCTTCTCTACCATGCTATGGTAAGGTAGGTAAGTATATATTCACTTCACAGATAATATTCCAATGCAATTATATATGGTAACAAGGTCCAATTTATTCCCTATGGTCTCTTATTGGTAGGATTACCTATAGGAAACTATCCTCTGAATATTATCTTGTGTTGTCCCTAAATTTTCGATGGACTGATTGATATGGAACTCCCATACCATCATTCTCAGAATTAGGTGTTGGAGGTGTTGGTTTGATGACTCCGTTTGTTAGGTCCATTATTCCATGGTTTCAATTATAGTTAAGTCATATGCTTGGCATGCTAGCTAGTTGGGTGTAATCAATTGAGTTTTCATGTGGGTATTACCATCATTTCCAATGCTCTTGGTATTAATTTATACATTTAATGATTCTATTTATATTATAGGGAGTCCGGAATATTCTGAAGAGGAAACAAAAACATGAAACCTATCAATGCAGTTTCATAAGTATGAGTGAATGGTTGATAAATTGCATTCATAGTTAATGGATTCATATCGAGTTCAAAATTCTATTTTTTATTGACACTCTGATGGCTCCCTCATCTAAAGTGGTTCAATGCAATTGTTATCACATACCTACTTGAGAAAGGTAGGTTTTTACTAGGATTTCATAACAATTATGCTTAAAAATGCTTGTTTTTCAAGAGGATTTGAGGTTAAGATCATCACACCCTTTGAGGGGGAATTAATGCCTACTCTAAAGTTCTTTTATAAATTTCTGATGTATTTCTAGAATCTATCCCAAATCCCAACATGAGACTAGTTAACCTTGTAACAACAACATGATTGAATCCATGTAGGTATGTGAGCATAAAAATGTATATAATAGTTTCTATTTATTTCTCTTATTAAATAGATATTATATGTTTTATATCCATGATTGGAAACTTTTTAATTTATCACCATCTAGTGAAGTAGTTGGTGTTGTGATGTTTGGATCAGGCCCGTAAAGAGGGATTCCTAAAAATCCCTATAAATGGATTCAATACCCATGAAGTTTAGGGATTATTAATGAGACATGTCTTAAATTTTAATTCAATTTGAAATGGACCATCGTAGATCTTTTTAGGGTCATGTTACCATGATATCATCCAAGTAGTTTAGTGTCATCTGAAATGGATTACTATTATGAAGGGTTCCTATTAATGGTTGGCATAAGACTCAAACTTGAGAAACCATTTATATTCCATCCTATTTGTTAGTAACTAGATATGATAAGGTATAATTGAGGCTTACACAAGTTAGGAGGACCATGTTATCTTACATATTTCAGACTATATAGTAATCTCATACTCATCACATGAGAGATGATGAATCATCCCTGGCTCATCACTAGAGGATTCCCTAGCTCATTACCAGAGGAACCCTTAGATTATCACTAGAGATTTTTTATTTTAATTATTCTCATCAATATAGAGATGTATTATTATTGTCACTAAGGGTGTCTGTGGATATTCACCTTGGATAGGTTTGGTTAATTCCATGCTCATCACTTGTGTTTCTTATGATCGTCAAAAAAGAAGAAGCTAACTCAGGTTGGGGAACACACCTAGTATAAGGACTAGATATATGAAGATCAATAGGATTATCTTGACTTTGTGTATTTTTAGAAACAAAGAGTATTATCTTGACTCATGGAAGTAAATGGATTCCAAAAGGAGATTCTTGAATATAAGTGCATGGGAAAGATATCGTATGCTCATAACATAGGGGAAATTTTATTTGTGGATGTTGGGAATATGACTCAAAGTGGTGTCCTACCTATCATATTATATAAGGAATAAAAATCATTATAGTTTGTGATACATAGTTTATGGTGGTCTGATAGGACCATTATATGTAGTTTAATTCCATGTTGTTAGGATGTGCTCTATGTAGCTTCAATTAATTTTACTAGGACTAGGTGTTCCCTAATTCTGAAAAAGTTGTATCTTAGTAATTATAATGATGAGAGGAACTAAATACCTCTAATACCATATGATCATGCATAATGTGTAGAAATAAGAGATGATAGTAGATCAAAAATATTACATGATAGTTCACAAAAATGGATTAAATGGGGCTTTGGGATGCAATGAGATGTCTAACCTGTGAAGTGACTCTGGTGAATATATAAAGGAATGATGATTACACCTAGAAGGAGGCCAATGGAGTTCTATCAATTCTATTAGTAACCGAGTGAGGTTGGAAGGTATGAATGGGGCTTTCAACATGTGTGGGATGTCTATGTCATAAAAGGAGTACCAATAAGAGATAGAGTTGGGCTTATGAATTAGAATAATGTTTAGATACTTGACATGTTAGGTGACTTGGGTGATAGAATGATTCATGGATTACACTCAGTAAGAGGTTTATATATGGTATGTGTGCCTCATTGATGAATTTATAGGTTTTATATATTCAATTAGGGGTCCAAGATATGTTTCTCAATGCAATACATATGATGGAACCAAGAGTAGTGTCTCAAATCAACATGTTTGGGGGGGACCAAGAGAATTATCTCAGATCACTGTTTATGATACAAACATAGAGGTGTATCTTAAATACATATATTAATGGTTTGAAGGATGGTGTTATATGAATTAGAACATAAATTAGGTTTATCTGGACATGAATATTTATGGGTGTGAATCTCAATTATTGATTTGGGATAGTAATGACAGATAATGTATCAAGAAAATGTCCTGGGACTACAACCCATCACTGATCTAGACTGAGGGTGCAGTGGGAAGACCCCATGGTATGTGCCAGGGGAATTCCAGGTTGGTGACATGGATGGAAGAGTGGATATAAGCCTGCCCACATATTGGGGAGTCTTTGAAGGGGAGAACATAGTGTGTTCATAAAGGGGTCCTTGACAATACCTTTGTAAAGAGAAATGCAAAAAGCCTGCCCACATATACTGTTGGTGAAGGGGAACAAGTAGACATGATTTTTTAGGTAACTTATCAAAGGGGAATCCATACAAGTTCTTTATGTAGAATCCTCACTACTGAGACTTCTATGTAGCATTGTTCGCATTGGGGGTGTTGTTCTTCTCATCTTATTAAAGTTTTAATGGTCAAAAACACTCTTTAATGTTTATATTGTCTTCCTTTTAGTTTTTAGAAGTCATTTTATTAATAAAATGATCATGATTACTAGATTATAGTGATTCCATCTTGTTAGAATCTTGAAAGGGCATTGAATAAGTCCTACTTAAGTCTTTAGGGTCTTGTTTAACTCATGGAGGGAAGTTCTCATACCTATCAAATTTGTTGAAGGATATATAAAATTACATGGAGGTATTTGATAAGTAGTATAAAACCACCAGATCACTGGTGTATGGAACTGACCAGCTAGTTCTAGATGGGTAGAACCTATTATGCAATAGAAGTCCACCAGTCAACTGGTGGAAGAACTCTAGACATTCAGTTGTGTGGAATGAAGCCTCTTATAATCCCAGAGTCCACCGACTAGTCATTGGAGGAGAATCGACCAACCAGTGGTAGTAGATTGAACCTAGAGTGTTCCAGTTGACCCACTAGTTAGTAAGTGGAGGCAATAAAAAACCATCCATTAAGCATTAAATTTTGGTCAAAAAGTTTTTCCTCAAATCTTTATAGTCTTGAATCGATCCAATATTTCAACATGTAATGCCCCAACCCGGGTGCCATAGACCAATGCGCCGAGCCAGTTCACTACATGACCACAAGCATGCCTCCCTTTATGCCAAAGGCTGCCAAATAGCAGTAAAGGTATAATATATCAACATGGTGAGACTATACCATTTTTATCAATATATAACAACTACATAAATAAATAAGAATAAAAAAAATGATATAAACAATAACCAAACCAACCAGTATCACATGATGGCCAAAATTTGAAATATAATATCCACAACTAAATAATAGATATATCATGCCAAATATGTGTTAGGTTTAAATATTAAAATCCCAAAATAAATAAGGATGTTGAAAACTCTAAAACAGGTACAAACACTATGTTTGGTTCCCACATCCATGCTCCATCCCGACCCAACCATCTAACATAGGGCCATTGCTCATATCATTTCTTGAAAACATGAACTCTATTTGGGTACCAATACGGCATCTCGAGTAGGGTGTGTGTACAACTTAGTAGGCCACTACCAATGGCGTCTAAAACAATATTCAGTCACTAATAGTGTATACAATTGTATAAATAATTAAATACAAGAAATAAAGTAAAAAATTTACATTTATTCAATTTTTCTTTATTTTTTAACATAAAATAATGGGTTCTTGAGGTCACCCAAACCCTCAATACCTACTTTGCCATGTGTCGGATTTGGAACCATGTCACATAATTAATTAAATATTCAATATAACACATGTTATCTCATTATCCATTTGCTTCAATTCATTATTATAGCCAATTGGAACAATAGTCCAATGCCAATGTTTTTGGCCTAGATCACCATGCCAAGGACCCTGTGGGTATTTGAAGTAGCAGTCTGTAACCCAAAACTCATTTATCAAAGAAAAATCCAAGTTGTATTTTTATGAAGAAGTATGTGTAACACACATTTATCACACAATAACATGAGTTGGATTTTGAAGTAGAAGTATTTTTGTTACACTCATTTATCACTATGGGTTTTTGATGTAGAAGACCATGTCCCACACAGGTTTATCAATTTAACGATATGGGATTTTGATGCATAAGACCATTTCCCACACACATATATCACAATATCAGGTATATCACATCAACCAAGGTTAATCAACACTAACCCTTTTATCACATTTCACTTTATAATGCTCCATTTCAACTATCAAAATAATTCATGGTTCAATACCTTAATCTCATGGAAATATATAAGAAATTAACCATTAAATAAATAACCCTTTAATCCATTAATTAATTCACCAATTAATTAATCCAATTATCCAATTACAATATTCCGTTAAATAATTCTAAAATTAATTAATCCAACTCATGTAATTTTATAATAACAAGAATCTCTATTAATTAATTTAACAACTTATTAATCTAATT
This sequence comes from Viscum album, assembly GCA_963277665.1. Classification (NCBI taxonomy): domain Eukaryota; kingdom Viridiplantae; phylum Streptophyta; class Magnoliopsida; order Santalales; family Viscaceae; genus Viscum; species Viscum album. The sequence continues at coordinate 811,352,724 of OY728135.1, forward strand.
AAGTGAATTTCATAATCACAATAATCTCCGTTAAGTAATTCAACAATTAATTAATCCAAATCACAATACTAATATCCATAAAATTCCACAATCACAATATATCATTAATTAATTCACTAATTAATTAATCCAATTCCATGTTTCCATAAATTAATTAATCAATTAATGTTTTAAATTTCAGATTCAATTGCCAAACATGCCAATTTAATTTCAAAAATCATACACGTAATTGGAATTCAAGATTATGAGAATTGAATTTTGACCACCTTCCTCAAATCATTGATGAGGGATTTCCTAATGTAAATTCCCCAAATTGAAACATAAAGGTCAAACTCACAACGAAGAATGATATCATGAATAAAATTCTAAAAACAAGATCAAATGGATCATTATCTACCAAACCTAAATCTATATCTAACAACATATTGAAAAGCACCCCTTAAATAGTATGATATAAATATGGTATAAAGATGTGAAACCAAACATAATAAAATTATCTTAATGAGAGTGGTGGAGATATTCATTTCGGGATTAGAATCTTTAAGAATAGAGGTTTGGGGCCCTAGTAATTCATCTGTGATACTCCAAAAAGGTGGAAAATTGAGTATGGTCGAGTTATGGTGTTTATGGATATAAGATAGGGGTTTGGGAAATTTTAAATGTAAATTTTAGATTAGTTAAAACTACACGCATGGTTTCTTAGGTAGCGGTGCATGGTTTGGAAACCTGTGCACCTAAAATATGCACCACATACAGGGGTGATCTAGTTAATCTTAAGAGGGTGCAGAGTTTTAAAACCCATGCATCATCCATGAGAATCCCCTATGTTTGGGTTCACATGGTTTTCTAGGTTGGGTGCACTATTTGGGAAACCCAGTACCAACCGTGCACCACTACACCTCCTTCAAATATTCTCTAATTTCACCCAAAAACTCCCCAATGGAAAATCCAAAAGAAACTTACTCAAAACAAGGAAAAATAGTACCTATAAAAATTCTCGAGACATCTCTATAAAATTTCAGGATCATCAATCTCCCCAAATTATAATAGCTCATCCTTGATCTGTACTCCGAAGTATCTATAATATTACAAGGGGAAAAGATCTGCCCACTAAGACCGCATATATTCTTCTCTCTCCCATGTTTCCTCTTGGAAACAACCATGTCGCCACAATACATGAACTATTGGCACGGTCTTCCCCCGAAAAACATTCTCACTGTGATCCAACAAACGTATTAGATGCTCCTCAAAGGACACATCTATCTCAATATCTACATCATCCACATAGATCACATGATAAGGGTCCGAGTGATACCGCTGAAGTTGTGACACATGAAAAATGTCTTGCATAACACTGAATCTCTATGGAATATCCAATTGGTATGCCACTAACCCAATTCTCTCCACAACCTCACACAGTCCAACAAACCTGGGTTCCAACCTTCCTTGTCTTTGTATCTGAAGTTGAACCAATCTAGTTGACACCCGATGGAATACATGCTCACCATCCACAAACTCTAGAGGTCATTGAAGTCAAACTACATATTAATTATTTATATTATGAGTTGTATCCATCCGCTTCCAAATAAAATGCATATGCTCCAATTTCTCACGTACGAGACTTTTCCCCAACAACATAGACTCACCCTCCTTCATCCAGTATAGAGGTGATCTGCATGGTCTACCATAAAAAGCCTCATATGGTTCCATCTAAATAGTTTCCTGAAAACTATTTTGGAAGAAAAACTCCACAAAAGTTAGGTTATTCTCCCAATATAACCACCAAAGTCTAGGATACATGCTCGAATCAAATACTTAATAATATATAGAGTATGCTATGACTTACCATCTATCTATGGGTGGGAATCCACACTCAATAAAATCTATGTATGAAGCGCCTTCTACAATCACTTCCAGAAGCATGAAGTAAAACATGATTCTAGATCTTAAACTATAGTCCATAGAACCTTGTGTAGGTGAAATATCTCCAGAATGTACATGTCTCCCAAATGATCCACAGAGTAAGTCCTCCGTATCGGTGAGAAATGTTCCACAGTTGTCAAACAGTCCACAATAAACCAAATAATTTAATTATTCTATGGCATGCTGAGGAGACCCACTACAATTCCCATAGTCACATCATCCCACTTCCATTAAAAAAGGGTAAATAATTATAGTAAAACTCCTTATCGTTGATGCTTAGCCTTCACTTATTAACAGGTGTATCATCGTGTCATGAATCTTACTATCTCTTTTTTCATGCATGGACATCAAAATAATCATCATAGGTAATGATAAATTTTGGTCAAACCTAGATGCACCACCCACTTCATGTCATGAAATTCATGCATCAACTCCTGCTGAATACTTTTTGGAACAAAAATATGATTCCTAATAATAATGATATCATACTCATCTCTGTTCTATTCTGAAGGTGTTTCCCCATTATGAAGTCTTTCCATCAAGGCCAAAAAACATGATTCCTCGCACTGACAATCCCTAATTCATCTCAAAATTTTATACTCCACTAATATAGATACTAGTGTCAGCTGCTCCTAACTCTCAAAAACCTAAACATTCATCTCAGATAGAAAAGTCTTCATATTCCACTCATTATTAGAATCTTGAATTGCATGAGTCTAGGTTTTCCTACTTAATGTGTATCCAAACTATTTCCCTTCTCGATCATATAGCCTAGCTAAAAATCAAAATAATACATATACTCAACCCACCTCCACTATCGAAGATTCAAATATTTCTATGAAATTATATACTTTAAGCTCTTGGGAATAGTCTGCAATGTAAAATTCTCACTGAATAGATAATGTTTCCAAAACATCAAAGAATAAACCACTAATTCTAAATCAAGGGTGTGTATTGGGTAATTCTATTCAAGTGTCATTAACTACCAAGATTCATATGTCACCACTCAATCTCCTTGCATTGACACTACTAAAATCCAAATACCCAATGCGTCACAAACCACAATATAATCCTCACCATGATTAGGTAGGATAAATATCATAGTCATTTTCAAACGCTTCTTCAACTCCTAGAAAGAATTCAAGCATGTTCAAAAGAATAAAAACATTATCCCCCTCTTGGTCAAGCCTGAAAGTGGTGCTTCCAATCAAGAAAAGTCCTGGATGAACCTATAATAATTTCATGTTAATCCTAGAAATATATGGACATCTAAAACTTTTTTTAGTTTCTCCTAAGAAATAACTACATGAACCTTCTCTAGGTATACTGACACACATTCCTCATAGATGATTTGACCCAAAGAGTGTACCTGATCAATACAAAACTGAAACATAGATAGCTTGGAAAATAGACAATGCTCTCTCAGTGTACTCTGGATGATGTCAACAAGGTGGTCCAGATTGTCGTGAGTCTTGGAGTACACCAAGATGTCATCCACAAACACTACCACAAACTGATCTAGATATAGATGAAATATTTTATTCATCATGTCCATAAACACTACTGTTGTGTTCTTTATCCCAAACGACATCACAAAAAAAACTCATATAGGTAATACCTGCTTATAAAATCAATCTGAGGTATATAAGAAGGTTGGAATCTAAAATGATTATACACTGATCTCAATTTAAACTTGGAGAAAATACATGACCCCCTCAACTGGTCAAATACATCATCGATACATGGAAGAGGATACTAGTTTTTCACAATCATGTTGTTCAACTTTAAGTGATCAACATAGAAGCACAAGTTCTCATTATCCTTCTTAGAAAAAAACTAGAGAACCCCATGGAGACGTACTTGGACTGATAAACCCCTTATCCCTTAACTCGTCCAATTGATTCTTGATCTCTTGAAGCTCTGTAGGTTCCATTATATTTGGTGAAATAGAAGTGGGATTAGCCTCAAGCATAATCTCAATAGTAAATTCCACATCTCTCTTAAGTGTCATCCCTGATAAGTCCTTTGGAAACCTGTCCTATAACCTATCCAATATGGGTGGGACGATACCATGCTTCACTCCACCATCTTCTAGAAATAGACTACAATCTGGGTGGAGATATCCCCTGGTTTTTTCTAAACTAGCTACCCTTCAAGACCCACCTAGATATGCCACTCTCCATGGTGAATACAATTTTCACCCTTAGGAGATGTAAAATTCACTCTCCTGCGGTAAAAATATATGTGGACTATGTATGATACTAACCAATCTATTCCAATAATTTGTTAAAAGCCTAATATTTCAAGGATATAATGATCCCAAAGAAAATGATACTCTATAATCTCAAGAGAACACCCTTTTCACAAGAAGATGTATCTTGAATGTACTCCCAATGGTTTATCGATTGTCATTACCCCACTCAAAAACTCCACTACTATACTCAAACCATTCACAAGTTGTGGTGATATAAAATGATGGGAGGCACCAGTATCAAATATGTAACCAAATAGTGTAGAAGCTATTAGAATAGTACCTATCATTGTCGATGGTCCAACCTCTCTATCCACAAGTGTAGGGTGAAGAATATGAAATTGTCCTTCCCTTCTTCCCTGTGATGTTTTCTGATTCCCCTAAGCTACACCACTCTATTGAAAAAAGTGCTCCTTAATAGAAACACCACACCCACTACCTTGACCTCTAAGACTAGTAGAACTATAACTTCCAGACTAGTATAGTGTGAAATATCACCTTCCTATACATTGGTTATGTCTAGCTGCTCTATTCTTAACCATCTATCATGGGTTCTGGAAGATCCTTTGTAGATGTCATGTATAGAGTCCATCATAGTCCATTATAGACATACTCTCTTGAGTCAAACTCATGAACACAATAGATCTATCCTACTTGAGAGTATTAGGATACAAGTGCTCCTATAACTTCTCCTAAAATTCATTTTACTCCATATTCTCCAACTATACATTCGGATTCTAGATGTCCCACAAACTCTTTTCTTGACAATGTAACATGAAAGAAACAAATTTGAATATCTTCTTAGTAGGAGTCTCCAACTTTTCATGTGTATTTGGGATAAAATCAATATAGAAATCAACTGTATCAGGTCCACCCACTATAGTAAACATTAGAGGGTGGTTGAATTAAAACTCTCAAGTCAGATCAGACATACTCTTCACAACATACCATCGGTTTCTCTCCATAAATTGTATGAAGAAGGAAATGTTCTCTTAGAACTGCTCTTCGACTTCCTCACCCGTCACTATCGGTACCTCAAGTTCCAGTATTGGAGTATTATTTCCATAAATATCATACTTTCATCCTCTCAACAAGAATCTTCATGGAGTAATATCTCTATGATACCAAACACACATCTTAGAAAACATTTCACAGCCCAACACATTTAACAAGAGGTATTCACAGAAGGTTGTAACAAGTCATTCCCCCATTTCCTGCTTCACGGTCAAAACAAAGGTGCTGTCAGTAACCTTAACTATCATAAATCTAGGTCGTAGTTAACAAGGGTAAACTCATCATCATCATCATCATCATGAATTTATTTAGGAAAAGATTCTGAGTATAGAAAGATACCACTCAAGGAGGCATAAAATAGTGCAGGCTGAGGGAATCCCCCCTAACAATTCTCTCCCACTCCAGAGATAGGGAGTTTAAATGTATAAAAAAGGTGTTATCAGTGACGAGAGAAGCTGTGGAACCCAACAAATCTGCAACTTTGTTCCCCCCCCTCCAAGTATGTAGAACCACCATAGTGCATCTTAGATACCTTATATATCTTTGAATAAAATAGGTGATAGACCAAGGGATCTTACCAGCACCCCACAAGTCTTCATAATGGACCAAGGAATCCCTCACAATTGAGGGAAGAGGATATCTCTATTAGTGACAAAGGTGAATCCCTGTAAGTAGCGCCATCACATTAGCATGGAGAGCATGGCCATGACCAAATCATGCATTAAACGATAGAGCCGCAAGAATCCTAAAGAACCCCTCCTCCACGATAGATACTCGAGCTACATGAACCATATGTACTAAGCTTGAGTCCTAAGGGATGGGGGATCTAGCAAACCCAATTCCCTTTCCTAGCTCAAACAGTGGAGGAAGTGCCACCAGCTCGGATGTTCTTAAAAGTGGGAGAATCCTCCCCATTCATAATAAAACTTGTTAAATTGAGCATCATACAATTGGTCCTAATGATCAAAGAATCACTCCGGGTGGACACCCCTTAAAAAATATCTATGTTCTGATCCTTCCAAATACACCAGAAACCCTCCAAAAAGACTAGAGATCTTAATTTTTCCTCTGAGCCATTATCACTTGTTCCATGAAATCAAGCATCCAGAAATCTAAAAGAGTGCAAATCATAAGAATGGAAGCCAGTGAACTCACCAAGATAACTCCATAATGAGAAGGACAAATCCCTTTTAAAGATGAGGTGACCAGATGTCTTCGCCTTACACGATTTATTGTAAGAACACTGGGAGGCCATTCGAATTCCCATGTGTTGTATGTTATCGTCAGTGGCCAGCACCCGGTTCCTAACACGGAATAAAAGGAAGTTTATCTTGGCTAGAATTTCCATCATCCACAACGTATCTCCCTCGATGTCCCCCCCTCCCTAGTGCGAAGCACCCTTTGATAGTTCCTAAATGAAAAATCTCCAGAAGTGGACTCTGTAAAAACACATATGTCCGGCTGTGAGCTAAGCTCAATGCTATCAAAAGTAGAATGTTGATCATGGTTCAGAATAACATCAATGAAACTCAAAAAATTGATGGTCTCCTTAAACGAGAACTTTGGAACTTGACACCCAAGAAACCCCAGAATAGTGCCCACCCAATTTTGGAACCATAAGGATATGTCACCCTTTCCAACAATCCAGCGAGAGCCGCTTTATAGAGCCTGGATATACAGTAAAATTATGGGCCAGATAAAGGAAGAGCTCCCTCTATCATTAGTTAGTTCCCCACAGAATTTTCCAATCATGTGTCTACCCCAATTCGAGCTATCCTCCAGAAACTCCCAAGCGAGCCATACATGCATGCATTGTAGGACGATCGTTAAATCCCCGACGTTGATGCCTCCTTCACTTGTTGGCTTGGCCATCCACCCTAACGAAACCCAATGATGTTTACCATCAGCATGAGCATCCCAAATAAAGGAGACAAGGATTTGATCAATGGAATAAATCACCTTCTTAGGAGCCCTGACAGTGGATAACACATGGATAGGAATAGATGATAGGATGCTATTCACAAGGGTTGTTCTTCCCATTAAGGATAAAAACCGGTTTTCCCAATTGAGAAATCTTCCTGAGATTCTCCCGAGAAGCAGATCAAAGCGATGATTATTCAACTTCCATGGAGAGATGGGGGTGCCCATGTATTCCATGGGAAATGAATTCTGATGCATATTCAAACTGCTCATAATAGAAGAGACACGTTGATCTGAAAACCTATCTTAGATGTAAAAACTGCTCATTGAGAGATTTATCAGTTGCTCGCTCCACTTGCAGTAGGCATCCCAAACATTATTGATACCTCTGATGGATCGCTTACTTATATTCATACATATGATCATGTCACCCGCGAACATGAGGTGAGACACATTGTTTTGATGCAGCCAACACCTATAGGAAAAAATGGTACCCCTCAATAAACTCCTATTGATGAGGAGGCTAAGCACGTTGCGAGATATGATGAAGAGGTAGGGGATAAGGGGCCGCCCTGCTTTAGGCCTCATACCGCCTTAAACAAACCAAAAGACCTCCCCATATAGGAGATAGACAACCAGGTAGAACTGAAACATCTAAAAAGAAGATCTGCTTCCCATTAGAGAATCCCATATACAGAAGAACCTTCAGGATGAAACTCCACTCGACTCGATCATATGCCTTATTCATATCGTGTGTTGATCACCATATTTGAACCACGAGACTTGAAGTTAATATCATTGATCAGTTCCTGAGCCCGTGCAATAACACCTTGAATCACTCTCCCCTTAAAGAATCCATGTTTCTCTATATAAATCCACCTCAAGAGGTGACTTGAGAGCCTTATATTAATCACACTGGACAATACCTTGTAAGAAAAATTACAGAGATGGATCATCCGGTAATGGTAGAGAGTCGTGGGTTCTCAGATTTTTAGAAAAAGAACAAGAGAGGTAGCACTAGCCAAATGGGGAAGGTTGGTCCACAGAAAAAACCTTGCACTCCCAAAGTAAGCTCTTTCCCAACTAAGATCCAGGATGAATTATAAAACGCAATGAGAAACCCGTCTAGACCTAGGGGGCTCTCTCGGTTGAGGCCTTTCATTGCTTCATACACCTCTTTCTCGGACGGCTCAGCCTCAAAACTCGAATTATATTCGATGGGGATCTAGTGAGTAACAACATCCAGGAGCTCCACATAATCCCTAGGATAACCTTCCAAAGTAAGTAGATTAGGCCCTGCAATAAGCTCACTAGTTTGGGAGAGACCCAAGGCCCCTCCCACGTTAGAATCATCAGTATACAAGCCATTATCCAGGAGGAGGTTAGGCCTAGAGGATCTCCTTTTTTTCCTTGATACGGGCATGAAAGAAGGCAGAATTCTAGTCACCCTCGCATATAAATTTTATCATATCCTGCTCCCGGGCTATCCGCTCATGTTGAAGAATCATGTCCTCCAGAATCGCCTTCTTACAAGACAACTCACTAAAAAAGTTGGTCATCCCAACTGTCATCCAAGATGATCTCTAGATGATCAATTTCATTTTTGATCAAATAAATATATAGAGAACGTGTGGGCTACAGTCTAATCCATTTTCTAAGATCTTCCTACAGCCTGCAGAGTTTTGAGTGAAAGCCCATCTAGGAGCTCTCCCATACCAGCTTACTCCAAGAAGTTTCAACAGTTTGATGGAAGCCCGGTATGTCCTCCCACAAAGAGGAGAAGGAAGAGTAATCTATCCTATCCTTCAGAAAAGACAGAGATACCAAAAGTGGAGAGTGTTCCGAAATACCCTAAGTTAAATGAGTCACCTTACTGTTAGCAAAGGAGGTGATGGCATGGTCATTGGCCAGGTAGCAGTCCAAGCGGCTCCAAGAGTGAGAGCTTCCCTTCCTGTTTTTGAACCATGTAAAGGGGTCCTCGGAGAAGCCCAAATCCATCAATCCATTATTTTCCATAAAACGAACAAAACATTCACCATCCCTCCTCAAAAAAATCCCTCTCCCTTCTTCTCATTCATGTTCAGTATGATGTCGAGTTCCCCAACCGAGAACTAGGGTTCAGACCGTGGAGAGAAAGCACCCAACACACTCCACAATTCCTCTCTTTTCTACGAGTCATAGCTAACATAGAAAAACGTTATGAAACACTTGTTGGAGTTGAAGGAAACTCTTGTAGTGGTATGCTGATCCGAGGTAGTAATGAGTTCGAACAAGATATCACTATTCCAAAAATCCAGATATGGGAGTGGCATGGACCTGCATGAAGCATATTCCGCATTTTAACTATCCGAGCGAACTCATGAACCTCCACCATCTTCCAATGACATGAGGAGCTTTGCAGCACACTCGAACAAAGTCCTCATGTGAAGCCAGGGCCACACTGGAGGACTTTGCGATTAAGGGAAGAGACCCTAGCGGGAGCACTCATCCCCCAAGAGCCCACAAAATTCATGAAGGCTAGAAGAGATGGTTTATCAGAACCAAAGAGAGCCACAAGAGTACAAAAAAGAAGATCCGTAGCCTCCTCCAATGCCGACGTAGGAATATCCAGCACAGGAGCACTGCCAACTTTCTGATTGACCGGGACCTCCGAGACTAGCTCTTGAAGGAGAGGTGTCAGACCTTTGAGAGATCCGCACAGAGAATCCTTAAACGAGCCGTGGGAGGGTGAGGGCAGAGAAGGCGATGATCCTACCCTAGATATTGTCCAGGGAGGAACACCGGCCGGTGATATATCAGGAGCAGTGCCGCGGCGAAGGCACCGCCATAAGGGAGAGAGCAGGCAGGGGCGCAACGGGACAATTTTTTTGAAAATCCTGCAGCACGTACAATGCATTCTCTAAGTGAGAATCCATCATCGTCTATGTGGATTGATGTATTAACAAGTGTAAACTCATCTCATTATTCAAGATCCTGGTTAGACACCCATTTTCCACATTTTGAATCATTTTCAACTTTTAATTCATATTCCGCACATTTTCATTTCAATTACACAAGCAAAGAAAAAAATTTCAATTTAGACAACTGTCTCAGAACCTCTACCATACATGCCTAAAAATGATGCATGTCACATAATAATTCCGAGGGGCTAGAATGATGCATGTGTACTCAACTCTCATGTCATACTAGCCCATGAGTCAAATATCAAAATATCTAAAACTCAATTATCATATCACCCAACAAGCGTATCATTCAAGGTGAAATAACATCCAACTGTAACAACCCACATCAATAACAACAACCCCACCTAGGGTACTTAGGTTTTACCCTGGTACATGGGTTAGGTACTCCCATGCATGGGCTCTTAACCTAATCTGACTCAACCTATTATCTTTTCTACCTTTCCCAAATAGTATCAAAAAAGAAAATAAAAGAAACTCATTTGATATCACTTTGTAATATCCCAACTCAGGTGCCACACACAAGTGGCTCGAGCCGGTTCACTACATGACCTCAAGCACGCATCCTTGTTTGCCAGAAGCTACTGACTAGTAGCGAGGGTTTAATATATCAACATCGAGAGACTATACCCTATTTATCAAAGTAACACACCAGCAGAAATAAATAAGAATTACCAACTAATATAACTGATAACCAAACCAAACAGTATTCCAAGATGACCAAAACAGGAAATACTATATCCAAAACCAAATAGTTGATATTTCGTGAAAAATATGTGTCAAGTGTCAATATGTAAATCTCAAAAATAAATAAAGATGGTGAAAACTCCCAAACATGAACCGAAATCAAGGCGAGTTCCCTCATCCATGCTCCATCCAGACCCATATTTCTAAAATAGAGCCTTTTCCCTTATCCTGTCTTGTAAATACAAAGTCTATGTGCGTACCGATCAGACAGCTTGAGTTGGGTGTGAGTACAACTCAGTATGCCACTACCAACAATTTCTAAAACAATATCCATTCAATAACATTATATACAATTGTATAAAGAATAAAATCCATGCAATAAATTAAATAGTTTACATTTATTCAATTATTCTTTATTTAACCACATAAAATATCGGGTTCCCGTGGGCACTCGAACCCTCAATACCTTCTTTGGTCCGTGTCAGAGTCTGAACCATATCAGATATTCAATTCAGAATTCAATATAACACATGTTCTTTCATTATCCATTCACATTAACTCATTATTACGTCCAGTTAGAACTATTGTCCAATGCCATCATTTTGAGCCTAGATCGCCATGCCTAGGAGCCTATGGGTATTTGAAGAAGCAGTCTGTGACCGATAAATCATTTATCAAACAATCACACAAGTGGTATTTTGAAGCAGCAATATGTGTCCCACACTCATTTATCACAAAATAAAAAAAGTGGGATTTTTAAGCTGCATTCTGTGACCCACAATTATTTACCGCTACTGGATTTTGAAGCAGGAGACCATGTCCCACACACGTTTATTAATTTTTCACTATGGGATTTTGATGAATCAGACAATCTCTCACACATGTATATCACAAATACCACAGTATCACATATATCACGTCAATCAATGTCAATCAGCATTAACCCTCTTATCACATTTCACATCATAATGTGCCATTTCAACTAACAAAACAATTCATGATTCAATGCCTTAATTAAATGAAAATAAATAAGAAATTCACCATTAAACCATATAACCCTTAAATCCATTAACTAATTGACCAATTAGTTAATCCACTTCCATAATTACAATATCCCATTATTTAATTGAAAAATTAATTAATATAATTCAATCAACTTCATAATCACAAGATTATCCTTTAATTAATTTAATAATTAATTAAACATGTTCAATCAATTTCAAAATCACAACAATCTCCATTAATTAATTAAATAATTAATTAATCCAATTCGCAATTCCAATATCCCATCAATTCTACAATCACAATACTCCATTAATTAATTCACCAATTAATTAATTTAATGTCATGTTTCCATAAATTAATTAATCAATTAATTTATTCAATTCCAGATTTAATTGCCAAATGTGCCAACTGAATTTCACAACACATACACACAATTGGAATTCAATACTATGGAATTGAATTTATACCACCTACCTCAAATAGTTGACGAGGGATCGCCTAATAGAAATTCTCCAAATTGAAATGGCAATATCAAACCCAAGACGAAGAATGAGATCTTGAATCAAATCATAGAAACAAGATAAAAATAGATCATGATCCATCAAACGTAGATATATATTTAAGGATATATAGGAAAAAATCTATTAAAATGACAATAGAATGATGGGAGAATGATCAGAAACCAAACAGGATGGAATTCTCTTACCAAGAGAGGTGTAGATCATTAATCTGGGGGGGGGGCACTGTTACTCCTAAGAGGGAAAAAAGTTTGAAAAACTATATATCTGTCATGAGAATCCCCTCTGTTTGGTTTCACATAGTTTACTAGGATGGGAGTACAGTTTGGGAAAACCGATTTCTAACCGTGCATTGCCTCACCGCCTTCCGATTTTCACAAATTTGACCCAAAAACTACCCAAGTTAAAACCCAAACTAAAAGTACTCAAAACAAGGAAAAAATATTACTTGTAAATGTGATTGATAAATCTACAGAAAAGGTAAGGATCTTACAATCCATCACTCATGAATGGTATAAATAGAACCTTTGGTTTGCTTGTCAACATAACTTCTTATATTGTTGACAATTCTAATGTGATACAATCATTAAATCACTCATAATCGCCTAAGTGATCACAATTCCAAAAAGTGTGCTCTCATTGTAAATATTGTATTCACTCTGTTAAACCTTTCACATTCTCTCATAGTGATCATTATAATCTATTTGATCGAATTGAGACCATTCATAAAAAATATTTCTTTTATAAACCTTATTCTTCTTCATTGTTTTTTCGGTGATCCCTACCTTTTAAAGAGAAGCACTCATCTTCCTTTCTAAAACCCATAAAGGATTAATATTACTTATCTTTGGGATTTCTATCTTTGACCATTAAAAATATAATATCAAATTTCTTTTGGTTTCTATATATAAACATTGTAACAGATGTTATGATATCTTGGATACTTTTAAAGCCAAGGGACTGATACAATAAACAATCATGCAATTGGGATAGGAGATATAGGGGTTCATCAAAGAACATTAGCCGAAGTCCTTTATCAAATCATGTTCCTTATTTTATTCTTTCTCAATTTATATTTTTAATAAAATTAAGATTATACTTTCATACATCAGTTCAATTAATTGTTCAATTCACAAATAACTCATTATTATAAGTTTCCTCTTTAATAAACATATATGGATATTATGTTGTTGTTTCTATTTTAATTTACTTATGTATATTGTTCTTATTAATGTTTTCAAAAGATTTTAATTATCATCAATCATTTGAAAATAGGGTTTTAGTCTTTTAGAATTTATTTATTTGTCTTTTTTTCAAAGGGAAATCCACCCCAACTTATTTCATTTTTTATTACTTAATCCTTCATTTGGTATCAAAGGACTCTTGAATTATTTTCAAAACATTCAAAACTTGTATTGTGCTCAAAATCTTTAACCATATTTCCATGATTTTTTTATCTAAATGGGGTTTTCAAACATATTTTTTACTCCCCAAGGAAAATCTATTGGTTGTGCTCCCTTTTTATGGTTCAATTTAGGGTTATCAGAAGACACATATGTCTACCTTTTGTAGATTAATCAGTTTCCCTATATGGAATATTTTTATTCATGGTTATATTTCTACCACTGAAAAAGAATGGAAATTGACACTCAGTGATATTTATGCCTTTGAACTTTAGGGCAAGGCAATTAATTCCTTACATTGTATTTTAGAACAAAATAAATTTAATCAAAATTTTACCTGAAAAAAAGCTTATGAAATCTAGAAACTATTAGAAGTAACCTCTGAAGGAACAAATAACATCGAAGATAGAAGATTAGGTTTGTTTAGATAAGACTTTGAATGTTTATCTATGCATTCTAGTTAATCTACTACTACAATTATTACATGATTCATTGACACTTGTAATGGTCGAAGGGATTTAGGTGAGACACTTTCTATAGATACTTTAGTCAAGAAATACTTCGAGGTTTTCTATGAAATTCATAACCCAATGTCACCACCATCCAAGAACCTAAATATATAAAGAACAAATACATTGAGGAACTAATTAGATGTCATGACCCATCCCCCTAGGCCCGTGTCATGACTACCCCAAGCCTGCCTTCCATAGGCCATAGGATGGAAACTAGAACTGAGAAGACATATCCCAAAAAAGGAATACATTGACTTTAAACCTGTAAACACACCCACACACACAGTACAAACTACAGAAAGGTAAAAACTATGTAAACCACAACTTTCACTGAGACCAATACTAGAAGTACAATACAAATTGAAAAGTTAAAAAGGGGCCAGAATACAAGCCCAAAAAAAAAGTACAACTACTGAGGTCTGTCTTCTCAAAGCCAACCTGAAGGGTAGGTGGAGGGTAGCTGTCTATAGCCGTAGAAGTACACCCCGTTCGTCCTGTCTCACTGGGCACCACCTGGTCCTGAACCACCAAGGTATCCATTGAATAATCAATCACCTACATGAGACACGACACATGCGGGTGAAGCCCATGCAAGGGTGAGTAACACAATACTCATTAGGGACACCAAACCAAAAAAGTAAATAGTACAAAGAAAGACCAAACAATAATATCACATTGAAAGTCCACGAAGAAAAGACAACTCACACCAGGTATAACTCAAAATATAGAAAGTATGATTTTCAATCATAAAGTTGATTCATATTTCACTATTGAGGGAATCATCCCTGACGAGCCACTAAGTTTTGCTAGACTACTGACCCACTGAGGTCTGCTCGGCTATTGGACCACTGAGTTCCGCTCGGCTGCTGGACCATTGAGGTTTGCTCAGCTGCTGGACCACTGAGGCCTGCTCGTCTGCTAGACCACTAAGGTTGGCTTGTCTGCTGGACCACTAAGGTCTACTCATCAGCTGGACCACTGAGGTCCTCTATTCATATATCTCATGTCACAGATAGTCGTAGGACTCCCGCTGTCATGAACCAAGCGGGGTCACGATCTGACCCGATGCCCAACCCGATCTGCGGCAAGGCCCGATGGGCGTTCTCGATCCCCACGGGTGGGCATAAGTGCCCAAGTATCAAAATTAAAACTTGGAAATGATTCACCCTAAAAAATAAACATAAAACAAACAACAAGATGAATTAATTCAAAACTAAAATCAAACAACCAAACAGACCCTTAAACTAGGGTCGAAATTAAAGTTTAAAATTTGAACCAAAAAACCAAAGGGAACAAAAATAAAGGAAAAGATAAAAAAACTAACTCAAACCTCCAAGCAACATGATGTTCAACAACCTTAAGCCACATTCACCAAACCAACACGAGAGCGCTGTAGACAACTCGAAACACCATGCTATGCTCGATGCCTCAACCTGGAATACAAAAGAAATAAGATCTACATACACTCAAAGGTGTATATAGGGTGTGACCCAAAATCACAGTAGGATGCCACTGAGAAAAGGTTCCACATATAATTATTAAATGAAAAAATACAGATGCAAGTTTAACAAAAGGAGAGAATCCAATGCTTAAATAGTTTTAATTTGAGAGATTTTTCATAAAAACTATTTTAGTGGAAACAACTTTAAATGAAATAGCATAAATTAAACACACACACACACACACACACTTTCATGGAAACCCAAACGTCACACCATGTGCCGATGGTGAGAGAAAAGAAAAAGAGGAACACAATACATGGGAGAGTCCCTAAAGTTACTAGTGAGAAGTTGGACCATATAACATCACGTCTCGGTGAACAATGGTATATGAACACAACAATATACGTTATAGTGCACGAGCAACTTGTAGGGAAACACATCCATAACGTAGTGGTCTCCAATCATCATCCAATGTTTAGTTAGTGTTGTAATCGTCAAACTAGTTAAGTAAAACAGAGCCAATGCCACTTCTGTATCACTAGCACACTAGATAGGGTCTACCAACCTAGTACCCATGCTTCCCATTTGTGCTTAATAGGTTCCAAATTCATCTCACATGTCATATTTAATAGAAAAATCAACAAAGTCACTGCATTTACCCAATAGCATCACTAGCACACAGAAATTCTCTTAAAAAAAGAACACATGCTAGTAATCTTTACAAAACTCAATTAAAACAATTTTTCATCCTTAATAACAATTTAATAAGACCTTTAATATTTTAATAAATAAATTTGGAAGAGTAGAACATGAATTTACACACAAAATCAACCCAACCCTCTATCACAACCAAACACACTCAACGCCACATCAAGAGCTCAATCTACACCACTTACACCAATTAGAGAAACCATTTGAGTAGTTTAAATCAAACGTTAACAAACGGCGCAATAATGTTTTCACTAAAGATACATCCGGTTTCATTTAAAACGCAACATTAGAACCAAACACACAACATAATCTTATCACAACATTATTTAAACCAATAATATCATTTAATTAAACATTTTAAAAATTTATAAAAAAAACAAGACAAGGAAGAACCACATGGCCTTACGTCAAAAACACACCCAAAATACCTTTTTATTATCAAATGAACACTAACACCATACTAAAATATAATCTGCATCCATTTTATGATCTAATAAACCAAGTGCACAATTTATAAGACACTAATAACTAGCTCAACATGCATTTTCATATAAAATCACACTCGTATCACATAAACACGTTACTAATAAATCAATGCATATGAGATCTCAATTAATGTAAAACAATTTAAAACCATGCAAACTAATTAAATAATACTCTAAATTAATTAAACATGAAAATTAATTTAGCAAAAAATAATTATAAATGGAACCACCTACCTTGGTGTAGGATACATCGCGAGCTTGGTGCGAAACTACCGCCACACGATCGTCTCACCCCAAAGGATCTAAAGAGAACCATTTATCAAGCATTCAAACCCAAAAACAATGAAACTGATGCAACTCCACATCAAAGCCTTACAAGATAAACTGTCAAAGGATGAAATTAACTAGACGAAGAAAAATGCACCTGCAGCGGGGGTGCGAGAAGCTAACCGAGGGAGACGAGGGGTTTTTGAAGGTGATTTGTGTCGGATGTACTTTTTTAAAGGGGGTGCGGCCAAGGGGAAATGTTCAAGTGTGATGCATGTTGTGTACTTGATGCGAGGAGGGTAGAAGGGGCAGCTCAGGGATGCTGTGTGACTCGAGGTGGTCTGAGAGCCGGCAGATGGCTGGTGAGGAATCCGACTAGGGCGGCACTAGATAGGGAGGCTGATGGGGCAGCTCCGGATAGGATCAGGAGGGTGGCGCGACAGTGCGTATGAGGGAGAGGGGTGGGGACAATAGTCAGTCGCATGATAGGAAGGAGGAGAGGAGGCAGTCCGTGCTAGAGTAGAACACACGGGAGGGCTATGTGGCGCACTAGGGTTGTAGGGGAGAGGGTTTCGTGTGGGTAGAGATGGGACAATAAGGAAGGAGAGAAAAAAAAGAAAAAAAGAAAAAAAGGGGGAGAGAGAGAAATGGAGGGAAAAAAGGGAAAATAATGTAAAAAAAAGAATAAACAAAATTCAAATTAATAATAACAATTTTTGATACGAATAATAAAACCAACATAATAAAATGACCAAATCAAAATATTAACTAAAAAATAATAATTATAACCATAACCTAATTAAAATATTAACTTAAGTAATAATAATACTAATAACAAAACTAAAATAAAAAAACCAACCAAAATAATAATATCATTATTAACTGAGGTTGGACACTACGCACGGTCACGTGTGCGGTTGCACGCCCAGTCGAATGACCGTGTTATAATAAATTTAATAATAAAATGTTCTCTCATTAAATTTGGGCACTACACATGGTTTCACGAATAGTCATGCAGCCGTATAAGATCCCAAATTTATTTTAAAATAAAACTGGTTCAAACTACAGCTCAAAAGTGAGACTCAAAATAATTAAATTAAAATTAAGTGTCAGTCATGGTGTGATAATTCCCCCCACCATGACACTTTCTACCCCCCAAAAGTCTCAAATGACTTGGTCAACCCAAGATTCCAAGCAAGACTGCAAAGACACTTTAAACAAAACCTCAATCACCCAGAGACTAAGCATTCAAAATGCCCATAACCTGAAACTTCAGAAATCTAAAAACCATAATGACCATGAAAAATAACCAAAAACAGAGAATTAACCTAAAAAAAATACAAGAACACTCTTCAAGTGACCAACTAACCAATTTAACCAATTACCATGGTAAAGGTTAGGTGGAGCAGATGTAAGGGGTTGCCCTTCCAAGCGCACTTTGAAAAAAAAAGAGTTTTTATTTTCTTTTCCACAAGTTCGTCCTATGGTGATCTCCCCACCATATTAGGGTTCTCGTCAAGCATTGGTTTTTTCAAACCAAAAAGACTCACAGATACAGAAAACAGCTAACATTGGCTTAACCCTCCAAGTTCCCTATGTTTAACAAAACCAACACAAGAGGAGACACCGGGGAGACCTGAAGTGGGTCTCCCCACCATTTTATAATCTTCATAACACCATGACACCTGCGCGGGCATTCCTAGTTTAATTTGAGAGATGTGGACTGAAATCGTAACCACAAACCCATCAACATAGGCCAACTTGCACATACAATTCCCACAGTAGACAAAACTCAACCACATGAGATGGTTTTGATAGAGGAAACCACTAACCTAATGGAAAAATGGACAGGCGTGCGTCAATCCCACAATACATGAGAATCTCCACAATGATCACAATTTTTAACTCCAACCAACCCACAAGAAGGTTCACAGAGTGAACTCACTGGCTTTACAAGAATATAGATTTTACAAACCTCTTTATGGACTAAGAGGAACTCTCATAAATTAATATCACAGAGAGGAGACAAGGAATTCATTCCCCTTACAACAAAAATGAATCCTTCAATCATGATACCACAATAGGGAAATTTATGTTTTCCCCATACTGACAGTAGAGACTTAAGTCAGACCAAGCTCATCCCATGTCCAATGATATTTGACTACGCACATGATTCACCCCGAGACCTATGGCTGGGCCTCTGATGTCTGAAGCATCTACCACCTCATAGTCATAAGTTGACCACCTCTGACTGGAACTTCCTCTCATAGAATAGCAACCTACATACTTCTCATCGTGCCCCACGTGGCCACTCCTTCAACTCACCAACTGAGAATTGCTGTGAACGACTTAGAGTGTCCAACTGACCACACTAGAGATAGGAGATTGAGTGGTCTATCTGACATGCAAAACAAACTGATGGAAAGAGCACTCCAAAAATAGGCCCCATCAGTTCACACTCCTCATCGGATGAGTAACCCTCACCGACCACAATATTAACAAGACCAACCACTATTATGAGATTTAAAATAATTGTTCCACACAACCAATGGGGACATGAAACTAACTCATTAGAAATGTCAATACACCTCATTCACCATTTATTGACCGGTCTAGCACCTATGAGCTCCAACACTTTTCCTCTTCTTAACTTCTTTAGGTACAACCACAAGATGAAGTTAGTCTTAAGGATCACTCAAGACATCATCATTCACAAAAAAAAGGAACAATCACCATTAAATGGTTTAGTCTCACTCCTCCAAACATACTCAAGAAAACATACACACACAAAAATTTTGGAGTTCCACAAAAACTAGAGACACTCCCAACATTCACAAAGCACTCAATGATATTCAACTAACCTTAACGCAAATTTTTTTTTGACAAAATCGAGCATAACCCAACTCCGCCACTCCACTGGGGGTCTGGGATGAGTCAAGAACTGAGAGACCTACTAGAAACCCATGTGACCTTTCTTGGGGGCATATCCTGAACAAGAAACATAAAACAACCTTCCAAAAAATCAAGAACCTCACAAAAAAACATCCACACTTCAGATAGAAATCCAAAAATTCCAATTTTAAGCATCAATTATTTTTCAAAGAACAATGCCTGCTTGAAAAACAAAGCACAATACAACAAATCCCAATAGCTCTTTTGAACCCAACGCTTTCACTCCAGAATCAAAACCATTTTCCAATTCCAAAACCATTTAAGCACAAAAACTCATTTTAGAGAAAAAATCACTTTTCTGGAAACATGAAACATCCTTAAAAATCAATCACTCACAATATATATTCCATGGTGCCTTGAAAATATGAATTTCCTTGCCTCTCAGGCACCAATCAATATGATCCAACAACTATCCATTAATCACGTCAACATGCACATGCGAGCACCCGTATGAGTACGATTAGAAAAGAAATAAGGCTATTCCGCTTTCAAAACAAAACATTCCAAATATTCCATTTTTTTTAAAACCATATCTAAAATTCAAGGTAATTTTTCAAAATGATTCCCATTTCCAAAACAACCCACTTCGATTTCAAATAACCCATGACTTTATTTTAGAAATTCGACTTCAAGAGGTCAAACACCAGATTCCAAAAACAAGTTCTAAGAGAAACACACCCCAAAAAGCATGCCAAAAGTACACCAAAATAAAATAAGAACAACCCCAATGTTTGATTTCCTTTAAAAAATCACTTTCGCACCAACCCAAAACTGAAGCAAGACATCATGAACACTAAATCACCTGGACAGAGAACTATTGGTTGTGCTTAACCCAGCTACATGGTTTAGTAGAACATTCCCTAGGAAAGCTCCAATCACTGGGAGTGTCGAACCGTGATCTTAGGAATCACATGGGTCGCTACTCCATGTGATACCGAGTGCAGTACGAGTTTACTCCTATTTTAATTCCCCATCCACAAAGGCTAAAGCAAAAAACTTAAATCCCGAACTACCCCTGGTTACTCTAGGATTGAAACGAGTAAGAGTTCTCAATGCTCTTCCCGCACCGACCCCTTGAGTACTAACATTCCTATCCAAGATCTACCGGATATCCCAAATAACAAGAACATGATCCTCTGATACCATTTTTTCATGAACCAAGCGGGTATCCATCTGACTTGGTACCCGAACCGATCTGCAAAAAGGCCCGAGGGGTGTTCCCGATCCCCACGGGCTGGAACAAGTGCTCGAGTATCAAAACTAAAAATTGGGAATGATTCACCTGAATAAATAAACAAAAAAAAAATAGAAAGATTAATAAATTAAAAACTAAAATAAAAAAAACAATCCCTTAAACTAGGGTCAAAATTAAAGATTACAACTTGAAACAAAAATCCAAAGCGAACGACAATAAAAGAAAAACTAAAAACACTAACTCAAGCCTCTAAGAAATATGTGGTGCAACAACCTCAAGCCACATTCTCCAAACCAACACAAGAGTGCCTCTAACAACCTAAAACACCATGCTATAATCGATGTCTCGACCTAGAATACAAAAGAAACAAGATCTACATACACCCAAAGGTGTTTGTAGGGTGTGATCTAGGAGAAAACTAGGATTCCACTGAGAAAAGGTTCCACGCATAATTATTAAATGACAAATACAGATGAAAGTTTAAAAAAAAGAGTGAATCCAATGCTTAAATAGTTTTAATTAGAGTAATTTTTAATAAAAATAGTTTTAGTGGAAAAAACATTTAAAGAAATTGCTTAAATTAAAACAGACACTCACACACACACACACACTTTCATGGTAACCCAAACGTTACATCGTGTGTTGACGGTGGGAAAAAAGAAAAAGAGGAGCACAATAAATAGGATAGGTCCTAAATATACTAGACAGAAGTGGGACCCTAAAACATCGTGTCTCGGTGAACAATGGTATAAGAACACAACAATATATGTTCTCATGCACGAGCCACTAGTAGGGGAACACGTCCATAACCTAGTGGTCTCCAATCATCATCCAAAGTTTAGTTAGTGTTGTAATTGTCATATCAGCTAAGTGAAACTGGGCCAATGCCACTTCTGTGTCACTCGCACACTAGACCTAGTCTGCCCACCTTGTACCCAAGCTCCCCATTTGTGCTCAACTGGTTCCAAATTCATCTCACATGTCATATTCAATAGAAAAATCAATAATTTCACTATATTTACCCAATACCATCACTTGAAAACACAAATTATATTAAAAAAAGAAGCATGCATGCAAAGAATATTCACACAACTCAATTAAAATAATTTTGAATCCATAATAACTATTTAATAAGACCTTTAATATTTTCATAAAAAATTTTGAAGAGAAGAACATGACTTTACACACAAAACAAACCCAACATAACCAAACACACACAATGCCACATCAAGAGCTCAATATACACCACTTACACTAATTATAGACACCATTTGAGTAGTTTAAATCAAACGTTAATAAATAATGCAATAAAGTTTTCACTAAAGACACATCTGGTTTCCTTTAAAACTCCACCATAGAACCAAACACACATCGTAATCTTATAAAAACATGATTTGTGCCACTAATATCATTTAATTAAACATTTTGACAGTTTATAAAAAAACATGCCAAGGAAGCACCACATGGACTTACGTAAAAAACACACCCAAACTCGCCTTTCTAAAATCAAATGCACACTAAGGCCATACTAAAATATAATTTTCATCCATTTCATGATCTAATAAACCAAGTTCACAATTTAAAAAACACTAACAACCAGATCGACATGGATTTTCACTGAAAATCACACTCGTATCACATAAAAACGTTACTAATAAATCAATTCATATGAGATATCAATTAAAATAAAACAATTTTACACCATGAAAACTAATTAAATAATACGCTAAATTAGTTAAACATGAAAATTATTTCATCAAACAATAATTATAATCAGAAAAACCTACCACATTGTAGGAAACCTCGTGAGCATGGTGTGAAACTCCTATCACATGATTGTTTCACCCCAAAGGTTCTAAAGAGAACTATTTATCAAGCATTATAACCCAAGGAAAATGAAACCAAACCAACTTAACATCAAACCCTAACATGATAAACTGTCAAAGGAAGAAATTAACCGGATGAAGAAAAAAGCACCTGTGATGGGGGTGTGGGAAGCTAACCGAGTTATACGAGCAGTTTCTAGAGGTGATTTACGCTGGTTGGACCTTGTAGGAAGGGGGCTCAGCCAAGGGGAAGTGGTCAAGAGCGATGTGAATAGTGGATTCGATTTGAGGAGGGTAGTAGGTGTGGCTTGGGATTTTTGTGCAGTGCGAGCTAGTCGAAGAGCCTACGGGAGGCTGCTGAGGAATCCAGTCAGGGTGGCACTGGATGGGGAGGATGATAGGGCGACTCTAGAAGGGAGTAGGATGGTGGTGTGACGGCCTGTAGGGGGGGGGGGGGGTGGACAGAGACCGGTCGCACAATGGGAAGGAGGAGAGGAGGTAGTCCGCACTGGAGGAGAACACAAGGGAGGTTTGTCCAGCGTCCTAGGGTTATAGGGGGAGATGGTTCCGTGCAGGGAGAGAGGGGAGATCGAGGAAGGAGAGTAAAAAGAAAAAAAAGAAAGAGAGAGAAAGAGAGAGAGAAATGGAGGAAAAAAGTGAAAATAAAATAAAGAAAAAGAATAAACAAAATTCTAATTAATAATAACAAATTTAAATACAAATAATAAAACCAACATAATAAAATGATTAAATCAAAATATTAATTGAAAAATAATAATTTTAACCATAACCTAATTAAAATATTAACTTAAGTAATAGTAAAACTAATAATAAAACTAAAATATTAAAACCAACCAATATAATAATATCATTATTAACTGAGGTTGGATACTGCGCACGGTCCCGTGCGCGGTCACATGCCCGGTCGTGCGTCCATGTGATAATAAATTTAATAATAAAATTTTCCCTTATTGATGTTGGGAACTACACATGGTTGTGTGTAAAGTCGCACACCCATATAAGATCTAAAATTTCTTTCAAAATAAAACTTGTTCAAATTGTAGCTCAAAAGTGAGACCCTAAACAATTAAATTAAAATTAAGTGTCGGTTGGGGAGTGACACTCGCTCTCCAGTGCACTTGATTCCAAGAGAATCTACTTCTCAAGCTATTGGTCATGTCTTGACATCCATGAAAACTCACATAGAGTATACCCAAAAGACCGTCTTGTCGCAAGGGTCCCAAAACTGTAGTCAGTTTGTCAATTGGATGCTCGGTCTGAAAGTTATTGACATTTTAGTAAACAAGGGCCGATTGTGTCTAGGCCTTGTCCAACTTGGTCAAACCGACCAGACCAACCCAACTTGGGGGTCCTGCATGAACTGACTAGTTGCGACCGACTCGACCTAACCCAGTTGGGTCTGGGCCAACCCAGTCCGACCTGGTCTAGTGACCGGGCACAATGGGCCTTGCTGGACCAGGCCCAGTTCAGTCGTGGGTCTAGCCCACTGGGGCGCCCAGCAACCCAATTCCCATCTGGTCTGACCCGACTTAGTCAAACCAGTTTTGACCAGCAGGGCCGTCCAGTGTCTCAGTTTTCCATTTGGCCTGGCCTGCATTGGCAGGCCAGTTTTCTCCAACCTAGGCCGCCTAGCGGCCCAACTTATTTCGTCATCCTAGCCCGCATTGGCGGGATGATTCTATTCTAGCCCGGATGTCATGAGACATCCAGTTCATGCAGTTACATGAATCTTATGTGGTGTCGTTTCCTTGGCCAGCCGATCCCCTTACACGGACCGGTGTTCTTCGTGACCCACGGTTCCCCCACCACGGTTTGCAGATTGTGGCTTTGCGCTGCTTCTACTAGAAGATAACCCCTATCACCGTCGTGGCTTGCTGCCCGCACTCTACCACTCACCTGCCACCACGTACTAGTTCTTCCACTGTGGCTGGGTCTCATAGCCTTGTGTCATCGTTGCTGCTACCTGCCACTGCTGCGACCCTTCCCGTCTGATGCCTCGATCTCTTGCGGCCTCCTACTATAGGCCGATGTGCCTTTGCAGTCATGTTTGGACCACAGATATCGTCAATTCCAAATTCATTGCTCTACGAAGAATGTATAGAACACAAAAAGAGGATACATGAAAGATTTTCAAAGAAGAACTCCCAAATAATGATATGAGGCATTGTTCATGTTGACCCGGATGAGTTCCTGTTAGCAGGATCACAGATAACCAAAATAATGTGGAATAATCACTAAGATAGATATCCCATTTATACCACATCATTAACCACCCCACATTAATGATCGATCTGCGGGTTAGCTTGTTCATGATTAAAGAAGTTTTCATCATTTAAAGGAAAGAACCTAGAAAAGAAACTCACACAAAAAAGCATTAAACCCCTACATGGAAAAAGGAGATTGTTCATGGATGATCGTTCATCGTCATTTGTCAATATCTGGTCCTGAATCCTCTATTTTAGGTTGTCTTTATTATCATCCGATTTTTCATCATTCTTAATTAGAGAGGTTCCCTACATCATTCGTCAGAAGAATTCCAGGGTTGTTCGTCATCCTCGAATTCCCTATTTAATTAATAAAGTAAGACACATGTGAGTTGCAGAACCACCACACCTACTACATTAATGAGGTTCATTAATGGGATTCATAATTGCCTTGTCGTTTCACCACAGCGCTGATGAGTCACTACATAATGAAGAATAAAGTCCAATAAAATAACTTTTTATGTGATTTTATTTTTCTTTCGAAATGTACGAAAATAAACTTTCACCCATGACCTACACTGGTCAAGGTTATGCTCTACCTAAGGGAAGCACACACTCACGAGCTCAATGGTACTCTCATATTTCCGATCTGAGTTACCATTTAGTACTATTAAGTATTTTAAAATAAAATAATCATTATTCAATTATTTTATTTACAACCAAAAACTACATTCCCCAGTTGGCTTGTGCCGGACAATGTTAGGCCCTTTCTAGGTGAATCCCGACATTCTGAGTTCAATGGTTCCCTTAAATTTTTTATCCTTGCACTGGTTTAAATGTTAGAAAATCTCACTCGCACTTTTATTTAATGAACTTTAAAATAGTTCAAAAATACATTCCGGCCACTCCAGGCCTTGAAATTATTTTCTTTATCAAATCATAGTCTTGAAATAATCCCACTTAATTTTAAAAAAATTACCTTGAACTACAGATTATTACATTACTCCCCCCTCTAGGGACTTATGTCCTCGTAAGCCAAAATAAGGGATAATCAAACAAATAGGGGTATTGAGAATGAATCTAGGAATCCCACTCCAATGTGCTCTTCGATAGATTTTCGTACTACCAATGAACACACACTAGAGGAATCAACTGTCCATGAAAGATCCTCTCCTATCGATCCTCTATCCCCACTAGGTACACCACGAATGTCGCCCTATCATCAATCTCCAGCTCACTATGGTCGATGACGTGATAAGGGTCATGCACATATCTACTCAGCTGAGATACGTGGAAGAATTCATGCATGCTCTCTAACTATTGTGGTAGAGCGAAGTAGTATACCACCTCACCCACTCTACGTAGTATCAAGAAAGGTATGATGAACCTCAGAGATAACTTTCCACCCTGACCTAATCTCTGTATCCCTTGTGAAGGAGAGACTCGTGGGAATATGTGGTCCCCCTCTTTTAACTCCAAGGGTCTCCATTACCTATCATCATATGACTTATGTGGGCTATGTGCAGTCTTTATCCGCTCTTGGATGACCTGTACCTTCTTAGTGGTAGCCTATACCACCTCTGGACCCATGAGTGCTGATTCCCCTAGATCTGTCTAGTATACCAGTGACCTGCATGGTCATTCGTACAGTACCTTGAACATTGACTTACTGATTGTGGAGTGGTAGCTGTTGTTATACAAAAAATACACCAGTGGTAGGTGGTACTCCCAAAAAATGACCAAAATCAAGAACGCAAGCACGAAGCATGTCCTCTAAGGTCATTATGGTATGCTTCATCTGAACATTCATCTGTGGGTGAAAGGATGTGCTCAAGTACAGTTGAGTCCCAAACACCTTCTGTAAATCCTTCCATAACCGGGATGTAAAACACACATCATGATCTAAGACTATCATAGATGGGACTCCATGGAGTTGAACTATCTCTTGTATATAGTGGCATCCCAAGCCCTCTACTACACCATGTTCTCGGATGGGTAGAAAGTGGGCTGATTAGGTGAGTCCGTCTAGGATCACCTAGTTGGTATCATGCCCCCTAGACATACATGGTAATCCTATCACACATCCCATCAATATTCCACCCCAGTTCCACTCCGGCACCTCAAGGGGTTGTGTCAAACTTGTAGGAACCTGGTGCCCAGCCTTCACTTACTAACAAGTGAGGCATCTCGAGAAAAACTATTCCACTACCTTCTTCATCCCCAACCACCAGTACTGATATCATAGGTCCTAGTACATCTTCACCACACCTAGATTTACTACCAAAGAGGATGTATGGAACTCCCTTAACACCACCTTCCATAACACCATTGGTACAATGGTGTGCTATCTGAAAAGGATGAAGTGCTACCCACCTTTCGAATATCCATCTGGGGAATGACCTACAGACATCTTGGTACATGGGGTCTCACAGCTAGCATCTCCAAGCTGTGCCTCCCTCACTCACTATAAGAGTGGAGGAGAAACTACCATCATTTGGAGTTAACTTGACACATCTCTATCCACAAAGGTTATTTGATGTGAGTCTAACTTATCTAAGGCCTCGTTCTGTAGTTGTGAACTCAATCTTCTTCTGAGAGCATCTTCCACCATGTTCCCCTTCTTAGGAGTATTGACTATCTCAAAGTCATAGTCCAGCAGGAACTCTATCCAACGTTGTTGTCTAATATTCAGATCCTTTTGAGAAAAGATATAATTTAGACTCTTGTGGTTAGAGTAGATGATGAACCTTTCACCCATAAGCTAGTGTTTCCACATATTTAGTGTGAATACTACGGCTGCCAACTCAAGGTCACAAGTCACACATTTCTACTCATACAGTTTCATCTGTCGTGGGCCATAAGCAATCAGTTCTTTCCCCTACATCAGTACACAACCAAGCCCAGTTCCTGGTGTGTTATTATACACCACGTAGTCGGCTTCCTCATCTAGAAACCTCAGTATAGAAGCAATCATCAAAATCTCTCTCAGTTGCTAAATGCTCTGCTAGCATCCTTCTATCCACACGAATGGTTCTCCATTCATTGTCAATGTCGTTATGGATTCTTCTGCTCTAGAGAAGTTGGGTACAAATCTCTAATAGTTCCCATCCAACCCAAGAAAAATTAATACCTATGTAATTATCTTAGGTGTCCCTTAGGGAAGAACCAAATCAATCTTCACTAGATCCACCGCAACTCCATCCTATGAGATGACATGTCCTAGGAAGTGGACCTTTTGTATCTAGAACTGACACTTTGATAGATTTCCATATAGTTGGTGTTCTTGAAGTGTGTGTAGAACCATCCTAAGGTGTATCACCTGCTCCTCCTCAAATGATGAATATACTGAGATGTCATCAATGAAGACCACTTCAAACCGGTCTAAATATGGCTGGAAGATATTGTTCATGAGTCCCATGAACACTATTTGGGCTTTCATCACACCAAAAATCATCACTGAGTACTCTTAGTGGCCATAGCAATATTTGAAAGCCTTATTTGAGATGTCCTCATCTCATACTTGAAGCTGGTGATAGATTGATCTTAGGTAAATCTTTGAGAACCATCTCACTCCCTTCATCTAATTGAAGAGTTCACCAATCCTCAGTAGAGGATAATTGTTCTTCTTGGTTACCTGGTTTAGCCGCTGGAAGTTCATGCATAACCTCAAGCTTCCGTCTGCATTCTTGGAAAACAACACTGGGGATGCCCATGGTGAAATGTCGAGCCTTAAGAACCCCTTCCTATAAAAAACAACCAACAGTACGTTCAGATCCTATAGCTCTATGTGATCCATCCAATATGTAGGTGTAGATATCCATGTTGTCTCGGGGTATAGATCAAAGCAGAAGTCTACCTATATACGAGGAGGTATTCTTAAAACATCCTCTAGAAAGACATCCCCATACTCATCCACTATTGTATAAAACTGTGGACTTGTCTCATTCATTGAACCAATTGTCATTCTAGCCAACTGATGAGGGATCGACTGCATCCTCCTATGTTCGAGTCCATTCTACTCATCTCTGGTTTTCTTTTCACCGATAAAGGAAAACTTGATCCCATATCCATGGACACACCACACTGTGTGCCTAAAATAGTTGATCTGGGCATGGACTACTGATAGCCAGTCCATACCCAGAATGAGGTCATAAGGACTCAACGTCACTACTAAGAGATCCCAACCGAAGCTCTCACCTCCAAGAGTAAGATCACACTGCTGGTTCCAGTGTTTGGTCATCGAATCTCATCTTGTAGGAGTCTTTAATCGTAAGGATCGAGCCAATGGATCGATCAAAATATCCAAGCTCCGAACAAGGACCCACTCCAATGCCACATCCGCTGCCTGGTGGACCATCTTGTTCTTGTCTCTGCCACTGCCTGGGCGTTTCCTCGATAGTCTATTGGTCCTCTGTGTGGTGAGTCGAGAAATCTTGATCCATGTGGCCCTTCCCACTACATGTGTTTCATACTCTGCTCTCTTGATGACCCCCTATACCCTAGGAGCCTCGTACCACTAACCCTGAGTCTTGGGGTTGTCCTCCGAATGCTCTGTCATGTTTGGGTCTCTACATCATCTGTCGGATACCTGCCACATATGACTCGACCACCCTTCACTCGGTGGTAGCACCGACTGCCAGTGACAACTTAGTGAGAAAGCTCTCTAATAGTAGAGCTCACTCCAGTACTATAACGACCCAATTTTTTTCAATGAAAATTCCCTTATCATAATTATGTCATAAAATCACATGAAAACTCAACATAATGAACTACTGAGTGCTAAGTGACCTCTAAACATATGTTTGACTCTTCTGTGTTTGGAATTTCAAAAATCCGGCATACACGGTTGTAATCAATAAGTTATTTGGAGTCCAATATGGAAAACATAATTTTTGGTTAATAGTAACCTACCCTTATGAATAGTAATATACCCTAATGAATAGTAACATCACCTATGATAGTATGAAAATAATATTCATGTTTGATGTACAATATACCTTTATTTTAGAATAAGTTAATGAATGTTTTAAAACTGGTTTTCATACTAAATTGTTAATTTAATTATATATTAAAATAATAATTTTTAGAATATTATTTTTGAAAAATGGACTTCATTTTTGGATTCTACACGTCTAAAAATGGTTAGGGTGAATTTTTGGGATTTTTCAAAAATACATGAATTTTTGATGAATAGTAAAATATGATAAATTACAATAAATGCTAAATACTGCATCATAGGTGATTTATGGCTGATTTAAGATGATAATCTAGAATCATCCATGATTATTTTAGTATATTTGATTATAATTATCAATTATTCATAGTCTTGGACTTAAATAATAAACTAATACTTAAAATAATAAGAAAAAACCTCCCCTCCCTCACTATAAATACCCTCTCTCCTTACCTCTTTCCCACAAACCTCTCAAGCATTGTACCTAGCCCAAATTCTGCCCCAAAATCCTCCCAAGCTCCTTCCGCACGTCCAAGGCCTTCTGGTCTTACCGCACGTTCAAGCATTTATCATTAATGTTTTATGCCATGGTTCTCTTTCACTCCAATTAACCAAATGAATTTTGTAACCATGTAAACTTATGGATGTTCACCAATGATATATAACATCAATTCTGGATGTCAACTTTCTTCTTACTTTTTATTTGAACCTAAATACAAGTGAACTGATCATTAAGACCAAGGAAACAAACGGAACTGAACCCTGAAATTGAACCTTATAATCAATCAAAATGGGTATAAATGAAATTAAAAATGATATACTAAATATTTTACATGTATATAAGGTTCTAGAACTATTGATTAATAAACCTAATTTGACTATTTTGGTCATTAATATCAAGTGGATAACACCAACGAACTTAAGGTAAGAGATCCTCCCCTTTTTACTCTTAATCAAGATTGTTCTCTCTGCTATGCCTTTTTGTGTAATACCATGTGATGGGGAACGTTTATACACCTTCCCCATACTGACCTAATGTTTTATAAGTGATGATAAACCCCTTATATCTCTCATAAATCCCTCTTAATTATACACGATACCATGCCAATAAACCATGATGGATTCTACCCGAACTTCCTTTATTCCTTCGGGTTACTCTATCTGTCTTTGGTTGTTGTATTTTCTTTTATGTAAAACTTCAACATTATGTTTATATGCTCAAATATCATCTTCCAAGATTCATCTCTCATTATATTTCGTGGATATACATGCTTATAAGTGAATCTCTCTTTGATACTTCCCAATAAGCACACTAGTTTTAAAGGAACTTCCCGAACTTTTACCCAATTTCAAGTTCAATCTATCTTCGGTTTTAAGACACCATTTTATTTGTAAATTATGTATTTTTATTATGAATACCTTTTTGGTTCAATTCTGGTTTTATATAAAAGAATTTCTTCTCCACTATTTTAAAAAGCACTATAGTATTTTCCATAAAACCGCACAAAACTGTTTTAATGCTAATGTTTCTAAAATACATTTCTCATATGTTGTCACTTATGTTTGACAACACTTACCATTTTATATGTCTATTTTACCCTATGAACGTCCATGTATTTCTAATTATTTCCTTATATGGACACTTTCATGATACACCCATTGGTTATGGTTGATTTCATGATTGTGGTACCCAATTCTTTTCATGGGTACCCTTATGTTTGTGTATGGTTGAATATGTATGAATGTATATGTGGTAAGAATATTTATTTGGAAAGTATATTCATGAATATGTTGAGATGGTTGTGCCCAGATAGCGCTCTAATGAATTGGGTAAGGTTAAGTCTCATGATATGCGATGTGAAACGAGATTGGCGGTTAGCCTTGACCCGTACTGAAATGGGAAACATGATTGGAAGTTAGCCTTGACCCGTACTAAAGAAATGCTTTATGATTCTGCCACATTTATATTATTCCATGTTTATATGATCCCATGCTTATATCAAATGATTTTTATAAGTTTCATGCTTTGGATATCATTATGTCATGCCTCCTAATTCATGTGCTTGAGATGTATCCTTATGTTCTTTCCCTTACTAGGATTTTTAGCTCATCCCTTTGTTCATGTGTTCCCCAGGGTACCCTATGAAGATGTTAGGGCTCAAAGGAAGTTAGGAGATCATTATAGAGATTAAATAAAGAAGTGTTTTTAGCCCCATGTTTTGTGTACCTGGTCTTCCAAGACACTAGACTTAACGATCCTTGGCTTGTACTCTGATGATGAATTATTTTTAAAATCATGAAATGTTATATGTTAAAGGCTCGAGTCGCTATAGTTGGTATCAGAGGATAGTATAGTTATTTTTGGATATTAGGAATAGAGAACCTTAGGGAAAACCTTAAGGATGAGACAATGTATAAGAAAACAGTCCAAAATTTTGGTGAGCATAGAGAAAGTGGTTTATCAAGAAAATAAATCCCTGTCTGGATACGAGCAGGTAGAGACGGCTTTGGTATAGATGTATCTAGGGGTAAAACCCGAAAAAACCGCTTTGAGCTAGACAACAATGGGAATTGGTGCACGATAATGGGCCTTGCTGCACTCTTGGTTACAACACTCTCAGGGGAAAGGCTTTGGTAGATTCATGAGCTTAGTACAAACCATTATTAAGGGACAAAAAGAAACCCATAAGAATATAAGTTAAGAAATATATTGAGGATAAACTAGATATAAACATAAGGAATCAAAAGTTAGGATATATTTATTCTTTATAAGTTCATACTTTTATGTTAAAAGTTTCTTTTTATGCTCAATAGCTAAGTATTAAAGACCTCTAATTATACGTTCTTTTTATTAGTTAATGGAGGGAAATAGAAGAACACATTCCAACAACCAATGTGATAGGCAATGTGAGTATTGCCCTAACGATGTGCCTAATATGACGAGAGCGGGTTCTCAAAACTTCATGAAAGTACTTTCTTAGCTGGATCGATTTATGAATAATAACTTGAATTAGGTGGAACTCCCTCCTCCTCCAAGGAAAGAGAAAGTTTCCGTAGAATCCTTCATGTGGCAAAGGCCTCTCATGTTTAGCGGGTATTCTGATCCCCTCCTCACAGAACAATGGATTAACTCCATTGAAAAGATATTCTCTATTCTGCAGTTCTCATAAGAAGAGAAGGTTGTACTGGCGGTCTATCATTTTTATGGGAAAGCTGATCAGTGGTGGACATTGATCAAGAATACAATGTCCCTAGAGGAAATTGATTCCATGGATTGGGAGGAATTCAAGAGGATGTTTTTCAACAAATATTTTCTTCAAACCCTTCATCTCAATATGTGTAGAGAGTTCCTCAGACTCAGGTAGAAGGAAGATGAGTCCATCGGGGCATATGAAGCAAACATTACAAGGATTTCAAGGTATGCCTATGGATTTGTCATGAACACTGAAATCAAGGTGGATCGCTTCTTTAGTGGACTAAAACCGAGTCTATGAAATGTTTTGGAAATTCAAGACATTGATAGTTATGAGGATATGGTCCGTTGTGCCCTCAAGGTGTAAATGGAGATTGGAGACTCTCAATGGTCTCATGGGCCTAGTGAGAAGAAGAAAAAAATGGGGAGCAACATGGGGGGTTCATCAAACAAATCCCATGATGTAAAGAAGCCTAACTTTCCCCTTTGCAAAAATTGTGGGAAGAAGAATCCAGGTGACTGTCTCAAGGGAACCAATAATTGATTCAAATGTGGAAAGTTTAGTCATCTGGACAAGAACTGCCGAAGGGATATGAAAAATACCACTAATGTTGAATAAGAAAGGAAGGTTCAGAACAATACTCAGCCTACAGTGCAGTGTTTCAACTGCAAGGAACTTGGGCATTATGCGAACAATTGCCCTAAGACGAGGGTTTTCATAGGTAATAAACAACAACCTCCAAGGCAACAAGGAAGGGATTATTCTATAACTACTGCTAAGGTGGAGCCGAACAACGATTTGGTGATATGTACACTAGTGATTCATTCAAGAATATTAGATTTACTATTTGATTCTTGTTCTACATATTCTTTCATATCTTGCAAGTTTAGTAGAACTATTCAAACACCACCTCAAAATTTGGAGGAAGACTTATTTGTGAAAATAGAAAATGGGGAGATCACTGTATCCATGGTTTATAACTCATCCCCGGTTAATATTTGTGGACCAAACCTCCCAAAAAATCTCATCATACTTCCTTTAGTGGAGTTTGACACAATATTGGGCATGGATTGGCTATCTTTGTACAAATCCAACATCAACTGTCGGGAAAGGGAAATCACTTTTCACATCCTGAAGCATCCTCTAATTCTTTATAAATTTAAGGAGGAACATGAGTCTCCTTTAGAATCTTCATCTCAAGTGTGGATATTGTTGCCTTATGAGCAAGCATATCTAGCTCAAATGATCGAGGCAAAGAAGAGAATCACGCTTGAAAACATGCCCATCGTGAGGGATTACACTGACGTATTCCCTGAAGAGTTTCATGATCTTCCTCCAGACTGAGAGGTTGAGTTATCAATTGAACTTATTCCTGGATCTCTGCCTATCTCAAAGACACCTTACAGAGTGGCCACCGTTGAGCTGGAAGAGATGAAGAAGCTGTTACAGGAGAATATGGTGAAAGGTTTTATACGCCTGAGTGATTCACCGTGGGGTTCTCTAGTGCTCTTCGTCAAGAAGAAGGATGGATCAATGTTCCTTTACATTGATTATTGTGAGCTCAATAAAATCATGATAAAGAACAAGTATCCCCTTCCACGAATAGATGACATGTTCAATCAACTTAGTGGGGCCAGTTATTGTTCTACGGTGGACCTTCAGTCAGGATATCACCAACTAAAGGTGATAAAGGAAGCCATACCCAAGACTGCCTTTCAAAAATAGTATATACACTATGAGTTCATAGTGATGCCCTTCAGACTCACTAATGATCTAAAAATTTTCATGGATTTAATGAATATAGTCTTTAAAGATTACCCTGACAAATTTATGGTAGTCTTTATTGATTATATTATGATATACTCTAAGAGCAAGGAGGAACATGAGGAGCATTTAAAAACTGTGTTAAATACATTGCGAAGAGAGAAGTTGTATGCAAATTACAGTAAATGTGATTTCTGGATGGAAGAAGTATCATTCCTAGGGCATGTTATCACTATAAAAGGGATATTTTTGGACCCTTCCAAGACAAAGGCAATTGAAGAGTGTCCTAGGAAAACTTCTGTAATAGAGATCCATAGATTTTTTGGTATAGCAGGTATTATCAGTGATTCGTGAAGAACATTTCATGATTGTCAAAACCAATGACCATGCTGACATGAAAGGGGGTAAAGTTTGTCTGGACCGAATAATGTGAGGTAAGCTTCAAGGAGAAAAAGAGAAGGCTAATCACTGCACCTGTACTCACATTACCAAAAAGTAGAGAAATTTTTGTGATATACAACGATAATTCAAAGAAAGGCCTGGGTTGTGTACTCCTGAAAAATGATAATGTGATAGCCTATGCCTCACGGCAGTTGAAGATCCATGAGAAGAACTACTAGAAGCATGATCTAGAGCTGGCGGCTGTGATTTTTGCCTTGAAAATCTAGTCATACTACCTTTATGGTGAGAAGTGTGATATATACACTGACCACAAGAGCCTAAAGTATATATTCACACAAAAAGACCTCAACATGCATCAAAGGAGATGGTTATAGATAATCAAGGACTACAATTGCTTTATTAACTACCATCCTAGAAAGGTGAACAAGGTAGCTACTGCTCTAAGAAGAAAAGAACCTATTACTCTATCCATGTTACGGATTGAGAAAGACCCTATCTTCTTCGATATGCAATGGATGGATTTAGAAATCATATGGGCAGGGACCTTACCCAAATTATTACGAAACCATATATCCAAGAGAAGATTAAAGAAGAATAAATAGTTGATGTAGAGTTACAAAATAAGGTCAATACAGTAAAGGAAGGGAAGCTGCAAGAGTTCCATATCAACGATGATGGTGCGATTTGGTTTGGAATGAAGCTTTGTGTGCCTTCATCACCTGAGATAAAGAAAGAGCTATTGGAAAATTCACATAGCTCAACATTCTCTATCCATCCTGGAAGTACCAAGATGTATCGTGATCTCCATGAACACTTCTGGTGGGACAACATGAAAAAGGAGATTGCGGAATATATATCAAGGTGCTTGGTATGTTAGAAAGTTAAATCAAAGTGACAAAAGTCCAAAGGGATGATGAAACCATTGCCTATACCCATGTGGAAATGGGAGAATGTCACAATGGACTTTGTCATGGGTCGCCCAAAGACTTCGAAGGGAAATAATGCGATATGTGTTGTGGCTGACCGACTCACCAAGAACGCCCATTTTATTACTATTCAGGAAGACCTATCTCTTGAAAAACTTGAAAAAATGTATGTGAAGGATGTGGTGAGACTGCATGGCATTCCAATCTCAATTGTCCTTGATCGTAATCAAAGTTTCACATCTAAATTCTGGAAGAGTCTTCAACATGCTTTGGGTACTGAATTAAATTTCAGCACGGCCTATCACCCCCAAACTGATGGCCAATCTGAAAGGACTATTCATAAGTTTGAAGATAAGCTAAGATCCTAATCTCTAGAATTCAAAGTTGGATGGGATCAGTATATTCCGTTGGTTGAGTTCACATACAAAAATAGTGTCCACTCAAGTATTTAGATGGATCCGTATGAAGCTCTGTATGGAAAGCGATGTAGAACACCAAACTGTTGGGATGATGTTAGAGAACGAAAGCTACTTGGACCCGATCTTGTGCAAGAGATGATAGAGAAGGTATACGTCATCCAGAAAATCATCAAAGCTTCTCACAGTCGGCAAAACAGCTATGCTGACAACCATCAAAGGGACTCGGAGTTTAACGTTGGGGATAAAGTCTTCCTTCGAATATCACCATGGAAGAGAGTCATGTGATTTGGGAAGAAAGGGAAGCTAAGCCCAAGGTACATTGGCCCCTTTGAGATCCTTGAACACATCGGAGCGGTGGGCAACCGACTAGCACTCCCACCTAACTTATCTCAAGTACACAATGAATTCTATATATCCCTCTTGAGAAAGTACATACCATTCCCCTCACATGTACTCAATCCAAAGGTGGTACCATTGGAGATTGATCCTTCTAATGAGGAACAACCAGTAAATATCTTAGATTATAGAGACAAAGTTCTACAAAATAATACAATGCACCTGGTCTAGGTCAAAGTGTTATGGAAAAACCAAAAGTTTGAATAAGAAACATGGGAACCGGAGGAGGCGATGAGGCAAAGTTACCCACATCTATTTTAATGTGGGAAGTGAAAATTTCGAGGGTGAAATTTCATAAGGGGGGAAGTATGTAACGACCCAATGTTTTTCAATGAAAATTCCCTTCTCATAAGTATGTCATAAAATCAAATTAAAACTCAACATAATGTACTAATAAGTGATAAGTGACCTCTAAACATAAGTTTAACACTTCTGTGTTTGGAATTTCAAAAATATGGCATACACGGTTGTAATAAGTAAGTTATTTGGAGTCCGATAAGAAAAAATTAATTTTTGGTGAATAGAAACCTACCCTAATGAATAGTAACATACCCTTATGAATAGTGATATACCCAAATTAATAGTAACATCTCTTATGATAGTATAAAAATAATATTCATGTTTGATGTACAATATACCTGTATTTTAGAATAAGTTAATGAATGTTTTAAAACTGGTTTTCATACTAAATTGTTATTTTAATTAAATATTAAAATAATAATATTTAGAAAATTGTTTTTGAAAAATGAAATTCATTTTTGGATTCAA
This sequence comes from Viscum album, assembly GCA_963277665.1. NCBI lineage: Eukaryota > Viridiplantae > Streptophyta > Magnoliopsida > Santalales > Viscaceae > Viscum > Viscum album. Next base: position 811,390,843 of record OY728135.1, read on the forward strand.
CATGTTGAAAAATGGTTAGGGTGAATTTTTTGGATTTTTCTGAAATACTTGAAATTTTGATGAATAGTAAAATACGATAAATTACAATAAATGCTAAATACTACATCATAGGTGATGTATGGCTGATGTAAGATGATAATCTCAAATCATCCTTGATTATTTTAGTATATTTGATTATAATTCTCAATTATTCATAGTCTTGGCCTTAAATAATAAACTAATACTTAAAATAATGGGAAAAAACCTCCCCTCCCTCACTATAAATACCCCCTCTCCTTACCTCTTTCCCACACACCTCTCAAGCCTTGTGCCTAGCCAAAATTCTGACAAAAAATCCTCCCAAGTTCCTTCCCCACGTCCATGTCCTTCTGGTCTTACCAAAAGGCCGAAATCAAAGGCCTTAAGAGGGATCTCAAACAGAGGAGATCGAAGGGTAAGGATCCCCTTTCATTTTCTAGTGTTTTATTTTCAATTTCCTTATTTTCTTCTACCCTCTTCCCCTTCCCTTACACAAAAGGCATGAAAGCTCCATAATATCATATATTCTATATGTTAAACATGTTTATAGAAAAAAATTCAAGCATCATGCCTCTTCTCCTCTCCCTCGCGTTCTAACATTAAAACATCGTCCGTAATCGACATCATGGATAATGTGTTTTCAAAAAAAATTTTCATATTTTTTTATGGTCATGAAACCATTTATGTTATGGTTGAAACATATTATTATATATGTTATATATCTTATTTATGGTTCTATAATCCTTATACACTCATGATATAAATAATAATATAAAACAAGTTAATTATGGGTAAAATCGCTAAAATTAATTCAAGCATTTATCATTAATGTCTTATGTCATGGTTCTCTTTCACTCTAATTAACCAAATGAGTTTTGTAACCATGTAACCTTATGTATTTTCACCAATTATATATGACATCAATTCTGGATGAACACTTTCATCTTACCTTTTATCCGAACCTAAATACAAGTGAACTGATCATTAAAACAGTGGAAACAAACGGACCCGAACCAAGAAATTGAACCTTATAATCAATCAAAATGGGTATAAATGAACTTAAAAGTGATATACTAAATATTTTAAATGTATATAAGGTTCTGGAAAAATTGATTAATAAACTTAATTTGACTATTCAGGTCATTAATATCAAGTGGAGAACACCAACAGACTTGAGTTAAGGGATCCTCCCCTTTTTACTCTTAATCAAGATTCTTCTATATGCTATGCATTTTTGTGTAATAACAGATTATGGGGTAAATTTATACACCTTCCCCATACTGAACTAAGTTTTTATAAGTGATTAGAAACCCCTTATCTCTCTCATCAATCCCTCTTAATTATACACGATACCATTCCAATAAACCATGATGGATTCTACCTGAACTTCCTTTATTCCTTCGGGTTGCTCTATCTTTCATTGGTTGTTGTCTTTTCTTTTATGTATAACTTAAAAATTCTGTTTATATTCTCTAATATCATGTTCCAATATTCATATCTTATTATCTTTCATGTATATACATTCTTATAAGTGAATCTCTCTTTGATACTTCCCAATAAGCACACTTGTTTTAGAGGAACTTCCCGAACTTTTACCCAATTTCAAGTGCACTCTATCTTCTGTTTTAAGACAAAATTTTATTCATAAATTCTGTATTTATATTATGAAAACATTATTGGTTCAATTATGGGTTTATATAAAATAATATATTTTCTACTATTTTAAAAAACTCTATAGTATTTTCCTTAAAACTGCACAAAACTGTTTTAATGCTAATGTTTCTAAAATACATTTATCATATGTTGTCACTTATGTTTGACACCAATTACCTTGTTATATGACTATTTTACCATATTAACGTCCATGTATTTTTAATTCTTTCCTTATATAGACACTTTCATGATAAGCCCATTGGTTATGATTGATGACATTATTGTGGTACCCAATTCTTTTCATGGGTACCCTTACGTTTATGTATGGTTGAATATATATGATTGTATATGTGGTAAGAATATTTATGTGGCAAGTATATTCATGAATATTTTGAGATGGGTGAGCCCAGATAGTGCTCCAATGCATTGGGTAAGGTTAAGTCTCATGAGATGCGATGTGAAATGGGATTGGCGGTTAGCCTTGACCCATACTGAAATGGGAAATCAGGATTGAAGGTTAGCCTTGACCCGTACTAAAGAAATGATTTATGATTCTTCCACATTTATATGATTCCATGTTTATATGATCCAATTCTTATATCAAATGATTTTTATAATTTTCATGCTTTTGATGTCATTATGTCATGCCTCCTAACTCATGTGCTTGAGATGTATCCTTATGTTCTTTCCCTTACTGGGCTTTTTAGCTCATCCCTTTGTTAATGTGTTTACCAGGGTAACCTATGCAGATGTAAGGGCTTAAAGGAAGTTAAGATCTCATTATAGAGATTAAAAAAAGAAGTTTTTTTATCCCCATGTTTTGTGTAGCTAGTCTTCCAAGACACTATACTTAACGATCCTTGGATTGTACTATGATGATGAATTATGTTTAAAATCATGAAATGTTATATGTAAAGGCTCTATTTTCTATAAGCACCCCATCCTACATAGAGATTCTAAGGGAAATCATAAATGCTCTGATCTCCCATTGGAGTCCCTTCTAAAAGGTTCAGGTCCTGAAGAAAGGGTCCCATACAATATCTGTAAAGTAATAGAAGAGGTATATAAACCTCATTGAGCACTCAACCACTATTAGGATTCCCTACTGTAAGTGAAGAAGATTCTATATTTTCATAGAGAGCAAGGTCACAGGGAAGAAATAATTTCTGAAAAGTCGTTCAAAGTAATACTAGGTGAGGGTTACCTACTCATGAGTTTGTATGGTAAAACTCTACCATCTCCCCACCAGGCCCTACAGAAGTCTCATGACTATAACTGCCATTTGTTCAAGTGGCGTCCTCACTAAATGGAAAACTCATGTCACCACCTCCATCCAATCCTTAGAAACCTAAGGATCTATCTATCCTCTAAACCTGGGAGGTCTCGATCTCCGGAACTCGTGTAAGGCATTGAGCCTATATGCATCCCCTACCGATAGTGTCGGTAGTTTCTTCCGGCCAACGGGCAGTGGTATTGATGGGACACCTCCGAAAGGTACTATCTCGGGAAAAAATCCTTGTATGGAAGCCTCATCCCTCTATAGACCATCCTCGTGGTCACCCACTGGAATTTTGGCTGGCTGTCCGCGTGGAGGCATCCTGTAAGAGATCAAGATGAACCAAGATCAATAGACTATACCTGGTGAGCTAACTCTCACTCAAAAAGATCATGGGAAAACACTCAAAGATGCATGTAACCAGTGTTTTCATGTACTGAATGATAAAGAAGAATTTGGGGTCCTGGTGTATGGATATGTCAGTCGCCACACCAACACCGGACTCCCTATCCTAAAAGCCAAACTCGAGACACTTAAAACTATTTCACCATTGTTGATGCTCCTTTCCGTCACATAGTCTAATGACTGAAAAAGGGGAATACCTTAAGCCCAAAGAGATTCATCCTTTGAAGAAACATCAAAAATTGACAAAGGAATGAACAAGGATTTCTTTAAGCATGGGTCGCGCAAGTTTCACCATGGTCACACAAGTATACTTGCACACGACATATTGGTTGCGCATGTGACTTGAGCGCCCTATTTTATTTTTACCCAAGGTCCTCAATGGCCTATAAATACCCCTTGTGGGCCCCACATTTCAAGGACAAAAAATCCAAATGTCAGATTTAAGCTCTCGGTGCCCTAGTCTTTTCTTGAAGTCCTCGGAACACTTCTAAGGTAATTTATTACCTAGAATGGAAGATATAAAGAGGGGGAACAAGGCCTAAGTGTTGAAATTCATCAACACTTGCGCGCCTAAGTGTCTAGCCCTTAGGGAAAATGGCCACACTTGAAATCCACCTTATCCCTTCAATAGAACTTGCACGCCACCATTTTGGAAGCCTTTAAGGATAATACTAAGTGATTGAGCCAAGTCTCGCCCAAGTATTAGCCTATTAGTTAACTGTCACCCAAGTACACCCTTGTCGTGCAAGTATACTTGCATGACCGGGAGTTGCGCGCCTGCCTATTTTTGGGTGCCCTTTCTGCCTATTCAACTCCTTTTCTTCAAATCCACCTCTCCACTTCATGATCTAGCCTTCGAAACCCTCTTTAAAGCCACTTATGGCATTGTTCCTTTGTTGGATTCCTTATCTCAAAGAAATTCTGTGGAATATCTCTCAAAACCTTGTGATTTATATAACTTTATATCACTATAGTTAGAGGTTACCTTCATTCAACCTCATCCCTTAAGATGAGAGAATCATTGATATGAGCATCTTTCTCAGGAATAAGCCCCAATCATAAATAAAGTTCCCCATAATGGGAATCCTCTTTAAGAGTAAGCCCCAAATTAAAACCTAAATCTCCGTAAAGCACATCTACCTTTATGGACCCTATTAATGGGAATCCTCCATAGGAGTAAGCCCCAAGTCCCCTTTAACTCTGGGCCTCCTTCTCAGGAGTTCGTCCCAAGTTATAATTTCCTTAACCTGGGCCTCCTTTTCAGGAGTAAGCCCCACTCACAAGTTTCTTTAACTCTGGGCCTCCTTCTCATGAGTAAGTCCCAAGTTATAATTTCTTTAACCCGGGCCTCCTTTTCAGGAGTAAGCCTTAGTCACAAGTTCCCTCAACCTCGACCTCCTTTTTCAGGAGTAAGCCTTAGGCTTAATTTCTTTTTGACATGGTCTTACTTATATGGAATAAAACCCAATCATAAATCCCCCCTAATATGGGCATCCTCCTCAGGGATAAGCCCCAAGTTAGAGTATCCAAATCTCTATAAAGAAAAAATACCTTTATGGACCTTGTTCTTAGGCTTCTCCCTAGAAGTAAATCCTAGTCTTCATCTACTTGGGTAGTCACACATACATAAGCCCAATATCATTCCTTGTGACCACATATTTCGTGGCACAAATTTTTAGGTTTACTGATACCTTTTGTTTCTCACACCGAGCATGAATCACGTGAGCATAGAGTGTAAAAGTAATTATGACACCTCTCTTTGGGCCGTTAAGCATACGTAAGCCCCCATATTTCTTAATCGAACTACGTGGACTTTGATCTCTTCCTTAAAAGTAGAGTACGTAGGAAAACTTTTTTAAGGTTCAAGCCCATCACCCATTAATTCTCATCCGTCCCATATGACATTAAACTATATCTTAATTCTAGAACTACGTGGGTTCTGATTCCTTTTCTAACAAGGATACATAGGTAGCCCATCTACGGGTACAATCCAAACTCAAAAATAATCCATGTCATTCTGAATGAAAATAAACTTCAAGTGCCCCACTAAGTGGCTTTAAAACAAGAATGGTAATCATAATGACCAAGAGATTTCTATATAATGTATTGAAGGATACCATTGACTATGAATCTATAATATATACAGATGATTCCCTATCAATGAAGAACCTAAAATGCATATAAAAGATTCTATAAATCCCATAAATATCAATCATTGATTGCAAATTATAAAGGAAAATTCATTTTCATACTTGGTAAATTAATAAGGATTCACGAACATAACTTAAATCTATAAGAGAGTCCCGGAGTAGACAATAATTCCCCCCAAAAAGGTGTGATGAGAATGACCTCCCATCCTCTCGACCAATGCAAATTATTAAGCCTCATCGATCCACAACTAATGGGCACCTACCTTTGAACAGTAGGTCCAAATGGATATAGAATCATTGGATGTTTCAGGTTATACGAATAAACCTATTAGAAACCGATTGGAATGTTTGAAACTTAAACAAACAAGGTCATCCCGATTTCTAGGAAAAAACAAAAATGGTGAACCCGACATGAATTCTTAACCAAGTTAAATGGTGTTTTAATTATTTCTTAGGCCCCTATTTAACTTAGTTTGAGGGCCAACAAAGCAATCAATAACATATGTGCTCATCCAAAAGATATAGTGGCCAAAATTATCTTGATTATGTCTATTATACCAAACATGCACTCTTTTCCAAGATCTCTCTATGTTACAGAGATGGCTTCTCTAAAGTTCACACCTATGAATTCATCTAGTGCTAATCCTACTAGATCCTCGTCTGATCTGAGGATGACATCACCTACTCAGAATCTTCAACGTTGGGTCTCAAATGCACTGGTTAAGGAATACCATCAACATGGTACCATTCCGAATCTAGAGGCCACTCGACAATCCCTCCAAGTCAATAATTCACCCCGGTTGTCCGGGTAGTGATGAATAGTGATCAAGAAGCAGGTGGTGCCAACCACCGTATCCATCCGTTTCAGGTTGTTATCCCTGGAATGAAATCACCAGTCCCTCCCATATAATGGGGATGTGAATGAAGAGGTCACTCAAGGCTTCGATTCAAAGAGACATGAGTCCTTCCCGAGGGATCCCATCAACAATCGTCGCCAGACTCGTGCGGAAGTGCACCCTAAACATGATGAGGGTATCACCTTTAGGGGTTCAACTCAGGTTCCTCAGACCTGAGCACGCAAGAAGAACCACCAGAGGTGAAATATGGTCAACAGGGAGTAGGTTATTATTTATTCCCCCTCCAGAGAAGTCCATCAAGTCAATGTGATGGCAAACAACGAGCGGACATATACACCCATCCGTCCTGATGTTACTTCCCAGTAGACTCTTCTGGAAGTAACACACCAATCCCACTAGGCAATTCTGGTGGAGTATTATAGGAAGGCATATACACTTATTTATAACCCATCAGCTAGTCAGTAGGCTCGTCTGACAACAACCAAAGAAGCTCGCCAATCTAATATGGTGGCAACTGATAAGCATAAACATACACCTATTTACAATCACTAATTATGTCAGTAGTCTCGTCTACCAGTATTTACGTAAATCCGTCAACCATACTTGATGGGGAAAATATAGCAGGCACATACACCTGCCAATGTTCATCAAGCCTGCCGACAGTCTCATTTGGTAGCACCCGAAGAAGTCAGTCAGAAAGCTCCGACGACAAATTTTGAGGAGACTCAACTCTCTTCCCCTATGCATAATTACTGTCAGAATTCATTGATAGGAAAAGGAGGACAGGAGCATGCACATACACCTACTCCAGACATGGAATGGAAGTATATTCCCGCTCTAGCAGCTGAAGTCACCAAGTACATTCTGACGATGGTAAAAGAGCGAGAAGCAAATCCCTGCCCATATTCTGAATGCCTATCAGAATATAATAACAAATTCAGCAGCATCACAGGGAAAGAAACATAAATCTATCCCTATCAGTGGAGTGACTCATCAACATTTCACTCTGGATCAGATACACATCTCTGTTCTAGTCCAGGAGGGTTGTGGGGCATACTCCCCCATGTCATGCGGACAATCAAGTCGGGCACATACACCCAATTTGAATGGAGATAATTAGCCTAACCTGACTATTTCTCCTAAGTAGGTACATAAACCTATCCATAATAACCAGTTTTGTCATCAAGTGGTTCCCAAATTGAGTAATAATGCGTCTAAGAAAAAGACCCATTTAGCATAGTCGAGAAATCAAGAGCCAATCTTCAATAAGGCCTTACTTGATGATGGAGTTCTTGATGCACTCGGAAAATTGTCTGTTGCAACTCAAGATTCTACTCTCTCATTTCCCAATAGTGGGAACAATAATTCTGAAGGTCTTAATTAGACACTTCCCCATAGAATGATTGCTTCATGAAATTTCGGTCGATCTTGAAGTATCATCTTCAGATGAGAGTCACAATAACCCTATGTGTTTCCAGAATACTAAGGAGCAATAGGATTCAACTTCTGTTGTAACCCACCATGGTGGTCCTCCCCATGATGATGATGAATTTAGCTGTAAAAGTACTCTCCGCAGTAGTAATTCACATTGCCTAGAAAACTCTTCAAAGGACAATGCAGTAATGAGAAAGCCCTCTTATCTTGTGGAACTTTCAAATATGAAGCTATTCATGTATAATGCTTTACCGATAGCAGGTGAAATACTATCTCAACCAGAAGATAGCCCGAGGTGTAGGTCATTCTTCGAACCACACCTGAGTCATGCATCTTATAATTTGATAAATAAATTCTCTACCAATCTTGTTGAATCTGATGAAGAAACAAAGAAGCATCAGCTCTAGTCTAATCAGGTAGAAGAATCTTCATCATATTATAAGGATGCAGTTTTGAATATGATAAACCAACTGGCGGATGGTGAAGTACCAGTCATGTTTTGGCCTTTGGCTGACTCTCAATATGATATTCTAGAAATGTTGATGGAAGATTGTATTCATGATATTCATCTCAACATGTGGAAAACTCTTTGAAAATTGAAAATGAAAATATTATCTTATGATGAATATTAAAATAATTTCAAGATAATATAAGGGTTGAAACTCCAAATTGATTTGGCATCTCTCTCAGTTTCCTGATATCCAAAGGATGGAAAGCAGCAGAGAGCCCTTCAACGTTCATGACTTGGCGCACTAAAAACATTGCGCCAGCTAATTTATAATGCCCCATCTGGTATTCATATCAAGGGATGGGGTGTTCATGGGGCACTGCAATTCACTGTGCTCTCTAGTCAATATAGCCCGCCAAAAGTGGTCTCATGCAATGTTATTTCACATGGTCGAACACAACCAACTAGTTTGTGTGTAATCAGATGCTTTCTCAAGAATAGACCTCAACTAGTTCTTTTTAAAGTCAGGCATACAAAGAACAAGTTTTCAAATTACTCTTGCATCAAAAAAATAAGAATATCGAATCGACTTCTCATTTAGAGTAGGCACATCATCAAGTGAAAGAAGTGTTAGAAATCATCCAGCGGTCATTTGAGCCAGGTGATTTGAGTGGATGTAGGTTGATGCATCCAACCAATTTTTAGACTAAGGTCCGCAAAATCAAAAAGAGATTTTAAGAAAGTCTTAGACGTAGTAGCTCAAGAGCCACCCCATCTTACCAGACTGGGGAATCTTTTAACCCAACCCTCCGAATCAATAAATAGGATTCGAGGAGTTGTGTAAGAACAACAGGAACAACCCCAGTCCACTGGACTGGGGACTTTTTCAAATCCTCAATATCTTCCTCAATGAAAGTCAGTATTCTCTTGATTAGGGAAGAATCCACAAGAGTAACGCAGAGCCGAATTATCAAGAGATTCACTCAAAATTACAGTTCATCAAGAAGTTCCCAAGGGATCAACTCAACAAAAGGTAGTGCCTCATAAAGGACATGGAAGAAGACAATATTGAAAAAATTCCGATAGAAGGGATACAATGCGTTATGCATCAATGAATGTCATAAATGTCATTTTCACTGATCCCCCAGAACATGAGGCTCACTCAAAGGGATCAGATGAAGAGGTTCCTGTTCAAGAGGCTGTATGCACTGAAACAAATGAGGAAGGTGTGCGTACCTAGAATCAAAGGCTTACCCAGAATCTAGGTATTCCTTCAAATAACCAACTCCCTCCTATCCGAAAGGTATCCAATAAGGGGGAAGGAAAATGTCAGGTTACATTCCACCCTACCTCTCGAGAATGCTAATCACTCTTATTAGAGTAAAGGTTCACACAACAAGAGGAGGAAATGAAGGAGTTAAGGAGGTTGAATGCATAACTACTTCAAGGTAGTCTTTCTCCTAAGTGTACTGGAGTTAGTCAGTAAATGGAATTTGTTGCAGCTACTAGGATGGATCAAGAATATGCCCCCTTTACCAGTACACCCTCACAGGTCCAGTCCTCTGGGATATATGCAACAACAAATGACAATACTACCATCAGTGGCAGTCCTGGTCGCCACACCCGTTCAAACTCCAGTTCTTGCACCCACACAGGTCCAAGCCCAACCCGATGTTTCTCAAAATTTAATGACTACCATTGAGTAATTAACTGATCGGTTGGAAGCTATGGAAGGAAAGTGTACACCAGTTCAACTGGTGAAGAGATATTACCCTAAATGGGTAGATGCAATTCCTCCCCCTTCAAATTTTTCAAGTACCACATTCCCAATTTTTAATGGTTCAGGAGATCCAAAACAACACTTAACACATTTTGTTTCTCATTGTGATCCTATGATGGGAACGCCTCAACAACAAGAAGCAGTTAAGCATATGTTTTTTTACAGTCATTACAAGGAGCTGCTTTGGTCTGGTATACAAGATTGCAATCCCGGTCAATTACTGGGTGGGAGGATATCCGTCAAAAACTCCTTCTTCAATTCAGCTCAACATTTCCAAAGACGAAAGTTTTTGATCTTACAAATTGTAATCAAAGGAAAAATGAAAGAGTTTCAGATTTCATTTCTTGGTGGAATGGATTAACATATTCATTAAGATTAACACTCCCTCAAGAAGAATTGTTGCCAATATGTGTGGAAAATTTTTCATGATGAATTACACACGTCGTTGATCCCTGTGAAATACACAAGAGGGTTTCGAGACCTTACTTCAATAGCTCAGCAGATTGAAGACTCTTTTATAAAGTTTGAGGGTAAAAATCTTGTAATTCCACTAGTTCTAGGAAAGAGAATGGGGAAAGCAGAGACTGCTATAGTTATGATTAAACAAGCACTTATACTTTCTTCCACTTCAAAATATTCATCATATAAAAGGGATCCACCTCCTGAGCATGAACAACAATGGCCGCCTCACCAAGATGATCAAAGAGATCAAAGTCAGAAACTGTTTGAAGATTTTAAGAACAAATTTATTCTTTCTGGAATGAAAAAGTTACTGGTTACTTCATTTCAGCTCTGGAAAACAATTTGGTTCAGTTTCCAAGGCCAAAAAGGCTGAATAAGGAAGGAGATGAAGACCACCCCAACTATTTCCCGTTTCATCAGATGTTGGGGCATCCTATTCAAGAGTGTTTTGTCTTCAAAGACCTCCTGAAAAAGTTGGTGGACTCTGGACAGGTAAACCTGAAAGGTTCTTCAACCCAAGTAGCATGTGTTACTACTACTGATCTGTAGGAAGAAGGTGAGTGGCATGAAGTCAAAAGTAAAAATGTGCAAAAATATAATTATTGGATGTTCAGGAAAACGATCAACTGAACTCATGCCATTTTACAAACACAATTGAAGATACAAATTATGTCTTCTGCTATGAATTCCACAGCAAAAACCCCTTCATCAAAAGGAAAAGATTCAAAGAAGCAGCATAATTTGAATAAAGAAGAACAATCAGAAGAAGATGAGTTCATGTCAAATCCTAAATTGTCTTTGACTCTGGCAGATTTTATGCCATCCACTTCAAAAGTAGAGGCACCGCCCCATCAAACGACATGGCCTGAATTGGATAATTAGGCATAATCTATATCAAATGATGAGATGATTTTTGGATCTGTTAATATCATTCATTTAACAGATCCTTATGCCCGTCACAGTTTTGATCTCGATGAGTCAAATTTACCTGTATCAAACATAGGAATTAGAGGAAGGGACAGAGGTCTAGGTTACATGGGAAGACGTGGATACCCTAGAAGCCACTATTTCAATTTTACCCCGGCCAGAACTGTCTATGTGGCCGAAACCTATGGCAAAGCCCTTTAGTGGGATCAACAAGAACAAGCATGTTCTTCCACACATGGCAGATTCAGTCCTGGCATAGTTATTTTGGAATATCAGTTAGAGGTTACACCTTCTTCCTCTCAGCAGGTAAATAGAACTAGTCAGTTTAATCTTCCAAATCTAGGGCTATTTCTAACTCCTACCCTAATACAAGATGCATCTACCTCAAAAGCATCAACTTCTAAGGGACCTGCGAAACCACATGTTCTTGTTGGTAAACACAGACCTTTAAATCAAAAGTATGATGTCCTAAAACATTTTTCCCAAGTACCGTCCATGTTATCAATTCTGGATGCCTTGAATTTATCAAAGGATCTTTGGGAGGCACTTATTGAGGATTTGTTAAGTACTTAGAAATTCAAAACTGAAATTGCTGCGGCTGAAGTCTACCATGTAGAGAATTATCCTACAGAATGACATGTAGTGAAATCTTTTACAGATGAGGATGAAGATGATGTTATACATGGAAATATCAGACCTTTATATTTATCTAGAAAGGTCAATGATGTTGATATCCGACGATCTTTCATTGATAATGGACCAGAAGTAAACCCCATCCCTATTTGTACACTTCGTTGATTGGGCCTCAACGAATCTGATTTATCTCCTTCTATTTTGATGTTACAAAGATATTATAAAAATGAACAAGAACCGTTGGGTGAGATTACACTCAGAAAATAGTTTGCAGACCTTTTACCCAATTTATATTTCATGGTTTTTCTTCATGACACAACCTTCAACATTTTGCTTGGAAGACCTTGGCTACATCAACATGTGGCCATACCTTCATCATACCATCAATGTATCAAATATTATTTCAACGGTCAAATTAGGACATTGTATGGTGATAAATCCCCATTCAAAACATGTGAATCTCAATACATTGAGGTAGAATTCTATCACATGGAAGGAAAAGATAAATCCATGACAAAGGAGGTTTCCAAAATTAATGCTCCATATGGTTTGGAAAATATTCCAGTAAACCCATTCATACATGTGAGTACAGATTATGTGTTTCCTATCAGTCAAATTGATAGGATAGACCCAAATCCCAATACTCTTTTGGAAACTTCCATAATGTAAATTACAACAACCATGCCAGATAGCATGGGAGAAATTGTTGATTCACCAAGCAATGATGAAAGCTCAAATGGAGATATCCTAATTTCATCTTCTGAAATCTAGAAATTCTATACTTCATTAGCCAGGCCAGTAGAAGTTATAGAAATGTCAGAGATGAACGATGATGTCTATTCTTAATCCATCATCTCCTCTTTATTACAAAATGAACACCCTTCATTATTAATAGGGTCAGAAATGGTAGCGTCTTATTTAGGATGTTCAAGTTTTAACTTCTTTCCAAATCATGGAAATTCTGCTTCCTCATATACTATGAAAGTAAAAATAAAAGAAATAACACATACTGAATAAGAAGAGGAAGATCTCAGGGATTCTCCTCTAGCATTTGAAGAGGGTATCTCTACCATTGTGGATGAACTCAGAGAAGTAAATCTGGGTACAAAAGAAGATCCACGCCCAACTTCAATTAGTGCAGCCATGACTCTTGAAGAGAAATAATTGTATACTTTATTTTTAAAGAAAAACCGAGATGTATTTTATTGGAATTATACAGAAATGCCAGGTCTGGTTCCCAATGTTTCCACTCATCATTTGGGTTTTCCAGAAGAACATTGAGGATTCAAGCAAGACGCAAGGAGAACACACCCAACTTATGCTTCCAAAATTGAAGCTGAAGTGGATAAGATTATCAAGGATAACTTTGTAAGAGAAGTTCAATATCCCAAATGGATGGATAATATTGTCCCTATGGAAAATAATAATGAAAAAATTAGAGTTTCCATTGATTTTAGAGATCTTAATTGGCATTGTCCCAAGGATGATTTTCTAGTTCTGATCACAGAACTCTTAATTGATGCAAAAACTGGCTATGAAGCACTCTCTTTCATGGATGGATATTTAGGGTATAATCAAATCCAAATTTCTCCAGATTATGAAGAGTCTATAGCTTTTAGATCCCCTTAGGGTGTGTTTTGATATCGGGTAATGCCCTTTTGCTTGAGAAATGCAGGTGCAATGTATCAACGTGCCATGCACCGTATATTCAAACCCTTTTTAGGAAAATTTATTGAATGTTATGTGGATGATTTGGTGGTTAAATTCAGACAATGTTCTAATCACTTGGATGATTTGGAAATCATATTCCACAAACCTCGACAACACAATTTAATGATTAACCCCTTGAAATGTGCTTTTGGGGGGTAACCTTAGGAAAATTTCTCGGCTCTGTTGTATGCCATCATGGTATCAAAGTTTATCCTGAGAAGAAAAAATAAATCCTTGGTATGTCACCTCCTCAAAATTTGAAAGAATTAAGAGGAATTCAAGGATACTTGGCCTATATTCGGCATTTCATTGCAAATTTGGTAGGCAAATGTTTACCCTTTACCAAATTAATAAAGAAGGTAGTCACCTACTGGTGGATAGAAGAATGTCAAGAAAAATTTAATATTATTAATAAATATCTCTTGAGTCCACTGGTATTAATGCCACCTATTGAAGGAAGACCACTTATTCTTTATGTGACAGCTTTAGAGTGATCATTGGGTGCCTTACTTGCCCAAAAGAATGATGCTGGGAATAAAAAAAACCTTTACTATCTCAGTCGGACAATGCTTGAAGTAGAAACCCGATATTCAAGTATTGAAAAGTGCTGCATGGCACTAATCTTTGTAGTTCAAAAATTGAGACACTACCTACAACATCATGAGGTCCACTTAGTATCTCGCAATAACCCGCTCAAATTCATCCTTAGTCATCCAATGCTTATAGGACATTTTGAAAGGTGGGTAGTTATTTTGCAGTAGTTTGATATCCAGTATGTGTCTCAAAAGGCAATAAAGGGCCAAGATCTAGATGATTTCCTTACTGAACATCCTTCAGTAGAAGATACATCTTTAGATATTGAACTTACTGATGAGGAAGTATTCACTATTCAAGATAATCCTCAAACATGGGAAATTTAATTTGATGGTGCTTCCAGAATTCCAACAGGGAAGAAATTGGAAGATCCTAAATTCAACAATGTTGGGTTAGGAATTGTTCTTATTTCCCCAGAAAACTCAGTGCTACCCTATTCCTTCTTGTTCTTGGGAGGCAGTACAAATAATGAATTAGAATATCAAGCTCTCATCACAGGCTTGGAATTGGCGCTTCATGCACAGGTGAATCACTTAAAGGTTAAAGGTGTTTAAGACCTGGCAGTCAAACAAGTCAACGGGGATTATTCCATCAAAAAAGAAGAGTTAATCCCTTTGCATGATTATATCAGAGAATTAATGGCGGAATTTCCCTTAGAACTGACATTTTCTTATATCCCGTGATCCCAAAATGCTCAAGCTGATGCACTAGCTAATGTAGCTACGACCCTCGAAGATCCAAATCATGATGAAACAGTCATCATTATTGCCCACCGTCAAATAGTTTCACCATATGTTGAAATGATAAAATAGGAAATCAATGAAATTAGTCCCATTTCTGAACCATATGGTCATACTACAGGATGTATGATACCTATCAGGGAATACCTTCAAAATGTAACACTCCCACCTGATAGATCCGAGAAAGAACAAGTCCAACATAGTGTGGTCAATTTTACTCTTTATGATAGCCCAGGTCACCTAGAAAAAATTCTCTATAAAAGAGATTTTGATGGAATTATCTTCAGATGCATTGATGGTGAAGAGACAATGACTGTCATGAAAGAAGTACATGCAGGAGTCTGTGGTTCCCACCAGTCTGGACATATACTATCTGATCAAGTTTGAAGGCTTCAATACTTTTGGCCTTCAATGATACTAGATTGTGTTGATTTCAATAATAAGTGTCATTATTTCCAAGTATATGCCAATTTCATTCATCAACCCCCATAGTTTCTTCATATAGCTAAATACTCATGGCCATTTGCCACATGGGGAATGGATGTAGTGGGACCTTACCCTTTAGCTACATCAATGCAGTTTAAGTATATTCTTACTGCTACTGACTTATTTTCCAAAGGGTTAGAGGAAATAACTCTCAAAGAAGTCAGTTCTAAAAGCATTGTTAGCTTCATCAAGTCTAACATCTCTACCAGATTTGGTGTCCCTCATACCATATTGACAGACTATGGCACCAACTTATGTTCATTTGAGGTAAGGAAGTTGTATTAAGAATACAACATCGAATCCAACCATTCATCACGGTATCATGAAATGGGAAATGGCCAAATAGAGGCCTTCAACAAGACTCTTTCAAATATAATGAAAAATATGGTGGAAAAAGATAAGAAATCATGGCCTGATAATCTTTTTCATGCTTTATGGTCTTATAAAACCACCACTCGCACTACTACGCGGTCAACTCCATATTCATTGGTAAATGGAACAGAAGTAGTCTTTCTCATTATGGTCCAATTACATTTGCTCAGAGTATCCATTTGTGATCAGTCATCTATAGATGAACAATCTCAAAAGCGATTGGATGAATTGGAATGACTAGATGAAAAAACATTGTGCACCTTGCACCACTTGGAAGTCTATGAGAATCGAATAGCATGGGATTTCATCAAAAAATTTCATCTTCGTTCATTCATTCATGGAGAATTGGTATTGGTCCTCAGAACTCCAATGATACCAGGGAAGAAACCTCCAAAGCTTGAGCCAAAATGGGAAGGACCTTATTCAACACACAAGGTCTACTCCAATGGAGCTTATTATTTAATCTCAATGGATGGAGAACTCATTACAACTCCAACCAATTCCAAATTCTTAAAAACGTATTTTGTGTAATACAAATACTTACGTCCTGCAAGACGTTAAACTGCATAACCATCATCCTAGCTACATCACACTAAACAATGCAACACCAATAGTCCTCACTGCAAGACTTTAAACTGCATAGTCCCCTCATTCGTCCAATATGACGTTAAACTGTGTCCCCCTTTTCATCCTACATGATGTTAAACTATACATGTTCATCCCACATGACGTTTAAACTGTGAAAAATTACCTTTGACATCCTACATGATGTTAAACTATATCTAGTCTCTTATATGTCTACATGAAGTTAAACTGTGCATCGTTAGGGTTGTTTCTACCTCTTGTTTCTCACACTAAGCATGACTCACGTGAGCTTAGAGTAAGCTTCAACCATAACACCCTCTCTGGGATGCTAACCATGCATAAGTCCCAACACCATTTTTGGGTTGTCCTCAAATACAACTCGATCACCAATTCATTCTTAATTGAACTACATGGACTTTGATTCTTTCCTTCTAGGCTGGTTGCATAGGCAACCACCCGAGGTTCAATCCCAAAACAATCTCTTCACATCGGTTCACCTCTGTCTCATACGATGTTGATCCGTGACGTATCCCAAAACCTATATCTTCACATTGGTTCATCTTCATCCCACATGATGTTAAACTGTGTACGTCTCCTTTTGTCCCTACTACATGATACTAAACTGTGCAGCACCATCATCTTTGCTATACGACGTTAAACTATATAGTCCCCCATTTCCCCTTTCCAGAGAGGGAATCATAATTGACATTTATCTCCAATTATTTCATATTTAAAAGACAAAAAGCATACATGGTAATTCCCCAACCTTTAATCTTGGGTCAAACCATCATCACACGAAAGTCTCCTTTCACCCTTCACGTTTACAAACCAAATCTTTACAGAGGGTATTTCAAGAACTACACATGGATTGATTCCCATCCTTATGGGATATGTAGAAAAGTTCAAGCATCCCTCAAATCCAGCCCCAAGTCTTTGGGCCTAACCCCAAATTCCACTTTCAGTCCCTTGGCTGAAAATCCCCCCCTGTGAAAACATGAATGTGGTATGAAAACCCTGGTCTTCATTCACATCACATTTATAAAACACACACTATGTATTCCTTATTATGGTTCGAACTCTAAGACCTTAAACTAAGATCTTATACATTCTCATCCCACATGACATTAAACTATATTTCAAGAACTACGTATGGCTTGATTCCCATCCTTATGGGTTACGTCGTGAAGTCCAGTACCTCAATTCTGGACCCAGTTACAACATGATTATGGTTAGAATTGGTTTTTGTATCTTCTACATGCATTGGACAATGCTAATTTTGATGTATCATAATCCTAACCTTAAATACTTGCAGATCTCCATAACCCTTTTCTTGACATCTGGTCACAAAATGTTTGATACCCAGGAATTCTTTTTCCTGACTATGCAGCACCTGCCCTTAGGCGTCCTAGCATAAGTAGTCTACATAACAGACTTATCAGCCAAAAGATACTATTATTTGACTATGCAGTAAATGCCCTTAAATGGACCTGTATAATTCAACCCCCTAACGGGTTTGTCAAATAGTGGTAACTTCATTCTTGGGATAAAAACATCATTCTTCCTTATTTTTCTTAAAGTCAATATGTAGGGATCCACAAAAATATCCCTCCTTAACATGTTTTTTCCCATGCTATTTTTTATGATATGAAAGTATTTAAGTCTATGGTTTATATTTCCCTTCCCTACGGTTGGGTCATACATTCGGAGGAGTGAGATTCACCTAATTCTTCTACAATATTGATTGGGAATATCCTCTCCATATTCAAGTACCTCTCTCCATATAGAAGACTCTATGATTTGGAAAATTTGAATCTCCATAAACATTCACTGGCTTTTTAGCAGTAGAAAAGTAATATTTTTGAGAGTTCTTTTGCCTAACTATGAAACTCGTGCCCCTAGGCGGCCTTGTATAAACAAGTCTGCATAATGGACCTGTCAGACAAAAGATGATATTATTTTACTATACAGCCAATGACCTTAAGTTGCCCTATGTATTTTCAACCCCCTAACAGGTTTGTCAAATAATGGTAACTTCATTTTTAGGAAATAATTTCTCTAATTCTTTAAGTACTTTTCCCATGTCATTACTCATATTAATAATTTCTTAAGTCACAGTTTACAATTTTCCCCTCCATACTCGAATGTGGTAATATGTTTTCTAAAAAATTATCTAGTAATTGAGTCAATTTTTAATCCATTCGGTCAAAGCTATTTGGCCTTAAAAATTATCATTTTTATGTCTGATGTGCATGACATTAAACTGCCCACAAAAGATAAGGGAACTCTTAACAAAAGTCAAGTCCCAGCTCGCTAAAACGTACATATTGTATGATTTAGGCAATATTGAGAAAATTAAAAGATATAAAGTTTGTAGGGTTATTTTTATAATCCCAGAAACTATCCAACTATGCATACTAGGACCATTGGATTAGTTAAAATTATTTAAAGTAGGTGGGAAAATAATTCAGACACAAATGATTGAAGATGAAAGTGTTTTTAATTGATGCACATGAGTTAGAAAGACATCCACAAATTAGATTCTCTTCTCTTTTTCAAGAATTACAAGAGGCTTTAAACATAACTCTTAATTTGATTTACGGAATCTTGAGCTTTATAAACAGCTACCTAGAATTCATTTATTCAACTGGATACAATAAGAGACGCAATGATACTAGCTCTTCTTGAAACAATTGTAAAAGAATGTTCTTGAGTGTGGTTTGAGAAATTTTTTTGCTGATCAAACAGTGACTCTATTTCTGTCCAAGAGACTTGAAATATGGAAACATGGATTTGAGAAAGGACCATTGGAAGAAAAGAGCCGTTTAGAGAGAGTAATCTCTTTTCATATATTGTTCTAATGTCATGATAGTCTTCTCTCCACCAATCGGCAGCAGAAAACATATCAGCCCAAGGGTTTTCTATTTTCATATTTGAAAAGAAATGGAATGGAGGAAAAATTTGAAATTTCACACCATTTTTGATGCTATTAATGCTTTGCATAACCAAAATAGAGGGATAGAAGTGAAATTTCATCTTGAGCATATAGTTCTTTGGATCTGGAACGTTGACTCCTTGCAGATGACCATGGCCATATAGAGTCACATAGATGCTCTGTGGGAAATTGACATAATAATTTTTCAAGTGCTTGGACAAATCTGGGAGACTTATTTCGCAGATATCATAGTAATCATGGAAAATGATGTTCATCATGTCATCAATCCTCTTGTTAGCCATTTCATTAGCCATTCCAATTCTTCTGGGAGCCATTGAATCTTTACAAAGGTCAAATAATTAACTATTAAGTAAGTTGATTTTTCATAAAATTTGTGAAGAAATTAGAAAAAATGGATAAGGAATTATGGTGCACAAGTCCCATGTTAGCGCACAAGTTTAATCCGGTCGCGCAAGTATGGGAATGCAGGTATCACTATGAAAGTCCAAATACCTCTACAAAAGCACGACATAAAGAAACAATGAACTGCGGATAGTGTGCTTGCATGACGAGAACCACTTATGAGATGAGAGTTGGAAGATTTGAAAGCTAGTTGCTTTGGGAGAAAATGGACGCATATTTATAGACAAGGACACACCTCTACGTGTCTAAGCCTGCGCGGCTCACACCTACGTGCCGCTCCCTGCGCGCTCAACACCTGCGCGCACAAAAATTCCTTGGTTTTCTCTATTACCTCATAGTAAAATCCTCCTTCCTTTTTTGGATCCAACTCTGAGGGGGGACTTTTGTTGATGCTCCTTTCTATCACAGAGCCTAAAGACTAAAAAAGGGGAATACCCTAAGCACAAATAGATTCACCCTTTGAAGAAACATAAAAAATTGAAAATGGCATGAACACCGATTTCTTTAAGCAGGGGTCACACATGTTTCACCATGGTCACGCAAGTATACTTGTAAGCCACATATTGGTAGCGTAGGTGACTTGAGTGCCCTATTTTATGTTCACCCAAGGTCCTCAATGGCCTATAAATAACCCATTATGGGCCCCCCATTTCGAGGATGAAAAATACAAAAGTCAGATTTAAGCTTTCGATGCCCTAGTCTCTGCTTGAAGTCTTCCGGAAACTTCTAAGGTCATTTCTAACCTAGAATGGAAGATCTAAAGAGAGGGAACAAGGCCTAAGTGTTGAAATTCATCAACACTTGCATGCCTAAGTGTTGAAACCTTATGGGAAATGGCGACACCTACGCGCCACCTTATCGCTTCAATAGAACTTGCACGCCAACCTTTTGGAAGCTTTTAAGGATAATACTAAGGGCTTGAGCCAAGTATCGCCAAAGTATTACCCTATTGGTTAACTATTTCCCAAGTACACCCATGTCGTTCAAGTATACATGCGCGACTAGGACATGCGTTCCTGCCTCTTTCCGGGTGCCCCTTCTGCCTATTCAACTATTTTTCCTTAAATCCACCTCTCCTCTTCAAGATCTAGCCTTCAAAACCCTCTTACAAGCTACTTATGGAATGGTTCCTTTGTTGGTTTTCTTATCTGAAAGGAATTCTATGGAATATCTCTCAAAACCTTGTGATTTATATAACTTTATATCACTATGGTTAGAGGTTCCCTTAATTCAACCTCATCCCTTAAGATAAGAGAATCTTTTATATGGTCATCTTTCTCAGGAATAAGACCCAATCATAAATCAAGTTCTCCTTAATGTGTATCCTCCTTAAGAGTAAGCCCCAAATTATAAACCTAAATCTCCTTAAATCACAACAACCTTTATGGACCCTATTAATGGGAATCCTCCCTAGGAGTAATCCCTAAGTCCCCTTTAACTATGGGCCTCCTTCTCAGGAGTAAGTCCCAAGTTATAATTTCCTTAACCTGGGCCTCCTTTTTAGGACTAAGCCCCAATCAAAATTTTCTTTAACTATGGGCCTCCTTCTTAGGAGTAAGTCCCTAGTTATAATTTCCTTAACCTGGGCCTGCTTTTCAGGAGTAATCCCTAGTTACAAGTTCCCTCAACCTGGGCCTCCTTTTTCAAGAGTAAGCCCCAGGCTTAATTTCTTTTTGACTTGGGATTCCTTCTCAATAAAAAAACCCAATCTTAATTCCCTCTAATTTTGGCATCCTCCTCAGGAGTAAGCCCCAAGTTAGAGTATCCAAATCTCCATAAATCACAAATACCTTTATAGAACTTGTTCCTAGGATTCTTCCCAGAAGTAAATCCTGGTCTTGATTCTACTTAGGCAGTCACACATACATAAGCCCCATATCATTCCACGTGACCACATATTTCATGGCACAAACTGTCACGTTTACTGATACCTATTGTTTCTCACACCGATCATGACTCACGTGAGCTTAGAGTATAAAAGTAATTATGACACATCTCTTTGGGCCATTATTCATATGTAATCCGCCATATTTCTTAATCAAACTATGTGGAATTTGATCTATGCCTTAAAAGTAGAGTATGAAGGAAACCTTTTTAAGGTTCAAGCCCATCACCCATTAATTCTCATCTGTCCCATATGTCATTAAATTATATCTTAATACTCTTACTACATGGGTTCTGATTCCTTTTATAACAAGGATACGTAGGTAGCACATCTGTGGGTATGATCCCAACTCTTAAATAATCCATGTCTTTCTGAATGAAAATAAACTTCAAGTGCCCCACTGAGTGGCTTTAAAACCAGTATGGTCATCATAATGACCAAGAGATTTATATATAATGTATTTAAGGATACCATTGACTAAGAATATCTAATACATAAAGATGATTCTCTATCGATGAAGAAACTCAAATACATATAAAATATTCTCGAAATCCCATACATATCAATAATTTATTGCAAAGTCTAAAGGAAAATTCATTTTCAGACATGGTAAATTAATAAGGATTCACGAACATAACTCAAATATATAAGAGAGTCTCGAGGAAGACAATAATTCCCCCCAAAAGGTGTGATGAGTTCGAACTCACATCCTCTCGACCAATGAAAATTATTAAGACTCATCAGTCCACAACTAATGAGAACCTACCTTTGGAAAGTAGGTTCAAATGGATATAGAATCATTGGATGTTTCCAGTTCTAAGAATAAACCTGTTAGAAACCGATTGGAATGTTTGAACCTTAAAGAAATGATGTCATACCCATTTCCAGGAAGAAAAACCCATAAAAGTTTTTAAACTCCTAGTCCATATGGTATAACTAACAGCCATTCATACCACGTTTTCACAACCCATACCCCAGGGCCCATGTTGTGACTACCCCAATCCAACCTTCCATAGGCCATGGGTTGGAGACTACTACTGAGAAGGCATATCCCAAAAGATAAGGAATTTCTTTTAAACCTGTACACATGCACACAACACAAACCGTGGAAAGGTAAATACTAAATAAACCACAAAATCACTGATAAAACTACTTAAGGTAAAGTAAAAACTGAAAAGTAAAAATGGGACCAGAATACAAGACCAAAACCACAAAGGAAAGTACAACTTCCAAGGTTTCACTACTCAAACCCAATTGAAGGGTATGTGGAGGGTAGCAATTTTTAGCCGTAGAAGTACGTCCCGTCTATCCTATCTCACTGGTCACCACCTAGTCCCAGACCACTAAGGTCTCTATCAATGCATAAATCACTTTCACAAGATATGAAAAGTGTGGCGAAATCCTATTCTAGGGTGAGAAACATTATATTTAGTCAGGACCCCAACCCACAAATGAAAGACTGCGAACCAAGACCGCCTAGTAAGATCACACGTAAAGACCAAAAAACAAAGATAGATCACACCAGGTATAACTTAAAGTATAGAATGTAAGATTTTTAGTCATAAAGTTGAATCATCTTGTACAGCTCAGGGGCTCATCCCTGATGAGACACTATGGTCTGTTTGGCTATTGAACCACTGAGGTCCGTTCAGTTGCTGGACCACTTAGTTCTGCTCGTCTGGTCGACCACTGAGGTCCGCTCATCTTCTGGACAACTGTGGTCCACTCCTCTTCTGGACCACTTAGGTCTACTCGTCTGTTGGACCACTAAGGTATTCTCATCATATCCTTCATGTCATATCCAACCATATGACTCCTACTCTCCAGTGCACTTGATTCCAAGAGAATATATTCCTCAATTCATCGGTTGTATCTATACTACCATGAAAACTCTAATAGAGTATATCCAAGGGACCATCCAATTAAAATGGTCCCAACACCATAGAAAAAACGTCAATTAGACACTCTGACTGAAAAATATTGGCCTTTTAGTAAACAAGGGATGGTTGCTTTCGGGCCTAGTCCGACTCGGTTGGACCGACCTAACCAACCCAGCCCGGGGATCCTGCATGCCCCACCCATTTGAACTACTTTGACCCAACCCATTTGGGTCTAGGCCAACCCGGTCTGGCCTAGTCTAGTTTCCAAGCACATTAGGCCTTGCTGGACCTGACCCGGTTTGGCCGCGGGTCCAGCCCGCCGGGTCCCCTAGCGACTCGGTTCTCATCAGGTCCAATCCGACTTAGTCAGATTGATTCTGACTAGTTGGGACACCCAATGGATTGACTTATTTCAATGGCCCGACCCGCATTGGTTTGCCGGTTCTATTCCATCCCAGACATTGTGCGACGTCTGGTTCGGGTAGACATGCAGAGCAAGGGTGGCGTCGCTTCTTCAGCCAACTGGTCTGCTCACGTGGATCGGTCTTCCGCATGGCCTGCAGCAAGCCGCCGGTCCCCCTCTGTGGTCCACTGCTTTTCACCATGTCTGCTAGCCAGCGGACCCTATTTCCTCTGTGGCGCACTGCTAGCTCCCCACCTTCTACCGTGGCCTAATGTCACCGCCACAGTTAGGTGTCACATTATTGTACCACCACCACACCCCCTTCTGTTGGCCATGACCTTCCCTCCTAATCCCAATATCTTCCATGGCCTCCTGCCACAGGCCGATGTGCTAATGTGGTCCCATATAGAGTGCAAATACTGTCACTTACAAATTAATTGCGCTACAAATAATGGGAAGGACACAAAAATATGAGAGAGGAAGGAGTCACACATAAGAACACCCAAAAATTATCCGGGTCATTGTTTTTGTTGAACCAGATGCGTTCTTGTTAGTAGGATCACGAAGAACAAAAATAAGTTGGAATAATCACTAAGATAGATATCCCATTTATCCGGCATCATTAATCATCCCGCATGAATGATCGATCCATGGGATAACTAGTTCTTGAGTTAACACAAGCTCATCATTTAAAATAAATAACGGGGGAAAACAATTCATATAGAAAAGCTTCAAAACCCTACATAAAAAAGGATATTGGTCAAGGATGATCGTTCTCCATCATTCATCGATATTCAGTCCCAAATCCACTCTCCAAAGTTATCATCGTCGTCATTTGATTCACCAGTGTTCTTCATTTGTTAGAGGAATTCTAGGGTTGTTTGTCAGCCAAAAATTCAATTTTTAATTTAAGAAAGAAGACACATGTGAATTGCAGTGTCTTCAACCTGCTCTATTAATGAGGTTCATTAATGGGATTCAGTGTCGCCTCATCATTGCACTGAATATCTAATGATTCACTGCATAATGAAGAATAAAATCTAATAAAATAACTTTTTATGTTATTTTATTTTTCTTATGGAAAGTCTGAATATTAACATTCACCCTCGACCTGCACCGATTGAGGTTAGGTTATGCCTAAGGGAACCACACCCACATGAGCTCAACTGTACTCTCATATTTCAGATCCAAGTTACCATTTAGGTGTTATAATTATTTGAAAATAAAATAATAATTATTCAATTATTTTATTTATGTTCCAAAACTACTTTCCATATTTGGCCCGCGCCGGACAATGTTAGGCCCTTTCTAGGCGAATCTTGATGCTCTAAGTTCAACAGTGCCCTCAGAATATTTATCTGGGAACTGGTTTAAAAGTTAGAAAAACCCGCTTGCATGTTTATTTAATTAATTTTATAAATAGATAAAAAATACATTTTGACCACTCTAGGTCTTGGAATTAAATTCCATCTCAGAGCCACGTCTTGAAATAACCCCGTTTAAATTTTAAAAAACATTAAATGGAATTTAGGGGAATTACATTAGACCCCTCATGAAATATAGGATAAATATGAGAATATCATATAAAAATAAGGAAAAAGTGTTCAATGAAACTAAAAATTCAATTTCTTTCAAGGAAATAAATGATGAAACATCTAGAAGAAAAACTGAGATTTCTTATCATTCCAAGAAGATGACTAATTACATGAAAATTTAATGTATTATCACCACTTAAAAATGGAAATCATGAAATATAAGTTACTTTCGTCAGTTATAATAGGAAGGGACACATCAAACTAGATTTTCTTTTAAACAAGTTTAAGTCTAAGGACAATAATCAAAGTAATAAAGTGATAAAAGATTCAACGTGGAGTGCGAGTGAGGATTTAATTTCAACATACGGACCCAGAGACAATAGTACTAAGTTACTCATAGTCAAATAAATGTATGTAATGAAGTAAATTTTAAATTTTTTACTTTTTATTACTATACTTCTACAACTTCTTCATTATGTCATTAAGATATTTATGATAAATATCAACTTCAAATTGTTTTTGTGAATGTCACCAGTGGCTCGGTAGGGCTCGATCCACAACTACCCCAAGCCTAACTCCATAGGCCAGGGGATGAAAACCAATTAAAAAGGCATAACTAACATCGAGAGTCTTTTTCTTAAGTACCTATACATACACAAACATAACTATCTATATGAAAAATTATAGTGAAAGAAATTTAAAAGATGAAAAATACTGGGGGAATATCTATGCATATGAAACCTCTATATAGTAAATGAGTAAGCTAGTGTAAAACTGAATGTAAAAAGGATAAAAATAGTAGGATTCCAATCTGATAACCAATTGAGTACCCATAACCAACCCAACTAGAGGGTTACACTATAATAGTACATGACCCATTCTATAACTCCATACGAGGCTTCCACTAAAATAGTTTATAGAGCACCAATGACCAGAAAAATTGGAGGGTTCTACTCCAATAGTAGAGGATCATTTTTTGACTCTGCATGAGGGTTACACTTTGATAGATGATAGTGTACCCATTCCCATCCCATCTAGAGGGTTCCACTATAATAGTAGAGGACCCCTGCCCTGACTCTACAGGAGGGCTCCAATCTGATAGCTAATGTTGGACCCATGCCCAACTTAGTAGGAAAGTTCCACTCTAATGCTAAATAGAGGAGCCATGCCCAGCATAACCAGAGGCATTATCTCTGAAATATTGAGGACCCATACCCTTTCACAGCATGAGGGTTCCATGCTAAAAGGTAGGTAGAGGACCCATGCCCTGTTCTAATAGGAGGGATCCTCTCTAAAAGATTCTGAAGAGCCTCTGTAATGACTATCATCATCAAGTGTCACCAATTTAGTCATCACCCTGGTAAAATATCACATTGCATCCCGAAATCAAAAAACAGAAGGAACCGTCACATTCTATATGAAAAAACACAAGAGAGGCTACTCATGGGCTGGAATCTGAGTCCAAACATAGGATACACGAGATAATGAAGATTCATAAAGGATTAGATGGTGTGTAAGGGACCCACACAACATGTGGTCCCACTCTTCTACCTCGCAGTGTCTTTTCTATCCCATATATTGTTATCTATGTAGTATTATAAATAGTGTAAGAGTACTATAGGGCATATCATGGACAAATGTATGATGAACAAACAAGGATTATTGTTGGCCCAAAGGGGAAAAATGTAATTACATCGAAATTCCCATGAAAAAATCTTCAGATGGAAAAAATATCACATTTTTTTGATCCGCATGAAAAAATGTTCGAGATAGTCTATTCAGAATCCCAAATCAGATGCCTGGTGAAAAATTAAAATTTCATAACATAACAGCTGGCCAATTCTTTTTAGGCCTAAGATAAAATTATAAATTAAATACTTGATTAGTATTAAAATGTATATATCAGTTTCAGGGTCACGATTTCACTGATGGTTCATCATACTGTCATCATATGAAGAATATACATTGGATACAAATTACCTAATAATAATAATTTTATTATTATAGGGTGTTTCTTTGATCAGGGGCACGAGTCCACGAAAAATGTACCCAACAATGGTCTTTAAATGACCGTATCAATTTCAGGGTCACACTTCTACAGACGGTTCCTCAATAAAATATCATACGGATGATTTATAATAGAAATAGAGTTTTCACAACAACAAAAACAACAAAAACAACAAAAATAATTTATAATATTATTATTTAAAAAAACATTCTTAAAAGAGGTGAGCCACACACCTCAATTTTTATCATGCCTACAGTTTATCCCCCTCCTCCAATTTAATATTTTACTTTAATTAAGTCAATTAATAATACAAATCAAAATAAATTTTCACATTCAAGTCATGTGTACATAAAAATATAAATCCCACTTCACACCCAATAGGAAACATGCCTCTTCCTTCTAGTATTGAACACCTCCTATTCTTGGATACTATTAATTATAATAATATTATTATCATAGTTTTTATTATAATAATATTTTTATTCACATATGTATTTTATTTTTTCACTTATTAAATTAAATTCGTTAAATTATTACTAACCACACAAGTTTAATATAATGTTATTATTATTATTAAATACAATAATAACACCCACCGTATTGACCATGTATGACCACCTTGTTAGAGATCCAAGTCTAGCCACTGTCATATCTACACCGAATATACTCCACCATGAGACCCTACTCGTGACCCCCACTTGAAAATGATTCAGTCACACTGCATGTCATTGCTGCGTGTCAACTGAGAAAACATGGATCACCAATCCGAACCCAAACCACCTCAAATCACATAACCTGCACCCACAGTACTGATATGATCCATTCAAAAATCAACATCCCTCTCCTTTGTCAACTTACCCATAAAACATCGATCCATTTTTCATTCATTCCACCACAATGAATCCGGAGGCTCGATCACTCTCAGACCTGCCCTGGAAATGCCAAATCGTGACCCTGTGGTCCAATAATGAAGAACGTAAGGAACAGTGGAAAAAATCACCTATAAAAAGTTATAAACATAATTTTTCTATAATTATTCAAGAAATATTTTATAGTGGTGACATAGAGTTGAGAAAAATTTCATTGACAAGAAATAAATTGAAAAAATAATTTATTTTGATACATGAGCTCATGCGAAGGTTCATTTAATCGTAGATCAAGGGAATTTTTTTTGATCATGATCAACATTTTAATAAAAAGGGAGGAAACAAAAAATGATTCATCCTACCACTATTATGGATCGATCATTGTTGAAGAACTCATCAGCTAGCGATGTTGGTGATCTGCTGTATCTGCAACCATTCGATTCACCTCGATTGGATCATCAGTCTTCATCAGATCTTGATATACCAATGAAGAATGGGTGTAAGCTCCTCTCAAAGATCCTAGGGTTATGCCGTTAAACCTAGTTATTTTCTATAACATATTATTTATAGTGTAAAAAGTTTTATGTATTTTAATTCAAAATAAATAAATCATCAATTATAATTAAATTTACCCGCCAACAGCTGCCTCATCCGAACATTCTAAGATGACTAATCATAGGTTGTTCCA
This sequence comes from Viscum album, assembly GCA_963277665.1. Lineage (NCBI taxonomy): Eukaryota > Viridiplantae > Streptophyta > Magnoliopsida > Santalales > Viscaceae > Viscum > Viscum album. The sequence goes on from OY728135.1 coordinate 811,419,993, forward strand.
AGGGTAAAGTCAATATTCCATGCTCCATGAAGGTCATAGATTTCCCATTTTCATCTCCATTTTGAGTTATTTTAATGAGGTTTATTAAATAAATTAGTTAAATTAGTTAATTTAACCAATACACCCGCCAACAGTTGTCCCATCTGAACTTTCCACACTGACCAACCTTAAGGTCATACCTAGGGTAATACATACTCTAAGAATTCAACCATGGTCTTAGATTTTTTATCAGATACTCTATTCCGGATATATTTCATTTTTTGGAAATCCAAATTCATGTAATATAAAATATATTTAATAATTTTTTAAAATTAAATCCAGGCTCATCAGGTCTTGGAATCACGCTGTGTCTCACCACCTGGCTCCAAAAGTATTCTTAAGAATATTTAAATTTATTACAAAGAAAACCCAAATTCTATATATTATTCCCTTGTTCAAATCTTTTCATTCCTGAAAAAAATATGAAAAAATGTGGGAACAGTGAGCCTGCATCTGGCTCTCTCACTCCTATGTTCTCTACCGATGGTTTCTTGTGCTTCCAAAAAACTGGTTCTCAAGGAAAGCAGTTTCCCAATAAATATCTTTCTCTACCAGTTCTCAACATCAAAATCTCATAGAAAAAGGGAAATAAACTCTCACTACCTATCTTACCATGGCTGGTGTCATACAATAAGTCATCCACATACCTCCCCAGTTACAACATGTGGAGAACACTAAGAACCTAGTCTAACTACAAAGGGGTCAACCAATCTATCAATTTTCTTGACAACAACAGACTATAAACCTTACTGTGAGAATATTCTGCCACAACCAAACCTTGGGTGGTCCCCAAGACCTTGTCACCTCAATATTTTAAGGGTTTACTATCACTCACAAGTCTGAGAATACATATATAAATAAGTGAACTTTAAAATATAGAATTGACTCAAAGAGAGCTTTCATAGGACATTCACTCTCTGTTCATGTCTAGAACCATCCTCCCGTGTCTCACATGCTCTAACTTGACACCGAGGACATGACAGAACCAACATGGAAGATTAACACAAACCAATAGAAGAATGGATAAGGTTCCAGCTCGTAAGCCTTGTGAACTCTATTGTGGTGTTCAACATGTCAAAGGGTATCACAAAGAACACAAAGAAACCAAAACATATCTAGGAAGCCAGACTTGGAACATCCACCTATCAAACCAATAGGTGGTGATAATCCATCCTCATGTCAACCTCTAAAATCCACTTTACACAAAACACTAGTCAATAAACTCAATGATTCTCATGGGTGGATACTCTTCCTCACATCACCTAGTTCAAGTGAAAATAATTTACACCCGACCTCAAGCTCTCATATGCCTCATATTCAAATAGAAAATGTATTCCCATGTGAACACATTAGTCCTTACAATTCCATACCTCTTCAGACTCTTCCAACCAAACTATTAACTCTCATAGCCCCACGGGGTCACCTGATGTGTTAGCGCAAACATCAGTATATCATTGGAATAAGTCTAGGTAGAGGCCTATATCACGATTGGGATTAAAACTTGACACATCCTTGGGAATGAAATCACCCCCATTGTTGTAAAAAGCTGAGAGCTAAGAGCATTTTCTACTATAAGGGTAATACTAGCCAACTGATAAGAAATTGGCTGAAAACTCCTGCGAATGAGCTCATCCTACCCTACTTGAGGATCACTCTTCATCAAGGAGGAAAATACCATCACATATCCCTGAATCACTACCATACTTACTAGTAAAAAATATCTTAGAATTGATGATAAATGACCCGTTCATACTGAGAAAAACATCATAGGGTCTCATTGTCGGTATGAATTTATTTTGGGAGGCTCTCTCGCCTCACTAAGTAAGGTCACCCCATTAGAAGAAAAATGTGATAATTTATCCTCTATACATGAGTCTACAACATAAGGTTGAGAAAAAAGGCCTCCACTGGTATCACTAGGTCTCAAACAAGGGCTAGGTATAGGGAAATATTCCATTAGAATCCATAAAATAACATTAATTGAAGAAATGGAGACATATGTTGTGCCTCGAACTACACTCGAAGCCACTGAGCCATAAAATTATTCCACATGAAGATTTAAATTCCCCTTCCTGACTGATCACCACTACCCGAGATTGCTCTGAAACCTTATCACATCATAAGAAAAATAATACACAAGTTAAAGGAAATCCTCCACCACACCTTGATTCCATATTCTTTGGGATGTCAATAACACACCCACTCGAGTTTGAATCACATCGCTTGAACACGTCTTGAGGATGGAATTTTTCCCATTTCTTTCATGGATAAAGCCACATAGAACATCACCAACACAAGGTTCTACCAACACCCCACATCACCCTAGAGAATTCTAAGCCTGAGGGACACTATCAAAAAGGGGTCCCATCAGAGTGATTTATCCAAACCAAAAGATGAAGCATGATCTCCTCCAATGGCCCGAAGGCCTTCATTTTTTATTGATTTTGATAATCCACCTTTAAAGGGGTGAGGTGGAACCCTAACAAGGCCCGTAGGCATAATTATTACATGACCCGTAGGCCTTAGGGGAATTCATTGCCCGTAGGCTTCAAACATTACATACAACCTAGACTAACTACTTGGAACTACTCCTCCCCAGAATCTTCATCGTGAAATAAGATCTCCACCTTTGCATGGCTGTTCGGCTAGGCATTACCGTGCATGCACAGGATTGTCCCGAGGGTAGGTTTTATACCCTCTCATTCTTGCAATCCGCTTAGCTTATGCTGTGGTGAAAGCTCCTTGCTCATCCTTCTTGTAGATCTTGTTCCTTGTAGGTTGTCTGGTTTGAATCTACACTTAAGGTGGCCTGAAATCCTTGAGGTGTCCTAAAAGACTTACTGATCCGAAGGCCTGGGTGGCCCGAAGGCCTTATAGGAATCAGGGACCAAATCGGTGGCCTGAAGGCCCAAACAGGGGCATATTCCTGACTGCTACAGTGCCAAACAGGAAGCATGATCTCAACTACCTGAGAAGGGATTCTGGCTAAACATGAAATCTTGGGGATCTCATTTCCAGAACCCATAATGAATACTTAGCATGATTATGTAATCTACTGGAAGAAAAAACCATATTATTATATATGAAATAGTACTAGTTGTGAGTAAAATCATTGGATTGGTTGGGATGTGAAGAAGCCTTAAAATTTAAATAACCAACTCTAGCCAATCATCTCTTTCTTGGGGATCTGACTCATCACGGAACCTTAGTATCCACTAGTCCTGGAAAGCATAGATTTTGATAAGAATTAATGCATCCTTATCCTACTCTGATGGTACTATCTCATTCTCAACAGGTTGGGGTGATGCTACCATCCCACCTGGATGGTGGACCTCAGGCGTTGGCCCCAGAACAGAGGCCTCATTACTCATCTAATTGTTGTCATGATCCTGAATTGGTAACCCAACTTGCTGTCTTAGTGGAACATCTCAAAATTAATCAAAATGTACCAAGACAGAATGAGAATTTATATAAATCAATGGAGATCTGAATCAATAAGTAAAATCAATGACTCAATCCTATATGATGGATGTACCAAATTTTCCTAAAACCAATGTCATAATATACCAAGTCGAAAAGTAGGTAGCTAGAGTATTGATGTATCGATTCATCAGCTTCCCACACCCACACTGGGTCCCATGGCTGTAAATCCACACTCAATACAATCTAATGATTTCCATATATCCCAACCATATAGTCATAAGGGGACTACTCAAAATACCTTCCCAATGATCAAAACACATCAAATACCAATCTTCCATGACCCGATCTAATAGGGATTGATCCACAACTACCCCAACATGCCTCTATAAGGAAAGGGCCGATGACTAGTACTAAAAGAATAAGTAACATGGGGAGGACTTTTTATATGAACCTATGCACACACACACACACACAACTATCTTGATGAAAAAGTGAAAAGGAAAAAAATGAAAAAACAAAAACAAAATACAAGGGGAACAAACATGTATGTAAAACCTCATGATAATACAAGAGTATGATAGTGTAAAACTTAAACTAAAAAATGGTAAAAACACACACCCATGTAGAATAATGTATCAACTTGACAAAATTGGAATGTAATGTAAAAGTAATGAGAGATCCCAGCTCCTAATCTCTATTCTATGACCCCATACGTGGTCCATAGATACATGTGCCCCTAAGATCCTCTAAAATCACCACAGATCTATTCGTCATATTCATAAGACATAAAATGTATGAGAAAATTCCACACATAGTTGATTATATACAGACCTAGTAGGACTCCTAGAAATTTGATGGGGGTAGTAAGTGACACAATATGAATAGGCAATAAAAGGGAAACAATGAAAAAAAGTAACTCAACCCAAACCCAAAGAGTATGTGACATTTTCTAAGCACGAGGGGATCAACATAGTTTGTATATGAACTACATGTAAAGTCTTTTACGTGCATAGTAGGAGAGAAAACTCATCCAACCTAAAGAAGATAAAAATTGAATGAATGTGGAATACCTCACACATCTTTGAAAATCATGGAAGGAGAGTAACCAAATCCAAAGGTATGGCTACAAATGTATATATATATTCTTAGTAAAAGAAGATAAAACAAGAGAGAAATGGGATATCCATCTCACATCCCAGCTTAGGAAAAGAGTCTCCATTTGTTCTATATGGTCTATCAATGATGCCCAACACCTTGCTTGTCTACCCGCAAAAATATACATGTCAAGCCTCAACTCACCACTATTCCACACATTCATGGGGCCACAATATCTAGGTTGAAGACCGATGCCCTGTTACAATAGATGGGTTCCATTCAACGGATATATTGTAGACCCATAACCTGTTCTAATTGGTGGGTTTCACTCTGATAGTCGATAGAGGACCCATGCCCTACCTAACGAGAGGGTTCCACTCTAATAGTAGAGGACCTATGCCCTGACTCTCCAGGAGGGTTCCACTATAATTACCGATAGTGGACCCTTGAAAATCCAAGAAGGAGGGATCCAATCAAATAGTATGAGACTCATGATCTAACTTCATAGGAGACTTCTACTCTAATAGTCGATAGATGACCCATGCCCAAACCAACTAGGGGGATCCAAACTAATAGTAGAGGATTCATGACCTAACTCTATTGGAGGGTTCCACTCTTATAGCTGATAAAAGACCTATTCCCAGCCTAGTTGGAGAGTTCTAATATAATTGTAATGTATCCATTACCTGACTATGCATGAGGGTTCCACACGGATCACCGATAAAGGATGCATGCCTAACCCAGTTGGAGGGTTTCACTCTAATGCTCAATAGAGGACCCATGACTATCCATGTTGGAGGGTTCCACTATGAAATAACGAAGACCCATGCATTGTCTCAATAGGAGGGTTCTACTATTATTGGTATGTAAAGGACCCATTCCCTATTCTAATAAGAGGGTTCCACTATCTGATACTAGAGGGCCCCTTCCCTATCTCTGTATGAGATTTCACTTTGAAATACTCTAGTGATCCTATGCGATCACTACCATCATTGAGGGTCACATAAATAAGTATCATTCCCGAAACATCTCACATGACATATTTAAATCCACAAACATGGTCAGCATATAACTTTACATGAAAAAACACTCAGGATAGGCTACTCACTGGCTAAAATATGAGTCCAAATGAAAGAGATACGAGAGATTGATGATTGATAAAGGAGTAAATGGTGTGTAAGGGTCTCACACAACATGTGTTCCCACTCTTCTATATAGTAATTTCCCCAATAGACCACTGATTTCACGTCACATTGTACTACACGATGTGCAAGGGTACTACATGTAATATCTCGACCAAAATCCTGATGAATGCACGAGGATCATCATTAGGCTGAATAGAATTTTTTTATTCCACTTAATATTCCAATGAAAATGGCCTTATATGTCCTAATAGATCACACCACTGTGATCTTAAAGAAAAAATTCACAAGATAGGTCATTCAAATTCCCAAATCAGGAATCAAGTGAAAAAAAATCAAATTTCAGAACATAACACACGAATGATAATTTTTGGTCCTAATACATGAGTTTTAATTAAATAACATATTGATCATGAAATTAATTACTCAATTTTAAGGACAAAATATCATCGAAGGTTCGTCATTACAACAACATATGAACAAGATACTTCAGATAAAATATTCCACAACAATTATAATTTTATTATTTTTGGTCATTTCATTAACATAAGGCACGAGTCTGAAAAAGGTATCCAACATCAGTATTAAAATGACCATCTCAATTTCAGGGTCATGATACCACTAACTCTTCCACAAACCAACATCATATGGAGGATTAAGGATTGAAATAGGGGTTTGAAAACAAAAATAACAAAAATAATAAAATTTTATAATATTATTATTTTAAATAATCATTCTTAAAATATTCGAGCCATGATCCACTATTTTAATCAATCCTACAACACCCCCATAAAGTTTCATCATTAATCAATTCCATTAATTAAGTCCATTAAAAATTCCAATAAAAATAAATTCCCACATTTCGATCATGTTTAAACCAAAACAGAAAGCCCCACTTCATGCCCAACAGACCACACACCTCTTCCTTATGGCGCCAAACACATCCCCTTCATGGATAATATTAATTAAAAAAATATTATTATCATAATAATAATTATAATAATATTATTGTTCATGAATGAATTAGATTGTTCCATTATTAAATTAGATCCATTTAATTTATATCATCCACAGAGATTTTATTTTACTTTATTATTATTATTAAAAATAATAATGAAACCCACCAAGTTGATTGTATCTGAACACCTCATCAGATATCTGATTCTATAAATTATCTCATCCATGTATAATATCCTTCACTATGAGAACTAGCACCTAACCCCCACTCAGAACTGATTTCATCACACTCCACATCATCGTGACACATTGACTAGGAAAACTGGGATCACATATCCGATCTGGAACCACATATGATCACAAAACCCACACCTACAACACTAATATGATCCCTTCACAAAACACATTCCTAATGATTTATCATCCCATCCACAAACCAGGTATCCACATGTCATTCTTACCACCACAATGAATCCTAGGGTTTGATCATACTCAAACCACCCTAGAAATGTCAAATCATGATCCCCTGGTCCAATGATGAAGAAACAATGAATAGTGGGAGAAAATAACCAATAAAAAAGTTTAAAATAATATTTGACCAAGAGTTGTTGGAAACTGATTTAATAGCAATGAAACTGGGGTGAGAAACATGGCATGGATAAGAAATAAATTGATAAAATAAATTATTTCGATATATAAGATCATGAAAAGGTTCATTTTGAAACATATCAAAGGAAATGTATTTTATCATTCTAAATATTTTAACAATAAGGGAGTAAAACATGAATGAAGATTACTGACTTGATTAGGGATCAATCATTAGTGAAGAATTAATTCTCTATCCATGAAGGTCATCCACTGCGTCTAGTGCCTTTCAAATCACCTCAATCTGATCACTGGTCGCTGTCCAATCCTGATCCACCAATGAAGAACATGTAGAAGATCCAGTAAAAGATCCCAAGAATATGTATCCATCCATATAAATTCTCCAGAATAACTTCTTTATAGAATAAAATGGTTTAGGTAATTTAATTCTAAATAAATAAATAATTTATTTATTTTAATTAAACACACATGCAAATAGATACCTAATCCAAACATCCTACATCGACCAAACATAGGTCGTTACAATGGTAAAATCTACATTTAAAACTCAACAGTGGTATTTCAATTCTAATACATGTATCTATTTGTGATTTATTTGGGTTAGAGTTATTAAATAAATTAAATAAATTTATTTATTTATCCAATGCACCCTCCAAAGGTTGACTCATCTGAATGTTCTGTGCCGACCAACCATAGGTCATGGATGGGGTAAAAAAAACACAATGGATTCAAATGTGGTCTCATATTTCTGATCGGAGGCTCCACTCAATAGATATTTCAAATTTTTAGGAAAACCACATTCACTTATTGTAAAATATATTTAATATTTTTATATAGTTAATTTTAGGATCATTAGGCCTTAAAATTGTGCACTATCTCAGCAGATTACTCTAAATATATGCCTAAGAATATTCTAAAGTCTTATATGGTAAAACAAAAGTCTCTACATTGAAAATAATTTAAAATATAATGATCATAAATATAATTAAAACAAAGTTGTTATTTAAAAATAGACATTTTCTAAAAGAAAGAGATGATTTGGATTTAAATTAAAATATAAACCAAATGTTAAGAATTTCAAATAATCAATTAGTCATCTTAAAAATACTTCTTTAAAATTCCCCCATGGTTTTCATTATATAAATATGATTTTTGGATCTCAACACATTTCAAAAATTAATTGTATAACTATCTTTAAGAAAAAATAGTTTTAAAATATTTTCTAAAAAGTCTAATTTTCTTAAGGGGACTTTCAAAAATAATTTTTTTTAATTTTTATATGAAATTTGGGAATCTTCTTTTCTTGAATAAAATTGTAAACATGTGAGACATTAGAGACCAAATAACTTAATATTTCATCTCATATTTTAATGGGAATATCATTTTCTAAAACTTTTGAATTCCAAAGTCATTATTAATTAACATAAGTGTACCAAAAATATGGGTACAAATAAAATTAGTCTCTTAATATTTTATATGAAAATTTTATCATTATAAAATATTTAGAGTCTAAAGGGCATATTGATAATAGCCTCTCAAGTCACATGTGTGGTGATACTTCCAAATTCAATCATCTTGAAGACATTGATGAAGGAAATTTCAAAATTTGAGATAATTTATAATGTTAAATAATCGGTATTAGTATGGCTAGTTTCCCAAACTCTAATTTAATTAAGATTTTTTAATTATTAATGTGTTTAGTAATAATTTATTAAGTATTAAAAAATTATTTTATGGAAGTTTTGGAATTACTGGTTGAAAAAGAATTTTGTAATGTTTTTTATTTTAAAGTAATACTTTCATTTAACACTTATCAATTTAAAAATTATTATATTATAGATTCAAAATAGGTTTCTTGATAAAATTTTAAGTATTTAAGTTCACAACATAATGAATATTTGATTCAACATCGTTTCAAAAGGCATTGAAACATTCGCCATATTATCAAGATCAACTATAAATGACTAGTACACGGTTTACAAAAGCTGTGTTTTAATTATAATGTATTTTGTGATCAATTTCAACATGTAAAGAAACAAAAATTTTCCTTTAAATCTAGAAATGTTGTTTCCTCCTTCAAATCCTTAAAATATTTCACCTTTTCAATTTTGGACAAACAGAAGTTGGAAGTATTAGAGAAACATATTACACTATTTTAATTATTGATTATTATTCTAAATTTAAATGGATATTATGATTAGTTCATAAACATGGGTATTGTGGGGTCTTTATAATATTTTCAAGTATTTTTTAAAATTTAAAAGTCCAAAAACTATTTTCCCTTAGAAGTGAACAAGGTGTATAATTTGATTACAATGAATTTGATGAGTTTTGTCATCTTCTCATGGATATCATTAATTTTTTATTAACACCTAGAGAACCTCTAAAAAATGGGGTTATTAAAAGATTGAATAAGAACATCAATGAAATTTCAAGGAATATATGGAATGAGGTTAAAATACCAACATTATTTTCAGAAAAGGCATCCAATACTGCATTCTTTATCCATAGCTTTATTCTCATGTGATCCATCCTTAAAAAAACACCTTATGAACTTTGGAAAGGAAAAATTCACAAAGTAGGCTTATTTAAAGTTTTTAGGTGTCAATTCATTATCCATTAAACTGAGGATAATATATAAATACATGAACCACAATATAATGATGATATATTTCTTATGTACTCAAACTCTAATAAAACATAGAGAGTCTTAAATAAGATAACCAAGACTATCGAAGAGTCAATTCACATAAAATTTGATGGGAATCAGTCAAGAACTTATACCTAAATTAATGATGATGATGACCATGATAGTTTAACCATACCTAAACCTCTATATTTAGAAGAAATTGATGATTTTCAAGAACCCCCTTTTAATCCTTTACCCAAGGCATGGGTTCAATCCAAAGAGAATCCCCATATGGATGTTATAATGAATTGTAATTTAGAACTCATATTAGAAGTCCAGTCGTAAATGAGGTCGAATATAATGATTTACTCACTCATCGTGAACCTCATTACCTTGATGATGATAATAATAATGAGAATTGAATACTTTACATGAAATAGTATTTTAACCAATTTCAATGGAATAACCTTTAAACCCTTGTGAAATGACCCAATAATTATCCAATTTCTGGAACCAATTAGGTTTTTTGAAAAATAACTGACGAACAAGGAAATATCATTCATAACAAAAGAAATGAATTTTTTATAAAGTCTATAATATAGTAGAAGGAATTGTTTATAGTGAAATATTTTCAACTATTTCACGAATTGAATCCATTATAATGTTATTGGAATTCACTACTCATTTTAATTTTTCTTTTCAAAAAGTTTATATAATCTAGGACTTTAATTTCACCAAACTTCAACTTTCCAATATCTTTACTAAACTCATTCCAATTGATATCATTGACTTTATTAATGGAATGTTGGGTATGATTATCTTGTGATACTTACATATTAATCCTGAAAATACTAAGAATGTTTAAATTTGTTTAATATTTTTATTTTTACCAAAATAAATAATTTTATTATAAAAACATTTTCAATGTTTATAAAAATTAGTTAAAGTCAAGTGAGTGTGATACACAATGGAAAAAACTATATAAATAAAGACTAGTGTATTTGGTTCTTGTAAAAAGTTTCCTAAATGTTATTACCTCAAAAAGGGATGGTTGGATTCTTAATACCATATTCACCCTATGAATGAGTAGTGGGACTTCACTACACACATGATTTAACACTCCCATATAATCTTCAGTTGGTTATTAAAAGTATATTTTATAAAACATAATTATGTAATGTATCAAAATAATAGTTCCTAAAAAATATTGTATCTCTTTTTTTAGTTTTATTTATCGACATCTCATATTTATAATTCATTTCATGAGGGAGAGTTAACATTTTTAATACTAAAATTATGTTAAAAGTTACACCATTTTTTAAAAGTTTTTTTTAAAATATTACTAAAAATATAACTTTATAAATTTCCAATTTTCTAGTTTCCAAAAAATTGTTTTCATATCTCTCGAAAAATTATTAATAATGGTAAAAATTGTTTGAAATTTTATTTTTATTATTTTCCAAAACCTAATATATGAATCCATTTTGATAATATCAAAGGGGGAGAAATAATTGTATTTAGAGAAATCTTTGTATTTAGAGAAATATCTAGTAAAGGTAATTATATAAAATTTTGGTAAATTAATATTTGTTTTTTCTATTTTTATGGGGTATAGATGAATAATATTATAGGGAAGAAATGATTTTTTTCTTTTTGGAGAAAAATATTTTCATTAATCTTGTATTGTCCTTTTTATTCTAATATTATTAAAGTGTTTTTATCACCAAAAATGGTTTTAATACTTTACATATCATCTTATTAATGATTTAATGATAAAAAAATATTTAAAGTGTTTAATTACTTCATTTGATTTGTTTGTACTTATTTTATATATATGGAATTCTTGATTATTAGAAGATCATGATGACATATTCTTAGTATCATGAAATAGTATTGAAGAAGTATTTTATAAGTATTTATAGTATAATTTAACTCATGGTGTAATGTTATTAAACCAATCAATGATTTTGAAGTAGTAATAAAAGGCCATAGAGGAATTTCAGAATAAACAGGTAGCACCGACTCACCAGTTCCAGGTGGAAAGAGACTCTTATGTAGTAGTAGTCCACAGACCATCCAATGATGTGGATATAAGAATATCATATTAAAGTAGTCGTCCAACCTACTAGTGGTGGAGCATCATCTAGTTATTGGTAGTTAATATAACTTGAAGTTTTCTAGGTGACTCATCTTTTAGCCGATGGGATTGTCTCGCTAGCTGGTGGAGCCGATTCAAAACCTTCTGCGGAGCATTAAATTTTTGTCAAAACATCTCTAATAAAGATCATTAAATTATAGGATTTATCCAATAATTCTTTATCACCCATAAAGGCTATAAATATAATCTTTTTTAGCCATGTAAATATACCTTCTCATCCAATTGAAAACTAAAATGTGACAAAATATTCAAATTGGTCATGATCTCCAAAGATCTCTTAAATTTAAAAAGTGTTATCTCATTATCAATATTTTCATCACTCTATAACATCAATATCATTACCTCATATTGATTATTCTTATCTATTTGAGATAATTTAGACCATTCTTAAATGATATTTATTCTAGAAATCCTCCCATTCTTCTATATTCTATTTAAGTGATCACTACTATTAAAAGTGAGGGACAGAGTTTTCATTCCCAAACTACTTAATGAAAAGGGATTAAATCTCCTTGAGATTTTTAACTAAAATAGTTAAAAATATAGGTCTGGTCTTATTCTGGTTTCTTTATACATCTTTTTAAAAATTAAGGTAGTTTTGGTATCTTTAAAACAATTAAATTTTAGGGACTAATACAATAAAACCTCACGAAATTGGGGTTGGCGACCTATGGGTTCATCAAATTACATTATTATAACTCTTTTATCATATAGTGTTCTTTATTATTTACTTTATAACATTAAATATTTTATAACATTGAACATATCCATTCATGCATCAATTCACTTAATTAATCAATTTATGAATTACTCATTCTTATATGGTTTCAATTTTTTAAACATATAAAACGATTGTATTACTCTTTAAATTTTAATTTAATTATATCAATAGTTTGTATTAATGTTTTCAAAAGGCTTTAATTATAATCAATATTTCAAAAAGGGTTTTTCAGACTTTAATAATTTATTTATGGATTTATTTGTTAGTGGTAAATTTATCACCATTATTCTATTTTATCCAACTCAAACCTACACAAGTTCTACATAGGGACATTATTGAGTGATCCTTCCAAAATAGATTCACAAGTCTAACTCATGAAGTGGAATTGATTGTATTTATTAAAAAAGGACCTTCTCCCATTCCATATAATATTGGGAATTTACTAAGGAAGTTTATCAAGGTCTCTATCATTTTTTAATAATTTATATTCTAGGGTATGTATTGGTATTTATAGGAGTTATTGGATAACCACTTAAAAGATATGGAAAGTTGTGTATGATATAAATGGTCATACGACATAGTTTTGAACCATGATGGACCAAGAAGAGAGTATGAGGCTGGAAATAAATTAATGCTTCCAGAAAAAAATAAGATCTTCGACATGAAGGAGCTATGTGGTTGCAAAGGGTTTTTTTCTTCTCCATATAAAATTGAAAACATTAAAGTAATGAACTATTTATTCAGGAAATAATGATATATTTTTTGATCTATAATCTCACATAGTGATCACATGGCTCATATATTTACTATTAACTTCTCACACCTTCTATATTAAAGATCATAATTTCTTAATTATTTCTTATTTTTAAATTAATCCCCAATGAAAATGACCATAACTTTGGATCCTTTAGTCTGCCTTAGCTCTATAACCAATTAAATCAATGAATCTATTGTGATCTACAAAAATGGAACAAAGGTGTAATAATTAAAAGTTTTTAGAAGGAAAAAAGTTCCTATAAGACCCTAAAAAATGTGTTTTATGGATATCAGAGCTTTTTTTCACCGACAATTGAAATATGTATTATACTTATAGTGGGTGGTTCCCACCACCATGACACAATATTGGGAAATGATTTTGAGGAATATTCATCCCCTAGTGTTTGATCAGTTTTGAGGCACCTGAAAATCCCATTGATATCATCTTTAGGAGTGGGAATATTAGTCAAGATATACTTGGTTTTTATGAGTTGGAACCATATCATGGATTCCATTTCAAAGTCTATGAAACACATTTTTCAATGCTTATAATGATAAATAAATCATAACTTAATGTATTAGAGGGTTATATCATACCCATCTATCACATAATGATATACAATTTATATGCATTCTCTATGAAATAAATTATATATCAAATATTGAATAACTAATGGATATAAAATCTGCTACATAACATTTTCAAATGGTATATCATATGAATAATTAAATAATTGGATTAGTTGAAAAATAAGATTTTACAACCCAAAGATGTATATCATAAGATAATTTATTGAGTGAGGCAATAAACATGACTTCATAAGAGACATTTATTTTAGATATAGATAGGGAAATGGAAGAAAAATCATAAAATAATTGTCATAAATATTTTCTCAATTTTTCTTAAAAACGAATTAATAAGTCATTTAATGATAAAATAAGAATTTTTAATACATTATGGTTTTAAAATAATGGACAAAAATGGACTGTTGAAAAGTACATAATTGTTTAGTATATGAAATTAGGATTGAAAGATAATAAATATATGAGAGTGAGGACAACAATATTTTTTTAATATATTTATATTTTTATAGAAAAAACATCATGAAAATATTTATACAATTTCCTTCTGAATGGTGAGAAAATAAATTTGAATATTTTATAAGAGAATATATATCTATCTTTCAAAAAAGAAAATAAAACCATTTTGGTCAGAAATAACATGGAATTTGATGAAAAATAGATAATATAGAGGATGAAAATTTAATTTCCCTAGATGTAAATAGAGAATAAAATATGATATAGTGTAGGTATTTAATATTACAAACTTAGAATAACATTTTAAAATAAAAAATATGATGAATCATGGAATTGAAGATTTTGTCAATAAATCCCTTATGGATATTGTAATGTATGAGTTGATAGAACATGAAAGAAATATTATTAAAAGGAAACAAAAAATCCAATGAATCAAGAGTGAATTAAGATAAAATAAATCAATGAGAAAATAAGTACACCATTTAAAATTAAAAATGGTTCATAATATGGATACTTGTCTCATTGAGGATAAATATTGACGAAAATTATTACGTTGGATTCCTTCTTAATTGGACATTCTCTAACCACATGTATAATAAATTTATGTTTATTATTAATATATATTGGAATTTTATTAATATTTATTTTAATTAATACCATTAATTTATAATTATTTAACCATTTATTAATTATTCTTTGTTAAAATTGATATTCTTAGGATAATTTTACCATTTCTTCCATGCATGCTTTGGTTTAGTAGTTCTAGGCCTTTTAACCTGATCATGTGTTAAAAATCTACTGAATGTTAATTAATTTGTAATATTTTTATTTCTATAGATCTTGATTTCTAATATTATTTAATGTAATATATAGTGTAGGTTCATTATGATAGGTTATAATTCATCTTTATGTGAATAATGAATAAATTGGAAGAATTTATTTTGTCAATCAAATTACTTATATACATTCACATTACCTAATTCAAACCATAACATATATTAATAATTATTAAAAAATATTACTATAATTTTGAGTTCTCTGATCATTGAAGTTGGAAGTGTTATATCATCATTCATATAGTTGGTAAAATCGATCGAAACAAGAACGAGTTATAACAAATGAATTGGAAAGAATGAAAATATACATATGTATAAAATCCTTTTTAAAAAAGTAAAATAATTTTAATAATACATTTATAGATTTTCCAATAATATTTTGGAATAGTTTAAATTATAAGGTAAAAGAAAAAGATGAAGAATAATCCATTATTTACTTTGATGAAATAAGTAGTTTTCTCAATGTATTCTCTTGAAATAGTGGACTTAGGCCTCTTTATTATGTCCAAAGAAAACCAACTATGAAATATGCATTTATGAGAAAAAATAGGCTAGGAATTAAATATAAAGTCGAATATAGAATTGGTTTTTAAGGGGTGGTGGATAATTTCCTTTATATGTAAAAATTAGGGGTATTTCTTTTAAAACATGAGTTAGCTGAAGGTTACAACTAGAATAACAAGGTGGTCTAGGATAGTCAGTTATTGATTTTTTTTGTAATTTTAGGATTAAATGCCACACCTAGAAAATGTCTTATAGAATGTACCTAATTATGAAATATTTACTCAAAATTTTGACTATATTTAATGATATTCAAATTCTAAATTAGTGACATTTTAATTTTACATATAAACATATAATATAAATGAAAATATATTTTTATAGAAAAATAACTTTTAAAAATTTATGTTTTCCTATTCTTATTTCATATCAATTAATAATCATTCCATTAGATTGAATCTCCATTTTTGTATATAAATAATATAATTCATTAAAAATATTCTATAGAAAAGACCAATTTAATTTACCGGGATAAAAATAAAGATAGTATGAGAAACAATTTTTTTTCGAAAAATATCAAATTTTAATAATAACTACTTTTAATCATATTTCATTAATATTATTCATTTATCTGAAAAATATTGAATTTTATAAACCCTTTGATATTATTTATTTTAGAAAAAAGATAAATATTTATAAATACACATAATATTAAAAGTAAATATTTAAAATATAATATATTCTATTAATAATTTCATATTGATATAATCTTAAATTCCACCTAAAAATCCCCTTAAGGCTTCCTCATAAGACCCAAGGGATAAAAATGTTTTTAGTTTTTGGTGGTGATTTATCTATAATATATCTTATAATGATTTCAACATGCTTGATGTTTTTCAATATATGATTCTTTTCAATCCTTACTTACTAAAGTTTGGATTGCGCTTGTCCAAGATAAAACCCTACTGATACTACATCCATTACAAACTTAGGAAAATAAACTTAATAAGGAAGGATCTTAATTCTAGATTCTCTTCCCAATTTATTATTATTTAAATTCCATAATGTCATTACATCTCTTTATACTTACCAATTCAATGATTATATTATAACGGTAAGATTTTGATTATTTACACTGCTATTATAATTTATATCTTTAATCAATATTTTATCCAATTAATTTATATAAACAATGACCATATAATCCCAACGACCATATAATCCCAATGATTATATATTCCCAATGACTATATAACCAATTTCTATATAACATTCCCATATATAACCTAACACACTTCGAAAAAATAATTCTTTTGACACATTCATTTATTTTCTGAATATGTTTATTATATTTATAATATGTTTTTTCCTAAAATAGTTACCATCAGTGGTATGAACCACAACAGATATCAATATGAGGAATATTTCAGTCTTTTTATATTCTTTTTTTACTTTTGGTTCTTTTTTTTAAATTTTCCAACATTTATTTCATTTGTCTATCTAGTAAATTTTAATTCATTATAATGTTCTACCTTAATAAAATAAGGGGTTTTTTATTTATATTTGTTTTTTCATGTAATAAAATCTATTAGAAACCATTGGTAAATTAAATGATAATTTCATACTAATTTTTTTCAGTGTTACACAACCAACCAAATGGAAAACCAACCTAATGAAACTAGGGAGAATGGATCTCTATAAAAAACTTTTAGTAGTCACATAGGTCATTTACTACATTTAACTCCATGTACCAATGATATTGTATAGTTTCAAGACTACATATAATGATAAATCCACCAATAATTCCATTATATTGATAACACATGATATATACATGTTAAAGTATCATTAATGGGTGACTATATACATATCTCATGAGACTCCACCAAAACCAAAAAGGAAAATTGAAGAAAGACACATCTGCTAAAAAACCAAAAAGATAAGGGGGACCCAAATATTATTTTAAGTTATAGAACCCATTATAAAAGTATTACCCTATGTATATATCCCCGATGTAGAAGAAAAAACACTAAAAATAAACCAATGAACCCAACTATATAACTTTCTAACTCACTTCACCTCTTAAAAACTATAGCGGTGGACCCACACCCGTCAGGGGTGATTATCGGTCGAATGAGTAACCAACCCCTGTGGAGGACCCAAGACTCATCATGTAAAGCTCATTATATGATAGGGTAATAATATTAATATAAATAGGGCCCATTCACAATATGTGGGGGAGATAATAACTCTATAAGTTACATGGGGGACCAATGCCATGTTGTAACCACATCACCAGGGGAGTTCACAACCCCATTTATGCTTTGATCATCACACTCAATACCTTTTTTTCTTACCACAATTATCATTATAAAAAACATAATGAATCACCTTATTTATCAAATTTTATAGAAAATAAGGGTGACCTTCACATTATATGCACCAAAATTCTTATAATGAACTGCACATATTCCTAAATCGTAGTCCCATGTGAGAAAATACAAATTTCTCTAAGTCAAAAGAAATATGAAAAATACACCATGTGGGTATAAAATATGAATCCTATCTACAAAATTCTATCTTCATACTTACATCAATATGGTCTATGGAATATTTTTAACTCAAAGTCTCTAATGGACTGCACTATGTGTAGAAGTTGTTGGGGGTACTTAGTGTGTACCTTAATAAGACAAGTCATGTGGAAACTGAGATACATGGTGTGTGGGATAAAGAAAAATGATTTTAAGGATAAATATATATATGTATGTATACCCCATGTCCATTCTCATCTAGGTGACCTAGGACAACATGTATTATACGTAAAAAGTACACCCTATGTGATAGTTATCTTTTTTAGAAACCCTAACTACCACTTCAGGGTGGTACACAATGTTTGTCTGTAGATCACACATCATGTGATAATTAATATCTAAATCTATATACCCCTTGGAATAACATCATGGGTACTATTCTTATCCTCAAACATTAATATAACACTTCCAAAGGCATTTTCCTTCATTATGTACCTCTAATGGTTGTTTTCGAGCCATCCTAATCCAAAAAAATAAAAATACATTCAAACACATACATACTTCATGAAATTACACACCTCCCATGGAATCCATGAAACAAAAATTTTCATGAAACACTATAAAAAATAAAATATCATGGGAAATCCATTTCTCAACTACAACACTCATAGTTTCCCATCACAATCCTAAAATCTAGTCATTCATCATTAGGATTTATGTTCATCAAACTATTAGCCTTATAGATAGCTATAGGTGAAACATTGAAGAATAAATGGATAAATATAAGAAGTAATATGAGTTTTAGTGGTTGGTGTGATGGTTTTACCATCACTCATTGGGTCTAGACCCACCCTTTATAATGAACATAATAATGATTGTAATGGTCTATAATTACAGAATGAATAAATTTTGAGATATTTTAAGAGGTAAACAAATTATAATATAGATAATTTGGTATGGATTAAACCTAATAATTGAAGGGACAGTGGGAAAGATCAGAATAAAGAGCACTACCTCAATGTCCATATCATTTTTTTGAAATGTCTCCAA
Source organism: Viscum album (assembly GCA_963277665.1). Lineage (NCBI taxonomy): Eukaryota > Viridiplantae > Streptophyta > Magnoliopsida > Santalales > Viscaceae > Viscum > Viscum album. The sequence continues at coordinate 811,439,475 of OY728135.1, forward strand.
CTGTACTAAGGCTATTACAAATCTCTAATGAAGAATGCATTAGTCAGCTCCTATGTCTCTGGATATCCGATAAACTCTCTATCTCTCTCTCAATCTAGGTTTTATAGAGGATAACCCTAGTGATAGGTATTAAGGAATAATATAAATGGATAACTATATTTAGTGGATATAATTATTGATTGATTTATTAATTTAATTTTCTAATATGGCGGTCTAACCTAGGGACCTTGAATGTTAAGCAGTAATATACGTCCCCTACGATAGACCCCAATTGTAGAAACAACCACAATTTTTTTTGATTCAAGGTTTAATTTTGGAATAAATTAAAATTTTCACAACAACGTTTGTGCGGATTATAAATAATACATTATTTACAACATAATATTATTGGGGGTATTTGATACTAAAATTAAATAAATGGCTCTATAAACAACCTTAAAACATTGTTTAAAATATTCAAATGGTTCAACCAAAAATTTCAAGGCCACTAAATAAATTATTATTTTTATATATCTTAAGTATTTTAACACTTTTCTTATGTTTCTAAAATGTTCCCCATCATTCTAGATGAAAATATAATAATAACAAGTAATGTTCCACCTAAACAAAAACTTTAATTTATAAAGAAGGTAGAATGAGTTGATCGACATAGAACCAATTTTATTTCATATATTAACTCTATAAATTGAATATTTAGTTATATATTGTATTATTACATATCCCATACCTTTATTAAGTGTTATATAACTTTCTCTACACTCATTTAATAAAGGGTTGTAAATATAAATTCAAATTAGATCTCTTATTTTTTTTAAAGGAAATCATCTTATTACTGAGTCTCTAATAAAATGTAATTTGGATATTGAAATTTTATAACATAATATTTTATGTCTCTAATAATCTAAGATAATTTATATATTTCTCAATTTTTATAACATAACCTAGATATTTATAAATTAATATGTAATATATTTCAATTTGAACTCAATCTATATTTTTCATTAAATGGAATTCAAATTCAATTGTATTAGTAAACTTACAACCATAATGAATTCAAATATTGGATTTCAAAATCAACACCATAAAGCATTAAGGATAATAATTTGATATAAAAATACTCAGTTTAATCATTAAAATAAACAATGATTATATATATCATTTATTATTTACTATCAATCCTTGTTATTTATAATTTTTTAATGATATAACTTTTTTCTAAGTGTGACGTATTGATTCAAAATAAATTATTTTTTTACTAAAATTAAAGTCAAAGTATTATATATTAAATTTTAAAGTAAAATTCATGTTGTATTAAAATAATATAAATATATATTAGAAAATAATTATATATAAATTTAAACTAAAAATCACATTTTTTACAACATATTGTAATATTATTTATATTATACTAAAAATATTTGATTTCATCATAAATTCATTAAATTATTATATATTTTCCTATATAAATCATCTTACAAAAAATTAGATAAAATAAGAAATATTATTTTAACTTTCATTATTATAATTTTTTCTCTTATGAAATATCCAATTTTAATAGATAATTCTATCAAATTTAATTCTAGAATATATATTTAAAAACAATAAATAAAAATAAAATGTTTAAATATTTGGATACAATATTATCTCACCATAAAATAAATCTAGTTAAAAAAATTTAATATATTGGTAGTTTTAGAAAACCACCATAATTTTTATATTTTTTAAATTATAAGAAGGTTCAATTAGAACGCTGCTAGACGGTTTGAAAAAACCCCCTCCCCTCACCCCCTCCCTCTATACATCCCAGAACCCTAACCCACCTCCCCTAACCATCTCCTCTCCTCTCCTTGGAGGTGAACAAGAGACCACTACCCCCTTTCAACCACCCCTCCTCATCTCCTCCCTCTAGAGGCTACCCCAAGCCCATGACCCATGACCCCCATGACCCCCCTCCGACCCTAACCACAGACCCCTATGAACCTCCCCCATGTTACCTCCTCTATGGATGACTCACTGAAAACACAAAACCCCCCCACTGACCTCCCTCACCCAGGCTCAGTTCCCCTCTTTGGCAGTGACATGGACCCCCTTTGATCTCCCTCTTTCTGGATTGGGAACCCCTACTCAGCGACAACACCACATAAAGGTTGAATAAACCTCTCCCTAATTTTATTATTGATTATTATTATATGAACAATCTTGGGTGATACAAATAGTATAGAATTTGTTTTTATTCATTATACAGTAATTATATATGTAATTTTCACTTTTAATGTGTTATTTGGATTTTGAAGTTAGTTTTTTGTAGTTATAATAGTCATTAATTTTGGATATGTTTTATTTAATTTTAAAAATAAATTCTTTTATTACATATGTTTTTTATGAATTCTAGATCATTCATAAAATCATGGTTTTTATTTGATATTAATGAATTGTACTTTGTTCTATATAATATAATGCCTTTAATTTTTGAAATATAGATAATTGAGGCTATTTTCCAACTCATGACAAATTTTTGGTAGGGTTTGAGGTCACACATTGTTAATCACCAACCTTATAATGGTCTATAAGGATAAAGGCCTTGAAAATGAGATATTATACCATTTTTAATTTTATTATAATTCCTCATGTTTTATGCATATGTGTGGAATTATTTAGTTTAATAAAATCTATCGAATAATGATATATTAGTTTGGGTAACGTTTTACATGAAAGATAATCAATTAATGATTATGGTAATTAGAATAGATAGTATAGTTTTAATGATTTTTTACTAAGTTAATTTTTAATAAATCTAATCGTAGTGTGTAGTTTGTTATTTGTTGAGTCAAATGATTAAATTTATACCATTTTATTTTAAAATCAGAAAATAAATCATTCATATATGTTCCACATTCCTGTATGGGTGACCTTTGATGACCTATGGCTGATGGAATTCATGATTAACTCTCCCCCTTTGGTGGGGGAGGGTCCCTCGTTTTCATGCATAGAATATCAACCATAAATATTCTCCCATTTCTAGAACTCTGATTTAATTCCTCATTTCCCTCCAATCTCTCTCAGCATGAAATTTTCAGATATGTTCGATGGATCCCCAAAACATTTTATTTCGACTATGGTGTTCCCCAAAGATTCTAATCTCATAAAAATAATGATGATTACTAGATTTAACCATCACCATCCATTGGTGGACTCATTTTAACTCTTTGTTTTCAGATCTTGGGGTTTATAGGATTCGGAAACCATCGGCCTCTTTGACGCCAAAAATATTATGGTTAGGTTGAACTCCGAGGAAGATCTAATCATGGCCTGGTCGAGTGCACCTTTAAAATGTAATGGATTGCGGTTCCTCATCTTCAAATGGATGCATGATTCTCATATGAGGTGTGATTCTCCACACATTGAAATTTGGGTAAGGCTTCCACAACTTCCTATTCCTTTTTCAAAATGCTGCTATTATATACATGTTAGGGAACCTTGTAGGGTGATACGTATGTTCAAATATCCATATTAGGGTAGTATGTAACCCCATTTCACAGAGGATATGTGTTGAGATAGATGTGTTAAATCCGCCTATTGATTCCTTCTCGGTAGATGATGAAGAAGAGTTTCAACATAAGAAAGCAGTTATCATCAAATTGTCGGGTTTTTTTAGTCTTATGTGTAATTGTTTAGGCCATAAACTTGAGGTTTGAAGGTGTGGGAAGTCATTTTAGAAAGACTCAATTTTGAGATAGAATAATTCGACACAAGTACCTACTGGAAAGTATGAGGATAATGGTAGAGTGATGAATGCTAACTGCAATAGACCCTATAAGTGGTGGGATGTAACTCAGATCATCTTGGATGCTGGTAATTTGAACTCTTCTGATATAATCTTGGAGAGTCTTATTAAAAATATACCTATGATTTTTTATTCGAAAGATAGAGTCTATTTGGGGAAAATCCAATTGACCTAACCTATTCCTAACAATGTCATGGATGTTCAAAATGAGCCGCAGGGGTGAAACCTCTTTGTAGAAAATCTCTTCATGTGGATAAATTTGGATTTGGGTGATCCTAGGCCATATTCATCTACTCTACTAAGTATAATAAGAATGTAAGGGGGCTGAGTGTCTAATGATTGAGTTATATTTACTCTTAAGGCTATATCCTATGCGGATTTTGTACACTTATGTCAAGGTCCTATAGGAAGAAAGGGATCCCATGATCCTAAAAGGATTGCAATGAAACTAGTTGTATCATGGGGGACAATCCCAAGAAGGTATTCTATTATTTTAAATCTAGGTAACCAATTTGAGATGTTAGATTATTGGATGTACCCAATGGTTTATGTTTCAGGACATGATCACCCAAATGGGGAGTAGGGAGACCTCGATGATGTGTTCAGTGACAACTAGCCTAGTTAATTTTTAGGAGACAATATTGACAATCTTCAAGGTGAATATGTCATTAATGTAAGGAGGATGAGTGGTTACAAAGGTAGTAGGAAGGGTCAGAAATATTATTCTTATTCTTCCCTTCCAATGGAGACAATATCAGTCAAATGAATGAAAGTCAAGGAGATTAATGTTAATCCTAAAGCCTCTGTCCCTCTTGTCCTGGAGAAATCTGTTGTATACTAGGAATATCCTTTTAAAGAAAACCTTAACGATTCATAATTAGATAATATGGTGTTCTTATGTATTCAGGTGAATAAATGTTGGAGGAATTTCTTATGATTAATTCCCTTGATGTGGATGATGAAAAAATGATGAAAAGACTTCTGTATGTGGACACTAATACTAAGAAAAGTGATTATATTATCTAGTAAGACCATATTTGGATAATATGATTCAATGTGATGAACGTAAAAAAATAGAATATATAAAAACAAGGGACTATATGGTGTATCTTTTTGAAGACCTACTAATGGATGACCCATGTACACATGACACTTCTATTTCTTAGAAATGATTTAGGGAGAATGATTCTAATCGGCTTAATCAATCATAGAATAATTCAATTGTTTCTTTTAGTGATTGATTTTTTTTCTATGAACGTTCTAACTTTACCCTTAAGATTGTTTTTAGAAAATAAATTTGTTAATTTTGATTATTAAAAAAGTAAAAATTATTCATAATAATGTAAACATCATGGTTTTTTATGTTTTTCTCAATTCGAAGGAACATCCGATTTGATGTGATGTGAAAAGAGTTGATTTATATAATTCATGGAACAACATAAAGTCACATTAAAACAAATGAATAGAATATATAAATATAGGGTTGAATATTTTGGGTATACATCACATATCATGATATCAAAATAAAGTATACATTGCATTTATTTTTTTAAATTGGTGCTCTTAGTCTTTGATAGATCCTGGGATATGGTTTACCCATTGATAAATGCAGCTAATTTTTCAATGGAATGAACCCTCCTTAGTTACAACACAATGGTAGAATAAATCATTATCTTTTATTTGAATCATCCCATTCAAATATGTTTGTGATCGATAATAATTTATTTGATTCATGTCTTTATATTATAATTTTAGTAAGAAAATTTTAATTATTTGATTCACCCCATTTTCCTGTATAGTTGTTATGAAATAGTAAATGGTGAAGTCTAGGGATATTTAATTTTGATTAAAAATTTATATATTTATATCTAAATGTATAGGGAGAATAAAATAAAATACCTATAGATAAAAGTTAGATTATTTTACCTCGAAACAAACCTCTATATGCCATGGTTTTGGATGACTTTTTAGATTATGCAATTACAAACCAATCAGTGGATGGTTGGAAAAAAGTTTGTGTCATAATTTTAAATTTGAGTGATGGTTGAATAAAAGATAAGCATTTTGGAATTTGATATTGAAACAGTTTCCTCCTTGATATGTATGTTGGATTTGGCATGGGGAATCAAGTGTTATAAAATTTCAAAGCAATGAAAATACAATCAACGAAATAAAAAGTGAACCGGTAGAGGAGAATTCATTTCAATTTTTTTTAAATGATGCAATGGTTTTTACAGAATACAATTTCCATGATTTCAATAGATCAATAGAACCACTAGTTGATCATGAGTAGGTTAATATTTCTCATAACTTCAGTGACAAAATTTTTTTTTTATGAATTAATTGATTATTGAAAGAAATAATAATATGAAAGGTGTTCCATGTATTCAAAATTTTATTTTCTACATAAGTTGTATGGTATCAATTTTCTATGTGGACTTACTAAGAAGTAAATGTACATGATATTATAGTTTATTCTTGATGAATTTAGTGAAGCGAAGATCCCAACACCATTATATGATACAAATAAAGGCTTCAACAAATAGGGACAATATTATAAAAAGATATATGCATTACCTAATGATTGCATACTTTACTAGAGTGAAGATTATATTAAAGAAGAATGTGTAGGATGTCATAAAAGAAGGTGTAATTTAATGAAAAATAGTGAGAGTATTAATCAATGCAACCCCATGAATAAATATAAGAAGAAAGTTTTTGCAAAGGTATTGTGACACTTTACTCTAAAACCATGCTTACAAAGATTATTCATGTCATCTAAGACTATAGATGACATAACGTTGCATTATGAGGATAGTAATGATGGCTTTATGAGACATACAAAAGATTTAACATCATGTAAGATGTTTGATTCAAAATATCTATATTTTCTTTGAATTTTAGGAATGTACGTTTGGGAATAGATTCTGAAGGTTTTAACCCTTTTAGTACTTTATGTTCTAATTATAACATTTGGATAGTTGTTTTTCTTCCCTATAATCTACATCCTTGGATGTGTATAAAGAAGATTTTTTTCACTATTTCTATGCTTATCCCTTGAATGAAAATTTCTAGAAATGACATTGACGTATACATTCAACCACTAATAAAATAATTAGGAGAATTATGGGCTGATGGCTTGGAAACATGTGATTCTTCAATGATACAACTATTCAAAATTCATGATACTTTAACATAGAAAATTATTGAAGTTCATAGACTAGGAAATTTTTTTATTTGGAACTCTAAAATTGTTTTGAATTTTCCAGTTTGTAATTTTCATTTCAAACCACATCACTTACCTCATAGTTGGAAATTGGTTTTGATGTGTCATCATCAATTTCTTGATGGTTCTCATAAATTTATGTTTTACTTGACACGATTCAATGTAGATATTGAAAAGATAATTTCACATAAGGTGTTATATTGTTCTAAACTCTTGGGGAAATTAATTAATATCACTAAAGAATTTAGAAAATCTCATCATTTTAAAGAAGTGGGGATCATGGTGTGAGTTATAGAATCTTAAAAAGCTGGAACAAAACAATGGAAGAAAAAAATTATATTTTTTAAAAATACTTATTTGGAGTTTAATTGGATACATAATAGTCTTGATGTAATGAATAATGAGAATAATATTTGTTATAATTTGTTTTTTATAGTGGTTAATTTCTAAGGTAAATCAAAGGATCACCTTAATTCTCATAGTGATTTGGATTCAATGAATATAAAGCATGGTTTGTGGGAAAATGAGAATGTAAAGTATCCTTCATCTACTTTTACAAAGATAAATAATGAGAAAGACATATTCCGTTGAACATTAATGAATATAAACGTTCTATATGTATATTTAAGTAATATATCAAGGTTCATCGACTTAAAACATAAAACAATACATGGATTGAAAAATCCTGACTCACATATTTTTATAAAGTAGTTGTTTTCATTATCATTTTTGTAATACATTACCTAAAAAAGTAACATTGGTTCTAGTTGAGTTTTATACATTTTTGGAGATATTTTTGGAAAAACTCTAAATCCAACTAAGCTTAATAAACTTCAATAAATAATGATTTTGACACTATTTCATTTGGATATGTTATTTCAACCTTCATTATTCATAGTCATGATTCATTTGACTATTCATTTCATTGAAGAAGATAATCTTGGTGAACTAGTACACTATCGATGGATGTATCCAATTAAGAGGTACATTTATCTTTTTTCATTTTCATTGGTGAATTCGATTTTATCAATCTTTGCTTAAATTTTTTAATATGTATCTTATTTTATTCATCAAGTACTTAGTTCATTTTAAATAATATACGAGGAATAAAGCTCAACTAGAAGGCTCTACTGAAAAAGGTTACATAGATGAAGAGTTCTTGACATTTTGTTATAGGCATTTGAATGGGATTGAGACTAGATTCAGTCATTCTGAACATGCTGACGACAAATCCACTAATTCTAGTTATGAAAATCAGTAATCGGTATTTATAACTATTAGACAACCAATTGGAAAAGGCTAAAATTTTACACTGACTAAATTGAAGTTTCTATAAGAACATTGATATTTGAAACTCAATATTTTTTATTAAAAATCCATTAACTAAATAATTACGACTGAAAACAAAGAGGCGACTAGGCGGTCAAGCTCAAAAATGAACTAGAATTAACAAAAGATGTTAATAAGGTTCTTTTTGAGTGGTTATGACTTCGTGTAGGTATATACTCATATTCATATTGTTGTCACATTATTTTGTTTTCTACTTTAGAATTAACAACTTATATCTTTTTTTAGACAATGAATGTTGAAAATAGAGCTGAAATATTGAATGATTTGAAGGTTTTTGCTCTAGGTCATCTAAAGAAGGCTAAGTGATTTGATGAAAAAAATATTCATGGTTTCTTATTTAATATAATTTATCACAAATAAAACTTGAAAGCTCAAAATTGTGGTCTATTCACATTTACAGAGGTGGGATACTATGGGAAGATGATTGATATAATTGAATTAAACTATCATGGACAATTATTAGTTGCCTTATTCAAATTTAATTTAGTCAACATTGATATGGGTATAATGAAAGATTCATTAAATTTTAATTCTATCAACTTATCTAGTTTTTTGGATACTAGTGAGGATGCATAGCATGATCCATTTATCTTAGCTTTACAAGAGTAGGTGGGGTATTATTTAGATGATGAAAAACATGAAGATTGGAGTGTTGTTCTGAACCTAAAATAAAGAGACTTATATGATATAGAAGATGAATATCAATTCGTTCTTTGTGATAGTGAACGTGATAAACCAAAAAATATTTAATAGTTTTTATTGAAAATAATTATTGAATAGTTTTTACTGAAAATTTCGAAAAAATAGAACATTCAAGAGAGGGTGAAAATGAAGGACTCATTATAGTGGAGGCCGATAATATTGAAAATAAAAAAGGTGATGATAATTGAATGTATAAATTTTTAATGAAATTATAATACAATTTTTTAATTATAAGTGTTTATTACATATATACATTTTTCTAGTTTTTTTTTGGAAAAAGATTTTCGTTTTTTATTTTTTATATATTTAATATACCTTAACCATTTGAAGTGGGGGAATGATGAAAAACAAAATTATGGATTCTAGCAGATCATCATCCAAGAGTACACCACCACTACCTCCATATTATGTTGATCCTAGTGACTTCATTATTTCTAAGATAGCTAGATTTCCATCCATTTCCCTAGATGAGATTAGTATCCCACCGTCTGATTCAACTCCAGTGATGGAGCAGTTGGTCACCACTTCATCTAGGGGATATTGGATGGTTATCATTACTAGTATGTATGCCATTTTACAAAAAATGTTATATTTTATTAATTATTTATTGAATTTTTCAAATAGATAATGACCATTATAAAAGGGATACAAATATAAATACAAAATATGTTTGGGTTTTGATGGTCTTCAAGATTATCCTTCAATTTGATGAGTTTGGGGTGGCTACTAGTGACACTACTGGAATATATGGGTAGATTATTGGGAATCTATTTTTGCAAGATAGTGCGCCTTCCCATTAATTATAAATATTGGTGGCATGTTTCTACATCTTGAAAAAATGAGGTCTTTGATACTGAATTAATGTAAATATTAAATTAATATTCCTTGATAAATAAATTAAAATACATAAGTAGATTTTGTAATATAATTCAAAAGTATTGTATTTTTTATTTGTAGATTTGTTTTCATTTTGATGTCCCTCACTTTGTTTCATGCCCCCAGGACTTCGAAAAGAACAAAAAAAAAATCTATAATTTTTTTTGATAATTTTATAAAAAAACACTTTTTTGTTATACCGACCACATCTTGTATTGGATTGACATGTTATTGATTCATACTTATCAACAATAAATTATATATAGTTATCCATAATATTGAAAACAACCTGAGGTTGTTTTCTCAGTTATGACTCAGTAAAACTTATGAAAGGTGCAAAAGCCTCTAAAAACAAGTGTTAGGGGGTAAAAACTAATAAAAATCTGTTATATTTCCTTTAAATCAGGGGAAAATGGTCAAATATTTTATTTTGAAATGTAGGAACTCGCGACATGTCATTCTGAATGATGGTTTTACCATTATGGTCATAAATGCATTTTTAGTGTTCAAAAAACACTAAAATGTGCATGGAATGGTAATAACATGAAAAATTATGTTGGATTGTCTTGAAATAAGAGTATAATGACTATAGATTTAATTGTGGAATATAGGAACCAACGACATGTCATTCCGAATGACGGTTTTCCCGTTATGGACATAAATGCATTTTTAGTGTTTTAAAACACTAAAATGTTCACAAAATAATGAAAAATAGAAAAATGATATCATATTGTCTTGAAATTAGGGGAAAACCATTATATATTTAATTGTAAAATTTAGAAACTGACAACACATCATTCCGAATGAAAAGTTTCCAGTTATGAGGGTAAATTTGTTTTTAGTGTTTTAAAACACTAAAATGTGCATATAATGGTAAAAACTAGGAAAATGATGTCAAATTGTCCTTAAATAATTAGAAAATTACCTTAGATTTATTTATGAAATGTGGGAACCAACACCAAATCATTCCTAATGACGTTATTTCCATTATGGCTATAAACACATTTTTTGTGTTTTAAAACACTAAAACATGCGTGAAATTGTTAAAAATAAAAAAATGAAATTAGTTTGTCTTGAAATCAAGGTAAAACCACTAATTTATTGTATTTTACTTTCATGTTAAGAAAACATGTCAATCTGACATGTTGTGTGATAAAAATTACATGGAAAACACTTATGAAAGGTACAAAGCCTTTAAGTACAAGTGATAAGTGTCGAAATAGGGAAAATTATATCAGATTACCCTAAAATTAAGGGACAATGACTAAAGATTTAATTTTGAAATTTAGGACACAACGACATGACATTTCGAACGAATGATTTCTTGTTATGTCTATAAATGCAATTTTAGTGTTTTGAAACACTAAAACATTAATGGAATGGTCAAAAATAGGAAAACGATGTTATATTTCCCTGAAATTATAGGAATATTACAATAGATTTAATCGTGAAATGTAAAAACTAGAAACACATCTTTCCAAATAATTATTTTCCCGTTATGGTTGTAGACGTTTTTTTAGTGTTTTAAAAAACTAAAATATGCTTGGAATGGTCAAAACTAGAAAAACGATTCCATATTTTCCTGAAATTAGTAGAAAACCATCATAGATTTAATTTTGAAATGTAGGAACTGAAAACATATCATTCTAAATGACGGTTTTCCCATTATGGTCGTAAATTAATTTTTAGTTTTTTAAAACACTAAAAAGTGTCTCAAATGGTCAAAACCAGGAAAACAATGTCAGATTGTCTTAAAATCAAGGGAAAATGACTGATTATTTAACAGTGAAATGTTGTAACTGATGACACATCATTCTGAATGATTATTTTATAGTTATGGTCATAAACATATTTTTAGTTTTTTAAAATACTAAAACATGATTGGAATGGTCAAAACTAGACAAATGACGTTAGATTGTCCTTAAATCAAGGGACAACAACAATAGATTTAATTTTGAAATGTAGTAACTCAAGAAAGGTTATTCCGAATTATGACTTTCTATTTATGTCCATAAATGATTTTTAGTGATTTAAAATAGAATAACACGTGTGGAATGGTCAAAATGTAGGAAATGACATTAGATTGTCCTTAAATATAGGTAAAATGACTATAAATTTAATTTTCAAATGTTGGAATTAACAAAACATCATTCTGAATGTAGGTTTACCTATTATGGATGTAAACACATTTTTAGTGTTTTAAAACACAAAAACTTGCGTGGAATGATCAAAACCATGAAAAAACCATATATTGATGTGAAATCTTGGAGAAACCCTACTAATTTAATTATTATATTTAAGAACTGATGGCACATCATTCCTATTGATAGTTACCCCATTATGGTTGTAAACACATTTTTAGTGTTTCAAAACATTAGAACATGTATGGAATAGTTAAAATAGGAAAAAACATTACATTGCCCAAAGATCAAGGGATAATTACTGTTTATTTAATTTTGAAAAGTAGGAACTAAATTCATATCATTCTGAGTGACAGTTTGGATATTATGGATGTAATCACATTTTTATTTTCTTAAAACACTAATCCATGCGTGGAATAGTCAAAACCAGGAAACAATGTCAGATTATCCTGAAATTATGGGATAATGAATGTAGATTTAATTTTAATACATAGGAACTGATGGAACATCATTCTGAATGATGGTTTTCTCTTTATGTCTATAAACTCTTTTTAGTGTTTTAAAACCCTAAAACATGTGTAGAATGGTCGAAACCATAGAAACTGGCCTCAGATTGATGTGAATTCATGAAACGACCACCATTCAGTCGTTTTAAAATATATAAATTTCTATCCAAATCATTAAAATTTGTTTATTAAAAATATTTCAATCACATCGCATTTTACTTTAAAAATAAATTAGATTATTTACATATCCCTTTTCAGTTTCAAATGATGCATATTATCTTAAATGGGATTTTTTATTTTTCAATGTCTTTTTCATTATATATTATTTATTTTATATTTAAATTAATTCTATTTTATTATCAAAATAACAAATTTTATGTTTGGAATTCTTAATATATTCTCTTTCTTTTCTTTTCAAATTTATTTTCATACATTCTCTATTTTTTATTATTAGTGGAAGATTCTAGAAGTAGGTAGAAGGTAGACCATTCCGATCGATGACATTTTTCAGAAGTTAGTCATGATGGTTATTAGTTTTTGTGGTATGTTAATATTTTATCAATTATTCTACTGTAATTATGATATATTATGTTTAGTTATAATTTTTGTTTCATTTTTGATACAACTGATGAGATAATGTCGACCATTTCTGTTTATGAGATGATGTGGAGGTAGAAAGATGTAGTGGAGGTTGTGACATGGATGTAAATTAGGCATGGGTTTTTGTTGGACATATTGTATATGTATATATTAATGTACGAGGTGTTGGTTGATGTATGGGGTGACTAAGACTTAGGTTATGATGACTGAGGCAATTTGTATGATTGTGTATGTGTGATGTATGAGTAATGGTTTTATCATAAACTTATGTCATAGTTTATAGAATGTATTTTTTTGTATTTATTATTTTTTCATTAAATTATTTTTTAAAAAATAAAAATAGATTTAGTGGCAGTTTATTATAATGGTTTCTAAACATATATTATTGAAAGTAATTAGCGGTTGTTTATATTAAAAACTAATAAAAATAACTATTACTAAATTCTTTACAAATATTAATTTAATTTTATTTATATTACTAACATAATTTTTTTTATTAAAGAACATCCAATAATTAAATAACAAACCTCTGCTACATTCTCCAAAAACAATACTTAAAAAACCTTTACCAAATAAAATAAACCGCCACTAATTGACTCATGACCATGAAATATTGGATGGTTTTAAGAAACTCCACTAAAAAATTAGGTGGTAGTTTAATCTTCCACTAGACCACTAACTAACTACCGCTAGCCATCACTTTTTTCGTAGTGATGGTTCTTCATACCGACACCGTATGAAGAATATACATCATAGGAAAGATTCTTCAATAATAATAATTTTATTATTATTGTGATTTTCATTGACCTTAGGAATGACTACAAAAAATGTATCCAAAATCAATCCTAAAATTGCAATCTCAATGTCCTGGTCATGATACCACTGATGGTTTTTCAATTCGATGTCATACGAAGGATTTATGACTGAAATAGGGTTTCGAAAAAGATAATAGTAACACTATTTTATAATATTATTATTTCAAAACCTCATTCTTAAAATAGGTGAGCCATGCTCCCCCATTTTTATCATGCCTACAACACCCCTCCTCTAATTTCATATTTTATCCATTACTTTAATTAAATCAATTTAAAATAAAATCAAAATAAATTCCCACATTCAAGTTATGTGTATAGAAAAATGAAAATCACCACTTCACGTCCATTAGGCCACGTTCCTCTCCCTTGTAGTGCTGAACACCTCCTCTTGATGGATAATATTAATTATAATATTATTATTATGATATTTATTATTTTAAAAATATATTTATTCATACATGAAACAAATTGTTCCATTATTAAATTAATTCCATTTAATTCTTATCAACCACACAAATTTTATTTAATGTTATTATTATTATTATTAAAAATAATAATAACACCCACCTTGTTGACCCCGTCTGACCAGCTCTTAGGAGGAACGAGTCCAGACACCATCATATCCATGTTGAGTATCATCCACCCTAAGAACATGTGCATGGTCCCCACTTGAAATTGATTCGGTCACACCACACATCATCATCGTGCATCAATCGGGAAAACAAGGATCACCGATATGACCCAGAACCACCTCCGATCACAAAACCCGCACTCGTGGTACCAATATGATCTATTGAAAAATAAAAATCACTCTCATTTATCAAAATTCCCACAAAACATCAATCCAGGTGTCATTTGTGCCACCACATAGAATATGGAGGTTTGATAGCACTCAAACCCGCCCTGACAATATCGAATCATGACCCTATAGTCCAACAATGAAGAATGCAAGGAATGGTAGGGGCAAATAACCTATAAAAAAATTTCTAAACATTGATGGTCAAGTGTTTTTTTCCATTTATTTCATAGTAGGAAAACCGGGTTGAGAAACATGACATGGATAAGAAATAAATTGAAATAATAATTTATTTTCTTACATGGGATCATGTGAAGTTTCATTTAAATTTGTATTAAAGGAAACATATTTGAACATGATTGAAATTTTAATCATAAAGAAGGAAACCGTGAATGATGTTCCATACCACTATTATGGATCAATAGTTTCTAAAGAACACAACCACTAGTGATGAAGGAGATCTGCTATGTCTGCTACCTTTTGATTCACATCGACCCGATCACCAGTCATCATCTGATCTCGATCAACCAACAAAGAATGGGTGGAATCTCCTCTCAATGATCCCAGGGTTATAAGGAAAACCATATTGACTTTCTATAAAAGATTATTTGTAGAGTAAAATGGTGAATTTTATTTAATTCAAAATAAATAAACAAGTCAATTATTTTAATTAAATTCACATGCTAACAGCTGCCTTATCCAAACCTCCCATGCTGACCAAAATTATGTTACCCCTAGGGTAAAATATGGGTTTCAAACTCAATGGTGGTATCCTATTTCCCAAATGAGGCTCCTTTTGTGAGTAATTTTGGTTAGGTTTATTAAATAAATTTGTTAAATTAATTATTTTAACCAATGCACCCGCAAACGGTTGCCTCATCTGAACTCTGCCCACCAACCAACTGTTGGTCACACCTAGGGTAAACCCTGCACTATGTATTCCACCATGCTCTCATATTTCTGATCAGAAACATTTCCTACAAAGGTAATTTCACTACCAGTTCTCAATTCAACCAGCTCCTCAAAAAAGGCAACTCTATTATCATGTCCCACCTTACCATGGTCAGTATAATACAATGATTCGTGCCCATATCTCCTCAGCTGCGACATGAATAGAACACTAAGAACATAATCTAACTACAAATATTTATACTTAATATAATCTCACTCGACAACTATAGATAGAAAACCTCTATGTGATATTCTTCTACCATAAACAAGCCCTAGTTTCCCCTTAAGCTCATGCTGCCTAAACCTATTAAGCATTCACTTTCAATCACATGTCTAAGAAGACATATCTCAACAAGTGAAATTTACAATATAGAATTGAATCCATGAGATATTTCACATGCCTTTAAATCTTAGAGAAAGTCTAACACCATCATCCTAAGTCTCGCATTCTCCAACCTTAACACCAAGGACATGAGGTCACTAACACAGATGATTACCATGAACCAATACAAGAATACATAAAGATCCGACACATAAGCCTTGTAAACTCTATTGGGGAGATCAACATGACAAAGGGTGTTACCAAGAACTCAAAGTAACCACAGTAGATCTAGGAATCCATTCTTGGTAAATCCACCTCTCAAACTAGTAGGTGGTGATAACCCATCTAGATGTCGACCTCTGAAACAAAATTCTCCCCATAACACTAGTCAAATAACTCAATGATTTTCAAGGGTGGATACTATTCCTCATTTCACCTAGTTTTAGTGACCCTAATCCACTCCTGACATCAAGCTATCATCTGCATCTTTGTCAAAAAATATAGGGCTTCCTAGGTGAACAATTTGGGTCTTACAAAGACCGAACTATATAGACTCTTATAACCACACTACTATCTCTCACATCCCCACAAGGTCATTCGACATGTTGGCGAAAACACCTGTCTATACGTGGCACAAGTCTATGCATAGTTATATCTCATCATTGGTAGGTAAAACTTACATGTCCTCAGGAAATACACCATCAACCCCAACAATATTTGTAGGAAGCTGAGAGCTAATATCATCCTATTCTCCAAGGGTGACACTAGCCAACTAATAAGTAAGTGGTTGTAACCTCCTATGAATGAGATCATCCCTCTCTTACAAGGGATCACTCCTCATCATGGAGGAAAATTCCATCCAACAACCTGGAAGCACTACCATACTCATTAGTAGAAATTATATTAGTATTGATGGTGGATTACCATACAATGCTGAGGAAAAACATTTACGGTCTCACTACCTATATGAAACTTTTTTTTATGAGGCTCTCTCTCATCACAGAGTATGGTCACCCCATCAATATAAACATATGATCAGTGATCCTCACTACAATATCCTCCAACAAAAGGGTGAAGAAAAAAGGTCCTCCACCAGTATCACTAGGTCTCGAACAAGGGCTACGTACTAAGAAATGTTACTTTCGACTCTATGATATACCTTCAATTGAAGTAGTGGAGAAACATGTCGTACCCGAAACCACACTCTAAGCCACTGATTCACAAGATTCTACCTCATAAAGCTATACAATAACTTTCTCAGTTCCTCTGTAATTACCCAAACATGGCATACATAGAAATTACATTAATTTTGAGGAATACATATTAAATTACACAAATAGAAGACCAAATACATATAAATTTAGTGTCTTTGGAAATTTAGGACACATTTATCTAGCTTGGTAAAATATCTTCAACATCTCCTACAAAAGATCTTCCCCTTTTTGTTTTCCTACTTAAAAAATTTCATTATATCCCGAGGAAAATAAAACATAAAAAGGGTGAGATCAAATGATTACAAATGTTAAACATGGATAAAATAAAAAAACCATAAACATAAGAATGTAAAAACATGAGCATAATGTTTAAATATCTAAATCTTGAGTCATGAAATAAATCTTGGTAGTACGTAAGGCACAAATAATAAAAGTGAATTAATTATAATAAAATAGCATTGGAATAAAACATGGAATTGTGGAAAAAATAAGAACCTAATATGATTTCTATAGTAGTAAAGGAATTTCTTCCAAAACCATCATAGTAGACAAATTCTATTACTGAACCAAGATTACTTTCCATTCCAACCATTTATTATTGATTCTGATTTACTTGTCTTACCATCCTTATATTTCTAAACCGAATCTACATTCCATTCTAGTAATGTCTATCTCATGAGATATAAATCTTTTACCAATTCATGGAAGGGTGATATAGGTCCCACCAACTTGATAATGAAATCATTCTTACAAGTTCCACAAAATATAAATCATTCATCATAGCATAACCCGCTATATAAAATGGGTTTCTTAAACATCATTCCATCACAATACATATATAATAAATGAATTTCATAAAATTAATTCCATCATAAATAGAATCAACTAAAATTAATAATAGTTATAGAATCATAACCCTATGTCATATTAGATAGAAAACAATTCTGATGAAACAGTTGAACTTAATTCTTGTGGAAAATATCCTTTCTTTTTCAAAAATGTTTTCTTTTATGAAAGTGCCACAAAAATTTAAAAGAAAATAATTTAGTTGAAAATAAACTTGAAATAATGTAGAGGAAGATTAATGGAAATAAGGTGTCATGAAACTGTAAAAATCTTTTCATTCCATATAAGTTAAAAAAAACATCCTCCTCGTACTTTTTTTGGAAAGGAAAAAAAGAATCTCAAATAAAATAACAAAAAAATATTCCTTTCATAACATTTAATAAAAATTCACAAAAGGTAAAAATTAACATTAAAAAATTATAGAATAATATAAATAATATTAAATAATTAGGAAACATGGATGTGTATGATAAATATACCCTAATAAATACTCATGAATAAACAATCTTGGATAATAACAAGATTGTAAAATTATCCCTTACCATAAGTCTGATTTCTTAGGTATGTGTCGAAAACTCTTGTATAGTGGGTTTAAACATATTATTAACTTTTAATAGAACTATATAAAAATTTATGACATCATATATGATTCAATTATGACTTTATGATACCCGTTCATTTATTAATTCCATGTTAAATCAGAGTTTTGGGTTATAATCATTTTATTTATCATTCATGTTTTGACTTGGTATTCTTGATATTATTAATTAGATCATTATTTAATTACTTCCAGAGTGTAAAAAATGATTTATATACCATATATATTAATTATATAAATATATATAATAGATTAAAAATGAAATGGAATATGCCGTTCATGGAGACGGTATGCCATACGTACACATGAATGGTGTTTCCATTTCCTTATTGAATTGAATGGAAGCATGTAAATGATATATATATACATATATAAACATAAATATAGTATAATTATTATTTCATATATTTTATTCTAATTTATTATATATAACTTATAATCATTCTAGAATGGGAAACGTGGATAATGAATCTCATCGCCTCGTGGAGATGGTAGACCGTACGTACGTATGATTGACAATATCATTCACTTGATGGTTATATAGTTTATAATTGGATGGTATATTAATTATAAATATTAATTATAATGTTATATTAATTATTTACATCCATTATAATCTTAATTATACCCATCCAAATTAAGTATTGTTGAATAACAAATTACACCACGGCATGGAGACGGTAATCCATACGTGTGTACGCATGGTGATATTGTTATTTGTAGGATGACTAAAAGGAGTTATAAGTTAGTCCCATAATTATAATAACATCTTATAATGTAGAATATAGTTGATATATTACTTTAGTATAATAAAAACATAAGAAGAGTAAGAAGAAGAAGAAAATAATTTTGAACGAGGTGATAAAACAATTACCTCGGTTTTGAATATCTCCTTTTGATTTGCACAAAATTTCTCCCTAGGATAGAATTATAACCATATTGTGGCCTATAAGGGGAAGTGAGAGATGTTTGGGGGAGATTTGGGAAGGGTCAGATGAGCCAAAGGGGTTTAGAGATGAGAATAAAATTGAAGGAGAAGTGCTATTTTAGAGGAGAGATGATGAGCACTTTAGGAACGTCTTTAAATATATATTTATTATAAATTTATTTTCGGTTTATAATGGTCACAAACTCATTTATTTAAAATATAAGATGATTATGGGTCAAAATTATCTCAAACAATAAAATTTATACATGTTTTTATTTTATTTTAAACCTTATCATTTGGATTTATCCTTACCTAATATATTTAATTTTATTTGTGGTAATACTATTCTAAATATTAAATGGTGATAAATATTAACTTATGTGTTTCCAATTGTCCACAATTGGATAATTTATGAAATTTTAGAACATAAAATTTTCACTTTAATTTTTTTAAATATTTTTGTGATTTTAAAATAATTTAATAATTTGATATTTTTATAAAATATCAATAGTGTCAATTTTGACAGTATTCATTTATTTGAATTTAAATAAAATAAACACAAAAGACAAATTCAAAACCAAATATTTTATACACTCTTAGCATTTCATATTCATCTAGAGAGTTCTTGGATCTAATTAATTAGTTCATATTATTTTTTTAATATTTTGAAAACTATTTATTTGATATTTCTATTAATAAATTAATTTCTACATCACTATTGTGTCATCATTAATGGTAGTTATTTAATATCTGAAAATTATAAATAAATTCACATGATGTATATAATGTTATTATATTCCTGTAGAAAATTTATGTTTAATGTTTTATCATGTTTATCACTGAATTAAAATTATTATACTTGTAAGATACATGAGAGTGACTTGTTGTCACTTTCTATTGAAAAAAAGTCCATTAAATGAATCAATTACGACCCTTAGGTGATAATAGTTGAATTTAATTCATCCAATAGGATTTTGGTAGGTGTTATGGTAATTTTATTTTCTTTATCATATTGTTTGTAACCCTAATTTACCATATTTACCTTTAACTGTGGTAAATAAAAATTACCGTAGTTACTATTCATAATATACAAAATATAAAAGTAACCTATATACATAATTTGTACCCACTGATTCCAAATATGGAATCCATTTTTCAAAATTCGAAACATATAAATTTCATTATTTAATTTAAAATTAATCCCTCTTGTTAAAACTAGAAAGTAGGTTTTTAAGAAGTAAAAACTATCAAAAGATTGACATGTGTTTATGTCAAATTTAAATATGAAATTACTTATAATGACCAAAATTAGATTAAATAATAAATTACATAATTAAATTAAACTTTAAAACCAACTAAAAATATAATCTAACTATATAAATAAATTAAACGAAAAGGCAGTTTTGAATTAAAATGCAGTATTTTTCACTATTCATTAAAAGAATAATTTCATCAGAAAAATACTAAAATTTCAAGAAAGGTAAATTTTATGGTCTTGATTCCAAATAATAATTTTATTATTCCAAATATAACTTATAAAATTTTAAAAAACTATATTTAAAAAGGGTTTTCCATGAGAAGGTGGTAAAATTGTATTTCGTTGAAAAGAATTCTGTTATCTAAAAATTTGAATTTTTTCTTATATCATGTCTAGAAAATACATAATCTGAATTTTAGTGTTATATAAAATTAAAAATATGATTAATAATATTCATAATGGCTATTTTATATCCCATTAAATAATAATATTTTAATAATAAATAATTTTTTAGTGAAACTTAGTATTGTGTACAAAATAAGCTATCGAGGAAGGTCACTTTTGCATATAATACAAGCCAATTCAGTGTTTCATTTAGTTCAATATTCCTTTGGTGTTTTTTATAACATAATCCAAACATATTTATTTTATAAATTGAACAATATTTATGCTAATTGTTGCGTGAAATAAATTTTATCAAAAGAATTTGAAATTATGTGTAACATAAGCCAAGAATACTGTTGCTTATACTGCAAGCTAATACGGTGTTTTTTATAGTGCACGATAATCTTGGTGTAGCGTAAAAAACAAGACATCAAAGAAATAAAAAAAATCTATCTCATAAAATCTTGGGGTGTTACATTCTACCACCCATAAAATTAAATTCTCCCTTGAAATTCGTTAGGGTTGTAAAAGTTTTACTACTTGAAAGTTTATTCCCACAAAACCCACATCATAAAAAAGAATAGTAAAACATCATTTTAAAAAGGAAAGTTAGAACCATGGAGGTTACCCAAAGTAACTGATCACTGGGTTTTCACATAGGAGAACATAGGTGGGAAGTGAAAACATCGATATGAAAGAAAAAATCTAACCGTCAAGTTCCGATTGATAGTGATAGAGTACTAGGTTTGCAAAAAGTTAACAACTAGAAATCCATAATTCTGTGATGATTTAAGGGACAATCTGATTCATCAAATAAGAATGTACTAAGATAACATTTTTTATTTTCAAGATCCTTTCCCTAAATATGAATAATTTTTCATGAGAATAAATACTTACATGATTTTGGTACAATATCACCATTGTTCGTGCCTTGACCAATTTCCACTTCATCTATTATTTAATGAAATGAAGTTAAATTTTTCATTCTTGATGTGTTAATAGATCATGCAATAGAATGGTATGTCATTTGACATGTCTCAACAATAAGGATAGCATGGGTAATCAAATATGCATATGTTCACCTATTGTGAGATAATACATTAATCTAAAAAACGTCAACTGGAATATAACTTATACTATCCATATATGTAAAACCTTACAATCCTTCAAAAAACTAAAAATATAAAACTTTAGAAATAGGTGAACTAAATTTTCTTAACATGTATCCCCCATATATCATATGGTATCTCTGGTTGGTCACATTATGTATTCTATCGAGTCACAATAACAACCTGAATTATCAGATATACTTATTGAAAACATGCATGTTTCCTTATTCCAAAACTTATTGGATATATTCCTTATGTCCCAAAAAGTTGTATAATTCATCCATGATAGCATAACCCATTTGTCAGTAACTCCATAATTAGTTCCCATGATATTATAATCATCCAATTTACATAACAAAATCCAACATATCTTTATCCAAACTTCATTATATGAACATAGGGGACATATTATGGGGTTTCTTTCCCTTAATAATGTGTTTTACATGTATATCAACTTACCCTTATATCACTTTTTGGCTCCATAAAACTATTCAACATATCTTTCCCAATACTTAATGAAAAAATTATAACAAAAACACTTTTATTTTTTCTGATTCATATAATATAATCTTTAAATTTCAAAACATATACACC
The DNA here is from genome assembly GCA_963277665.1 of Viscum album. Classification (NCBI taxonomy): domain Eukaryota; kingdom Viridiplantae; phylum Streptophyta; class Magnoliopsida; order Santalales; family Viscaceae; genus Viscum; species Viscum album. The sequence continues at coordinate 811,462,475 of OY728135.1, forward strand.
TTAATCATCCAAATTTATTCTTAAACCATTACTCATGATCCATAATCTTCATCTTTTATAAAATATGAATCATTTATTAAGGTTTCTCAACCTCAATATTCTTAGGTTTAATGTATAAAATACTGAAAGAACATCATATACCTTCCACATGTCATTTATAATCTCTTTATCCTCAGCAACATGACCAATACTTGTACCATCATCATGATTGTCTTCATGATTTTTGTACAAAGGAAATAGATCTTCATAATTCCCATAATTTCTGCATCTGAAACAATAAATGGTTAACAATGTTCTATGTAGTTCTGGATATTCACTACCACAAAACAGGGAAAGGGAAGCACTGCCCTTTATCAGCACTAAACAGAAAGCGCTGATAAAGGGGTAGGCCTTTATCATCGCTATTTAAAAGCGCTGATAAATGTTACATATATCAGCGCTAAAATAAGAGATGATAAAGGGTACACCTTTATCAGTGCTTTTTTAGCACTGATAAAAGGTAACATTTTTCAGTGCTAAAAAAGCGCTGATAAATGAATGTTTTATCAGCGCTTTTATTTTAGCACTGATAAAAAATACCTTTATTAGCGCTTTTAACGAGTGCTGATAAAGGTTCTGTTGGTTTTTATTTAATAACCCTAATGGTCCATCCTTTCTCGCACGTGATCAAGCTCTCATGGAAGCTGAACTAGGCCCCTCACCACTGCGACCTCGTCCTCCTCGTCCTCTTCCTCCTCGTCCTCCTCCTTCCTCCTCCTCATCCTCCTACTTCTCCGCCGCCACCGCCGCTACCACCGCCTCCACCCCCGCCCCCGCTGCCGCGACCCTCTCCCCTCTGCCACCTCCACCCCTACTACTACGACCGCCGCCGCCTCTGCCTCCGCCTCCGCCTCCGCCTCCGCCTCTGCTATCGATGCCACATTTTCCGCCACCGCCGCCTCCGCCTTCGGCACTACCTCCACTGCCACCGCTACCATTATTGTTACTCATTTTCAGGTAAATTTCCCCCCTTGAATTTAACATGTGAAATATTGATTTAAGGTGTTATTTCATGAGTCAATGGATTATTGATATTATTGAGTTCTTTATTTAATCTTTTCACCTCAATAAACACCCATTTAATCCTATTTCATGGGTTATGTGTTCTTGAACTCTTTTATGGACACCCCTTGGGTGTCCCAAGTAAAATTATCCCTTTAATGTCAAATTATTAATTGCCCTGAACACCTATTTAGCTTATGTCAAAGATTTTAAATGCAGTTTCCCTTGATAAAAGGGTATATAAATGGAATTGAAGACACATTATAGGTTTTTGGCCTAGATTTTTAAAGGAATTTACCATGTAGGAAATTTCCATGTTGATTATGGCTCATTTTGAATACCCTTTGAGCCTTATTAGTGAATTTTCCATTCTTCGTAAAATTGAATGTGTAATAATCCTGAGGAATGAATTTTACATGATGGATTTATTTTAATTTAATGAATTAATTAAATGAATTGAAATTATCTATAATGGGTTGAAAGGGAACACCATCTACTGCATGTTATATAGAACGATAATTGTGTATTTCATTTCATTTAATTAAATTGTACATGGATAATAGGACATATGAGATGTTTTTATTCATGTTTTGTAAAATAAATATTTATGTGAATAATGCCTTACTTATACAAATGGTTCTAAATAAATTGATGGATGGGAGGTAATTCCCTATTCTAGTTAAAATTAAAATACACCTTTATAGAGGATAACATAAGATGGCAAGGTAATTGTTGAGAATATAGGAAAATCACACTCCCTTACATTGGGTGTTGAGTATAACATATCGCACCACAAATACTAATTGAATGTTTGGTTTTCTTACCACACCAATTTCTTAGAGTTATTACAGGATGGATTACTCCCCATCCTGAGTTCCATCTAGTTCACATTGTTCTATGCTTGATCACTATTATGGTAGGATTTCTTTTCTCGAGGTATGTGATCCTTCTGATTTCTATTTGGATTTGTTTGTACCTATTGTTTGTATAAAAATTAGTGATCAGATAGTGATTTATATCAATAAAATTAAATTTATTTGCATGCATTGTATTTTGGGGTTTGTGGGATGTGGTAAATGGTGTAGTCAGTTTTATATTATTTTATTCTCATGGGTTTCCCCTATTTTATGTTTTCTTTTTAGTTGGAAATCTCATCTGCTGTGCGCCTCTCCTCTGCCACGTACGCACCTCTGTCGTGTGCCTAACGACACCTTCGTGGTGAGTTTTCTCCTGTTACTCATTGATTTCCTCTTGTTCGCTTGTTATTACTGTTTTATATTGATGGTTATAATGTGAAATGTATGGGCTAAATGCCCCGCTGAAAATCGTTGTTGTTGGTGGTCCTTGTTTGCGCACTAAATGAATTGAATGTTTCTTCGTTCGTGTTGAACATTGGAATATATAAATTTGTAATTTACGTATACTTGACTTATGAATGAACACACTAGGATGATAAAACTTCTGTGATAACCCGTAAATTAACAAGAAAAATTGAATAAGGGATGCTTTGTAAAATCTAAAATTTTGATTGTTTGGTTTTTATGGTGTTGTGATTGTGATCAATATTGTGTTTTTGTATTGTGTTGCAGTTGTTGGCATGATTGATATTCCATTTGTTTTCCATGTTTTAGTTCATCCACCATTAAATATCAATCCAAACTTTACCCATTTTGAATGGCACCACCACTTTGTTACTAGTGCAATTCCACTGAATCCTAGAAAACCACTTCTAGAGGGATCTATGAGACACTTTATAATACATGGAACATAGTTCACCATACATGGATTTCATATAGATTTTAATTCCACACAACATTTATCTCCAAAATTTACACCACATGACTAATCTTCTGACTCAAACTTGGAATAAGTTTCATTTTAAATGTTACATGTCATGTGATCCTAGGTCACCCACAATGTATCTCCAAGACATATACTTCATCCTGAAACCATGTACATTCCATGAAATAATGGTAGAACCATATGACATGTGTTTTACTTCACTCACACCATGTATAGACACAATAGAGACTTGATGTGTATAGACTATACACCCCTAGTGGTCATGTAAGGACTACACACTGTGTATTCCACAAAAATGTGATGCATAGCTGGTGAGGTGACTCAATATGTATCTAAAGTACACGCCTTAAGCTCAAGTTGTTCTAAATGTCATGTATTTTCAAAGGCATCACTCAGTCTTTGTAAGACTAACTTGGAATAAATTTTATATATGTCACATTAAATCAAACATCTTATATATACACGATGTTCACCCTACTGGACACACCATGTATATGGATTTCACATGTTTTTAAAGGAATTTGTACCATGATTTGTTTTTATAAAACCCAAACAATGCTACCTGATTAATTAAAACATAATATTAGGCAAGTTGGAGATCGAACCCATAAAGACGATGAATATGAATAAAGAATGGATGAATGCCAATCAGTTGATAAAATAGTATGAAGATGGCATGAAAGAGTTTATCAAGTTTTCAGAAGATCATGCATGTGACACTTCTCAAATTCTTTGTCCGTGTTTATGCTGTTGTTATTCAAGACAAATTAGTCTAGAGGATTTGGAAGAACACCTGATCTATCACTGAATAGATCAAAGTTATACATGTTGGAATAAACATGGGGAAAAAACGAATGTAGGTAGTGACTCAGAGAACACGACATTTTATAGATCATCTGATGTGATTAGAAGCGTTAATAGTGAAGACGATCGTATGGAGGGTGTGATTACAGATGTTAATGATGATGAAGATCGTATTGAGGAAATGACTAGGATAGTTTAAGATGAACTTCTTGATTGCCCAAAATTGTTTGAGAAGTTAAAGAGTTCTGCAAAAACGCCATTGTATGCTAGTTGCACTAAATATACCGAATTTTCAGCCGTATTGAAGCTGTATAATTTGGAATCAGGCAACGGGTGGACTGACGCCAGTTTTATGGAACTACGTGCTCTCCTGAATGACATGCTCCCAGAAGATAATGAACTTCCAAGCCGAACATACGATGCCAAACGAATGCTAAAATCGATGGGTATGATCTCTGAAAGAATACATTCTTTCTCGAATGACTGTATATTGTTTCTAAATGACCACTAATCACTTAAAGAATTCCCAAAGTGTGGTGCTTCCCGATACAAGAAATATGGTTCTAGTCCTACAAAAGTTGTATGGTACTTTCCAATCATTCCTTGGTTTAGACGCCTATATGGAAGTGAGGAGACTGCAGGACAATTGACATGGATTACAAATAAAATAATTAAATATGGGAAACTACATCACTCGGTAGAATCTCCTCAGTGGAATAGAATTGATCACGAGTATCCTGAATTTGGGAATGAGCCGAGAAACCTTCGTCTGGAGTTATCTACAGATGGGGTGAATCCTTTTGGTTTTCAAAGCAGCAGTCACAGTACATGGCCAATTATGTTGGTAAACTATAACTTACCACCGTGGTTATGCATGAAATGAAAATACATCATGTTATCTATGCTTATATCAGGACCAAAACAATTAGGTAATGATATTGATGTTTATTTGGCTCTATTGATCGAGGATTTGAAAATATTGTGGGATTCATGTGTTACGTTGTATGATGCTTACAAAAATGAATATTTCACTTTGAAAGCCATGTTGTACGGGATGATAAATGACTTTCCTGCTTATGGAAATTTGTCAGGATATAACATTAATGGAACTCAAGGGTGTCTCATTTTCAAACAAGGTACATAGTCAGTTAGGTTTAAACATTCATCGAAAACCGTGTTTCTAGGACATCACAGATTTCTACCCCGATGACATAAGTACCGATATTGGACGACATCATTCGAACGAAGTTCATAAGAACGTACATCACCGTCTGCACTAATAGGTGATCAATTATTTGAGAAAGGAAAATATTTGGACACTACTTTTGGTAAACCATTTTTGAAAAACCTTACGAAAACTGGTTGGAAAAAGAGATCAGTTTTTTTTGAATTACCATACTGGAATTGTCTGTATGTCATACATTTTCTTGATGTTATGCATGTTGAAAAAAATGCATGTGATAGTGTCATCTGAATGTTGATAAATGCACCCAGCAAAACAAAGGATGGAATTAAGGCTAGATTGGACATGGTTGAGATGGGAATACGAGAAGAGTTGGCCCCAGTGAAGGGTGAAAAATGAACATTTATTCCTCCTACTGCTTACACTCTTTCTAGGTAGGAAGATATCAATTTTGAAACTTCTTGAATGGCGTAAAGGTTCCAGAGGGGTATTCATCAAATATCAAGAACATCATTTCAATGGGAGATTTAAAATTAAAGGGTCTGAAATCACATGACTACCATCTTTTGATGCAAGATCTAATTCCTACAGCTTTACGTTTCATTTTGCCCAAGAATGTCCGCCCGATATTAAAAAAGCTCTATTTCTTCTTCAAATCTATATACAGCAAAGTTATAGACCCGACGAAATTGCCGACTATGGAAAGAGAAATTTTCATCATATTATGTGAATTGGAAATGTTCTTCCAGCTGACATTTTTCTATATGATGGTTCATTTGGTGATAGATATTTCACTACGTGGTCCTATACATTATAGATGGATGTACCCCATTGAATGGTATATGAAGATTTTGAAAGGGTATGTCAAAAACTGAAGTCGGCCAGAGGGTTGTATTTCGGAGCAATATATTGTTGAGGAAGCTATTGAATTTTGTACCGAATACCTGCCTGGTGTGGAAATCGTTGGACTTCCGAAATCTCGTCACACTGACCGGATTGAGGGTGAAGGAATTTCTGGAAGAGAGGTTATCACAATCAATATTATAGATCAGAAGCAGGTACACCTTTACATTTTGCATAACAGTTTTGACGTTGACCCATATGTTTAAACCCACAATGAAATTATTAGGCGTTTGAATAATTCAAGGTCTGAAAAATGGATATCAGATACACATAATCGATAGTTTATAGGATGGTTTCAAGACCATATTTTTAAGAAGTTAGATGAAAATCTAGACTCAATTTCAGAATGACTTCGATGGCTATCCGGAGGAGCAAGTGTGTACGTATTATCTTATAATGCTTATGCAGTTAATGGTTATACATTCGATACTAATGAACATGATGAAGACAGTACCATGCAGAATAGTGGGGTTACACTTTTGGCTAAGGCGATGCATGTTTCCAGTGCTAAGGAAAAAAATACAATTTATGAGAATATGTCATACTTTTGCATCATCAAAAAAATATGGGAGTTGGATTATACGAAATTCAAAGTGCGGATTTTTCAATTCATATTTGTTGATAATAGGACTGCTGTTAAAATAGATGAATTAAGATTCATGAAAGTTGATTTCAGTAAGGAATGGGAGAAAGACGAACCATTTATAGTGTAATCACTGGCAGTACAAGTATTTTATGTTCCAGACCCCACAAACTGAATTTGGTCAATTGTTCTGTTATCGACAAAAAAAACTGAAGGGTCAGATGAAAGCTCAATGGAGATTGAACCTTTTATATGAACTTCACAATCATTTCCCAGCAGTCCCAATGTAGACGACATTTTGTATGTCAGAGGAGACCACAGTTAAGGGATTTACATAGTCGATAGAGGAGTCAAATCTCTTCAGCCTTGAATGAAAAAATAGAGAGTAAAATTATAAGGTTATTCTTTATTGTAACATACATTGTGTTATGTTATGTTATTATATGTTCGCTATTGTTTTTATGTAATCTAAATTAAATATTAAACCACTTCCGCAGATAATTACTTCTGAACCTGCTGATGCGCCCAATCCCGAGGCACAAAAGGTCTCCAAACCAGCAGCTGGTGGCCCCACTACAGAGCAACAACAGGTTTCTCAACCTATTGTTGCTGGTCCTAGTGCTGAGGTACAACAGATTTCTCAACCTGTTGCTTCTGGTCCCATTGCTGATGCTAGCACTCCAGGGGAAGATATTTATGCTAATTCTGAGGAAATGGTAGGAAATGAAACCCTGAAAGCACAAAAAAAAACAAGAGCATCTTAGTTTGACAGTGTTAGCCAAAATCCTTAAGGCAAAAGCAAAATGCATCAAATTTGAGGTGGGATGGAATAAGAGAGGCCAACATGTTAATCCCAACAGAGCCATCTTTAGTAGCTATATTGGAATTTTCACTTGGAAACACATGCCAATTGATGTACTGTCATTGCACCATGTTGTCACCAGGCTGAAGACACTAATGTGGGAAGATATTACGGTATGATTATGATATCATTTTTTTAATTTATTAAAATAAAATAAAATACCAAAACATTGACTTACTCTTCATCATCCATTACAGAGTGAATTTATAGTAGATGCAACACATAGGGAATATGTATTAAGAGTTTCAGGAAGGATTCATAGAGGTTTCTGCACAATTTTAATGAAATATCATCTTAAAGATGCAGAAGGGAAAATTAAGCCGCACCCACCTCCTCTTTATGCACACTTGATATCCCAAGGAGCATGGGATGCGTTTAAAAACTGTCGTGGGGAACAGACTTTTCAGGTACATTGTGTGGGGGTAATATGTTTTTTGACGTTTGCTTGTATTCATTACTCTGATTGAAAGTTTTTTATTTATGAAACAGCTACTGAGTGCTGATAATAAAAAACGCGCAACAGAACTAGCATACCCAATCCCAACAGACAAGCTTATAGAAAACCTCCTTAAAATAGGATATTCTACTAAATAAGAGCACTAGTTCACCCACATATCTATAAAAATGGTATCATCTGGGTCTAAATATGTTCCCACTAGTTTTTATGAGCACTCTAGAGATGAGTATGATTATAAATTCCGTCAATATTCTAACCCTTAATAGGTTTTTCTCACCCTCTACTCTAAGAATTGTTATAGAAGGGCTCAATGATACCATTTATACCAATATAGAAGGTTTTATTAACCATGTTTATGATTTTGAGTGCAATTTTGATGGAATATATTCCCAATATAAATATAAGATCCAATATTCAGGTTCTGGATTGTGATGCCCATCATCATCCACCCATCCGACCATTGAAAACGGGGTGTATAAAATTCTGTTTTATTTTTTCCCTTTGAGGATAATAGATACATATTTTCTAAATAATAGATCACTCAATTGAAGAATGAAAATTAGTATCTTCATGAAGTAATTATAAATATTCATAATGGGTATTTTCTTAGTAATATTGGAATCCTCTTAAAATGGTACTCCTTTCATTAAAGTACACCATCCCATAGGGCTAAGGATATCATCAAAAGTTTCACCCCCCTCATCGGATGAATTCTAAACCTATTTCCACCTCAACCCTTCCCACAAGAATGGGGGGATTTTTATATTTTAAATTCACCCAACCTACTATGATGGTGGAATTTATACATTTTCCACCTCATCATCATGTGAATTATGTATGTTATTCAAACTTAGTAGTTGCCAAAGAGCTTCCAGGAAATTCAACATTCTCCAATATAGGGGTGACCACATCCACATATGGTGCCTCTAATTCTTTATCTTCTACCCCTAAAATGATTGAGATCAGTTTATTTCCTACCAAATCTCAAATTCAGAAACATGTTCATACCAACATGGTAATTTCGTGATAGAACAAAGAAACAATTTTGTTGTCCATCTCTTGAATATGGGAAAAGGAACGTGTATTGCCTCCAACCAAATAAATTTCCTGAGTATTTCTCCAATGTCACAAAAAAATTATTTGATTGATCTCTCATAGATTAAGTGAGTGAGAGATAAAAATATGTGACAACATCCAAAATACTACTGCTACCATCAATTTTTAGGACATTAAATCGAGAGGTGACTTTTATTCAAGGATTGGATTCATAAATAGATAGATGATGGTATATTGAATCCAATGATACCTATGCTTATAGTCCATCCATGTGGAAACCCTTACAAGAACACATATAGTATATCAAAATTCATGGACTATCTCTTACTCAATGAAAGGAAGAAAAAGGTATATTCCTTTTAGAGTGAGCTTGTTTCCACATACTTCACTTATTCATTTGAGTGTCACATTCTTAATCTTCCTGAGATACAGAGTCCCAAGGAGTAAATAATGAATGATCTTCCAAATTATATTCCCTACTATAGAATTATGGGACATATAATTAAGGAATTAAACATCTTAAAATATTGTCTCTTGAAGTGATTAGTTTATGGATGGACTAATTGAGTTATATAATCCTTAGATACATGCAACATGCATATGATTCGTTATCACTTAACTAAATGATCACCATGATAGATGAGTTATGTTTCCACTAGTTATAGTTATATGACCCTAAACTTCAAGACACCAAGGCCTTAGTTATACTACCCAAACCTGAATGACACCATAGTTTGATATGCATGAATTTATGCTACTGATCACTTGTACAAGTTTCATGATATTAAACTGTAGAAAGAAATATTTTTCACAAGAAGTTAAATTGTGTGGTGCATCATATTTACCATAATACCTTAATGTGTATGTCAAAAATCATTTCCATAATATATTAAATTACACAGTTCATGACCCTATTACATGACAGAAAACTACATGATGATCTATCCATCACCTAAGAGGACCTTTATTGGGAATCGATCTCTAACCGCACCCCTTTAAGGACTATTTATAGATTAATTCCAAATTTAATGGGATATATATTGAATCCTAGACCCTCTATCTCAGGTACAATAAAAAAGTATTCCACTTCATTGAGACTGACTTTCCTAGAATTTGAACCCTAAGATCTCTATTCACATTGATATTTTATTAATATATGGAGAATATATCCCTCTCTCACCATTGGTACTAGTCATATAACCCTAGGATTCAAGACATAAATGTTCTGACTACATGAATCTAAACTAAATATTCTAACATCCCACAGTATGACATTAAATTTCATGGTATAGGTCAAGGATTAAGTCCTTAATGCTTAAAGTTTAACTATGTAACATTTGGTCATAGACACATGACCTTTAAACTATGTGGTTCATATTATAGCCTTTATAACCATAAAATTCTCTGATAGGTCACTCAAAGATGATCATAATCAATAATCAAGATTTCCCTTTTATAGCTTGAGTTAAAAACCCATTCCTTGTGAGTTTTAAATGAAACTTCCTTCCATTTAGGGTTTACTCCTCCTACCCAAATAGAATGTGTGACACATGATGGTATAGTTATGGAATTTTACAAAATATTTTGAACACCCTTCTTCCACTCAACCTACTCCATGCCTTTTTATTTCGGAATGAAACAATTCCTTGATTCAGGATACTCCTCTTGGATCCCCTCAACTGTGTGTTGATTAATGCTCTTAGTTCTATTTTAGACATGAAAATTATTGGCAGTTATTTACTGATCAGAATAAACCATTTAGGATTTGATGGTGAATAGAATATTTTTCCACTAAGCCTATGGATTAATCCCTAATGTATGTATTGGACCTTGTAGAAATCTCCACCTAAACCCCATGTGTTATCCCTAAAATGAGTTTGGTAATAGAAATCCTACACCCATCAGTATTCATTGACTTGGTAGGGAATTAGTTTTCCACCATTACTAGTGGTCATTCTATTCCAGTCAGTCTCCATTCTTTGATTGAGGAATTCTAAGAAATGATTTATCCCATCCATTTTCCTATGTTCCAACGGATTACTAATGTTCTTTTTGTTTTATAGTATCAAAATCCATGATGCACGCCTGTCGTAGGTCATGGAAAATTATTTTTTCCCTAATGTAGCAAAGAGGTTGACAGAGGTCATATCACATGAGTAGATTCTCATCTTGTGTATTTACATAATATAATTCACCTAAAATAATTTTTTTATTATTTTATGAAAAACTAATGAATTTTGGTTTCTTTTATTTTCTAAATAATTAAGGGGCATATAAAATATAAATTTAAACTTATACTAACATGAAATGGTAAATAAATGTGATTTGAAAAAACATCATTTGGACTTGATTTTGGTTGTTGGTACTATCATAATTCTCCTTCATTTTTTCAAATTTAGTTTGATAATACATCTTTGAAAACTCATTCATGAATCAATATTCTTTTATTGTGTCTCTTCGTTAATTGGTTATTTTATGTTTTGTGCCTCACTAGTATAATTACATTTAGCAACCCCATTCTTTATTTCATTATTGTATTACTAACATAATATTTGTTTTATTATATAGGTGAAATCGTTTTCCTTAGTTCGAATGATTTGTTCAGAAACCGCCACCATGGATGACAATTCTTCTGAGCGGATGGATGCAAAAAGGATGGAACATCATTGTTTTTTAACTGTTTGTTGGATAAATGCAATTGTAACCAAATTAAACATTGTTTCAAATGTATATAGTAGTGTGTTGTTTTGTATTCATTATTTAATGTAAATGTATGTAACATTTTTATTCTTTTGTGCTTTGTGTGTGGGTGTTTTTTGTGCTGTGTGCAGGTGTTGTTTGTGCTCTGTGCAGGTGTTGTAATGTGTGCAGGTGCTGGGCAGGTTCTGTGTAGGTTCTGGTTTTGCACAGGATCTTTGGCCTTTATCAGCACTATTTAAGCACTGATAAATGGATAATATATCAGTGCTAAGAAAGCACTGATAAAGGTAGTGTTTATCAGTGCTCAAAATAGCACTGATAAAGGTAGTTTTTACCAGCACTATTTAGAGCACTGATATATTATTCATTTATCAGGGCTGCAGATAGAGCTGATAAAGACTATCTTTATCAGCGCTTGCTTGGCACTGATAAAGGGGACCCCCTTTATCTTCGGCAAGATTAACATATCTTTTTTAGCACTGTTAAAGATGATTTTTAGTTCTATTATAAGCCATATTTGTAGTAGTGATTGACTAATACTAGAAAGTAAAGTGTGAGAAATACATATCATATATTAAAATCACATACGTAAGGTAAATTAATTATAATATTTCAATCTATGATATATTCGATTTAATCCTAAGTTAGTGATTATTATCACAACAACCCTAGAAATGTAACCTATAATTAACTTCTCATTAGGACATCCCCAGACATATCCTTAGAAATATCTCTAGGGATCTCACTAATGTTTTCACATCCTAGTTTCCAAAGGATGACAAAACCTTCACTCTGACACCAACTCTAACGACCCACACATAAATTACATTGACATTACATTAATTTTTCCAAATAATTAATACATTAAAAAATATATTACCAAATACCATATTTTTGTAGTGTCCTTGCTGACTCAAAATACATTCATTTATCTTGGCGAAAGATCTTCAACATCTCCCATAAAGATCTTCCCATTTTTTTTCCTACCAAAAACCATTCTTTTTATCATGAGGAACATAAAACATAAAAAGGGTGAGTTAAAATTTTCAGTAAGGGTGAAAATAGAGAACTTAAAACAAACCATAAATATAATAATGTAAAAACAATAACATAATGTTTAAATATCAAAATCTGTAGTCCTAAAATAAATCTTGGCAGTACGTAAGGCACATATCATAAAAAAACATTTACCATGATAAAATAGCATTGGAATAGAACATGGAATTGTGGAAACCAATAAGAAAGTAATATTATTTCCACAGTAGCCAAGGAATTTCTGGAAAGACCATAAAAGTGGAAAATGTCCATTACCTAGGTGAGTTTACTTGTCGTTCTATCCATGTATTATTGAACCAGATTTACTTGTCACTCCAGCCCTATATTACTAAACTATATTTACTTTCCATTCGAGTCATGTCTATCTAATGAGATATAAATCTTCACCCAATTCATTGGAGGGAGATATATGTCCCACCCATCTCATAACTAAATCATTCTTATATTTTCCACAAAAATATAAATCATTTATCATAGCATAACCCATTAAATAAAATGGGTTTCATAAACATCATTCCATCATAATCCATATAAAATAAATGGATTTTTTAAGAAAAATTCCATCATAAATATAATCATATCAATGTACTAATAGGGATAGAAACATAACCCCATGTCATCATAGATGGAAAATAATTCTGATAAAACACATGAACTTAATTCTTGAGGAAAATATATTTTGTTTTTCTAAAATGTTTTCCTTTCTCAAAGTGGCACACAAATTTAAAAGAAAACAATTTAGTTGAAAATAAAATTGAAATCTTGTAGAGTAATATTCTTATAAATAAGGTGTAATGAAACCATAAAAATCCATTCATTCTATATAAGTTAAAACAAAATTCTCCTTATAATTTTTCTGGAAAGGAAAAAAAGTTACTTAAATCGAATAATGAAAAAAAATTCATTTTATACCAATTAAAAAAATTCCACCGAAGGGTAAAAATAACATTAAATTATTTATAATAATAGAAAAAATATTAAATAATTAGGAAACATGTATTTGGATGATAAATATACCCCAATAAATACTTACGAATAAACAATCTCAGATAATAATTAGATTGTAAAATTATCCCTTACCTTAGGTCTGATTTTTTCAGTATGTGTCTGAAACTTCTGTATATGGGGTTTAAACATATTATTTAATTTTAATTGAACCATAATAATATTTATAACATTATATATGATTCGCTTATTACTTTATATTACCCATTCATTTATCAATGCCATGTTAAAGCAACATTTTGGGTAATAATCATTTTGTTTATCATTCGGGTTTTGACTTGTTATTCTAGATATAATTACATAGATCATGATTTAATTACTTCGAGAATGTAAAAAATTATTTATATACCACATATATTCAACATATAAATATATATAATAAATAGATAAATGAAATGGAATACACCATTCATTGAGACGGTAGGCAGTACGTATGCATGAACACTATTTAGGTTCACTTATTGAATTGAATGGAAGCATGTAAATGAAATATATATATACATAAATCCAGTAGCATTATTATGTAATATGTTTATTTTTTATTTATTTTATATACCTTATAATCATTCTTGAATGGTTAACGTGGAGAATGAATCTCATCGCGTCAAGGAGACGGTAGGTTGTAGGCACGCACGAGCGACAATATCATTCACTTGATGGTTAAAAGGTATGGAATTGGATGGTATATTAATTATACAGAGTAATTATGATGATATATTCATTATTGAAATCCATTATACTCATCATTATACTCATCCAAATTAAGTATTTTTGAATAAAAAATTATACCTCGGGGTGGGGATGGTAAGATTTACGTACACACACATGGTTATATTGTTATTCATATGATGGATAAAAGGAGGTATGAGGTTTTACCATTATTATAATAAAATATAATCATATAGTAGATACATGATTTATTACTTTAGTATGAGAACAACATAATAAGAGGAAGTAAAAGAAGAAAATAATTTTGAAATATCTGATAAAACAATTACCTCTTTTTTTGAATATCTCCATTTGATTTTCACAAAATGGTCGCTCTTAGATAACATTATTCCCAAAGTGTGGACTCTAGGTGGAAGGTAGGGATGTTGATAGGATATTTTTCAGGGTTTTTCCAAGGAAAAGGGCTTTGGAGGTGGTAATAAAATTGAAGGTTAAGTGCTCTTTTATTGGAGAGGTGAGGGGCACTTTAAGAATGTCTTTAAATATCAATTTATTATAAATTGATTTTAGGTTTATAATGGACCCAAAATATTTTTTTTCAAAGATAATATAAGTTTTAGTGGAAATACTATAAAATATTAAAATTTATATATGTTTTTATTTTATTGTAAACCATATCATTTTGATTTATCCTGATTTAATCTATTTAGTTTTATTTGTGGTAATAATATTCTAAATATCAAATGGTTATAAATATGTACTTAAGTGTTTTAAATTTTCCAAAATTGTATTATTTAGGAAATTTTATACCTTATAATTTTCAATATGTTATTTTTAAATATTTTTGTGATTTTTAAATAATTTAATAACATGATATTTTTATGAAATATCATGTGTCTATTTTGACACTATTAATTTGTTTGACTTTAAATAAAATCCACAAAGAAGATAAATTATAACCAAAATATTTAATACACTCATAACATGTCATAATAACCTATAAATTTCATGTATCACATTAATTAGTTCATATTATCTTTTTTTTAATATTTTCAAAACCATTTCTTTGGTAATTCTATTAATAAAATAATTTCTACATCATTATTGGGAAATAATTAATTGTAATTATTTAATCTCTAAAAATTATAAATAAATTCACATGATGTATATAATTATATTATATTTATATATAATTTTTTTTATGTTTTATAATGTTTATCACTGTATTTTAATTATTATACTTATAAGATATATGAGAGTGACATGTTGTCACTTTCTTTTGTTTTAATTATATTTACATCACTTTCATAAACAAAAGTCAATTAAATGAAAATATTTAGACACATAGGTGATATTGGTAAAATTTAATTCATAGAATAATATTTTTGTCGGTTTTAAAGTAATTTTATTGTCTTATTCATATTGTTTGTTACCCTAATTTACCTAATTAACCTTTAACTTTGGTAAATAAAAAATACCATAGTTACTATTCATAAAATCCAAATAAATAAAAGTAACCCATTAACATAATTTATAACCACTTATTCCAAATATGGAATACATTTTTAAAAATTCAAAATACAGAATTTGAATTAATTAATTTAAAATTAATTCATGTTGTCAAAACCAGAAAGCGGGTTTTTAAGAAGTAAAAACTATCAAAAGATTGACATGTTTTTATGTCTAATTTAAATGTAAAATTACTTATAATGAAAACAATTAAATTAAATTATAATAATATAATATAATTACACTTTAAAACTAATAAAAAAATATAATCTAACAATATTAATGAATTAGACGAAAAGACAGTTTTGAATTAAAATGCAGTATTTTTCACTATTCTTTAAAATATGAATTTCATTAGAAAAATACAAAAATTTCAACCAAGGTAAATTTTTATTTGTTTCTTACAAATTAAAAGTTTATTATGTCAAATATAACTTATAAATTTTTCAAAAACTAGATTTAAAAAGGGTTCACCATCAAAAGGCGGTAAAATTTTATTTCTTTTAAAAGAACATCTTTTATCCGAAAAATGGAATTTGTTCTTATATCATGTCTAGAATATTCATAAAAATGAATTTTAATGTAATATTAAATTAAAATGTGGTTAATGATTTTCATAACATCTATTTTATATCCCATTAAAAAATAGTATTTTAATAATGTATCATTATTTAGTGAAACTCGCTATTGCATACAACACAGGCTATAGAGGAAGAGCACTTTTGAATTTAATGAAAGTCAAGTCAGTGTTTAATTTAGTTCATGATTCCTTTACTGTTTTGTATAACATAATCGAAACATAGTTCTATTATATGTTGATCAAAATCTATCCTCATTGTTGCATGAAACAATGTTTGTCAAAAAAACATGAATTTTTGTGTAACACAAGCCAAGAATAGTGTTGTGTATACTACAAGATAATTCAATGTTGTGTATAGCGCAAGATAATATTGGTGTATCATACAACATAAGACATAAATGAAATTAAAAAGAATCTATCTCATAAAATCACGAGGTGTTACATGTTCACCACAAATAGTTCTCACACCGACACCTTACCACATTAGACGCACCTAAAATACACATGTATAATGAACTCATCCACCACACCTTGATACTATCCAGTTTGGGACAACACTAACTCACCCACATGGTTTTGAATAATATCACAATAATTCATATTAATGGAAGAAGTGTCCCAATTTATTGATTGTCTAAATACATATTGAAAATCACCAATATAGGGCTCTACTAATGCCCCACGTCACCCTAGATAAGTCTCACAATAAGGACCACCTTCATAAGGGGACCCATCAGAGCGATATATCCAAACCAAAATATCAAGCATAACCTCAACCACATGGGAGTGGAGTCTAGATCAACACTAAACATGGGTGATCTCTTTCTCCAAAACCCATAATGCACACTCAGCAAGGGTATGTCATCTGCTAGTAAAACTGTAACCAGCTTCTTCTCTATCAAGAGAAATGGTTGTGAGTGAAAACGTTCGATCGGTCAGGATTTGAACAATCCTAAAAAAATAGATCATCGACACCAGCCAATCCTTAGATTCATGGGTATCTAATCCATCATGGAACCTCAGTGACCTATAGAGTTGTTACTCATGGAGTGTTCCAAGCATGCCTGCATCATTATCCTTATTTTCTGGTAATATCTATAGCTTGACAGGTGGGGGTGCTTCTACCATCCCAAAGGGAAGAAGTACCTTGTGTGTTGGCCCTTAAATAGATGCCTCATCACTGATTGGATCATCATCATGATCCAAAATTGGTAACCTTGGTGGATGTATTCGTAGAGACATATCCAAAGTAATCAAAATATACCATAGTCAAATGAGAATATATATATCAATGGGGTGATGAATTGAGAAGGAAAATCAAAGACTCAATCCAATATGATAGATGTAAAAAAGTTCCCTACAAACAATATCTCATCATACTGAGTCAAAAATTTGGTAGTCAGGGTCCTGATTTATGGATATATCGATTTCCCTCCCCAACATTGGGTTTCCTGGGCGTAGTGTTGCACTCAATAAAATTTGACATTGTTTCCATATATTCTAACCAAATATTCATAAGGGGACTACTCCGGACACCATATTAAAGATCTAACCACCTCTGATACCAATCTATCATGACCTGACCTAGAAGGGCTCGATCCACAAATACCCACACCAACCTCCATTGGCCAAGGGAAAGAGACTGGTGATGGAGGTATAACTAAAAGTGGGAGGCCATTACCTATGTACCTACACACACACACACACAAATACCTAGATGAAAAAGTGCATGGGAAAAAAAATTTAAAAATAAAAATAATGGAACATCTATATATGTAAAACCTCTAGACAGTATAAGAGTACGATAGTGTTAAACTGAAAAAAGGGAAAAATTACATGACCATCCAGAAAGAGGTACCAACCTGATTTTTATAAAGTAAATTAAAAGTAATGAGAGAAACAATATCATTATCTCCAAGATATTTCCACCATAGATGGTCCAAGGAACCAATTATACCTAAGTTCTGCTATAATCACCATCGAATTATCTCTCATCTACGTAACAAAAGAAATGTTTGAGAAAATCCCACACATGTGTGATTATATGAATACCCAATAAGAAACCCATAAAGATGAAGGGGGATTGGTAATAGACATAAAAGGAATAGCTAGTAAAAGGTAAATAGTGAATATAAGTAGATCAACTCAAACCAAGAGAGTAAGTAACCTTATCCAAGAACAAGGGTCTCAAAAAAACTTATAGATAGACTACATGTTGAGTATTTTCTACCCATAGAAGGAGAGGAACCACATCCAACCATGAGAAGCTAAACAAAAAAAGCACACAACATACCTCAATTTTCTTTGCAACCCATGGTAAGAGAGTAACCAAATCTAAAAGTATGGATACATATGTGTATATTTATATACCATGTAAAAGAAGCCCAAATGAGTGAGAAAGGGGATAACCATCTCATAGAATAACCAAAGAAAAGAGTATACATCCATTCTAGAGGGTCCATCAATGATTACCAACGCATTTGTTATCTACCCATAGAAACATCGATGTCAAGCCACACCTCACCACTGTGCTACTAATTCTAGGGGCCACAATCTCTAGGTAGAAGACATTTTCCCTAGAACAATAGGTGGTTCCCACTTAGGGGATAGATAGTGGACCCATACTCTTTTTCAATGGGAGCGTTCCAGTCTAATTATTTATAGAGGACCCAAGACCTTCCCAGTAACATGGTTCCACTCAAATAGCAGAGGAACCATGCCTTGACATTACAGGAGGGTTCCACTCTTTTTATTGAAAGAGGACCCATGAAATACCTAGCTGAAGGTTCACACTCTAATATTATGGGAATCATGCTCCAACTCCAAATGAGGGTTCCACTTTGATAGCCAATAGAAGACCCATGCCAAACCCAACTAGAGGGTTCCACCATAATAGTAGAAGATCCATACCCTAACACCATAAGAGGGATCCACTTTGATAGCAGGTAGAGGACCCATTCCAAGCCTAACTAGAGGGTCCCACTCTAATAGTATTGGACCCATTCCACAAATCCAATAGGGTTCCACTCTGATAACCAATAGAGTACCCATTTCTAGCCCAATTTGAGGGTTACAATCTAATGCTTGATAGAGGAACCATTCCCAGCCTAGTGATAGAGTTATACTCTGAAATATATAGGACCATTTTCCTATCATATAATAAGGGTTCTACGCTAAAGGGTAGGTACAGGACCCAATACCTATGAAAATACGAGGGTTCCACTCTTTGATTCTAGAGGACCCCTGCCCTAAATCTGTAGGGGAGTTCCACTTTGAAATCCTCTAGTGATCCTATATGATCACATTCATCATGAAGTGTCTTATTAATAAGCCTCACACTTGTAACATCTCAGATCACATCTTAATGTCCACAATGGAGGCCACCATTGTGTGTTAAATAGAAAAACACCTAGGATATGCTACTCGTGGGATAAAATATGATTAAATAAAAGAGATACAAGATATTAGAGATTTATAATGGTGTACACTATGTTTAAGGGACCCAAACCATGTGTGGTACCACTCATTCACATAGTCGTTTGCACTCTATCCCATGGATTTATGGACATATAGTACTACACGATGTGTATGGGGTATTACATGAAGAGTTTTTTCCAGAATATTGAAAAACACACGAGTCTCATCATCGGCCTAAAGGGAAATATTGAAATTCCACTAATATGCCTATGAAAATGGACTCAGATGTCCAAAATTATCACACCATTGGGATCCTCATGGAAAAATTCTTAGGATAGTCTATTCACTTTCCCAACTCAGAAACCGAGTGAAAATGTCACATTTCACCACATAATGCTCAAAAAATTCTTCGTGGGCCAGATCCAAGAGTCTAAATTAAATACCATATTAGTCTTAAAATGTATACCTCTATTTCAGGATCATATTTCTACTGATGTTTCATCATTCTGACACCATTTAAAGAAGATATGTCAGATATAAGATTTCAGAATAATAATAATTTTATTATTATAGGGTGTTTTATTAACCCAAGGGACAGGTCTGAAAAAGGTATCAAATATTTGTATTAAAATGGTTGTCTTAATGTCATCATTATTATACCCCTTATGGTTCCTCAAACCGGAATTGTATGGAGATGTTAGTACTGAAATAGGGATTTGACAACAACAACAACAAAAAAAAACAATATTTTATAATATTACTATTTTAAAACCTCTTTCTTAAAAGAGGTGAGACTTGATCCCCCATTTTTATCATGCCTATAATGCCTCCCCCTCCCCCTCCAATTTAATATTTTATCCATTTATTTAATTAAATCAATTAAAATTCCATTCAAAATAAATTCCCACAATTATGTCACACTTACCTAAAAAAAGAAAGCCCCACTTCATGCCAAATAGGCCATACACCTCTTCCCTCTGTCACTGAACAACTCATACTTATATATAATAATAATAATAATAATAATATTATTATTATTATTCAAGAATAAATTATATTGTTATTTTATTAAATTAAATCCATTTAATTCTTACCCACCACATACATTTTATTTAATTTTGTTATTATTAAATATAATAATAACACCCTCCACATTGACCAAGTCTGACTACCTCATCGATGTTTCAAGTCTATCCACCATCACATCTATGATGAATAGCCTCCACCATGAGACCCTATGCATCCCCTCAATCAGAATCGTTTCCTTCACACCACACATCATCATCGCATGTCAACTTGGAAAATGGATATCACCGATCTGAATAAGGATCACCTCTAGTGACAAAACACGCACCTACAGAATTGATCTGATCCATAAAAAAAACACAATCCTACCCATTTACCAATCCACACACAAACCAAGAATCCACATGTCATTCATGCCACGACATTAAATTCTATGGTTTGATTGCACTTGAACTTTTCCTAGAAATGTTGAATTGTGACCCAATGGTCCAACGACGAAGAATGAAAAAATGATGTAGGAAAAGAACCAATAACAAAGGTGATAAAATATTTTTTTGAGATTTTCAAAAAAATGATTTAATATATGGGAAACTGGGGTAACAAACTTGAAAAGGATAAGAAATAAATTTAAATAATAATTTATTTTTATACATGGGCTCATGCGAAGGTTCATTTAAACGTGGATCAGAGGATAAATATTTGATCATGTTGAATATTTTAATCATAAGGGAGGAAAATATGAATTGTGATTCATAAAACTATTATGGATAGATCATTGATGAATGAGGTATCCACTAGCCATGAAGGTGATCTGCTGCTTCTTCTTCATTTTGGATCGCCTCAATCTAATCACCAATCATCATCCGATCTTGATCCACCAATGAAAAACTAGTGGACGCTCTTATGAATGATCCTAGGGTTATGAGGATAACACTTTCAATTCACCATAGCATCCTATTTGTAGAAAAAATGGTTTAGGTTATTTAATTCAAAATAAATTAAGAATTTTTTTAATTAAACACCCCTACCAACAACCACCTAATCCAAATATCCCACACCAACCAACCATATGTCATTATTTGGGTAAAATATAAATTCTTAACTCAAAGTTTCTCTTTCATTTATTATAAATATCTCCATTCCTAATTCATTTTCATTAGATAAATTAATAAATTAAATAAATTTATTTATTTATTCAATAGACCCACCAATGGCCGCCTCGTCTGAACGTTTAGTGTTGACCAACCATTGGTTGTGCCTACGGTAAACCCCATGCTACAGATTGAAACATGGTCTCATATTGCTGATCAGAGACTCCATTCAGGAGATATTCCACTTTTTCATGAAGACTACTTGAGCTTAATGTAACATATATTTAATATTTTGATATAATTAATTCCAGGCTCATTAGGCCTTAGAAATGCACGCCATCTCAGCGTATTACTCTAAAAACATTTCTATGAGTATACCAATTTATTACAATATAAAACTAGAGTATCTAAATTGAAATTATTTTAAAATATAAAGATCATAAAAATAATTAGAATCTCGTAGTTTTTGAAAAATATTAACTTTTTAAAATAAAAATATGATTTGGATTTAAAATAAAATAAAAACCAAGTGGTAAGTCTTTGGAATTATAAATTAATGATCTAAAAATTACTCCTTCCAAATTCCCCCATGGGGTTCATTATTTAAAAATATTTTTGGATCTCAGCACATTGATAAATGTAATTTTTAAATTGGCATTAATAAAATATTGTTTTCACAAAAATTCTAAAAAGATTAATTTTCTAAATGGGACTTTCCAAAATAAATTTTTTAATTATTGTATAAAACATGGGAATTATTATTTTTGAATAAAATTGTAAAAATTTGAGGCATGGAAGAAAAAATAGAATTCAAAATTCATCTCATATTTTTAATGGGAATATAAATTTTAATCAATTTTGGATTCCAAAGTCTCTATTAGCTAAATTAAGAGGACCAAAGACATGGGTAAAAATAAAATTAGAATCCAAATATTTTATAGGACAAGTTTATCATGAGAAACAATTTATAATATAATTGGTATGTGGATAATTTCCTCTCAATTTACATGGGTGGTGATTCTTTTGAATTCAATCATCTTTAAGACTTCGATGAAGGACATGTCAGAATTTGAAATGATTTAAAATGTAAAATCAATGGTATTAGTATTTTTAGTTTCACAAAATCTAATTTAATTAGGGATATTTTATTTTTTAATTTTTTTACGAATAATTTAATACATATTAATCAATTATTTCATGCAGGATTTTAAATTATGTTTTGAAAATGTTTTTCTAATTTTATCTATCTTAAAGGGAATCATTGATTTAATGCTTCTCATTTTCAAAATACTTATATTATAGATTTAAAATGGATTTAATTAAAAACAATTACTACATAAGTGAAAAAAATTATGAATATTTTATTTTTAATGAATTATTAGTTCATTGGATTGTTCACTCTATTATAAAGATCAACTGTAACTGTATAGTATAAGATTAATAAAAATTGTTTTTTAATTTTAATGATGCTTGTGAACCTTTCCAACCTGGAAAGAAACAAAAACATTCCTTTGAATATAAAATGGTTGTTTCCTCTTCCAATTCCTTATAACAAGTTCACCAATAATTTTTTGGACAAACACAAGCTTCAAGTATTATATATATGTCTTACACCTTTGTAATTATATATGATTATACTAGATTTACATGCATCTTCTTCTTAAGTCGTAAAACTTTGGACTGTGATTTCATTATCATCTTTTAAAGGAATTATAAAAAAAGTCTAACAACTATTTTTCTTTAGAAATGAACATGGTGCAAAAAATTATTACGATGACTTTTATGAGTTTTCTTCTTCTCATGTATATCATATTTCATTCTCAACACCTCAACAAAATAGGGTTGTCGAAAGATAAAATAGAAACCTCCAAGAAAATTCTAGGAATATATTGAATAAGTTTAAATAACCCAATAAGTTTAGGAAAAGTTATCCAATACTTCTTAATTAATCTATAATTTTGTTATCATATGATTCATCCTTAAAATATCCCAAATGAACATTGTAAAGAAAAAAATCATAAAGTAGAATTATTTAATGTTTTTAGATGTTAATACTTTATCATTTACACTAAGTATAATATAGTGATTCATGAATATCAATATGATGAAGATATATTTCGTAGGCACTCAAACTAAAATAAAACATAATGAGTCTTGAATAAGATAACCAAGAATATAGAAGATTTAATTCATGACAAATTTTATGAGAATATACCTAAGCCTTATCCATGAGTTAATGATAATGTTGAACAATATATTTTTTCATTACCTTATATTCCATCTTATAAAGAATATGAAGATGTTCATGAACCCCCTTTTATGCCATTACCCAACGAATTGGTTCAATCTAAAGAACATCCCCTTATGAATGTTTTCAGTGAATTATAATTTTGAACTCATATAAATAGGCCAGACTTAAATAAAGTTGAACATCAAGATTTTTTCTCTCAACTAAAAAACCATTCCCTTGATGATTATATTAATAATGATAATTTTATACTTTAAATTCAATTTTATTTGAACCAATTTCAAAGGAATAACCTTTTGACCCTTGTAAAATGACCCGATAATTATCCAATTATTGACACTAAGTAGGGTTTTTGAAACATACTTGCTAAAAAAGGAAATATCACTCATGATAAAATAAGAAATTTTTCTAATGGTTATAAATAATAATAAAGAATTATTTATACTGAAATATTTTCACCCATTTCATGAATACAATCCATTAGAATCTTATTGGCCTTCACCACTCATTTTAATTTTTTTTTATCAAAAAGATGATATCATCCTTGAATTTTTTTTACCAATCTTCAACTTGATGATATATTTACTAAACACTTTCACCATGATCTCCATGAATTTTTTAATGGAATGTGGGGTATTATTTTCTTATGATACTTACACATTTATCTTTGAAATCTTGAATTTTTATTAATTTGTTTTATATTTTTTATATTTTTTAAAAATAATTAATTTTACTTTTTTAAAAAATAATTTGAATATTTTCAAAAAATATTTAATTTCAAGTGATTGTGATTAACCAAGGGAAATAATTCATATCTGGATACAAAAAATTGGACTTGGTTCTTGTAAAAATTTACCTAGAGGTTATTATCTTTAAAAGTGATGGTTGGATTCTTAATTTGATCTTCACCCTGGGAATGAGTAGTAGACCATTACTGTACACCTATATTAAAACTCATATGGAATTTTACATGGTTTATTAACATAAAATTTTATAAACCATGATAATGGAATTTATATTCTTAATATTTTATTAAAAATATTATATCTCTTTTTTTAGTTTCATTTAAAGACTCCTTATATTTTTAACTCATTACATGAGGGGTTGATAATCTTGTTAATAATGAAATGATCTCCAATGTGGAACCCCTTTTAATTTTTTTTTCAAAATTTTACTAAAAATTTCTCTTGATTTGTTTTTTTTTGTTTTCTAGTTTCTAAAAAATTGTTTCCATATGTCTCGAAATATCATTAATTATTGTAAACATAGTTTGAAATTTAATATCTATTATTTTCAAAAACACAATATATGAATCATTTTTGATAATCTCAAAGGGGAAAATTCTAATTATTTATAGAAATATTTTAATTTAATGAAATATCAATTAATGGTAATAATAGAAAAATATTTTAAATGATTATTTTTTATTTATATTTTTTTGGGGGGTAAAAATTAATAATCTTATGGTAAAGAAATGATGTTAATTTCATTTTTTAGAAAAATATTTTTATTATTATTATATTGTTATTTTTTTACTAAATTGTTATTAATGTGTTCATGACCATAAAATATGGGTTTATTATTGTAAATATCACCTTCTTAGAGTTTTAATTATCACAAAACACAATTTAAATTTTCTTATAATTTCATTTGAAATTTTGGTATTTATTTTATAGATATGGTGATCCTGATTATTGGAAGATCATGATGATTCCTGTTAGAAACATAAAAGATCACTAAAGAAGTATTTTTCATGTCTTGTTAGTCTTTTTGAACTCATGGTGTAATGTTCTCAAACCTATTAATGATTTCCAAGTAAGAATGAAATAACATAGAGGTATTTCATAAGTAGCAGGTAGCACCGGCTCACCAGTGCCATGTGGGAAGAGCCTCTTATGTAGAAGAAGTCCACCAACCATCTAATGATGTGGATAGAACAATATTATCTTCATGGACTTCAAAGGACTTCTAGTGTAGGAGCATAAACTAGCTACTAGTAGTTAATTGAACTTAGAGTGTTCTAGGTGTCTCATATTTTAGCTGATGGGATTGTCTATCTAGAATGTAGAGCCAATTCAGAACCTTGCATGGAGCATTAAATCGAGATCCAAACATCTTTAATCAACATAAATAAATTCACTTCTTGATAAAAAAATTATTCAACACTAATAAAGAAAATATATAGAAACTATGGGAGGCTGTGTAACATACCTTATCATCCAATTGACAATTCAAATGTTATATAACCATCAAATTATTCATGATATCCAAAGTTATATCCTCTTTAAGTAGTTTTATCTCATTATAAATCCTTTATTAACTCTCAAACATCTATTTCATTCTCTCATAGTTCTTATTCTTATTTATCTGAGATAATTGAGACTATACTTAAATGATATTTCTTCTAGAAATCCTCCCATTATTGTATCTTCTATTTAATTGATCATTACCATTAAAATTGAGGGACTCAGGTTTCTTTCCAAAACAACTAAAATAAAAGTAATTAAATCTCATTGATATTTTTAGCTACAATAGTTAAAAATATAGGTTTGATTTTATTTTGGATTCTTTCTATATTCTTTTAAAAAGTAATAGAGTTTTGGTATATTAAATAATAACAAATTCAAGGGACTTATATGATAAACCATCATGAAATTTTTGATGGAGACCTCTGGGTTCATCAAATAACATTAGTATAACTCCTTCATAAAATAGTTTTCTTTATGTTTTATTTTTGAATCAACATTTTTTATAACATTGTTCTTATACATTAATAAATCAATTCACATAATCATACAATTCAAAAATTTCTCATTCTTACTTTCTTAAAATTTTCAAGCATATACATCTATTTCATTGTGATTTATATTTTAATTTACTTGTATAAATTTTTCATAATTTTTTTTAAAAAGGTTTTAATTATAATCAATATTTATAAAATATTTTTTTAGACTTTAAGACAATATTTATTTCTCTATTTTTCAAAGTTAAATTCATCACACTCATGCCATTTTATCCTACTCTAGCCTACACGATGTCCACATAGGGACATCATATAGATATCCTTACAATTTGGATTCACAAGGTTACCTCACAAAAAGGAATTGATAGTATTCCTTCCCAAAGGCCCTTTTCTCTTCCCAAACTAGTTTGGGAATTTCTTAAGGGAGTTTATCAAGGTCTCTACATTTTTTAAACAATTTATATTCTTGAGTATGTATTTTTATTTATAGTTGTAGATGGATAACCAATTCCCAGATATGGGAAGATGGGTTTGAAATATATGGTCATATAGAATGGTTATAAACAATGCAGGATCATGAAGGGAGTATGAGGTTGGATAGAAATTTCTACATCCAAACTACAAATAACATCTTATTCATGACGGAGCTATGTGGTTGCAAAGAGTTTTTTTTCACCCTTGAAAATCCAAAAAATATAATGACATGAACTATTTATTCACGAGAAAAGGGGTGTTTATTGATCTATAATCTCACATAATGTTCACATAGATCACATATTTAATATTAAATTCAAATAATTTCTTTAAGAAAGATAATAATTTTCCTTTTCCCCTTAATTTAAAATTCATAGTGACTTAAGTTGATAATAACTTTTGATCTATTAGTCTTCTTCGGATCCTTGACCAATCAAATTGAGGATTCTATTATAGACTACAATAATAGATCCAAGGTTTGGTAATTAAAAGTTTTTTATAATGATAAAAAGTTCCCATAATACCCTAAATAAATGGGATTTATGTATTTGAGACCCTTTTTTCACAATGGGTGAAATATGTAGTACACATCCAGTGGGTGGTTGTCACTACCATACCACTAGATTGGGAATTTATTATACGTAATATTTATTACTTGGTGTGTGATCAGTTATGTGGCACATAGAAATCCCATTTATTTCATTTGTGGACATGGGAATATTTCTATAATCAATTTCTACTTATTTTTTCTGAGTGGGGACCATATCATGGCTTCCATTGAAAAGTAAATGACACACATTTTTCAATTCCAATAATGAGAAATAATTCACTACACAATACATTGGGGGGATATATCATACCCACCCATCACATAATAATAGACCATATATAAGAGTTCTTTATGATATAAATTGTACATAAAATATTTATTAAACAATGGGTATAAAATCATTTACATAACCTGATCAAATGGTATCTTATAAGAATAATTATTGAATTGGATCATTTGATACTAAAAATTCAAAATTAAAAAAGATGTATATCATAAGAGAATGTTGAGTGCGAGACATGAAATATATATTCATCAGAGACATTTATTTTAGATAATGATAGGGAAATAGAAAAAAAATTATAAAAAAATTAATATATATATATATATATTTTAAAATTTTCCTAAAAAAGAATTTGAAAGTTAGTTTAAAAATATTTATTTAAAAAGTTAAAAATAAGAAATTTTAATATATTATTTTTTTAATGATTCAATAATAATGGACCCTTGAAAAGTACATAAATATTAAATATAATTAATTTTGATTGGAATATACTTAATATATTATAGTGAGAAGAATATTATTTTATTAATATTTTATGTATTTTTAATGAAAACCATATCAAGAAAATAATTATAGAATTTATTTTTGAAAGACGTTAATTAGAAATTTTAATGGTTTAGAAGAAAATACATATCTATGATTTAAAAAAAAGAAAATGAAAACTTTATGGTCAGAAATAAGATGGAATTGGATGAAAATAGCTAATATAGAGGATGAAAATGTAATTTACCTAGATGTAAATAGAGAATAATTTTTTCTAGAGTATTTATTTAATATAATAAATATAAAATAACGTTTTCAAATTGAAAAGATGATGAATCATGGAAATGAAGATCGAGTCAAGAAAACCGTTATCGATTTAGAAATGTTTGAGTTGATAGAACATGAAAGAACTATTATTAAATGGAAATGGAAAATCCCTTTAATCAAGAGTGAATTATGATAAAATAATTCAATAGGGAAATACGTACACCATTTTAAAATATAATAGGTTCTTAATATGAATCAATGTCTCATTGATGGGAAATAAGGATGAAAATTGTTACCTTGGATTCCTGCTTGGTTAGACATACTCTAACCTCATGTATAATCGATTTATGTTCATTATTAATTTATTTTGGAATTTTATTAATATTTATTTTAATTCATACCATTAATTTATAATTTACTTTTAACCATTTATTAATTATTCTCTCTTAAAATTAATAGTCTGATATTAATTATTTCATTTCCTCAAGACGTGATTTGGTCGGGTAGTTCTTGTTTGTTTTCCATGATCGTGCATTAATCAACAATATCATGTTCAAGAATATATAATATATGTGTTTTTTAGACGATTTTTATTTCCAATATTATTTCATGAAATATACATTGGTGGTCCATCATGAAAGGTTATCAATTCATGGTTATATGAGTAAGGAATAAATTTGAATAATTTATTTTATCAATGAAATTATTTATATATATTCAGATTACCCAACATAAACCATTACATATTTTAATTATTGTTATAAAATATGATTATAATTTTGGTTTCTCTAATCATTGAAGGTGGAAGTTTTATTTCATCATTCACGTAGGTGGTAAAATTGGCACAAACAAGAATGGGTTCTAATAAATTATTTTGAAAGAATAACATTTTATATATGTATAAAATCCTTTTAAAAAAATTAATATAATTTTAATAATATATTTATAGTCATTAAAATAATATTTTGGTGTTTTATAAATTAAAAGGTAAAAGAACAAGATGTATAATAACACGTTATTTACTTTGACCAAATTATTCTTTTTCTTAATGTATTCCCTCAAAATTTGGTACTTAGGATAGATTCTTATGACCAAATAATACCAAACATGGAATAGGAATTTAAGACACTAAACTTGGGTAGACGTTAAATATAAAAGAGAATATATAAGTGGTTTGGAAGGGGTGGTGGATAAATCCATTTATATGTGAAATAGGGGAAATTTCATTTGAAACATGAGTTAGGTGAAAGGGAAAATGGAATAAAAAGGTTGTTTAGATGAGTTAGATAAGGATATTTTTTTGGTAATTTTAATACTGAATCCCACACTGAAAAATGACTTAAAGATTGGATGAATATAGAATTAATTATTTCAAATTCATGATATGTTAATTTATCCCATTTTACCTATTTTTCACTTCATTTCATTAATTACGTAGTTAAAAAAATTTAAAAAAAAATTATATCAAACCTATTACCTAATTTTAAAATTATGACTCAAAATTTGAACTATAATTAATCAAATTAAAATTCTAAATTAGTGATATTTAACTTTTAAATATAAATATATATTATAAAGGAAAAACTTTTTTGTAGAAAAAATTTTTTAAAACATTATATTTTCCTACTCTTATTTCATATCAATTAATAATAATTCAATTGGTTTGAGTATCTATATATATATATATATATAATTCAATTAATTAAAAATATTCCATAAAAATAACCAATTTAATTTACTAAGATAAAAATACAGACATTTTGAGAAACAATTTTGTTTGAAAAATATCTATTTTTAATAATATATAATTCTAATCATATTTCCTTATGATTATTAATTTTTATGAAAAATATTGAAATTTATAAACCCTATGATAGTATTTATTTTTTAGAAAAAATAAATATTTATAAAGACACATAATACTAAAAATATAAATTAAAAATTTCATATATTGTATATACAATTTCATGTTGATATAATCATAAATTCCACTTAAAAATCCCCTTAAGGCCTCCTAATAAGCCTCAAGAGTTATATAAATAGTGGTTGTACTTTTTGGTTGTGATTTATCTATAATATATCTCATAGTGATTTCAGCATGCTTGATGTTTTTCCATAGATGATTTGTTTCAATCCATAATAAATTTTGCCCTGGTCTTGTTCAAGGTTAAACCATATTGATACTACCTCCTTTACAAGATTAGAAAAATGAACCTAATAAAGAAGGATATTACTTCTAGATTATATTTCCTATTTGTTGTTATTTAAATTCCATAATGTGATTAAATCTATTTATTCTTTCCAATTAATTGTTTATAATATATTGGTCACATTTTAATTATTTACACTACGATTATAATTTAAAACATTAATCAATATTTTATCCAATTAATATATAACAAATGACCATATAATACCAATGACCATATAATCCCAATTATTACATATTCCCAAAGACCATATAAACAATTTCTATATTACATTCTTATATATATCTTAACATAGTTCATAAAAATCAATAATATGTCACTCTTATTTTTTCTAAATATTTTTATTATATTATTATTCTTAAAATAGTAATCATAGATGGTATAAAACCCAAGGGATATCAGGATAAGGAATATTTAAGTCTTATTATATTCGTTTTCACATGTGTTTATTTTAATTTTTTTGTTTTCCTATATTTTTTTCAATTTTCAATCTAGTAATTTTTTTTGTCATTGTAATGTTTTACCTTAAAAGAATAAGTATTTTTCCATATTACTTTGGTTCTTTACTTAAGAAAAGCTATTATACACAATAGGTTTATTAAATGGTAATTTTATAATAATTTTCTTTGGTTTTTACACAACCAACTCAATAGAAATCCATTCTAATGAAACTGGGATGAATAAATCTCTATAACAAACTTTCACTAGTCACACAAGTCATTTTATGCATCTAACTCCATGTAAAAATGATATTTTGTAGTTTCAACACTGTTTTGAATGATAAATCCACCAATAATTCCCATTATCTAGATAATAAAAGACACATGCGGGTTAAACTACCATGCATGGGTGAGTATATATGTACCT
The DNA here is from genome assembly GCA_963277665.1 of Viscum album. NCBI lineage: Eukaryota > Viridiplantae > Streptophyta > Magnoliopsida > Santalales > Viscaceae > Viscum > Viscum album. The sequence continues at coordinate 811,494,345 of OY728135.1, forward strand.
CATGAGACTCCCCAAAAAACAACAAGGAAAATGGAATAAATAATCATCTTCTCAAAAACTCAAAATTTAAGGGGGCCTAAATATTAATTTAAGTTAGATATCCTAGTATAAAAGAATGAAACTTTATGTATATCCCAATAATAGAATAAAAATCTCTAGAATGAAACCAATGAACCGAACTACCAAACTTTGTAACTCACTTCACCTCTTAAAAAATATAGTGGTTGACCCACACCCCGTCAAGGGTGAATATTAGTCGAATGAGTAACCAACCCCAGTGGAGGACCTAATAACCATTGTTTAAAGCTCATTAGATGAGGTATTACTGATGTTTATAGATAGAGGACCCATGCCCCATCAGTGGGGGAGAAAATAACTTTATAAGTTATATGGGGAACCCATTCCATGTCGAAACCACATCACCAAGGGAGTTCATAACCCCATTTACACTCTAATCATCATGCTCAATCCCTAATTATAGTCCCAAAAAGATAATTAGAACAAACATCATGAATCACCCTTTTTACAAATATGATAGATAATTAGTTTGTTTCTTCACATTATATTCACAAAAATTATTAGTATAGACAACACATATTCCCTAATCATAGTCCCATTCGAGAAAATATGAATTCCACTTTGTCTGAAAAATATAAAAAATAGACCACGGGGTGAAAAATATGTATCCCCTATATCGAATTCTATCTACATACTTACATCAACATGTTCTATGGAATATGTATAACATAATGTATCTAATGGATTTCATGGTGTGTAGGACTCTATTGTGTTACTCAGTGTGTACCACAATAAGACAAGTCATGTGGAAACTGAGATACATGGTGTGTGGGATAAACAAATAAGGTTTTTACGGATAAATATATTGATTTATGCACACCCCTTTTACATTCCTGTCTAGTTAACCTAGGACCACATGGCGTGTATAAAAAAAGTACACCCAATGTGATATGGAATTTTAGTTGAAACCCTAATTACCACTATTTGGGTGGTACACAGTGTGTGGCTCTAGATCACACATCATATAATAACTAATATCTAAATATATAGACCCCTTATAATCACATCATTGTTACTATTATTATCCTCCAACATTCATAAAACATTTTCAAAGGGATTTTCCTTCCTTATGTACCTCCAATGGTATTTTTTTCCATCCTTCTATGAAAATCAAAATCCATTCATACATATTCCTAATGAATGAAATTCCACTAATAACTTAGAATAAATTAATCAAAAACTTTAGTGAACCACCATCACAAATATAATATTATGAGAAATCCTTATCTCCACTACCATGCTCATAGTTTCCCTTCTCAATCCCCGAATCTAGTCATTCATTATTCCGAGTCATGTTCCTCAAACTATCATCCATATAGATACCTATAGGTGAAACTTTAAAGAAAAAATGGATATATATGAGAATAAGGACTAGTTTTAGTCTCCATTGTGATGGTTTCACCATCACCCATTGAGTGTTTACCCTCTAATGATAAATAACAAAATAAAGATTGTAAATTTCAACAATTACGGAATGAATAAATTTTGAGATATTTCGAAAGATAAAATAATGTGAATGTAAATAATTAGGAATTATATATACATAATAATTTAAGTTGATAGAGGGAAAAATAAAAATAATGAGCACTACCTCAATGTCCATAACATCTGTTTTGAAATGACTCCATCTACACTGAGGCTATTACAAATCTCCAATGAAGAATTCATTTATCGGCTCCTATGTCTCTTGATATCCCATGAAATCTCTTTATATGTCAAGATAGGGTTTATAGTGGAAAATACTAGTGAGAGATATTAAAGAATAATAGAAATGGGAAACTATTTTTAGTGAACAGAATGACTAATTTATTAATTTATTTAATTTCACACTACGATGGTATAACCTAGGGACCCTAAATGTGAATAAGTATTATACATCGCCTAGGGTAGACCCCCAATTATTGAAACAACAACAACATTTTTTTCAATTTAAGGATCAATTTTGGAATAAATTAAAATTATTCACAACTATGTTTGTCAAGACAATAAATAATACATTATTTCTAATATACTATTCTTAAGGGGTTTTGATGCTAAAATTAATGAAAAGGTTATGTGAACAACCTTAAAAAATTATATAAACTATTCAAAAGGTTCAAGCAATATTTTTGATGTCATTAAATAAATTAAGTTTTTATCTATATTAAGTATTACAACAAATTTCCTGTGTTCCAAAAACTTTCCCTAACATTCTACATAAAAATAAAATAATAAAAAGTAGTTTTCCACTTAAACCAAAAAAATTATTTTGAAAATAAGATAAAATGATTTAATCAACCTGTAACCAATTTGAATTCATTTGTTGACTTTATAAATTAAGATTTTATACATATTTAATATTACTACACATCCCATTCCTTTATTAAGTGTTCTATAAATTTCTAAACACACATTTAGTAAAGGGTTGTAATGATCAATTCAAACTTGTTCTCCAATTTTTAATGGAATTCAACTTATTACTAAGTCTCTAATCAAATGTAATTTTTATTGTAATTTTATATAATAATATTTTATATCTATAATAATATAATATACTTGATATATTTCTAAATTTTTATAACCTATTCTATATATTTAAAAAATCATATGTAATAAAATTCAATTTGAAATCAATCACTAATTTTCATTAAAAGGAATTAAATTTCAAATATATTAGTCATCTCACAGCCATAATGAATTCAAATACTGGATTTCTAAATCAAAACCTTAAATTATTAAAGATCATAAATTAATATAAAAATACTCATTTTAATCATTAATAGAAACAAATATCTTATATACAATTTTCTATTTACTATCAAAACATTTTATTTATAATTTTTTTAATAATATACATTTTTCATAAGTTTGATATAATGGTTCAAAATAAAAATGTATTATTATTGTAATAAAACTAAAATTATTAGATAATTACTATTTAAATAAAAATAATATTATATTAAAATAATATAAATATATATTTTAAATATAGATATATCAATTTAAACTCCAAATCACATTCTTCTTTTATAAGAAACCATAATATGTTTTTATAAGAATTGAAAAATAATATATATCATTACAAATTCATTAAATTAATAAAATTTTTAATATATAAAACATTTTACAATAAATTCGATAATGTAATAAATATTATTTTAACTTTTATTAAATAAATTTTCTCTATTATGAAATAACAGTTTTTAGTACATAATTCTAACAAATTTAATTCTAGAATATATATTAAAAAACCATAACAAAAAATATAATGTATAAATATAAAGAAACATTATGATATCACATTAAATAAATTATTTCCTTATAATTTTTTCTCATTAGTAAACTATGTGGGATACATTTCATTGAAATAATCTTTAGGTTCTTATATTTTTTCTTTAACCAAATGAATTTTCTATAATACATTGACCAAAAAAGTTACCTTATTTCTCTGTACATTCTCTCTAGGAATAAGAAGTAGAACTTTTTTTCCTCATTAGAAGGATTAACCTCTAACTTCACAACTCTAGGTATTAATATGTGAGATACATCAAGTAAATATTTCTATAATAATGAAATATAAACCACATTATATACCTGATAAAAACATGGAGGAAATGATACTTGATAACCACTGACCCCACATTCTCTAAAATATTATATTTACTAATAAATACAAGTAATTTTCATTTCTGAATAAAATGAATCAAACCATTCCATGGTTATATTATAAAAAAACATGATCTTATACCTCAAATGAAATATTATTCCTTCAATTTTCTATATATTTCATTTCCCTACTTCAAGCAACTATTATATGAAATAGAATCATTTTCACTTTTTGAACCATCTTATTCCATAATTATAGTCACAACTGTAATTACAAGACTTATTTTTTCCAAAATATCATAATAAATAATTCTAGATAACCGAAATAACAGCCCATACACTAGGGGTTTCTGACTAGTGGCAAGGGCTTAAAATAGTGGCGTGGAAAGTACTCCCTTAATAATAATTCCCGAGGGACACTGTTGATTCTAAAAAAAATTGGCATAATTAATCCATATAAAATAAATCACACAAATTCATTTATAATTAAATAGGATCCATGAGGTTTGTAGAATTCATAAAATAAATAAGTAAAATATTCTGTATAACACATCAAATCATAATAAATAAGTATAAAAAATTACACATATATAAAGGGAATTATGAAGTAAATATAAAATTTAGCACACTGGTCAGTACAATGGTATAAAAATAACAAAAAAACAACACTAGACTTGAAGAAAATATAGTCATCCTCCTAAATTCTCAACCATCACAAATCTATGGATTGGAAATGAATTTCCATCTCCATGAGAAACCAGTTTCTAAGAGAAAACATAAAGATATCCTAACATACATCAAAACACATTCTTCATACATAGGTTGGGGGATTATGAAAACCAAATATGGATTCATAATCCCTAAACATAAAAATTATTTTGTGTTCAAATAGATGTGTATTTAATATATATATCTAATGGTGGAATTATTTCTCATGTAACAAACTCACCCTGAAATATAAAAAAAAGTGTACATGAAAGGATTATTATTCGGTCATAATGTACTAACATGACCACCTCCACACTTGATCTAAAATACTTCAGGAAATTCTGGTGATATGTCCTTTATAATAACATCAAAAATAACCATTCAGAAAAAAGGCACCAAAATATCCCATTTCAGGAATATAGGTAACCCATTAGGGAAATTCATCCTAGTACCCAGTTTCAATCATAGAATAAACTCATCATATATAATGAGATTTCTAATGAGGGCCTCTTAATAGTCACTCTATTACACAAGTCAAAACATCCACTATGCGTAAGACCTCATAGTCATGCATCAAGTCTAAAAAATAGTATAGAAAGTGCACTAAGGAAGGCATATCAATATCATACCTCTTTCATTAGCAAAAAAAATATTAGTTATGTACCATGGCACATTATATATTTCAACATCATATGAAATGTTTTGAGCATGAAATCCTAATATCTATGATAAAACATAGTCTTAACCTCCACCTCCTTTATGTTCTATAGAATAATCCTAAACACACTAAAACAAGGTGATTCCCATGAAAAATTGTACATCTAGAAAAAAGGGATCTAAGGAGGGAACCTCAATAGATAACATATCACACATTCCAAATTATTCCTACATGGGTGTGTCATATTATAGAATACAAACCATACATTCAACAGGTGGGTCCTATGGATAATCAATTCATGTCCCTAACCAAAAAATCTCTCGCAGGGGTGGTATCATATACATTACATTGAAATCGAAACATACAACTAATAATGTAATGTAAATAAAGAAAAATAATCTCATTAAAATATATAAAATATAAAATCACCATAAGAAGGTCCCTTAGATATACCATTACCAACCTCTCAAAGATATATTCATGGACTATATCCAGGAATAAAACACATTTATAATTGAAATATTTTTTACTTAAAATCAAATATCTTACCTCTTGGCCACTCAATCCTCAATCATTCCTATACAGATCATTCTATGTCTAATATAGATAAGATGATATCCCTACCTCAATTCATGAGAAGAGACATGGTTTCAATGAAACCTATTAATTTTACCCATTAATACACTTTAAGGCTTCAATCAATAAAATTTAAACCTACAGATCCACCATGACACAAAAAATAGAATGTTATAGGGTCAACTCATAAACCCACATGCATAAAATTAAAACAATTACACCTATGTTTTGTTACAAGGTAATAAATTCCAAAAAAATAGAAGGTATACCTATATACTAGGATATTATAACTAATAATCATATCAGGCATACAATATTTAGAAAATATGTTATTTGATATACAAGGAGAAGTACACTAATCCAATATCAAAGAAATCCACTTTGACCACCCCTTTAGAAAAATATAATAAAAATCCATCAAAATCCATTTAAAAAAAAATTGTACTACATACCCATTTTAATCACATGGAGAATTTCTCCAAAATAAAAACGAAAAAAATTCATTTGAAACCCCACATTTTGTTGGAAAACATTTCAAACCATAACTTGAAATCATCCCATTAACCTTCAAATTTAATTTCTAAAACCCTTTCCTTAACAATATAGTTTCATCAAAAACACCCTTTAAAAAATTAAAATTTTAAAAGGGAACCCATTATACCTAAAATTAAAACTCATCCCACCAAAAAATCTATAAATAGGGCCACCATAACTGGTTTGATGAAGGGGACATAAGCAAAACGTTAAACAAGTTATGCATGACTTAATGACTATTAGGATGACATGATCGTATCCTGATATATGGAGAACCATCATAAAAATAAATCAAACAACGTAAAAAATAATATAGTAGTATAAAATGAACATAAAATTACGAACTGAGTAAGATAAATGGTAATGTAAAGCCCACCTACCACATTTAGAGTTAATACAACTCTAAATATAGATAAACATTATTCAATTATACTCCATTTAGATGAAATATGATAATATGAAAAAATTTATAATTTAGGGCACGATCAAATGAAAATTAAAAAATTATGAATGAAAAAATTAATAAACACTACATGAAATATTGCTTTATCCGTGAATACTCCCTACAATAAATGACATGAAGATCTAGAAAAAATCAATGGAGATCTACATTAAGGAAGTATGGTTATGAGAGGGAAGAAAAAGAAGGCGTTCTCACAATATTTTCTTTGAAAATGTCTTAAACCCTATTTTTTCATTAATTTTACCATTTTATTAATATTTGATAAATTCTAGGAAATATTTATCAATAACTATTTTAGAAATATCTTGGACTATTTTTGTATATACACTTAAACATGGGGTAACCATAAAATATCATCAAAGTGGATCCTTATATATGGACCATTACTATATAAATGAACATCATGTATCACAATATAAATACAACACTTAGTCATTTTTCTTAAAGTATGGGTATTAAATTCTATTCCCTAAATTATCTATCAAAAAACTTTCCTTCCAAAACTCTCGATAAATATCTCATTCTATGAATCATCTTTCTTAAAATATTTTCTAATATCCCAAATAAAAAACTTATATATGTTCCTAACAATACATTATAACCTTTCAATTAATATTTGTAATTTTTGTGACCATTATGTATTATATTACATTTATGTATTAGGTAAATTGTTCTTACTTATTATAGGGTGACTCCCATACATAACTGATTTTATAGATATAAGAAGATTGTCATCATAAAACACATTCTAAACTTAACTCATGCAACTCAAACTTCTAAATACTTTATCTTCTAACACTCAATCCGTCTTTCACTAAAATTCACTATGTATGGTGATCTTATATATCACAAGTTATATCATCACTTTACTATTATTACAAACCAATATAACCCCTACATATTTCCTTTGTTGAATATTTAATTCTACATACTTAGGAAAACTATAAAATTACTCTCATATATCTTTTCGGAAACTATTACATATAATTGGGTCCTTTCCACACATACATGATTTCAAAAAAAGGGAAGGAAACTTGTGTTCTAATGCATTACCAGTTCTCTAAAAGACCATAATTTTTATCTATTAGGTTTTATTCTACACATTATAGGGACTTCAAACACATTGAAAATTTCATGTCCCATTAAATGAAGCTCAAATTATGATTAATTTGACTATAGTAGATCTAATTATTGTAGATTAAAATCTGATAGAAATAATCATGACAGATCTATTTCTAGTATATCTTCTTGTGTATGACCAGTATATAGATTTTATTTTCCATCATTATCATATATGATAAAAAATCAAACATCTAGACTCCATGTCTAAACTAATTCCAACACATAACTAAAATATAGTTTTCATAGAGTTGGTCAGATAACAAATTATTACTCCCATACTACTTATGTTATTCATACCATAGATCTGTCCTAGAATACGACTTTCTCCAATTATACCATAAGACTAAAAAACAAAATTTTCTAAGCTCCCTTATCCCGAGGTCTCTATTCTATTTTAATTGGTCCCAAATACTAAAAAATAATTTATATATTATCTCTTATAAATGTTCCTAACCTTGATATCATGACCTAAAACTCAATTATCAAAACATCCCCTTCAATAATATTAATAATTATAACTTTACCTAAAAAAGGATGGTAAATTTTTAGGTGCTTACACTGACAACTACACCCCCAACATCATCCAAAAAACCTGGATCTTGACACTGATCTACATAAAAAATTTATAATGTTACATATGTATACTCAAATGAAAAATGATATTATATAAAAATTCAATCAATGATATTGGTTAATAAAAACGTATATAAAATCCTAGTAAAAAAATGATTTATATCCTTGAATTATTGAATTATTCTCCCATATTTTCCATTTTTATTGGATGAAATGGTATACTAAAACTTAATTCATTAACAAATGAATTTTTAATTCCCTTACAAAAATTGAATTTAAACCATGAATCAATATTAAACAAAATATAATGATTAACACCATGTAACTTTACTACCACTTTGTGATAGGTTTATGAATTATAATATAAAGACATATTTTCTCAAATAAGAAGAAAATGAGAAAATTTAGTCTAACTATCAATAGTAACCCATATTGAATTCATAACATGGGATACCATCAATATTTTTATGATCAAATCTGTAGATATATATTCCCGCATCCTTTATATAATTTATAATCATTGCATCATTAATTTTTTTTATTTTGATTTAGTTATAACCAATTGAAAAATAAAATATTTTTTGGTTAAATTGGTAATATTTTTTTCCTTCCATCACACAAAAACAATATTAAAAATAAAAAGATATATATTTTTAATACCATGATTAATTGAGTATTGAGAGCTGTAAAACTCAATAAATAATTTCTATTTTATGTAAGAGTAATTTTGTATTCATGACCTCTTTTTAAATATTATAACAAATTTTTCATCAATATTAAACTCATTTAACATTCCTTATTTTATGAATTTTATCATATCATATAATCCATGATCTTATATTTTAGAATACTTTAATTTTTTGATATGTATGATTTCAAAATTTATATTTGTAAAAGAGAATGGGTTTCCACCTATATAATTTATAATCTAGTTTTCATTTAATCAGTAAAAAATAAATCATGCTCCAAACATAACATGGTTAATGTTTCATTATCCTTTCATGTAAAATCATTTTCCACCTTCTTTTATTTACCTGAATGATAATGAATCATAAAATCACAATATTTTAAAAATTCCAACTACATCGCTTTCCTATTCTTCAATAATATTTCTAAGATTATATATATATATATATAATTTTTATTATATTTATATATATATTACATTTCTACCCATATAAAATGACTGTAGACCTCAAAGGAAAAAACTATCCCTATAAGTTCAAGGTCATAAAATTATTAGTAATTTTTGAGGTTTCAACTTCCACAGTATATATGTCATCACCTGATCATTTTTTTATCAAAAACATAACTAGACTGATTTTTTAAAGCATCACTATAAATAAAAAATAATTTATTTTGTGATGAAAATTATAATGGCAGATCATTATTCCAAATTAAATTTACTCTTTTAAAAGTTGACATGGTTGATGGGTTAACTAATCATGATTTTTTTAACAAACTATTGTCAACGAGCTGCTAATCCGTGAAAAATATGAATCTCAATGATATTATTTAGTCTTGGACATTCATATACTACTTTTTTATTCATTATTACCAATTTTTAGACCATCATTAGGAAATATATTCCCAAGGAATGAAATAGTTTTGAATGAAAAGTCACATTTAATTTTTTTTAAAGTAATCCATTCTCTCTTAAAATATGTTAAACAATCCAAAAATGTTTTTCATGATCCTTATAACGTTTATAATATACCAAGATATAATCAATAAATTCCACCAAAAATATCTCCAAATACAATGTGAATACTCTATTAATTAATACATAAATATAGAAAGTCAGTTCATTAATTAAATGTTAATAAATAGAAAATAATTACAGTCATACCAAATTAGAAATGTATTCTTTGGAATAAATTACTATTTTACAATCAATAGATTATATTTATACTGAGAATGTTATCTTGTAACATGAAATTAATTATTTTTTAATGATAATTTATTACATATGGAAGGCCCTAGGTTAGCACTCAAGGTGCATTGGAGGATTAATGTTTGAATGTTAAATAATATTTACAAAAAAAGGTTGGATTTTAAAATACTTTGATGTATTAAAATATAAGAAAATAGATTATGGAATTTACAAAAATGTAGTAGGTTTTGAGAGAATTTAAATAAGATAATAATTGAAAGTTCATTATGTAATAAGTTATGTTAAATTCTCTTATAAGTTAGTTTTGGTTTGAAGTGAGTATTTAATAGGTTATAATCATAATCCAACTTACAATCCAATATTTTATATGAAGACATGTGCATCCAAACCTTGACGTAAAAATTATGTAATAAAGGTACATCCCATATGAATGATGTAATAACAACAAAATAAAATTGATATATGAAATATGTGGAGAAGAAAATGATTTAAGTATTTTACAATATTAACAACACAATCCCCACATTCAAAATCTCACATATATCAGTTAGAAATAAAGGGAATTATATTCAATCTCCACGAAACAAACCGTTAATATCTAAAATAATCTATGAAATAAATAAATAAAATGTTTTAAACCCAAATTAAACTACACTAGTAGCTAAAAAATGTTTTCGAACTCCCTTTATATCTTTTTAGCATTATCACAAGTGTCTCTAACTATTTATCTTTCTATCAAGATTTGTAAAAACAAGTGGATCATCTTCTTCATTTTATCTCTCTGTATGATCATATTGATATCCAGAACATATAATATTATCCCTGGAATCTTTTTGATATCAAAAATGAAAAATTTTAACTCCATTTTATGGATATGTAATGTAGATTACCAAGGTGAGAATTTATAGGCAATATGAAAAGTATTTTTGGCATCCAATTTTCAAAATACCAATTGAAACCTAGATTTATGATAAAGGAAATTATCATCACTCTTTTAAAAAAACTAAGAAGTTGTTTCCAATCATCGTGAGTATATCAAGAAAAAAAATGTAAGATATTTTCGAGTTCTATTACTCAATATATGTCCACTTTATAAAAGTAGCCTCATGTTAATGAATAGGGAAGATGCTATATAATGCTGATTCATTTTGAGACTCCATATGGATGAATTAGGATTCATAATATTTATAATAATTTTTTCTCACATGTTTAGAGATGTGTAAACTAAATGTTATCCTAATTGTGTTGATATATTATGAAAAATGTGTATTTTAGTCTATATTTTTTCTTTAGACTTTGTAAAATTTTGGATCTCCTTTCTATAATTTCATCCTTGGCTCCCTAAATCACCATTAACCACCATGAAATCAATAATACAAGTGAAATTTTCATTTTTAATATTATTTACCATTAATTAATTTATGAAAATGTGAAGTAAAATTGATTATTATATTTTTAATATATCATAAAAAAGTAGTTTAAAATGGAGGGTGGAATAAAATATTTAATGATGATATGATCAAACCCTTATAACTAAACATTTACACTTGAGGTGAAAGTCAAATTTTAAAAAATGATGCATGTTTATATTTCTATGTTCATGAAAATTTAACATTCATAATAAATTTAACTAATGGTTTCAATGTGAGAAAATCAAGAACCACCCAAAAGGAGTAAATCTCAATAAGTATTTAAATGAGTGTCTCAAAAATTATATCCAAATTAAATTAACGATATACATGACATTCTTCTTAAAAATTAAAGACATGTGTCCGCCATAACTCTAAACCCCCATGTTCTTGTGTGAGAACAATTTATTCTAAACCATTCACTTTTCTTAAAATAAATAAATTCCATTTTAAAATCTATTTATTTATATGATTCATACCACTGAACCTACCCTATACACTTTTAAATAAAATTCAAAACCCACTCAATTAATAATTACTGGAATTAAAACATAGTTGGATCTATTCCATATATTTTACTATATTATTATTCGTATTATTTTTATAATTTTATTTATTGATTTTATTGATTTATCATATCTTCCAAAATATATATTATGTATAAAACATATGTCAAATTAGAACAGTAGTGAAACTGATCAAATAATAAATGAATGTATGAAAATACCATTCTAGAATGCTGACTAACATTAACCTAAATTCTATATACATTCAATTATGTAATAAATATTAAAACATCATGATAGAGTGTATAGATGTATATAGATGTTAAATAGAATAATTAAAGCCTAAATTATTCAAATAGAGGGTATCAACATCACAATGGTTTTATAGGTATACAACCTATCATATAATTGAAAAATTACCCATTTTACTAAAAATAGCCTATTAATATCAAATTATTTTGTAAACTCACATTCCATCTTAGAAATAATTTTTTATTAAATGATAAATCAATATGAATGAGGTAAATTCACTTTGAATTATCAATAAATTCCATGATGAGATGTGTAATATGTACGAGTATTACCTCTAAAAATGTAAAAAAGAAAAGAAAAATAATATAGGAATTAATTAAAAATAACATGCATCAAGGAAAAAAAGATTTAAAAGGAATACAGAGGAATAATTATTAACTGAATTAGTAAATAAACAACCCCCACAAATACTCATAATTAATGTTTCCACTCAGTTATTAAATATAATGTGTGAAGAAAAGATATATCCTATTTTCTATCACTGATAGATAGATTCTTGAGTGCAGATTTCCTCCACATGGGAATCTATAAGGGAATCATGGATGTTCTTCAGCTTTCCCCATTTGTAGTGAATATATATCGAGTTTCATTATTATTTTCTTATTAAAACCCAAATGTTTTGACATTAGTGACAAATTATGGGCCAAAGAAGCATTATCAAAGCTTATGTGAGTATGAATAGAGTATATTATTTTAAAAGTGGACATTCTTCCCAATGTGGAACTAATGAGGAAGGATGTGAAAGTCATATGAAGCATAGGAACTTTATTTATATATTTGGGAGTCCACATATGAATCTCTTCATATTTACTCAAATTCTATAAATTGGAATTTCCTTTAAGATAAAGCACTAGAAAAATTATAATTTCATCTTTTAATCACTTATAAGGATCATTTATTTAGCTCAATAGGTTGGTGAAAACTATTTCTAAATATAAAAGGATATGGTGACATACCAATTTGAGTTTTAAAAGTAGTATGGTTATCCCATAATGCATCATCGAGTCTAATAATATAATATTTTCTATTAGGATGACCTATTTTTTCAATAATTCATTTTTCAATTGTATTAGTCACCTCAATTTTTTGATTTATCTGGGGTTGATAAGGTATAAAAAATTGATAGAAGAACTCATTCCAATGAAAATGATTTTTATTGTACTATTTTAGAAATGAGAACCATGGCTAATGATAAATAACCTATGAAATTTAAACATATTGAAGATTTGGGTTCTCAGAAATTCCCCAATACATTACGATTATCAAAGTCAAAGAATCCTAACCATAATACATTCGATCAAATCAAAGTAAATGTTTTGTATAATGATGGATATGATTTATCAGAGTATGTGGACTGTAATTAGAGTAATAATAGTAAAATAAAAAAAGTTGAAAGCTGAGTATGATGACCAACATTCTATTACATATATTAGAATGGATACCTGTTAAAACAAGACATACAATAGCTATATAAAAGTAATAATGACTCAAAAGATATTTTAATGAGATAAATCTTTTAAATAAAAAGGAAATGTAATTAATAACATTGTCTAAAGGTATCCATTACTCTATACTTAGAGTAAAGTATGTCTTTTCTTACCAATAAATTCCTTGATATAATGTTAATATTTTTTTCTGTCTTCTTATCCCTGGAATCCCTTGATACGAAGACTAGCTCTATCTTCATAGCTTTATAATCCCTCAATTCGATTGATTGGAGTCACTATCCTCCCATCCCCATAACCCCCCAATCATAATAATTACCGGACATGGATAATATTTGTAAACATTATTATGAAATCATTCCTTGTGGGGATTTTTTAGAATGAAAATTCTCAAAAAGAATTACTTCGATTAAGAATGAGTAGTTCATGAAGAGAAATATTTAGAGAACATGAGATTTTAATGTGATCAGATTCAAACTCTTCAAATGAATCAATATTTATATGTAATCTCCCAATGATCATATTTCCAAGTTGTTTGCAACGACCTCAGACACCTATCACTTGACATCTCATCATAACTAAATGAATGATGTTGTATTTATTAACACCATCATAGTGTTATGGATATTCCTTATGATAGAGTGAAGTATTTTATTTAAAATTATAAAATTCAATAAATCCAATGGAATCTCTTAAGAATTTCAATACAATAATATTTATGAGTGTAAGTCTGGATGTATTGATATCATCGTCAATATGATATTCATGAATTTTTTCAATATGATAGACATTACTAAAGTCTAACCTTTGGTCCAATTAAAGGTGAGTATAATTAATTAGGAACATACTCATTCAAATTAATGTAATAAAGAATGTAATTTTTATATTCATAATATATTAAATCTTATTCTATGTGTGGTAAAAGATAATTTTTTTACAAAAACATACTAATACACTTGGGACATAAAACATTTATTTAACATAGCTTAGGAAAGTGTTTGTTATTTATAGAACTAAAAGTGTAGAAAAGTAAGATATATAAATTATTAATCAACAATATCCCCTTTTGGAAATCACAAACCACAAAACAGAAATAAAAAATAGCTTGAAAAACATACAGTTTTTGGTTATTTTAAGTACATCATATTCTGTGTCAATCTTTATAACATAACTCCCCATATGTGTGTAACTCTATTGAATATATGTTTTAATATTTTTGAGAGTATTAGAAATGTTCTTCTTTAAGGAATCCTTCTACCCATTAGTAATTTTTCTCCTCTAAGGATTATATTCTCCCCCTTAAAGAAATATCAAACAATTTATATTACAACTTCCCATTAAAAAATTATATCACCCTTGAATATTAATAATCAATTTATAAAATATTATCCCAATTTTTAATTTTCAAAAATGAATGTGAAATAGTCAAGAGTTTTCTGAAATGTTAGAAAGTAACAAATGAAATTATGTATTGAACTAACTGATCATCCATTAAAAATATAAAAGAACATACAATCAATCATAATTGGAATACATTAAATCATATAAGATTTGGATGAAAAGATAATTATTTCATTACCAAAAATTCAAATGTTTTAAAAATTAACACTTTTAGAGTTAATAATAATAATTCTTTCTTTCAAAATGTCTTGATAAACACCTTCATCTTCTTGAAATCTCATCTGTCTTTCTCCAGTTTCACAATTATTTCTTCTTGATTTTATACTTCATCAAAAAACATCTTTGATCTGAACTTTCATTGTTATTAATTTATCCTCACAATAAAACATACTACTCAACTACTACTCCATGCCTCAAATATTTCATTCCAAATAATTCACATCATCTGTGAATTCATCTATGGAATCTCAAAACAATTCCACAAACATAACTCGATCTTCCATGTCTGAAGATAATGTATTGAAGGATGAAGATAAATCTACAATATGATTCTATATATCATTAAATTTTTCATCATGCATCCAAATATCTACATAAACTTGATTTTACAACATAACCATCTGGTTTAATAACTCTTTGTGAGTCAGAGAACAGTATTGGAAAGACTTCAATTTGGCTTCAATCCGAATTAATGATTCTATCAATACATCAATTGAATCTAATTTATAATTGAGGGTTTCTTGGATCAACTGACTTCATGATTAAATCTTTAGGGAAAATAGTTTTTTTACTTCAATCCTTATCAAAACTAAGATGATGTAATCAAAACCTTTCTAGGATAATGTTCATGTAGAATATGATAGTTTAGGATTAGGCTAGGGAGGTTCTATTATGCTCGTTCTGTCTTCCAAAACTTTCCCTTTCTTACTATATTTCTCTAAATTTTTTTTACCTTCCTTAGAAACTTTATTCTCATATGAATTTTCATTAATATCAACATGACTAGTGGTATTATTTTTTTCATCAAAATTTCTCTTTCAATGTTGATATTATTATTATTTCTTTAATAAATATTCTTATTCTTATTCTACTGAAGATTCTTCCTCCTGGGTACTTATTGATTTTTAATTTTTACCAGTCATGGAAGAAAATTATGATGGGAATGATGATGATTATGGTGATTTATTATCTGAATGAATTTCTTCCCATTATTGTATTCATTTTCACCATGTTCTTCTTCTTCCTCTTCGACATCTTCTTCAATTTCTATTTCTACTTCTTCGTATTCTAATACACTTATTATTTATCATCTCATTATTTTTATTACTTTTAATTATCCCTATCTGATTATTATACTTCTCCATCAACAACCTCATCAATTGTTTTTCTTACTCTTTTGGAAGATTCCACAAAGTTATGAGAATTTATTTTATGAGTAAATCCAGTATTGCTAATTTTTCAAAAATAGTTGGCATCAGTTAATCAATAGAAACTTTTTCTTTTAATTTTTCTATGAATGATAAAAAATTTGAATGAACCATAGATATTTCTTCAAAATCTAACATTGACTTTTGGTTTACTTGAATGGTGTGGGATGTATATAGGATAACATTCTCAAAGGCCCTTTCTAATCATTTTAAAAAATTCTCACAGAGCATAGCTTCTTGTAATATTTTATTTTGTTTCATTTTAATAAATTCATATTATATGATTTTACTAGACCACTTCCTTGAACACTTAACTTCATCATGGTAAATTTTGGACACTAGATTCCATAGATATTTCTCAAATTTCATTTTAATTATTTCATTAAAAACATTATCAGTCATTTTCTTCATTTTAATTCTTTTGATTAGAGGTGGAGTATCAAAAATTGTTTTCATTATTACTTTTGAACATTATTATATATTCTTGATGGATGGTCCTCTAATACAGAACCATCACATTTATCAATAAATTTCATTGAATTTCCATAAAAAAGAGAATCATTTTTTTCATTTTATACTGGCTTATAAAATAAATATTTTCCCTCATGGAATATGACTTTTTTTCATCCTTGAATATATTCATACATTCAACTACTATTTTTCTTGTAATGTCAAGAGACATGATAATATTTTTCTTATTTGAACCTATTTTGATGTTGTCTGTGGTTATAAATATGGACATTACAAAATCTATTTTCTTCATGTTTACAATATAGTATAAAAAAAACATCAGATAGATTTATTGTATCTCGATCTCCTATCTAGAGAATCGGGAAATTATGAATCCAGAGTGCTATGACTATGTTATCCAGATTTACATGTGAAACTTTTCTGACTTTATCACATCCTAAGAGAAAATAATCTTTATCTTTTTTCTTACTAAACATTATAAGATGATTTGGAAACTGGTGTTAAGGGAAATATGCTTCACCTTCTTTTGGTACTCCCACCAAATCCACAATATTCATATATGTCAACTTATACCACTTCCCAAAAAATGTGAAATAATTTTTATCTTTCCCATACTCATTAATAAACTATACTAAAGTATAGATCTCATTAACTACATTAGTATAGTAGAGATTAAAATCTTTTTTGAGCTTCTCGACACAAATCGACTCCCAACTTTAAAATGAAATAATATTATTAAGAGATGGATCAAATTTACCATAGAATGATCTGTCAATCAACCTCTCCCTATATACAAATCTCTTTTTGAAATCCTCCTTGGTTTCCATTAATACTGAAATTGGAAATGAAGATTGGATGTAAGGAAAACATATCGGACTGAGGCCTTTAAGGGCTGTATCATGTTTGGAGAAAAAAGCTAAAAAACGGATGTGGGACATGGTGGATTACCTCCTTTATATAGGAAATGGGGTGATAATTCATCTTCTATAAGTTAATATATGATTGAGATCGAAAAAAATTTATCTGATGGTCGATATTGATCCAAATAAATTTTTAAAAGTTTGTTTTCAAACTCTCAATGATTTTTATAGTTTTATCAGATTGAGAATGAATCTGATTAGGATTTCTTTAAATAATGAAAATAAAACAATGTTTTTATAAAACGTAAAGTATAATAAAAACAAAAATTATAAACTAAACATAATTAGATAGTTATAAAACTAAAATAATAGAAGAGTACCTTTTAGAGTGGAAAGATTAACACTTTTGATAAACCTAATCTTCTTGGGTTTTGTAAACTAACAGTTGATTGTAATTTTGAGATAATTACCGAATATGATATTTTCATTACAAAAACTAATTAAAAAATAATCTAGAGAAAAATATATAATATTTTTTAACAAAACTAAATATGATAGTTTTTAACATAAAACTAACTATGATAGTTTTAAGAACAAATTTAAAAAAATTGGAATAAAATCAATGTCTGAATATTTTTTAATAATTAATATTTCCAAAAATTTATATAATAATTATAACCCTATTTTTTATAAAATATGAAATTTCATAAAAATAATTATGATAAAAATATTTCTAAAAAATTTGGAAATATAGTAAATTATACCTTTAATGAAAAACTATTATTTTTAAAAAACCTAAAAAATATGTACTCCCCCTATGGAAAATAGTAACTTAATGGAAGGATATGGGAAAAAATAAGTAGATATGAATGATTACATTACATTGATCATTCATATCTTTTGTTTAATGAATTGAAATCTATCAGAACTAAGAGGTTTTATAGAGTTTCACTTGTTCAGTTCTCACTTAACCAAAAAGTGTTTTAAAAAAAATGAATTTTCAGTCAAGAGGTTTTTTAGGAATGTCTGTAAGTTATTCTTGCATTCCAATTAATTGTTAAATGAAATATCCTTATAGTATGTGATCCTAATTAAAATGGGGACTTATATCTATGCTATTATCATTCAAGTGATATTATTGGTTTTTACAAAATCAATGTTACTTTTATTATCAAAATGTATTTGAGTTCTAGTAAAACTCACGGAGTGGTCAGTGAGTGTGTGTTTCATCAACAAAACATGAGCACAAAAACTTATAAAAGCCACATATTCAGCTTCAACAGTGGAAAGTGATACAGTGTGTTGTTTCATACAAGACCAAGAAACTATATAATATAAAAATAAATGTCATGTTTTATATGTATGTTTTCTATCTATTATATATCCACCAAGTCAACATCAATTTTTTTTAATTAAAAAACATTTTTAGAAGAACACAGAAGTCCTAAATCCATATTTCCATTAAAATAATGAAAAAAATATATTTTTTGGATTTTAGAAGGTATTAATTTGGATTGAATTGATATATTTTACGTAAGAATATATAAATTATAAAATATGGATGACTACCAGTTTAGTAAAGTAAAATTCTTATCATACCTCTAAAAATATTTTGATCAACTGGTTTCCCAACCTCATCACGATCTAAGGTATTGGAGGTACCAATAGATGTACCAACATATTATGTATTTTTGTATCCTAATTTCTTAAAAATATATTTTAAATACTTATGTTGAGATTTAAAAGATCCTTTTGGTTTTTGTGGAATTTGAAAACCAAGAAAATATGTTACATCACCCATCATACTAATTTTAAACTAAGATATCACAAGATACACAAAAGAATATATTAAATACTTTTTAATTGAGATAGATATGATGTCATCAATATAATTTTATAAAGTAATAATATTTTTATTAACTTATTTTATAAAAATATTGGGATCCAGAACTCCATCAATAAAATTTCTTTGTAATAAAAATTATATTAATCTATCATACCAAACTCTAGGGTCTTGTTGAAGTCCATATAATTCTTTGGTATATTTATTAACATGTTTAGGATGTATTTTATTTTCAAAACTAGTGGGATGTTCAACATAAACTTTCACCTAAACATATCAATTAAGAAAAGTACACATCAGAATCGTTTAAAATAGTCTGAAATTAAAAAATGTTGCAAGGGATAATAGTATTTAAATGAATTATAGTATTGCTACTGGTTCATGGGTTTATTTATAATAAATTACTTCCCTTTAATTATAAACCTTAGTATAAAGTATAGTATTATTTCTAAAAATTATTCCATTTTCATCACATTTGTTCCAAAAATCCATTTTACTTCAATTATAGAAGTTTCTGTTTTTTGTTCGACTAAAGTCCAAACTTTTTTTCTCTCAAACTCATTGAGACCAAATTGAATTTCCTTAATCTAATCCACATCACCTAATGACTCATCAATATTATTAGGATTAAATTGGGATAAGAAATCTAGATATTCAATTTCATTCCTTGAGGAACTTTTATTCTAAACTAAGTGATTAATATCACTAATGAAACTATCATTAGGATGATTTTTAAGAAAAAACTGACTTATTGGATTTTCAAAAGTACTTTCTTCTACAATAGGTAAAAAATATTACTAAGTAAAAACTTCAAAAAATGTTTCTTGATTTATATTCTTTTGAGAATAAATTTCCAACAATTTTTGATAATTAATTTTAAAAAAATCATATAAGGAGATCGGTTGAGGTTGTTTGATAACAAATGGATATATTTCATCAAACGTGATAGGTATTGCTTTCTCAATTGTAATATTATTTTTATTTAAAACTCTATATGACTTATATGTAGTGGAATAATCTAAAAATACTCCTTCATCAGATTTGGGTGTTAATTTTTGTAAATTATCATTAATATTCAAAATGAATACTTTAAAACCAAAAACATTGAAGTAAGAGACATTTTATTGTCTTTATATCCACAACACATAAGGTTTTTTATTGTGAAATTTTCTTATTAAAATTATATTTTTAGTATAGCAGGAAGTACTAACTACTTCATACCAAATATTTTTAGTAATTATGTATTAACTCAACATTGTTCTAGTTATTTCCTAAATAATTCTATATATTTTTTCAACTACACTATTTTTATTGGGTGTTCTAGGTGATAAAAGGTTATGTTCTATACCTTTCCTAGTACAAAATTTTTCAAAATCATAATTTTGAAATTTTCCACTATGATCACTACAATTAGTTATCAAGGAGATGGTTTTCTCATTATTAACTTTGGCTAAAAAATTTTAAATTCAAAAAAGGCTTTAGATTTCTTGGATAGAAATATATCCAAGTATATGCAGGTTAATAATCAACTAAGACATATAAATATCATTTTACACTAATAATTACATGTTTTGTAGGACTAAATAATTCCATGTGATTAACTTTAAATCCTAAGAAGTTGAGACTTCACTAATGGATTTAAAACATGACTTATGGTTCTTACAATATTTCCACGGATCACAAAATTTTGAAGTATCAAACCTATATTCTGGTTAATCCTTATCAAGTACTTTCTCAGTAAACATAGATTAGTTTCTAAGGTTACAATATCATAACCTTATATTCAATAACAAATATTGATCATCCATTTCAGTAAGTCAAGGTATGTCTTTCCACCTAAGGTCTTCTAAGTTAATTATGTAGTCATTCTCATATCAATTTGAAGAAAGAATAAATTCATCCTAGGAATTATGTAATAAACAATTATCATTCCGAAAGCTCACAAGGTAACCTTTATCAAATAATTTAATAATGATGAAAAGGTTTTTTTAAGACCTATGAAAAATAAAAAAAAATTGAAGTTAGTTTTTTTCCAAGAAGAACAATGTTACATATTTTGATAGTCTCTCATTGAGTATTATCTCTGAAAGTAACTTTAACGAAGTTCATATTGATTATTTTCTTGAAGAAGTATTTGTTTCTAGTCATGTTCCTGGAACACCCACTATCTATGTACAATATATTCTTATTATTGGAATAACTATTTTTCTAAACAAAAATAATAGACTTTTTGAACCCAAACCTACTTAGGTCCAGTAATATTAGAAAACAAAATGATGGGAAACCCCATTTTTTTGAGAAATAAGCTTCATTAAAATTTTTTATTAACATTATCAATGAACAATTCATTTTCTAGTTCCACCATATCAACAATTGGTGCAAAAAGATATAATTTTTGGAACAATGTAATTATTACTGAAAATAGGGGTTTTATAATAAAAACCAATTCCAGAACTAACCCTATGATAAAGAATTTGTTTATATATTTTATAGAATATTTATTTACCAGTGGAAATTTTTGAAAAAAGTTTATTCAATGAAGAACTTTCATATATTATTTTTACAAATAAATTCTTAACCTCAATAGTAATTGTTTTTCAACAAAGCTTATCAAAATTAGTTTGTAAAATATTTTTCTCAGAAATAACTTTTTCAAGATCATTTGAAATAGTTTTTCTTTCCGAATTAGTTTTATAAAGATATTTTTTGAAATATCTGATATTTCATTAGTTAAAATATTTTTCATTGAATCAGCCTCAACACATTTATCTTTAGTATTATCACGTATTTTTTTTACAAATTTTACAATTATAATTTTCTAACAGTTTGGAAAAATGGGAAACTTCAACATAAAAATGTAGAGTATTATCTTATACTGAATAGTATTATTCATATGAAGATGTAAAATTTATCTCATCATCATAATTATAATTTAAAAAGAAGCTAGTTCGGTTTTTATATGTGTTTACCTTTTTAATTAATCATTTACTAATAATGAGTACATTATCCAAAAGACCTATGTTCCTCTATCTAGAACATTCATGATCTGAAGAATTTTTAGAAGAATCACCAACACTACCACTCTACCTGTACACAAATTTTAAACATTTCATTATTTTGTTTTTTTATACTTTTTGGAATTTCTTTTTGAATTATTTAATTTTTTATCTTTCCTCTTCATCATGGGAAAATTTGGTCAGATATGTCCATATTTCTTACATTCATAACTAGTGACATCATCATTATTTCCACCTTTATCCACATGGATATTTTTATAACGGTACTATAAATCATTCTTACCAACTATATTATCTATCCTTCTATCTAGATTATCTAATTAATTATCTGAAAATTTTGATGAAGATGAATATGACTAGACAAATGTTTCTTGTTCCTCAATGTTTTTAAAATATTATCAACTAACTGAACTTTTGTATAAATAATATTTGTTGGAAAATAAAACCTATAGTTTTCCTCTTAGAATTCTTAGAATCTATTTTATGTCTACCCTCATATTGCATAAGGGTTCAAATCAAATCATCCATGGTAAGATTATTTTTCTCTCATGTATCATTACAGACTATTCTCTTTAATTCCAACTCATTAGGCATGATATCAATAATATTTCAAACAAGGATTTCATTATCAAGAACTTTTCCCCCAATATATTATAAACTATATATGAATTCCATGAACCTATATTGCATCTTTTCAAATGAATTTGTAGGTATGAAATCAAAGTATTTCCATTATGCTCTATGTATCTCAAAAAATTTAGAAGTTAAAAAGTGTGCGACTTCATGTTTTTTACATATACTATTTGTATCTTCACATGTTGATATCTAAATATAAATAGTTCTTTTCATAGAACATGACAACATATGAATTACTATGTAGTTTAACTGATACTATTTCTTTTATTCATGAGCAAATTATGCAAAACCTGATCAAGAATCCTGTATTCTCTAGTAAGCATACAAAAATTATCAAGTCCAATATTGATAAGAATTGTTTTCATCATAACTCTTTAGTACTCATGATCCACACCACAAAATATAAGTTCTCTATTTGGATTTAGATTATCTATAGAACCGACATTCTTACATTCCATATTTATATAACATAAAAAAATCTTTTCTATTAGTACAGGTTAGTGTAACAAATGTTTATAAATGTAAAATTTATAAGAAAACATAACAACATTAAATTTTAAAGAAATTAAAAATATCAGGAGCTCTATGAGTATTCAAAACCTACTCTAATTAAAGAATTATATTTTGATGAAAATACTTAAGAGGAGGGGGAATTCTATGTTAAAACATGGTTTAAGAAGTTTTAAATAACTAACACATAAGCCTATTATAGTGAAAGTATCAGACTCATGCCCAATCCGATTATCAAAGTCATTGGATCAAAACCACAATTAGTAGGATTAAATTAGATTAAAAGATCAATATCAAGACCGATTTGATTTATCAGAGTACATTTATCATAATTATAATAATAACTATGAAAAAATAGAGTATAAAGGTGAGTACGATTACCATCCTTATATTACTTACAACAGAATAGATACATGTGAAAACAATAAATACAATAGCTATGTAAAAGTAAGAATGATTTACATAACATGTTAAAAAAGATAACACATTCATAGTTAACTTAAATATAATTTTAGACAATAACCTTGACTAAATGAATCAATTATTTTATACTTACAGTAAGTAATTTCTTTCCTTAAAATTAAATCCCTTGATAAAATGATCTAATTTTCTCTTTCTTCTTATCCCTAGGATTCATTGATTTGATGATCAAATCTGTATTCCGATCCCCAAAATCCTTTGATCGGATGGATCATATTTACCATATTCCTATTGTCAGAATCCCTAGATCATAACAAAGATCAGACACATATTACAATTGAAAATTTTCGAAAGGAAATATACCCAACAAAAAAACTATAGAAAGAAAACTCACTAAAAGAATTAAACAGACTAAGAATAAGCAGTTCACTTAGAGAAATATTTAGAAAACATGAGTTTTGAAAGTGATCAGATTCAAACTCTTCAAATGACTCATTATTTATACTAAATCCCCCAATGGTCATATTTCCATGTTTATTACAGTGACCTCAGATACCTAGAACTTCACAGCTCATTGAATTTGAATGTATGAAATTGTATTGATTAACACTGTCCCATTGGTAAGGATATTCCTTATGGTAAAAATATGTATTTTTACTCTTATAAACTTCAATAATTTTGATAGAATTCAATAATAATTTCAAAATGATAATATTTATGAGTATAATTCTGACTGTATGGGTACTATCATCAGTATAATAGTTATAAATTTTGTTAGTACAGTAGATATGACTAATGTCTAACTTCTAATGCGATTAAAGCTGATTATGATTAATTTGAAACATACTCTTCATGAATACTTTAATAAAGAATGTATTTATTATATTGGAAATACATTAAAACTTATTTTAAGTATGGTAAAAGATAATAGTTTCATCAAAAAATTATGCTAAAACACTTGGGACATAAGAAGTCAGTAAACATGTTTATATAAAGTGTTTATGATTTCCAAAATTAAATGAATGGAAAAGTAAGAAGTATAACTTCTGAATGAATAAAATAAAGTGTCACCAACATCAAATAGTGTGATGGAATTTAATAGTGAACTACAACTCACTATATGGAACATAATGACTTTTTAATCAATAATTATATGTGCACCAAAGGTATGGGTCATCCTAAAAGTTATGAAATTAACAATGCATAATATTCTTAATAAGTTTTTGATTAAAATTAATTTAAATTCATGGTGCTACCAAAAAATTTAAAATTAATTCATAACAAAAAATATATTCTTTTATTCGGTAAAATTTATTATTATTAAACATATCATTTATGATAATTCAAGGGAATTCATTAATGATTAAAGATGGAGGGATCCTACTCATTTCTTCAACTATAGAATTATTTTATTATTTTCTATCCCATAGTTCTAAATTAAATTCATAAAGGAGGAATATTAACTGAATGTGACGTGGTAATGCTTTCGGTTTCTTAAAGAGATACTGGGGGTCAGTATTGTCAAAATACAAAATCACTATATATCCTTATAGATTTAACATTCATTTTTCCAAGGTGATCATAATGGGAATAAGATATTTTTCAATATGGTGCTGTTTTCTTGGGAAAGGAAGAATGTTTACAAGTTATATGCAATGACCTGTATAGATTGAACGACATGTTATGTTAACATTACCCTAACTTCATAGTTAGAAACACCAAAAATAATCTCAAATGGAAAATTCCACTAAGGTGGTTTGATTATTGAGGGTGACGTGGGACTAAATTTCAATTTATGAAAAGTATCCTCAAATTTTTTATCTAATATAAATTATTTACATTTTTAGAGTAATAAGTGGGGAGGAAATGAAATCTTGCTAAATTCATGAATGAAATGATGATAAAATAAAACATGATATATGAATGAACATAAATGATGTGAATTCTTATGGAATAGTTAGTATGAATTGAAATCTTAGTTTGATTTATCTACCCATATAACTTCCCTAGAAATGCCTGTCTAATTACTTTTCCTTTAACAATATGGAATAGAATAACACATAATTTTACCCAAGATTCTTTTAAATTCCTCAATGGGGAGAAATTGCTAATATATAAACACACTCATCAATAGGGGTACCTAAAAAAGTTTAATAATCCATTAATACCTCTATGAAATTATCTAGATAATCTAAAAAATTAGTAACTATTCATCATTAGAAATTACCTGGATCATTGTAAAGACCAAATTGGATCATCCTATATGAAAATGTACCGAAGAGGTGTTTGGAGGTTGTCTTTCTCTTATCTTTGTGAGAAATATGGTTTTGAAAATTTCTTTTATACCCATATTGGAATGAGTAATGGGACATCCCTACTAACCACTCTAGTGTCTTTTAAATGAAATAAAATGGGAAACGGTGCTTCCAAGTGTGATGGTTTAGTCACTAATATCCAATACATACATTCCATATATTCTATTCACTCATCGGTACCAATTCATTATTTTATTTTTTTATTACCATTAGAGTATTTTTTTAGGAACTAACTGCATTAGACTAACTCATTAGATTTACAATATAATATAAATGATTCTAGTATTTAAAAATCTAGTTTCCTCATTTTTCCTAATATCAATGATGTATGGCTTTAGTCTGTGTTATGCCTTTCCCATTGGTTTAGCCACATCATCTAATAATAAATGATACATGAATTTTTTTTGGATTAATATATGTAATTCCAGTAAGTGTACCTTACAATTCATTATTATACTCCCTAAAAACATAAACAATATGAATTAATTTTCTAAAGGAAGTGAAGTATCAATGATTATAGGAAACTTGTTTCAATGCTCAAGATATAGATTTTATAAATTTTGATACCGTGGTTTAAGTTAAAAGTTTGTGTGATTTTGGATTAATGGGATGCAATGGAAAATAGATAGGTATACGATATCATTTAGAAACACAATGGTAACATCCCCAGATTTGGAGTAATATTTTAAACTAGAATAGAATCATCGATGGCCATTGTTTCATCATTGCATAAGAAATCATCAATTAAAAAACATGCATGTTATTTTTATAAAAAATTAAAAGAAATCCACACATGAATAATTAACTATAATTTCTATCATTAATGAAAATTTAGAAAAGGAATCAATATTAAAAAGATAATTTTATATAGGGATAAAGAGTAAATAAATAAAATTAATTGATTTAGTGGAATGTTCCTCAAAGGTGTGTTTTATGGATTAAGGGGTATTAAAGTGGAAAATGTAACTACTAAACACAATATATATTATACCATTATTTTTATTAGTCATAGTTTTGATAGTTTTCAATAATGGAATCCCCAGTATGATATATATATATATATATATAAATTTACCATTTCATATTCCATTTTAATCACAAAAAAATCCAAAAATATTGTTCACTTACTAAAATAGGAACACCCTCTTACACAATAGTATGTTTTAAAATAATATAGTTTTATTTTTTAATTTCACCTAATCTTGAAACCAATAACCTAAAATGAAGAGAAAATGATGCGAGGCATCACATTACTAAAAGAACCCAAATTAATAACGGAATTAAAAAAATAAATTATCCCTTATTTTAGATGGAACTGAGAATGATATAAGATCCTATAATTTTGTAGTAAGAGTTAAATGGATAAATGTGAAGAATCTCCTCCTAAATATCACTATTGAATCTCCTCAAAGCCACCTATGATGTGTACAGATCTACTTTAAGAACATGGAATGTCATGGGTTTTTTTCACAACACCAATCAAGGAAATGTTAGCATACACTATTTTACAAGATTTATATATAAATTTTAATTTATTTTGGTTTTTTTTTCAGGGGCCCACTATGGGAATTAAATAGGAATTTTTAGACAATAGGGATCTTCAATTGAAACCCTATTTCTTTGGATCAGACTTTTCATAGGATACAACTTATATTTAGATATGTCTTTTATTCATTTGGATCTTTTGAGATGATTAGAATAAAAGATTACTAGTGATGGGATGAATCTTATAGGGTAGTAATTTTATGATTATGTTACATACTACTTCAAAGTTTGATAAAAATAAAATTTCCCTTATCCCTAAGGTTAATCATTGGTTAGGAAGGAAGTTTTCCTAACCCATGATCATGGATTTTGCACACTAATTTTTCTAGATAGAATAATTTACTTTTTAAATATTAAATGATATATTTTTATGTTTATTGGTATTGATGTTTATTTGAGTCCATTTACTTATTTATGTATGCTATTAAAATATTGTGTTTTAAAGGGGGTTTTGGAAAGTCATTTGCAGTGGTCGATTATTTTTGGGTGGTATTGAGGGATGACTACCCTTCCACAGGTGTTTCTATGAATATTGGGTTTGGTTGGAAGATATATCCTTAACTATTGGATTGGTTATCATTCTATATATATTTATATGTATATTGTGGTTCTTACATAATTGGATGTTTATATAGTCAAACTAGTAATAAATCCTCAAAACTGTCATAAGGGTCTATCCATTGAGGGAATTGGTCACAATATTTTGCATCAATTCCTCGATTACCAAAATAAATTGAAGGAGGCTTATATTTCATTGGGATAGATAAATTTTATTGTTTATATTACTTACCTCTTCATACTTAGTATCCAATTTCTTAAAAAAGTTAAAAATTACACCTCATGGACTCTGTTTATGGGAATCTTTTACCTCAAATCATACTACTGAGTGTTATGCAGCACAATATCATTGATCATCCTTGTAGAATGTAGATACTTTTATATAAGGTCACCACATTCAAATAAATCAATTATATTACAATCAGTAGTTATTAAAAATTAATAAAATTTTTATGTTAAAAGTTTATTTCTCATTTTGTGGTGTAGAAAAACTTTCCAAATACATATAAAAAATTTGAAACATTCATGAAGTGATTCCCCATTGAATTATGATACTCTATATATTTTGTTTCTTATTGTTGTAGTTTAGGATGTTAGGATGTATTTTTCAAGAAAAATGAATTTACCCTCATCATTTACTTGAGGTGTTCACAAAATATAATTAACCCTTTGTAGTGAATTATAAAGAGAATAAATAAGAACTATGTTTGAAAAGTTCCTTACCCACAAAATCATGTTTTAATATTGAGAATACATTATTTAATTATATTATTTGTTTTTGTGGGTCTTAAATAGGAAGTACATGGAATTATTGAAATTAATTCATTATACCAATTTTTATTTCAATGTTTAGTGATTTTTCATATATTTGAATATATACAGGTCAAATATCAGCATCTGGTGAAGTTAGATCCTTAAATATCCAATTATTTTATACAATGTTGTATAAGTTATTTTAGTTTCACCTTTAGTTATAGATGATGAAGGGTTTTGAATATTATCCATGTTTTGTGTGCCCTTCTTCAAAGGATCATTCTTAGTCTATTTGTGTTAATTACATAAGACCCTTATCAATTTGATTTCAAAAGGTAATAGCTCACCCACAAAT
Source organism: Viscum album (assembly GCA_963277665.1). Classification (NCBI taxonomy): domain Eukaryota; kingdom Viridiplantae; phylum Streptophyta; class Magnoliopsida; order Santalales; family Viscaceae; genus Viscum; species Viscum album. The sequence continues at coordinate 811,524,319 of OY728135.1, forward strand.
CATACATGAAACATGTGAACAAAAGGATGTTATAAAATGAATTTTTATACCAAATATTAAGAAATTAATATAACAAATATTTATTTATATAATTTACATAGTTATTATAAAAAAACACTCTCAAAAAATATAGTTATCTCTAGAAATGATGTACAAATTTGAACATATAGTTATAAAACATAAAATTTATTGTGTTTTTTGATGTGATTTATAGAGTAGGGTAGGTATTAGGCTATCTCTAAAGTATATTTTTTAGTTTATAATAATGATTTTCATGAAGTTTTAAAAATACTAAAACTATGGAGTTTTTGAATGGTTTTTGAGTAGATAAATAAAACAAAAGATATTACGGATTTTATAAAATGTTTCATATTTTGAGATAATTAGAAGGTTATCATTACCATTATAATAAATAAAATTCCATTTTCATTGATATTAAAAGTTCATTTATGCCTGTAGTAATTCTTTGGTTGAGGATAGAATGAATCCTAACTAACTTTCAAGAGTTTATAATAATGAAATTTAAACCAAAAAATGATATAAGAATCATGTATCCAAGGTCTAATAATTTTGTATAGTATGATATTTTTAGATAAAAATTAATATATCAAATATGTTAGAATGAAAATTATTCTATTAATGTAAAATTGGAACAAAATATGTAACACAATAGAAATATCACATTGATATGCTAGAAACCTATAAAATATCATTCACTCACACAAAAACAAATAAATCATATTAAAAAATGAATATAAACTGAATGAAATATTTTCAAATCCAAAATACACCAAACTGAAAGAAAATAGGTGTTCTATAAATACCAATACAAGTACACAACTCCCTTAAAATTATCATCCATTATTTATTTCACAATTAAGAGGGAGAGGAGGCTTAAGTGGATCTCATTATTTATTCCAGATCTCCCTATTATTATATAAAGATCTAAAATGTATAGTATGATGAGTGAAATCCTAAATATATCTAAAATTTTAGTGTTTAACACCCTTATATGAAATTTAAAATGATATTCCCAAGGTGATAATTTATAGGCCATGTGGAAGGTATTTTTGGAACTCAATTTTCAAAATTCCACATGGAACTTGGATTTGAGCTATGATACTATATTATATTTCATTCAAAATAATGTACTATTTCTAAATCTCTTAACAATATAGATTTTTTAAGAATTTTAAGATCTATAACTTGAGATATGTCCAAATTATAAATGTGACCTTATAATTCTGAATAGATAATATTATATTCAATTGATACATGTTTAAGGATAAAAAATGGATGAATTGGGATTTGTGAGATTCTAAAAAATTTTAATAAACAAGTCGATATTTTTTCAACAAAATTTTTTCCCAATTATTTTGATAAATTAGGAACAATGTGGATTTTAGTCTATATATGTTCTTGGGATTTCATGTTTAACTGATTTAATACTTCTTCACAATGCCCTGCATGGCATTGGTTCTACTCCTTGGTCAATTCACAACACCATCAAAAAGTTACAGGGCATGCTTGGTAATAATACTAGAGTGGTTTATTCATGGTGAGAGGGTAACCAAGTCACTAATCACCATGAATCTCTTGTTTTTCTCAGTCCTAATGCTATTTTACTTCATATTTTACACAACCTGACACTATATGGGCTCAATTTGGTTAGGGGGGATGCTCTTGGTCTTTATTATTTCAGGCCACCTTTGGTCCTTCCTATATTTGGCTTCTTTGGATGCATGGATTTTTTTGTCTAGTTTAAAAAAATTTACCATGATGATGATGATGATGTGATTTTGGCTTGTTTTTCAGAAATGTAATATTTGGCACTTAAAATATTCTCCATATATGATGAAAACATTAATAAAACAAAAATTTACTTTTTAATAGTTTTTAAAATTATTTAATATATGTTAATAAAAATATAATATTATTATTATATTTCAAATTTATAATATAAAAGAAGTTTAAAATAGCGGGATGACTGTGGAATAAAATAGTGAATCACAATGAGATCATTGAACTAATGTCAATAATTGAAAATTATTGAACTAATTGAAGTTTTCATCACTTTACTTGATGAATAAAAATCTATAGTTGTATTATTAAATTATATTTCATCACATTTATTCTTATTATATTGTTGATTTCCACCTTCCATATTAAACTATAACAGAATATTTTCATAAAAACCTATCTCATTATAATTAATCAATTTCACCACCATTTTTCTATCTTGATAAGATTGTGGCCAACCATTTTTTAAATTATCTATATAATCATTACTCATTTCTCTTTAATTATGAGCTATATTTCCAAATTTACCACATCGATAAAACTTCATTGATCTCATAAGACATTGCCTAAAAGGATTTTAACACATTTTTTATATGAAATAAATTAAATTATTTTACTGTTTAAATATGTTATACAAATTATCCTTATTTTTTTATTTATTATTCCCTTATTATCCTTGATTTTATAGGATACATAAGATTCAAAAAAAATTAACTGTAACCTTATATATAAATCAATCAATCTTCTCATAACCCTGAAATTCATGAGTAGTCAGAGTCCTTCATCAAAATGGTTTCAATCATTTGTTAAATCTATCAACATTACATTCATCATAAATAAAAAACTTATATGAATTCCTTATAAATATGTTATTTTTTTTTCATAAATACATACTAATTCCTTCTATTTTTAAAATCCATAAAATTTATTTCCATTCTACATTAAAAAACTGTATGAATTTTTTATACATAAAATTACCATTATATAAATTCTATTTTAAGGTATGAATCTAATTCTTCTTCTAGGTATTCATAATTAAATAACACCACTGATAAAATTGATCTTCAAGAGAATAAAATGAAATAGTTACCTTCAGATTCTCTAAATAAACTAAAAATCCAAATATATTATCCAACAAATTTATCCATCATTAACTTATCATTGGCTCTAAGGTTCCACTTAATGTCATAAGATTTTTTCACATAATATTATAAACTATTACCATATTCAATTATGGATAATTTGTCCACTATCTTTTATTATTACAATCATTTATTTCCTATATACGTTGATTTTGAAAATCCAAAATAATTTAGATCCAACTCAAACTATTTCAGGTAGCTTATATGGAAGGGTAACATCCTTTTTTCATATACTCACCTTGTTTCATCTATAGAATACTATTATAAAATAGAAATATATTAGATAAAATAATTCAAAAAACCTATCATTCCTATATAACTATTAATTAGTTTTTTGTTTGAATTTGAACCACTTTAACATCTACAAAATATCATCCCTTTATTTATCGACCAATATTATACTACCTAATATTACCTAAACCCTAATAAGATTACATCTATAATGATCCTAACATAATCATACCATGATTAGTTTTCTTCAAAAAATATCACAACACATATATTCATATGAAATTTAGGTATAGATTTTTAAGGGATTAATCTAATTACTGCATTAAGAAACACACATATCCACTCAACATACGTTTTTTACTCAAAATATTTATTTAAATTGTACACTTAATTCATTCAAATAATTCACCACAATTGGATTTTGATTTTTTATTATTATTCATACTCATTCATAAAACATATTGACATTCTTAAAAAAGTGGTGTGAGAATATAAATATAAAAAGGGATAAAAAATGGTATAAAACTCACTAGTCCTTGAAAATACATGAAAAAGTTGGAAAACCTTTTTCTTAAAAAAAATTACAACTCATATATGATTATAAACATAAATTCATCCATGAAATCATATTTTTTCTTTATATATTTTAAAAAATAGTGTTCCATAAAATAATCTCATAATAATTCATAACAAAAATGTAATAATCATGAAATTTTCCCAGGACATTATATTCATATCACCCATAATCAACTAAAATCTTTCTTAAATGGAATAACACAATCAATTAATTTAAACACAACTTTTACAAAGAATATATAATTACCCAATGAATTGGTGGAGTATATATTTGGCCCATATATCAACATATTTAATTTCAATGAATCAAAACATGAATAAACCACATTGAATCATTCATTTAAATTTTTAAATATAAGCATTAAAGTCTTCCATAATAAATCAAATGAAGACGGTCAACCAATTACCTACTGAGAGGAAAATAAAAGATTAGATTATAATATTTTTGAATAAAGATAAATATGAATATAATAATAAAAATTATAATAAAAAATTATAGAGTCAATTTTATAGAAATCATTTAATACATTATAACGTTTAAAAGAAACATTTTACTACCTTCCAAGACACCTCTATGTGAATTTCATGTATAAAAATAAATTTTAAATAATTATTTCTAATTAAAAATTTTAAATTATTTTTATTATTTAATTCCATTTATATATTTTAATTTGTATTTGAATCAAATATCAAGTTCTTCGTCCATGGTATTTATATTTTGATAATCATGTTAGTCCAGAACTACATCCTTATGAAATTTAGTGATATCTTCACTTAATAGTCCAAAAAATACACATAAAATTTTCAATAAGGAGTAATAATATCAATATTAATTTAATTATTTACATATTTTTTTTAAATTTAATCACCCATATACTGTTTAAAAATTAATTAGAAATGTTTGGAAATTTTATATCTACAATGTTAAACATGTATTCAAATATATATCACATTTAATGCGATGAAACCAAGAAAGGATAAAAATATTATTATATACATTATATAATACACCATAGTGAGTGACTTACCAACCATAAAAATAAAGAAAATAAAAAATAAGAACAACAAAAGATAAATAAATTTTGAATATTTTTGAGTGAAAACATAATCAATGTATTATTATATATAGTTATATTAGTATAAAACCACAATGAAGAATAATTTCAATACCAAATGGATTTTAAATTATAGAGAATTAATGTAGGTACCCCATCCAAGATTGTTATATCCTAACCAGAAGAGGCTTTAAAATAGATAAAATAAAAGCGATGAAAATGAAATGAAAATAGAAGACATAATTAAATCAAATAAAATATTATTCATAATAAAGTTATTATTATGGTGTTTTAACATTTAATAAAAAATAAAGGAATAATTTATTTTAAATATCATATTTTCCAAAAGTAGTTTATCCAACTGTATATATAATTATATAAATTAGTACACAATTTGTAAAATAATAATAAATCATAGATTTTTCGATCCTTACAATATCTAAATTTACCAAGTCATTTGGATGAGAAAGGACATTTGTAGGGTGTAATAAATGAAAGGGGATAACATTTAACAATATATAGAGATAATAAGTTGTTGACATTCACGAATCAAAAAATGGTTTGATAATAGAGAGTAAAACAACTATTTATAGAGAGGATTTGCTGGAATTTTTGAAAATATTCATTTCTTAAGGGTTATGAAATTAAGGGTTAAGAGAAGATTTTTTAGAGACTTTAACATATTCATAAGAATTAAGATATGTTTTATGTTTTTTATTCTTTATTTTATATTAAACAAAAAATCCCATTTATATAAATTTTTAGTATTTTTAATATATTTGGTGTTTAATGATATATGGATGAATAAAAAATTTAATTTTTAATATTTATATAAAATATTTATCATTATAATTATCTCTTAATGTTTATTAAAAACTATCCTTTAAAAATATTATCACTTTGTCACTATTATTTACTTTTTCTATATAGTGCAACCATTTCACCATCATTGATAGGTATTTTCATATTTATCATAATTTATAAATTAATTTACATAAATTTGACAATATTTTTATAATATTTTATTTTTTAAATCATTTAGGAGATATTCCATAGATTTCTTTATTTTTAAAAATTATTTTAGGTTAAAATATAATAATTAAGAGTAGAGTTCCATTTGAATTAAACTTATTATTTTAACGGATATTTAAATGTTTTACTAATTCTCTAAAAAATTAAAATTTACCTTTTTTACATTGAAAAATAATTATTTTTATATCTAATGTATTATAACATGTAAAAAATATTTCTAAAATTTTCCATGTCATTCTAAATAAAAATATAATAATAAATAGTATAATTACACTTAAAATAACACTTTTTCTTTAAAAATAATTTTAAATATGATAATAAACATATAACCAATTATAATATTGTTGACTTTATAAATTTATATTTGATTTATATATAGTATTATTACATGTTAAATTCCATTATTAACGGTAATATCAATTTTTATATAAACATTTATTAAAAGTTTATAAAGTCAAATGAAAAATTCAACACAAATTTTTCTTAATGAAATATAACTTATTAATTAATTTCTAATCAAATTGAATTCAGATATTGATATTTAAAATAGCAATATATTATATATATAGTATTATAACATATTTTATATATTTCAAAAAATTTATATATCAGTCTAGATATTTATAAATTAATAAGTTATAGAATTCAATTTCAATTAAAATTATTAATTTTTAAAATTAATTCAAACTCAAATATTCCACTGAAAATAAAAACAAGATTAATTTTATTATTAAATTTCGGACTCTATCTAATAATTAATTATAAAACAAAAATTGAATTAATAATGTAATTTTCCATATTTTACCATAATTTTTAACAGCATTTAGGCTTATATATCATTTTTACTATTTACTATCAAGCCCTCTTATTTTTAATTTTTTAAATAAAACTCTTTTAATAAAATGTTTTTGTAATGAATCAAAATAAAAAAATTATTTTACTAAAATCAGTCTCAAATTTTTATATGTAAAAATTTAAAATATTACACAAATTTTAATAAAAATTATATATATATATACTAGATTATCATATAGTTAATTTCAAACTAAGTATCACAATATTATTTTGTACTATGACATAATATATTTATAATATATAAAAAATTATATATATTATTATAAATAAGTAAAATTAATATAAACTTCCATATATAAAAAATATTATAATCAAGTAGATAAAATATGAATAATTAAATAATTGATGTTGAATGACATGGAAAATGAAAATATGGAATTAATGTATAGGTAAAAAAAACTCTTGGTCTTTATTCCAAATGGCGTACCTAAAGAAGGAATAACTACCTATTATGGAAGTGGATACCTCTTCTACGGTTGGAAGTGGTGCTAAATCGCCCTCACTGATTTGATAATAATATAAAGATGATTCTTGGGTGATAGAGAAATTCTGATCAAGATTGAAAAAATAGAAGAAGGGAATTATTGATCAGGGAGATATTTTGTATTTATTCAAAAGAAATAAAAGGGTACATAAATTCTTCTTATATATTAAAATCCATTGTGACAATATCAGTGATGAATTTTTTAAGTGTAGAAGATCCTAGTTCTAAAGTCAATCGACATTAACATGAAAAGATTTTGGGCCTCTTAATTTAGAATAATGAAACTACTATAGATTATAAATAAATTGGACATCAATTGTAGGAAGGGAAAAAAGTTTCATCTACATTATAAGGGCAATGTGTAAGACAAATTTATAATTCAAGCCCCAATGGAATTTACTGATATAATTTTAGAAGATATCTCCATGTTGAAACCTATGAAAAAATCATCTTGGATTAAAAATAAAAAATATAATATTAATCAATCTATTCAATAAATATATTATCAATTTGGAGGAGTATCTTAAGAAGGATATCATCCATGAAGAGCAAGAAAGGGATCACATTGTCTTTGATTGGTATCTAAAAATAGACCTTTGTTCCAACATTTTAAGGATTATTTGGAATAGTTTGATGTCATCTATTTCAATGTAATATATTAATAGTTTTTTTTATAATTATACAGGTTCTTATTAAACCCCTAAAATTTCCATTATCCCTCCTTTTAAAAAATACATGGAAAATATAATTATAGGAGTTAGTTCCAAAAAAAAAACAGGAATTATTATTTTTAGTAATCAATTAAATGTATTATTTTTCTACTATATTTTATAATGAAAATATTTTTTTAGAAAATAATTATTTTAATAGACAATTTAATAAATATAATTGTCCATAATATATATTGGAGACCTATAAAAAAATGATTATGTAAAAATATTTTCATACAATAGTAAAACTCCAAAATTTTTATGAGATAATATGTCTGTGACCCTAAATATGTTCACTAGGAAACCAAAAATGACACTTTATGACCACTATCAATAGGTGAGAGGATAATTACCATTGTGCAGTTTATTATCCATCCAATAGGCCAAAGGCCTAAAAATATTTTTATTTATTAGATAAAGCCCCGTTTTAAGGGAAGAAGGGGGAAACCCAAAAGATATCAAGGACTTATAAAAATCACACCTGAAGGAAAAAAATGAGTAAAACTAGACTGACAACTAGAGATACCCCTCTCTAGCATTGATCATGTTGATGTTTTTCATTTTTAAAAATCTAATCGGCTAGTAGGTGTCCTATTTCAAAGCATAGGCTTGATCCGATAGCTGAGGCCACACCCCCTCAATCAATTGAATCCAAAAAGAACTACAACAATGAACCGCCAACTCGGAATCCTCCTCTAGAGCCTATTCCTATGATCCAGTCTAGCTGCACTAAATTCCTACCTTCAGGATCAATCCAATCTCACAAGAAACTTCCACCAATCACATAGGGACTCCTTCAGGTAGAAAACCCTTTACTAAATCATCAGCATCAAACAAATCCAACAAAATAGACTACCAGAAATCATCCAACAAACTTCAACAATACATCCGCAAGGGAACCTAAATCACCAGGAGAATCTCAAAAAGACAATATCGTACACCATAAGACCTGCGCCAAATGCCTGATCCACCGCCAGAAAACAACCCTGTCACCATTCGCGAGATATCCCCAACCATATGTATAAGAAACAACCACATAGGGGAATAAGAGATAGATCCTCCCCCCTCTGAGCCAAACCATATATGACGCCATTCCACACCAGAGGATGAATTAGGGAGAGAACCATTTGACCTATTGTCTCACAAAACCTCTATTAAATTAATAATATATATCTATAAATATAAACTTTGACATATGAGTTGGTGGGTGATTGTGTGTATAAAATAGTGGGGATAAATACTATCCTCACTATATTTCTCCCTAAAACCCTTATGTGTCAATGTGAATAAATAATTGTTATGTATCCTTGAATGAAATAGAAAAAAGAAGATAACTATCTAGTATAGTTTAAGGCCACAACATTATGTATTCCCTATATAACAGATCAAGAAATATCCCTAAATAGTAAAGAAATATTTTAATATGACACACATTAAAATTATAGAAAATGTCCCATGTAGACCGTTAATAATATAACCTATTTACTCAATCTCTCATTAAAGGAAACTCTTATATCTTTCCCATAATCATATATATACCAACTATAATACCATAACATCATTATTATCATATCATCATCACAAAAAAAATGTGATAAGAAAATAATTTAACTATCCATTAAGTATAAATATATACTGTTTTAATGTTGTGTATTAATTGACATAATTACACATCCATTAAAATATAAATAAAAAAAGATAATACACTCACTACCCCACATAGTCGTAGCCTAATCCTATCTATATCACCCATACTCTAAGAAATGTTACACTAATTATATAGATAATTTTATATATTAACCACATACTAAAATTAATATGAATGGATATCAATTACATTTCTCAAAAACCTATTTTATCATCATTATCATACTAGCAGGTCTCTATTAAACAATGCTATAAAATATATCATATAGATCACACTATCCATCGGCTAAAATCTACTCATCAAAAGTCCTATGGGGAAATAAATAAATCCCCATAAAATTCTCATATCCTAGAATTTTAAAATGATAAGATCAATACACACATCCCTTAATACATCACACCATTATTATATTTATCTTTGGATGAATAATATTTTCCAAAACCATTTCATGTACATTCATCCTTTTATCTAATATACCATGACTTCCATTTTAGAATATTATAAATAGTATTAGTTATTTTAGAAGCCAATATAGAGAGAAGAATACCATTCATTCATCCTAATACACTCATATTCCTATAGAATAAAAACGGGGAAGAAGAATAACTGGGGGCACAACACCCTTAATGTTCTAAAGCAGTTCCATGTAAATTCAACAAGACTTTCATGTATCTTTTGGAATTAAATAACGCCAAAAATAATAACTAACCTTATTACCATTCTATATAGTACTAACCCTCATGTTGGTAACTATACATTCTCTCAATGAAATAACATCATTAATGCTAAATTTTATAAAGTGATACATCCCTCAATCTATATGAAATTTGCCTGTACTAGAAGTCACGACTGATAGAATATCATCACATATTTATATATATGTTCAATCAGTGGTTCATGTATTCCAAACACCATTGTATGTAATATGGTATTCTATCATATTATTATTAAAACCTTTAATTTTTTTCAATATAGTCAAAATTCAACAAAATATTCATTAATAATCCAATATAACATGATTTAATTATTAAAACTATATATAAAATATTGAACAATTGATATCATATTCTATCATATATATTCAATCATATCTCGATTTCCTATTTACTATAGTTAGTATATTTTTATACTATTAAGAGTTATATAATCATAATAAAAATTAAAAATAATGTGTTAATCAAAATAATTAAATAAATAAAGATCTAAATTCACCCAAATCAATCACCACAATGGATCATTTCCCTCAACTCACCATCCATCACTCACCATTATTTTATCTTCTCATTCATTACACAAAGATTAACTCAAGATATATCATCAATTAAAAAGGAAAGGGGGGATTGATATATTTGAAACATGTGCAACATATCATTATTTTAGAGATTAAATATAATAGTCCATCAATAAACCTTTAAATTCATAGGTAATTAATATTATCCTCTTAAAGACTCAATAATGTCATTACTTTATGATCATTAACTAATTGAAGTTTCCACTTTTGATTTGGTTCTGAAAATTTACCATTTTCTAACAACATATTTATAAAATATAATAAAATAAGAAATATATAAATAAATTAGAAGAATTTATAATGTTATAACCATCTCAAATTATCAATAAATTCACACCATAGGGAAACACTATCTTTTAAGATAAAAAATTCACTCAATGTTTTATTTTGGTACCTTATCTTATGTCATGTTTTAATATTTTCAATTTAATTATAAAATGAAAAAATACTGTCATTTTTTATAAAATATAATAATCAAACACATGGGTATTTATTTCCTATAAACCATAAAAATCATTAAGTCTCTAAAATTAGAAATCTGGACATTATAAAAAATAAAATGTATTATTTCCATAAATCTTTACAAGTTCATTAACAAGTAGTTTGTTCTAATTAATGAATTCCATTTTTAACTCATTCTAAGGTAATAAATATACCATTGGAGAGTGTTTCCCTATAATTATAAATATCTATAAGATATTCCATATATAAGGAATATTAATTTATTTTAATAACTCCAAAATCAATAATATGAAATGGATCATGAATATATTTATGTAATATAGATATATATAGTAAAATATAAATTTAATTAACCTAATGAGAAAGAACTAATGAAGCTACCTCTATAATTCATTAATATAACATAAATGGAAAATATTAGGGAAATATTACTACATATTTTGAACCTAAATTTACCCTACTAGAGAGATACGTGAAAAACTGATGATCACTATTGAAAAAATATAATAGAATTCTCATCAGATCTTTGAAATATTAGTGTTCAATATATTCTATCCTAATATGATCTAGAATCATATATAAATATTTATTATATCCTTAACCATATCTATACCGATAATGGTAGACTAATCAATGTCATCCTAACATGAAATGCCAATGGTATCCGTGCATATACACTTGAGTGGGGGGGGGGGGGGTGAATCTGGTGTAACTAAACACTAAACAAATTCCAATTTATCTTTTAATATTTACCCCCTTTATTCATTGTACCATTTTTATAGTTAATAAAAATAGTGTATCTATTTTATTGTTATAATCACACACACAACATTCAACAAAGAATATTATAAAAGAGCATCACATTGTATTTTTACATGGTTCGACCCCTCCATGGAAACATAATCCTTCCTATGATCAAGATGAACTAGTTATTGATTATCAAATAATAATATTATAATCAATTAAAAAGGGATGTAAATGTATTATCATGTAACCTATTTTTTTCATTCACTTCAGAGGTAGCCTGATATCATCAACGACCTTTGGTTTCACAACATCCCACTATGATTTTCTTTTCCAGCATCCCAATAGACATTAGTTTCCTAAATGGTATCTCAAAATTATTCAACTATTGAAGTATATCTACACTCAATGTTGTATTCCACTTTATCTAGAGGATATAATATTCTTCATAAACATAGATTCTATGAATTCAATTATATCTTCAAGAAAGATAGCATCCAAATCTGTCTTTGTTTCAAATCACAATTCCCATATCTTTTTTAGAATCTATTTGTTGACATATTTTAATTAAAAATTCAAGGTCTTCAATAGACATTGAATATTCTATATATCTTCATTTGAATAGTAATTATTTACTTCTTCTAATTATTTCTATCTTATGTGATGATGGGTATTACGGGAACTAGCATGCACACCAGTTTCATTTTATTTTTATTCTTCTTTATTTTTCTTCTTTGATACCAAAATGTTATTCTTCTTAGTTCAGTATATGATTATTTATCTTCTCCCATATATGTTCTTTAGTTATCTCAGTATTTTATCTCTATACCTCCACCAATTTATTTTTTCTTCCTCAACTTATATATATATATATATATATATCACATTAATATATTTCTATATATTTAATATATAAAATCCTTTAATGATTTTTTATTCCATGAACCTAAAACATGTTCTCCTTAATAAAACCCTATGGGCGTGTTCCCATGTTCTCTAAATTTTTCTCAACGAGATCCCATTAGTTTTTTCACCATGATCACCAATATTAATTTTTCAGTAACTACATGTGTTTAGAGTATTTCCAAGAATATCATTATTCCTTTATCTATTTACAATTTTTCTTATCCAATAATGTCTTCCAAGATTTATAAATAATATTATATAAACATATTCTAAAAACATACCATAATTTATTCTTTGAATAAATAATCTTCAAAATTGTATGAATGACATTATTTCCTAACAAACCATGGATTGTTTTTCCCGACACATTATTATGGGTGACTGAGGGTGGTTTCAAAATAATTTGTGTATAGTTTACCATTTTTATACATAATGAAAACTTCAAATGGTATCCACATCCATTAAAAAGCATGAACATAATTTCTAAATATAGGTGACCAATTGGGGTTTCAAACTCATTGACACTTAGGAACTCACATTGGTCGGAAGGATAATAGGTTGGGGTCAACACATTCTTTTGATGGGAATTATTACTTATTCTAGGAATCTCTTATAGATTTAGGATATGTTCATGAAATCATTCTCATGACCTAGTAAATGACTATTTACCCATATACCAATGAATTGATTAAGATAGTGTACTAATAGGAACAACCTTGTGTGTCAATGTTTCTCTAATTTTATCTTCTTTATTTATGATGATTTAGTTTATAGCCAAACTTGAGAACTATGGAGTTTATTACTATCCAAGGAGAAAATTTGGTTATTTTAAATGGTATTGAACCTCTATGTGGTGTTTAACATATCCTTTTATAATATTAAACAAAAACCATAGTCTTCACTTGAAATAACTTAAGGTATTATGACATGATTATACGAAAACATTTTAACATTGTGAAGAATGAATGTTAATATAGGTCTCTACCCTTGATGAGGTATCATATGTATCCTATTAAGATAGGAATCAAATAAAACATATTTTTTGTTACATGAGCGTACATCATAATATATCTAACAAAATTGGACTTGATTGGGAATTATGAATGTAATGATGCATTGAATTACCTCATCATGAGTATTACCCTTTGAGTAAGGATGAAATGTAATACAACCCAATGAAGGGCCCACATTGGGTGAATCCACATCATGATATTGTTATAATAATTTATGATCTCTAATCTCACATGATTCATGATCAGTGTGAGAAACACGAGATAGAATAAGATTGAATAAATCACATGAGAGTAAAATTGTATGAGGCTTACACATTAAAGTCACCCTTAGAGATGTATGATTACTTGTCTCATAGAGAATATGGTATAAATCTGGGGGTTTAGGAAGGAATCATATGTATCCTATTTATGATAAATATCATATTACTAATAGTTCTATTATACCCTAACCCGCTGATGGTATTGGGGTACCTAAGGGCATGGTCGATGCTTATAGCTAAAAGTATGCCCATTTATAAGCCGCCTTCTCACCCAGTAAGGGATGAGGAATGACGGTATACATATAGAAGGATTTATTACCATGAGTTAATTATATTTTCTATATTGAGGGAATTACACTAGGGTTGATACCCATTAAAGCATGAACCTTAGGTAGGCATCTTATATATCATATTTGACTAGGAATTAGAGTTCTCATAGTTCAATTATTCAAAACCTATTGATGGGTTAAGAAAAGTGATGAAACTTAAAGGTATTATTATTATCCTTGAGGTCCATGAGAGGTTGGGGCTTGTACTAGGGTGTATTCCTATGTTACTTATTCATTATTTATCCTCTCATAATCAAATTGAGATGATGACCGAAAAAGTTCTGTCAAATATATCAAATACAAAAAATGTCCCTTTAGAGAGAATGACACAAATAGGGTCACAAGAGTGTGTAACCTTAACCTATTAGGGAAACTCCCCTTGTAAATGGGGTACTTGGATTGTACAAGGGTTTTGATGGTGTATTTCGATTTTTATCTTCTAGAGGAGGTTGACTTGCAATAGGGTGTCCACCTTACATACCTCGGGTGTCTACTTGACATTTCATGATTGTCTGTCTAACATTCCTAGGGATAATTTTTGACATGTCTAGGGTGTAGGACTAACATGTCATGTGGTGTTTCCATGACATAGCATAAATGTCCAAGGGTGTCTTTCTGACATGTGTCGGGTTCTTTGTGCGATCAAAGCTAACATATTCAAGGTGATTCACATGATTAAATTTGACATGTCCAAAATACTTTTCATGATTAAATATGGAAGGTCTAATGTGATTCTTATTATCAAATATGAAATATCTATGGACCTTCACATGATCAAAATGTCTTGACCAAGAGGTATTTTCTTGATCAATATGAATTTTTTGGGATTTCTATACATGATCAAACCTACGTGTTTGATATTTCTTCACATGATCAAGCTGACTTGTTAGAGGATTCATCGTGGCATCATGAAACTATTGAAGAGATATGAAATCACGTGATCCTAAGGGATTATTATGATTATGTATCATGATTATATGCACAATATACAATTCCAATTCTGAAACACTAAGTATGAATACAGTTTCGTCAATTCATTAGTTAATAACCTGAATCTTTTATAGAATCTTATTTTATGAGAAAGGGTTTCGAGCGAGGGGCTCATATGTGAGCCACATGGATGGATAGTGAATAGAAAAGTTCATTCAACCCATTTTAACGAATGTGGTGCATAGAATAGGGCCATAAAAACACAAGGTTTATATGTTAATTGGGGAATTATTTTATGGTTGCATGATCACATGCACATAAGGCAATAACATAACCAAAGGTGTCTATCCATGGTTCATGGGGGCATCACGTTTGATGAGTATACTTTTTGATGGTTGTCTATATAGGATGATTGAATTAGGGATGGAGTCCTAAATGATGGGTTTTGAAGAGAATGTTTTACATTAATACATTTGAGGGCATCCTGGCCTATGTCTACACAAGATAACATTGCATGGGGTTCAATGAATAGTGAGATGACATGAAGGGCATCACATGATAGAGCTCATGATTAACTGGAGAATTCCTCAGAAAGCAGTATCTAATCCTCTTCCACCAATGTCTTCAATATTTAAATATCAATTTATCTTATCTCCTCCCATTTTCTCCTCCCCTCATGTGTTTTTTAAATGGAGTATGGGGTTTTATAGGTAGATATAGCCAACGTTCTTGTTTCTTTGCACAGTGTGCATGCCACATGCACCATATTGAGGTGGTGGAGGGATTTGTTTGATTTAGACTATTTTTAAGTGATCACATGATAAATTTCTTGATGAAACTCTTGATATAATTTCATTATAGGCTTCAGTTAGATTCACATGATCCCATAGAAGACGTAAATGATGGGAGGATCTGGTGAAGCGATGTTACATTCTCTCTTACATAAAGCTACGATGATGTTTTCACTGCCTCGCGTGGTTATCACCACTTTATCATGTAATTAATATTAATCCTTTTGATAGATTCATATTATGATACTTAATTACATGATATTCTATTCATATGAAGTCTTGGTGAATTTCTCATTTTCACACAACACATGCTTCTTCCCCAAATAGACTAATGACTTCTTCTTATATTCAAAAGTATTTATACAATTTGATATGATCACATATCTCAAAGAACATTAATTATATGAGTAATGTTCTCATGATAGTAATACTCATGTGGAACTGAAGTTGATACAAAATAACATAATGCTAAACATGTCACATAATTCTTCGGTTCTCCAAAATATTGAATGTAAGAAACATGAATTTTCTTGTAAGGGAACAGGTTAATTGATCATCTTGGCTAGACCATTAGAGATGAATGGACTTAAGTGTGTCAAAAGATTAAGTTTTATATTGATTGATATTGGATTTCACATTATCACATATATATCCTACGATGAGATAAGATTGAGGATAATGGCAATGATGAAATTGGGAGGCTCTAATCCCTTTGGGTAGATGACATATGTTATTTCCCTATTTTTTAAAGAGGTGGAACAATATTCTTCATTTAACCACATCCCATTTCAATTTCCCACACTTTATGGATTTGCATAATAAATATGAACTTTTCTTCTACCATTCTAGCCAGTGTGGGGTTGACACCCACACCATATGCACCTTCACCCTCACCAGTTGCACAATGCTAATAAGCGTCCTACCTTGGCACCACCTCCACATTCCATGTATGAACACTATGAGTTCTATTCTCACCCACAACCTTGATGCTTGGTTGGATGTTTTTACTGGATCTTGGTAATGGATGAGGGGACTCCCATATGTTCCCTGGGTGAGATGGTAGGCTGGTTAGCCTGGATGGACAACTGTTTGGATAAGGGAATATCCAAATACAAAGAGTAAGAGATCCAAGTAAAATGAATAAAGCAAGGGCCAAGATGTGTTACATTATAAAATTAAGGCCAATACCAAACCTTTTTCTTTAAGGATTACACTTTAAATTTCTCCATCAAAAGTATACCAATATTCCTTTTCATGGACTACACACTCCTCAAATATACAACGACAATGTTATTTGAACACATTCTTGAAAAAAAAATCCCATATACAATTACATTAATTCAGAATGAAAATAATTTTCTTATAATGTAAACATATATCACTTTTATATGTACATGTACTTCAGATGGGATTCGATATTGAGCCTTATGAGATGATTTTTTAAGATTCTATTGACTATGAGATTTTAGGTTCTATAAAGATGAGACTCTATAACATGATTACTTGTATTAAAAAAAGATAAGGTGTAGCCTCGATTTGGAAAATAGATATCCCAAAATTATAATGTCTATGAATTCTAGGATTTAAAATGGATTTAGTGGAATGGAACTTGCAGATGGATCAAAAGGAAGAAACATGGATGTTTCTATGTATCCCATGGGTAGGGGAATCAAGCCTTACATAGTTCTAATATTAAATGATGATTTATTCAATTAATAGGGAACATATTTTTATTGATGAATAAATATATTATTAATGTTATTATGTAGATCAATATTATACATAGGAATGGAAATATAATTGTTTTTTGAGAAGATCATGGGATTAACCACATGTTTTGGTAGATATATTTCATTGAACTCGATCTTATGCCACATTTTAGGCATCATAATTTTTAAAACTCTATGAAGTTTAAGGTCATGTAGGATAGACTAAGTCCAATATAGTTTTAAGGCCTAATAGGACTAGGTACCCTTAAAAAAATAATAAGAAATAAATATGATCTTTAATTTTTTCCAAGGTTAGTGGACCTAGCTATAATAACCTAATTTTTTATAGGGATGGATAATATCCCATACAATCTTTATATCTTATGCGTTTTCAATTTCCCAAGAACTTTCCTTGGTTTCATATGGGGAAATATTAGTGGGAATAGACTTGAATTTTTCTCAGGATACCCCTTTTTAGGGTTTAAACCTGATAATTTCTATGCCATATCAATTTCATATGTGGTCAATGTTTTATTAATCACAAAAAGTACTTTATTAGTGACTACAGTGTTGAAATTTTCATAGAGTTAAATTTTTGAGTTTTCAATGGGGAGATAATTATGTCTCCTTCGATTATCCATTTTAACATCTAACAAACTAGACCATTATTATGTTTTAGTTTAGTGGCTTCCGGCTCAGACAATATATTTTTGTATTTTTAGGTCTTTTAGCTCATAAATTATATTATTGTAGTCTAAATTATTCTTTTCTAGATTATCTATTTTTTTAGTTTAATGTATTTTAGCTTTTTCAATCAATTTTTATATTTTATGGTCTTCTAACATTTACCATCTAATGCTGTAGTTAAAATTTTCCTATCCCATACCGTTTATTTCCATATATTAGGGTCTAGTATCACATACCATTTGTTGTTGTATTTTATGATATTTTATCTTAGAACATATATTGATGTAGTTAGGTACTTTTAGCTTTTACAATATATTTCTACATTTTAGAGTCTTTTATCTCAGACAATCTATTGTTGTAGTTTAGGGTATTTTTTCTCATACTATCTATTGCTATAGTTTAGTGTATTTTATCTCAGAACTATATTGGTAGTGATGGATGGGTATTCATGAAGGGTTCGAGACCCCTATATCCCTAATGAGATTATATAGATTGAGTGTCCATGAAGGGTTCTGATACCCTTCATTCTTAATTGATATTTTGATGAGGGAATGTTCATGAAGGGTTATCACACCATACGTTCATACTGAAATAATGAAGGGTGACTGTCCATAATAGGTTGTGAAACCCTAAATCCTTACCTTAAAAGGTATTGGTGGATGAAAAAATGATTGGGATGTTGAATCCACATGGATATTTGGAATATGGGTTGTGTAAATCACATGTTTTGGAGTTTTAATTAGTTAGTATGGAATGGGACATACATGTTCAGGATGAAAAAAAACATGCTAAGGTAATAAGTTCCACTATCGTGTTGTTAGAGATCATGAGTTTTCGAGTTCCTTTCTTAGAAGTAGGAGATTCCATTTTTGATGGGTTAAAGTCTGATATGCATGATCCTATAGGGATTACAATAATGGTCATGTAGAAGGGTCCTCACTCTTTTCCAAGTTCCATGAATGATTTATAGAGATTAAATCATTTGAATGATAAATATGGATATGGAGACCAAAGCTGTCAAATATGGGTTTCGAAACCATTGGGAAGTCTAGTATCTGGTTGGGGAGCTCAACCCCTACCATGTTGTTTGGATTCATGTGGTGTGATCCATAAAAATATCCAGGAATGGAATATAACATTACTTCATTGAGAAAGGGTACGACACACAGTGACGTAATAATAAGGATATCAAATCCACCTGAATATCATTGTTTTGGGGATTAAAAATAATGATCTAAGAATATATGGGTCAATAGAAGGTGTAAATTAGTGTATATAGGTTAACCATTGATTATATAGGAAGCCCATATTCCATGAAACCATGATAATAAATTATGGTTTTAATGGGGGCCTCTCATCTGGGGCTAACCATATTTTAGTCATAAGATATTTGGATTTGTGTTGTTCAGTAGAAAATCCTAACATGGTTCCTACAGATATTCCTATCTCTATTACTGGTTTTATAGATGAAAAACTAGAAGAAATAACTTGAGGCTATGGGGTTCTATGGGAAGGGTATAAATTCAAGGAATTAGTGGCGTCGTTCTAGAATTTGAAGACATAAAGGTGGTTTATGGAAATCATAAAAACCATCAAGGGTTCAAGAACACTAAATGTTGTGTCATCATGTGTGGTACACATTATTGATGTGAGGATTTTTTATGAATCATTTCTCTAACTTTTCCCTAGGCCAGGGGGTCTAGCGAGCAGAAGACAACTTTTACTATGTCTGCAATATAGGACCCATTAATTATGTTCATTTTTATTTAAGATCACTATTTTTTTAAACTTTACATATAAAATTTTTAGAAATATGAGACTTTTATTTTTCTTAGACCTCCATTTGTGGGTATCCACCATGAATTGTTTTATATATATTTCACTAGAAGTTTAGGGTCTTGCAATTTGGAGTATCAATGGCTAAAGTTTAAAGTCGTACATCTTCAACCAAGTTTCATGCAGTTTAAGGTACAATTGGTTATGGACCTTACATGAGGATAATGTTACACACCAACATAATTAGGATTACTAGGGTTAAGGGTACCTTAACAACCTTTTGAGTAGAAGTTGAGAGTTTTCAAATCATAGCTCATAGTTCTTGGGTCATGAATAATGGTATGGGACAATCATGACAAAGATGATTGTGAATCACTCTATGGTGATGATATCTAATGTGATTTTGTTAGGGATCACAAGGATCTAACGAACCTTCACATTGGGCCATGATTCCTCTAGTTAATGGATCTAAGCCCTTTATGTAGGTCCACCTATTACATGGTCAAACAGAGGGACATTTTAATTCTTACAAGGTATATGGAAGGTTTCATGTAACATGATGTTTTAAAGATAAAAAGATTATCATAAAGATTTAGGTTCTCAACAATATGAAGGAAGAACCCCAAACAATGGTTGGAAAGAGGATGGATATTTTGGCCTTTTATGATGATTTATATTGGGAGATGGTATTCCTAATTTAACATCATGTAGTATGGATGCATTTGTTGTGTATTTTAACGTTGGGTGATGAAGGCTTATTCCTTGTAGTTTAGCATCATGTGGTAAGGATGTAGGAAGTTACATTAATTTTTGAAAGATATCCTTTGATAATATTTTTCATAGTTCAAGGGTATTTAGATGTAGGAAACATCATTTATCTATACATATTCTAATTCATCATCACCATCATTATCTAGATTTTTATTAAGAAAATGTACCAACGACAGATCGTGGGGATATGGCTATGGGGGCCAGAAATGGTGAATTCAAAGGGTATATCCTCGATAATGTCTGTTCCCACTGTAGTAAAACTATTAAGGCCCTCTATGAAGAGGCTCTCCATTCCATGAATGTTGTAGGAGGCCAAACAATCCGCCGCCTTGTTACCCTCCCATAAGGTGTGGGATATTTTGTTTTTGTTGTCAAGAAGATCATGGAATTTCTATATAGTGTACTCTATAGACCACGGGGTGTCACCCATACCCTTGAGGGCATTATGAACGATGAGAGAATCTGTTTTAGCCTCCATAAGGATGATCCCCTTCTACTGGAAAATCGAGAGGTCCACGAGCATGGTGTTTGTCTCTATGATAAGTAATGAGTTGTTGACTAAGAGGATGGAGAAGGCCAGAATGACCGAACTATTGGAGTCGCAGATCATCCCTCTGCCACGCATGAGCCCTGCAACATAGGACCCGTCGATGTTGAGCTTGAAGAATTATGGTAGGGGTTGCCACCTGACCCACCTACCAACAGAGTTACAAACGGTGAAATCTTGGCCGTGTGGATAGTGCATGATTTTTTTCCATAGTGGGGGCATCCCTTCCAATGTTCACCACTTTAACCAGGTCGAGTAGAAGGTTTTTGGTTATGATCGTGATTGTAGGCTGGAGGAGGACACCCCATCATGAAGAATATTGTTCCTTGCATGCCAAATACACCATAAGCCTTCTTGGAGAACCAGTGCTCGAGATTTACCCTCCGACCTTTTGGGCCCCAATCCGTGGAACCAACATACAAGGAAGGGTTCCCCTGCCAGTCCAGGAACCGAAATACTGGTAAAGTCACCAAAACTAGACCAGAGAACTTTTGCTGAGTCACTTTTGAAAATCAAATGGTCTTTCCCCTCCTCCTTGTGCTCCTTATAATAGACACAGCGTGAGTCCATGTACACACCACATCACTTTATGTTAACATTTGTGGGGAGGGATCCATGACATATCCTCCATGTGAGGATGTTGAACTTGGTCAGAATGGAACAATCCCACAGAATGCCATTCCATTCATCCTCATCCCCCTACAATGTTGGCGATACAATTTTAATCCTTAGACGAGAAGGATCTAGAAGGGGACAGGGTGAAGACACATTGTTCTGGGTGCAAAGACATCACAATGAGATAGAACGCATCCTGTTGGTCTATTTAAGAACTGCATTGATGAAGGACAGATATCTGCTGGCCTCCTTGAAGTAGATGCTCGTGGTTGGGAAGCTTGGGTATCTAATAATCCCCCCGCACCAATTGTCATGCCAGAATGAAATCTCCCATGTTCCGAAAATCCATCAGGAATGGTTCTCAAGAAAGGTTGTGAGGGGAGTGATCTCACACTAGAAGAGAGAGGCACGACGTTCCCTATCCACCCCAACCATTTCATAACAGGTGTTCATGGATCTTCCCCAAAGGGTGCGGTTTTCCCATACCTCCCAATCCAGTTTTTCATGCATGCATGCAATTGTATCTTTGAGGCTTCGAACGTTGATACCCCTGTCATTGATAGGTCTTGCAGGCTTCCCACAAGAGGACCAATGCCTCCTTCCCTCAGAATGAGGATCACAAAAGAACCCCTCAATGATTTTTCCCTTGTACCGAATGACCCCCTTGGTAACCTTGATTGCAAAGAGGGTGTGGATAGGTGTTTCCGGGAGAACGCTGTTGATCAGGGCGATCCTGCCACCGAATGACAAACATTAATTCTTCCAATTAAGCACCCTCTCCATGATCCTAGATCCGTTTAGGCAAAAATTTATCTATTATGAAGGAAAGCCATGTGAATATCAAACTCATCCATGTGAAGAGAGATTATATATGACTTGGACCACTTTAAACAGAGGTATATGAACTTTTTATAGATGAGATTCCCTATAAAAATATTAAGGGAAGTAATAATGCCATAATCATATCTTTTAAGGATATCACTAAGCATAGATTTGACTTGTATGTAGGGGAGAGGGGAATTATATTTTCTTCCCATTGTGAGTCTCGTTATAAAGGTCGTCTAAGGGGTCCTCTTCAAAGATCTGGCTCATATATATGGATAGGGATATTTCATAAAACAATTTATGGTATGTAGGTGAAATATTCACCCTAAGCACATATTCATGGATAGAATGACTCAATATATGCAATCTCATGACTTTTAGGATGAACCACATATCATGCAGTTAAATATCATGAATCTAAGAAACTTTCAGACTGTTTAACATCATGATACAAGGATGTATCACCAAGAGGAATAACTAACTCATAATAGTTGGGTCATCAAAAAAGATTCATACCTTGAAATGGAAGGTTATAGGGATAAGATGTCAAAATATTTCTTTGAAAAAGGATAAAATTGAAAGAGTTTTAACATCAAGAATATCTCAATACACTTGAATAGTCGGTTCATGGAAGGTTTAAATCATATCCCAGGAACATATGAGTCATATATAAGTGGAAACTGCTTGGTACATGTCAACTATTAGTAATGGTATAATCCCATATTCCACATAGTCATGGAAATAAATCATAGGTTTAAGGGGGAAGCCTCTTATGGGGCCGAAAATTCTCAATGAAATCTCTTTCAATTTATTTCAATCTCCATAAAATCCTAGATGGTTCACTTTGGATTATCCTGTAACTATTACCTGTTCTCTATAAGGTGGAACTGTGAGAATAGAAGCCCAAGGTCCATGGGGTTTGAAGAGAAGGATATAAACTCCAGTAATTGGTTGGTATTAACCTATATATAATATATATGGAGTTGGTTCATTGATAATGTATGAATAAAGATGGGTTATAATTCCATTAAATAAATTACAACATTTATTGAAAAAATTTCAATGAAAGGGTATAGGACAGTCATTTTTTAATACATAGTCATTAGGGGTGATCTGTTTAGCTTGAAGAACTCTTGTTATGAAGTTTAACACCATAGTACTAGTACATTTCCATGATGTTTAATGTCAAGATGCAAGGACAATTTTACTCTATTTCATGTCACATGACTAGGAAGCTATTGTAACACCCCGAGATTTTATGTAAAACATTCTTTTTAATTTCATTAATGTAATGTGTTGTACGCTAAACCAAAAGGAGCTTGCACAACATGCATCCTTGACTTGCCTTGCATTACACGCAATCGCGACCTTCCTCGATAGCGTGTGTAGTATGCAATAACGAGTTTCACTAAACAACAATATGCTATTAAAATATTATTAAAACCAGCCGTTATGAATAGTAATAACCACTTTTTGAAATTTTGTAAATTTTATTTTTCAAAATGGACTTCATTTTTGGATTCGGAATATCGAAATTAGCTTAGGGTGAAATTTTGGTACTTTTCGGATAACTTTCATTTTCTGATGAATAGTGAAAATTACTAAATTTTAATTAAAAACAACCTTTTTAATCGAAATAATTAATAGTGATAAATTATTAATTTGAGTGGTTTTAAAGTATATTTAGAATATATTTTTACAATTTAAGACAATGTTGGTCATTGGATATAATTTCACATTTAAACCAGACATAAACAAGTGTCAATCTTTTGATAGTTATTATCTCTTAAGAACATGCTATTTGTTTTGACGACGGAAATTAATTTTTAAATTAAGTAATGCAACTGATATGTTTTGAATTTGGTAAAATAGACATCATTTTTCAGTTCATAATTTCAAATATATCTTAGGCCAAATTTTTGGTATTTTTCTGGAAACTTTCATTTTTTGATGAATAGTGAAACCACTAAGTGGTAGTTAAAAAAATGAATTTTTCATAAAACATAATTTTACCGCTTCTGTGAGTGGAATTTCAAATATCCTAGAGACACGGTTGATGTAAGTAAGTAAAATGTGGTTCAATGAGATAAAAATAATTTTTGATGAATAGTAACTTTTTACTTTTTTTTACCAGGGTTAAAAGTAAATAGGGAAATTAAGGGTAAAAATGATATTATTATTACCCTAAGACATGTCCTAATTCTATTGGATAAGTTTAATTCGGCCAAAAACAACCTTAGGAATAAAATATGACCATTTAGGCCCACTTGGATTCGATTAGGACATTTATTATTAATTTATTCAAAGGAGGGTTAAAATAGTTAAAATCAAAGTTTAATAAGTAAATAATTTTTAATATAGGGTTATACATAAGATAAATTAGACTATAAATATTCATTATAAAGATAAAAGGATTTAATACATAATTATATTTAAAAATGTAATTTGTAGACATTAAATAATTTAATTTATTTATGACACAATGATGATGCATTAATTATTTTATTAATGAAATATTGACATAATTGATGTTATAAAAACTCAAATAAATGTAATTTGAGACTTTTTATGAATTACAAAAATTTTCTAGGTTAATATGACATGTTAGTATTGATTTAATTAACTTTTTTCGAACTAATAATTCTGTTATGACTTTCACAAAAATAAATTACTAAATAGTGTCAAAATTGACATAAAATAGGTTTTAAAAAAATATTATATTATTAATTGTTATTTTATTCATAAAAATCTATGTTTCGGCCAAATGACTTAGATAAGGTTATATATATTAATAATAGACAACTTGGGGTTCGTTTGGCTTGTTATAGTAAGTGTATTAATCTTATAGTGTAAGAACACAAAAAGACACGGTAAAAGTAAAATTATCTAACTTAAAGTTAAATATAAATGATAAGGTTAAAATAGGAACCTAAACTTGTATAAATTCTATTGGATGAGAGTATTTATACCCATACCCACCTTAGCTTCGAAATAAATCAATTTGGAGCTATTTAAAACCGAACTTGACTTTATAATAAAATAATATTTTTAGTTTTTCCAAAGGAGCCCCTCTCCTCCCTTATAAAAGGACACCTCCCCCCTCTCTTCCTCACACCACTTTGAGCCTTCAAGCTCAGCCAACCCCTGCCAAATTCTCTTCTCCACTTCCCTACAAAAATCCTAGAGGTTATGGTCTTCCTCAAAGACCAATTTTAGTGCCCTAAAAGGAGATCTCAAATAGGTGGTTCAAAGAAGAGGTAATGTCCGTTACCGATTCTTTCAACTTTATTTCTTCTTCCACATCTTATTCTTAGTTTGTTTCATTATGAAGTAATAACATCAGTATCACTCATATACTTATATGTTATTATAAGTATGAAACAACCCTATTTCACCATCTATCCATCTTACGGAAAATGAAATCACTGCACGTGCATACGTACGGAATACCATCTCCACGCCGTGGTGTAATCTATTTTCCACCACCACCTTACTTGGACGGGTATAATGGTGTAAATAATGATTATATATGACTATTGTAAAGTGATATTGATTCTGAAATAGTATACATACACTCCAATACAATTCAACGATCATGAAATGATATCATCGTTCGTGCGTACGTACGGACTACCGTCTCCACAACGCGATGAGATTCATTCTCCACGTTAACCATTCATGAATGATTATAAATTATATATAATAAGTAATCATGATATATATGAAATAATAATACTACTGGATTTATTTATATATATTTATATTTATGTCATCTACTTAATTCCACTCAATTCAATAAGGAAACGAAAATAGCATTCATGCATACGTACGGCCTACCGTCTCCATGAACGGTGTATTTCTTTCCATTTATCGATCCATTATATATATGTATATTCTGAATATATATTATATATAAATAATGTTTTAAATTATGGATTTAAGTAATCATGATCTAAGTAACTATATGAATAATTACAAGTCAAAATACGGATGACAAATAAAATGATTTTACCCAAAACGCTCTTTAACATGGAATTTACAAAAGAACGGGTGAAATAAAGTCATAAGTGAAACATATATGATATCATAACAATGAGTATGATTCTGGAGTAAGTCAATAACATTATTTAAATCATTATACAGGAGGTTCGGACACTTATGAAGCAAATCGGACCTAAGGTAAGGGAAATATCAGAATCTCATTTTTATCTGAGATTGTTTATATTTTGGAATTTATTGGGGTGTATTTTATCATCCATATCCATGATTCCTCAATATGTAATATTATTTCCATCCACCTACAATTGTATAAATCAAATTTTACCCTTTGGTGAGTTTTTAGTAAAAGATATGAAATGAATCTTTTGTCGTTTTTCATACGAGGTACTTTTTGACTTTTCTGACAAAATTACGAGAAGAATGTTTTTTAACTTATACGGCATGAATGGATTTTTAAAACATTATTTCCAAGAATCTTAATTTACAAGTTTTCAAGTTTATTTTTAATCAACTTATTCTAGTTTAAAAATTGTATGACATGTTAAGAAAGGAAAAAAAAATTTGAAGTAGAAAGGATATTTTCCTCAAGAATGGAGTTCAAGTGTTTTATCAAAACTATTTTCCATCTAAGATAATATAGGGTTTTATTTCTATCCCTATTATTACATGGATTTGATTATGTTGTGATGGAAATATTTTTGTGAATTCCTTTATCTTATATGAATTGTTTTATGATGTCATGATGTTTAAGATTCCCATTTTTATTACATGGGTTAGGCTATGATGTATGATTTATGATTTTGTGGCACACGAAAGAATGATTTCATTATGAGATGGGTGGGACCTATATATCCCTCAAATTCATTGTGTAAAGATTTATATCTCATGAGATAGACATGGATGGAATGGTAAGTTAATCCGGTTCATTGTTACAGGATTGAAATGAGTAGTGAACTCGATTTAGAATGGGACTTTGTCCACTAAGATGGTCTTGGCAGCAATTTCTTGGCTACTATAGAAATCATTACATGTGTTTAATGGATTCCACAATTAATTTTTTTATTCCCATGCTATTTTATCGTTCTTAATGTTTCTTTATGATCTATGCCTTACGTACTTCCATGTTTTATGTCATTTCTCAAGCTTTTGATGTTTAAACATTATGTTCATGTTTTTTAGTTCAAATGTATATAGTATGTTTTATTTTATCCTTGATTACCCTTACTGAGCATTTGAGCTCACCCTTTTTATGTTTTCTTTTCCCTAGGATATAAAGAAAGGTTTTAGGTAAGAAAAAAAAGGGAAGATCTTTATGGGAGATGTTGTAGATCTTTCACCATGATTAGAAGATTTTATTCCAAGTTTCCAAAGACACTAAACTATTACGGTCATTGTGTGTCTATTTTCGTTATGTATTATGTATTCCGAAAAAGTAATGTAATGTCCATGTATGTCAAGATTCGGGTCTCTACAGTTGGTATCAGAGGAAAGGTTTAGTCAACCTTTGGAAACTAGGATGCAAAAACATTAGTGAGATCCCTAGAGATATTTATAAGGTATGTGTAGGGATGTCCCTAAGGTTAAGTATACGTATAGGTTATAGTCCTAGAATTGTGCTAACGATCTTAGAATTTAACCTAAGATGTTATATATTGAGGGTACACCCCCTTTACTATGTTATTTTCCCTAGCATGATTTTTTCCTCTCACACTATTCTTTTTGGGTTTTAGACGATGGCTGGAAACCGAAGGAACCGTGTTGATCAATGTAATGGACAATGAAATGATTGTACTCCTGAACAAACAAATGTTATGGGAGATGGAGTGAAAAATCTTATTTCTATACTTACACAAGCTATGAATCATTCTGGACTTCCAAATGAGCAGAGAAGGGAACAATATTCTATTGAGTCCTTCATGAGGCAACGTCCACCTTCTTCCAGTGGGTCTTCTGATCCACTTGTTGCTGAATAATGGATCAGTACCACTGAAAAGATATTTACAGTTCTTCAATGTTTTGAACATGATAAATTCATCTTAGCAGTATATCGTTTGGAAGGTGAAGCTGATCAATGGTGGAATCTTATCAAGAATACGATGCCAAGAGATGAAATTGAGTCCATGGAATGGGACGAGTTCAAGAACTTATTTTTCAATAAGTACTTCCCTCGTATTCTTCGAACAAAGATGGAGAAGGAGTTTCTTGAACTAAAGAAAAAGGATGATGAATCTGTTGGTATATATGAAGCGAATTTTACAAGGCTTGCAAGGTATGCATCTGGGTTTATCATCCAACCTGAAAGTAAAGTTGATCGATTCTTCAGTGGCTTAAAACCAAATCATTGAAGGGCATTAGCTATAAGAGACTTCAGTAGCTATGAAGAAATTGTGTGCTGTGCTATTAAGGTAGAAATGGAAGTTGGTGTTACATATCCATCTCATGGTTTTGACAAGAAACGAAAGATGGAGTTCAAGGAGAAATCTCAGAATAATGGTGAAAAGAAGATGAATGTTTCCTTATGATCAATGTGTGGAAAGAAGCATGGTGGAGATTGTCTTAAAGAGACTAGAAAATGTTTTAAGTGTGGAAAAGAAGGTCATCGAGCAGCTGTGTGTTTAAGTAATGGAAAAAGGGTTGCTAATGGTGTGAATAAAGAAAGGACTGCAGAGAATGCACCAATAACACTTCAGTGCTTCAAGTGCAAGGAAATGGGGCATTATGATAATAAATTCCCTTATCCAAGGGTTAGTGATGATCGAAATAAGCAACCACTTAAGGAAAATGACAAAGGGAAGTCACATGCGATCACTATTGGAGATGTTGAATATGAAAACGATGTGATGGAATGATTAAGTGTTTATGTAATGGGATTCCAAAATAATGTTCTATATAGTATCATGGAATATTGGAAAATTTATGTATTGGTCTATTGTGGTTTTTAATAATTTTATGGTACCAGTAACCATGGAAAGTGATTGAGATATTTCTGGAAAACAGATGATATTCGCATAATGAAGGGATAATGAGAAAATGAAATGTTTGATAGTATTCATGAGCTCATGACTGACATAAGGAAATAGTTATATGATGGTTTGAGGTTTTGGTATGTGGAAAGTGTTAACATTTAACTGCATTCATGTTTTCACTATGGTTCAATTAAAGGGTATTCATTCTTTAAGAGAATACATGATTAAGGTATTCACATATTTGTAATTTGACCAACAAGATATATCTTATGATATATGGGGGATAAATAATGGCATTCACGTGATTGTTATGTGACATTTCAAGTAATCATTTTCTTTATACTATGAGCTTGGACCGAAATATTTTAGATAAGCATAAAGATTGGAATGGATTATGTTGGACATAAGTTAGGATATAACTTTTTTCGATATTATTGATGAGATGTTATAGTAATATATCTTTAGAAAAAGGACAACATGCAGGACGGGCGACAGCCCATCGCGTTGGACAAGGCTGTGGGAATCGAACCCACAACCGAAGTGCGACTGGCCTTTATCGCCTACCACTAGCCTACAGGAAGACCATGTTTAGTAGAAACTAGTTTTATTATATTAAGTAGTATTATATATGAAGTATAAGTCCATTTTAGGAACCATATATGATTAATCTCACTATAGATGGACTTACGTATTTTTTGATAACTTTTCTAACCTTTTGTTTGAGATAGATGGAATGACCCATCATTATATCACATGATCTACTAACACATCATGAATGACAAATTCAACTTCATTTATTTAAGAGATGAAGTGAAAATTGTCCAAAGAACGACCAATGGTGAGACTATACCAAAATCACGAAAGTATTTCTTCTAATTCCAATTTCATCAACTTTAGGGAAATGATCTTGAAAACCAAAAATGTTGTCCTAGTGCTCTTATATATGATGAATCAGATGGTACCTTAGATCGTCAAAAATTTATGGCTTTGTGAGTGCTGGATTTTCCATATACATGTTTTCTACCACTCTCCATCAGAACATGACGGTTAGATTTCTCTTCTATACCCATATTTTCACCTATGTTCTCTTATGTAGAAACCCAGTGATTAGTTAATTTGGGTAACCGTTAAGTTTCATACTTTTGTTTTTAAATATTGGTTTTGGTATTCCTTTTACGATTTTGGTTTATATTAAAGAAAATTTCGAGTAGTAAACCATTTATAACCCCGACGAATTTCGAGGGCGAAATTCATTTTAAGGGGGGTAGAATGGAACACCCCGAGATTTTATGAAAAATATTCTTTTTAATTTCATTAATGTCTTGTGTTGTACGCTACACCAAAAGGAGCTTGCACAACACACATACTTGACTTGCCATGCATTACACGCAATCACGACCTTCCTCAATAGCGTGTGTAGTACACAATAACGAGTTTCACTAAACAACAATATGATATTAAAATATTATTAAAACTAGCCGTTATGAATAGTAATAACCACTTTTTAAAATTTTGTAAATTTTATTTTTCAAAATGGACTTCATTTTTGGATTTGGAATATCGAAATTAGCTTAGGGTGAAATTTTGGTACTTTTCGGATAACTTTCATTTTCTGATGAATAGTGAAAATTACTAAATTTTAATTAAAAGCAACATTTTTAATCAAAATAATTAACAGTGATAAATTATTAATTTGAGTGGTTTTAAAGTATATTTAGAATATATTTTTACAATTTAATACAATGTTGGTCATTGTATGTAATTTCACATTTAAACTAGACATAAACCAGTGTCAATCTTTTGATAGTTGTTATCTTTTAAGAACACGCTATTTGTTTTGACGGCGGGAATTAATTTTTAAATTAAGTAATGAAACTGATATGTTTTGAATTTGGTAAAATAGACATCATTTTTCAGTTAATAATATCAAATATAGCTTAGGCCTAATTTTTGGTATTTTTCTGGAAACTTTCATTTTTTGATGAATAGTGAAACCACTAAGTGGTAGTTAAAAAAATGATTTTTTCATAAAATGTAATTTTACCGCTTCTGTGAGTGGAATTTCAAAAATCCGAGAGACACAGTTGATGTCAGTAAGTAAAATGTGGTTCAATGAGATAAAAATAATTTTTGATGAATAGTAACTTTTTACTTTTTTTTACCACAGTTAAAAGTAAATTGGGTAATTAAGGGTAAAAATGATATTATTATTACCCTAACACAAGTGTTAATTCTATTGGATAAGTTTAATTCGACCAAAAACAGCCTTAGGAATAAAATATGACCATTTAGGCCCACTTGGATTAGATTAGGACATTTATTATTAATTTATTCAAAGAAGGGTTAAAATAGTTAAAATCAAAGTTTATTAAGTACATCATTTTTAATATAGGGTTATACATAAGATAAATTCAACTATAAATATTAATTAGAAAGATAAAAGGCTTTCCTACATAATTATATTTAATTTGTAATTTTTAGACATTAAATAATTTAATTTATTTATGACACAATGATGATGTAGTAATTATTTTATTCATGAAATATTGAAATAATTGATGTTATAAATACCCAAATAAATGTAATTTCAGACTTTTTATGAATTAAACTAATTTTATAGGTTAATATGACATGTTAGTATTGATTTAATTAACTTTTTTCGAACTAATCATTCTGTTATGATTTTCACAAAAATCAATTACTAAATAGTGTCAAAATTGACATAAAATAGTTTTAAAAACAAATATTATATTATTAATTGTTATTTTGTTCCTAAAAATCTAAGGTTAGGAAAACTGACTTAGATAAGGTTATATATATTAATAATAGACAACTTGGGGTTCGTTTGGCTTGTTATAGTAAGTTTATTAACCTTATAGTGTAAGAACACAAAAAGACACGGTAAAAGTAAAATTATCTAACTTAAAGTTAAATATAAATGATAAGGTTAAAATAGGAACCTAAACTTGTCTAAATTCTATTGGATAAGAGGATTTCGACCCATCCCCACCTTAGATTCTAAATAAATCAATTTGGAGCTATTTAAAACTGAAATTGACTTTATAATAAAATAATATTTTTAGTTTTTCCAAAGGAGCCCCTCTCCTCCCTTATAAAAGGACACCTCCTCCCTCTCTTCCTCACACCACATTGAGCCGTCATGCTCGGAAAAACCCTACAAAATTTTATTCTCCACTTCCCTAGAAACATCCTAGAGGTTCTGGTCTTCCTCAAAGTCCAATTTTAGTGCCCTAAAAGGAGATCTCAAATAGGCGCTTCAAAGAAGAGGTAATGTCAGTTACCGATTATTTCAACATTATTTCTTCTTCCAATTATTATTCTTAGGTTGTTTCATTATGAAGTAATAACATCAGTATCACTCATATACTGATATGTTATTATAAGTATTAAACAACCCTATTTCACCATCTATCCATCCTACGGAAAATGAAATCACCGCGCGTGCGTACGTACGGAATACCGTCTCCACGCCGTGGTGTAATCTATTTTCCACCACCACCTTACTTGGATGGGTATAATGGTGTAAATAATGACAATATATGACTATTTTAAAGTGATATTGATTATGAAATAGTATACATACACTCCAATAAAATTCAATGATCATGAGAACGATATCATCGCTCGTGCGTACATACGGACTACCGTCTCCACGACGCGATGAGATTCATTCTCCACGTTAACCATTCATGAATGATTATAAAGTATATGTAATAAGTAATCATGAAATATATGAAATAATAATACTACTGGATTAATGTATATATATATTTATGTAATCTACTTAATTCCACTCAATTCAATAAGGAAACGAAAACAGCGTTCATGCGTATGTACGGCCTACCATCTCCATGAATGGTGTATTTATTTCCATTTATAAATCCATTATATATATGTATATTCTGAATATATATTATATATAAATAATGTTTTACAATCTGTATTTAAGTAATCATGATCTAATTAACTATATGAATAATTACAAGTCAAAACACGGACGACAAATAAAACGATTTTACCCAAAAAGATCTTTAACATGGAATTTACAAAAGAACGGGTGAAATAAAGTCATAAGTGAACCATATATGATATCATAACAATGAGTATGATTCTGGAATAAGTCCATGACATTATTTAAATCATTATAAAGGAGTTTCAGACACTTATGAAGCAAATCAGACCTAAGGTAAGGGAAATATCACAATCTCATTTTTATCCGAGATTGTTTATACTTTGGTATTTACTGGGGTGTGTTTTATCATCCAAATCCATGATTCCTCAATATTTAATATTATTTCCATCCACCTACAATTTTTTAAATCAAAAATTACCCTTCGGTGAGTTTTTAGTAAAAAAAATATGAAGGGAATCTTTTGTCGTTTTTCATACGAGGTACTTTTTGACTTTTCCGAAAAAAGTAGGAGAAGAAAGTTTTTTTTAACTTATACGGCATGAATGGATTTTTAAAATATTATTTCCAAGAATCTTACTTTACAAGTTTTCAAGTTTATATTTAATCAACTTCTTTTAGTTTAAAAATTGTATGACATGTTAAGAAAGGAAAAATGTTTTTGAAGTAGAAAGGATATTTTCCTCAGGAATGGAGTTCAAGTGTTTTATCAAAACTATTTTCAATCTAAGATAATATAGGGTTCTATTTCTATCCCTATTATTACATGGATTTTATTATATTGTGATGGAAATATTTTTATGAATTCATTTATCTTATATGAATTGTTTTATGATGTCATGATGTTTAAGATTCCCATTTTTATTACATGGGTTAGGCTATGATGTATGATTTATGATTTTGGGGCACACGAAAGAATGATTTAATTATGAGATGGGTGGGACCTATATATCCCTCCAATGCATTGGGTAATGATTTATATCTCATGAGATAGACATGGCTGGAACGGTAAGTTAATCTGGTTCAGTGTTACAGGACTGAAACGAGGAGTGAACTCGATTCAGAATGGGACTTTGTCCACTAAGATTGTCTTGGCAGCAATGCCTTGGCTACTATGGAAATCATTACATGTGTTTAATGGATGCCACAATTACATGTTTTATTCCCATGCTATTTTATCATTCATAATGTTTCATTTTGATCTATTCCTTACGTACTTCAATGTTTTATGTCATTGCTCAAGCTTTTGATGTTTAAACATTATGTTCATGTTTTTAAGTTCAAATGTATATAGTATGTTTTATTTTATCCATGCTTACCCTTACTGAGAATTTGAGCTCACCCTTTTTATGTTTTCTTTTCCCCAGGATATAAAGAAAGGTTTTAGGTAAGAAAAAAAAGGGAAGATCTTTATGGGAGATGTTGGAGATCATTCACCACGATTAGAAGATTTTATTCCAAGTTTCCAAAGACACTAAAATATTATGATCCTTGTGTGTCTATTTTTGTTATGTATTAAGTATTCCGCAAAAGTAATGTAATGTCCATGTACTTCAAGCTTTGGTTCTCTAAAGCTATTCCCTATCTAAGACAATTATCTATTATTCCAGTCAGATCGACCTTCTAGTATCCCTAATCCTACATGAGCTATGTTGGTCTTGAGAAACTATGGATAACTAGGAAGTCAATTAGGCTATGGGAGGGTACATGATGAGGAATACATGTGGTTATTCACAAATTATTATAGACTAGAGTCTTTACAAAGACCTAACTCTCATTGAATAACATAATTGCGGGTGACCAAATCCTATGGTTGGGCCTATAATGGTGGATTTAGGTTGTATCATCCCTATCCCAGGAACCACCTGAAGGGTTCCATAAGTCAGGATGTCAACATAACCTCAAACACATCTCCCTAAATTTCCGAGGATGTCTACTATCAACGAGGGCCTTTTCATGTCTATAGGGGATATTATTCCCTCATAGGTAATAGGTACTGTCACAATGGAAGTAAACAATAATTAATAATAAATAGTGTAAGCATATAAGTGAATAAAATTCAACAAAACCAATATGAATAATCCAATCGAATAAGAATAAAGTGTGAAAGCTCACAAAACAATGTCTTGCTATGATGTCTATCTAAAATGAAAGCATAGAAAACAAAAACCCAATCATACTATCAACTTAAAAGAAAATTAAAAAAGTACAACAATTGCATCATGTGGAAGTCTCGGTCCTCTTCCCCAATTATCATCCTTAGCAGAAAGAAACAATCAAGCATCGGAAGTAGCACACTTACCTTTTTCAATACTATAAAGCATGTAATCTACTCAGGTGTCAACGATGCCTAAGTAGGGTGTAAGATAAAATCCTAGTAGTCTGGCACCACTATGTCTAAAAATTTCCATTTCGTTCAGTAATAAAACCCAATGTGCCATTATATAATAAATGTAGATAATTCATTTAGCACAATAAAATAAATACTCAGCTCAATTTCCCAACGACACCTACCCCTAATCACATAATTCATCTTAAGATTGGAGTCTGAAGGAAGTACTTGTAATAAGAAGAATGCTCATATGCATATATATATAAGTCTAAAAAGTCAAGGTAAAACAAAGAAGAGGTACACCCCTAATCTTGTGCTTTAACATGGGGTGGAAATCATGTGTCAACCTGGTGTGATTCAACATACCAGAGAAATATCACAGTTCTCAAGCGACTCATAGGGGCATTAACACAAACCTTAAGTTCATAATTATTAATTTTAAAGTTTAGAGTTAGAGTCCATTTTCTTTACGACAGTGTCAGTAAGGTGAATCCTTCAAATTATCCAATACCACTAAGCCTGACCAAGTCAATCATTTGGAAGACTATGTATCACTCGAGGAAAGTATTTTACATGAGTCCATCTCGTTCTAGTAAAAAATGGTTGGGAAACATCTGAGTCTAGGGTAGCCACATTTCCAATGGATCTGTCCTCGATGGGACCTTTTAGAACTGGTATCAGTCATGAGTATTTATAAGCCTGAGGAAGTCTCAGTTCAGAAAAGCCAAAGACACCCCCCGACACGTAGTGGAAACCAATCAGGAACAGAGATCCCATGTGTGGACCTTAATACAGAAGCCAAAATGTCCCCCCACCTTTAATCTAATTAAAATTTCACAGTAGTAGATATGACCTGGCTTGCATATGTAATTACAACTTGAAATCTAAGCAGATAATCCTATGCAACATAAGGTATTAATTTAACATTGCAGCACAAGAATTAACGAGGAAAGACACTATCTCAA
The DNA here is from genome assembly GCA_963277665.1 of Viscum album. Taxonomy (NCBI): domain Eukaryota; kingdom Viridiplantae; phylum Streptophyta; class Magnoliopsida; order Santalales; family Viscaceae; genus Viscum; species Viscum album. The sequence continues at coordinate 811,561,701 of OY728135.1, forward strand.
CACAAGTATATAAAATAATGTTTTAATAAATAAATAATTCAGCACAATCAACTACCCAAAATCCAAAAAATTATGGTTCACAATTATGCTCAAATAATTATTTAATTTAAACACAACTAAAATGGGTTTTGCAACACATGTAGTTAAATAAATTAAAAGCTTGGGCTAACTGAATTTATACCGGCCACGTCAGCACACCCAAAGTGGTATCTGACCACATTGAAACAATTTAAAAAATTTAATTTAGGATAAATAGGGCTGAAAAAACTAATCGGAATAATTAAATTAAAAATATTGGGTGAATTTGCACAAAGTTTGTAGGCATCGATGAATGAAACAACCGTGGATTTTTATAAATCGCAACAAAATAGAAGGAAAGTGAGTAGAAACCCCACCTTATGTTCATATATGATCATATAATCCGTATTAGGTTTTTATTTTACCTAAAATAGAAGAAACAGAAGATTTTAGAAAAACCCCAAAATAGGGTAAAATCCTTCTATAGAAGACAACACAAAGGATACTTAAAAAAACTATACGATTCCAAATGCGTAAGATTAACCATTCCTTATGGTTTATAACTCAACTTATGGTGAATAAAATAGATGATGAATGGAGGTACAATGGTTTTATGAAGTGGGGTCAATGTGATACGCCACCTAGGGGGAGGGGGATGTGTGACATGAGAGGGAGGAGAAGAAGAGAGGAGAGAGAGAAAGAAAGAATAGAAAGAAAAGGAATATAAAAAAATGAGAGAAAAATAAAAGAAAAGAAAAATGGAAAATAAAATGAAAGATAAAATTGAATAAAAAGGATAGAATAAGAAATAACATAAAAATAATAAAAAATGTTAGTCTCCCACTTTAATTATTTCTAATTTTTCATAACCCCCTTTCTATTTTATTTCCATATTTATTTTTATCCCTTCTTAATTTATTTCAAATTTTCATTAAATCTATTCATATTTCTTTTCAATCAATAATTAATTATTTTAATCCTAAACAACATGCTAAATTAAAATATAACATTTTCATAAAAACTCTGCATTTATTTAAATTATTTAAATAGCCACCCAGGACCCGAAATAGGGTGTGACGATGTTCACCTTGGGTCGCTAAAAGGAATTAGAAAAAAATAAATTTAAATTGGTACATACCTAATTAAGGTAGCGATGTTACAACCTCCCCTCATTAAGATAACGCATCCCCGAGTCACCCTTCTGAGGGTAGTGGAATGTCATTAGAGAAAAGTTCAGACCACTGGGTATGTACATCCATCCCTCGCTCCCAGGACTCTTCCTGAATTCGTCCATGTTTCTATAGCACCTAAACCAGAGGGAATAACCTACCTCAGGGACTTTTGTGCTAAGGTTGATGATACAAACTTGATTCTACACAAAACTTGCATGTACCGCAAGCCTGATGTCATCAGGGTCAAAATAATGAGATGGGTCTGAATGAAATTGTCAGAGCTAAGATACATGGAAAATGTCATGCATGACATGATACCTATGAGGTAGTTATAACCGATAGGCTAACAGCCCAACTCTCTCCACCATCTCAAACATTCTGATGTGTCTCAGGGAAAAAATTGCATGTCCCCTAATCTTCCTAAGACCCAACCTCAAAGAAACACACAGAAAGACTCGATGACCTACCTCGAACTATAGAGGTTTGCTGCGACGATTAATATAAGTCTTCTTTCTGGGCTGAGATATAGTCATATTATTCTGAATCAGTTGAACTTGATCAGAAGTCTCCTAAACAATATGTGGACCCAACAGAGGTTCCTCACCTAATTTTAGCCAACATAAAGGCGAACGACGCCATCTACCATAGAGGACCTCATACAGAGCCATTTGAATCGTCACATTGAAGTAGTTATTATAGGTAAAATCAACAATAGGTATATTCTTCTCCAATGAACTTCCAAAATCATGTATACATGCCCGTGACATATCCTCTAAGACTCATATAGTTCTCTCGGACTGCCAATCAGTCAGAGGGTGATATAAAGTACTCAGAAGTACCTGTGAACCCAGATCCTTTTTCAACCCTTTCAAGAACTGTGAAGTAAAGCAGGCATCCCTGTCTGAGACAATAGAATGAGGTACACCATGAAGTCACACAATCCTTGAGACATACAACCTTACCAACTCATCAATTTTAAAGGCCTATCAGATAGGTAATAAGTGTGAATCCTTGGTTAAAATATCGACAATCACCCATACTGCATTGTTGCCTTGAGGAGATCTTGGAAAAAATGTAACAAAATCCATGGTGATGTCATTCCATTTCCATTCAAGAATAGATAGAAGCTATAGTATCCTGACATGTTGCTTGTACTCTGCCTTAACCTATTGGTAGGGGGAGCACCGAGTGATGAAACCCACTATCTGTGTTTTATACCAGGACACCATTATTGTCGACACATGTCTCTGTATATCTTGGTCATCCCATGATAAACTGCACAAACAGAGGTGTGAGATTCCTTCATCATCTCTTCCTGTATATGCGATGGTAACCATACATAGACATAGTAAATGAGAGTTTCACTGCCAAAAATAACCCAACCCGGAGGTAGGTTTTCTCCTGTAATGATTTCCCTCTAAACGAGTCCCTCAGGAACAGTCAACCGTCGCATGAATACTCTCTCTAGAAGAGAGGACGTCATTGTAAGAGCTACTAGAATTGGTTTTCCGCACTATTAATAAACCTCTAGATTCATCTTAGAAAACAAATCCATCATCTTCCACTCATTATTGGCTACCTAAAAAGCTTGTGTCTTTGTCTTTTTGCTCAAAGAATCTGCCATGACATTACCCGTACTAGGGGTATATGAAAGATCAAAATCAAACGAATATAAATATTCGACCCATATGCATTTTCTTAAATTAAAGTCTCATTGAGTGGAGATATATTTTATGTTTTATGATATATATAAATAATTCATCTTTCAGACAAAAATTAGTGTCTCTAACCATGTAGATAATGAACCACAACAACCTTATCAAGTTCATGTGTAGGATAGTTCCACTCGTGACGTCTCAGCTGGTGGGATCCATAAGCCATGACTCGGTCACCCTGCATCAAAACTACTCTCAACCCAATTCATGAAGCATCACAATAAATAGAATATCCTTTACCTGGATTAAGAGGAATTAAGATTAGGGATGAGGTTATTTTTCCTTTCAACTCCTAAAAATATTTTTCAAAATATTTTAACCAGATGAAAAGTATACCTTTCATAGTTAGGTCTATAAGAGGTGCTGCTAAGAGGGAGAAATCCTAGATGAAATGCCTAAAATATCCAACAAGCCCCAAGAAAATGCGTATGTAAATGAAACACATGGGATACTCCCATGAAACTTCGGTGCTCACCTTTTATGGGTCATCTGATTCTCCTACTTCAGATGTAATGTTACCCAAGAAGTGACCTTTATCAATTGAAAAGTGTCTTTTACTAAGAATAGAATATAGCTGGTTCTCTCTTAGTGTACTCTACACAATCTCAAGATGGGTTTCATAGTTGTGTCTGTAATGTGAATAAACCAAGATGTTGTCTAAAAATAGTACCACAAAGGAATCTAGATATAGGTGAAAAACTCGGTTCATTAGATCCATGAAGACTGTCAGTGCATTCATGAGGTCTAATGGAATAATAAAATACCTGTATAAGTTATACATACTTTGGAATAGTGTACATTGTATGTTAGGTGGCTGCACATGCACCTAGTGATATCCCAAATTCAGATCAATCATGGAGAAAACAGCTCCTCCCTAGAGCTAGTCGAAGATATCATCCCTACGAGGCACTGGATATTGATTATATAAAATGATCTTGTTGAGTTGACTATAATAAAATTATAATACAAGGGTACCGTCTTCCATATTTGAAAATATAATAGGTGAACCCCACGGTGATGTGCTAGGTTTGATGAAACACTTAGCCTCGAGGTCTTCAAGCTACTTTTTGAGTTCCTATAGCTCTGTTGGTTCCACCCTATAAGGATGAATATAGAGTGGTTCCACACAAATCATGAGCTTGATGGTCAACTCCACATCCCTTATTGGGGGTAATCCAGATAGATATTCAGGAAAGACATCCCTGAAAAGATCCACCACTAGATGGAATTCAACTACATACCTTCCATGATCACTCATGAAGAGAGTTTCTAACTGAGCCGTCTCTCTGCCCAGCCGCACATATTTAGGCTTTGCTCAATCTACCTGCATATCCCATTCTCATTTGTGTAGATATGTGTCACCCTTAAGGGATGAAAATGATACTCGATGGAAATATCAATCCACTTGAACATGATAAGGAGAAATCCAATTCATACTGATAATTAATTTTATTCCACACATGTCGATGATATAGAAATTCCAAACAAAATGGAACCCACCTATCTCACAGGGGAACACTTGGAACTGGAATATTCCATCTATCTTGACTCCCATATGAGTTTCTAGATACATGGAATTGTAATGGTACTCAATTGGAAAAGTAATAATTTCAAAAACAACTTCAGATAAAAAGGAGTGTGATGCGCTGATATCAAAAATAGTAGAAACTAAAGTAGAGGCTACTAGAATAGTACCTAAAACTGTAGAAGTCCTACACTCTTATCCTTTGGTGTTGATTTCATTGCGTACATGAGACCTGAACCACAACCCTAAGATGCTTCCTGGTTGGCCTGATTAGGTCCACTATGCTAACACAAATAATCTGGAAGTTGATTTCCTCGAACACGACCTCCACCATTACGTCGGTCTGATCAGTTGATGGAAAAAGAACGCGAAACATACTATAGAGTCATAGATCCCATAAATAATGGAGGTTTTGGTGCAAATACCACCAACACAAGATGATGAAGAGAAGGAATGGTAGAAATGCTAAAGTTGGCGCATCTTGCGGTAAACTCAGCACTCCTTTGGGTATCTCATACACTGTGTCTTCTTGTGACCATCTCTACCTCACTAATAAAATGTGAAAGAGCTATCAAAACATTCTATTTTTCTAGGATTTCCCCACGTGCATTTTAAAAATAGTGTTTCCTGCTGACCAAAGATCCATCACCCTATCTCTAAACTGAACTGCCCTTGCTCACGATTTTATCTTCCCTGACATTTCACTCCGAGATTAGAGATTGATTTACGATCTCTACGATTGTGGTCAAATGGAAGACATTCACTTGTGAGTGGATAGTATACTCATTTCCATCCTCAAAATGCCTAGAGGTAGTTTTCACATCACTAGTCAGAGATGGGAAAAAACGCAGAAGCTCTATGAAATGAGTAGAGTATTCTAACATAGTAATAGAGCCATAATAAGATGTAGGAATTCCCATGCACGATCATATCTCAGAGTATGTGGGAAAAGGTGATCATATAAAGCTTCTTGGAAGTCGGCCCAAACCATGTCACCAGTCTACTCAGCCAGAGAAACAACTACCCACCATCACTTGGAGGAGTCACGGAGCATGTAAACTATAAGTTTGACCCTTCGCTCTAGAAACATCTTGTGGTAGTCGAAGATAGAACTTATGGCTTTTATCCTTGATTCTGCAGCATGAGGTCCACCACTCCCCATGAAGGTGGGAGGGTGATGCTGCAAAATGTCCCATGTGAGGTCTTTCATAGACGAGGTGGGTTTGGGGATATTATGAACGTACTGTATAAACCTGAAGAGACTATCTGTAAAATGAATGTTAGGATCCCTCAAAAGATTGGCAGGAATCACAGGAGGAGGAACTACATTAGGCACCACTGGTGGTTCAAGACCAACTATCTATGGGATGTGATCATTTACACTTTCCTAAGGAACATTATAAAGATTTCACAGTAGCATTGGTATACACAGCCAACCACACACCATTGTATAAATGTAAAAAAGATGATGAAAACAGGTAAGGTTCCAAAAGATGTCAGGTACATAGCCTACCTCTGATCACTACACAACTGATAACCCAATTCAAGAGTCAAGTTTTGGTATGGGAGAGAAAACTTAGAAGGATTTCAAAATAAGGTCTACTATCTCTTCCCAGGTTAAGTTGGGTTAACATCTAATAGACGATCACGACATTTTATTTAACATCCCATCATTGAAAAAATACCACTGGGCACAACATCACTCACATGAAAACAAGAAATGCACACTAGAAGTAGATATGAAAAGGAAATATGCATTTAATTTTAAATCCTATGGCGCCTAATACATTGCATGTAATGTATTACCCTAATATCATGAGGATATAATGGTAAAACCCTTCATCTCTACAACACCAACATAAATTACAATGCAAAACAAGTGAGTCACCCAATGATGAAATCATATCATCTATTATTGGAATAATCAATAACAACAATCCCAAACCAGGAATTTGGATTTCCCATGTAAATTGATATCTACGACCAAGCACAAGGTAAATTCCAAATTCCTATATCCAAGTCTAATATCTAACCCAAATAGTAAAACAAAGGAAAAAAATCCTATGATACCACTTTGTAGAATCCCCATCCCGGGAACCACCTGAAGGGTGCCCCGAGTTGGGTTGGGAAAATAACCTCAAGCGCATCTCCCCAAATGCCAGAGACTACTGACTAGTAGCGAGAGCCTTTTTAGTGTCTTTATGGGAGACTATGACCTCATAGGTAATAGGTACTATCACAGTAGAAGTAAACATCAATTAATAACAAATAGTGGAAGCATATAAGTGAATAATCTAAAGCAGAAGAAATATGAATAATTCTACATAATAAGAATCATGTGTGGAAGCTCACAAAATAATGTTAAGCTATGATGTATGTCTAAAATGAAAGGATTGAAAACAGAAACCCAATCATACTATCAACTAATAAGAAAATACACAAAGTGAAACAACTATGTCACGAGCAAGGATCCATCCTCTTCGATAGTCTTCATCCTATGTAGCAAAAAACAATCAAGAATCAGAAACATCACAATTCCTATTGTCAATACCTGAAAGCATGTAATCTACTCGGTTGTCAATGATGCCTGAGCAGGGTGTGAGATAAAATACCAGTAGACCAGAACCCATGGTTTCTAAAACATTATATTTTCTTCAGTAATAAAACACAATGTGTCATTATATAATAAATGAAAATAATTCATTAAGCACAATAAAATAAATAACTTGTCCTGGGTTCCTAATGACACCCATCCCTAATCACTTACTTCAGCCTTAGTCGGGTGTCTGAAGAAAGTACATGTAATAAAGAGATTTCACATATTCACATATATAAACCTGTAAAATCAAGGTAAAACAAGGAAGAGGTACACCCCAAAGCTTGTGCTTTAACTTGGGGTCGAAATCATGTATCAACCAGGTGTTCTTCAACATACAAGAGAAATATCACAATTCTCAAGAGACTCAAAGAAGTATTAACATAAACCATTAGTGTATCATTATTAATGTTCATGATGAGATTTGGAGTCTTATCCCATCCCAAAGGTATTGCTATGATGCATCACTCAAATTATCCAATATCACCAATATTTTCCAAGAAAATAATTCGAAAGACCAAGTATCTATTGAGGCAAGGATTTTCCATGAGTCCATCACGATCTCGAAAAAAGGGGTTGAGCATCATCTGAGGATGGCATAGCCATATTGACAATAGATACATCCCTAATGGGCCCATTTGCAACTGGTATCACTCATAAGTATTTAGAAGCATAGGGAAGTATCAGTCTAGAAAATCATAAGACACCACCCCCTAACGCGTAGTGGTAACCAGTCAGGAATGGAGAGTCCATGTGTGGCCCTTAATATGGAACACACATTCTACACCACCCTAAATTTAATTAAAATTTCATAGAAAAAAATATGACATAGCACACATATGTAATTGTAGCTTGAAATCTATGTAGATACACCCGTGAAACACAAGGTATTAATTTAACATTGATGTGTAAGACTTAATGAGGAAATAAACCATATCAACATAAGAAAAAAATTAATTTTTTAATAAATAAATAATTCATCACAGGAAAATACCAAAAATTAAACAATTCATGGTTTATAATTATTCTAAAATAATTATTTAATTTAAACACAACAAAAATGTGTTGCAAAACCCATGTAGTTAAACAAATTTAATGATCGGGATAACGAAATATATACCGGCCATGTCGGCACATCCAAAGGGGATTCCCACCATGTTTCAACAACTTAAAAAATTTCATTTATGATAAATAGAAATGCAACAATTAAACTGAACCATTAACTTTAAAAGATTTGGTGAATTTTTACAAAGTCTGTAGGCACCGACGAACGACAAAACCATGTGTTTTTATAAATCGCAATGAAACAGATAGAAAGTGAGTATACACCCTAACTTATCGTCTTATATGATCCTTTGATCTGCAGTGGGCTTTGATTTCACCTAAAACTGAAGAAAATTGATGATTTTTGAAAACCCCCATAATAGGGTAGAATACTTACATGACAGATTGTGCAGAGGATACTAAACAAAACTCTATGATTCTAAATTTTTAATATTATACTTGCCTTAAGGTTTAAATCACACCTGACGACAAAAAAATGGACAAAGAAAATAGGTGCGTCGGTCTTTCGAAGAGGGGGCAAGGTGGTGCACCACCTAGGGAGAGGGGGAGGCACGACGTGAGAGGGAGTAGAGAAAGAGATGAATGAAAAAATATAGAAAAGAAAGAAAAGGAAAATAAAAAAGAGAGAGAACAATAAATTAAAATAAAAAGGTAAAATGAATTGAAAAATATAATATAATAAAATGGAAGGAAAAAAGAAAGAAGATAAAAATTATAATAAATGGTAATCTCTCAGTCTAATTATTTTTATTTTTCCATAATCCCCTTTGTATTTTATTTCTAAATTTATATTTATCCCTTATTTTTTTCTTTTAAATTTTCTTCAAGTATATTATTATTTCTTTTCAATACATAATAAATTATTTTAATCCCAAACATGACATTAAAGCAAGATATAACAATTTTCATAGATCCTCTACTGTTATTTAGATTATTTAAATAGCTCCCCAGGACCCGCAATGGGTTACACCGATGCGTGCCCTGGGTCTCTTTAAGGAATTATACAACAAAATTTAAAAAGGTCCATACCTAATTAAAGTTGGTATGTTACATAGGTATCACTACATATCCATTAATGACAGGAATCAAGCCACATGTAGTTATTAGAAAGTTCATTGTGTAGGTCTATCCAATATACAGGGGGTTCATTTTTATCATTATATTTGTTGTAGATGGACCCATTATTATAGATATGGGAATCACTATATATCCTATGATAGAAGGAATCAAGCCAAGGATAGTTATTGAATAGAAAATTGTCAATGTTTGATGGACCCATACAAAAAGGTTTTTTTCCCATTTATATTATGTCTAGGCCCATGATTTTAGATCTGGGTGTCAGTATGTATCATATGGTAGTAGGAATCAAGACACACCTAATTATTGAATTGAAAACTCTTAACACTAGTCTAAACCATATGTAGAGGGTGGCATTTTTTCCATTAATATTGTGGTTGGACCATGTTTTTGGGAGCAAGGTGTAACTACCTATCCTATGATTATAGAAAACAATCCACACATAGTTCTTGAATATAATAATCTCAATGAAGGTATGATCCATATGAAGAGGGTGGGGGGGGGGGTATTTCAATTAATATCATGACTAGACCAAAAATTCAGGATTTGGGTGTCAATATGAATCCTGTGATAGATGGAATCAAACCACCTGTAGTTCATTAATAGGGAACTCTCTATGTGGGTATGACCCATAATGAATAGGTGGCATTTTTTTCCTTAATATCACATTTATTCCTTTAATTTATGATATGGGTGTCAATATGTATCCTATGATAGAAGTATTCAAGTTAAATGTAGTTCTTGAATATAAAACTATCCATATTAGTCAAACCCATATGCATCAGGGGTTTTGTTTTCATTAATATTTTAGAGGGATCTAATATTTCAGATCTGTGTGTCACTACGTATCATGTGAAAGAAAGAATCAATCCACATGTATTTATTGAATATGGAGACTCTATATGTGGATATGACTCACACATAAATACAAAAGTACTTAATTTTTTCTTTCACAGAGATATAGCTCATGTGCAGTGAACCCTATGTAATGTAATGTTCCCCTTACAGTTTAACATCATGCAGTGAAGAAAGCATCAATGAAGTTCAACATTATGTGGTGAGGAAATATTCAATGCTATTTAAAATCATGTGGTAAGGTTGTATTGAATACAGTTTAACATCATGTGGAAGGAAATTCTTCTATATAGTTTATCATCATGTGGTAAGGATGAATTCCATGAAATTTATCTTCATATAGGAAGGAAGAATTCAGTTTATTTTATCATAATTTTGTTAGAATAATAGATTCTATGAAATTTAATGTACAGATTCTAAGAATTATGATGATTTTAATTTTATAGTATTGTTTCCATGACTTAGTATGCCATATAGTTTAGAGTATTGATTCCAGGACTTATGATACCATACAGATTAAATAATCTCTTTTGGGACTTGGGTTGTTGTCTAGTTTAGAGACTTTCTACCTAGACATAGGATATCATGAATTTTAGAGTCTTATTTTTTACATAGGATTCTATACAGTTTAAATTATTTCTTCCAATACTTGGGAAACCATACAGTTTAATTTCTTGCTAACCAGACTTGAGATTCCATCCATTTTAAACTCTTGTATCTAGGACTTCAAATACTTGATGGGAACTATGAAGAGTGATTCTTCATAAACCTCTCATTTATGTGGGTGGGGGGATAGAACATTATCCATATATTGCGAATAACAAGTAATATCCATTGAAATATAAGTTATGTATGATATAAGGACCTTCCCATTTGGGTTCCAACATTGGAGGATTATTTCCTAGTATCATTAGGGTTATGAGACCCAATACTGGTTCTCCTCAAAGGAACAAGTAGAGGATAACTTTTTTATTAATGGATAACTCCATCCGATCATATGATTTCTCCTGAGATTATGATGATGAAGGATTTCAAAATCTAGGAGATTATATACCATTGGGATAGGGTAATGTACAATGCTTCATACATTCCCCATCCTCATATATGGACATCTGATAGAGTTCATCCAATTATTCACTATAGAGCTATCATGATGTTGACAAAAACTTAAAAAATGAATATTTATTCTCTTCTGATCATGGGTCTTAGTCCATATAGATAATGGCCTTATGAAACTAAAAATAGAGTGTAATTATAGTTTGGAGTTGACCATCATATCCATGATAATGGTGGTTTCATTCCTTTAATCCCTAATAAGTCACCTATATATTTGGGTGAATGTAAAGCATACACTCCTCTTTTGACCCATCTTTGACCTTTTAATTGGAAGTGGAAATGGATTAAAACATGGTTTAGAGGTTTTTTATCGATAAATCTCTTCATATATCCATTAGATACACATCTTTATCAGGGATATATGTATCTATCCTTTCAAATATAGAGGCTTCTTTCCTAGGTCTCTTACGAACTAAGGTGAGGAGTCATTGATGGCATTTTGGGAACTAGATATGGTTAAAGCTAGTGTTTTAAAAACCACTATATAAAAAGGTGTGTTCTTTTTGTACACCCCAATATATGAAGGTATCTCGGAAAGTGGAGGATTTCTTTATCTATGGGAGATATCACCACTAGGAGCTTGACCATGGTTAATGTTGGGAGTATAGTCCCTGCCAACCATCTCTACACTATTGTAGGGGGGAAATTGAAGTAGTTATCACCTTATCCTTATTTTGAAGACTCTACAGACCCTTGAAGTGGTTATTATTTGCATATAACAACCTCCGAGATACTATCATTGAGAAAATAAGTAATATGTGACTCATTCTTCATCATGACTAAAATATGTAGGCCTACATTTTAGGGTTGTATAGGGATATAAGCTAGATACATGAAGGTTTATGAAATATGTTGGTACCTTTATGGTGAGTTGGGGATATGATCCCTCTACTGTGAAGCTACTTGAGTATTGTAGTGAGCTTATATGTCATTGAAAGAAATATGATCTTGTGTGTGGGTGGTTTCTAGAATATTCATATCAATCATAGCTGAAGCGGGGGTATAAAACCAGTTCAAATTTTTATTCCCCATTATAATATGTTGATGGACCTCTGTAATGGGAGAATGTATATGAGCCTCATCATATAAAACATCTTCCGGATGCTCATGTAACCATTTATCAGTAGGAGTAGGGATTTAAGCATGGTCTTGTAAGCTGCTGGAATATTTTGAGTTTCCTCATTTGGTATGGATGTGAGACTGGAATGAAGTAAATTTCATACTATACTGATAGACCTCAATTGTTGAAGGGGCATAATCCCATAACTCTACCTTTGGATTATGTTGTTGTCTTTCATTGACTGGAATGGGAACCTATCTCAAAGTAAGTTCCAAACTAGTTTGGTGATCCCTATTTGGAACAAGGATATGAGACCTTGTCCTCTATCAGAATATTATAATATTCTTCCTTGATGAGAGAATTAATCTATTCCTTCTTCATAATATCGATCAATTTGTATTGATCCTGGTCATATGATACTCTAGATTTTGGGATAAGAATATGTTCCTATCCCTATATCACCACAAAAATATACAGGACGAGCTCCTCTATTGATATCCAAAGGTATTAGCACTTCATAGGGGTATGTACATTAATATATTCCATTACACTCTCATTTTTTAGGATATAATGGTAAATGATTTTTATTTAAGTTGTCATATGTTCCCATTCATGTCCTTCATATGCCATCAAAATATTCTTATGGGCCTTATGTATCGAGGTGTGGATCTATGTATTCCCTATGATTGCTACACATATATGATAGAATAATTTTTCACATATGACAGCTTTGGTCGACAAATTTATATATTAGGCAGGGTTTCCAAGATGCCCATATCTGAGTGTCTGGGGAGGTGACCTACCGAGAAACTCCCTTAATATGCGATGTATGACAATTAGATGTTTTTATGACACTACTAGGATCAATATTGTTCTGTATCTGTGGTACATTTACAACCACTATAACCTCCAACTAATACTAGAGATATTTCCTAGAGATTAAGATGTTGCATAGTTTACCTCCCTATGATCGGGTCATGTTTCATGTAGTTTCACATTATACCATAAGGACACTTCCATGTCATTTTAACGTCATGAGACTAGGATGTTGTCATTTAGTTTAATGTCATGTGACTATGATGTATTTTCCAGTTTAATTTCATTTGAATGGGATGTATAGTAAAGTTTAACATCATGTGACTAGGATGTATCATTCTTCTTAACATCACATGGCTAAGACATATGATGCAGTGTAACATCATGTGACTATGATATGTTGTGCAGTTTAACATCTTGTGACTTGGATGTTGTTGTATTGTTTAATGTAATGTGACTATAATGTATCATGTAGTTTAACATCTTGTGACTTAGATGAATCATTTTGTAACATGTCTTGAGGGGTGTTTTTTGGATGAAGCTCAGATGAGTCTTATGCATACTCTTTGTTCCTCTTGATCATAAAGTTTTATTCTAACAAATTCTCAATCAAAAATCGTAGCTAAAAGAAATAGTGATATTCTCAATATCATCTCCCTTCATCTTCCAAAAATACCATTTTAAAAATTGTGTTGAAAAAAATCAAGATGTTTTGATCTTAAAATAACTATATAAGCAACACTTGATATATTTTTGGATGGTTTTATATAAGTTCCTATTTTCTCTATTTTTCAAAAACTATATTATCTCTACAGAACATGATATTGTATCAAAGAATATCAACTATGGATAAATACCTTAAATGTATCATATATCCAATGTACACATCAATATATTATAAAATATAGAATATGATAGGAGATTCAGGTTTATTTAACATTCTCAAAATATCATATACAATATAAATATCTTACATCCATTCTAGGCTTCATACATGATTCCACATCTTGTGAAGACAAGGTCTGTTATAAAATATTCATATAATATTAAATAATAAATGTATATTATGTTCCAACAAACTATCTTAAGAAAACTAGAATATAATATGAAATTCTAGTATATCTTATGAAAATTAAAATATCATATGAAATGACCATGAATAATATGAAAAAATATATTATGAAAATATTGTCTGATATTGTACTTATCCATTTAGTATACCCAGTATATGAATTCTAGAATTCATCCCCCTCATATCATGAATTATTAAGGACATACCTTATACATAAAATAAACTAAGAATTATCATCCAAAGGATTTTTAACACTTGATAAAGATGTGTACATATTTGGTGCCCCATGTATGGCTTCTTGAAACATCATATAGCTCATCCGTAATAAATTAAATACCATCAAAATATTTTTTATCCAGTTTATTCATTAAGTAGTTTTAAGGTAACTATTTATTCCCTTAAACCTATTTTAGAAATCAATTTTAAATTATAATTATTACTTGTATATAACATTATGAGTGGATCAAAAATTGTCAAATTAGACTGGTCATTCACCAGGAGCCTTCTTTATCCAATTCTATTTATGATGGTAGTATCTTTACTCCATTTTACCCATTAAATGTATGAAAAATATCTTTTTTTATTCATTGAGTGGACTATTTTCCATTACCCAAGCCACATATTGAAATCTAATTGACCCATTGACATAATTATTAATAAAAAATACTACCAACACAAAACTTTGGGCTATTTACAACACAATATTGAATGAAAAGGTTGGTCATTAAATGCCTCATATGATTCAATATTGATTAATGCTTGATGATGTTTATTAGAAGAAATAGAAATTAATAGAGTCAGGTTAGATTATATAATCTTTTACAAGGAAATGACTCAGTTGTTACCAAAACACCAACCGTTATAATCATTTCCCTAATCTTACTCAGTGTGAAGGATCATGAAATAAATTGATGATTAGAGATAATTTGAGAAAAAACACCCATGACATAAGGGTTTGTACAAGGATCAATATCTCATGTTATTGAGTGGATAGTAATTGTAGATGAATGGTGATGATCCCACTATACATGGTCTTGTCATATTATTAAAAAGGGTAAAATAAAAATTAATGAAGATAATTCTAAGTTATATGTGTAATAAAGACAGACGTGCATCCATATGTTGATTAATCTTCGTGTAGAACATCAAGTGCCTCATAGATTTGGATCACATGTGCACCCTTGTCATTATCCTCAATCATATCCAAAATATCCCTATAATGATTCTTATAATGGGATGATAGTTATATAAAGGTTTTATCAAACATGTAAAGGAAAACTAATCATTTATCTAAGAGAATCCTTCCATTACAACATAGAGGGTTCCACCATAGTGTAGTGTGGTTAGCGTCTACTAAATACAATTTATATGAAAAATCATCCATTATGTATGGTCATTACCTCAAGTTGTTTTACAATTTTAGTAATATTTATAATCTAAATGTCAAGGAGTAATATAAATTTACATAGTATAATGATATTAGAATTTGACACAAAACACACAAGTTTATAGTTGTTTACTTTAATGTGCGGTACATGAGGATGTTTACTTATAAAATAATATATAAAACACTCATTTTATATTAGACATCCAATGGTAAATCTCTAGTAAATTCCCTCAATTTTTTAAGGACAATTGATAGAACCATTATGAAGGTTTCTCGATTTGGACATGGCAGAGAGTACTTCAACTTCAATCATAAAATGATCACCACTGTGAGTTATTCATCCTTGTGAATGGATTATAAGAATATTTAAATTTTAACATGTGATAAATATTTATATAGTTTCCTCAGTTCATTGTGGTCAATTCTACAAAATCTCCCTCGATTTCCTAGAATCTACTACCATCCTAATCATTTGTATTTTACCCACTGGAAATAAAATAATGTAAATAAAATGTGGTTTTTTGGATTGATTATGTCATGGTGTAGAGACCAAAAAATTTGAAATGGTCATTTCAACATTAAATTCTTCTTACTCGATTTTACACTACTCACTGTACTAAAGAAAATTTATCACCATGATGTCGAAATTATTTTCATAGAATATTATCATTCCTTTACTTATGGATCATCTACAAAAATGCTATCATCCATCATTGGAAATGTTGTCAATAAATATAACATTAATGTATATTTAAAAATAATGAATGATTCACCTTAGAAAAAATTCCGAAATTTCTTCCAATATTAAATTAATCTATATAAAAAATCATTTGATGTAATGAAGTTTTCAATAATTCTCCAACTCTCAATGCAAATATCAATATTATACTAACCATGTCTCAATTAGGATCAACTCACAATTTCACCTTTATCAATTCACTACATGATATCTCTTCAATATTTTATTGACCTACCTAAATAACAATGTATATTCAATCTCCCAAATTAAATTAGTTGGAAATATATGAATCAATATACAGTCTCTACTCTATAATCAAAATACAAAAAACTCACAAATCCTCAAGAATGAATTTTTTTTCACTTCTCTCTATTATCCATCATCTATAAAAATAAATATAGTCTCTCCCCATTTTCAATAAATAACTCCATTATATTATTCCTCCTTGTGAAAGAATGCAGTTGAATTAAAGTGGAGGAAAATAAAAGGAATATAGGGGTTTTGGTAAATAATAAACTCCTAAGAACACTCTCTAGTGCTGAAAGGTTACCTTAATTTGGGGATTTGTATAGATACCCAAAACATTATTATTTTTTGAAACATTTTCCAATGATCTCTCTCTATATTACACTATCTAGATGGTTAAGTGGTACATTATATCAATATTACTTTATCATGAGTGTTTCACCAAGTTATTTGACATGTTTTTTACATATTCATTTCCACATCAATTCATTAATGGGTATGAAATATTCCCCCTTATCATCATGTTTCAGATAATCCACATATTTTTTTTCCATGTGATTACAAAACATAACCATATTATGTTTTTCTTATATTTTTTGTATTTTAATTTTTTTGTTAAAAGAAAAAAATAATCCATTAATAAATTATTCACCTCCATAATTAACTTTGGATCACCAACTTGACCTTTTCAACCAGCATCAAAATTTCCATATGTTTCTTTTTCAAACCTTAATACATAATCACATGTTCATTTGATATATATCAACATATTTTTATCTCTCATATCATGTGAATCCTAAATAATATATTAAAATAAAAAAATAGAGAAACCAAAAACATGATATTGAGTCTAGACAATATAAAGTAGATTAGGATGCTTATAAGTCTTTAAAACTTCATTTCAATTACACCCCTCATTCTTTATCATAGGAACACCTGGTCCCAATCACTATAATAGTATAAAATTCTCTCAATTCATCAATTTATAACTTCTTTAATTAATCATTACTATTCTTTTCTTGTGAGAAAAAATAAAAAATGTTGTGTTTTTGACTTATAAACCAAAAAATTACATAATATCTATAATCATTGAAATATAAAACATTACAAATTTAAATAGAAATTCTAATAATTTTCCATCTATTTTTCTGAAAAACAAATTCATTGATATATACAATCACAATGAGTGATTTAATATCACCAAACATGCCATATAAATTGCTATCAACATTTTTTTATTTAATTTAATGATCCTTAAGAAAGTTTCCACCTTTAAATACCATGATTGGGGAATTTTTTTATCCCATGAAGATCTTTCCTCAAATTATTCACTTCATAATCATCATTATCTAGTATAAAACCTTCTGGTCATTCAATGAAGATATATTACTCAAGTTTTTCATTCCAAAAATAAAACATTATGTCTATTTGAAACCCTTTTTATTTCCATTGGGAATATATCTCAAGAATTATTTAATTTATATTATAAATTATGACTAGAGGAAAAGTATCATATAAGTTTATACCAACAATTTGAGAGTATCCTAAGTGACAAGATAATATATGTTCTATAAATATTCTACCATATCTCTAAGCTTATTTTTAAAAACATACCTTTTTCCCTATCATATTGTTTTATTTTAGATGTTACAATAACTTCGATGTCTCATTTTTCAAAATCTAATTCATCTCATCTACCATCATTGTGATCTAATTTTCATGTTGTGATGCTTCATTAAATCTCTTCGGTTCAAAATGTGATGGAAATTCATTGTGATTGGAAATTATTATACTGAATCAGTTTTTAACACCCTTTTTTTACCTCCAAATATACTTATATTCTAAATATTTTTTTTGTATTTGTTACATATATTATCCTTCCTCAAATCAATCCTCATTGCTGGAAAGATTATAATCCGCATGGGAATTTCGAAAATTTGTTACAGTATTTAAATCTATCCCATATTATCTAATGTTTTATCAAAGAAAATAATCAATATCATCATTAATAAGTAATTATTTAATATAATAATTATTTTTTTCAAAATAAAAACATCAACACAATCAATGATTTTCCAATCATTTTTTATAACACATAAAAATACTTCTACTGGGTGTATATTCAAGGAATATTCTTTTATTGTATACCTATTCATTACTTTCAATATATTTTACATTTTTCCTTTATATAACTTTGGTTTTCAAATACCTTTATACTTTTCATGTTCAACTTATTTTTACACCACATCTCAAATGGTGTGGTACCCAATTTTGGTCAGAATAAATACTGGTTCACAATTCTGAAAACAACTATTATGGGACATCTATAAAAGAAATTCAAGGTTACATTATTTTAAAACATTGTTCTCACCATTCCAAAAATCATCAGTTCTTATAATTTTCTATTCCATTTTTTGGGGTGTGTATGAAGCTCAATATTCATTCTTTGCTCTATGGTTCTCAACATATTCCTAAAATTTCCAATTATTGCATTCGAATAAATTATTGGACTGAAATATTTCGATATCACATCTCATTTTATTTTCAACACAACCCTAAAAGAGATAAAACATCTCAATATCTTGATATTTACTTAACATATATTAAAAAAAAATCATACTATTAAAATCATCAACCAATGTAATTAAATAATTCTCTTTATCATTTTACATAGAGCTCATTGGACCACACATATAAAAATTTATCATTACGAGAGGTTTATTTATTTTTATCTCCACTACCTTGTGACTATTTTGAATCATTTTTCTTCAATGATATGTTTCAAAAGTTTTGAAACATTCATTAATCATATTAGGTAGATTCATTTGATAAACTAGTACTCGAACTAATCATGATATATATTATGTCCATGTGTTTTCCTAGTGTGGTGTATATATTTTATGAGTGGCTACATGCTGATATGTATTAATGGATAGTGGTATAATGGGATTAAACAATTTTATTATTTTTGGAGCCTTTCTTGATAGTATTGGATGGATTGTATTCCTTTGGTTCACATTATATATAGATGTTTGTGGCATTATAATACCCCAATTTGATGTGGATGATGATGTTTACCAAGAATAGGGTAATATGGTTTTCTGGTATGAAAGAAGTTATGATGATCACTTATATAATTTGGAGATCTAGGAATGGTGGGTTTGTTGTGTCCATTGAAGATTAGTGATTACACTCTCAATATAGTCGATGATGTTAGGGTTATGTGACTATAGGACAGGTCTCATGAGGTGGTTTAGACCACTGGTTGTTATCAATATACTCTGTATTTTGAATATTTTAAGGGTGATGATGTTGACCGAATAACAACCCAACTCCAGTAGCTTAGTGTCCGTTGTAATTTTACTACATTGGAATATATATAAAGGATCACATCCCAAGGAAATAATAGTTCAATATTCTTAGTAGATGAGGTGCATACATGATTCTCAAATTATATAAAAAACATGAAAGATAATATAATAATTATTCTAATAACATTACTATTTATTCGAAAAAATCTCTACTTTCATTCATAGATTCATTATTTGTATCCTAAGGAATGTAAAACATAATAAAGGGTGAGGTTAAATGATTCGTAAGGGATATTGTTCAATAAAATCTATTATAAAGAAAAAAAATGAATAATATGGCTGAGATACATAGAAATAAATTATTCCATGTAACTAATACCATAAATGGGTACTAAATACCTAGATAAAATAACAACATAAATAATCACATGGACGATATTAAATAGTTTCATAATGATAGAATGCATAATGTGCGACATCATAATCCTAAATTCAAGGCCATGTGCTAAGATGAAATACTGAAATAGGTAAAACATGAGAAAAATACCCAAAATATTTTTTCTAATTAGATTTAATTATGTATCTAGGGACTATAGTCTACCAAAACTATTAATTAATAAGTCAAATGTATTTATTATATGATATGGATGAAACATAATCAATATAAACATTCATATTAAAAAATATCATAATAAATGTTTATAATTTCCCCAATAAATAAACATAATCACAATACATATAGATTAATATTAAAAATTGATTAAAAAAGTTTACATCTCTAGTAAATCATAATCTTTTCAAAAATAATGTTGACATATATGAGTACTATTAAAATGAAAACTGTTATATTTTAATAGGAAAATACTATTTTCATTTTCAAAAAAAAAATATCAAAAATCATAAAATTTAGAAAATATTTAGTGTGTTTTTTTTCTTTAATGTAATATTTACAAATTTTAATGGAATAATAAATGAATTGGATATTCATGATAGTGATAAATTCTATATATGTCACATATATAAAAAAAATGATTTCGTTCAGAGTTTTGTAAAAACTCAAAAAGTATCTAGTTTAAAAATGAAATAAATATTTCATTGTATAATTTGTTGATAAAATAAATGGTGGGTAAAAATTAATTTAAATAATAATATTATAATATTTAAATAATTTAAGAAAACATTTTATTGAGAATATTGATGTGGTAGAAAAATATTCTCAGTCAAATAGAAAATAAAGTCGGGTTTCCTAAAAAAATACTTTGATCTCTTGAGAACATATAAATTGAAAATTAGGGGAAAATTTATGTTCATAATAAATAAAAATAGGAGAGTAGAATTTATTTTTAATGAAATAAATATCATATAATTCCCACAATGTATACTAAAACATATGCAATCCCAGATGCTGATGAAATTGTAAAATAATCCCTTATCTTAGGTTTGAATTTCTTTGTAAATACATTTAGCCTCTAGTATAATTGAATAATTTTTTTATAATTATATAAAATAATCATATACATACTTATATTATCATATATGATCCACTCATAATATTTAAATACCTGTTCATTAATAATACTTCTTTAAAATTATTGTATATGGGTGTTAACTATTTTGTTTTTCATGTATGCTTCAACCCGGTAGTTTTGATCCCTTTATCTTTATCAATGTTACATATTCAACATTATGTTAATAAATATATAAATATAATATATATTCAATATATAGATTTTTGGAATCATCCTTGATATTTGGACATGAAAAATGAATTACGTCCATTCCTGGTGGTGGTGGTACTTATGTACACATGAGCGACACTATAATTTTTAATGAGATAAATAGTAAGAAGGAAGATATGATATTATTAATGTAGAAGAATAGTTTTATCCTAAATTTCATATAAAATAATTATTTACATATTTATAATCAATCAATTTAAGTGTTGTTGCAAAATGAATTACACATCTTCATGGAGAAGGTAAGTTCTTAAAACCTAAATGGAGCGTTTCATATTTTTATAGGATGGAACATAGTTAGAAAAGGGTTAACTATATTCATAATAACACATTAGTATATTTATTATATTTTATTTATTATATAAGGATTACAACAAAATATTTAGTAGAATTTGATGAATAAAGAAAATACAAGGAGTCGGTAAAAAAGATCACCACTTATTTGAAAGTGCTCAACTAGACCTTCTATGAAGGGACCAAGGGTTAGTATCTTAGGAAGAAAAAAAACTATAGAAATTGGATAAGAAAATTTTAAAGGGTTTTTAATTTGTTTTTTTCTAGATAATAGTATCTAGGTGGTGGGTTTAAGAGAATAGACTTGGTTCCTTTTTTATATGGAATGAAAGGACACACATAGAATTAATAAAAATATCTAAATTTAATAAATTCATTTTAATGTGAAAGTATCACAATATGGAAATAATTTTAAAGGTGAAATATTATATGGATTAAATCACTTCATCCATTAAAATTTTTATTGGTTTAAGTTATATTTTATACCTTATCTTTTGGTTTAATCCCTTTAGTAAATAAATTTAATCTCAGCCACACTATTGACATTTTTGATCTTAAAGGGTTATAATTTTATGTTTAAGTAAATAATTTTATCTTAAATAGAAAAGGGATGGAATATTATAAAATTTATGATCATAATTTTCATATTTCAATATTTTTATGAGTTTTTAAAAATTTAATTTTTTTTATAAAATATCAATAATGTCATTTATGACACCATTCATTTAATTTGACTTTAAAGACATAATAAAGTGTAATTAGAATCTATAATTTTAACATGTAATAAATATTTCATATATATATATATATATATTAGAGAACAAAATACTTGATTCAAATAATATTACATTTAATATTTTGATAATCATTTATTTCATTTTTTTGTTAATTGAATAAATACTACATCGAGACTTTATAAGAATTTATTGTACTTATTTAATCACTAAAAATTACAAATAAATAACTCTGATAAAAAAATTATATATTATTAAAATAACCATTTATAAAAAAATATATGTTTTTTATCCCTATTAAAAAATATTATTGTTATTAAAACCATGAAAGTGCTTTTATTACATTATCTTTTACTTATATATTATAAAAGTTAAAATCAATTAAATATGGCACCAAATTGCCATATCGTCGAAACTTTAATGGAAATATATGAAATAAAATAATCAAATGGGATATAGGAAAGTTTTATGGTCATTTTTTATCCTTATGATATTATTTATTACTTTATTTACCTTATTTACCTTTGTTGTGATGACCGTTACGTTATATGGTTACTATTCATAATGAAAAAATAAGAGGGACCTATTTACCAATTTGGATTTCCTGGTTAAAAATAAGGAATCAAATTTTCATAAATAAATTTCTAAAATTGTGATTAATTAATTTAATATTAAAACACAAAACACAATAAAAATAGTTTTTTTGAAAAAATCACTTTTATGTATACTTTTTATCAAATATAACCACAAAATCAATCTCAATGATCTTAATTAGATAATTCATAATATAATTTAGGAAATGTTACTTGTAAAAACTATTAAATTAAATTTAACTCTACAAATATAGTTTTTAATAAAAAGATGTATTTTTTTACTATTCACTGGAAAATTATTTTTTATTGGAAAATAACAAAATTTCACAATTAGTTAATTTTTATATGATTATTATAAAAATGAAATTATTTTTAGAAAATTAAAATTTAAAATTTTAGAAAATTGTGCTTAATTAAATTCTTGAATAAAACTATGTGTATTTTTTTATTATTTCTCTAAATGAAAAGCTTTTAATAATTGAAGCTCAGGTGTTACATTCTTCCCTCATTGAAATATTTCATCATTGAAATTTCCAAAATTTCAACTCGTGAACTAATTTTGGTAGTTCTTCATCATAATTTCTTCGGGTTACTACATTACCCCTTTTATCTTACTATTTCTTCAATGTACCTTTACTATTAATGTCCTCAAATTCCTAAATAATTGTTCTCCAGTGTCTAGAATCTAGATAGGCTCTTCATTGTAAGAAAAAGTAGGTTTTATATCTATTTCTGCATAGGTGATAAAATGCATTGGATATGGTAGGTAATTGTTTAATAAAGAGATATGGAACACATCACATACATTAAAGAGTCTAGGGGGCATTTCTAAATGGTAATCTATAACTTGAATTCTTTCAATAATTTCAAAAGGTCTAATATACCCAATGATAAGTTTTCATTTTTTATCAATACTTATAATACCCTAACATGGGGATAAATTCATGAAAATGTGATCTCCCACATGAAATTTTAAATATTTCCACCAATTGTTTTCATATATATTTTTCTAGATTTGAGTTACATTAAAATGAGTTTCATATTATTTACTTTAAATATTTTATACTCAACATATTTTTAGGCTACAAGTTTCCTTTCACTAAATTCATCACCAAAAATTGGGGTATGATATCTCTTTCCATATAATGCATCACATGACACCATTTGAATACTTTAATGGAAGCTATTGTTTTATTAAAACTCTAAAAAAGGTATATCCTAATCCCACATACTTTGAAATTATACAAAGTATGAACTCAACATATCTTCTAATGTTGTGATAGTTTATTCATACTATCGATCAATTTGGAGAAGATAAACAATGCTCAAATAAAGATCAGTATCTAGACCCTTCTAATGATGTTTCAATAATTTCTATGAAAATATTGGGTCATTATTATAAATTAATGAAAACAGTTTACCATGAAATATTATAGATTCATCAATTGAGAGTTGTGTTAGGTAACCATGTGGAAAATCATCTCTTATATAAAAGTAGTATAAATTTTTGGTAAGATGATCAATAATAACCCAAATTCTATCCTTATTTGTAGAAGTATTTGGTAATCTTGTGAAAACATCCATAGTAATTATATCCCATTTCAATATAGTAATAAATTGAGGTTCCATGAAATCTCTAGGTTATTTTCTCTAAATATTTACCAGTTGAAAATGAAAACTTCTTAACACATAATAAAAAATTTTACACTTCATATTATCCCACAAAAAATCTTCCACCAAATATTTATACATTTTGTTCTACTAGAGTGTAGAAAATAATTTGAGCTATGAGAATAATATAATAATTCTATTTTTCGATGAGGTATAGGTGGAACAGATAACCTCCTTAATTTTTTTTGAAAATAATTTTCATATACAATGTAATAAAATTTCCCATATTTTACAGCTTCATTTTTATTTTTAAGATTCTAATCATCGAGCTAAAAACCCTTTATCTTATATAATAATTATGGTTTGGAAATCATTTGAGAAAAAAGTGATGGAAACTGTAACCTCTCGAGAATTTTTAAAATATTTTTTTTTCAAAAAAATTTATTCTTTTTTATATTTTTCATTACACATGACACCGATTTTATTTTTTATTACATGAAACTTGAAGTTTAACTTGTGTTACATGTAACATTGAGTTTGTATTTTGTTACAAACATCACCATGTTTAAATAAAAGGTGAAATTATATTAGACAATTATTATTTACTACAATAATTATCACCCAACCATTGGAATTGTGGGTTTGAATAAGAAAATATAAATTATGAAAATATAAATTATACACATGTATATACTGAATTCTTTGGTGACCAATTTATTGTGATTTAAAATAATAACCATTTCAAGAAAAATTAAATCCCTTTATGAAGAAACAATTTTTAGGTGCAGAATCACGTTTTACCATGATAAATTAACCAATATATTTTGTTTAATGATTTTAATGATGTTTATATATTATACATTAGATAAACTTTTTAAAATTGTTCTTATGTGTTTTCTAGACAACGTATAGTAATAAATCCAATTTTACACTTAAAACTATATTTTTATAAAAACTAGTTTAGTCACCTTTTGCGCACTTTTTATAAATAAAAATTATTACACTTTAGTAAAAATTATTTGTAAAACTAGAAATCATTTTTTGAAATAAGTATTTATGAATGATATTAGGGTGAATTTTGATTATTTTTATGAGAATAGAAACTTTTCGGTAAATGGTGAAAATACTAGTTTTTATTAAGAATTGAAATATATTTTTAAGAATTTAAAAACATAAAAAAATAAGATGTATTTTAAGGTTAAATAAGTTAATATATATATATATATCCAATTTATTTTATTTAAATCAATTTGATAATGAAATCTTTATATAAAAACTTTTTATAATTTTGAACATTTTCTCCTTGGAAAACTGGTTTCTTATCACAAATGGTGGACCAATTTTAAATTAAATATTTCCTATTAGATGAATGGAATTTGGAAAAATTAATTCCATATTTTTAATAAAAATAATTTAAATTATAAAATAACATCTAATTAATTTTTGAACATAATGAATTATAAAAATAGTAAAAATTATTTAACACGGTTAAGATAAAAATGGGTTTTTTTGGGGGTTAAAAAATATATATAAGTTTTAAAAATGACCCAAAAATTATCCAAAACCCATTGGAAAGAAATATTTCGACATTATATCCTCTATTATTTAGAATTATTAATTTGTCCCTTGTTTAATGTGAAAAACATGGGTACAGATTTTTCTTTTCAAAACATACAAGTGTGCCACTCATCTCACTTATGAAAGGTCACCGCTTATTCTCCCCTCTTAACACTTACAAAACCTATTTTTTCAGAAACTAAATTCCACAATACCTTATTTACTTACCTAAACTCTTCCTATAATCCTTATTTTGGTCATAAATCCATCCAATGAAACCTTATGGTGAAAACCAAAAGAAGTTATATAAAGAAGAGGTAACGTCCCTAACCGATCATTTTTTAATCTCTTCTTACAAATCCCTTAATTATTATTAAAATATGATGATATAATACCCTTAGTAACTTTCATATACTTATATTTTATAATGTTAATCTAATTACTTATATCCATCTCTACTTCTATCAAATGGTATATGAAATCATTATTCTTATATAAGGCTGGCTACCGCCTCACGAAATAATGTTATTCATTTTCCAAAACCAATATTCAAAGTTGTATATAATGAGGATTTAATGTTTCTATATGATATTTATGAATTTTTTATACCTATATAATTATAATAGAACATCTATATTCTTACCTCATAACCTATTACAATACGATAATGTTATTCATGCGAAAAACCCCACGAAGTGATGTGATTCATTTTTCACATTTGATTTACATGGATGGTAATAATGGAATATTTAAATAAAAATATGTTATATATATTAAATAAAAATTATTCAATAATTTTAAAATATCATTTACCATTACTTCATTAATTCCATCAAAAAAATGGTTACAACGTTCATGCATACGTACGACTTACCATTTCCATGAATAGAGTATTTCATTTTCTATATCTATTTTTTTGGATTATGATAAATTATATATACTGAATATATATAAAATTTATATAAATTTTAAAATTCATTATCTTATGGTACCATGTTAAATTTAATTGGATCGACAGTACTAAACCAAAATAGTTGTGAAAGCAATGTAGTTATTACCCAAAATGTAATTGTAGTAACAAAATTATAATAAGAATGTAAAAAAGATAATAAGTAAATCATATATGATACAATATATATAATTATGGTTCTACAATAAGTATATAATAAAATTATATTTATTATACATGAGTTTCGAATGTGAAAAAAGGAATTTGAGACTTAAGGTAATGGATTTTCATCTCACATTTATTTTTTATGAGAAAAATTCCATATTCACCACGTGTTTCTTTAATGTGGTTTATATAAATTCCATTAATGTATTTTATGATTGTTATCCTCCAAATTATGGTGACATAAATATCAATTTTAGGATATATCTGTCAGGGTTTTAGAGTTCAAATTTTACCAAAGCGGTAAGGTATTTCCATCTCAATTTTCCTTCTTTGAGACATATGTCCGAGTTTGTGCCTATATTCTACTATTAAGTGTATATAATACCCATTTTACATTATATATCCTGAATATATTTATTTTCATTATCTTATACATTTCAATTAATTATATTCATTCTTGGGGAATACGATTTAGATTTAGAAACGTGGTAAGAGTTTTATGTTAAAATATCACCATTTTCTGGGATAACTAATGATTTTGCTTCAAATGGTTAAATATAATAATATGCCTCTCAATAAAATCAATAATATTATTATAGTATGGTTATTTAGGCTTAATGTATCTATTCCATTCATTTTCATCTCTTTATGAACCTAAGAGTTTAAAATATTATTTTAAGAAAAATCATCCATATTTCTCTCTTTTTTCAAACTCATTTTCTTCCAAAATTGTGTTTTATAAAAGTGTTTTCAAATAATTTTTTTTACATTATTAAAATGATTTATTAAAGATATTTTTTCACATATTTTAATTCTTTAGAATATTTTTTATAGGAATCTTCATGTAATTTTCCAGACAATGTCAATCTAGATTTTACCTAAAATGTGAAAGGAATATTAATTCTAACATGTGCGGCATGAAAAGAACATCCCACTGTCATGGACTATATTTGATTTAAATACTACTCTATAAGTTTTCAATTTTATTTTCAAATAAATATATTTATAAAAAATTATGTTTTAAATTTTTTTTTTCAATGAAAAGGGATATTTCCTCACTAAATGTTTTAATGTATTTTTGAAGATTCATTAATAAGTTTCCAAAGTTTATTTCCAAAAAAAGGATTTCCAAATTTTTTATTAATTTATATTTTTGAAAATTTCTTTTGGAATAAAATTATTTTTCCTCATTAAATGTTATATGTGTATTTTAAAAATCATTTTCATCGATGATGACATCCATTGATGTTCGATATGACTTAGTATGGATATGATCGAAGGATAAAATTAAAATTCTTACTATAAATGTTTTATTTTTATGATGATATGATTTTTATGAAACCCATTAATTTTCATGTGTTATGTTAGGATGAAATGATGTAATTATTATGAAACCTTTCCCTTTTCCACAAGTTATGATATGGATGAAATGTTTATGAAACCCATTTCATTTCATGGGTTATGATATGATGAATGTGTAATGATCTTGTGGAATACATACTAATGATTTTAAAAATGTAATGGGTGATACATATATTTACAATGAATTCACTGGGTAAATATTTTTATCTTATTAGATAGAAAAGACTATAATAAGTAGTAGAACTAATTCATTCAAGGACTTTTTCAATAATGATTCTCTTTGGAGTGGACCTTAACTGTTATGACATTTTGGTGAGTGAGCCAATTCCACTATAAAATACTTTGAAGTGAGCCTTGAATACTAGGTAAATATTTTTATATGATCATATTTATATCAAAATTATCTATATTATTCTATTTTAATGCTTTCATGGAAGATGTTCGTCAATTCCTTTATGATTTATTTTTTATAAACTACAATGATTTATATAATATGTCAATATTATTCCCTTTTATATGTATGTTATTGTTTTCAAATGTAAATATCAGGTTCTAGTACCCTTATGCTCATTTCATTATAATGATATGATTGATATATCACTTTCTTACCATTAATGAGAATCTCACATCACCATTTCTTATGTTTCCTTTCCCAAATTTACGCTAAAAGGTTTTTTGTAAGATATGTTTGTGAATAAGAATAAGGGAAGATATTTATGGAATATTTTAAGGATAATTCACAAAATTATAATATTGTGTACCTAGTATCCAAAGACACTAAACTATTATAGTTCTAATGTTTGTTTTTGTGTAATGTATTGAATTTTAATCAAACAAGATGTAATATATATGAATGAAAATCTTGTGTCACTAGAGTTGGTTTGATAGGAAGGGTTTAGTTATCCTTTATAAACCGGGATGAGAAAAATTTAGAAATAACTGCAAGGTTATTTCTAGTAATATCTCCAAGGATAGATCTGAGGTTGAGAAAAATTATAGGAAAATGTTTTAGAATTTTGTAAAATGAGATAAAAATTTATTTCCAAGAAATTAAATTTCAATATGGAAACTAAAAGTGGATGTGGATATGGAAAAAAGGTACCTAGGGATAATAAATCTAGTTTTACACATTGATATGGACTCAATCATCAACCAGTGCATGAAAATGGGTTGTGCTACACAATAGGTTTGACACACTCCGGGGATGTGATTTGTAAATTTAAAAACATTTTATGAACCAGTGTAAATGATTTAAATAGATAATGACTATAAATGAACAACAATAAACATAAGGTCTCAATGATTATAAATAAGGTGTCATTATTTGGAATAATATAATTTTTTTTTTCATGATTATGTGGTTTCCCACTATTATTATTGTTTCTTATACTATGATTACGGATTTAGCTGATGGTTGGAACATAATGAAATCATTTTACTAGTAAATGTAATGGAAAATGATACAATTTTCATCCTTATAATATGAAAGTTATAGAAGATATAATAATAAATCATGTTACTATACTCGCACAACATTCTCAAGTTACAAATCAAACTAAACATCCAAAAGAGAAAAAGAGTATGGAAACCCTACTTTTTATAAAAAATTAATTCATGATTTATTACAAACAAATACACATAAAACAACCCAATAGATTGAGAATTATAGTGTTTATAAGAATTAGGTACAATAAATAAAAACACCAATAAGGGATAAAATAACATTATTTAAAACATACTTGACATTCTTCTAAAATTCCATAGATTTTAAAACTGTATGCGATAACCTAGAGACATATATAAGAAAGGGGAAAGCCATAAAGCCTAGTAAAAGAATAAAAAAATCACAACATGAGGGTAACATTAAATGATATAAAATATGAATTTTAATGGAAGAAATGGGTGATAAACATAAACATGATAAATGAGGCATGGTACAACATGATAAGATAATGACTACAAGTGAACGTGGATAAAAAAATAAAACATGGAATCATAAGAATACGTGAAGGATAATGGATAAGAAATCATGATAGAAAAAGTTCCATGATTGATTAGTTTATTTCCATAATCCTTTTTATAACATCTCATGCAAATAAAACATTAACCAACACACTGGAGTGCTATACAATTTCATGTTAACCAATCACTCTCATTTTATTCACATGAATAAGTTTGCCACATAGATCACAAAACATGTAATCATTTATCATCAAATTATATTCTACAATCACAAAGTGTGTAGTAAATAAATTTATTTTCCATATAATTTAATTATAAGTTTTTAAGGGTGAACATCCTTGAAAAGAAATGGTTATGGGTATTCCCTACACTACTGCTTTGTCATTAAAAATCATTATTAGATTTTAGGATCATAATGGGGGCATATAAATTTTCATTAAATTGATTAATGATAGAAAAAGAGGTATATCATAATTTAGAAAAAAATAGGTCCTTTAAAGGGGTGTATTGTAGAACATATACAATAATTAGTAATAGTATAAGAAGGCATAAGTTGAAGAATATACTTGTATAAATAATATAAGGGGAGAATCCCCTACTAAATTTCTTCAAGGTAACTAGTGCACATAAAGGTTCATGTGAGATATTTAATAAGAGTGAAAGGGGTATCTAATATCATGGAAATAAATAGGTATATATAATGATATACCTCAAACAAAACTATAAAGGAATTAAGAGGCTTAATATAAGAGAGGCGCTTGAATAAAAAGGTTATAGTGAGATCCCTTACTAAATTTCAACATAGTAATATCTTGGGTAAGTATTATAATGAGAGGTAATAAATGATTTCTCAACATTATAAAATCAATTTTACATAATAGGAATCATTATAATTATATTAAAACATTAAAATTGATATTCCAAAAGAAAATTACAAAGAAAGTGCTTGAATGGAAATGAGAATAGAAAAATTGCTTATGTAATTTGGGTACACAAACAGCTCAGGTAAACATCAAAATAAGAGAGGATAAATGATCAATAGTTAAATTAAAATCATTTGAACAGTAATGTAAAATTAAAAAATTAATTAAAATATAACCAATTGAAATTAAAAATACTTATTTTAAAGAAGGTTCTGAAATTTAATGGTGGAGTAAAAGTTCCCTTACCATGAGAGGGTGACTTCAAAAGATTGGGAGGAGCTTCTTGAGAGATTTTGGGACCTTAGAAGGACCCTAGAGAGTGTAGGGAAGAATAATAAAGTTATAAATGGGGTTTTAGTAAAGAGTAATGGTATCTTTTGGGTTTATATATAAATTTATTGGGAATATATTATTATTTCTCAAACATAGGGTTTTTACTCTATATAAAAAAGTAATCAAAACCCTAAACCATGACATGGTTTTTTCTATGGTTTATTAAAATGGGGAGTGGTATTCTTTTTTATTAGTTTAAGGGATGATATTATTAAAATATTACCCTTTGTGATGTGAAAGTGAGTAATGTACTTATAGAATTGATTTTAAAAATAGAAAATATAATATTGGTTTTAGAGGAATAATAAAGGATTTATAAAACTAATAAAATAAACATAATATAAAATTATTTTTAAATATGAACATATATTTAGTCTTTTATCATATTTATAGTATTTATTAAATCATTTATAGTTCATTATGATGTTACAATACACACTATATATTTATACCTTATTTAATTTTTACCTGAAAATTCGGCTGTCTTAGAAAATTATGAAAAAATTACTTTTTGAAAATTTTAAAAAAAATTATTAAAAAAGTAATAATATTTTAATAAAAATAATTTTCTAAAAATATTAATTTTCAATTTCAACAAATGAAATTTATTGAGAAATGATGTGTATTTTTGACAATGATAGTTTTCGAACTCTTATAACAATTAAATTTGATTTCATAAAAATTATATTATCATTTATATTTACTAAAATTTATTTTATATTATTATATTATTAAAATGTTATTTATCTGAAAAATTAATTTAATTCTTCATAAAAGGAATTATTAATTGAAATTTTATATTACATAAAAATATAACTTTTGTTTATCAAATTTTTATAAAAAATCATTATTTAATCCTTAATAAAGTAACAAAAATAGATATATAAATTTTTATAATGAAATGAAAATATAAATATTCAAATGTTAGCATTAAATTATTTCTAATCATTGTTAAATTGTTATAATTATTCTACCCTTAATTAATATATTTTAATTTTACTACTATAATAAATATTTACTGTTGTAACTATTCATATTATAAAGAAATTAAATTGAACCTATTAAAAAATATTAATTATTATTATTCCAAATATGGAACTAATTTTTTAAAAATAAATTCACATAGGTGGAAGAAATTAATTTTAAATAAAATACACAAGCATTATGGAAAGAGGTTTTGCAAAAAATGACGTTTTTCAAGAAAATATGATTTCACTTTAACTATTAATGTTTGTTATATGAATTTCAATCCATAAATATAGATATATAATCAAAAATTTTAATTTAAAACTTTTATCATTATGGGTTATTTTAATTAATTACAATGGAGAAACATTGTGCAATTGCAAATAGTTTTCAATGAAATCATTTGGGATGTCAAAAAATATACTTATACTAAAATCTGGTATAAATATAATTTAAATGTATTTAATTGGATTAAATAAAAATAATTAATAATTTTGTTATCTTGAAATTAATTTCAAATAATAAATGTACGTTTAAATTAATTAATTTATCAAAATAAATGATAATTTTACATTAAAACATTATTTTTCACTATTCATGGAAAAAATCTATATTTTCTGAAAAATCCAAATATTTCAACCAAAGTTGTTTTTCATATGATGATATCAAAAAGGAGATAATTTTATCAAATATATTTTCTAAATTTTCTATAAATTAATGATAATAATTATTTCATAAGATTAGGTAAACTGTTTTTGAAGAAAACATTATTTAAGAAAGAAAAGTATATTCCAAAAACAATTAATTTATTATTTACTAAGAATTTATCAATATATTTAGGACATCTATAGATAGATATATTTATTTATACATATTATAAATTTTTTAAACCCAATATAGTCTGCAAATTTAATTTGAAATGTTAAAATGGTCATATTTAAATAATCATTGGTTGTTTGGGTTCGGTGTTGTGTATCACATACGCTATCGAACATAGTTTTATCTTTAAAAAATTCAGCATGTTGTATTATTCCCCAATTTAATAAATTGTATCCTATAAATTTAAGCATGAACTCAGTAATGAATATTTTGACACCTGAAAACATCATTATTGAAAACCCATATAAAAATTGGTTAATAAAATGGCTTCCTGAAAAGAGATAAAGTATGAATGTCATCACATAAATAGGTTTCCAAGTTGGATAACATTAGTGTAATGGAAAAACATAGATATTGAAGAGAAAACTAAAACTAAATGACAAAAATATTTTTATTGATAACCATAAAAACAGAAATATGTGATGAATAAATCACCATCAATTAATAGGCAATTATTGTAATATGACAACATTTTGGTTTTAAGATTCTTTTCCTATATTTATGTAATTACATTACCATATAGAATACATTATTGAAAATTATAACATCATCCTTTGATAAATTTATACTACATTATAATATTTTCTCGAAATTATGAGAACTTAAGATGAATTTTTTATGCTAGAATAACTAGAATAATCTTTTAACAGTTCACATAATACACCAACGAATAATACAATCTTCTGAAAGTCATTACTAAATACAAAATGGTTAGCATAAAGTTAGAAAATACAGAAATTGAATAAACATTAACAAATAAATCTCCAAAATTCCAAAAATAATCTCAAAGATATAACATAGATTATTCCATAAATAAATACCCATATATGACACTAATAACCTCAAAATTAATGAGATTTTGGATTTCAAAGGTTGTATCATACCCTAAATCTTATAGCTCCAAAAACAAAATACCATTATTTTCAACTAATCCTTTATATTAGGTTTAATGGTTATAAATAAATTAACCCATATAAAACATATCCCAAAATATTGTTAGTCACCTTAAAATAAAATGATGTTATCCTATAATATGTTTCCCAAAATATACATAATCATGATAAAACTCCATGCAATAAATTCTTAATAGTGGTATCAATTTTTTGAAGAATTTAGTTTACCTTAGAAATATCAAAACAAAAAACTTTTGTTTTATCCCAACATCAAACACATATTAATGGGTATCAATCCCTTAATAATGTGTTTTCCAAAATATCACCTAAACACCGAATCACTTTTATTCATTTTTAGTATCGTTTAACATATGATTCAAATATATAAAATAGAATCTATTGTGAAAAAATCATTATATTTTTCATGATTATTATATCTAGAATGTCATCCATATACTAAATATACATAAATGTAAAATATAAATACATAATCACTTTAATACTTACACGATGCTGATTTCCATAACTTATGTCCCTCCTTAGTATAGGGTTTAACCCTTATTTTAGGGCATTGACTTGTTTCCTCCTATTTCTAGAAATTAACTAGAATAAAGGTAAAATTATGGATGACTGTTTTTAAAAAATTAAAACATAATCAAGAATACATTAACAATAAAGGGATAGTTTATTCCCTTAAATTATGAATTTATAGGCTACATTGTATGTTATCCATGATCTTCTTCAATACATAGTCTATTAGCGTCTTTCTTGTTCCCTGAATAATAATTCATAAATAGATTATGAATTACCATAGAATGTCCCTAAGGATTGACAAAAAAAGTCTGCACCAAGGCCCATTTTAATTCTCCAATTCCCTATCGATTCATGCTGAATGTGGTGTTTTTGGTTTTCACCCCTAGGTACATATATTCTAGATAAATATCTACTTATATTATCTCGATAGGGAAGTATTTTCATTAAAACCACTTACCCTATATTTTTATAAATATTTTGGATGTATTATTATGTTTAGTCATATACCTAATTCCTCCCCGAGAGTTTTCTAATCATAAGTCCCAAAATAACTAAACCTTCCTTTGATACCGACTGTGGAAACCCTACTATTTATTTCACAATAATTCATGATTTATTAAAAAATTCTACACATAAAACAACCTAGAATATAGATAGGTATAGTTTCTTTAGTAATTAGGTACATTACATAAAAAATTGAACCTAATATATAACAAAAGTATATAAAACATCCTTAATATTCTTCAAAAGATCCATAGCTTTTAAAACTGCACAGGATAACCTTGGGACATACATTGGAAATGGGTGATCTATAAGGCCCAGTAAGGGAATAATTTTTTTTAACATGAGGTAAGAATAAAATTTTATACAATAGGAATTTCAATGGGATGTAAAAGGTTTTAAAATAATAAATATGAGAAATGAGGCATGATATAACATGATAAATAAACTCAACCTCAACAATCAAAAAGAGCATACAACATGGAATCATAAAAATAGTTCAAAAATAAATGAAAATAAATACTGATGTAAAAATTAATTTCATTGATTAGTTTTACTCCCAAATACATTATATTAAATCTCATTAGAAAAATAATTTACCAAATTCATTAAAGCTCTATATAATTCTAGGTGCGCCTGTCACTTTCATTTTATTCATTGGCATAAGTATGACACATAGATCATAAAAAATGATATAATTTGTCATAAAATTTTATTCCAAGATCAATGAGTCCGTAATACATACATTTAAGTCCCAAATAATATAATTATACATTCATAATGGCGAAAACCCTTAATAGAAAATTTATATGGATAGTCACTATAAAATTATTTTGGCATGTAAAATCGTGATGAAATTTCAAAAGAATAACATGGGAGTATAAATGTTCATGGGAGGGATTAATGAGAGTAAAAGGGGTAGTTAATAATTTATACAATATATGGAAATTAAGGGGGTATGGGAGAGAATATCCCATCATTAGGAATTGGAGAAAAAATGAAAAATCTAAAGAAGATTCATGTATCAAGAGGAGAAAGAGATAATCACTTACTAAATTTCAACATGGTAACAAGTGTACATAAAGGTTTATATGAGTGAATTAATGAGAGTGAAATGGGTATTTAATCTCATGAAAATAAATAGGACATTAATATGGATGTATAAAAATATAAAAAAATAATAACAAATAGAAATTAAAAGTCAAAACATAAAAGAGGATCTTAAATACAAGAGAGAGTGGGAGATCCCTTACTAAATATAAACATAGTAACAAATTGGGTAAATGCTATAATTATAAGGGATAAATTATCTATAGTTATTACTGAACAAATTTTATAGATTAGGGATCATTATAAAGACCTGAAAAAATAACAAAATTGAGATTCAAAAGGATAATTATAAAGAAGGTGCTTGAATGAGAATGAGAAGAGAAAATATCCATATGAAAGATTGGTACAGTGATGATCTAGGTAAAGGTAAAAATGATAGAGGATAAATGATAAATCAGTAAAATTAAATTAATTTTAAATTAAGGCAATGTTTATAAATGAATTGAAATATAACCGATTGAAACTAAAAAGTCTAATTTTGAAGAATGTCCTTGAATTGAAAGGAAGAGAGAAAGGTCCCTTTTCTTGAGATGTTGATTCTAAAAG
The DNA here is from genome assembly GCA_963277665.1 of Viscum album. Taxonomy (NCBI): domain Eukaryota; kingdom Viridiplantae; phylum Streptophyta; class Magnoliopsida; order Santalales; family Viscaceae; genus Viscum; species Viscum album. The sequence goes on from OY728135.1 coordinate 811,599,119, forward strand.
CTTGGGAGGAGTTTCTTGAGATATTGGTGGAACCATGATAGGAATATAGATATGGGAGGGTATATTAAGTATGTGAACCATAGTTTTTTAGTGAAGTGGAATGATAGTATGTGTGGGTCTATATTTGAAATGACTGGGGAATACTTTATTATTTATCAAAATTTTCTTTTGGACTCTATATAATAATGTAATCCAAAACCCAAATATTTACTTGGTTTTTACGTTGTTTTCTACAAAATGTTATTAGTTTTCATTATTTTTAGTCCAAATTCCAAACTTATTAAAATATTAACCTTGGTGATGTGGATGTGAGTCATATCCTTAAAGAAATTATTTTTAAATCATAAAATATAATATAGGTTTTGTAGGATTAATAAAGGATTTATAAAAAATAATAAAATAGCCTTAAAACACAGTATTTTAAAGAGTAAAAAGAAATTTGTTCATGTATAAAATTTATAGTATTTCTTACATAACTTTTGGGTCATTATTATTTCATAATACACCGCATATATTTATACCATTTTTAATTATTACCAGAACATTTGACTCTCTCTGAATGTTATGAAACATTTACCACAATATAATTTCAAAATTATTATTCTAGAAAATAAATATAAATTTTATGAAAATAATATTCTATATATAAGAATTTTTAATATGAGAATAAAATTGACATTTATTTAGAAATTTTGGGTTTTTTGACAATGGATGATTTCAAACCCTTATAACAATTACATTTGAATTCATAAAAATCTAGTTATATTACATATTTACTAAAAATTATTTTATAATATTATTTTAAAAAATGTATTTTTTATTTTTAAAATTCATTAATTCATAAAAAGGGATTTATTATTTGAAATTTTATATTACACAAAATTACAATTTTTGTTTTATTAAATTTATATAAAAAATAATTATTAAATACTTTATAAAGTGATAAAAAATGAGGTAATTATTATAATTAAATGAGAATTTAAATATTCATAAAATAAGCATTAATTTATTTTTTATACTTGTTATATTATTGTTATTATTATATTACCCTTAATTAACATATTTTACTTTTACAATGGTAATAAATATTTACTATGGTTATGTTCAACTTGTTAAGAGATTAAGTTTACAATATTACCTATTATAAATTATGAAGATTTAAAATATGGAAAACATTTTATATAAATTAATGCACATATATGGAATAAGTTTATTAAAAAAATCCCACAATCACGATAGAAAGTGGTTTTCAGAAAAATGCATTTTTCAAAGAACATATGATTTTACTTAAAATATTAATATTTATGATATGAATTTCTATTCATGAAGATATATATATATATATATATAATATAAAATTTAAATTTAAATAAATTTTCATAAAGGGTTATTTTCAAAAAATATAATGGGGAAACATTAGGTATTTTAAAATAGTTTTAATAAAAATGTGTTTTGAAGTCTAAAAAAAATCTTATACTAAATTTCATTACAAAGAAGTTTTAAATGTAATTAATTTAATATAATATAACTAAATAATATTTATGTTACCATGAAAATAAATTAAAATAAAAATTGTACTTTTAAATTAATTAATTTATCAAAATAAATGATAATTTTATATAAAATCGATATTTTTCATTACACACTGAAAAATATATATTTGTCATAAAATCCTAAATTTTCACCCTACGTTAATATTGATATGTTGATATAAAAAATAAACCTATTTTTATAAAATAAATTTTCTAAATTTTATAAAATATAATTATAATGTGTTTTTTTATAAAATTAAATAAAAATAATTTTTGAAGATATCAAATTTTGAGAAAGAAAAAGACAATTAAAAAATTATTATTTTACATGACTTTATCAATATAATTACTGAATATATATATATATATATCATAAATTATTTAATCATACACATATACTAAATATTAATTGAATTGTTTAAACTATCATTTTCAAATAATAATTATTTGTTTCGGTTTTGGGTGGTGCATCACATGTGTTATCGAACTGTAACCACCCGAACAGTTATAAAGAACATTACCATTTTTATTTAATTAAATGTTTTATTTTATATTACGGTTATATAAAACACATAACATTATTTGGTTTTATTATATACTATCATTTTTAAATTATCATTAATCATCATTATCATCGGTAATATAGTCATTGAGCAGTGATCACATGATTAGTTTAAATATAGGGTTTTGGAAAATACAATTGAAATAGACAAATGATTTGATGGACTAAACCACTAAGATAATACCCTATGAATCCCATTTATCAGTGTTTCTTCATGAGATAGTATCTCTAGGATTTCACCTTAACAGATCCCAAGTTGATATCCAACAACTTAAGCATGAGAAAAACTATATATGGTAGAAATTCAAGCTCATTAAGATCATGACCCAAACCTTGTAAGCTAAACCACCCTATGAATGTATCACCATTGCACACCTTAAGCTTAGGAAATTTTGAGGATTATTAAAGATATATGTATCAAGGCTCTAAAAATATGACTATGTACAATATGTTTTATATAATAATGAATATATTTTCATCATATTATTATTACATTATAAATAATTTTTATTTTGACATAATAACTAAAAAATAGTATTTTTGGGTAAAATTAAAATTAAATTAATGAATTTATTTTGATGAACTAATTGATTTTTTAAATAAACAATATTCTAATAAAATATTATTATTAAATATTTTTCATTAAATAGAAATCATTATATGATTTTATATGAAGTGAAATGTAATTTTTATAAGGGTTAAAAAATAATTATCATAAAAAAACCCAAAATTTCTCAATGAATGTAAATTTAAATTTAAATAATAAAATTCAAATACATAGATAATTATTTTGATAAAATGAATATAATTTTTTGAATCATAATATAAAAATTATCTAATAGTGAATTTTTCATAATTATTTGAGATAGTCGAATTTTGGGGTAAAAATTAAATACTGTACAAATATACTTTTTGTATTACGACATCAGAATGACCCAAACGTGATTTAGTAAATACTATTACTGGTAACCATGACCAAATACTTTTCTCCCTTTAAAATAATGTGATTTTAATTTTATTCTAATTATTTAACAAAGACATTTTGAATCCTCTAAAACCATTAATATAATTTAAGGTTTAAAAATAATTTCATTAAGAGTATGACTGACCTTCAAATATAAAATGGAATTAATTTACTAATTTAGGATCATAGAATTATAAAATAATTTTAGAAAACCCATTTTGTATAAACCATTTGAAAAAATCATTGGATTATTTTTGATTTTGTAATTTTTTTTGTATATAGGTCAAACTCTATGTTTGAGAAATAACAAAGAAATGCCCACTCATTTCCTATATAAAACCACCCAAGATCCCATTTTTCTTAACTAAAAATACCTAGCTCACATACTTACTTTTTTTCTTCCCCTCTATATAGTGATCCCAAGGCACATCTATGCTCTTAGTATGATGATTCCAAGCATTTGAAGTCACACACTCAAGTAAGGGATCTTTTTATTTTCCCTAATAATTCAAGTATCTTCATTACCTGATGTATTTTATCTTTATTTACATATGATGGGATATGGTAATACATATACCCGTAAAAGTAAAATTAATTTCAAAATTATTAGAGACACATTTATCTCTCATCAACCCATTTTATGGATTATTAAGTGACCCCGTTATGATGAGGATATTTCACAATGAGTTTCAATGTCAAATAAACTATGTTGGTAATACCATACACATTTTCTATCAAGGGTGTTTACCTTTATACACTTAAAATAATTTTACTCATGAAATACAGGTATGTATTTTCTATTCATTGATCTTGGAATAAATTAAAATGATTAATGAATCCATGTTGTAAGACTTATATAGCACACTTAAGCATAAGAATGAAATAAAAGTGATGAGTGTGCCCAAAATTATATAGCGATCCAATGAATTGAGTAATGTTTAGTCTCACAATATGTAATTAAGGTGCAAGGAGTGAAACTAATTCATTTATCATAGTTTCCCCATCATGATGTCTTGAAAGTTATCATTTACCTATTTTTATAATGTAGTGTGTTATGTTATTTCTATAATTCCTATGTTTCCTTTATTATTATCATGTTATATCTTATATAATTGTATATGTTTATTATTATTACTCAATTTTTATATTCATAGTCTCTAACATGTATTATTACCTTTATTTTATTCCATGTTTATTCCCTTATAAGGTTTTATATCTCACCCCTTTATTATATATATATCCCATATAGTTTTAAAGTCCATGGAATATTATAATCATGTTAAATAAGTTTTAAATAAAGAAGTTGTATTTTATTGTTTTAAGTTGTTATGTTATGTAACTACTTCACAAAGACACTATACTTCTCAATCTTCTGAGTTTTATTATGTTTAATATTATTTAATAAATCATTCTTTAATGTGTTATAAAAAGTAGGGTTGTTATACAAACATAGTTTTATACATTAAATAATCAGCAACTTACAATGTGGGAACAAAATTATATTTATTCTTTTATAAGGAAGTATCCACCTTATTTTAGTGGGTGTTCTGATCCACATGTTTCTTAATAATGGATAAAATTCAATGAAAATATATATTTCATCCTCTAATGTTTAGAAAATGAGAATGTTATTTTGGTTTTCACCTATGTGGAAGGGGAAGTGGATCAATGGTAGACTCTTATAAAGAATATGAGGAAACATGATGAAAATGAATCAATGTATTGTAATTAGTTTAATAAATTATCTTTCTATAAGTAATTTCCTTGTATTATTTTCATTAATATGGATAAGGGGTTCCTTGAGATAAAGAAAATTTATGATAACTATGTTGGTTCCTATAAGTAAAACATTAAAATACATGCTTGGTATGCATATGGTATTATCATCCATACTGAAAGTATTATTGGTAGATTCTTCAGTTTCTCAAAACCATGTTTTGGAAGGGAATTGACCATAATAAACATCAGTTTCAATTAATATATTGTTTGATTTGGTATCAAGGTGTAAATTGTTGTTATAGTTACATTTATATTCTAATTTTTTGATAAGAAGAGAAAAATGGAATTCAAAGGATGATCTAAAAACCATAGAGAGAAGAATTCGATCTTTACTTTATGCTCAAAGTGTGGGAAGAAACATGGAGTAAATTTTCATAAGGGAACTATTAAATGATTTATGTGTCTATGAAATGGCTATTATGATATCGAATACTAAATTTATGGGAAGAAATTATCTAATGATGAAAATTGACATGAATATACACAGAATTCACCCCCCACATTCCAGTGTTTCAAATGAAGGGAGTATGGTCATTATGAAATTAAATACCCCAATCTAATGGTTAATGTGGATGATAATATTAAACAACCTCTAAATACATATTAAAAAGGAAAAATTATGTTATAATAATGGTTGAGGTAAATAATGATAATTATGTCACACATAAACTCCATTCCCTAGTAGAGAATTTCAGGTTTTACTTCGTATGAATGATAAATATGTAAATATTATTGTTCATATTTTTTTAAATTTAATGTGATTTTGAGAATTGATAATCTACCACTATGTAGATTATATTATAATTAAATTACATTTGATATATTAACAGTAAAAGGATAAACCCAATATTCCAATGGAAATGTTTTTTTATAAGATAAGATTTCATATAACTAATAAAGGATTAATTATCCTTAAGAATCATATATGTCTCAAGGTTATATTAACTTAAGAGTTATGTATATCATCAAGTGTTTATGAGTTTAAAGTTGATCATATATTCAAAGTCATTATACCCCTTTTTTTGTTTTATGTAATAGATTTTTATCAATATTAAATATATTTTAAGAGGAATTTATTGTAATACAAGCCTTTGGTTTTGTATATATTTTAGTGATAAATGTATTTAAGGAGTATTTTATTTACACATTATGGACATATGATTAACGATACCAGTAATATTTATCATTTATATTATCTTTGATATTGATGTAATTATGAGTTATAGTCGATCACCTTACAAAGTCAACACACTTCTAATAAATTATAGAAGATTTATACATAGATAGAAATTACATAATATACATTAATTAAGTTGTAAGGTTGCATTGTGTACCAATATCAATTGTATCTGATCAGGATATGATGTTTACTTAGATGTTATTGAAAAGACATTATCAAGATCAAGTTATGGAATTGTGTTTTAGTGTTGTGTATCATCCTTAACCTTTTGGTTAGTCTAATGGAATAATTAAAACTATAGAGGATATGGTAAGATCATTTTATATAGAATTAAAAGTTTGTTTGAATCAACACCTTACTCTAATTGAGTATTATTACAATAATTGATTTCACTTGATCATTCATATGGGTTCTTATAAAGCCCAATGTGTAAGGAAATTTGGAACTCCAATATATTGGAATTAATTTATAGAAAAAAATCTATTGGGACCCATGAAAGAAAATGAACAAGAAGAGAATGTTATAGATATTAAAAAACACATAAGTGAAACATGATGTTGATTGAAATTTTATGCGGGTAAAAATTACCAATATCAATAATTTTATGTTTTTAGAAGGTGTTTTTATAAATTTCATCATGTATTAAATTAGGGAAAACTAAGCCCTAGGTATATCAATACCTTCAAAATTATTGATCATATCAGGACCATTTCTTATCACATGGTGATTTCACTGATCCTTTCTATATTTAATAGTGTGTTCCATATATCTATCTTGAGGACATATATACCTTATCTACCTATGTACTAAAATCATAGTTTATATAGTAGGAGCATAATCCTTTTTATGAGGAACAACTAATGAAGACTCTTGAACATACAGAGAAAGTTACACAAAACAAGACCACAGACATGGTCAATGTTTTATAGAGAAACCCCTTGATTGATAATTTATAGTGAAACCTGAGGATGTGATGAGGCATAATTATCCTAAGTTATTATTACTAAAGTGGTGAATTTTAGGGGAGAAATTCATTTTAAAGGGGGTATAATTTAACATCCAGAGATTTTTTGAAATAGTTTTTTTAAAAAAATTTAATATTTTCAATATTTCACATTACAATATAAATTGGTTTTATATTTAATTACCTGAAACACTATGTATATATTGTGTTACATGCATCACTGAGGGTAGGTTTCATTACACAAAACACTGAGTTTAAATAAAATGTGGCATACTACTAAAATATTAATATTTCCTATGATAATTATCACCTAGCCATTATAATAGTGGGTATGAATATTATTAAATAAATTATGATAATATATGTTACAATAATATATGTAATGAATTATTTGGTTACTAACTAATTATAATTCAATATAAAAACCTCTTGGAACTAAAAGTAATCTTTTTCTAGAAGTACATTTTTATTTGTTGAAACATGTTTTACCTCAGTAAATTTAAAAAATATATTTATATGAATTTTTTAATTAAATTCATATGTATTACATGAAATAAAATTTTTAACATTCATATTATGATTTTTTAAACAATTCATAATAATGAATCAAATTTTATGATCAAAACTACATTTTTTAAGAAGTAAATTTCTTGGATTTTGCAGAATTATATTAAAATCAATTATTTCCTAATTTTAGAAAATTTATAATAAAAAATAAATTTTATTTCAGAAATATTATTGAAAAAGTATCTTAGGGTTAATTTGTGATATGTTTCTCAGAAGTTAAACATTTCAATGAATATTGAAAATAATGGTTTTTGTTAAGAATTATCATTTATTCGAAGGAATTAAAAAATTTAAAAAAATTATTTCAATATAATATTAGTTAAATTATATATATATTAATCCATGTTTTTTCCATTATAATCAATTTCACATTTAATATTGATATAAATCCTTTTTAAACATTTAAACATTTTCTTCTTAGAAAACAATTTTCTCATCATGTTAGTAGGATTAATATTAAATTAATATTTCCTACTTATGTGAATGGAATTTATAATAATGGATTAAGTATTAATAATAATCTTAATTTATATTTTATAGTTAGAAAAAATTAAAATTTTACAATAATTTATTGAAAATATTTAAAAATTATTTACCGTGTTTAAGGTAAAAATGGGTTCACCGGGGAGTTAAACTAATAATATAATGATAAAAAATAATCCATAACATCTGTAGCACTAATATTTTCTCAATATTGTGACCTTCTATATTCTATGATCGATAATAGTCCATTTTAGATTTTTTATACCTTTAAAAAATATGGGAACACCATTTTATATTCAGAAATTACAACTATGCTACTCACCTCACTTATAAAAGGCCACACATTCTACTATCCTATTTAAAATTCCTAAACAAATTGGTTCGTCTATGATCTACCCAAGTAAATTAATTAAATCCATACTCCCATCCTATAATCCATATATTGGTCATAATTCCAACCTAAAAATCATTTTGGTAAAAACCAAAAGAAGTTGTCTGAAAAAGATGCGACATCAGTAACATAGAATTTTATTTTATTTCTTCTAAAACCTCATAAACTATTATTAAAACATGATTATATAACAACCTAAGTATATTAAATATATTTTTATTTTTATTTTATTTTCATGACCTATATATTTCTCTTCTTCAATTAAATAGAATACAAAATCACCATTCATGTGTATGTTGGACTTCCACCTCGTGAACAAATGTTATTCATTTTCTATCAACAACTCTCACATATGGATATAATAATGGAATATATGATTATATATAATAATTTATGAAATTATTATACCATTCTAATTAAAATTAAATATTGATCTTTTTTACATCCTAACCCATTGGAATGTGATATCGTCGTTCGTGTGTACGGCTGACTACCGCCCCACAAAGTGATATAATTCTCTTTTCATATAAGCTTCACATGAAAGGTAAAAATGGTAGGTTTAAATAAAAATATGTGATACATATGAAATATAAAATATTTATAATTGGTAATATATCATTTACCATTCTTTATCTCAATCGTTTACAAAAATGGAAACAATGTTCTTGTGTATGTATGGCTCATTATCTACATGAATATGGTATTTCATTTTCTATATCTAACATTTATGGATTATAGTAAATATGAATAAAATAAATATTTAATGTGTTTATATCATGGTTAATGTTCTTTATATTATAGAACCATTATCAGTGTAATAGGTTCAATAATAATAAACAAAAACATTCGCAAAAAGTAAAGCAGTTTCTACCCTCAACCAAATTTTGACAAGGAATTATTAATAAACTAGTAATAAATAGTCATAAGAAAATCACTTATGTTATGATATATATAATTATGTTTATGAAATATATTTTTAATAAACTTATATCTATTATACATGAAGTTCTAAGGTTAATAAGTAAGTTAAGACTTAAGGTTAGAGATTTCTATCTCACATATATTTTATATGAGAAACATTCCAAATTCACTACGTGTTTATTTCATATGGGGTGTATATATCCCATGAATATATTTTATTATTTTGATAATTAAAATTCTGGGGACATTCATATCCATTTTAGGATCACTATTTCATGGGTTTTACAGTTCAAAAGTTACCAAAGCCGTAATGGATTTTTTTATAAATTTTCTTTCTTTGATACATATCTATTGTCATGAAGCTATATTATTTTTTGAGGTGTATATACATACCATTTATAATTTTATATCCTGAATATTGTTATTTTACTTATATTTTATGTTTCATATAAATTTATTCTTTTTTGAGGATTATGATTCAATGTTACCAAATTGGTAAGATTTTTATGTTCCAATATCATTTTTTATTAAGATTTCTTATAATTATGATTCCAAGTATGACATATTATGATCTATCTATTAGTAAAATCAAGAATTTTATTATTCTCTGGTATTTTTCTGAGAATATATTTTCCATTCATTTTTCTCTCTTTATATACCTAATAGTTGAAAATAACATTTTTAAGAAAATTTGTCTTTATTTATCTCTTTAGTGGAAAACTAATTTTTCTTCTAAAAAAATGCTTTCTAAAAGTGTTTTGGAAAATTTATAATTCACCAAATAATTTTTTGAAGGAATTTTAATCCATGTATGATTTTTTTAATTTTTATAATATTAATATTCATATCATTTTCCAAATAATTCATCATTGGATTTCACAGAAAATATGAAAGGAATCTTTTTTTAATGGTTTTGGCATTAAAAAAATTTCCCTCCCTCATGAAAATTATTTTCTTCCATGACTTAACTATATTCATGCAATTTAATTTTCAAATAAAATGTTTTCAAAAATGTTTTATACTTTAAAACACATTTATCATTGGTGGAAGGATATTTTACAAAGAAAATTTTTAAATGATATTATTGATTTATTAATATATTTTAAAATTTTATTTTCAATGAAATTTATTTCTAAACATTTACTTAATTTTTAGTCTTAAAATTATATTTCAAATAAAAAGTTATTTTTCTTAAGAAACCATCCATGCATCCTTTAACAATTATTTTCCTTCTATGATGACATCCATTGATGTTACCTATTCATTAATGGGTATATGATCTAAAGATACCATTATTATTCATTCTATGAATGGTTTATGGTTATGATGGAATCATGTTTATGAAACCTGATTCTTTTCATAGGTTACTCTATGATTAAATGATTAAATGATTATCAAACCTATCACTTTTCTATAGATTATTATATGATGAAGTGTTTATAAACCCATTCCATTTCATTTATTTTGACATAATGAATGTTTTATGATATTCTGGAACACATATGTATGATTCTCATTATGTGATGGGTGGGTCCTATATCTCCCTCTAATTAATTGGGTAAAGAGTTGCATCTCATGTGATAAATCTGACTAGAATGTGGAACGATCCCATATTAGTAAGATATTTTTTCTACTATGATAGTCTTTGGAGCGAACCTTGACTACTATTAATGTTTGAGGAGTGAAACCATTTCATTATTATTCTTTTTATGTGATCTTAATAATGATAGAAATAATTTTCTACATTTTTTTATATGCTAAAATTTCATGTCTTCTACCAATGTTAAAATCTCTGGGCTCATGTTATTCTATTCATTTGTGATTCATTTATTATGAACTATAAGGATTAATTAAATGTCTTAAGATTATGATATTTGATAAAAATGTATTGTTTTAGAATTTAAATATCATGTTCTCATACCATTATGATCATTTCATTCTTATGTGATCATTCATATCTCAGTTTATTACCCTTAATGAGAATATGAACTCACCATTTCATATGTTTCCTTTCCCCATCTTATGAAGAGTGGTTCTAAGTGGGATATTTTCTATGAATATTACTAAGGGGGAAGATATTTATGGTAGATGTTAATGATATTTCACCAAATTAGAATATTGTGTACCTAGTATCAGAATACACTAAAATATTATGGTCCTTAGGGATTTCCTTTTGTAATGTTTTTAATATTTATAAGAAATATGTAATATATTTGTATGGAAATAATGGGATACTATATTTAAGAACCTGGTTCTTCTCTTTGAGTTATGAGCTTCTTCTTTTCTCTTTTCCTTAAGAGTTTTAATAAAAATATGGAAAATGAAAAAAAATACTAAATTTTGAAAGTACACACCATGTAATTTTTCCACACGTAGTGTACTTATAGCCGTGTATGGGATGAGTACACGTGGCGTGTAGCCTTATCGGCAACAAAGGGTATAAGAACTGACTACTCACCGTGTAGTGGTCCTTTACACGCCGTGTAGTTAGTCAGCATGCCAAAACAGTAAGGCGGTGGAGCAGCTGCCAGCTGGGTGACAATACACGCTGTGTACTCAAAAGTACATGCCGTGTACTCATGTCAGCAAGTGAACAGTGCCATGCCGATGGGAAGCTGCCAGGTGAATAGTTAAATGAAAGGAGTATACGCCGTGTACGTGGAAGTACACACCGTGTACTTTGTTTTTCTGGATTAAAATAGGTAGTAGAATCCTCATTTGACAGAGGAGGCATTTGAGCCGTTTTGGAGCCAAAGGAGGAGTCTGAACCTTCGAAGATCCGCCAGGTGTTCTTCTAGAATCCGATTCCACTTCGGACGATCTCATTGGAACCGAACGGGTAAGCCCTCTCTTATCCTAGCGTGTTTCTTAGTTCATCAAAAATCCTATCAAGACACTATGCCACATTTTTAGATCTGATTGACAACTAAGATTTCTTAGTTCATCAAAAATCCTATCTCACATCGAATAAAGGTCATGATAGAGGCACAATATACGTATCAAGACACTATGCCACATTTTTAGATTACTCCTTCCCCATCCCTGGTACTGCCTAATAATAGATTCTATGGGTGTGATCTATGCCCATTCTAACTATGGTAATTTGGCCTTAGCTATGCATGGGCTCTCCCCCGTGTGCTCCAGCAAGCATACACACAACCCAGCATGTGGCCAACTGGCTGGCCTAGCGGTCTTCCCTTGGGTACCACCGACCTTAAGTCATGCATATTCCATTGAATGAGTCTAGTTACCTAGCTTGGTTGTGTTCTATATTTTTTTGGTATGCCACTTAAAAAAATATCAACATAAAATGCATTGCCCCCTTTGAAAAATCATGCATGGCCACCATTGTGCTTATAACTCATATACTCTTCCACACTCTCTTCTTCTTCCTATCTTAAACCACCATAATTAATCTTCTATTGTTTTTGTAATATGAATTCCAAATCACTTCAATCATGATCAAATAGATGATACATTATTTTTGTAAACAATGTGTCACCTTTGACACAATTTCATTGAACTAGGGATCATTGTAACAATTATCTAATTTAAACAAAAATTATGAATTTCCTAATCATGAAATCCAATGAAGTAATTAGATAAAAATTATAAATTAACCATTACTTTAACAAACCTCCATTATATTTGGATTTGACTTTCGAGCTCCTTATTCATTGTGATGAGTATTGACAACTATTGACAACCAATACAACTTATTAAACAAATGTGGTCCCAAAATTGTCTCTATAGTTCTCATAGTATCTTCTAATTCAGTCACATGACTACATGACTATTAATAGAATCGAGTTACCATACCAACATTAGATGATCTCATGTCACTTAATTTTTCATAATTTTGTGATATTTCTTGTGTATTTATGTGGTACAAGAGGTCTTTATGAGAAAATATATTCGTGAGTCTTATTATATGATTGCGAATCCCTTCATGATTCATGTGATCTACATGAGATTTCCTGAGTTATGCATTTTTTTTTGATTTCCACTTGTCTGACATATGATTTTATATATAGGGGAGATATATTGTAGATATTGTCACAATTTATGTAAGACTTCAATGATATTGGATAAAGTAGTGATGGATCACTATGATGTTGTTATATCATGTTTGGATGCAACATACCTCCCTATTGTTGGGTCATTTCAGATGAAACAAATAAACTTGATTGGAGTGAGACCTATGTATATCCCATTTCATATTTTCTTCCCCTCCATGTGGTTGTTCCTAATAATGAAACTCCCTTTCCTTCACCGTAGTCATATATCATATCTCTCTATTGGATTATAAAATCCCATAATAGCTTTCAACTGAACATCTATCATGTATTGCATTTTTTCAACAGGGGATCATGCAGACGAGCATTTTCTAACATTCATTCCCATAGAAATTAATGAGAACATTTGTGAACCTGATTCATATGTCTATATGTACCCTTATAAAAATAAGTGTAGGTTCCTATCAAACCCACATGGAGAATCATCTATCCTCCCCTAAATAAATATTTTAGAGTTTAGTCACTTTACAAGAACCTTTATTTTTAGACCCAACCCATCAAGAAGTAGATATGGATAATTTATTGGTTCAGTTAGACCTGATACCTACTAAATATGTTCTAATGGTAATTCCATTTTATCCCACAAAGGAAGATTCTCTTTTGGAAGAGAATGATATAGGTATCAATTCAGTTACTGGGTTATCCTTGGTGAAGGAATGTTTTAGAGAAGGTGGAAACTTCTTAATGAAATGGAAACACTATTCACTATGTGAAATGTCACCTATCATTTTTTTATTATAGTACCCAAGGGTGGTGAGAGAAGTATGTATTTAGAGAAATAAATGGTGGTTCCACTAATCCACTCATAGTAAGAAGGTTTTTCCTCCTCACCAGAGGATGGGGTCGGGGAAACAAATGTTTCCAGTGACACAATAGATAAATAAATGTTTCTAACATCAGTCATATTTTTTTGGTTACCTGATGATATCATGTCATTTATCCTTTGACTGATAAACCCTTGTCTCATTTATTATAGTTCCTTTGACCTAGTGCTCATAATTTCAGGTTTATGGTCATTTGGAAATTCTTACGATGTAGTCAGCCAACATTGAAGCTAGATCACTTTGTACTTCGTCAAAGATCATGAGCACAAATCCCTCACTTATTGACTTAATACCTTAATATTTTCTTATTACCAGGATGGACCTAGGTCAGGGTCTAGAGTATGTGTCAGTTTACCAGTCGATGCAGTGATTAGAATGGAGGGAGATATAGACCTCAGTTTTAGAGTCCCCTTTAAAAGGGCGGGATGAACTGATTTGTCACCTTCGATTTTTTACCACCATTGGTTATTAGGGTTTTGAATATACCTCCATTAATGATTATTTGGAGAAGGTGATATCTTAGTGAGAGAAAAATAGGGCCCTTTAGGTAGGGTTAGAAGTAGTTGAGGCCATCTCTTTAGTAAATACATGATGGGATGAGGCCTTGAATAATGATTCCCAGTATGCAGTGGAGGAGGCTTCTACTCAAGAGGTGATCAACATATGTAAATTTGAAATTGACTCTCTCCAATATGTAATTAGTCATTTTTAAGAATATTTATCCCAGTTTAAACATCCACATCAGATATCAAAAAAGACCGCGCTAGAGAAATAGGGGCTCCTTGACATGGAAAAGAAGGGAAGTCTCGATGATGTTACCAAGGAATAGGATTTGCATCATATTTTGGAGGAAAAAATCAAACATGATGATCAATTATTCCAGGATATTACTCCAGGGATAAGAAGTATACAGAGCTAGAGGACTCCTCTCATCATATGATGTAGTGGGATTTTAATTTCACAACTTTTTCTTTTCTGGTATACTTATGGGGGAGAATTAGATATGTTGTGATACTTATTTATCCATGATTATCAATTAAATTATCTCTTATAATTTATAAATTATTGTAAATTTGTCTCTCATTCATGATGGTCATGATATCTCATTGACTTGATATTGTATGAATCATCATAGGTACCCATCCTTTTCATAATATTAGGTTAACCAAAACGTCTGGATTTAAATGTTTTAAACTATATTAGATTTTCCTCTAGAAACACTCACGAATGACCATGAAACATGAGATTCAGTATTGATTTATCTACTCTAGTTATCTTAATATTACATGAATCAAAAATATAAATTGGGTAGAGTACATATATCTCATAGGGAAATGATCTTTATTTTTCCAAATTCAATAGACTTAGGAAGAATAGAATGATTTATTGGGTCCATATGGCATGAGTCATTGGTTTTATATCTTTTCATTCATATTTCACAATTTTTTTCTTTTGATTTATATAGGGAAATACTTAGTGGGAATAGACTCTGAGTTTTCAAGATTCCCTCTTACAGGTATTTAACTTGAAAAGTTTTTAACTCTCCCATTATTCCAAACTAAATAATTTTTTCTATAGTTTATGTTCTTATAGATCATAAATTTTATTGCTTTAGTTTTATTGTAATTTAGATCAAACCTTATATTTATGTAGATTAAGACCTTTTAGTTCTGACCATTTATTATTTTAGTTTAGGGTCTTTTAGTTCAAACATTCTATCACTGGTGATATATTTCTTGGGAAGTAATGTTCTCTATGTATTTTAATGTCATGTTGAAAGGATATAAATATGATATGGAGGTTACCATATTGTTTTTAGGACTTGATTTCTAAATAAGAAATATGGGGCAGAAAATCCATGGATGAATGAAAATTCCCTAGGGTTCCATGATTATTTGTATCAGGATTGGAGTTCCTTTCTAGTAATGATAAGAAGTCTCTTTTTGGTAGGTAAAAGATCTTATGTGTCGGTATCATTGTCAAACATAGGTTACTCCGATATTTTACAAGGTCCAATGATGATTTACGAGTATGTTATTGGGGGAAGGCAGAAATATTTGGAAGTTGAGTCCATCTAGATAGATGGGATATGTGTTGAGTAAGTCATAACCCAAATATATGACTAAAAGAATATGGAATGGGGCACAGATTCTAGGGATGACTCATAACACCCTAATGTTTTGTGTTCTTCCATAGTTTTAACAAGGATCTTGAGGATCATGGTTTTTTTCTGCAAGGAGGGAACAACTCTAGTTGGTAGGTCTAAGCCCTCCCTCCTTGATAGCATGGTCAAACAGAGGGCTACCCACCCTTTTCCAAGGGCCATGAAATATTTATAAAGACTCATACATCTAAAAAGTGATATTTTAAATAGATAAAAATCTATCTACTAAGGGTTATCACATACCAGTGATTCTTATCTCTTGATTAGTAAGATCAAGACCTACAAAATGTGGTTTCGATTCATGAGGTGTGGCATATCAAAAGGATCAGGAATGGAGTGTCACATACCTATTGTATGAAAGGGTATAAAAAAATGTGATATAACATTGAAAATGTCAAATTTTGTTGAATAGTAAAGTTATTGGAATTTTAAATCCACATCCAAAATACTTGGTTTATGAGAATGGAATAGGAAAATCTTTTCAGGAATGAAGCAAAATACCCTTAGGTGTTGAGTTTTTCTATGGTGATGTCAGGCTCAAAATAATATAAAATCATGTTCTGGTTAGTATGTATGCACCCTTATGCATCATTAGAATGGTCAAATAGATATATGTAATTTTCTTTATTAGGGAAATGAATGGTTTGTTGTTACATAAGGCCCTCTAATCACAAAGTGTGATTTATATAACTTTTATGATTAAAAAAGGATTTAATCTTTCTAAAATTTGTATCTCAACCTGGTGAACACGTTATCTTAAATAAGAGTTATGGAAAACCATTACTCCAACTTTTTCCTGGATCAATGGATCCAAAAAGCATGAATTATATTTTAATAGAGCCATAATGTGGACCCTATGAGCTTTAGGAATTGTTTATTTATCCCTTAATTCATTTCCTAAACTTTGGATATGAAGAGTTTAGAGAATGAGGAAATGAATTGTGATCAGTTTTCCCTTTTGAGGTCTTCAAACTGAAATGTTTTTTGTCACTTTATAAATTAGTTTAAGGTCTATTGGTTTGAACCATTTAAGGATTGAGCTTACGTTCATACTGATTTGTCCAAAGTGAAATTAGTTTATGGTCATGACACATACGGACCTAATATGAGGGTAATGTTACAACAAGAATATAATTAGAATACCCAAGGTCCAGAGTACTCTGACATCAATCTGAGAGGGATATAAAAATATTGCAAATCATGGATCTCGATTATTAGGTCATGGGTAATGATATGGGGAAATCATATCAGGGATGGCCTATAACACCCTAATTCACTATGTTAACCACAATGATGTCATGCTCACAAGAATCGTAAAGACTTTTATATAGGTACAAGATGTCTTTTTCTAGGTAGGTCTGAGCCCTTATGAATCAATATCAATTTCAAACTTAGGGATATTTATTCCACTCCCAGGATATGAAAGGTTTGTTTCAACATTTGGCACTCAAGACATGAAGTGTGATTTATGGGGTGAGGGGACTAAAAGATGATAAATCACACCATTCTCCGGTTGAAAAGGGTTATACATTTTTCGTCCTTTTATTAGAGATGATGATGGGTTATGGTCTGCAAATTTTAATGTTATGTTATGGGGATGTATCTATCACATAGTTTTAAAGTCATACGACAAGTAAAGTTTCATTTTAATTTATCATCATGTGGTAAGGATGTGGGAACCAATATTATAATTTTTAGCGATGACATTAGGGAAACATTTCAGTGAGAATATTTTATCTAACAATAGGATTATTAGTGTATGACCATATGTTGGGGCCCTTATCGCATAGATTTTTAATATTCTCTAAAGAAATTTATGTTTAAATGACTCATGAATAAGAAAAATGATATTTTATGACTCTAACCTCTTAAAATAAAATATTCTATTGTTTTTTTCCTGAAGTTTAATGACATCTGGCTATGGAATTCATTATGTATCTCATTGTAATTAAAATATATCCATACCTAGTTCTAGATTGTAGTATATTTTAGTGTCACATGGAGAGGACATAAACATAATATTTTAAAATCAAACGTTAATGATGAATGTTTCTCTACATTAGAGAAGATGAATTTAGAAGTTGGTCCAATTAATTGCATTCTGGGCATCACTATGTATCATGTGACGACATTAATCAATCCACACATAGTTATAGGATACTATTTACTTTAGTGTCATGTGGCGAGTACATAAAACTTGAAATTTAGAATAATATGTTAAGTATGAGGATCACTCAACATAAATAAATATCATGTATGGAATCAATAATGGAAATATAGGTGTCACTATATTTATTATAATTCCATGAATGAAGACACATGTATTTCTTGGTCCGGGATCCCTCATGTAGATCTGACTCACACATAAGGATTTGGGAACTTCATTTTTCTATTTCACCGATCTAGATCAAGTGTAGTGAATTTTTAGTCAGATGATTCTTAATATATAGTTTAATATCATTTGGTGAGTATGTATTCCGTCACATTTTAACTTTATGCAGCAAGGACATGTTTTGCACAATTTAACTTCATGTGGTTAGGAAACGAGACATTGTGAATTTTATCATCTTGCTAGTAGGATAACATTGTACAATATAATGGAATGTGACCAGGATGAGGACCATATAGATTAAAATCAGATGGTCATTATGTGATAGTCCATATAGTTTAATTCCATATGGTTAGGACATAAAAGATTTAATGGTAGATGTACTAGGTATTTCTTGAGAAACCTCGCATTGGTGGGGGTTTGATGTGATACCCATCTAGGGTGGCCAGTGAGTAAGCTCAACTATGATAGACCCTACGTATGATATAAGGACCATCCCATTTGAGTTCTTTATTTGGAGTTTCTTTCTTTATATTATTGGGGTTCTGAGAGCCAATACTAGTTCTCCTTGAAGGAACGAACATTGGAGAACTTTTTTATTCAAGGCTTGTACGATGCAATTTAGACGGACTTCTACATTGTATAATGTACCAAACAATTTCTCATTAATCATTTATATTTAATCCAACCGCATTTTTAATTTATCATCATTTGAGATTTGTATGAGAATAGATATTTGAAGAAAGGAAAAATAGACTTCTCTGGGAAACACTCCCTCAGTTCCTTACATCAATTAATATGGGATTTATTGTGTAGAAGTACACATAGTGGTACAGAAGGCACATAAAACGTAGAGGTTATTTTCTATATTGGAATTATTTTTTTTGTTTACAATATTCTAGATTATGTTTCATAGAGTCTTAATTAAGGCCTCTATTTATCCATTTTCAATTGCATGATATAAGAATGAATTATTAGACATGATGTTTTATTCCTGGTAATATTTCTTAAACTCCACAGAATAGAACCTGGTGTCATTTTTCTTCAATATTGTGTGAGGAACTCCAAATTAGGTGATGATATGTCACATCACAAATTTTTTTTATATTATTCATCAAAACTTACATGATGGGTGTTTGCTCATCCCATTTGGAAAAGAAGTTGATATTATTATATATATAACTAAACTTCTTAGCTATTGATGGGGAATATGACCCCACAACATCCATTCCCTATATGGATAACTGACTGAATATTTATATGTATGTACCAATTGTCTTGGTTGATGGATGAAGTTTTCATGAATTTTAAATGCATGAAATTTTGCTTCTAAATTCCACATATTCTTCTATGATGGATTTCAAATACTGACCGAGTCTCTTGAATTGGTATGAGAGCCTAGTCCCCGACTGATGAGCACTATAAGGGCCTACATAGATATCTTCCATGAAAGAGAGAATATCTATTTTTAATATGAAGTTGAATAAGATTCCATCATAACCTCATTTGTATTGGTCTTTCTGCTCATTTGACCCATCCTAGAGGATAATTTTCATTGCTTAGTGTCCAATATTTTCACTTCCTACTTGATATATTTGGAGTTTCCCTTTTGGTGATAATAAACTATGGGTTCCATCCATGTAGGGTAGGATATTGGTGTTGACCTGATTGATTTCATCTGTGTTGCAAGCAGTGACCGACGAGGCTATCTTTTGGTGTGTGATACAGAAAATCGTTTCCTCCGGATTTGGGTCATCCATGACTATTTCTAAATTATCTTATGTATCAGCACAAGAATTCTGGAATTGGGGAACATGATATAATGTTGGATCAAAAGGGAAATTTTCCATTAGTCCTCTTATGTATCCAGTGAGAGGGGAATGTACTTTTTCTATATAATATTCACCATTGATCTTATTTATTAATATATATGAATCCCCTATGATGTTTAGGTATAGAATATGAAGTTTTATTACTAGTTTCAAGCTATTAATGAGAGCCTAGTATTTATCCTCACTATTCATTCATCTTTTAAATAGTGAGAAAGAGTAGGTAAAAATATCTTTTTCTGCAGAAAAAATACAATCCCTAATCCAAACTGATTGAGCTTCAATTTTTACAATCTATTTCCAATAGGTCTCTGGGAGGTGGCATCAAAAATATATATCCCATATCTAGGGAGTGTGATGGGTTTATAAATCCTACTCATATAGAAGTTTTGTGTACACAGGTGTACTTATCAAAGTGGGATGTGCTTCAAGGAAATAATCCAGGTCTAATCATTTAACTAAATTCTATGACACATCCTAAATGGAATATTGTTTTAGAATGACCTCCCATCTGGACAAAATCTCATTCAACATGAGAAAACTTAGGATTTACTTGATCGGATCAACATGATATAATAGGTAGAATTTGTGGTGATACATGTAATGGATCATCTTTTTCACTATGAAGATGAGAGTAAGACAATTCTTCTTAACATCAGAGTATCATGTCTTAGTACCTAGTATCGTTGGACTGAGGTAGTATAGATTTTTCCCATTCCTCGAACCATTTTTATAAATGAGTTGAGTTCTAAGTGATTATTCCATGCTTGCCACAAATAAGATAATTGGATTTCCTTACACAAGAAGCATCAAGACCGGTGGGTGCAATAGGTACTTCTTGAGGCTATTGAAGGATTTTTTAAAGTCATCATCCCATCTATTGGAGAATCCCCTCTTCATTATATTGGTGAATGGGAGAGAATTTATTGCTAGTTTGGCTATGAAAAGTCTAATGTAGGTGAGGTTCCTTTAGAACCCCCTCGGTTCATTTAGATTATGAGGGGGTGAAATTACCATGATTGCATTGGTCTTTTTGGGGTTGACCTCAACT
This sequence comes from Viscum album, assembly GCA_963277665.1. Taxonomy (NCBI): domain Eukaryota; kingdom Viridiplantae; phylum Streptophyta; class Magnoliopsida; order Santalales; family Viscaceae; genus Viscum; species Viscum album. Next base: position 811,620,735 of record OY728135.1, read on the forward strand.
CCATGGTGGCATACCAAAAAACCAAGGAACATCCCTAATGTTTCCCTGAAAGTGAATTTAAATGGATTCATCTTCAGACTATATTTCCACAACATGTAGAAAAATATTTGAATATTTGTGATGTGATCACTTCACTATTGATATTTGATGCCTATTTCATTGAAATAAAATTCAGATATTCATCCCAATAATGGATTAAATATATGATTCGTGGTGTTTTTATAATTAGTTCTATCATCCTTTATCCCAAATTAAATGGCTTGATAGAAAAATATCACCTTCGGTGTTCTGAAGGCATTTCCTTCCTCATATTCAGGGGCCAAATTTATGAGATTATACCCTAGATACCCAACCATGATGGAAAAATTTTGGAATCTAGCAATTTCATAGATAAATAGTTTTATTTTTGTTAATGGGAAGTCATCTTTGGGTATGTGTCAAATAAGGTCTATGAAATTGATGCAGACCCCAATCTTCCCATTATTTTCGTGGATGGTGATGATGTTCACAAGACAACACTATTATTTGAATTGTTAGATTAAATTGGATTTTCTCAATTTGTCAACTTATACCAATACCGTAGTATCATTAATGGGGTGTGTCTTCCAGACTGCATGCTTAAAGCCTCGTTGGATAACAAGAATGTCACGATGGTATATATCCACATCTAGATTTAGTTGAGGCATTATTATATAATTCCAAGAAAACACATATCTATATTTCTTTCAAAATGAAATATACATCTATTGATCCTCTAGAGGCATGGAGTCACAAATCAATACAAGTATTGTGTTTTATTTTTTCCCAAATTTAACTGAATGAGATCATCAATGCTGGTAGAGATGAATTCCTAAAATGTGGGAGTGACATTGCAGGGGTCATTCTCTTCTTCTTCCACATATGATTATGTGGAGGTATTTTAAGATGATGTGAGAAATATTAATGAATATGTGTCACTATTAGGGTGATAGAGGTGATGGGAATATATATTTCCATCCTCTATGGCTAGATCCATTGTAGAGAGATTCCAAAGTTTATGTTATATTATACATCCCTGGGGATAGAAGGATCCTGTACATTTGGGATTCAGTCAAAATTCCTAAACAAGATAAATGGGTGGCACATATTCACGGTCGAACACACTCTAGGAATGTCCAAAGGTAATCCCCAATCCATTTGGGTTTCCAATATACATATTTTCATCCACCATTAGTTTTTTTCCATTCCTTAAACTACCCTCAACATGTTTTTCATAAAAATTCTCGAAGGTGTAATTTTTTACATGTAATAGGTTTAAATTTCCATTAATGGTGTATTTCATACACTAATGAAAACTTAAAGGTACAGTCATGTGCTTTTGGATCCAAGTTCTTATGAGTAGAACATTGAATGTGGTGTCTTTATGGATAAGCATAAACTCAACATTATATGTTAGGTCCCAAATCTGAATTTTGATTGGGATCTTCATAAGAGGTCTTTACTCCTGCTTATCATACCCTTAAATGGTATGATTTATTGAAGATAAGACCCCTTCACAATACCCAAAATGTTGAAGGTTTTGAAGAGGGATGAGGTTTATTTTGAGACCATTATCAATCAGGGCCCTTCAAATGTCGACATTATCGAGTCTGACTGAAAAATAAAGGGTTTTTATGTGTCACTAGATGACATAATCATGATCATTGGATTTGAATGAGATGATGGAATTTCAATATGATATAATAGTCTCCCCTATAAAACCTCTAATACACATACTTTTATTTATAACTATTTTGGGATTTATAGGGATTCAATGGGTGCCTTTATTATTTATTTTGGAAGATGAAGCACATCCATGATTGAGAGTTTGGTTCGGAAAACCTCCATCTATTTCAGAATTTAATAATTTTTTGGTAGATTTTAGCGCTTCCTGAGGTGGGGTTGGTCCATATTATGTGGTTCAGGTGATGAATAATTCAAGGTGTATGATTCTTGTGCTCATTCAGAGGTGGAGGGAGTATCTTATGTCATTGGCATAGGTCATTAAATCCTTACCCATTGTCTACATTGATCAGATAATTACACCCCCACTAGGCTGTCATGTTAGAAAACTAGGCACGGGAGACCACTAGAGAGTTCTAGGACACCTCCAATTTGTTTTTGTTATTTATGGAGTGTTTTCCCATGGGAATAAATTTCATATATTTCCTCTATAGTGAAATGATAAAAATATTGTGTCTAACCACATTTGTGTTGTCCCCTGTATCCACGACTCGTGCACTTATGACCTCGGGCTCCCTGGTCAGGTACAATAAACTCATACTTGGAGGAATATTCATCATTATATAAGGGTTCTTCCATGTCTTTTGATTTAATATAACCAAATATATCTCTTTATAAAATTTGGGTTCCTTTTTATGGGGTGGTACCAGTGCATTGGATGTTGTAGGGAATAAATAAGTAAGAGTTTGGTCTTATGTCAGTGATGAATATGACTCATCCCCTTCTATCAGTTTCTATTTCTTCTGGTCGCATTCACATCTAGGGGTAATATTTGATGTCTCCTCTCTAGGATACATGACAGTTATGGGTCTGTGAAGCTATTATCTTAGGGTGCATGAGCTCTGTTAACTATCTTTTGAGTCATCTATTTGTCGAACATCCAACCGGGCATAACTAGAACTTTTTTCTAATCACCATCATTTTCTAGTCAGCCGATAGTTATGCAGTCCACCTGACACTGGGGAGTTATCCAAAATTACTGATCTATAATCTACTATGATTTGTAGGATGTCTTTTAAGACAATCGAATTTGGGATGTTATGACCCAACCTCCTATAGATTGGGTAGTAGTTGGGATGGTTAGTGAGGTTGACCTCATTAGGATTCTCGGGCTATGGTGGATTGATAATGTTATTATCCATGATTATAAGGAACTAAATTCAAACTTTTTCATTTCATAAAGAATATTATTTATTCAGTTATTCCTCAAATCCCATTTCACCTGATATCTTTTTGGTTCTGGCCAAAGGCAGTTTTTATCTTTCTACCATTAAATAGGAGGTCTTGGGTGGTTTTGGATCTTCCTAGGCCCTCAAGTGGGAACTACTACTATTTTGAGGGTAACAGTGGTAGTTTATTCCTTGTATAGACTTTCCCCCTATGCTTAGGGAACGAGTCGAGACTTAGATCGGGTTTGCTGAATGGAATCTAACGAAACATTGTTCCATTTCTACAAACTCACAAAATCCACCTAGGTATTTCATTAGGATCAAAGGTTTCTTCAAATCACCTCATTGATCTTTATCACATATCTATTGTAATTTCTATTATGATATAGGGATGTTGAGAGAAAAATTAATACATTTCCATCTTTCTATAAATCCATACACCCTCTAATTTTTACATTGCTTGCATTTTTTTAGGTAAAAAATCATCACATTCCTCAATGAGTTTCTAAAATAGAAAAGTAATTGATAATGATGGTTTCCCCATCCTGAAACAGATCCTACTAGAATCCTATTGTACCCAACAAAGTATGGACCTATAAAATTCTATAAAAATACCTCACCTTGGTCACCTTTCATTGATCTCGACGAATGGTCATAAGACCACATCAGGATAATAAGTGTATGAGATTTTGTTTTGGATACCTCATTCCATTGAAGGAGGATAGTATTAGATTAATGAAATTGGGCCAATGAAAAGATTCATCCACACATTTGAGATATAGATTTTTCTCATGCTGCATAGGTTCGGGTCACCATTCCATGGCTTCTATTCGAGTAGCTAGGGACTTGATGGTGTTGAGGAGTTTCATAGGTACTTCTATTTGAGTATCCTCCCATCAATAGTGAGTTAAAGGGGTTTTATAAGGTGTCAATATTTTAATTTCATGCTAATGATAAATTCACACTAAGACTGAATGGTCACCCTGTCCCGGGAGTGGTTGTCACCGTAATAGAGAGAAATAATGATCTTTTTGAATCCCTCATTTATGTAGACTAGTATCATGGATCTGGTGTTGATCTAATACATAGATTTTTCTCTTTTTCGTGTATTGGCTTTAAGAGGGAGAATATTCATGTTTTCCTATAGATGATACATAGGGGGAATGATTCTGCTTAGTAGCTCCCCATTGAGTTGCTTGAGAGTTTGTATCTCATTCTCATATTTTTTTCAACTTCTCCTCCCAGGATGAAATATCAGATCGCTTGGGATGTGATAGGGATTTAGTCATGCCTTTACATATATCATTGGTAGTTATATACTATAGATGTTGTAGATCGATGTTCAGAGGCACCAGTTTTTAGAGCATCCTCATGTTTTGGGAGTGTACCCTTATTGGGTGTATCCTGATCCTCCTTTTGGGGCATATTTTCCCTTTTTCTTCCCTCAAAATTTTCATTATGATACTTATTATCTGTTGTGTTGATGGTTATTAAATTCATAGAGGTTTATTATGAAACATTTGTTCTCCCATAACTCTCGCTGCAACAAGATGATTCTGCACTGCCTGTATTAGGGTTGTTTCTTAAACCCATGGCCAAATTTGATGTCTTTGGAGTGTGAACCCATTAGAGTTTTATTTCCTTCACTATCCATTAATCCATTCTTAGTCCGTGAACAATTTTCTTGAGGGTGTTTCTAGATGTTTTCTCTAAATGGTCCCAGAATAGAAGGTGTATGTCTTATGGCGAGGGGAACATATGGGATGTTGACCATAAATATTTTCCACAAAAATGCATAGGACTGATTCCCTCTATGATGATGATGATGACGATGAAGAAAATTATATGGGCCACAATTTTCATTGATTGATCCTTTTTTTAGGATCAAATGATTCCATTAAAGGATTTCATGATTCATGGGATAAATTTTGAGATATAAATTCCCCTAGACTAGTGGGATTGTGTTTATATGGAAGCACGTTTGATTTTCCCAAGACCCTGTCAAGGGATTATGAACATGGTGATGGAGGATGACATAAAAATTTCCCCATCCCAGTGGTATGGCGTTTGTTTTTAGTTACTATGGACATGACATGGATATTCTTTAGGATTTATGATCTGAGGGATGGAGGTGGTTGTAGTTATTATCATGCACCTGTGGTCTGGGTTTGCTCCTAGAGGACTACTATGGATGCTACTATTGCCTCATATTCAATATGATGCATTAATTCTAGTGTAGTTGTTAGATGCCATGGAAGTCCACCACTACTACAAAACATTACTTTAAAAGAAATATAAATGGCTTTTATTAGTGCTAGAAAAGTGCCCACCATTTAATCATTGTTAAAAGCTGAAGACAATTTTCAGTGTCGAAAAAGAACTGATAAAGGGGTAATTTATCTACACTGAAAAATCACTCATAAATAATAGCTTATTGATGGCTTCGAAAAGTGATGATAAAGGATCCATTTTTCAGCACTTATAAAAGGGTTGATAAAGGGCTTTTATTAGCTATTTTACAAGCACTGATAAATGTGTCCTTTACTAGTGCTATTAAATGTGTTGATAAAAGGACCTGTTGTAGTATAATCATACAGAACACTATAATACCATTGTAGTGTTCTATAACAGCACACTACAACACCATAAACACACCATATATAAAAAAACAAGTCCAAATACAGAATTTAAATGAAATGAAATTTATAATAAAAATACCAAGGAAAAACACTACATTATATAAATTTCAAACATTGGTTTATATAATTACATAAATTAAAATTATTACATACATTAAAAAAATCATAACTATCAATGTTACCATGATTTTCATTGACTTTCTTTATCGAACTTCAAAAGTTTCTTGAGTATTTTTGAACAAATCCTTTCAATTTCAAAAAAAAAAATCTACATATATAAGAAAATAATTATTATGAGTAATACTTAAAAGAAATAAAGTAACCATAAATATGAAATAATACATTAATTATATGTATAATTATTTTATTATGAAAATATCAATGTTTCCTCTATGATTGAGTAGTGGAGGGAATTTAAAGGAAATTAATAAATGTCAACACTACAAGAGAGAACAATTTTGTGGGAGAAGAAGCCTTTGGATGTTTTGGTGTTGAAAGGGATGAATGATAGATAGAGCACCCCAACTAGAACAAAAGGATCCAAATGTATAAGAAAAAAATTATTATGTGAGTAATACAAAAAGAAGTAAATTTAAAATACATATAAAACAATACATTTAGTCTATGGAAAGTGATTTTACTATTAAAAAATAAATATTAACTCTATAATTGAGCAGAGGTAGCATCATTTATCTTCCTCTAAAGGGAATGTAGGTAACTTCAAATAAATTGATAAATGTTACATTATAGGAGTGAAAAGGATTCAAGGGAGAAGAAGCACAGAAGTTGGATAGAGAACCCCAACTCAAAAAAAAGAATTAGACTGTATAACCAAATGATTATTATGTGATTAATACTAAAAATAAACCAATTAAACATAAATATGAAACAATACATTAATTCTTTGAAAAATTATTTTACTATGAAAACATCTAAATTACCTCTATGATTGAGAAAATACAACATCATTTCTATTCTTTCAAAGGCATGACACATGGGCAGAAATCTTTCAAAATAAACAATCTCTACAAGGAATAATGAAAATTAAAGAAATGGTACATTATATAATTTTTTGTTAAAATAAAAAAATTATATTTTAACATTACCAATGCATCTATGGAAAGGGTTCCCTTCATAATAGTTTTTTATTTCAATGGATGAGTAACATCATTATGTGCAGAATAAATTATCTTCATGAGCAGTGAAGCATTTAATTTATATTATGTTAATACATTAGAGAATATATAATATTACGAGGAAAACCCTAATATAATAGAAAACACTTTTACCTTCACATAGAACTCTATTTATTTTTTTAAATCTTTCATGGATTTTGTTAGTCTTTTGAGAATCAAAATACCCTTTTTATGGTCCTCTATAACATACATGACATTGTCTACATTGGGACTGACATGAATTGATTGTGATATCCCAATGAAATGGTCATCCTCAATTTAATTTTCATCTGAATCAACACTTGTTTTAGTTTCCAACAGGATAATCGGCCAATTATTGTGTGTTGTATTAGAGAAATAAAATACTTGTACTGCTTGTGATCCCATTATGAATTCCTCATCTATTTCCCTTTATACACTGATATTCACTTTCATAAAGCCCATTTCATCAAATTCCACTCCCTTGATGTTGTTAACCCATTTGAAATGAAAAAGTCACACATGAACTTTTTTATAATCCAACTCATATGTCTATTTGATAATTCCAAAATATGAAATATTTTAATAAATTGGATTACTATCATCGGAAATAGATATGTGCATCACATCAGCAACAAGTGTAACACCATTGTTTTCCATCATACTAAATTCATTGAGTTCTTCTATATAGAATGTATAACTATTGATTACAAAATGAGTGTAAGATTTAACATTTTCATTCAGTCGTCTATCAAGACATTGAAGTCATTCAGTAATTGAATTCTGATTTTTAGATAACTTCTCATAATTGTTTTCTCTGAACCATCCTATAAACCACTGATTATGTGTATTTGATATCCATACTTCATCCATTGATTAATTGAAATATCTATGAATTTCTTTGTGGGATTAAGGAATAGATCAAAATATTAACTATTATGTAATATGTAAATATGTGTCTTCTCCATCTTTTTTAAGGTAATGGTAACCACATATCTAATAGAAATCATTTTTCCCATTAGGTATTCACTGTGACAAGACATTGGGAGACTGTTAATTTCAACATATTATAGGTAATCGATAGATAATTCAACAACTTCTTCAATAATATATCATTATGTAATACAACCTTATTATCAACTTGAATTGTTGACATACCATTTTAAAATCTTCATATACCATTCAATAGGGTACATCATTCTGTAATGGATATGACCACATAGTTTGTAAAGACCCGTAATTTTCAAGGAGATTTTTTTCTTAATTTTCTTTGGAATTTTACAAGAACGCAGTTTCTGACGGCACCTGATTCCGAGGCCCGGTGTGCCCGTAAACTTTTTTCGAAGTTTGGCTCGGGTACGTTCAGTGAACGAACGAGCGGGTTTTTCTAACTTTTAAACCAGTGCCCGGAATCAAATTCTGAGGGCACCAATGAAATCGCAGCGCCGATATTCGCTTAGAAACGCCTCATCCGGAGTTGCGTTTACTCGGGTGTGGTTTTTAATTTTTGGGCTTAAAGTTAAGAAATAAAATAATTTTTTGACAACTTTATTTTATTTCGACTAAGCCACTTGGAAGCCACTTGAAGCCTCTTAAAGACAGCTTAACCTGAGTTGAACTGGATAGGATGCTATCCAGTAATATCCTACCCCCTTGGTAGGATATTTGTGAGGTGGGGCCCGCACGAGCCCCGCCGTTTCTTTCCACTAAGTAACACACCCGCGAAAACCCGCCATTATGAAAGTCAACTGGCGTGTTTTCTTAAATTCTTAATAGACCATTTAATTGGGCGGTTTATTTCATAAATTAAATGAGCTGTTTCTTTCGTTGAATTAATTCAACGAATTGATGGGTCGTTACTTACCCGTTTTCGTTTGTTGGCATAATAATAAAATAAGACCAACCTATATTTTGGAGGATTACTCGTTTAGAGGAGTTCTTGAACCTTCATCCTCCTTCGCGAAGAACACGAAGAACGCGAAGAATGCAAAGAACGCCGAACTCGGGAATCGACGACGCAATGCTGTGATCCGCGACGCCGACGTTCCCTTCCTGCAACGTTCTTCTGCGAAGTCTCTTCCCCCGTGACGGATCTTCGATCGACTGCTTGAGGTAAGAGTCTTGGACTTTCTTTTTAATCTCCTTTGTGGTTCTTTACCAAAAAACGGATTTAATTAATTAAATTTAATCTGTTGTTCTTGGTCCGTTGAGTTCGCCGACTCAACACCGGATTCCGCGACGACGCGACGCCTTTCCGCGACGACGCGACGATCCCCTCCTTCGCGACGATCAATTCCGCGAATAACGTGCGTTCGACGATGACTTCGAGGTAGGGATTTTATTTCTGGAATTTCCCCTTTTTCCCGTGTTATTTCCGTTCAAGGATGAAGAACCCGGACATAAGAACAATTTTTATTTCCCTTAAAAATTGTTGAATTCATGTGTTGATATTATTCCTCCCGTTGTTTATCACTAACGTGGAGGGTGCGGGCCAAACGAACATGGCCCGACGACCCTCCACCGTTCTTCGTTGTTATGCGGATTTGACGGGCAATGACGGAACGTGCCGCAATGGAAGTTTGATGATTCCGCAGTGAAGAACGGATCCCGAGAGGGACAACAGCGCAGACGAGAAGAAAAATGGGCCACCGGAGCGACTCCGGTGGCGGCGCGGGTCGCCGGCACAGCGGCGCCGGCGCCCGAAGGCGGCGGCGCCCGGCGCACCACCGGACGAGACCGCCACGGCACTAGCCGCGGTGGCGGCGATCGCGGGACGCGGCTGAAGCCGTGTCCGGGGCCAGGGAGACACCCCGCGGTTGTCCCGCGGGTGTCACGCGGGGGCGGCGGCTCCCCCCGCGTCACTCGGGACGCGGCTTCAGCCGCATCCGGTTGTCTGGACGACACCCCGCGGGTGCCGCGGGGGTGTCACGCGGGGCAGCTTCTCCCCCCGCGTCACTCGGGACGCGGCTTCAGCTGCGTCTGGTTGTCTGGCCGACACCCCGCGGGTGCCGCGGGGGTGTCACGCGGGGCGGCGGCTCCCCCCGCATCGGCCGCTCGGCCGAGCCGAGCTGGACCGGCCCTGGCCGGGCCAGACCGGTCAGATCGGGTCGGACCGGGTCGGACTGGGTTTGGCCGACCCAGGGGGGGTGTCGGGCCGGGTCGGCCCGGGACCGGACCCCCCATCCACAGACCCTTTTCATTCAAACGCCCGTAACTTGAGCTACGTGCCTCCAAACGACTCATCATCAGCGGCAACACGATACTTGGATCGAGAAGGTCATTTCGTTATATCGCACTCAAGGTTTTGGAATACTTTGAATTCGGCCGGGTTGGTTCGTACACGAAACCAACTGGGCCCTCGGAGCGAAAACGCTCATATCTTGAGCCACGGACGTCCGATTGACGTGCCGTCAGCTTTGTTGAATTCCTCTTTGTGAGACGGATCGTTTGGCATACTCCGCCCGAGGTTTGGATGCAGGTGGAGTACGGTCGGGTTGGTTTTGCCTTAAAACCCAACCGGGCCCCTCGGACGAAAAAGCCAATAACTCTCAGACCGGGCGTCCGATTGACGCGCCGTCTGCGACGTTGAGTTCCTGTTGACGATACGGAACTTTTGGATACATCAACTTCGGACTTTGTGTCAGTTGATGTATCAGCCTCTCGGCTCGGGGACTGGACCCTCCCGAACGAACTTACTGTGTGCGGAACCCTAGAGCTGGCTGCGACTGCTTCTTCGACAGCGACGACTGTGCAGAGATCCTCCGTGGACTCCGACGACGACCGTGCAGAGATCCTCAGTGGACTGCGGCGACAAATGTGCAGAGATCCTCAGTGGACTACGACGACTACTGCACTCAGCGATCTTGCGTGGATCAGTGCTACAGGTCCTGTGTGGGCCCGGTCCTGTGTGGGCCCGATCCTGTGTGGGTCAGCGCTCAGCGGTTCTGTGTGAGCCAGCGCCTACAGGTCCTGTGTGGGCCTGATCCTGTGTGGGTCATTGTGGGGGTTAGTTACCTATCGATCCTTTATGGGTCCAACGACTTAGATGGATCAGTGATCATCTTTATCGTCATCCGAAAAGTATACCTGTGTGAGCTGAATCATGTGCTACTCTCCTTTGTGGATTGTGTTGAGCTATCCTGTGTGGGTTTACTGTTTACTCTCCTTTGTGGATTGTGTTGAGTTATCCTGTGTGGATTTACTATTTACTCTCCTTTGTGGATTGTGTTGTGCTATCCTTTGTGGGTATACGTTGCTTTCCTGTGTGGACTGGGTTGTTCTTGGGCTCGGACGTTGGAGCCGAACGGGAATTGATGACTTAGGTATATGTATGGGCATATACCTAAGCCGTGTCAGACGTTACTTTGTGATTGTATCTTTCCTTTGTGGATTATCCTTTGTGGATTTCGGGTGACCTTCGGGGGTCTCGGGGTCCCTACTGAGTACCTTATACTCACCCCTACACGGGCTTTTCCCACACTACGTTGTGTTGATTGCAGGTGACGGAAAGTGCTGATCGTGTTGGAGGTGTGTGGAGCAGGACAGTACCTGGAGGTGGACCACTGGGCGGGACGTACTCGGAGCGGTCTGGTGGACCCGAGGAGCAGTGGAGCCTATCTGTACCCACCCTTCAGGTGGGACTTCCAGAGGACGACTCGACGCTATGGCTTTTACTTTTTAGTTGCTGTTTTTCTTTTCAGTTGTACTTTACAGTTGGGCTTGTATTTCCGGCCCCCTTTTACTTTCAGCACAGCTTGTACGGTTTTTACTTAGTGTTTACCTTTCTGCTTGCCTACTCTGTGGTACCTGTTTACTTTTCAAAGGCAATGCCTTCCCTTTTGTTGGGATTTACGCCTTGGTGCTAGTCGCCAGCCCCTGACCTATGGAAGGCTGGCTTGGGGTAGTCACGGCACGGGCCCCGAGGACGGGTCGTGACAAATTGGTATCAGAGGTGGTCGGTTCTACCACAGACTCTGATCTTTCTTCTATGTGATGCAATAATGTTTAGAGTATTGAGTGTGGTTTTCAGTCCAGGGAGTCCAGTGTTGGTGCGGCGGCCGACGTATCCGTACACCAGGGCCCTGACTTCTTATTTCTGATTTAATGCACGAAAACATTGATTGCATGTGTGCTTCAATTTTTCTTTGTGATTACTTGTGTCAGCTCACCAGGTATACTGTTCTGACCATGGCGCACTTGTTTCCTTTTCAGGATGGCCCGACGACAGCATCCAGCTAGGGTTACGAGAGTAGAGCACGACGACAGCCCACCGAGCGACGAGGCCTCGGTACCGGGCCCGTTGACTGTAGATACACTGGCGGTACCTTTACCCGCCGAGCCCCCGATGCTTCCAGCACTGGTAGCTGACGATGCACGACGCCTAGGAGCTCTACACGAGTTCCAGCGCCAGGGACCACCCAGGTTTTGTGGGGAGACGGACCCCCAGGCACCCGAGGACTGGCTGGAGGCAGTCGTCTGAGTTTTCAGGCTAGTGAGGACACCAACAGACCTGATGGTGATCCTCGCAGCGAGCCTTCTGCACGCAGCAGCAGGGCGATGGTGGAGCTTGATTCTCCAGGTACACGATGAGTCCTCCCTCATCTGGATGGACTTCGAGAGCCTCTTCCGCTCAGAGTTCGTCCCGACCACCCTCAGTGCGGTGCACATTCAGGAGCTTCTTCAGCTGCGGCAGGGCAGCTTGACGGTCACCTAGTACGCGGCGAGGTTCACCGACCTTTCTCGCTACTCGATAGATATGGTACGAGACCCCTTCTTCCAGGCCCGGACCTTCGAGCAGGGTTTGAGACACGAGATCAGGGCGTCGATGATCTCCCTCAGCATCCCGAACCAGGGAGGAGTGCTAGAGCGAGCCCTTCTGATCAAGAGCTTCTTGGCTGAGTCCACAGTGAGACCTACCGCAGGGCGGCAGATAGCGGAGTCTTCGGAAGCAGGTAGCCGACGGATGACTCAGGGTTCTAGGCAGACCAGGCCTTCCGGCAGAAGACCTCGGGACACTGGCTCCGCAGTGCGGGGCACACAGCGTGGAGCCAGTCTTTCGAGAGGCAGACAGTGCTACGAGTGCGGCGGGCAGGGCCACATCGCTCGTGACTGCCTGACCCGCCATACCGAGGGGCAGCAGACGGTGGAGGGGCCACCTAGGCAGAGGCAGAGGGTCGATCGTGGTGGTCCGCAGGGAGGAGGCGGACGAGGAAGAGGAGCTGGCCGAGCACCAGGTGGTGGGCGACGCTTTGAGGCTCTGCCGCCACCACCACTAGGAGGTCCGCCCCGACCACAGGGAGTTGGCGGGCAGAGACAGGCACAGCTCCAGGCAGCGGAGGCCTATGACCACGGCGCGCCAGAGATGATTCTAGGTATGATCTGTGTCTATTCCACCCTTGTTGCAGCTCTTATAGACACAGGAGCGAGTCACTCTTTCATAGCCACTGCCCTTGTTCAGAGCTCGGAGATTCCGACAGAGTCGTTGTCTCGATCCTTACGGCTAGAGACTCCTATGGGAGCAGACTCGACGATTACGCACTTGTGCCGACAGTGTGAGATTACTCTATGAGGCGAGAGCTTCAGCTGGGATCTTCTTGTAGCAGCATCGAGGCCTTACGACGTCATCTTGGGAATGGATTGGTTATCTACAGTCCATGCTCAGATTGACTACATTAGGCGCAAGGTGTGATGTGTACGCACCGACGGGAGCAGGTTCACCTTCACCGGCGAGAAGGGAGCCTTCGCAGCATAGGATGGACTCACGCAGAGGAGAGGACAGCCCATCACTCATCAGTTGGCTAGCCTCATCCTTGGAGCAGTTGACGTGCAGAGTCTTAGTTTTCCTACAGTGGTGGATCAGTATGCGGACGTCTTTCCCGATGACGTTCCAGGGCTACCTCCTCGCAGAGAGGTAGACTTTTATATTGATCTGTACCCCGGGACAGCCCCGATATCCACTCCAGTATATCGGATGGCCCCCACTGAGCTTCGAGATCTACGGGTACAGTTGGAGGACTTGCAGGGCAAGGGGTTCATCTGACCCAGTGTTTCACCCTGGGCTTCTCCGATTTTGTTTGCCAAGAAGGCGGACGGGAGCTTGCGACTGTGTGTCGACTATCGTCGCCTGAACCAGGTGACTGTGAGGAAAAAGTATCCGCTACCCAGGATTGATGATCTCTTCGATCAGCCCAAGGGAGCATGGTGGTTCTCGAAGATAGACCTCAGGTCAGGCTATCATCAGCTCAGAGTTCGAGACGAGGATGTGGAGAAGACGGCCTTCAGGTGTCGGTATGGCCACTATGAGTTCTTGGTTATTCCCTTCGGCGTAACCAACGCTCCAGTAGTGTTCATGAGCCTCATGAATAGGATCATACAGCCATACCTCGATCGATTTGTCGTGGTCTTCATCGACGACATTTTGGTGTACTCGGCCACAGAGGAGGATCACGCCTACCACATGTGGGTTGTACTAGACACACTCCGAGAGCACCAACTTTATGGAAAGCTCTCAAAGTTCCAGTTCTGGTTACGTGAGGTCCACTTCTTGGGGCACGTCATTTCTGAGGCGGGTGTTGCGGTGGATCCCGCGAAGATCGAGGAAGTGCTAGCTTGGGAGCCACCCAGGAGCGTGACGGAGGTGCATAATTTCTTGGGTCTAGCCAGATACTATCATAGATTCGTGCCGGACTTTTCCAGAGTTGCGGAACCACTCTCAGCTTTGACAAAGAAGGGTAAACCCTTCGTGTGGTCAGACAGATGTCAGCAGAGCTTCCAGGAGCTGAGACATAGATTGGCCAGCGCACCTATCTTGAGGTTGCATGAGGAGGGAGTTGGATACGTAGTCTACTGCGATGCATCAGGGACCGGACTCGGGTGTGTCCTGACGCAGGAGCGGGCCGTGATTGCCTACGGATCACGTCAGTTGAGGCCGCATGTGCAGAACTACGCTACCCATGACCTGGAGTTGGCAGTAGTGGTCTTCTCTCTGAATACATGGCGGCACTATCTGATGGGCGAGCGCTTTACAGTCTTTTCTGAACACCAGAGTCTCAGGTACATCTTCTCTCAGAAGGACCTGAACGTGAGATAGCGGTGATGGCTCGAGTTCCTCCAGGACTATGACTTTGAGATAGTCTATACTCTTGGGAAGGGGAACGTGGTAGCCGATGCCCTCAGCAGGAGGACGGGCATCCAGCTACTTGAGGAGGCGACAGAGCAACTAGCCGCTTTGCAGATATCCTTCGTGGATAGAGACAGAGTAGCCTTCCTTCAGTCTCTCACCGTCTCTCCCCCACTTCTGCAGCGGATCAGAGAGGCACAACGTGAGGATGCTGACTGTGAGACGCGGCGTGCGCAGATATCCTCGGGACAGAAACCTGATGGTTTCTCCCTTGGAGCAGAGCACGACGTCCTTTTCAGAGGACGTACCTTGGTACCAGTCGCTTTACGAGAGGATGTGTTGAGGGAGTTTCACACTTCTCCTCTGGCGGTACATCCTGGAGTGGCGAAGATGTACCATGATCTCAGACGATAGCACTGGTGGCCGGGTATGAAGAAGGTTGTGGCAGAGTTCGTTTCATGGTGCCTCACCTGCCAGCAGGTGAAGGAAGAGCATCAGGTACCAGCAGGCTTGGTACATCCCTTGGTGGTCCCAGAGTGGAAGTGGGATGGAATATCTATGGACTTCGTGACTGGACTTCCACGCACTTCCAGAGGTCACGACTCCATTTGGGTGATTTTTGACTGACTCACCAAGTCGGCAAACTTCTTACCCATCCGAGAGCAGGGCTCAGTGGAGAGCTTGGGGCGTCTCTACGTTCAGGAGATTGTACAGCTTCACGGTGTGCCATCGACTATCGTCTCCGATCGGGACGCTCATTTTACTTTCCGGCTTTGGAAGGGGTTGCAGGAGGCTTTCGGGACGGGGCTACGTCTGAGCACCGCCTTTCACCCTCAGACGGATGGTCAGACGGAGAGGACCATTCAGACACTCGAGGACATGCTACGCGCATGTGTCCTCGACTTTGGTCATAGCTGGGAGGACCACCTACACTTGGTGGAGTTCGCGTACAACAACAGCTACCACTCCACCATCGGGATGGCACCATACGAGGCGTTTTACGGCAGGCCTTGCAGATCTCCTTTGTGCTGGACAGACCCTGGAGAGTCAGCACTTGTGGGACCAGAGATGGTCCGGGCCACGAAAGAGAAGGTCCAGGTCATCCAGGAGCGGATGAGGATAGCATAGATCCGGTAGAAGTCATATGCGGACAGGAGGCGGAGGCCACTAGAGTTCGAGGATGGCGACCACGTCTTCCTGCGGGTCTCACCTCGACGTGGTTTGCGGAGATTTGGCCGAGGCGGAAAATTGTCTCCACGCTTCATCAGACCCTTCCAGGTCCTCAGCAGGGTTGGAAAGGTGGATTATCGCTTGGCTCTGCCACCTCAGTTTCACCGGGTGCACGACGTCTTCCACGTATCTCATCTGAGGAGATACGTGCACGACCCGACGCACATCATTGACCATGGGGAGCTATACGTGGATGATTGGGCGACTTTTACGGAGGTCCGGGTGGAGATAGATGATCGACATGAGTGGGTCCTACGTGGGCGATCGATCCCTCTTGTGCACATCAGATGGCAGCACGGGAACCTCCAGGAGAGCACTTGGGAGCGGGAGGCTCAGATGCGTGCTCAGTACCCACATTTGTTTCCCTAGTTGATGATGTATCTTTACGGGGACGTAAAGGCCTGAGCTGGGAGTAATGTAAATACTCATAAATTTCAAGGAATTTTTTTTCTTAATTTTCTTTGGAATTTTACAAGAACACAGTTTCTAACGGCACCTGATTCTGAGGCCCGGTGTGCCCGGAAACGCTTTCCGAAGTTTGGCTCGGGTACGTTCAGTGAACGGACGAGCGGGTTTTTCTAACTTTTGAACCGGTGCCCGGAATCGAATTCTGAGGGCACCAATGAAATCGCAGCGCCGATATTTGCTTAGAAACTCCTCTCCGGAGTTGCGTTTTCTCGGGTGTGGTTTTTAATTTTTGGGCTTAATGTTAAGAAATAAAATAATTTTTCGACAACTTTATTTTATTTCACTTAAGCCACTTGGAAGCCACTTGAAGCCTCTTAAAGATGGATTAATCCGAGTTGAACCGGATAGGATGCTATCCAGAAATATCCTACCCCCTAGGTAGGATATTTGTGAGGTGGGGCCTACACGAGCCCCGCCGTTTCTTTCCTCTAAGTAACGCACCCGCGAAAACCGTCATTATGAAAGTCAACTGACATGTTTTCTTAAATTCTTAACAGAATATTTAATTGGGTGGTTTATTTTGTAAATTAAATGAGCTGTTTCTTTCGTTGAATTAATTCAACGAATTGATGGGTCGTTACTTACCCGTTTTCGTTTGTTGGCATAATAATAAAATAATACCAACCTATCTTTTGGAGGAGTACTCGTCGAGAGGAGTTCTTGAACCTTCAACCTCCTTCACGAAGAACGCGAAGAACACGAAGAACGCGAAGAACGCCGAACTCGGGAATCGACCACACGACGCCGTGATCCGCGACGCCGACGTTCCCTTCCTGCAACGTTCTTCTGCGACGTCTCTTCCTCCGCGACGGATCTTCGATCGACTTCTTGAGGTAAGAGTTTCGGACTTTCTTTTTAATCTCCTTTGTGGTTCTTTACCAAAACACGGATTTAATTAATTAAATTAAATATGTTGTTCTTGGTCCATTGAGTTCGCCGACTCAACGCTGGATTCCGCGACGACGCGACGCCTTTCCGCGACGACGCGACGATCCCCTCCTTCCACGACGAGCAATTCCGCAAAGAACGTGCGTTCGACGACGACTTCGAGGTAGGGATTTTATTTCTGGAATTTCCCCTTTTTCCCGTGTTATTTCCATTCAAGGATGAAGAACCCGGACATAAGAACAATTTTTATTTCCCTTAAAAATTGTTGAATTCATGTGTTGATATTATTCCTCCCGTTGTTTATCACTAACGCGGAGGGTGCGGGCCAAACGAACATGGCCTGACGACCCTCCGCCGTTCTTCGTTGTTATGCGGATTTGACGGGCGACGATGGAACGTGCCGCAATGGATGTTTGATGATTCCGCAGTGAAGAACGGATCCCGGGAAGGACAACGACGCAGACGGGAAGAAAAACGGGCCACCGGAGCGACTCCGGCGGCCCGCGGAAGCCGGCGGCGGCGGCGCGCTGCCGGACGAGACCGCCGCGGCACCGGCCGCGGCGGCGGCGCTCGCGGGACGCGGCTGAAGCCGCGTCCAGTGCCAGGGAGACACCCCGCGGTTGTCCCGCGGGTGTCCCGTGGGTGTCACGCGGGGGCGGCGGCTCCCCCCACGTCACTCGGGACGCAGCTTCAGCTGCGTCCAGTTGTCTGGCCGACACCCCGCGGGTGCCGCGGGGGTGTCACGCGGGGCGGCGGCTCCCCCCGCGTCGGCCGCTCGGCCGAGCTGAGCCGGACCGGAACTGGTCCGACCGGGTCAGACCGGGTCGGACCGGGACGGACCGGGTGCGGCCGACCCAGGGGGGGGGGGGGGGGTCGGGCCGGGACCGGACCCCCCGTCCACAGACCCTTTTCGTTCATATGCCCGTAACTTGAGCTACGGGCCTCCAAACGACTCGCCGTCAGCGGCAACGCAATCCTTGGATCGAGACGGTCGTTTTGGTATATCGTACTTAAGGTTTAAGAATACTTTGAGTTCATCCGGGTTGGTTCGTACACGAAACCAACCAGGCCCTCGGAGCGGAAACGCTCATATCTTGAGCCACGAACGTCCGATTGACGTGCCGTCAGCTTTGTTGAATTCCTCTTTCTGAGATGGATCTTTTGGCATACTCCGCCCGACGTTTGGATGCAGGTGGAGTGCGGTCGGGTTGGTTTTGCCTTAAAACCCAACCGGGCCCCTGGGACGAAAAAGCCAATAACTCTCAGACCGGGCATCCGATTGACGCGCCGTCTGCGACGTTGAGTTCCTGTTGACGATACAGAACTTTTGGATACATCAACTTCGGAATTTGTATCAGTTGATGTATCAGCCTCTCGGCTCGGGGAGCAGACCCTCCCGAACGAGCTTGCTGTGTGCGGAACCATAGAGCTGGCTGCGACTGCTTCTTCGACAGCGACGACTGTGCAAAGATCCTCCGTGGACTCTAACGACGACCGTGCAGAGATCCTCAGTGGACTGCGGCGATGACTGTGTAGAGATCCTCAGTGGACTGCGACAACTACTGCACTCAGCGATCCTGCGTGGATCAGTGCTACATGTCCTGTGTGGGCCCGGTCCTATGTGGGCCCGATCCTGTGTGGGTCCGATCCTGTGTGGGTCAGCGCTCAGCAGTTCTGTGTGAGCCAGCGCCTACAGGTCCTGTGTGGGCCCGATCCTGTGTGGGTCATTGCAGGGGTTAGTTACCTATCGATTATTCGTGGGTCCAACGACTTAGATGGACCAGTGATCATCTTTATCGTCATCCGAAGAAGTATACATGTGTGAGCTGAATCATGTGTTACTCTTCTTTGTGGATTGTGTTAAGCTATCTTGTGTGGGTTTACTATTTACTCTCCTTTGTGGATTGTGTTGAGTTATCCTGTGTGGATTTACTATTTACTCTCCTTTTTGGATTGTGTTGTGCTATCCTGTGTGGGTATACGTTACTTTCCTGTGTGGACTGGGTTGTTCTTGGGCTCGGACGTTGGAGCCGAACGAGAATTGATGACTTAGGTATATATATGGGCATATACCTAAGCCGTGTCAGACGTTACTTCGTGATTGTATCTTTCTTTTGTGTATTATCCTTGTGGATTTCGGGAGACCTTCGGGGGTCTCAGGGTCCCTACTGAGTAGCTTATACTCACCCCTGCACGGGCTTTGCCCGCACTACGTTGTGTGGGTTGAAACGGACGGACAACACTGATCGTGGTGGAGGCGTGCAGAGCAGGATGGTACCTGGAGGTGGACCACTGGGCGGGACGTACTCTGAGCGGTCAGGTGGACCCGAGGAGCAGTGGAGGCTATCTGTACCCACCCTTCAGGTGGGACTTCCAGAGGACGGCTCGACGCTGCGGCTTTTAATTTTCAGTTGCTGTTTTTCTCTTCAGTTGTACTTTACAATTGGGCTTGTATTTCCGGCCCCCTTTTACTTTCAGCACAGCTTGTACAGTTTTTACTTATTGTTTACCTTTCTGCTTGCCTACTCTGTGGTGCTTGTTTACTTTTCAAAGGAAATGACTTCCCTTTTGTTGGGATTTACTCCTTGGTGCTAGTCGCCAGCCCCTGGCCTATGGAAGGCGGGCATGGGGTAGTCACGGCACGGGCCCCGAGGACGGGTTGTGACATAGTTAAACCACTCGAACCAAGTAAACCATAAGGTGGACCATTATATCAAAGAATGATGGTGGGAAAATGTCTCAAATTCACCTAATATGACTACAATCTCATTAATCATGATGGGAAAAATTGTTGGGTCTACGACATTAATGAATATGGATTTGTAAAAGAAGAAGATTTAGGCTAATGTATAACATATATTTTTAGGCATAATGAAATGAAAAACAAGATGCATTAAATCTTGCAACAAAACATGATATGCATGTTATTTTTGTCCTTATTACTTCAAATTACTCATTGAAGGGACATTATTGATATTTGATGAAAACCCATGTGGAAAATTTACATTACTAAGGAAATGGAAATAATATCAATTTTTCTTATCTAGATAGAGTGTAAGATGCTGGAGGAAGAAAATACCACCTTTTACCCTTCATCAGTTCCAACTCTTCCCTTATCCCCATTTAAATCATATTTAACCTACCTTTGATTCCATCATTAATTTTGTCAGGAACATTTAGTAATGTGCCAACAAAACTATAAAATTAATTTTTTTCAATATGCATGACCTCAAAAAAGTATGTAATACAAACAGTTGTGATATAGTAATTTAATGAAATCTGATTTCTTCTTCCAACCTAATTTTATATGGTTTTTTGAAAATGATTTACTAAAAACAGTCTCAATATTTTTTACTTTTTTGTATAGTTGATCACCTATTTTAGGAGGCGGTGTTGTACCTTGTTCAATATTCACATAGAATGCTATCATCTAGGATCAATATTAATTTCATGGAGGTAAAAATTTCTGATGACTGAAAACACAGTCTTCAAAGAATGTTTTAACTAATGTGAGTATTTTAATTTTTCATAAATGGGACACCCCAACATTCATGTAATTCTATATATTGATAAATTTCCATATGCGGGGAAGTCATTTATCATTCCATACAACATGGACCTCAATGTGAAATCTTTACATCTATGAGAATAATACATTATAACACCTATATACCAAATAAATTCTAGATCTTCGATCTATGGATCCTAAATGACATCAATATCATTACAGGGTTGCTTTGGTCTATATACAAGAAGAGAGAACCTAATTTATTCTCACTTCATGAGTAACCATGGTAGAAAGTTATAACTTACCAACATTATAGGCTATGTACTATGAATGATACTTTGTACACGAAAAGGATTTATTCCATATCTATATAATGCAAGACAAATGTGTCTTTGCTCATTTCAAAATTCAGGAAACTCTTAATAAATTTTTTTTCACTGAGGTGAATCTGTTAGATGATGTAGGTTCCCTTCTTTAATTATTGTATCTACATGCCATGTTAATTGTCTTGTGGTTTCCTGAGATATATATTGTCTCATAATCCATGGAATGATAGGAATGCACCATACAAATTTAGATGGACTTGATTCATTTTTCTTATATTGATCTACACCACACTTAGTGAATTTTATGAGTGATCCATGGTCCTTGTGAAAGAATATGCAATCATTTGGAAAAACTTTTATTTTTAGAGACTATTCCCATTGATCATAACATTCGTTTAGAGTCATTTTTTGGCATGATAGTTCGTATTCTTATGGTAGCATATCTTTCAAAAGACCAAGTAGTTTTGTAAAGATGGTCTCACTCCATCTACTTCCAGCTTTCAAGTAATATAACTTCAATACAACTGACTGTGTTGTCTATTTAGTATAACTTTTATAAAATAGTTTCTTGGAATATCTATTTAACTCCTCAAACAACTTTGGACAATCAAAATAGTCATATAAAATTTCCATTGTCATTTCTTCCATGTGATCACCATCATGTTTTACAAAGGTATTCATAAAAAATGATTCACAAACCATAGTATCATCCCAATAGAGGTCAACATTCAGTTTTCCCGGTGTTTATTCCAACATCTATAGCTTTGATCTATTTCATGAAAAATAAAATGTTCTTATGACTCTTATGAACTATTTTGTCTTGAATAACAACAATATAAACACAGATAGAGGATTTTAGAATGGTTGTCTGCATTCTATCTTGCAAACTTGATGAACTCATTAACTCCATCTTTATATTCATTGTCAAATGATTAGCGTGCATCCATTTTCGGTTCATATCCATCCTATTTTGTTAAAAAAATTAATTTTATAAAATATATAAATAAATATGAATAAGATATTCATTATCAAAATTGAACACTAGAGACAATTCTAATAAGAGAAATATGGATCATTTATACTAGAATATATGAGTGCCTAGATATAAAAAATCAAACAATAAGGGTTTGTGATTTTGAAAAAATTGAGGGAGATAAAGGTAGATAATAAATTATATTATCACTAAACTTTATAGTCGTAAACAAGAAGATGGATAGTGTAATGGACATAGCCTAAATTGCCCAAACAACACAAGGTCAGATCATCTTATGACCTCTAAGACACCTCAAAGTCACTAAAGGATGGTCAAAACATTGGGTGAAAAAAATGGGAGGTGGTCCCCTCGCCATGAATAGAAACAATTAGTACCAAAGGTGGAATAGAATTCAAGCGTGAACATTGGGGTCAATATACATGTAGACAAAAAAACATCATTACCCGATATAGGCATACGAGTTACACAAAAAACTATAGAAACAATAATGAAATAGCTATATAGATACAAATACATGTCACTCTAGTATAAAAACTCACTTATAGTCTATGAGAAATATCAAATAGATAAAACATTATATTCAAACATAACATAAACTATAAGGGTACCATAATGATTCCAAAAGTGAAGGCTTGATGTTATAAAAACTCATGTATATAACTGGTAATGACCTCTTTGAATATTATCCATAAGAAAACTAAGGACCATAGTGAATTCTAAGAGGGAATAGATCCTATGATACATATAACCAATAAATGAAAATACCTAACTCTACAAAATAGGTTATTGAAAAATAGGATATAATGCTGCATGTCCACTGATGTGTCCATGAAAGATGTTAGCATATAAATAATCATTAAAAAACAACAAATGTCCCTCAAATAATTAGTTATTATACAAGAATATATATTAAAATTCCCAACCCATGCTTGTATGGGGTGGTAATGATGGGGAGGGGTTTGGGGTGTGGTCATGGGGTCAAGTCCCCAGGCCATCGATATATCCATAATTTTTTCTCATTGCGTGCCACATTCGAGGTTGTATCCAATTTTTAAAATAGAATATACCATAAATTTTCATCAAATTTATATATATATTAAGAAAAATATGTATTAAGAAGATATAAAACATAGTAGTAAAATGACAGTTATTAAATCCAATGTTCAGTATTAGATATAAACAATGGATCATACATTGATAGTCAATACAAACAATAGACCAAAAATCGTTCCCTAAACAACAGATCACAAAAAAGTCATAAAAAAGATCATAAAAAAGTCATAGATGATGAAATAAAAAATTATAAAAAATACAAAAATAAAATAGGAAGGCTTACCTCACTTGGTTGAAAAAAATTAGAGAACCTCTTCTGAACCCCTTCCTTCTATCGAACACCAGATGTCAGATGAGATTTTGGAGCAACTAGAGGCAGTATAGTGGTGTGATTCGACCTTCCACTCATCGAGGAGGAGCACCGGCAGTGGGTGGATTCTTCAAAAGGATTCTATATCGCGTTGAGTTTGAAAATGGTAAAGGTTTTTAAAATATATTGTGACACTTTTATCAGTGCTTGCAAATAAGAACTGATAAAGAGCCCTTTTATCAGCACTTATTATTAAAGCACAGATAAAAGGGCGCTTTATCAGCACTTATTTGTGCTAAAAAAATAAATCATTATCAGCACTATGGTTATAGCGTTGATAAAGAATATCTTTATCGGTGCTTATTATTAAAGCACTAATATAATATTTATAGTTATAATTATAAATAAAAAAATTGTATATATTTCTATATACATAATATATATAGTACATATATTCTTTTTTAAACATATTTATAAACATTTTATAATTATATATTTATAATTATAGAAATATGTTTAAAAAATAATATTTATATCATTATATATATTTATAAAACTACACACACACACACAGATATATACAATTAATAAATATATATAAATATAAACATAGAAAATATATTCATTATTTAAGTAAATTTATTATAAATTTAATAATTATATTTATTTATTTATTTCATTATAATTACATAAATACTTTTAATTTTTTTATTTAGTTATAATTATAAATGTATAAATGAATAAATATAGTAAACCTTCACTTATAAATATTTTTATTTAAAAATATTTTTTTCAAATATTTTTTTAACATTATTAACGAATATCAAAGTTTATGTGCATATGTATATGTAAAAAATGAGTGAAATTGAATCAATTAAGAGTAAGTACACTATAAGAATGTTGAAAAAATGGACATGTTTAGTGTGTGTGCACTGTAATATATAAAAAATCATTAATTACATATATGTGAAATCAATATAACACACATTTTATCTACACTAAATTGAAAAATCATACAACATTAAATTATATGTTGAGTACTATGAAATTAGTCAATATTTTTAATTAAAATTAATTTTTAATTATAAATTATTATTCAATAAATATGTGATTATTTAATATGAAGCACATAAATATTATTTAGTATATATGTCATATTTATATACATTAGTATATACCTATATATTTAATATATACAATTTAATAACATTAATTATCATAATTATCTAATTAATAAAAAATTTAATATTTAATAATTTATAATCAATCTATACATTTTTATCAATAATTATTTAATTAATAAAAGTTTTAATATTTTTTTAATAAACATGTTTTTTATTTTTTATTTTTTAATTATTTAATTTTATTTATTCAAACCTTTTTTATTGTTAAAAATGCGCTGATGAAATAAATAATTATCTATGCCAAAAATAATGTGCTAATAATGGGTACCCATATCAGCACTAAACATAAAGTGGAGATAAAGGATACCATTTATCAGCACTAAAACAAAGCGATGAAAAAGGTTCCCATTTTCAGCACTAAAAAAGCTCTAATAAAGGGTTAAATTAGTTGGTATATTCTAAAGCACTGATAAATATTTCATTTATCAGCGTTCTTTTCTAATGCTAATAAATACACGTGCTCTTAAAGGCCAGTTTTGCAGTAGTGCATGATGGGATTCATTATTTACTGGATGTTTTCTATTTCATTAAACATTGGTGTTTTTTATGAAATGTGTTCCTAATGCTTCAAGGGTTCCATCTCAATGATATAATGGCTATACACTTCCTCTATTTATGATTTCTCATCACTTTTGAATTTGGGGGATTTCATTATATTGACATACTGGATCATACATTACCCAGTACCGTGATTTCTATAGAGGCTATGAAATTACAGGTCACCATTTTTAGGGATTTATGCTATTGAAGGGGGATGTAAAAGTGAAACAATACATAATTTCTCAATCCTTGAATAAATATGCATGAAATGGCTTCATAGACCACCTTACAAAGTGTTATGATGAAATGGAGGAAAGCATGTTGTACATTTTCACTCTTCTTTTTCGGTATGGATCCTTGTCCATGAAGATAGAAGACTAGTATAGCTTATAATAGATTATCATGATGGTTTGAATGTGACCATCATATCCTAGATAAGGGAGGTTTCTATACTTTAACTTCCAATGATTAGGCCACATATTTTGGCATAGATAAGGCGTTCACTCATTTTCTAGCTGATCCGGGAGAGCATAGTTAGAAATGTAATGGGGCCAGAACATGGTGGGGAGTTTTTTTATGGATAACTCTCTCCATATGTCAATATCTTATTTCTCTTCATCATACTTATATGCCTCCATCTATTTATACCAAAGAAGATTCTACTTAGGGTCACATAATGACTGGACTTGAGGATTTTTGGAAGTTGATGGAGGAACTACAAGTAGTTGACCTAGATATTTCAATCACATCTCTATAAAAAGGATTCTGAGTTTTTTGCACCTCACTATAAAGAGATGTATGAGAAATGGGAGTATTTACTTATCTATGGAAGGTATCTTTTTGTGGAGGTTGACCATGAATAATTTCCGGATTAGAGTCTCCGTGATCCATCTCCAAACTACCATGAGGGGGTGTATTATGGTAATGATCATCATCTTATTTGGATGAAGATTTGGTAGTCCTTGGGGGTGTTTATAATGTGTCTCTAACAACCTCAATTACATTGAAATTGAGTGAATTAGGGATAAGAGTTTCATTTCATGATGTGTCTTGGATACGGAGACCCATCTTTTGGAATGGGGCATGTATATGTGCACACATTATTTTGGCTGATGGACTATGTTGATAATCATATAGTGATGTAATAATATTATCTCACTACTGAGATACTGCTGGGACATTCCAAGTAGCTTCTATTACAAGAATATTATCATGTCCCAAAGTATGTGCCTCCCTCACTTGGTGATCCTCTATCACAATGTAAATATGATCGCAATCCCGAGCCTTTGGAGTATGCCTCTAAACTTTTATGCAAGGAAAATGGGATTTCCCCAAGGCATGTTCCACCCTCATATAGTGATCCCAAATTGGAGTGAGAATATGATCCTAGTTAAAATATTAATTCACCGTCAGAATATGTCAGAAGACCTCTGAAATGGGAGAAGGGATATGAGACTCCTTTTTATGGCCTCTAAAGTATCCTGATGTGGTCATCCATTGACGAAAGTAGGGATATGAGATGGGATTCTGTGACCTTCTGTAATCTTCCATGTAGATCACTAACATGAATATTAGTATATCCCAAGGCTTGTTCCACTATTACATGGTGATCCTTGGTTATAACGAGGATATGAGCATGATCCTAATCCTTTAAAATATTTATATGTTATTTTTTGAACATAATATGAGCTTTTCCAAAGGAAGTTTCCACTCTCACATGGTGATCCATGGAAATAACAAGGATATGAGCTCGGTCCTCATCCTTGGGGAAATTCTTACGATCATTTTTGATGAGACTGTTCTCCTATCCTATAGCAAGTGCCTCTCTCACATAGTGAGCCCTAGTTAGAATGGGAATATGATTTTGTTCTGGTTCCTCTTCCTTTACCAGAATATTCCAATAATCCTCTATTATGGGAGAAATAATGTGTGATTTTTCTAGAGAATCCACCGGTTCATATTGATCAAAGTTTTCTACTACCCTAGTTAGAGGGATAGAAATATGTGCCTACTCCTTTAACTTTACATTTTCTAAAATATATCGGTGGTGTTCCGCATATTTTTTTAACATGTCAAGACACTTTAGAAAAGTGTGCACAATAATGTAATATTGTATATTTGTTTTCTACACTATATAGCAGAAGATATCTTCAATTGAACTGGGGATATGAGAACACTTATTTCCTCCTAATTCAAACAAATTATTCTTATGGGATTCATGTATGGGGGTAGGAATATGCATGTTCACCATGCTTCCTGCAATAATATCCTTATAGCCTTATTTCGAGCGAGCATAGAATATGAGCCTAATCACTAGTTATAACCGGAATACGCCAATATAAATCATCATCATGAGTGTGTATATTAGACCACTCACAATTTATTGTGCCTTCCCTACTCGACGTTACATCCTTTTTGTTTGTCAATGGGTGTTAGAGGTGGAAGTGTGTTGGGTGGTATGCTTAGCAAGCTGCTAAATGGATATAGTGGGTTGGTGATGGGGTTAGCGGTTGATAGGAAACCTCATTCATGGTCTTTGAACCTAAAGGAATCCATAGTTAACTAATTAGTCTACCTTCATCAGATACCAAAGAGGTGATTTTAGCACTTCTAGAATGAGATCTCAAAGAGTTTGGTGGTGGAGACAATTACCACTTGCATTACAACAAATATCATTAGTAAATTATGACTTTTCAGTTTTAGAACTTGGATACCCTCATAGGAAACCTCAATGGTCAAGATCGTGAGATATTGATGAAATTCCTAGAACATTTCTTTCACCACCCTATGATGAAGATATCTGGTGGGTGATGTCATTATGATTCCAACAAGGGTTGTAGTTGTAACTAATTTTCTAGAAGAGTCACTAGATAAAGACATGATCTTATGTTGGATGTTGTTTGTGAGATAAATATCTATATTCATGAAGAAAATAAAGAACAAGGTCATTGATCAATATATCATCGTAGGCATGATATGTGATCAATCAGATATGTATGGATAACATTTATCCTTTATTATTCCTGATCAAATAATTCAACTTACGTGGACTTATAAAAGTGAGAATGGAATTATTTCTTGAGAACCCTGGCCATAAGAATCATGAATGGTTTTCAATATTTGTGTAGGACATGGAAACATCATATCATGACACATGGTAAACTGGTAATTTTTTTATTTGATTGATTCACGTATGTTTCACCATTTTTTGTCATAAAATATACAACTGAGATTCATTTAGTTCAACCTGGTCATTAAATTAAGGGGGTTTAATGTATTACATAATTATTTATGTCAAGTTCTCCAGTATGGTTCATAATGGAAGCTCCCAATGGTTACCATATCCATAAATGAGTACAAACCTTCTTTCAAAATATATTTGATCTATAGAGGTTTATTACCCAATGAATGTGAGGAACTTGCATTGGTCGATAGAATGGAAGATCAGTCTCAACACACCCATGGGGGGGGGGGAATTGTTTCCCACTTTTGGACACTCTTATAGATTATTGAAATGTTCATGAATCTCTTCCTAATCTTGAGTCATAACTAGTTACCATTATCATATTATCATAAGTGAAATTATTTTATATGTGAAGTGGAATATTTTAGTTAGTCCATATGTTTGTATCTAAGGTTATTCATCCATTTTTCCTTAATAGATAGATTCTTATATTTTGAATCCATTCTATCGGTCACATATGAGTTTTTTGTAATCCATGGAGGTGATTAATATTTTTAGGATGAGATTGAGAAATTATGATGTGTCATACGTATCCTGTTTACAACAATAATCCAAACCCACAAAGTTTGATAGACTCATTCAGTTTAATAATAAGTAGAAAAAACATATGTGAGGGAACTTAAGAACTAGGTATTTAAACTCAATCCTTGAGGAGGATTCCTATGTATCCTGGTTAAAGCAGGAATCAGTGGCATCATTTTTTTATGACACCCTTTAGACTTTAACAAAGGTATATTCCCTTATATAGGGGCACTTATAACATTCCATGGATCAATTCTAACACACTGATGTTTCCCATGATGGTGGTGATTCATGGTAAAGATAATATGACCATTACAACTCCCTAAGACCAAGTTATCCATGATCAGTGTGAGAAAAAGGGGATAGAAATTAATCAGTCTCACTATATATGGATGTGGGACTTATGTAGTGGGAAAATCCTTTGAATGATTAATATAGAGCTCGAGTATTTGGATGTAATCTTATATATATTGGTTATAGAAGTAATCAAAGTTCTTGTAACTCATTAGGCTTCTCATCCCACTAATGGATGATGAAAAAATGATCAACCCCAAGGAGGTATTGGGTCCCAATGGATTCCATGTTAGAGACATGGGGAGACATACATTGAAGCGGATAACCATTTGTTCCCGGGCATTACAATGGCATACTATGTATCGTGGTTAGTTTAGGTATTAAATTTCTCATAGTTCAATTTAATTCTAAATCCACTGATGGACGAGGTAGAATGATCATAACATTGGAATGTTTGGTTCTCAATTATTGAAATGTTGGATACATGAGGGGACTTACACCAAATTGGATGGCCATTTGATCTCATGCATTAGGAAGGAATCCTACATATCCTAATTATTTCATAAATTAGAGCTATTTTATTTTAGTTTTATTGTGTATTACACAATAAGGTAACCCTAATATGGGTGCACTCATATCATGCTAATGATTGGGGTTATACAATGAGGATTCCATTCTATGTGCACTAGACATGGTTATCGTGTTCTGGGAATCTTGCTTGACCTAGACCAATTGTTTTCTTGACCTACTATATTTCCTTCCTAATATTCACTAATTATTTTCCACACATGTTAAAGGATATCTAGAAATGTATGGTAATATTGTGGACATATCCAAATAAAATCACATGATGTGGTTGGATCATACAAAAGATGTCACATAATCTGAATGACATGTTGTAGGGCTATCACATGATCAAGGATAACATGTCCGGGGTACATCAAAAGACTTGGATAACATTTCTGGAGGACATCACGAAATATAGGCTGACATGTCGAGAGGTTGATGTATGATAAACGATGAAATGTCTATAGGATGTCATGCAATCTGGATGACTGGTCCTAGTGTCATCATGAAACCTAGTGCACATTCTTGGAGGGTGTTGCAGGATCTGTATGGTAGGCCTAGATGACTTTGTGAGACCTAGCTGACATAAACTGGTGTCTCCATATGATTTGAACGACCACTATGAGGACATTTCAAGATCTGTTTGGTGATCTGAGAGGGATTTTCATGACTCAAGTGACATTATCGGAGGGTTTCATGTGACTTTGTTGAAATCTTTGGATGACATTGCATGATCCAAATGATATTTCAATGGGATATCACATGACTTGGGAGACATTTCGTAGTACTTCAACATGATTTTGAGGAGTCATAAAAAGTGTATGAGGATAAATAAATATGTCCCTGCATTAGTATCTCATATTTCAGTCTTTATTAGGTATTTTTATTGCATATGCTTCTTATATTTGTCTAGTGTTATCTCATTTAGGTTTTTTTGTGACTCAACATATATAAGGATCCTCCTTCAGATAACCTGGTTGACATGCCAAAAGTCATTAATGTGGTCTCATGTGATCATATGAAGTTCCTATGTATGCATCTTGATCCACCAGGTTGTTCCATGGATTTTACATGATAAAAAATGTTTGCAATCACAAGATTTGATGATCTAATAAGTCTCCTCCATATGCAATTATTCGTGGATTCCGGGATGCACTAACAAGATATAATTTTTTTGGTAATGAGGGAGGGATTTGTAGGACTCACCACACCAGTTATATTCCACCTTGCATGAAAGGTATCTGGTAGATATTTTCTAGATTCTAAAGAGGTATCATTTTTTATGCACTTCTCATGGTCTTTCTGTAGGTGATCTGGGGGGAATTACATGATTTCCAGTGACCACAATACGATCCCGTCAATGACTTTTTTATTGGACTTTAGCGGATCAAAGATATTTTTCCTAAACATGTTGACATGTTAATGTGATTTTATAAGTCCATACTGATATATCTAAGAACCATTATGAGATTAGGATGCATGTGAAAAGGATATCGCATGATCAAAGATAAATTTTCCGGCGTCGTTCATGAGACAACAAAAGTTTTTCAAGAGGGATTCCATGGGATCATTCTAACATGTCATGTTGTGTTGTGATATCATGTTATATTGTCTATGGGGGACTCATATGATCATTGCGGCCACCTATGGAATATGATCATTTTTTCATGATGGATAATGTAACCTCCCTTTGTAAGAGGCTCCCATTATTTCGGTTTTTATATTTTTTTTCAAGGGCTTGGGATATTAAAATTTTGTGTTTTTTATTGAAGAAAATCACTCTACATGTCTATAATGCATCATTTAACCACTAATGGATCCTATGGTGATGCATGATCATTATCATGGGAAATATATTTTCATTCATTATGGAGAAAAAGGAGGAGTGTAGGACCAAATGGACATGTCTAAAACCCTTTGTATGATGTGGGTGAAATTCCATCAGGCTCTTACGTGATAAGTTAGATATACCACCAGGGCCTTAACAATGTCATTTAGGCTACATGTGTGGATCTCATGAATATCCATGATAGTTAAAGGTTTCTTCCTTTTTTATTTTTATCATCTTTTTTATGATAATTTTGGAATGGTTTATTAGGCATCATTTGTTTGAAAAGCCATGTGATGTGGACGAGTTCACTAGGAAGCCACAACATGATTAGAGAATGTCTTGGACACCTTCACACGAACAAAATTATTTTCAATGGAGGATTTCTAGATCTAAAGTAGGTCATGTGATATACATAACCTATTTACAAGACCTTCAGAAGGTCATGTAATCATGTTTCATTTCAAGGTTTACATGATCCATGAGTTTTGAACATATTGTCTTACTTTTAATCGAAATATAATAATATCCATGTTTCATGTATTTATTTACTTATATATTTTCTAATTCTAATTTGGTGTCCATCCGTATAAAACTATTCAAGAACCACATCTACTTTAGTATCTATAAAGAGATATATGGCTAGGAATAATCAAACAATCTATTATTTACTAAAAATTTTGTTTTATATATTTATCCTTAATATATATCATAGGGTTATGTTCTATAATATATTTTTTTCCTAAATATAGTTCCCAAGGTTTTTACTAAACATGTTATGATACCAACTGTAAAGACCTTGACCCTAGTATCTCAGAGCTAGTGACTAATTTATTGCATTGTTGTTGTATAAAATTGATTACATCCGAAAGGACTAAATATTTTTGTGTTTTTGGAAAACTAGATACATTAAACATTTACATATTACATTTGAATACAATAATTGTGACATAATTGTTTTTTTTAATATAAATATTCCCTATTGAATATCCTTTTATCTCATTCATAGTGAACTTCTTATATTCTTGGGAAAGGAAACAAAATAAAGGTGAGTTAAAATTATTAGTATGGGATACATATAGAGAAAGCTATAATGATTAAATAATGAATGATAAATATGACATAAAAACATGGAAAGTTAAATATCAATTTTTTTTCTTAATCAATAACATAAATATCAAGAATAGATAAATCATAATCAATATGGAAAGGTATATAATTGAAATCACATTATAATTAATCAATAAACCTATAATGAAATACATCGAGAGATAATATTAATGAAAAAAATATCTTGTAAAATAATAATTGAATTATTAATGAAGTAAATGCTTAATATTGGATACCATGATCTCATGCATCATTGTATTGATACCTTCAAGAGAATATACCAAGATAGTTTAACCAATGTTTAGGTATACATCAAAAACTCATTTAAATATGGATATCCAACGAATTTATCTGACGAGACTACAAATGAATCAAGGTTCAATCTATTATTAGGAGAACCTATACATCATGTCCAACACAATCCTTTTATATTTAATTATTGATTTATTTCACAAAAAATATGCCTTATATAAAAATATTCTTCTTCACGTAAGGAATATGAATTAACAATAATTTACCGTATTAATTTTATAAATTTCTATGTAAATACCATATGTGGAAATGATATACATTTTAGGTAATAATAACATTAATGATAATTAATAAGGATATTTAGATGAAATTTAATATCAAATACTAATAATAATGTTAATATTTAAAGGGAAAGTTAATTATTAAAAAATAACTAAAGTAAGTGAATGTTAACACTTTTCCTAGAAAAAATTGATTGTTAACCATCCAAAGAAATAATAATGATGGTATAATTCCAATATATTCATATTAGATTACATTTAAAATAAATTATTGTTGTTTTTTATGAATATAAATACCATATAAAGAACTATAAACCATATTTGAGGAATACACCCTTTTTATATAGAAAATAAATATTAAAAAATAAATATTTCTAGAATAATAGGAAAACTATTTGATTTAAAAATAACATTTTAAAATGGTAAAGGATTATTTAATGTAATGAGTGGTTACTATGGTGAGATATTTCCATTCATTCAGGGTTCATTAAAAAAATGATTCCTTTGAAATTTGTACCAAAAGTCAAAAAGTAACTTATTTAAAAAATGATAGGAATATTCATTTTATTTTTCTCTATATAACTAAAATTATGGGTAAAAACGAATTTAATAAATCAAAGTATAAATTTATTGAAAACTTTGTCATCGAACATGGATTTGGAAGAAAATTTATTTTTTGACCGAAGAGATAAATAATGTCTGATTTTATTAAAATCACTTTCTCAATCATT
This sequence comes from Viscum album, assembly GCA_963277665.1. NCBI lineage: Eukaryota > Viridiplantae > Streptophyta > Magnoliopsida > Santalales > Viscaceae > Viscum > Viscum album. Next base: position 811,654,907 of record OY728135.1, read on the forward strand.
TTTAGTACCAAAGAGTGTAAAATGTCGCTATTACATGGAAATTTCATAAAAATCCATTGTATAAGAACATAAAACGGTTTTCTTAGACAATGATAAATTAATTTAAATTAATGTAAATTCTAGTATAATCTATCCCAACTAAAATGATATTGAAACATAGATCTATTACAACTTTGGTAACATTTCAATCACGATCCCCATGAAAGGAATAAAATAAAATGAAACATTAAATACAATGAATATGAATTGATTAATAATGTAATATATCAAACGGAAATTAGGTACCCCTCATAAAATATGATAAGTGTATAACATGACATTTGTCCCCTAAAAGACAATTTGCGACGAGTAACCCATACAAGGATCACAACATTGAAGTGGGATTTAATCAATGAATAAATTATGTGTATCAAATTTAAATCCACATAAAATAATAGAAAATAAAATATAAGATAATAAAAATTTATTACAAGAATTATCTAATAATTTCAAAGACTATGAAGAAGTAATATAAAGCAATGAAAATAAATTATGTTATAAAATTCATTAACACCTCCTAATTTTCAAATCAAAACCTCTTTGAAGAAATAATTAAAATTGAAAATTAAAATACCATGAATAATTAATGATTTATTATATAACATGTAAATGGGTCAAAATATACACAATATAATTAAATTATGTTCATAACATCAAACTATATCTCAACGAACAGAAATTATGACAAAATCCCTTACCTTACACTTCCTTTTGCATGAATGTGAATAAAACTCAAGTATAATTTTTTAAATCGTGTTATTAATTTATATAGAAACAATATTAATGTTAATAATATAATATATGATCATATTGTAAAATCTTATAACCCATTTTTTAATAATATTTCATTATTACTAATGTTTCATGTTTTAACTCCTTCGTTTTCTCATGAGTGTTTTTTCATGGAAGTTATAGTTCTTTTACATTGGTTTTATATCATTAATTTATAGAAATATATTATTTTTATAAATATAAAATTTAATTTTTGGATTCATTTTTAAAACCATTCTTGCAGTTGGACATGGAAAACAAGTTGCATCGCTTCGTGGAGATGATAAGACATACAAACACATGATCAACGATATCATTCCCTTAATAGGTGAAAGGGTAAGTAATTAAAAGGTATATTAATTTTAATGAAAATATAGTGTCATATATTTCATATATTTTCTTTAAATATTTCTTCAAAACCTTCCATGTAAAGCATATTTGGAAAATCAATCACATTGCTTCGTGATGCGATAGTCCACCATTCCCCCAAGCAACGCTATCATATTTTGAACAAAATGGAAAGTAAGAACATATATGTGATATTAAAATTACATAAGTATAATAACATATTAGATATTATATATATACAATAAATACAACATTATTTCAACCTGTGACAGTTGTTGATAGAAAACGAATCATAGCAGTTCTCGAGAAGGTAGTCCTCAATAAACACAAGTGATGGATTTGGTTCCCATTTTTTGGAGGTGGATATGAATAGATATTACTCTATAAAAAATATCATTATTTGGTATATAGTGGGTTTATTGTATTATAATTTTTAATCCATATTTGATTTTTGTAAATGAATAATTAAAAACAAAGAACTTTGGTAAGATGATTGCCTTATGATAGAGATACCACATTTAGATCTCCTATTAAGGACACTAGGGTTGGTTTTTTGGAATAAAAACTAATAAATTTTGTGGATAGGTGTATTTTGGAGAGATATTCCTAGTTTGTGGTCTATAAACATTAATTGACAGGTATGAATATGGGAGGTAAGGAAGTGCCCTTTTATAATTGAGGAGAACTTGTATTTTTATAAATGTGGAAAAGTATTCAATAATGGAAAGTCAATCTAAGTAATAGTACCTCCAAAATTGATATATAAGATATTTTATAAAATTTTAGGTCGATCCAAAAATCCAAAAAATATAAAAACATATGTTTTTAAAAATGTTATTCCTTGTCCTTTATGTTTAATTATTTTTACCATTTTAGTTTTCACCATGATAACTAGTTTTTTAAACAATTTTTTATTTCCTTTAAGACTAAAATAAAAATAATTATTAGATAATTTGGAACCACATATTATTAATATAAAATATTTTTATAAAATAAAAAATTCATGTGTGCATAAATTAAATTTTATCACAATTTCATGTGACATGCAACACCTCATTTTTACCTTAATCTTCGTAAATAAATTTTATTGTCTTTAATAATCATTATGTAAAAAAATTGAAATTAATAAATATTTTTTATTTTTATTTTTTCAAATGTTAAATAATTTATATTAAATTCAATTCAATTAATTGGTTGAATTTAACTCTAAAACAAACCTACAAATCGTGTTAAAAATGGGTTTTTCAAGAACTACATTTCTATGCATAAGTTGATATTACATTAACTAAATGAATAATGATAATCATTATATATATTTAATATAATTTATTAATATATAAAAAATATACATTTAATTTATATCTTTCCTTATAAGGGGTTACTTTAGTTTATTAAATTGTAGAACATTATGAACATTAAAACTATTTTAAGAAGGAATGCGTTTTAATGCCTAAAAATAGACATAAATTAAAATCAAATATAAATATAATTTAAATGTAATTAATGGAATAAAATATAACTATATAATAATTATGCTAATTTTAAATAATAATAAAAAATTGGACTATGAAATTACATAATTTACTAAAAATAAATGTAATTTTTAGCAAAAATCTGTATTTTTCACGATTCACTTAAAACATATTTTCTAAAAAATACAAAACATTCACCGTCAGTTAATATTTATGTGATTATTTTAAAATAATTTTAATTTTATCAAATAAAATTTCTACAATGTGTTAAAATTAATTTTAACATAAGTGAAAAAAACCTGACGAAACAATTTTCATTAAAAAATACAGTTTTAAAAAAAAAATTATTTTAATTTAAAATGTTTCTTATATATAATTATAATCAATATGTAACAAATGATCATGTGTAAACTATAATTTTTCATAATTTGTTTTTTCATATTCATACATACTAACTTAAAATCTAGTTTATAATGGTCATGTTTAAATAATATTATTTTAATAGTGTCATGTTTTTCTTAATCCTGATTTTTATGAATCGTAGGCTATTGAAGTGATTGAATTTATTTAAAAGTAAATATATCATAAATTTTTTAATAATTACAATGATTTCTTCTGTATTATTGTTAAATCCTCATAGTTTTGTTTTCATTGGAGTCCGTCCATTTGGGAATGGCCTCATGGTTATCCGAGATTTTGACTTACACTGCCAACCACATCTGATATACCCCAACTCCATATGGGACCTATGATTTTGAATGAATGAAACTACCTTATTTTAGATAGATTATGATTCAGGGTTAAGACTAGGGTGGTTAGTCTCTTTCTTAAACACCTAAAGGAACAACATACAACCCTTGATACAAAATAATCCTCAATCATAATTACCCGAGGGTGTATGAAGCAACTTTAGGTGATCTGAAACCATTTAAATACTACTTACCATCCCTACAACCATAGTTTTGGTCAATTTGGAATTCAAATTTCACAACATCATCTTTCTTGGAAGTACCGCTCATCTATAAATGGCCTCATGATTATTGAGGCTTTGGACTTGGCTTATCATATGTATCATAAATAACACCTCTACACATATGGGACACATGTTATGGAATACATACCACTAACTTGTGTAGGATATAGGGTGATGGCTAACAGGAAGCAAAGTCATCAATCCCTATCATGATCACTTAATGGATCACTGTACATTCATGGGTGGCACACTTATGGAATATTATGACCTTGATGCTTCTTTACTAATTATATGTATTATACCTCTATCCATGATTCTAATTCCTATATGAAGACATTGGATTTTCAATTATGTGAGATTAATTCTTACCAATCATTTAGTTATTTTATGTAAATCCCATTTGTCCAATGTATTTTATTATTATTAAGGGGATCAATTGATGTATCATGGAAACCCTAAATATGGATTTTATGACAAAAGGTTTGGTTCCCTAAAAATGTTCATTGTTGTTAGTATTGAATATGATTTTATATATTTTATTAATTATCATACTATATTTTTCACACACTCATATATATACATTTCAAATATCTCATTTTCTCGTTATTGGAGTGATTTTGAGTTTTGTACTTACATCATGTATTCAAAGCCTGATATTTTAATAGAATTCATTATTTACGATATTTCCAAGTGAAATAGCTCTATGAAAGGTTTTGTATCTAGATAATCATAATGGGGCTCTGAAAAAGGATAGAATATGAATTTTGGGATGAATTGGTGATGTAATCTCCTATAATTATTTTATTTATATTTTTATATTTTTAGGTATATGAAAGCAACTAGGGAAAATAAATATTTTATCATATTTGTGTATTATATGGAATGAGTTTTATATAATATCACCTAGTGATATGTCACTCTTATAGTTTTATTTTCATTATAATTCAATATTTATCCTCTAATGCATTTTTATTAAAATTTATTTATTTATTTTTATTTGATGGTCATCTTGTTGAATGAATAACCTCCTCATGGTATAAATATGTCTCTTTACACTAGTTAATTACCATTATCTATTAGGGTGTCATGCCTATCTTTATGTGGATTACCATAGGAAATATGTGGGTTCTATCACAAAATAAGGGAAATTATAAAACTAGATTTAATCTAGGTTTCAAAGTGATAATTGAGGCATGGTCATGTTTTTTGTAAAATACTCTAGGTCGTCGGTGAGGATGAATCGTGATCTCATGGACTTCTTACTTGGTAGTACTGATTTAGTTTTATACCACTTAATGACTAATAATTACCACTTAATGTTTATCTAATCCTCCCAAGGTTAGCTCTATGAGTCTACTTTGAAAAATATTCACAAGTAACATGGTCTCACTAGTGAAAACCCTTCAGGTAAATACCTTCATCCACAACTCCTCTAGATTCTATTAGTTTCTATACATTAATATTATTGGTGATGAGTCTATAAAGGTTTCATGAAAACAAAAAAAATCCCTAAATAGTGTTGTTGTGTCCTTGAAATGATTTCATTTTTGATGGACACATGTGGGTTAAGGAGCCTTTCCAAGTATAATCATCACATTTTCTTATTTTAAATTAAATTATTTAAATATTGGAAGTATAATAAATTAAAATCATATCTATAAAATATAATTTAAAATAAAAATTCATTAATATTCCTAACACGATCATTGATTAAGTGATTTAATAAACAACCCTCATGTGGTAAAACCTTAACCTCTCAGATCTTAGGAAATTTATTTTTCATTGATAAATATTTTAATGATGTTAATTAGTAGACTACATTAATATTTAATGAAAAATATTTATATTAGGAGTATATAATTCAAAAATACCAAAATTCATCCTTCCCTAAATAATACACAATGACTCAATAAAAACCATGTTGAATGTTTTTCGAATCGATGGTCTATTTTTTTGATATTTACATTGTTTCTCTAAGATCACTTATTCAATAAAATATTTTTTATTAGAACTCAATTATTTTCATAGTAAAATTATTTGTTTATATCATCACATTATTCATTTATAATCAGTAAACACTATTTAAATCATATAAATGAAAATTTTAGTTCATTTATAATACTAAAGAAAGTAATTCTTGAGAAAAATAATATAATTATTAGACTATAATAAAAAACAATGTAACTAATTAGGAAAACTAGAGTCACAATAAACATGTTTATATGTGTGTAAATATTCACACAAACACACATATATATATATGTGTTAATATAATATATAGATATATAAATTTATATTTATAGGACATCTACACAAACATACCTATTATGTAGTTATATGTTTTATATAATTATATGTTACCTCCATAGAGAGTGTTAGTGTGTTTAGTTTATATTATATATAAATATATTGAGTAAAAGGGGGAGGGTAAAATATTTAATCTTCTCTTATGGAAGTTCAATTCCTTAAAACGTAAGTGAGAGAAGATATTAAATAAAAAATAGTTTCGAAAATAATTCACCATTAAAGTATTTCATTCATTTAAGTTCCATGATATCAATACAAGGATTGTTAGTGATATTCACCAGCATTCATTAGAATATTAGTTTTAAAACCTAAATATACTAAGATAATTATATCCAACTCATTTATATCCCTTCATACATAGAATTATATTGATACAAAAAAACATTTATGGTGGAACTCTATGAAAAGTTCCATCACATCATTAAAATTACATGAAAAAAAACATTTTTTCTTCCTCAATAAAAGAAACATTAAGGTTGATAACCATCATGCATTATTCTTCACTTAAATTTAAAAATATATAATTGGATTCTAGTATGGTAGGTGAAAAATTCACCACAAATGACTTTGGTTCCCCAAATTGTATGTATGGAGGCGTAATAGATTGTATTAAGATTTTTTTATCAGATGATTGGGTTTTAATTATCTTATATTTTATTTAAATAATATTCGTAGCCTATTTAATTTTTTTTACAGTAAACTAAGTCCTTCTTTATACACCAAATCAATTTTCTCATATAATTGTTTGATAGAATTGCTATTAAATTTTTTTGAGTGAACATAAAAAGATTAATGATTAATTCATATATCTCAAGATAATGGGATTAATGATCATTAAATTCATTTACCCACATTTAGGAACTGTTAATGCGAAATCCTTTATCCTAGAATAGATATCCCCCCACTTTATATTATATTATAGAATAAATATCTCATTCAACGGAGTGGTGACTTATATGGATAATTTAGAAGAGGGGGTACGAAACTAATGAGGCTTAAAATTCCATATAAATTTTGAAAGAGGAAATTGTAAGGTTTTTTTGGGTTGAGATGAAAGATTCTATTTAGTGGAATTAGAATCAATGAATGAAACCTGGGGGGGGGGGTTACAACATTGATATAAAATAAATATTTGGTCTAATGGGATTCAGTTGGATCCCAGAGAGTGTTTGTATTGTCAATATATTAAAAATAGTTGGATTAATAAGGTAGCGGCCCAACCCTAAAGATCCCATACATGGTTTTTAATACCATTACATTAGCATGATTACATGGAATCAAATCTTAAAGGACTATAGATTTTAATAGTCATGGGTAACAAAATACATATATAATTTATGTATAAAAAATGTATTTACAAACTGTTACATTTTTATTCTTTTGAGGATAAATTTGTTCTATCTACTATCTCCACGTATTTATTTCTTAGTAAACATTAGGAAATTTGGTGGAAATGAAACATTATAAGGGTGATCTCAAGTGATTAGTAAAGGAAAATTATGGTGGAACAAAAAATGAACTAGTGATAATAATTAATATATAAAGGTAAATAAATGAACACACATGATATGTGTAAAATCCCAAAATATGGAACTCTATCATGTAGCTAGAAAAGGTTAGTTAGAAAACCTCAAATGGGCCTCTCCATAAGCCATAGCCTATTGATTTTAAGCAGGGGTGTGGATAGTACAATGGGGAGACTATACCCCCTTGGTATGAAGTGTCATTTGAAAGAAAAAATTCATATTAAAACAAAAACAATCAGTGTAATGTAATGAGGAAGACAATAATAAAATCCAAAAAAAATTCAATAATCCATAAGGAATAATGTAATGACATTCTAGAATGAATCTAAATGTCATGCTAGAATAATATATGAAAACATCTAGCAGATTAAAATTAAATACTACTGCCCCGGGTGCAAAGGCCCATGCTTTTCCTATATCCATACTCAAGACTAACAGTATGAATGAAGTCAATAGAAGGGTCAAAATACCTTATTCAATACGACTTGCATGATGTCTTCTTGGTCTCCAAATGGTGACCCAAATAGGTTGTGAGTAAAACTTAGTAGGTCAACACCACCATGTCTAAACAAAACTAGTCTACTATGAAGTGTATGAAACAAATCTTAGAATAAGTGTTTCATTTAATTAAACAATTAAATAAATAAAACAAGAAGATTAAGAACCATGTGAGAAGATATATAAGCTTGTCTTATAAGCATGCTAACCAAAACCATATAAGCAATATATGTAACCTACTTTGATGCCATGCTGAAATATCATTGAACATATATTATGACCATGCCAACACAACCATATAACCAAGTAAGGTCACAGAAAACAATCCTGGTCAAATCCCTACAAGCATTATAACATGGGAATGGGAGTATCCTACTCTCTATAAGCATTATTGCATGGAATAGGTTGAACCTACCCACTATTAGAATTACAAAATATATGTGTTAAAGTGCTTGGGCATAGCCCATTATATAAGCATCTCATTATAGAACACAATTCCTATCAAATAGCGTGGATGTCACAATATCAAACAATATATATCAATGGTTAATTATGAAAATTTAAATTATCCATTCATATTATGCATCCAATTCAAGATATAGATGATTAAAAATCTTTTCGATAAATAGAAAGTCTCAATTTAGGGATCATATAACAAGATATCACATTAGGTTTCATATCATTCCAATCAATCCTTAAGCCACTAAAAATTTTAAAATACCATTTACAACTAAATAAATTCAATGGATAATCTCATTTTATTAATCAATTTACTTTGGGAACACACCTCAATGATACGATCACAATATTTCATAAAAATAACAATAATCAAACTATAGGGTTGAAATTTATAACCCTACCTTAAAATGAAGATCTAACAATACTTAAAACTACTAAAACCATGAGAAAGAATGTGAGGATGATTTCAAAAAAGGATCCTAGATCAATATTTATAAACGAAACAACCAGAAACACAACTGGAAAATGGGTTTCACCACAACTAGTTGGAGAAGATGGAAGAGGGAGAAGGATCTACCAAAAGGATATTGTCAAGGATTTATTGTGTGAACGTGTTATTTGAAAAGGTGTTTTCCAATCCAAAATTTTTTAGAGGATTCCCTAGGGTTGAGAGTTATGGAGATGAAACTAATTGAAAACAAAATCTACTGCATACGTGTTTAAAAAATATAGTTTGGGAATTTACCTATCTTTAAATACGGTTTCATGTCATTTAAATGTTTTTATGGCTTATGTTGAAAAAAACTCAAATTTATTTTGATAAAAACCCTGAAAAATTACACAGTGTGTAATTCCTTTACATGACATATAAATGTTCCGTGGTAGAGTTTCCAATACAATCTTCTCTTTAATGCTTCTCAACTTACCAAGAAACCATTTAACACTCAAATCCATTTATACCCAGACTCCATTAATTCAAAAGACATACATTCCTAAATATTATATCATTTTCTCCAAAAAATAATCTTTGTCTCTGAACAACAATTGAACTCTGAGGCTCAAAATAAGAATTCAGAGAGAAACATACCTAGAAAAAGACTTGATCTTACAACCTTCGCTCATTATTACAGATATTCCCTGAGTTACCTCAAGAATTATTGTGAGGTCTGAGGGAACAAGTCTGGAAACTATGTTCACATATCAGACTCCCTTTCCCAAGTCTCCTCTTGAACATTCCCAGGATTCTACTACACCCGTACCAACGGTCTAGTCTGATGCTGAAGATATTTTCCACTATGATCCACAACCTGTATAAGATGCGTCTCAAAGGTTCCATCAACACGAAGGTCGATGATTTGTATGTACATCACATGGGAAGTTTCTGGATGATATATTTGAAATTTTGACTTCGGGAATACATTATGAAGGTAATTTTAGTGTCGTGGAAGTTCATGATGGTATACCACTGGACCAACCCTTGACACTTTTTCAAATGGTCTGACAAACCTGGGTGCTAGCTTACCCTATTTCTTGATTCAGCCCTGCCTCAACTTAGGTGACACCTGAAGGGAAATATAATAACTATCCTAAAACTCCATATTTCATCTTTGATTTTTAGCATATGATTTTTTCCTACCCTGCACTATCATGAACCACCATTTGATCAACTAAACCTATTCAGATGTACCCTACAAGAGGCTAGTCCCAAAAAGTGCTAACTCACCAGACACTAACCAACATAGATGTGAATAACAAGGCCTACTATAAATGACCTTGAAAGGTTCCATTTGGATATATTCCTAGAGTCTATTATTATATTAAAAATCCAAGATTTCTATATGTTTCTCCCATGAAACACCAAAATAAAAAAAACATCATCGTAGAATATCCTTCAGAACATGTATAGTACACTAAGATTGACCATCAGTATTTAGATGATAGGTTTTTATTAAAAGAACCTATGATCCGTAGGATTTATAAATACCCTTCTAAAAACATGTTTTGGAATAAGGATCTTTATCTAAAATGATACTCCTTTGAACACTGTGAAAACGAACTACTGTATGTATGTAATGATTTCCCAGATTTTCAACTATAAAGGTTTCCCTGATAGGAAAGAAGTGGGCTACCTTTTTCAGTTGATCCAAAAAAACTGATATAACATGATAATTATGGGTCTTTCTAGGTAATCATATCAAAAAATACATTATGAACTTATCCCATTTTAACTCTGTGATAGATAAAGGTTTCAAAAACACAACTATCCTTCGATGATCATAATTAACCTGTAGACAAGTGAAGCATCTACTGATGAATTTTTCCACCTAATCCTTCATTCCTAACAACTATTAATGTCTTAGGACTTCATGATACATATTTTTTAAACTGGGATGCACTTTCCATTTTGAAACATGGAACTTCTTCATTAGCTCCTTGCATAAGCCAATATGAACCCATACTCATCCATGGAAATGAATATAATTTCAACTATAAATATTCCATCATGATGGTGTCTCCACACTAAATAATTTTATCTTAGAGTTGATCCCTCAAAATCAGATAATTTCTTGGTCTTAATCTATTCCATAAGTATGAGTATACCTGATGTTAAAGTAAGAGCTACTCACCCCTGGGATTCTTGGACATCCATATGCATCTCTGTAAGGAGATCCATTATTCACTACTTGTCACAAAATTTATATACTACCTATTTATATGTCTCTAGGATCAAATAATCATCAATGACATTTTCCTTTCCTGGATTATATTCCAATTTGATGTTGAAAGACTCTAGATACTCAACCCACCTCCTTTGAAGAAGCTAAAGGTCTCACTTAAAAAGGATATGGCTGATGAATTTTTGATCTGTGTATACCAAAAAATATCACTGATGAGATATTTTCTCCAATATCTTAGGGAATTTACCACTACCACTAACTCTACAAAATTAATCTTGTAATTCCTCTCATGCAGTTTTAGTTTCTTGGATCCATAAGCAACCAAACAATCCTGTTTCACTAGAACTACTTCGAGTCCAACTTCGGATGTCTCACAATACATGGTGTATGATTAACCCAACACAATTAAATTGAGGATAGGTGTTGAGGTTTTATATCCATTCATATATTCAAACTATTTTTTATAATCATCAAACCAAACGAACATCACCCCTTTCTTGGTTATCCCAGACATCAGTGGTGCCAACAGGGGAAATCTTAGATAAAATTCTGATAATAACCTATTAAAAAAACTCTATATTTAGAATAAATTCATAGGTTTCCACCAATATATCAAAACTACTCCTTTCCTTGGGTCCAATTACACTTTTTCCTCTTGGATGATATAGACCAGGAAGTGTATTTTATTTATTTATAAATAGTATTTAGTTAGTTTGGCGTAAAGCCGATGCTCTCTCAATGTAATCAGGATGATGTCAAGGTGTTTATCATGATCATATTCTTATATAGAGTAAAATAAGATATCCTTGATAATAACTACCACAAACTGATATAAAAAAGGATTAAAATCATATTCGTTAAGTCCATGAATACCACAGGAGAATTATTCATACCCAACAACATCGATATGAATTTATACAAGCCATACCTTCTCATAAAATAATTCAGAGTTATGTCTAACAGTCTAACCCTTAACTGATGAACTTTGGATCTGAATTCAATATTGGAGAAGATCTTATCACCTCTCACTTGGTTGAAAATACCATCAATTCATGGAAGAGGATAATGGTTCTTGATATTCATCTAGTTCAACCTTCAATAGTCCACAAAAAAAGTGAAATGATATATCAACATTATTGTTGAATCAAACTAGAGAACACTATGGATATGTTCTCATACATATGATTATTTTTTATTATAGATATTCCATCTATAATTTCAACTCCTGAAGATCTGTGGGTACCATTCAGTAAGTCGGGATAGATAATAGCTCTTCTCCCGGCACCAACTTGATTGTGAAATCGATCTATCACTCGGGAGGTAAGCCATAAAACTCTTTAGTAGAAACGTCTCAAAAATGGTATACCACTAGAGGAAAATAATACTTCTATATTACACTAATTTCTAGTGTAATTCCAAAAATTTGTGTCGTGAGACAATCCAATCTGTAACAAATTTGTCCCACATGACCAGCCTGAAGATGCCACTCACTCTAGTTAGAATAGATGCTTCCTTCTAGAGATAAGAAAGTAACTCTCCTCTTGTAACAATCGATATGATCCCAATAAATGACTAACAAATTCATACAAAGAATTAAATAAAATCATATATTTTATAGCACAAACGGTTCCCAAAAGTAATGGTAACTACCAATCTCTTCAAAACATGCCTTGCAACATTTGATATTTTCTTACCGCGCATCCATCATTGTGTCAATGGTTAAAACACCATCCAATATTTTCACATCAAATCCCTAACACTTTTAAAAAATAGTATATAGAAATGTGATACTTTTATATCAAACAAATTACTACCTAAAGTAGATGATTCCAAAATCATGCCTCTGACGATATACGGTCCTGCATCCACATTAGCTGGAGTAGTCTGCATAACATGAAACAGACTGGTCCCTCTTTCCCATGCTCCAATATTACTACCCTGAGATACATCCTTTTATTGGTATTGTTTATATTTCATTGGGTACCACATCCCTTACCTCATCCTGAATGGATTATAGAACTCCTTCTATAATCCTTCTGATGTGTACTTCCACCCCTTTTTGATTTTGGTGCTTGGCTTGATCCATTTACACTATATTTCTATTGAAAGTTTGAACTGAACCTCTAATGATTACCCAATATGCCACAAGTTTCACACTTGACTATGGGGTGAATGAACTATAGGTTATTATGATAAAAAATTCCATACTAATAGCACTAAAATTAAATAAGGTATTGAGTTGTTTTCCCACAACCTTGAATGCTCTACCCACTACTACTCTGGTAGAAACTATCATAACATCATTTCTTACCACTCAAATAAGAACTCTCAAAATTTCCATCTAAAACATCCTAGTCACTGCTTGGAGACTCATTTATATTCCTTTCTATGATTATAGCATGATTCATTCGTCTTAAAATCTATTTAAATGGAAAAAATTTACCTGTGACCTAACCTTATTACGAATCATGTCCCAGAAATGTTTCTCCATATAGATCACATTAGCTACCAAGGATGGGGTAAAGTGATGTAGGTTAGTAAAACATCTAGTGTAGTCCAGTATTGACAAACAATCATATATAAAATGCATGAAATCATTATATTTTTTATCACTTAAGGTCTCTGGATCAAAATATCTTAGGAATGTTTTCTCAATGTCCATCTAAGATAGTTCATCCTACTTCCCAACCTCTATAAGAATATCCCTCCAACACTTGGTAGGTCCAAGAATAATATACATAGTATACCTCAACCTCATATATGAAGGTTTATTAAGATGTTTGAAGATTATCTAGACTGAATCAATTCAGAACTTGTCTTCGTAGGGCCCCTTCTTCGAATCAACACATTCGAATGATGAAGTTGATACTATTTTTCAGCTCATACATTGAATTAACGGTTCAAACATTCTCCATTTACAAGGATCACATGACCCTTGGGAAGTTTTCACGAAAATGAAAATAAATTTTCTCCTCATGAACGATATGATGTTCTAATTTCGCTACATTAGGAGAATTCTGATTTCCACTCTCCTGAAGTTCATGTTAAATATAGTGAGGAGGAATTTTATCTACAAGATAGACACAAACCTTAGAGAACTATCTTGTAACAAGGTCAACCTAATAGGTGGATTAAATAAAGAACCACTAACTCTTATTCTCTCTAGAAATAGATTATGTGTACTTTATCATGACATAACAACAAATTTTATTAATTATGTGAAATGTATATATCATTTTTCAGTTAACAAGAAAGTATATATTACATTAAAAAGTGGATATACCCCCATCATGGATAGTTCATGTCAATATATCCATGTAATCCTATTATGATGCATGTATTCTTATCTCATTCCATGTTAGGCCATGAGGACAAATCTCGTGAAACAATAACATCATAAAACAATAAACCTTGAACAACATGTGAATCGCCCATGGTGAGATGATATCAACTGTAACAATCACAAAACAAAAACATTAATCCCATACCCGAGGATGTGGATTTTCCATCATACATGGGTTAGATACTCCCATGCACAAGCCGATTACCAAGTCCCTACACATCCTAGTCTCCATTATACCATTCCCAAATAGTAAAGCGATACAAAATTAATCAATATTCGTTAATGACACTTTGTAACTTCCCCAAATATGACACACTCTCATGTGGCTATTAAAGTTTGGTTACGGGGCCTCATGTGCACCTCCGCACATACTAGAGGCCTCTAACTAGGATTATGGATATGAATAGTATATTGGGGAGACTATACCCCCTTGGTATAAGGTGTCATTTATAGGAAAAAATTCACATTAAAATAGAAAAAATAATATTAAAACAATGTGAATGAAAATAATAAAATAAAACTAAACAATTCAATAATCTAGAATGAATAACATAATGACATGCTAAATTGAATCTAAACATCATGACTGAACAATGCAATGAAAAAAAAAATAAGAGACTCCTGTCATGGGTCCCATGCCACATGCCAGTCCCATCTCCAAACTACAACCCAATATGAATCTATAAATCAATTACAAAGTCCAAATCAGATGTATAATCATGCATCTATAAAGTCTTCTTGGGTGCCAAACTATGGCCTGAATAGGGTGTGAGTAAAATTTAGTTGGTTGAATCCACCATGTCTGAAAAAAACCATTCTGATATAAAGTGTATGAAATAAAGTGATGAAAAGATGTATCAATTAATTAAACAATTAAATAAATACTAAAATGTTCTTAAACACCATGCTTGAATATCTATGTGCATGTCTAACAACCATTACAACCAAAACCATATATCCAAAGTAAATAACTAGCCTTGGCACCGTGCCAGAATATCTCTGATCAAGTCTTATGACCATGCTAACAAAACTATATAACCATTTAAAGTCACAATAAAAAATCAGAGTCAAATGCCTTGTCACGACCCGTCCTCGGGGCCCATGTCGTGACTACCCCAAGCCCACCTTCCATAGGCCAGGGGCTGGCGACAAGCACCAAAGGCATAAATCTCGATAACTGGGAAGGCATTGCCTTTATAAAAGTTAAAAAAACACCATAGAGTAAAAGCAGAAGTAAAACACAAAGTACAAAGAGAAAGTGCTGAAACGTAAATGGGCCAGAACACAAACCCAACTGAAAGTACAACTACTACTGAAAGAAAGTACAACAGAAAAAGACAAACAGCTGGAAGGAAGGAAACAGCTCTTGGGTCGTCCTCCTCAGTTCCTACCTGAAGGGTAGGTACAGATAGGGCATCTCATGGATTGTCCACCACGGATCCCACCTGAAGGGTAGGTAGAGATTGAGCAGCTCCTAGATCATCCACAACGGGATACTGACTCGTCGAGTGGTCCAGCTCCGGGTACCGTCCAGTCCTCGAACACTCAGCCTCCGTCAGCTCTGCCCGTCGTCTGCAACCAACCGGGCCCTCAGAGCGGAAACACTTATATCTTGAGCTCCAGACGTCCGATTGACGTGCCGTCGACTTTGATAGATTCCTCTAAGTGAGATGGATCTTTTGGCTTACTCCACTCGAGGTTTGGATTCCGTCGGAGTGCGGTTGGGTTGGTTCGCTCACAAAACCAACCGGGCCCCTGGAACAAAAAAGTCAATAACTCACAGACTGGGCGTCCGAATGACGCTCCGTCTGTCTCGTTGTTTTCCTCTTGTTGAGACGGAACGTTTGGCATGCCCCGCCCGAGGTTTGGACGCAGTTGGAGTATGGCTGAGTTGGATTGTACCCAAAATCTAACCGGGCCCCTAGAGCGGGAAAGCTGATATCTTTCAGACCAGACATCTATTTGACGAACCGTCAGCGGAATTGTTGATCCCTTTGAGAAACGGTCCCTATGAGTATACCCTATAAGTGTTCGAGGTACAGTTGAGATACGGCCGGGTTGGTTCGCATACGAAACCAACCGGGCCCCTGGGATGGAAATGTTAATAACTCACAAACCGGGCATCCGATTGACGCGCCATCTGATGCGTTGAGACCCCTATGACGAGGAAGTCCTAGGAGATACTTCTTCAAGGGACATTGAGATACTTGGAGTATAAAACTGTAGCTCGTGGATCGGACCCTCCTAGAGATGAGCGTGCGGAGTGCGGAGACCACATAGACAACTGAGACCTGACGACTGCTTGACTGACTCAACTTAGAGTGAGTCGACTAGCCTAGTGGACGGAGCACCCGGTATTTGGAGGCAGACCCATGGTGGATCGAGCGCCTGGTAGTTGGCAGCAGACCCACAGTACTCGACCAGAGGAGTACCTCTGTAGGCAATTAGGGGGAGCGCCCGGTATTTGGCGGCAGACCCATAGCGGACGGAGCACCCAGTGTTTGGCAGCAAACCCGTAGTACTCGACAGGAGGAGTACTTCAGAGACTTGGATTAGTGAGCAGTACCTCGGAGTCATGACAGGACCACTGTACACTCTAGAGATGGGGCTCTTCAGCAGTTACAGTTTCGATAATGAAAATCCTGGTTTGAGCTGAGTCTAAGACCTTTGTGTTTCCTCATGATTTAGATGGGTTACTTGATAACATAGGTATATGTATGGGCATATACCTGGGTAGTGGTTATACATTGATTTCATAATCCTTGTGTTTCCTCATGATTGAGATGAGTTACTTGATAACTTAGGTATATGTATGGGAATATACCTAAGTAGAGGTTATCTATTGAGATCTTCTTTGTGGTTATCCTTGTTGGTTTTAGTGACACCTTGAGGGTCTTGGGGTCCCTACTGAGTATTGTTATACTCACCCCTGCACGGGCTATGCCCGCACCTCATTGTGTTGGTTGTAGACGATGGGCAGTGCTGATGGAGGCCGAGTGTTTGAGGACTAGACGGTACCCAGAGGTGGACCACTCGACGAGTCATTATCCCATGGTGGACGATCTAGGAGCTGCACTATCTATACCTACCCTTCAGGTAGGATCCGTGGTGGACGATCTAGGAGCTACGCTATCTGTACCTACCCTTCAGGTAGGAACCGAGGAGGACGACCCAGGAGATGCTTCCTTCCTTCCAGCTGTTTGTCTTTTTCGGTTGTACTTTCTTTCAGTAGTAGCTGTACTTTCAGTTGGGTTTGTATTCTGGCCCATTTACTTTTCAGCACTTTCTCTTTGTACTTAGTGTTTTACTTCAGCTTGTACTCTGTGGTGTTTTTTTACTTTTATAATGGCAATGCCTTCCCATTTATCGGGATTTATGCCTTTCGTGCTAGTCGCTAGCCCCTGGCCTATGGAAGGCGGGCTTGGGGTAGTCACGACACGGGCCCCGAGGACGGGTCGTGACAATTGGTTTCAGAGGAGTCGGTTCTACCGCATAACTTATAACTATGATATTTTCTTTCTATGAAGCAATAGTGTTAAGAGTACCGAGTGTGGTCTTCAGTTTAGGGAGTCCAGTGTTGGTGTGGGCGGCTGACGTATCCATACACCAGGACCCTGACAACTGATTTCCGACTTTGTGCATGAAAACACTGATTGCGTGTGTGTTTCTAGAAGTTTTTAAATATCAGCTCCAACCAGGTCAGCTCACCTGGTATAAATCGTTTGACCGTGTCATGTTGTTTCTTTCAGGATGCCTCCCCGCGGACGACCAGCTAGAGCCCCGAGAGTTGTTCGTACTGACAGCCCGACGAGCGACGTGGCCTCAGTACAGGGCTCTATTCCAGTTGAGGCACCAGTGGTAATACTACCCGTTGGTCCACCGATGCCACTAGCCCCAGCAGCAGAGGGTGCACATCGCTTGAGCGCACTGCACGAGTTCTAGCACCAGAGGCCACCCAGGTTCCGGGGAGAGACGGACCCGCAGGCGACTAAGGATTGGCTGGAGGCTGTGGTGAGAGTCTTCAGGCTAGTGGGGACGCCGAAAAACTTAATGGTGATCCTTGCTGCCAGCCTTCTTCATGAAGCAGTAGGTAGACGGTGGATCCCGATGCTCCAGATGCAGGAAGAGGCGACACTTATTTGGGAAGACTTCGAGATCCTAAACTGGGCAGGGTTTGTACCAGCCACCCTTCGAGTAGTGCGTATACAGGAGCTACTTCAGCTGTAGCAGGGCAGCATGACAGTGGCACAGTATTCAGCGAGGTTCACAAACCTCTCGCGCTACTCCACATATATGGTATGGGACCTGTTCTTCAGGGCCCTAACCTTCGAGCAGGGGCTCAGGTGGGAGATTAGAGCTTCTGTTGTTTCTCACAGAATTCGGACCCAGACAGGGGTGTTGGAGAGAGCCCTCTTAGTGGAGATTTTCCTTGTTGAGCAGTCTCCAGTAACACGACCCACCACTATCTGTCTTGCGGTAGATTCTTCTGCATCAGACAGTAGATAGATGACACAGAGGTCCAAAAAGACGAGACCTTCCAGTGGCCGACTGCACGACTCAGGTTCAGTTTTGCGGGGGAATCAGGTGGAGTCAAAGCCAGTCGTGCCGAGAGTGGACAGTGTTACTCCAGCGGTGGGATTGGTCACATGGCATGTGACTGTCCGACCCACCATGTAGATGACCAACAGTTAAATGAAGAACCTCCCAGGCAGAGGCAGAGGTTCGATCAGGGCCGACTGCAAGGAGTAGGCGGCCATAAAAGAGGAGTTGGCCGTGCAGCTGGAGGTGGACGATGCTTCGGGGTGTTACCACCACCAGAAGGCCCACCCCGACCACAGGGGACAGGAGGACATGGGAGAGCTCAGCTTCAGGCAGCAGAGGCCTATGGTCATGGAGCTCCGGAAGTAGATGCACAGAAGCAGGACTAGCTCCAGACCTAGAGGCTATTGATCATGTTGTTTCTAGTTTTTTTGATGTTGGTTTGTAGTTTCTTCGTGTCTTTGTTCTATGAGATGCAATAATAAAAAGACACTTATCTTTGTGTTGTTTTATTTCCTGTCCTTTTGTTGGTTGATACTGAGTGGTCCCGGTTAAAACTGTTGACATGACCCTCACTTTCGATATTTCTACTGGAGGACACCCAGTGACCTCACACTGACGCTGACAGTGTGGTCAGACCCTTGAGGCAAGAGTTTCGGTTGGAATCTCTTGGTGGCAGCGTCGAGGCGTTATGACGTTGGTTTAAGTATGGACTGGGCAATCACAGTTCATACACAAATTGATGGTATTAGGAAAAAAGGTTGTGGTTTAACTATGACGTCGGGATGGGTTTTCCTTGGTCAGCGAAAAGGAAACCCCAGGAAACACAGGATATACTCTTGCACAGGAGGGTGCGACCGATCACTCTTTAGTCGGTCAACCTTACCCTCGTGGCAGCAGTCGTTTTGAGTTCCAGTTCTAAACAGGAGTTGGAGACCTCTGGAGTTTGAGGATGATGATCACGTCCTTATACGGGTCTCACCTCGGCGAGGTTTACGGAGATGTGACCAAGGCGGCAAGTTATCTTTGAGGTTCAGCGGACCTTCATAGGTCCTCAACTGGGTAGGCGGGGTGGTTTACTGCTTGAACCATCCACCTCAGTTGCACCAGGTGCACAACGACTTCCACGTATCTCAACTGAGGAGATACGTGCTCGACCCTTCGCATATCATCGACCATGAGGAGATGGACGATGGCGATGGGGTGTCTTTCACGGAGGTTCCAGTGGGGATCAAGGATCGATAGGAGCGGATCCTATGAGGACGATCGATTCCTCGGGTGCACTTTCTCTGAAAGTACGGGAACCTCCAAGTGATCACATGGGAGCGGAAGGCTCAGATACGTGCTTTGTACCGCTTTTGTGACCCTAGTTTGTGTTAAAGATTTACGAGGACGTAATGCCCTGAGGTGGGAGTAATGTAAAGACCCAGAAATTTCAAGGAAATGTTTTTCTTAATTTTCTTTAGAATTTTATAAGAACACAGTTTCTGACAGAACCCGATTCTGAGGCCCGATGTGCCGGAATCATTTTCCGAAGTTTAGCTCGGGTACATTCAGTGAACGAATGAGCATGTTTTTCTAACTTTTGAACTGGTGTATGGAATTGAAATACGAGGGAACCGATGAACTCGTAGCACCGATATTTTCTTAGAAACACCTCTTCCAGAGTTACGTTTGCTCGGGTGTGGTTTTTGATTTTTGGGCTTTATGTTAAGAAAAAAAATAATGTGGTATGAAAAACATTATTTTATTTCACTTAAAGCCACTTAAAGCCACTTTAAGCTGCTTAAGCTGAGTTGAAGCGGATAGGGTGGAACCCAAGATATTCTACCCTCTAGGTAGGATATTTTTGAGGTGGGGCCCGCACGAGCCCCACCATTTCTTTCCCTCTAAATAACGCACCTGCGAAAACCCTTTTTTAAATAAGGTCAACCGACGCGTTTTCTTAAAATTCTAAACCCCCCTATTAATTGGGAAGTCAAGTCGTACCATTAATTCATCTAATTAATGGTTCATTACTTAACATAGAATTTTCTAAATATTGGCACGAGAATAAAATAAGACCAATACTTGTTTTCTCTTAAGGGTTGCTTGTTGAGAGTATTGGGAGAAGATTGAGGTTCTTCATCCTCCTTCGTGAAGAACGCGAATAACGCGAAGAAGGCGAAGAACGCCGGCCTCCGATGAAGGGCGGCGAAGAACGCCAAACCCTCAGAGATCGACGACAAGACGCTGAAAGTTCTCCCTCTGTGACACTTCTTCCACGACGATCCATCCACACAACAATCTTCGATCGACAACTTGAGGTAGGGGTTTACGTGATTTTCCTTACGTGATTCTCTTCCGTCCTTTATCCGGGATATTTGGACTGCATGATATCAGTTAACGGGAGGAGGCCAGACCACCCAAACATGGTCGTCCCCCTCCATTATTGTTTTTGTTGTTGTTGTGGATCGAATTAAATTAACGTTGTGCTGTCACACCATGCGGGATCGAGCGGCAAGGATGCGCGACATCGTCGCGCCGCGCGGGATCAGCGACAAGAATGCGCGACGTCATCACGCCGTGCATTCAAATTTTTTTAAACTCTCGTGCGTGGGTATTTTGATAGCAAGGTATTCGTATAATTTATTTTGGATAAATTATACCCTCTTCAATGATTAAAATCATGTGTTTATTTATTTGCCAATTGATAACACCTAACGTGGAGGGCGCGAGCTGAACAAACACGGACCGACAACCCTCTGTAGCTTGTTATCAATTGGAAAATAAATAAACACATGATTTTAATCAATGACGAGGGTATAATTTATCCAAAATAAATTATACGAACACCTTGCTATCAAAATACCCATGCACGAGAGTTTAAAAAATTTTGAATGCGCGGCGTGACGACGTCCCGCGTTATTGTCGCTCGATCCCGCGTAGCGCGATGATGTCGCGCATCCTTGCCGCTCGATCCCGCACGGTGCGACGGAATGACGTCAATTTCAATCGATCCACAACAACAAGAAAAACAATATGGGAGGGGGACGACCGTGTTTGTGCGGTCCGGCCTCCTCCCGTTAACTGATATCATGCAGTCTAAATATCACGGATAAAGGATGGAAGAGAATCACGTAAGGAAAATCACGTAAACACCCTACCTCAAGTAGTCGATCGAAGATTGTCACGGGGATGGATCGTCGTGGAAGAAGCGTCGCAGAGGGAGAACTGTCAGCGTCACGTCGTCGATCTTTGGGGGTTTGGCGTTTTTCATCGCCCTTCGTTGGAGGCCGGCGTTCTTCGCGTTCTTCACGTTCTTCACGTTCTTCGCGTTCTTCACGAAGGAGGATGAAGATCTTCAAGCTTCTCCCAATTCTCTCAATAAGCAACCCTTAAGAGAAAACAAGTTTTGGTCTTATTTTATTCTCATGCAAATATTTAGAAAATTCTAATTTCAGTAACAAACCATTAATTCGATGAATAAATGGTACGACTTGACTGCCCAATTAATAAGGGTATTTAGAATTTTAAGAAAACGCATCAGTTGACCTTATTTAAAAAAGGGATTTCACGGGTACGTTATTTAGAGGGAAAGAAACAGTGGGGCTCGTGCGGGCTCCACCTCACAAATATCCTACCAAGAGGGTAGGATATTTTGGGTTCCAACCTATCCACTTCAACTCATCTTAAGCAGCTTAAAGTGGCTTAAAGTGTCTTTAAGTGAAATAAAATAAAGTTTTTCATACCACATTATTTTATTTCTTAACATAAAGCCCAAAAATCAAAAACCACACCCAAGAAAACGCAACTCCGGAAGAGGTGTTTCTAAGAAAATACCGACGCTGCGAGTTCATAGGGGCCCTTAGATTTCAATTCCGAGCACCGGTTAAAAAGTTAGAAAAACCCGCTCGTTTGTTCACTGAACGCACCCAAGCTAAACTTAGGAAAATGATTTTGGGAACACCGGGCCTCGGAATCAGGTTCCGTCAGAAACTGCATTCTTGTAAAAGTCCAAAAAAAATTAAGAAAAAAATTTCCTTGAAATTTCTGGGTCTTTACATGCCTATAAGCATTAAATCATTGTACTAGTAATAACCCACTCTATATAAGAATTACATCATAGAATGGGTTGAGCCTTCTCACAATAATCATTATATAATATAAATTCACAAATACCTAATCCTACCCCATTATATAAGAATCTAATTATAGAACAAAAAGCCTACAAACAAAAAAGATATCACAATATCACATCATATATCTCATTGGTTAATTATGATCATTACCATTATCCTTTTAGATTCCACATTAAATTCACATTAAAATTAATTAAAAATTATATCGATAAGAATAAAATCAGAATTTAGAGATTCAATAAAAATACGTCACCCTAGGTTTCATATCATTCCAATTAAACCATTATTCATTAGAAAATCACAAAACCATTAAAATCCAAATGAGTTCAAGGGATAATATTGACTTATTAATTAACTTATTTTGGGTGAACAACACATTGGTGAAAATATGATATTGCATAAATATGATAATAATCAAACCATAGGGTTGATATTTAGACCCCTTACTTAAACTAGAGATCCAATTATACATCCAACAACAAATTCTCATGATGAAAAATGCATGGATGATTTCAAAGAGGTTCCAAGATCAAGATTTAAGAAGTTCAAACCCAATAATTAAATTGGGTAAATGTTTTCACTATAATGGATTATATAAGAATAAAGATATGAAATAATCTGACCAAAGGAACTTACCAGGGATTGATCACGTGAACGAAACGTTCTAAAATGGGTTTATCTTTCAAAAGCCACTAGAGGATGCCCTAGGGTTGAGACAGATGAATCTTCAGTTGATTTGAAACTATATCATCCGTATTCAAGTTTGAAAACAATAGGTTAGGAATTTACATAGAGTGTAATAGGGTTTCATATCATGTAAATTTTATCCATGGTTTATTCTGAAAAATTTCAACCTAATATTTATTTTATGAAAACCCATTAATAATAACATGGTGTGTAATCCCTTTACATAGCATGTAAATGTTATGAAATTTTCGTTTTTATCCCATATTTCCCTTAAAGTTTATCATATTACCAAGAACCCATTTAACACTCAATCCCATTTAGACACGAACACCTTTAATTCCAAAAATCCACATCCCAAAAAATTAGATCATTTTTTTCCAAAATTCTCTTTGTTTCAAAATAGGTTTTGGCCTCTAAAGATCAAATTAAAAATTCCAAGATAAATATTCTTGGTGAAAAATATGATATTTCACCTTGTAACCAATAAACTGTGATGGAAGTGTGTAAAAAATATGGAAATGTAAATAACTAAAAAACATTCGATTACAATAACTAGATACATCAAAGTCAATATGGAAATGCATGAAATTGAAAACACATTCCATTTAATCAATAATTGAGCATGAAATTCATACAAATATTTGTAGATGAAAAATCTCATAGATAAATAAAAAATGAATCAAAATGAGGGAAATTATTAATTATTGGAAGTCATGTCTAAGGTACATGACACCCTATATAGTCAAGACCTTTCACAAGATAGTTTAAAACTACTTATAGAAACATGTTTAACTTTTAAAAAAAATTTCCTCAAGAGCCCCTGTAAATGCATATAAGGGCTATATAAAGTAAGGATCACACCCATCACTACCTGGAAAAATAATTCTTTATATAAAATAAAAAATATTCTTTATCATATATATATATATACTGAATAAAGGATACATATTTATCAACATTTACCCAAATAATTGAATAACTATCAAAGTAATTTTTTTTGACAAATGATATATGGTTTCAGAAAATGAAAATATATCTGATAAATGAGATGGATAAACAAGGGGAATTAAATTTCTAAAGATCATAGGAAATTGAATATTTCAGGGGTATTAAAATAAGAATCATTAAAGGTAATGTGAATATTATCCTTGGCAAAATCAATCGTAGAAAATACAAAGGAACAATAGGGATGGTATCAACACAACATATCCCAAGTGGAATAAGAATATAGGGTTGTTATAATTGATGAATATAATACTATAAAAAGATATTTTAAAAACATTATTTGAGGAAATATTCTTTTCTAACCTTTTAAAAAACCTTTTATTTGAAAATTACTTTTGAAAAAAGTTTCGTTAAGAATTAAAAATCTAACCATGAAGAGGATGCTTCAAAAAATGATGGATGATAAATCCATACATGTCTGATGAGGTAAAACTATAATTCATTTATTCATGGTAAAAAGGTCAGGAAAATACTTTGTTCCGAAAGTGAAAAGAAGATTACTTTGAAAACATTGGTAAAATGCAAAGAGGGTAAAACTAACATTAATAAATTATTTCTTAATGATTAAAAAAATTTAATTTTTTTTAGAAAACATGAATTTCTGAAGAAAACATTTTCTCTGACTAAAGAGAGAAATGACGCTGTGTTTTATTAAAAACATTATCTAAAATATTTTGAGTACCAAATAATGAAAAAATGGTACTATTAATTGAAAAAGGTCATAAAAATCATAAGAGAATAAAATTAAATGGTTTACTATACAATGATCAAAAAAATTCATATGATGAAAATTCAAGGGTAAAAAATCATGAGAAAAATGATATTGTGAAATAATCCATTGAAAAGACTGTAATGTTGTTGTGAGATGAAATCAATAAATATATTATCTCTGTCAAAAAAATAAACATTAAAAGTGGAAATAAAACCATTGATAATGAAAACTGACTAAAAATATAATCATTTAATATCAATGACAATAATGAAATATTATAACCAAATAAAAATTAATTTCTTTGTGAAATGTTTTTCCACTTGGAAACTTGTAACTCAAATCCCCTTAGATGAAATAATTCAAATTGAAACTCAAAATATAATGATGAATGAATGAATAATTATATTATATGAAAATGTTATAATATGTACACCATATATAAGAAATTAAGTGCACAAAAATACATTTATTGTTTCAAGATAAATTTAACAACCACAAAAGGATGTGAGATGGTAAATAAAATCATTAAAAAAGTTCTTGAGGAGAATAATCTTTAAACATTCCAAAGTGTCCCATACCACTTTGGGACATTTGAATCATAATCTCCCTGAATAAATAATATAAAATAAAACATATAATAAAATGAAAATAAGTATTTTCATTATATAACATATCAAATGGAACTATATACACTATATAAAAGAAACTATGTTCATAACAACAAATAATTCTCAAGGGAATGTAAATTGAGACAAAATCTCTGAACTTGTGATTACGTTTTGGGTGACCATAATTCAACATCCTATATAGTGGTTTTAAACATTTCAATAACTAATAATAAAACCATAATAATAGTTTTAATATCATATATTATCTTTTTATAATATCTTATTACCCATTTTTAACAATATTTCATTATTTTCACTATCTTGGGTGTTAATGGATTAATTTTTTGAGTATGTTTTAATTGGTTACTTTTTGTTATTAAAAATCAGATCATGGTTTCATAATATCTATAATTTAAAACCATTATTTAAATGTCACATATATTCAGTATATATGTATTTATAATAATCTATAATGTGTGGAGATAGTAAATGAGCCGAACCATTAATGGAGACGGTAGGCCGTACATACGCATGAACACTACTTTCATTTATTTGTCTTACAATAAGTATGAAAATAAAATTATATATAAATATATATATATTATAATTACATTATCATATATAGGTTATAGATTTTTAACAGTTTTATTAAAAGAATCATTTATATATTCCATGTACAGTGTGAATGAATCAGATTGCATTAAGGGGGTGCTAGAACACACCTCTACAAACGATGTAATCGTATTCCCCCAAAATGGAGTGAATAAAGGTATAAAATAATTAAATAAGTATACATAAATTATAAATATAATACAAGAAAAATATAGAAATAGTGACAATCATATTTCCCAACCATTAAATGTGGTAAATCGAAAACGAACAACTTTATTTTGTGAGGTGGTAATTCACCGTACACAAAAAATGGAAAATTTTTGTACCCATTAGATATCATTGTGTGTAAGTATATGTAAATGCATTAAAATAATATATATATATATATATATATATTATTGGTGTTTTTATATAATCATGGAATGAGAATAATTTAATTATTGGATAAAGAAATAAAACTAAAGAGCTTGAGGAAGGGCGTTACCTATTAATCGAGCAATTACTTTTGTTTTCTCAAGAGGGATTCCATGGATGGATTTTATTCCAAAGAAGGGATTCTAAGTTAATGGGAGTTATTTTTAAGATCTATTTGTGTAGATCATGGTTGTGCCAAATTTTCTTGAG
This sequence comes from Viscum album, assembly GCA_963277665.1. Lineage (NCBI taxonomy): Eukaryota > Viridiplantae > Streptophyta > Magnoliopsida > Santalales > Viscaceae > Viscum > Viscum album. The sequence continues at coordinate 811,682,229 of OY728135.1, forward strand.
ATGTGTGAGGAAGTGGGAGAGGTGAGTTGGTTTTTATATTCGAGGAGTGAAGCTCGTGTAAATTTTGGAAAAGGGAATTATAACCTTGTTTTTCCCATTGAATGTGGATAATGTAATGGAAACAATTATATATGTGGGATTATAGGGTAAAAATATAAAAATCTAATGAATTTGGGAATGTTTATAGTTCATTTTGGATCTTCAGTTTAGGTTTTAGTCCCTTATTAAGCTTAATTTCACCTTAATCATTGTAATTAATTTTAATTAATTTAACAAATATTTTTAGTAAAAAAATTAATTGACTTCAATATAAATTAAAAATTATTCTGATTCCAAATATGGAACTCATTTTTCTGATGTCCAATCACATAAGTGTATTAAATTAATTTAAATTTAATCACGTATAAGGGACAACAATTTGGGTTTTTAAAGTAGAAAATGTTCAAGAGATTCCTATATTTTTATACTCAATTGCAAAGTGAAATTTATTCCAATGAACTAAATTTTATTAATTTATAATAAATTAATATAAATAAACCTTAAACCCAATTTATAATATAATTTATCCTTATAAATAAATTATATGAAAAAATCAGTTCTGAATTAAAATTCTGTATTTTTTAATATTCATCAAAAACAAAGTTCACAGAAAAATACCAAGATAAAACCCTTACATATTTTATATGTTTTTACTTAAAATATGTAATTTATTGTGACATATAAAATCTTTAATAGTAACAAAATTGGAATTAAAATTAGTTATTCATTATAAGGTGGTAAAAGTGCCTTTATAAAGATATTGATTGTTATGCAAATTTTTGGGTTTGTTCTTATATTATGCTTATAAAATCTATTGGATGGATATAGAAATTTTTAATTGAATATATAATATTTATAATTAATTAATATCACTAAATAATATTAAATAAATTTATTTATTATGGTAAAATATCTTTGTGATCATAAAAATTGTCTTTTAGAAAAACAGTCCCTTTATATTCAATGGGTTCTTATATTCATTTCTAAATAATTTGTAAACAATGGTTTAATTTTATATTTTTGTAGACCATATATTTTAATAATTTAGTTAATCCCATTTACAATACTAATTTAACTACTATGTTATATGTTATTATATTATATAATTATACTTTAATAACAAATAGTTGTCCGGTAAAACTCTATCTTGTATGTAATTTAAGGTTTTGAAGAAAGTAGTTGTTTTGTGCAATGCAATCTAACTATATTTTGTGAATTACAAGTTATTATATATGTTAAATTTATTTAATGTAGTAAATATATTATAATTTCTCAAGATATTATATTCCCTTACGTTCTTTATGTTGTGTATCACACATGCTATAAAAAACAATGTTCTTATTTTAGAATTTAGGGGCATTACATTCTCCAAACATTAATTAAATTTCATCTCCATAATTTATACTAGACTATGGTAGTATATTGTTTCATATATGTAATGTTAAAATACCACATTGTGAGAGGGTTTTATAAAATAACTTCTAGAAAAGAGAGAATTTTAAGTACAATGGTCTCATGGACAATCATATAATGAGGACTCCAAGTAAGAGAACATTAGGGTTAAGTATATATATGTACATGGAAGAAAAGTGTAAATATTTATAGGGAGTTATGGAGGTTATAAATCACAAATAATTGAATTTTCAATGTAAAGTTTAGGGCCTCAAGTCCATAATTATTTAATGATTTAAAATACCATCAGTTCAACGAAAATTAAGTTACTAAGAAAAAAAAATTAATATTATTTTCTTCATATTGAGAAATTCATTTACTACCAAAGAATATATAGAAATTTACTGACATGATACATTTTAATATCATATAAACAATTCAATATTTTGGCTATGCTTTCATAAAATTCTAATTTATTCCTTACATCAAGAAATGGTTTTCCAAAAATTAAGTTTGATCCGTGAAGTACTAAAATAATTTTTTAATGGATCATAATATCCATAAACGAGTGAAAAATATTTCAGTTTGACTCTAACTATTTTGAAAACCTAATATTGTTAATAAATTATTCATTAAACCTATAAAGATACACTAATGGATCATAATTAATATTTATTCATCAATTTTTTCAACTAAAAACAATGTTATATTAACCTGGAAATTTCATAAGTCAATGGTTGGTATAAAATGCATATTATTCTTCAGTCATGGATTCAAGACCCACAACCTTTGCAAACATAACTGGTTATCACCTGGAATACGGGTTGTATTTTTCTAAAATCGAATTAATATAATTTCCAAAATGTATATTATTGAAATCATAGAAATATAGTTAATCTATAGATTGAAAATTAACTAAGGTTTCCAAAACAACCTCAATACATAAATAATTCTTCATTTTATTTCAATATAGTTCATTTCTTTTGATAAAGTTTCAACTAGGTAATTATTTTTAATTATTTAATAACATCCTTCAAAATGGTTTATAAAGAAAATTTAAATTATCGTACGTGTATTCCATTATAGGGACAATCTAGGTGAATGGTAAGGATCACTTTTATGTATCAGGTTACACTGAGTCATGCCCGACACACTTTGTTAGAGTTTTTACATTGAGGTACATCTGTTTCATAGCCGCATCCACTTATAGTGTATCCAAATAGTGATATATTTCGATTAAAACAACAAATTCTCTATCGAAAAAAATACATAATGATGTTTTAATATACTTATCTTGAAATTTTATCTTAGGGTAATGTTCTCTCATCTATTTTTTCTTAAATCTAGTTCAGAAGGTTTTTAATGAACATCCATTGATATTAACTCTAATGACCTATCCTGAGAGAGTCTAGAGTTAGTGCCTAATATCATTAAATTTTCATGATTACAAGAAATAAAATCCAAAAGGACTGAAAAGTTTAATAGTCTTGGTAATCCAGATACAAACATAAGTATTTTATTATAACCGAATATAGAAATTAGAACATAATTTTTCTTTCTAGGATAAATTTATTCCATCTATTATATCATTTCATATCATTCTTAGTAATCTTCAAGGAATCATGTGGAAGTAAAATATAATAATGGTGAGATCAAATTCTATGTATGGTCAATGTATATCAGAAGAAATAATTAATCAATGAGAATAATAAATATAGAAAGGTAAATAACTAAAAATACATTCCATGTAACCCATAAACTGGAAAAGAACTATGTAAACAATATGAGAAGGTAAATAACTAAAAATAAATTCCATTCAAATTATGAGATAAGAAAAAATAAATATATCAAGGTATAAAACTACAAAAACACTTTCCATTTAATAAATTAAATGATAAATAAATGAATCCATTGATATAGAGACATATAAAATAATAGAAATATAATAATTGAATCTAAATGACAGAAATTATTATTTATAGGACATTAGGTATGAGGCAAATGAAAACATATACCTTCAATAACATTCAAAAGACGGTTTAAAACTACAGGTAGAAACCAATTTAATTTGAGAAATTAATTTCCCTCATGAGAACCTGTTGACACATTGAGGGTCTATATAATGCTTGTCCCCCACCCACCACTATGTGTTTAAATAATTCCTCACATGGAATAACCAATATGTCTTACCAAATATTTTTATTTAATGAAGGATAAAAATTTATCAATATTTCCCCAAATAATCCAATATATTTCAATGTAAAAACTATATAAAAAATGATATATAGTTTCAGAATATGAAAATGTCAATTATAAATGATATGGATAATTAGGGGAAACTTAATGTCTAATAATCATGATAAATTTAATATTTAAAGGGGACTAACAAAAGAATCAAGGAAGAGGATGTGAATACTAAACATGTACAAATCAATCATAGACCATCTGGAGGAAGAATAAAGATTTTATCAATACAACATATCCATAGTTGAGTAAAAATCGAGATATGTTGTCATTGTTGAATATAAATATCTTTCAATAATATTCATGAGGAAAATATAATTATTTTTTCTAAAAACATTATCTTTATAAATCACTTTTGAAAACCTTTTATTTAAAATTAATCCATTTAAAAGGAAAAGGTTGTTTCAAATAAATGATGGTGGGTGAATCCATACATTCCATATAAGGTAAAAATAACACTCCTTTTGCACAAAAAATGGTCATAAAAATGCCTTGTCTAAAAGGAGACAAAAACATTCTATTCAAAACCTAGTTAAAATAAAAAAAGGGTTAAATTGTATTTAATAAATTATTTTGGAATGGTTAAAAATATTTTTGAGAACATTTTTAGAAAACATTCTTTTTATTGGAAAACAAGTACTCTAACTAAAGAGAGAAATGAAGTTGGGTTTTCATTAAAACAATATATAATTAATTTTGACTACAAAAGAATGAAGAAATAGTACTATTAATTGAAAAATGTCATGAATAAAAGAGGATAATAAAATGAAAGGTTTTAATAAAAAATTATCAAATAATATACCATGATGAAAATTCATTTTTAAACAATCTTGAACAAAATGGGATTGTAAATTAAGCACTTGAAAAGACCATAACGTCGATGTGATAATAAATCAATAAACTGATTATGCATGTAAAATGAGAATCCTCATAAAAAATTGAAAATAAAACAATATATATTGAAAAGTTATTACCCAAATAATCTTAGATTATTAACAAAATTGAGGAATTAACATTAACCATTGAAATGGAATCGGGTTTGATTTTTTTTCTACTTGTTAAATTTTAACCCACATAACCTTAGATAGAATAAATCAAATTGAAACATAAAGCATCATGATGAATGAATGAATCATGATATTATATGAAACATTGTAAGTATTCACACCATATATAATGAATTAGGTTCACAAAAATAAGATTATTATTTAAAGATAAAGTTAACAATCACAAAACTAAGTGAGGTGTGAAAGATAATAACTAAAAATGTTCTTGAGGAGAATAATATTTAAACATTCCAAAGTGTCTCATACCACATTGAAACATTTTAATCATAATATCCATGAAGTAATAACATAAAATAGAAAATATAATATCACAAGAATAAGGATATTCATGCAATAACATATCAAATTGTAGTATATACAACATATAAAAGAACTAGGTTTATCACAATAAACAAGTCTCAATGGAATGTAAATTTAGATGAAGTCTTTTAACCTGTGTTTCCTTTGTGGGTAAAAATAATTTAAAATCCTATATAATTGTTTCAAAAATGTCACTAACTAATACTATAACCATAAAAATTTTAATAATATCCTAAATTATTATTTTATAATAGGTTATTACCAATTCATAAATAATATATCATTATTCTCACTATTTGGGTGTTAGTTAAATAGTTTGTTGAGTATATGTTTATTTATTAATTATTTTTCATATTAATTATATCATGGATTAATAATATCTATAATTAAAATCATGATTTAAACATAATATATATTACTTATAAATGAATTTATTATTAACTATAATTATTGGAGATACGAAATGAAATGCATCATTCATTGAGACGGTAAGCCAAACGTACGCATGAACTCTAATTTCAGTAAGTTTTCATATTCAATGAATGGAAATAAAATTATATATATTTATATTATAATGTCATTGTAATATATATGAATTATATGTTACATATTAGTACTAAAACCATATTTTATATGTTCCATGTATAGTGTGAATGAATCACGTCGCTTTGAGGGGGTGGTATTCCACACTTCAACAAAAGTTGTTATCATATTCCAACAAAATTGGGTGAATAAAGGTATAAATGAATTAAATAAGTATAAAGAAATTATAAATGTCATATATCAAACATATATATATATTTTCCATTATAATTACAATCCATTTGTGGTGGTAAAAGAAAAATGAACAAATTCTTTTGGTGATGTGATAGTTTGTTGTACTCATAAATCGTAAGTTCATACCCCGTTAGATGGAAGTGTGTGTAAGTGTAGGAAAAATACATTACATTATAATATATTAGTATATTGTGGATAATGTTTTTGTTATATAGTCATTTAATAATAAAATTTTATAGAGTGTAGAAAGAAATAAAACTAAAGATCTTGAGGAAGGATGTTACCTGTTATTCGAGTAACTCCTTTTGGTTTTCATCAAAGGGATTCCTTGGATTGATTTGTTCCAAACGGGGCGATTATAGAAATATGGTAGGGATTATGAGGATGATTTTGGTATGTATTGTTAAATCCAATGTGTCTTAAGAGATGTGAGGAAGTGGGATGGGTGAGTGCCTTTTTATAGTGGGTGTGGAGTGGCACTCTTGTAAATTTTGGAGAAGAGAATTCCACCCACATTTTCTACATTGAAAGTGGCTCCAATAATGGAAATAATTTAATAAAAATTTGTATATAGTATATATATTAACATAAAATTTCTTTTGGATATTTTTATAGGTTATTTTGGATCTTGAGTTTAAGGTTTAGTCCCCTATTAAGCATAATATCACTTTAATTGTTATAATTAATTTTAATTACATCACTAATAATTTTGGTCAAAAAGTATGTTGAAATTATTATAAATTATAAATTATTATAATTCCATATATGATATAAATGTTTCCAAATTCCTATAACATAATTGTTATAAATTAATTTAAATTTATTCCTATACAAGAGATGATAATTTAGGTATTTATAGTAAAAATGTTCAAAAGTTTTCTATGATTTATATTCAATTTAAAAGTAAAATATGTTTGAATGATGTAAATTGGTTAATAGAAAAAAAATCTAATTAATCTTTAAAAAAAATTAAATTATCATTTATCCTTATATATAAATTTGATGAAAAATAAATTTTTAATTAAAATTCTATATTTTTCACTATTTATGAAAAAATGAAACATTAAAAAAATATCACAAACATTCACCGCAACTTAATTTTTATGTTTACAATTGAAAGATGAAGTTTATTTTAGAATATAAGATCTACAATAGTTCTAAAATTTTTATTTAAAATAGGCTCTCCATTAAAAGGTATGTAAAGGTTCCTTTATAAAAATATATATTTTTATACACATTATTGGGTTTGTTCACATCATATGATTATAAAATAAATTGGATAAATATATAAATTAATTTTTTGAATATATAATATATTTATTTTGGTATTATCACTATCTAATTTTAAATAACTTAACTTATAAGGATAAAATGACTACGTGACCATACAAATTGTTTTTAGAAAATTATTCTCTTTTTATTTAATTGGTTGTTATATTCATTTATAATTAATTTATAACCAATGAAAAATTTTATATTGATGTAAAACATATATTTTTGTAAGTTATTTGATGTTATTCACAACATCTAATTTAACAACTAGGTTATATATTATTATATTAAATAGTAATACTTAAATAATGTATTATTGTTCGGTAATACTTGATTTTGCATGTTATGTATGCTTTAGAGGAAAGTCAGTATTGCATGTGATTAAAGGTAGCTCAATGTGGCATGCATTTAATGTTATAAAAAATAATAAATTTACAAAAAATAGTAAATATTCTATAGTGTCTCGGGATATTATATTCCCTTATACATTTGGTGTTGCGGGTGATACATGCTATTGAATACAATGTTCTTATTTTATAATTTTATGGCATTATAAAGAAGGTGGGTTATGTGGTAAAATGAAGGTGGGTAGAGGTATGGGAGAAGCAGATTAGATAAAATAGGTGATAAAGATGAAGGATCATAGTATAATAAAGGTGGAGAAAAATATCATCTTCATTTATAGGTTAAGAAAAGAAATGATTTAGTTAAATGGAATTATTACATGGCTAATAATTTAGAGAAGTCGGAGAGTAACAATAGTTTTTAATTTTTATAATCCTTATTGGGATAAAAGGGTTTTCAGGGAGGACTATTTGTTTTATCTATCTCATGTATGTTCAATGAATATTTTTTCATATAATGAACATGAATGAAGAATAAAAGACAACAATCTAGAGGGTTTTCTAAGAATAGTAACTCTATAAATCCCTATTTACCATTTCCAATCAAAATCAAATTTGGTATAGTCTTAGAAATATTTACCTCAATGTAGATTATGTATACACACATATGTGTGGAATAATGTTTAATTGATTCTTCCATGATTGATTGTCCGTGTATCTTACCAATTAATATGAAATAATGTTTGTCTATAAGATGTACCAAAATATGGTTAATAATGATCAAAACTGGAATTATTCGATATTTGAATGTCAAATGGAAAATAGTAGACGATTTTAGAATCTCCACCAAAATACTCTTGAAAGAAAATTTTCATCTAGTGGAGTTAGTACAATTCTTCATTGGTAAAATTAATAAGATTATGTTTTGGGTCAAGCAGACCCACTTTGATGGCAGTGAAACCAATGAACAACGAATTAATTTTAATCATTACAGGATTGGGGAAACTATAAATTAGGTATATATTTTACTTTGTATATTTTTTTTTATATTTAAGAAAAATATCTGAAAAACATTTAAATGGTTACTTTTTTAGTTCTTATATAAACTCACAAAATGCATTAAGAAATATAATCTTTATTTGGTACCTAGAGACCACAATGTGATGTTCACATTTGGTATGATATTGAAGGCTTTAACACTTACTATTTGTTGATCACTATAGGGTCACATACAATTTTATAGGACCCTATAGTGACACCTGCATAGCAATCCACAACACTCTTTTAAAAATTTTAAATAATACTTCACTACTTATAAAATATAAAAAATTGTATTAAAACCATATATTAAAAATATAAAAATATTAACATATTATCAAAATATTAAATATAATATAATATTTTTATAAATATATAAATAACTTACCTAAAAAATTTTGATCATCCTATTACAACTATTATCATGTATTCTAAAGCATTATTGTCACACCCCGACCGTGCGGTTATTTTTATTTTATGATTTCTTTGACTTTAAAATATATTGCTGCGGTTCGTGTTCAGTATCGGACCAGGTTTTTGAGTTTGCGCTAAAAAGTGCGCTTTTTGACGCGACGTCGTCGGGCGCGTGAGCGGAGCCTGTTCTGGAAACCCTGCTCGTCCCTGCCTGGTGTAGTTTTGCATCCCGTTGTCTTTGGAAAATTTTAAATAGAGTCTTTATATTTAATGCGCAAATCTATAGTTATAAATTAATAATTATTTTTATCATTTAAGATGAAATGAATATTTTTTTCATTTGTGTTTTTATCATTATGATTATTTTTATCATTATTAATTTTATCATTATCGTATAAATAAATAATAAATGAAGTTGTAAATGTTGCGGATAATAGTATAATTATTATTAAATATGCTTTGTCATTAATCTTTATTACTGTTATTATTATTATTGTAATTTACTATTATTATGATTTGTTTGTTTTCTTTCATTTAATTTTATTTTTCTTTTATCATTTCTTTTTTTTCTTATTCCTCTAACCCTAGCCCCCCCTCTTTATATATATATATTTCTTCTTCCTCCCCGCGGGAGCCGACACCCCCCTCGTTTTCCCTCTCCTCTGTAGCGAGGAGATCCTCCATCCGTTGCAGCAACCGCATCCCGGCAACGCCCCCCCCCCCCCTGCTCCTTCCATCAGCCGCAACACCCGACGCCTCCCTCTCCTCCGCAAGCCTTCCCTCCGGCACCGCCTCCCTCCCAGCCTTGCTACGCACCCCTTCTTCTTCCCCTCGGCAGCGACGGCAGCCCAGCGGCACACCCGGCCGCAGCACCCGACGCCGCTGCACCCACGCCAGATCCGGCGCCCCTCCCTCCAGCCTCTGGCTTCCCCCTCAGCCTGCCTCGCACTGCCCACGACCAGCTGCACCCGAGCCCCACTGACCCAGAACGACCGCCCGCCCTCTTTCTCCCGTCCGGACCACTCGGCCCCCTCTGCCTCGTTTCCTTCGCCGCACGCCGCACGCCGCACCGAGCCACCAACGCCCCTGCTCCCTTCCTGTCGGCGCGCGCCCCCTCACCCTGGCCTGTTCCTGCACGCCGCTGCTGTAGCGGACCAGCCCCCCTGTCCGCCGCACTGCACTCCCAGCCGGCGCCCCCTCCTTCTTCCTCTTCTTATTCTCTTTACTTCTTCTTCCTCTTCTTTTCTTCTTCTTTTCTTTCTCCTTCCCGTCGCCCTCTCCCGCGGCCAGACCTGTGCATCCAGACGGCCCGCATGCCACCCCTGCCAGCGCCTCCCTTGCGCAGCACCTCCGGACCACCCGTCTCCGACCTCGCTCCACCTCGGCGCCTCGGCTGCGCCCCCTGCTCCCTTCAGCGCCCGCCGCCCGCACCTGGTTCCTGTCCCGGCCGCCTCCAGCCGCCTGCCGCCTCCTCCGCAACTCCCCTGTAACTTCTGTTTTTTTATTTTTATTTTTTATTTTTATTTTTAAGTTATTCTCATTTTTATATAACATTTATTATTTTTACCATATTAATAATAATATAATTATTATGATTATGTCATCATTATTATTATTATTATTATTATTATTATTATTAATTTTATTATTACTATTATTAATACTAATTTTATTATTATTATTATTATTATTATTATTATTTTGTTGTTATTATTGTTAATATAATTATAATTATAATTATTGTTATTATTATTTTTACTATTAATCTTATTATTATTATTATTATTAATATTATTATTATTATTATTACTATTATTATTATTATTACTATTATTATTATGTTGTTATTATTATTATTATTATTATTACTATTGTTATCATTACTATTTTTATTATTATTATTATTACTAATCTTATTATTATTATTAGTATTATTATTATTATTATTATTATTATTATTATCATTGTTATTCCTGCTCTGTCTTTTGCTCTGTAGAGGGTTATAAATTTATGTTTCGTTTGGTAGGATTATCATTTGAGGGCCCGCACAGGGTGTTTCCGAGCGAGCGCCATCGCCGCGCCTTGTCTCCGAGGTTCCGTCATCGCCGCGCTTTGGTTTCATGGTGAGCGATTATTCCCGCCGCTTGGTTTCGAATGCTCTGGTAAGTTTTGGATGTGTCTGAGCCCTTGGTTTTGATTATGCAGAGTGTCGGACTTTATCACGTGGCTTCGGACACGCGTTGTGTCATCGCGCCTCGGTTCCAAAGTTGTTTTGTCGTCGCGCTTTGATTTTGAGGTAGGTCCCCTTTGCACTGCTTTTAAAATTTAAGTTAGATTATTTCATGCTGTTTGTGCACCCTAATTGTTCAAAATCAACATTTTATTAATTGTAATAAATTTGAGATAATATATGATAATTAATTTTTAATATAAGATGGTTAATTTTTAAATGGTTATTTAATGTCAAAAGGAGCCGTTTATTTTATACACGACACATGAAACATCCTTTTGACGAGCGGACACCCAATAATGAAAGAATGTCTGTTTGGCTTTTAAAAATAATTCACGGAATGTAAAACAGAGTTCTGGTTTAATGAGAAATGATTTCTTTTGAAGCATGGAGAAATACTTTGGTTCGTTTGAGAAATTGCCCGGTTGGCTCTTAAAGTTTATTTGGAAAAGAAAATGGTTTGGTTTGGTTTATAAAAATACTGGCAACCTGTGAAGTAGTGTTTTGTGGATTCTTTAAATAGTTTTAAACTGGTTTTGGTAGTAATTGTGAACTGTATTAAATGCCCGTTTGACACTTTATGGAAAGCGATGGAAATGTTTTTATAAAAACCCTCTTAGGACGACTCTCATGCCTTGGTTGCGATTGATTGTTTGGGAGGCCGCGCTTAGAGGCTCTCGGGTACTTGAGTAGAAAAAGGCATGAGGTTGTCCCATGGAGTGGCTCGGGGAATGCCTGTTGTTCTTTATATATATGGATATATCTGATTGGATGCTCGGTTGGCATCGGTTGGCTCACCCCCTTTTTCTTAAACACTTGAGACATGGGAATCTGGCATATTGAGAGAATATTCTAAGAACGATTGCTGCACTGGTAGGTTATGGTACTGACCAGTGGCCCATAGTAGGTGGATATATTGGGTTTATTGCTATGGGATTTTCCCTCGACCTACCTGTGAGTGGATGGTCGAGCGTGTTGTGCGTTTTGATTTCATCGTGACATGTCAATAAGGATGATTTCTCATGTATTGGTGTCTTCTGGTTTATTCTCGATCTCCTAGGTTCACCCATGTCTATTCAGCTTTTGTAGCTTGCAGTAATGATTATGATGCTCACATGTATACCTACATTGCCCTTACTGTGTGTTTTACTTTGTGCATTTTGGTGTATTGTTTTCTTTGGAAAATGGTTAATTGCTCTTGATTTGGTTTCTAAAAAAATTGTTTTCAAATAAAAGTATTTAACCCCCTTTGTACAAATTTGAAAACTTAAACATCACTTTCCCTTTTCCTGAAATGTCATTGACACTAATGAAATGAACCTGAATTTTTAAATGGCTAAGGGCAATGGTTCGTACTTTGTTTTTAAGTAGAATATTATTAAAAACATACTTTTATAGATTGTAGTTCAAACTTGAAATGATGTTTCTTTTATTTTAAAGGTAGTGCATTGGGAATAGATATCGGGCTATCCTACTGAGTTTTAATACTCACGCCTATAGTTCTTTTCTGTTTTTAGTGTTTGTGCAGGCTATAGTTTGAGTGCGCTCGCCGAGGGCGACGCTTGATCGTTGAGTCGGAGAGCGACCCGCGAGGTCGCACGGAGTTTGTTCGCACGTCGTGTTTGGTTAGTTTGATTCTTGTTTGTTTCTGTTTAGTCACTTTATTTGGTTTATCTTTTCTGCGCTGCTCTGTTTTATTTCCACTGTCTTATTTATTTATATTGGACGAAATCGTTCCCATAGACTCTGTTGATGCCCTGGCGCTTGTCGCCAGCCCGGGAGGATCGGGAACGCCTCTCGGGCCATGTCGCGGACCGGCTTGGGTGACCGGTTCAGGGTCGACCCGGGTTGGTTCGTGACAAAATGGTATCAGAGGAGGTTTGCTCTTAGCAGACCTCACTTTTCAGAGCGCCCTTTGTTATTTGGGATATCAAGGTAGATGGAGTAGGATTGTCGGGACTTGAGGGGTAGGTACGAGAAGAGCGTCGCGAACTCTTGCCCGTACCGATCCTCAGGTTTCCAGGGTAAGTCCAGTTTAATTGGTTTGTTTGGGTTTTTATGGAGATGTTTTGCGATTGGGGTAAGACAAATGGAGTTGGGCCATTAGTCCTCCTAACCCGCACGGCCTGGCAAGCCATGCAGAGCTAGGGGCATGGTCCAAGAAGGTTCCCTGTGTCAGTGACGTGTTTGGCATGTGGCCGCCAACCATATGGTCAAGACACCCACTGACACTAGTCCCCTGTTTGAGTTGTTTTGGGGTCCCCCTGGATTTTTGAAAATGGTTTGAATTAGAAAAGCGGGTTTTGAAAAAAAAAGTGTTGTTTGAAATGACATGTTTAATTTGTGGATTGTTTTAAAAGAAGTGGTATGAATAAATTGTTTTTGGAAAAATAAAGTTGCTTTGTTTTGGCCTTGGTGTTCCGATGAGTACTCACATGCATTTTGGTGTGTTGGAAATGTGGATGGATGTCTGGTATGGTGGATGGATGCCCTGGGTGGCACAGATACATGCATGTGAGTGAGACTCTAAGGGATACCAATGGAGAGGGTTTAACTTACCAAGATTGTTTTAAATTAAATATGCTTTCAAAGAGAAAAGTTTTGATGTTATGATAACTTGTTTTCTCGGATTTCAAGCTTGTCACCTATACCGTGTCTGATTTTGAGGTTTTTCTTCATTCGCTGAGTTGGCGTTGATTGGGTTTTTGACCTTTCCTTGTCCAGCGGTTATCCCTTTGAAGCTTCGATGGGTGATCGTAGTGCGGTTGATCAACCTAAGGATTTTATGTTTGAGTTTCGGAAGTTGGATCCACCTCTCTTCTATGGTCAAGTAGAAACTTCCGTGGCAGAGGAGTGGATGCGGAAGATTGAAAGGGACTTTAGCCTCATTGAGTTTCCCGAGTCGTTGAAGGTCAAGTTTGCGACCTTCATGCTTGAAGGTTCACCGTGGATGTGGTGGAAGTCAGTGTCTCGGAACAAGCCCCATCGAGAGGTTACTTGGGAGTTTTTCAAGGCCTCGTTCATTCGCCAGTATTTCTCTGAGGAAGATAGGGTGAGGAAGGGGATGAAAATGTGTTGTCTGCAGCAGGGCGACGGATCCGTGTTTGAATATTTCCATCGCTTTGTGGAGCTAGTACCTTATGATTTAGAGTATGCCACAAATGACCCCGTGAAGGCTCGACGCTTCGAGGTGGGTCTCTGCCCTGATCTGCAGTCGAAGGTGTCAGAGTCCAACCTGACTTCATTTGTTGATGTGGCGAGACAAGCTTTTCATGTCGAAGCTGTGATGGAAGTAGTGATCGAAGTAGTTCTCCCTCCTTCGATCCCTATGAGCACTGGTGAAGGTTCTGGAAAGGAGACGAGTAAGCAAATGGAAGTGGATGGATCAGGTCGTGGAATCAAGAGGCCTCGAGATCTTTCATCAACCTCTTCAGAACAAGAGATTATTGTCTGTTATCAGTGTGGCAAGCGGGGTCACAAGAAGTCATCGTGCCCAAGCACTCCGAAGCCCTGCAAGGCATGTGGACGCCTGGGTCACTTGCAACGATTTTGTCGGGGCGTTGCAAGGAAGCGTCGCAGAGGAAGTTCTCAGAAGTAGTGTGCTGTAGGGTCCTTGTTCAAAGTTTTCAGTGTAAGTTTCCTTTCTGTGTAAGTGATCTATTATCGTGGCCTATGTATGGGTGTTGTTTTGGGTTTGAAATGTATGGGAACTTCATGGGTCTTTTGACGAACTTCGCCTTTCAATGCTGGTGTGTTTTAATTTTAAAATCTTGTCCTTCAATTTGTCAGATCAAAAGATGTATGTACCTCATTGGGATTATCAGAACCTGACTGCGAGGCAGGAGAAGCTTCATCCATCAGAGCTCCAGCCAAAAAGGTCTCGGAGTGAATCCAGCGCGTAGTCAGGAACCCCCAGGGGGGGGGGGAAATTTTAAAGAGTCCGGTTAAAGTCGCGCCTCTATCGTCTTGGTGAGATAGTTTTGGTGTTGTTTCTCTGGTTTCTCTGTCGTTGTAGTTTTCCCCTTGTCGCAAAGCGCGCGATGGACTTATCCCTCACGTAGTGTCGGGAATCGTGCCTTTTGGATGTAAGTTGCTGATCAGTGACTTTGCATGGGCCACTGACGTAAATCAGATGCGGCCCTGGTTTGTGTCTATCCCGAAGTGATGGGTCGTGAGTAGTCGTACGTCGTAGTTTTAGTGATTTGATCCTTGGGCCCACCCTCCCCGCCCATGGGGTTAGGGTTTCAGTTGCGCAAAGTATCCATTTAAACTTCTATCCTTTCGGACGAGAGCAAGTGGTTTAAATGTTTTTGCGGTGCTTTTATAGCTTGAGTAAGGCCCGGTTCTGGCCTAAGTTTGGATTTCTGGTTGGTTGCTAAGAGGCCAGTCCTTTATGGTGGGGAGACCCACCATGAGTCTTTGGGTTTTCTCTTAAGTTGTTATCAAATGCTAGTGGAGTTCTTATGGTGGGGAGCCCGTTCGGGCCTTTCCTATGTTGGTGATTTATTTCGGGCAATGAGGTTCAGTCCCGTTGGTAGTCGTTGTGACATCCTTGAGATAAGAGGTTGGATCGTGTTCTGTGAAATCCTTAGGTGTTGATCGATCGACTGGTTGGTGTGGTGGCTTTCCGGGGGCGGAAAGCGTTATGGTGGGGAGAATTGTCACACCCCGACCGTGCGGTTATTTTTATTTTATGATTTCTTTGACTTTAAAATATATTGCTGCGGTTCGTGTTCAGTATCGGACCAGGTTTTTGAGTTTGCGCTAAAAAGTGCGCTTTTTGACGCGACGTCGTTGGGCGCGTGAGCGGAGCCTGTTCTGGAAACCCTGCTCGTCCCTGCCCGGTGTAGTTTTGCATCCCGTTGTCTTTGGAAAATTTTAAATAGAGTCTTTATATTTAATGCGCAAATCTATAGTTATAAATTAATAATTATTTTTATCATTTAAGATGAAATGAATATTTTTGTCATTTGTGTTTTTATCATTATGATTATTTTTATCATTATTAATTTTATCATTATCGTATAAATAAATAATAAATGAAGTTGTAAATGTTGCGGATAATAGTATAATTATTATTAAATATGCTTTGTCATTAATCTTTATTACTGTTATTATTATTATTGTAATTTACTATTATTATGATTTGTTTGTTTTCTTTCATTTAATTTTATTTTTCTTTTATCATTTCTTTTTTTTCTTATTCCTCTAACCCTAGCCCCCCCTCTTTATATATATATATTTCTTCTTCCTCCCCGCGGGAGCCGCCACCCCCCTCATTTTCCCTCTCCTCTGTAGCGAGGAGATCCTCCATCCGTTGCAGCAACCGCATCCCGACAACGCCCCCCTGCTCCTTCCATCAGCCGCAACACCCGACGCCTCCCTCTCCTCCGCAAGCCTTCCCTCCGACACCGCCTCCCTCCCAGCCTTGCTGCGCACCCCTTCTTCTTTCCCTCGGCAGCGACGGCAGCCCAGCGGCACACCCGGCCGCGGCACCCGACGCCGCTGCACCCACGCCAGATCCGGCGCCCCTCCCTCCAGCCTCTGGCTTCCCCCTCGGCCTGCCTCGTACTGCCCACGACCAGCTGCACCCGAGCCCCACTGACCCAGAACGACCGCCCGCCCTCTTGCTCCCGTCCGGACCACTCGGCCCCCTCTGCCTCGTTTCCTTCGCCGCACGCCGCACGCCGCACCGAGCCACCAACGCCCCTGCTCCCTTCCTGTCGGCGCGCGCCCCCTCACCCTGGCCTGTTCCTGCACGCCGCTGCTGTAGCGGACCAGCCCCCCTGTCCGCCGCACTGCACTCCCAGCCGGCGCCCCCTCCTTCTTCCTCTTCTTATTCTCTTTACTTCTTCTTCCTCTTCTTTTCTTCTTCTTTTCTTTCTCCTTCCCGTCGCCCTCTCCCGCGGCCAGACCTGTGCATCCAGACGGCCCGCACGCCACCCCTGCCAGCGCCTCCCTTGCGCAGCACCTCCGGACCACCCGTCTCCGACCTCGCTCCACCTCGGCGCCTCGGCTGCGCCCCCTGCTCCCTTCAGCGCCCGCCGCCCGCACCTGGTTCCTGTCCCGGCCGCCTCCAGCCGCCTGCCGCCTCCTCCGCAACTCCCCTGTAACTTCTGTTTTTTTATTTTTATTTTTTATTTTTATTTTTAAGTTATTCTCATTTTTATATAACATTTATTATTTTTACCATATTAATAATAATATAATTATTATGATTATGTCATCATTATTATTATTATTATTATTATTATTATTATTAATTTTATTATTACTATTATTAATACTAATTTTATTATTATTATTATTATTATTATTATTATTATTTTGTTGTTATTATTGTTAATATAATTATAATTATAATTATTGTTATTATTATTTTTACTATTAATCTTATTATTATTATTATTATTATTATTATTATTATTATTACTATTATTATTATTATTATTATTATGTTGTTATTATTATTATTATTATTATTATTACTATTGTTATCATTACTATTTTTATTATTATTATTATTACTAATCTTATTATTATTATTAGTATTATTATTATTATTATTATTATTATTATTATTATCATTGTTATTCCTGCTCTGTCTTTTGCTCTGTAGAGGGTTATAAATTTATGTTTCGTTTGGTAGGATTATCATTTGAGGGCCCGCACGGGGTGTTTCCGAGCGAGCGCCATCGCCGCGCCTTGTCTCCGAGGTTCCGTCATCGCCGCGCTTTGGTTTCAAGGTGAGCGATTATTCCCGCCGCTTGGTTTCGAATGCTCTGGTAAGTTTTGGATGTGTCTGAGCCCTTGGTTTTGATTATGCAGAGTGTCAGACTTTATCACGTGGCTTCGGACACACGTTGTGTCATCGCGCCTCGGTTCCAAAGTTGTTTTGTCGTCGCGCTTTGATTTTGAGGTAGGTCCCCTTTGCACTGCTTTTAAAATTTAAGTTAGATTATTTCATGCTGTTTGTGCACCCTAATTGTTCAAAATCAACATTTTATTAATTGTAATAAATTTGAGATAATATACGATAATTAATTTTTAATATAAGATGGTTAATTTTTAAATGGTTATTTAATGTCAAAAGGAGCCGTTTATTTTATACACGACACATGAAACATCCTTTTGACGAGCGGACACCCAATAATGAAAGAATGTCCATTTGGCTTTTAAACATAATTCACGGAATGTAAAACAGAGTTCTGGTTTAATGAGAAATGATTTCTTTTGAAGCATGGACAAATACTTTGGTTCGTTTGAGAAATTGCCCGGTTGGCTCTTAAAGTTTATTTGGAAAAGAAAATGGTTTGGTTTGGTTTATAAAAATACTGGCAACCTGTGAAGTAGTGTTTTGTGGATTCTTCAAATAGTTTTAAACTGGTTTTGGTAGTAATTGTGAACTGTATTAAATGCCCGTTTGACACTTTATGGAAAGCGATGGAAATGTTTTTATAAAAACCCTCTTAGGACGACTCTCATGCCTTGGTTGCGATTGATTGTTTGGGAGGCCGCGCTTAGAGGCTCTCGGGTACTTGAGTAGAAAAAAGCATGAGGTTGTCCCATGGAGTGGCTCGGGGAATGCCTGTTGTTCTTTATATATATATGGATATATCTGATTGGATGCTCGGTTGGCATCGGTTGGCTCACCCCCTTTTTCTTAAACACTTGAGACATGGGAATCTGGCATATTGAGAGAATATTCTAAGAACGATTGCTGCACTGGTAGGTTATGGTACTGACCAGTGGCCCATAGTAGGTGGATATATTGGGTTTATTGCTATGGGATTTGCCCTCGACCTGCCTGTGAGTGGATGGTCGAGCGTGTTGTGCGTTTTGATTTCATCGTGACATGTCAATAAGGATGATTTCTCATGTATTGGTGTCTTCTGGTTTATTCTCGATCTCCTAGGTTCACCCATGTCTATTCAGCTTTTGTAGCTTGCAGTAATGATTATGATGCTCACATGTATACCTACATTGCCCTTACTGTGTGTTTTACTTTGTGCATTTTGGTGTATTGTTTTCTTTGAAAAATGGTTAATTTCTCTTGATTTGGTTTCTAAAAAAATTGTTTTCAAATAAAAGTATTTAACCCCCTATGTACAAATTTGAAAACTTAAACATCACTTTCCCTTTTCCTGAAATGTCATTGACACTAATGAAATGAACCTGAATTTTTAAATGGCTAAGGGCAATGGTTCGTACTTTGTTTTTAAGTAGAATATTATTAAAAACATACTTTTATAGATAGTAGTTCAAACTTGAAATGATGTTTCTTTTATTTTAAAGGTAGTGCATTGGGAATAGATATCGGGCTAGCCTACTGAGTTTTAATACTCACGCCTATAGTTCTTTTCTGTTTTTAGTGTTTGTGCAGGCTATAGTTTGAGTGCGCTCGCCGAGGGCGACGCTTGATCGTTGAGTCGGAGAGCGACCCGCGAGGTCGCACGGAGTTTGTTCGCACATCGTGTTTGGTTAGTTTGATTCTTGTTTGTTTCTGTTTAGTCACTTTATTTGGTTTATCTTTTCTGCGCTGCTCTGTTTTATTTCCACTGTCTTATTTATTTATATTGGGCGAAATCGTTCCCATAGACTCTGTTGATGCCCTGGCGCTTGTCGCCAGCCCGGGAGGATCGGGAACGCCTCTCGGGCCATGTCGCGGACCGGCTTGGGTGACCGGTTCAGGGTCGACCCGGGTTGGTTTGTGACAATTATTATATTTAAAATTAATGTTATTAAAACAAAAAATAGGAAAAATTAAATGGAGAACCCATTTAAAAAATAAAAGAGTGTTATAGTCCAAAAAATATATTTTGGATAATTGTATGGACACTTCAAGTTGGATTATTGTGCTCTTCCTTTATACATGACACAAATTAATTAATAATAATTTTCATGGATTTTTACTATAATCTGAGCATATTATCTGAGTATTAATCATTTAATGCATTATTTCAACCTATAAAATAGTTTTATATTTTAAAAATACAGCTTCGATAGTTTCGAACACATAAAATGTTAGATAGATGTGTGATTCATTCATATAAGATACAAATTAATTGAAAAAAATTGCCCTATATTTTCGTAATCAATCTTATTTTCTAGGATTTTATTATTTGAAGCACATTTGAAACATAAATACAATTTTATATTTAGAAAGAATTTTTTTTATATTACATACACACCACATCTTATATTTAAATGAAAGTCATTTATTAAGGTTAAAAATTAATCCATGCTCATTTTTTTATATTTTCAAAAACAATTTGTAATCATTTTCTTTTTTTTAAATAATTTTCTGTATTTTTTTTACTTAGAAATAGTGAACTAAAATATAATAATTTATTCATTTAAACCATAACACACATCACATTGATATAAGACTCATTCATACAAGATATAATCTAATTGGTCATAATTTTTTATACTTTCTTAGAAATTTGAGTTTATTTTATTGGTTTTGATAATATGATGTTTGTTTCAAACATAAAAAAAAATTTAATTTCAAAAAAGAATGTTCCATTCATTTAAATAACACTACCTGTCATATATATTTTTGGATTACTCTAATATTTCATAGAATAATCAGATATCATTATCCTGGAATTTCATGGATATATAAGCTTGTTTTTTCAAGATTGAATATTTTACACTTGTTTTTAACATATTTATTTCAATTCTAAAAAATAAAATTTTGTAGTTTTGATCATATAAAATTAAAAATGGTCTCAAGGTTCATTATTAAAGGATATTAATTAATTTCATATAATTATCTTAGTTTTTCATAAAATTCTAACACATTTGTTCAGTTTGGATCATTTGATGGATTTTTTACATAAAAAAAGTTGTAATCATAAGAACAAACATTTAGAAATTCCAACCACATGTTATGTTATATTTGTAAGTAATTAATTTCAACAAACACTAAATTATTTAATAACAATTTTCTTATATTTATTTGATAATATATTATTTTTTCAATTTTTATCATCTGACCCATGCTTTTGAACTTTGAAAATGATTCTAAACAATTATAAATTATATTTTGGTCATTAAAGAAACACAAAAACCTAAATTAATTAATTTTTATTCATATCAATTATAATTTATTTTAAGATCATTATTTAGTATTCTCTTACAATATCAACATTCTTTTTTAATTTTGAATATTTGATACATGTTTCGAACTTAAAAAATAATTTTATGGTTGCAAATTCATTTTTATTCATTATAAATACATGAAACATTGGATTGATATGTGTTTTATTAATAAATTTTAGAAACTAATTAATGATTATTCAACTATATTTTCATGACAATCACAACATTATTACTATATTTTGGCTATTTAAGACACATTTTTATCTTAGAAAATAATTTAAACATTAAAACAAAACATTTTATAATTCCGACCATACTAAATGTTATATTTATTTGAAATCAATTTTTATTAGTTAAAATTTATTTCTAAATAATTTATCTAAAATTTAATTTTAATCTAATCTCACTTTCTTAGTTTTTAAAGTGTGATATAATTTTTAGCTTAAAAACATTTTAAATTATGAAAATATGCATCAATTATTTCAATAACACTACATATTTGATTGACATAAAACTCATTTATATAGAATATTATATAATAAAAAATAATTTTCGATTATTTTCAGGAAAATACATGATTATAGAACCATTAAAGTATAATTTCATAGTTATATGACGATCTATTTTCTGTCGGACTATGTGCACTCATGGTTGTGGCCCTTATATGTTTTTATCTTATAGCATCATGACTAGATTAAAACATAATGTGGAGTAATGAGGTTTATATATATGAGATAATCAGGTGTAGATACCCAATAAAGTGAAAATCATAAGTGAATTTGTTTATTTTATACAAAACTCTTGTGAAAGTTAACTTTTAAAAAGATCACTGTGATTATATTGTAAATTATTTAATTTGTTGATTTTCCCATAAAATTAGTTTTTTAAGTTAAGATGTTAATTTTATCATGTTTTGGAATAAAAAAATTATTATTACTATATAGAAATCATTATAAAATATTTGGGGATATTCTAATATGTATTTTACTCACCCGTAGTTTTCATACATTGGTGTGCATGTATATGCTATATTTTAGGATGCATTTAAATGAAAAATTTATTTTTTTCATAAATAATTTACATTAATATGTATGGATGAGGGGTGATTCATTGGATATGTAACTTGTATCACATATAGGGTATTTGTTTGGTTTATATTTTAATTTCATTTGATACTTTGATGATAATGTTTTTATTTTTCGTAATATTTCATATTATATAGGTTTATTATAATATGTTTCTCAGGGAAATATTTGGTTATTATAATATTTTAATTACATATAGTTTTGAATTTTTTAAGAAAACTTACTCATTGATAGTTGTTTTTGTATCCCATGGTATTATTTTTCAACAACAATAAATTTTAAAATTTAATTTAGGAATTATGGAAACATTTCTTGGGAACCTATTTAGGTATTCAGGATGAGGAGTTATAAGGGAAAAAATAAAAATTCAATTTAAATATACTATTAAGACAAAAATAAAATTTTAATCATATGTTAATAGACAAATCATATTATGTGAAATTTTTAAATCATTACTAATTCTTAATTAAATTTTAAGGATCATAAGGTCAAACGATATAATAAAATTTTCTATTATCAAAAAAACATAAATAGAAAATGGGTGTTGTCAAAATAACCATAATAATGTGTCATTTTTATGAGTTTTAGTCCCATAATAAAATATTAATTCTTTTCAATGTATTTTATTGATGTAATTAATTGCATAATATAACCTATTTAATATATGCATAATAAATTTCAATAATTATGGTATAAGTTTAATGGTTATTATTTTAATTTCTATAACTAAGGCCTCAAGTTCATGTTTTTTCCAATCTAATAAGGTAAAGATATTCCAAAGATAATATCACCCCCTTTATCAAGGATATATCAACATAAAAATATTCAATATGTTTCTAATTGAAGAATGATAATCAATTCTTAGAGAAGATATAAGACAAGGAATTAATGAACGTAAATATTTATCCACATGTTGATATTTATTAGTAGGTATCATGTACAATGAATTGAATAAAAAAATATCAATATACATAATATTTTTTAATTCATATAAAATATTTGGCACATTGATTTTTAGCATTGTGTATTTATCTCACATGATAAGAAATCAAAATCTATTAAAGAACATGAAAGGAATTTTTTAGGGATTAATGAAATTATGGAGTGACAGAGATATCAATATAAATGTTAGAGATAAGAATATAATTTTAGTGGTTTAAATTTATAGAAATTTCTTTTAGTTTATTCTTTAATGTATAAATTTTGTCTAGTAGGTCAATTATGTGACTCTAAGGATGAGTTAATATTGAGTAGGAAGGTTTGGTCAGTTAAAAGAAGTAATAGAGATGTTGTAATGATGGGAAGGGGTGAATTAACATCTTAATCATATATGAGATACATGTAATACATGTTTGTATATAATGAAAGAAGATAACTTACTTTTTCATAACATGTTTTCCCATATATTTCATAAAACAATGAATAAATTGTTAAAGAATAATATCTAAGTGAAGCCATAGAATTGATAGGATATTGAAAAAATATATTTGGTTCCTTAAAATTCTATAATATTGATAGGAATGAATACAATCCTAAAATTAACATCAAAATAAATTTATTTGACTTATTCCACACTAATACATGTAGTCCCATGAGATATAATTGAAAACAATATAATATATATATATTACTTAATAATGTAATGTAATGAGACATTTTATACATATTAAGGATAAAATTAATTTGTCAAATTCAATTTGATGTTCGGTACAAATAATATAAAACTAATTTCCAAGTGATGATGAAATAAAATCATATATAATATATGTTACATTATGTGATAATATATATCAAGAGGCATAGAATTTATCATCTGTTTTTAACCTTAGAAAGAAAAAAAATATATTTATTAAAAAATTAATATTACTATTACTATGTTTTTTCCTAATGAAGTAATAATTATATTTTTGAATAAGGTTTCCCAAAATTTTACAAATATTAAAAAAAATGAAGTACTATATTGGGAATAAAATTTTATAAAATTCTAATAATGATACAAATGTAAGTAAAATATGTCATACCTTATAGTTTTTTTAAGTAATTTTAATATTTATTAAAAGGAAAGAACTCACTGAATGTTTGTTTATTCCAATAATGAAATAACATTTATTATTTATTTAAAAAAAATTAAATATCATAGATGATATAATAATGGGATTTTACATTTGGGGAAAATTAGTGCTATGATGATTTTTTTGGTGTGAAATTATATAATGTAAATTAGGATAGGTAAAAAGGCAATGAAAATGAAGGATTTAAATAATAAAATGATATATATATATATATATATGAAATTTTCAGTTAATGGGTTCAATGATGAAAATTTTTATTCATTTTAAAAGTTATGAAACCAAATAGGATAAATGAGGAAAATGAAAATAATATTTTTAGAGAAAATATAGTTCAGGTAATGAGGATGGAAAATATATATTGGGCCACTTTGATATTTCAAGTTAATCCCAAGAATTCTTGTGAGTCTATTAAATATGAATAAGGGATTTTAAAAATCAATAAATATTTGGTTCAAATAGATAAATATAATAATTAAGATACTCATTGAATATCTAGAGAGAAAAATGGATTTATAACCAAGTGGGGTAATAAAAATTATATCAATCTTAATGGAAAAGTGTTGAAAAATAAATCCAAGATTTATTCTCAAGAAATGAACATATTATTGAGGTTGGTATGAATGACACAAATTATGTTGTTTTAAATTACAAGTAATGAGATTATTTTTATCATTAAAAAAATACTTACTGTATAAAAAATATTCAAATCATATTTCTTGACTATATTCTATAAAGTTAAAGTTTCAGTTAAAGAAACTAATGGATTTAAATTTGATAATGGAAAATATAATAATAGAAACATATGTGAAAATAATTGGTTGATACAATATATATGATTTGGGAATTAATGAAAATATATTAATTAAATGAAGTTGGAATTTATAAGAATAGGTAATGACTATAGAATCAATGTCAAAAAGGAATGAAAAGCTTATCTATTTTAATTAAGTTATACATATGGAATCATTTTTTGGTGGAGATAAAAGTAAAATATCAATTGAATTACAAAATTAATGATTCAAATTTGGAAATGTTATTGATTGATAAAATAAATTGTATCCTTAGTTTTTTGTGATATAATATTATGTAGAAACATTTATCTCATGCATAAAATAATACATTGATACATTTATAAATTATAATTTTCATATGGAAAAATGTCGACACTCCACTTTATGTTGGGAAAAGGTAATA
The DNA here is from genome assembly GCA_963277665.1 of Viscum album. Taxonomy (NCBI): domain Eukaryota; kingdom Viridiplantae; phylum Streptophyta; class Magnoliopsida; order Santalales; family Viscaceae; genus Viscum; species Viscum album. Next base: position 811,707,804 of record OY728135.1, read on the forward strand.
AAGGATTAATTTTATATATGTTCTTATGATTATATTTATTAGAGAATGATTGGAATCTTGTTTAATTTTAATACAAAAATTCATAATATTTTTCTTATTACATTATTCGCTACCTTATATTTTATTTTAGAAAAAAAGTGTCACATTAAGGTGTTAATAAAATAAAAATGTTTATTAATGTTTTTTCTTCTATACACTAAATACTAATTTATTTTATCCCATTTTACAAGTGACAATAATTTTATTATATTATATTAATACATTATATGTTATTTTAACATTTTTGAAAGATATACTTGAAAAGGTATTAAATATATAAAAACAACTATGATTGAACTCTATCAAAGTTTATAAAATGTTCATACAATTGTATTCTACCTCAATATATATGGATGTTAAACATTTTTCATCTCAAAGAGAAATATTGAAGGTTTCAAGTCATATATTAAATTATAAAAGCAATGTTTTATTTGAGTAGATATAAAACTCATGAATCATTCCCCCTTCCTAAATCATTCCACTATGATTGAGAATACATAATAAAATGAGGATAATTAATATTTTATAATATTAAATTATTCATATGAATTTCTTAAGTTATGTCTCTATTTTCTCTTACTTTTCTTATAAGTATCAATAAATAGATACAATGTTTTGAGACAATGGGTATTTTTTCTTAATAATCAATAAATAAAGATTGATACATTTTACTCATTAATATAATAATTCTAAAAGTTAGATAATTACATGAGGTGGAATTTTTTTAGTGTTAATATTTTAATTTATATCAAATTATAGAAAATGTTCAAAAAAATTATAATACCTTAAAACATTAATTATTTTTTACCTATATTGTATCTCTGTTGGAGATCTATGTGGAATTATATTCTTAATTTTAAGTAATTTTTTTATATTAGATACCTATAAAACCCTATAGTGGTATGAATAAAAAAACAAGATAAATAGAGAAATTTTATATGTATTTTAAATGGTAATGAGAAGAAAATAAATAGCCACAAAATTGTACTCCATAATAGGTTATAATTAAAGTTGAAAAAATGGTTTAATTATATTTTACAAATATTCATGTCAGTGTTATGAATAATTGATAGAGTACTGTATGCAGTGTATCAATATGTATGTTCCCAAAATACAGTTCCATACCATTATAATTACATAAAAGTAGGTTGGGATATGAATATTATTAAATATTTGATATACATATTATTGTATAGTATATTACAAAATACTCATATGATATATTTCATAAGGAATAATGTACAATAGGTACATAAAAATTATATTTTCCCCTTCTATTCCATATAGTGTATTGAATCCTAGAATTTAAGTATATTGTGGAAAAAAAATTTATCCACACTATAACATTCTTAGATAGCCTTCAGTTTCTGATAAGAAATAAAATCCTAGATTTTATAATGTGAGACTCATATAAATACATAAAATAGATTAAATTGTTATTATTTTTAGTGTTGGCTTCAAAAACCACCACTAAACCATTGGATAAAAAATTCATTCATTTATCTAGTTATAGTTTTAGATCCTTTTGACGGGGCCTACACATCCTTATGTTGGGAAGATTAAGGGAATAGTTTTTGTTTCCCCATATTCCTACTTTCCAAATGTTTGCGACATCTATCTCTTATTCCAGGATGTATACTCCTTGATCAAAACAGGATGATGGGATGTTAGTCTCTCTTTCATTGGATTCCCCCTTGGATCTTGCTACCAAGTTCGGGTCTCCCTTATAGACATAAGATTTTGTTCGTGAATCTCTTCCCGATGCCATATCATTGTGGACACTATTTAATTACACTGCTTCCATCAAGATATTCTAAGGTGTCTTGACAGAGTAGTGACCTTCGATTGGAGTAGATGGCAACATCAGGCATGTCGAGGCATCTCAGGGTGCGCGGACATTGGGGAACCTGTATTCTTCATCATAAGAAGGAATATCAAGGGCCAAAACCTGAGGCATCCCACGTCAGATGCGAGGTATCTCATGTCACAGGAATGGCTATGAGGTTTTCCTCACCTTCCCATGTTTAACATGGGGTAGGCCATGTGTTAAAACTCTTGTGGAGATGGTTACACCAAATGTGTATCTTCCGTGGTTTTCCTCAGGCATCTCATGTTTAACACGAGCTCAGAGATATAATGAAAGTGATCTTAACACCCCATAGAGATTTATCAGATTGATACATCCCTAGGAGGGATCACCAAGAGTGTTTATCAAGCGGATGGATCACATCACTCAATAAGATCGGACCGAGGGTGGTATGTCCCATAAATGGAATATGTCACACCATGGAGGATGATTTGGACACCACTGATGGAAGATCGTAAGATGGAGTGTCCTCTCATAGGGGACACCATTGAATGGGGATGAACATCATGGAGTCCTCTTACGTACCCTATCCAAGAGACAAGGATCAAAACCTGCATAGTTCGAAAAGTGGATAAATGAAATCAGGGTGTGAACATAGAACAATGACCTAAAGACATGTTAGGGCTTACACATAGATAGCATCCCTTCGCAAGAGGGACACTCTTGGTTGGATTTTCATGGATTGTGTGGGGTTTATGCATGGGTTGTTGCCCATGGGCCGCGGGGGGGGGGGGGGCAATGTGATGGATGGAATGATCTCACCAAGATGTGGCAGCCCGAGTAAGAATGAAGATGGATGATGGAAGGATTAATGAAGTAGGAGGGGAATGATATGGAACCAACGTGAGGACGACAGTGATGTTGAAATTGAGTCTCGAAGAGACTTCCTGTGTATCCTCGTGGGAGGGAATCAAAGTCCACATAGTTCGGTGGGGGTTCCAACGACTTAGCACTGGTTTCGGTTCCAACAGATTAATGCTGGTTGGGGTTGACAACAAATTATCGCGGAATGGGGGCACAACTACTTACCGCTGGATGGGGTTGATCCTCATGGAAGATTCCTAATAACCCTTCCAAGGAGACAGAGATGAAACCCACATAGTTCATATGAGATGGGGGTTGGTGAACCAACGTGGAGGAGGACCTGGGGTCCAATTGGAGTTGGGATTGATCCTCTGGGAGGCTTCCTACATACCTTTACTTAGCAAGTATCAATGTTCACGTAGTTCACACAGGGGTGTGGGGCTTACACACTTTAGTTTCCCATGGAATTGGCGAACCGATGTGAATGGGGACCTGGGATCCAATGGTTGTTGGTGTTGAACCTTGGGGGGTTTCCTATGTACCTTTCCTTATCAAGGATCAAAGTCCATGTAGTTCGGGATGGGAGCAATGTCTTACCGCTAACTCAGATCCAATTTTTAACGTCACACAGGATTGGGTGAACTAATGTGAAGTGGCCAGGTCTGATAGGTTGTTTGGATTGAACCTCAGGGAGGTTTTTTATGTACTCTGCCTTGGCAGGGATCAAAGTCCACGTAGTTTAGAATGGGTGCAACGACTTACCACTGACAGATATCCACAGTTTAACATCAGGCAGTATGGTGGTAAACTGATGTGAAGTGGTCAAGTCCGATAGGTTGTTTGCCTTGAAACTCTGGGAGGCTTCCTACGTACCTTTCCTTTGCAGGGATCAAAATCCATGTAGTTCATAATGGGGTGGGCGAACCAACGTGAAGGGGGTCGGAGTGACCAGGTGTTGGGCTTGAACCTTGGAAGGATTCCTATGTACCCTGCCATGGAAAGGATCAAGGTCCACATAGTATGGAATGGGAGGTCGGTGAACCTATGTGAATAAGGACCTGGGTCCAAATGGATGGTGTTGGGCTATGTCCTCAGAGAGTCTTCCTACTTACCGTGACTTAGTAAGGATCAATGTTCTCGTAGTTCAGATGGGGGAATTGGTGACCTAACGTGAGAATGGTTGGGGCCAATGGTTGGTGGGATTAAACATCATGGAGGTATCCTATGTACCTTTCCTTTACAAGGATCAAAGTCCTCATAGTTAGGAATGGGTATGTGTGTGGAGATTACACTATAGGCTGCCCATAGAGGATGTAATTATTGATTCTTACTCTAAGACCATGTGAGTCATGCTTGGTGTGAGAAGCGAGGGGAAACAATAGACCTGACGATCATGGAGAAAAGGTGCATCAATGAAGGGTTGTGAATGGGGATTATTCATGGAAGATGCTCGGGTGCCACTTTGAAGTGGAAACGGTGAATGGGGCTTACACATGGAAGCTTCCCGGGTGCTGCTATGGAGTGACAAAGGTGAATGGGGCTTATGCTTGGAAGATGCTCGGGGGCCAATATGGAGCAGAAATGTTGGCTGGGGCTTATGTATGGAAGTTTCCCAGGTGCCGCAATGGAGTGGCAACGGTGAATGGGGCTTACGCATGGATGCTTCCGGGGTGCCACTAAGGAGAGACAATGGTGAACTGGGCTTATGAAAGGGAGATACCCGTGTGCCACTATGGATCGACAATGGTGAATTGGGCTTATGCAAGGAAGTATCCCGTAATGTCTTCCTCATGTCTGGCCATGAGGGCATCCCAACTTACTGGTGGGTTGAGCTATATAATTGGGGCCAAAACCTATAAGCAATTGCACAAGTGGGATAACACCAAGGGGTGTTGGAATCAGTCCAAACAAAGGGAGATGAAATGTGTGAATCACATGCCTGACATTCAGAATGCAATGAGGGTGGCGTGGAGATGGAGGATAACTATTTACCTTGTCCGAAACATAGCATCCATATCGCGTTAGCCTGAAATGGGGACAAACAAATGAGGGTCGACAGTTGACCATGATCGAAACACATGACCAGACTCAAAGTGTCATCTAAAGTCTTCTGAGGTGTTGGCCCAAGATGGTAGATGAGCCGATGTGGCATGGTAACAGGTCGTTAGGGAGTCCCTTGAGACATGTAAGTGGATGAAGATCTAAATGAAGGACATGCAATGTGTGTGGTGGAGTGATGGAATGTTTGAACGGATTCCAACACTCTTGAAATTATGCCACTGTAATCATGGAATTAAGAATTTTATGCTTGGACCATAAGGCATCTCTTATTTGGATAAAGAGGCATCCTATGTTTGGAACATAGTGTGTACTACAGTTTATAGTCATGTAGATAGGACAATTATTCATCTTATTCTTGGAGAATAAGAAATCTCTTGTTTAAAGCAAGAGGAATCCTATGTTTGGATCATAGGGAATGCTATATTTTTTAGTCATGTAGAGAGGACTATTGGCATCTTATTCTTGGAGCATAACGCATTTCTTGTTTGTAGCAAGAGGCATCCTATGTTTGGAACATAGGGTTTAATACAGTTTATAGTCATGTGGATAGGACTATTGGCATATTATACTTGGAGCATAAGGCATCTCTTGTTTGGAGCAAGGGGCATCCTATATTTGAAATATTGGGGAGTGCTACAGTTTATAGTCATGTAGAGAGGAATGTTGGCATCTTATGCTTGGATAATAATGCAACTCTCATTTAGAGTAAGAGGAATCCAATATTGATCATATAGGGATTACTAAATTTATAGTCATAAAGTTAGAAATCTTCAGCATAAGGCGCCATGGAATGGCTGGTGTTGGGGATTACACAAAAGTGGCCTTATTTTGTTCAACCTAGTATAGGAGTTAGGTGATGGGGTTTGGATGAGTTACTTGAGTAATGGATTGACTCAAAGTAATCGGGGAATTGTTGATGAGATTATTAACTCAAGACATGTGAATGGGACCAAGAGGAATATGTAGACTCAAGGTATTTCATGGTGTTTGGAGGAGTATCTCAAATCATGGAATTCCATAGGTGGAAGGCTGCAGCACATAAAGGCGCATTGGAACATCCCGAAATCCCGACTCGAAAAGTTCGCGGTGTGACTCTCCATTTTTCATGGGGGTAAGTGACAGGAGCAAAGGGACCATCCTGGAGGGCCGGGACAGCAGCCCGACACTAAAAATAGCAGGGGGCGGGGGCACAGACCCAATGGTATGGACTGGTGGGTGAAAAGGTAGGAGCCTCCAAAATTACAGGTCTTTGCGAAGTATCTTTGCAAAGGAAGGCTTCTCACGGAGCATTGACTCATAGAGTAGCTTCACGAAGGAAGCTGCTCGCGGAGCATGGGCTCGCGGAGCCTCTTCGTGAAGGAAAGTGGAGCTCCACGAACTGGGAGATCTGCCACGCAAGGGGAAGAGTGACCATCTAAAAAAGGGGAGTGAGTTGGGTATTTATAGGAGATAGGCATCCCGAAGTAGAGCTCGCTCGACGCGAAAACAGAGTTTGCTCTGCTGCGGGTCGTGAACATCGAAGGGGTTCACGGAGCATCCCGCCTCCTTGCTCCGTGGTGGGTTTGCGAATGTAAAATCTGTTCACGGATCATCCCGCCACGTTGCCCCGCGGAGGACTCACAAAGGGGGAGCTCTGTGCTGGCCGTGGGGCTCTGGGCAAGTTCCTCCGCTCCACAATCACGAACAGAGCTTCACGACTGGGCTCAAAGAACCAGTTTTCTATCCCAACTTCAAATGTCCATAACTCCTAATCCGTAACTCTGTTTGGGCTCTACCACCTATAAAATAAAAGCTTACGAATAGGGCTATGCTATTGGATTATTTATGGGATCATTTTTAAGGTTCTGGGGTCCCGTTTTCTAGTTCCAATAGTGATCTTTACGAAAAGAGTTTGTAGCGATTATATGTAGTTGTAGTTTTTTAACTTATAATCTATATTTTGAAATATCACAATAATCCTTAAATGTAACACATTTTTGAAACCCTGTATCACTCAAATCCCTCTCCCCTTCAAACCCACTAACACACTCTCTCCCTCAACATCGCCAAAAACCCCTCCCCCGTGATGTTGCCGACACCCTCTCCCCCAATTTTATACCCCCTTGCTGATACCCTCTCCTACTCAACCAACTCCCTCTCTCCCTTCATAAATAGTTTCTCCCCCTTGAAACATCCTGACACTATACCCCCATCACTGATACCCCCACTGCTAATTATATTTGTATATTTTTCATGAAGTTAAATTCTATCATATAATTTTTCAATTTTTATGACATTTATATATGTTAAATTATTTCATGTGTGGTTGAAAGATAAATTTAGAGTTATTATTTTATTAATTAGTTCTTGAAGGTGCGGTGTTTAAATATTTCATGTGATTTTTTTTCATGTACTATACTATATATGTTATAGGTTTATTGGGAATATATAGAGTACCTAAATAGGGTAATAAAGTGATAAAATCACTACCAGGGTATGATTACAAAATAATTTTATTTATTTTATACATATTTGATATTTTATAAAATCCAGGATGTTCTACATTAGGATTATTATTTAGATATTTCAATTTTATGATTTCATTTTATACCAGTTTAGTTAGCCACTCTAATTAGTGATTGTTGGGTACTTTAAAAAATATATTATAACTAGTTTTGTGTTCCCTAATCATTGATCCATCATATAATAGGCACACTCCCATGATTTCTTAAAATTAACTAAATTATAAATATATTTCAATATATTATTTAACTTATTGATATATTTATTAGTTTAAAATTACATAACATAATTAATATTAAATGAATGGTGTAAATTTTGGATTAAATAATACCTGATTTAAAAAAATTTAAAATGGTGATTTTTACATGAATTTTATCATTGTATATAATGATCTATTTTATAATTGTATATGTAGGGAATGTGGTACAATCTTAAATTATATCATAACTTACATTATTTATACAAAATATATGTGTATCTAGAAATGGATTCATTAATGAATATAATAATAAGAAACCATATTTAGATTGAAACTATGGGATATGTTTTCTTTTGATTTAAAGGACATGACTAGTGGGTGGTAAAACTGTTCACATTGAGATGGATGATAGTTGGTTATTTTGATAATAATTTCTGTTATGTGTTTTTTGTATAATTATGTATTGAACCTCCTCGACTCCACATCCTCCTTATTTTTCATTTTTAGAACCACATTGGATTTAAATATAATATATGGTTATATATAATATTTATTCATTAGTTTCAATTTTGGTGCATTTATGGTTAAGGGTTCCTTTATTATTTTATTCTGTTAATGTTCCACATTAGATATGATTCAATTTATAAAGTTATTAGATCAATATGAAATTTATAATATATTTAGTAATCTTTATAGAACCTAATTAAAAAAAGTTTTTTTGTTTATATAACTATTTATGAAAATATTTTTATGAAATTATAGCATGGATTGATTGATTTAACGTATTTTTCTATGTTGACATACCATGATTTATATATAATTTTCTTATTATTTGTTCAATTGTTTCTAAAATATTTCTATCACGTAAATGTATTTTATTTATATATATAAGAAAATAATAATATTTTATATTTTATAGTGTAGGAATTCAATTACATATGGATAAAATTTGGATTGTTTTCCCTTAGAACACATCTCAGTATACTATAATATTGAACACATTTTTCGTTTTTTCATTTGAAAATTGATCCATGGATAGAAAAGTCAAGTTTACAGATCCTAAATACAAATTTCGACGATGGTTGAATATAGATGGAGTATTTGAGAACATGATATTGAAACTATTTCCTTCTCATTGTGTGTTCTTATTTTGTCATAGATAATCAAACATTATACAAAATTCAAGAAGTTATATAAATAATCAAAATATAAAAAATAAATGCTCTAATAATGAATTATGAAATTCATAAAATGATAAATGAATATTTTTGTATAGTAGGGAAACAACATCAACGATGTAATACATATTTTAATTAAATTAATTATTATTATATATATATAAATGATTATTTTAGAATATACTGAAAACAAGATAAAAAATATAACATATTAATGGATGATGACATGGTGACTAATATAAGAGAATAATCAATTGAGAGTGAAAATTAGTTTTCTAAATTACATGAAACCAGAAATCATGAATTAGGTGAAGGTTGTTTCAAATATTTTAAATTTTATTTTCTAATAATGTTTTACTATATAACATATTATTTTGGAATTTAAAATAAATAAATCTCTATGATAATAAAACTGTTTTATAATGCATTTTTTGAAGATAAGATCCCTATATCATTTATTGAGATAAAATTTTATTATAAATCTTAGAATAAATTATATAAATATGCATTCTTGTCCCAATGAATGTGTACTTTATTCTAATGAGGATTCGAATACCCAAAACTAACAAATATGCTGGACTTCTAGATAGAAATTAATAATTAATTATTTCAGTTTGAATCTATATTCTACAAAAGAGAAATAATAAAATAATATCTATATGAATTTTTTATGCGACATTCCAATAAAACCATGGTTGAAAATATTGTTTACATATTATAAAACCAATAAAAAAATAAATTTTAATTCATTTCATAATAACAATGATGAGTTCATGTGACATCCAAGAGATTCAGAATCATAGAACAACTTTAGTTTATTATATCTAAATTTAAAATTTTACCCTTGGGATATACGCTTGCAATTTTTATATAAGGGATTCAATATTTTTGGGATATTAAGTTGGAGTTAAAAAGTTTGGATAATGTTTTATCCATTATAATCTACATCCCTAGTTGTGTATTAAATTAGATTCAACTATTATATAAATAATTATTCCTAGAAAACAAATTCCTAGAATTAAAATTGATGACTACTATTGGTCTCTCATTCAATATTTACATGATAAAGGGAATGATAGTGTAGAATATTATGATTCATATACCGTGAAAATGTTCAAAATGCATTCTTACCTTTTATGATATATTAGAGACTTTCATGGATTATGAATTTCCTTGGTTTTAACATAATCATTAGATTGGCTTGTCCTGTTTATAACCATGTTTTCGAGTCTCAATGGATACCATATAGAAGAATGTGTTAATTCATTTTTCATCATCAATTCATTGATACATATCACATATCTAGGATTAACACAACAAATTTTAATGGAAAAACATATTTGAGGATTCCACCGAAATTATTACCAGGATCAGAGATCATGTCAAAATTATCATATTTGGTATATAATTTTGAAAATATTTTTATCTGAATGATTGTTTAAAAATAGTTCTAATATCATGAATTACAATTGGAACACAAAATTAGAAGAAAAATATAATATTTCTCATACATATATATTGGGAATTTATTTTTTCACATTATAATATTGACATTTTGCACATTGAGAATAATGTAGGTGATATAGTGTTTTTTAGATTTATTAATGTGAAGATAAATTTAAATGGAAATTTAAACAATTCCAAGGACTAAGAATAAATAATAATAAAACATGATCTACTGAAAAATGTGAATGAGAAGTATATAGAGTCTATTTTCATAGTGATAAAATGTTAGAATGATGTTATCCATTTATGATTAAAAATGGGGATGTTCTTGATGGATTTATAGAAATATATAGAGATGTGTTGATTTTAATCACTATAAGATTCATAGAAAAAATATTCATGACTCACATGTATTGATGGATCAGTCTCTAACTTTGCAAATTAATAATTTATTACCTAATAAATAACCACCATTCTAAATAGATATTGAACATTGTTTAGAATTATTTGTGGGAATACATTTAATCCCACTGAATTGGATAAAATCCACAAAATAATTATATATATGCTATGTCATTTTTAGGTGTTATTTCTCCATAATTTTTCACTCTTGACGATTCATCTAATAGGTCATTTAACTGTGAAAGCTAAAATTGGAGGTCTCATATATTATTTATGGTTAAATTATATAGAGATATATTTTATTTTTAAATTGTTTTCTTTAAAAAATAAGAATTTTATTATTTAATATTTAAACACATAATTTATTAATTTATTTCTTTTTACCATTATTTATCATGGTCATTTTCAATAATATGTGAAAAATATATATCATCCAAAGGATTATGTTCCCAAATTTTCCCTTCACAAAGTGTGTCCAATCCTCTGTTCAATGTATTTGGATTCAATAAAGAAATTACTCAATAGAGTCAGACATGTAGATGATAATCTATACTAATTATGGGCTAATAATGACTCATAAATGTTTCCAACTTTAGGTCTAGATTTTCTAAATGTTTAATAATTTTCATTTACTAATTTTTAGTTAAGGAAAGAATACATATATGTGCTACCCAATAATGATTATTTTTTGTCCTCATGTTTAATTATTAATAACAAAAACAAAAGGATTTTTTGGGTCCAAACATAGAATTTAATAGAGATAACTGAAGTTATTACTAAAGAAATTTTTGAATGGATTTCATGTTGTGTAAATTATTAAACTAATAAATATTTTAAATATTATGAAAATTACTTATTTCGGTGAAAAAACATTATATCATCTATTATACACAATGGATAATATTAATCGAGTTGAACTATCCAAAGATTAAATGTTTTTAGATCCAGTAAATTTGATGCAAGCTATGATATTCATTGCAATAAATATAAATGGTTTCAAGTTTCATACTATTTATCATGATAAAGGATTGAAAGAAAACAATGGTATATTCATAGTTTCATATCATAGTTAATATGGAATATTGGTTGATATTTTCAAGTTAAATTATACTGTTTATTTTTAAGCTGTGTTATTCAAATATAATTGGGTTCATATTAATAGTGTTATAATTAATGATTCTTTATAATTTATATATGTTAATTTCACTTAGTTGATTGATAGTAGTGAGATGGAAGAAAAAAATCCATATATTATGGATTGCAAAGAAAGTTTTTCATGTTATGTTGATAATATAGTAAATGATTGGTGTAGTGTTATTGTACACATGAAACCAAGTGACATATATGATATAGATTATAAAGGTAACGTAATTTGTGATAGTGAAAAAACTATTAAAAAATAATGATTTTTGTAATATATGATATTAATAATTTCATTCTTTTGAGGGAGAGTAAAGAATGAGAATAACAAAAAAAAAGAAATAATGTTAACAATGGAACTTGATAAAAACATGGCCTATCAGGAAAATATTTTATATATTAATAAATTCCAGGGATAAATTTTTATAGACATATCATGCCATAAGTTGTTTAGTGAAAGTACCAACTCTATTTCAGAGGATTCTCATTCTCCCTCTATGACATAATGAAAAACTCATCTCATACCATGAAAACTTTTTTTACCATTTAATCTTATCCTAAAATACTTTCATTCAAAAGTATGACATCATATGATGATTTGATGTAGTTAGAGAAGTCACATACAATGGATATTCCTAGTAATATAGTCAACAATCAGTTTCCATCAAGGGGATATTGGTGGGTCAGATTCATCAGTATGTAATTATTTCCCCTAGATTTCACATCCCATGATAGATTTCTATATATGAATGTTTTCCAATGGTTTTGTTTGTAGAACAGGAAACAACCAGTGGTTGTATATCTATAGTGACTTACTTTCCAAAGGTAGTATCTCTTTAGGGATTTTGAACCATGATTATTAAGAACTCAAATTGGTCGAGTGAATGGGAGGCCAAACTCATATCACCATTTTGAGGGGAATTGTTGCCTACTCCAGGAATCTCTTATATAATTAAGATGCATTCATGAATCCTTATTTAATTCCCAATTATGACACAATTTTTCCTCAAAATTAGAAAACAAATATTTGCTTGTAAGGAATTCAGAATCATTTGTATATATATGAGGATATTCATCTATGGAGATATGTGTATGTGTATGAGGGTCCCCATAAATGTAATCCACTTAAATACTATTTATTGATTCATTGGTCATTAATTTGACAATGTTGGTTTTCTATCCACATGGTGGTGGAATATGGAGTTTTTCATTATCCAGGGAGACAGAGGTTACTCTGTAGTTTATCATATTCTAGGGATACGATAGTTATTTTGATGTTAGGATCAATCCTATAGATGGGCTTCCTATGTATCATCATTAAAGGAACTAGAACCCATGTAGTTTGGTACTGTTTAATGGGGAATATTATACCATTTAAGGTCATGTGATAGGGACCTAACCATATAGTTTAACATCATGTGGCAAGGATGTATTGGTAGAAGATTCATTGCCCAAGCATGGTGTTGGACTTATTCTAGAGCATCCTAGGGGACCTGGGAAGGATATGAATTTCTAGTTTGGATTAGAATCCACTGGGGATATGACCCACAAAGAACAAGGTTGATTTGAGAGTTGGGTTTGAATCTCATTGAGGTGTCCTACTTATCCCATTTAGATGGGAATCAAAACCCATGTAGTTCGGTGAGTCTAATAGTGTAGTATGGAGATTCAATAGGATTACGTTGGGTATTATTCCCAAATAGGATTCCCTAGTGAAGGGACTATGATAAATGTATCTATTCTTGGTGGGTTCGTGGTTTTCTTTTGGGATTAATCCATAGGATAATGTCTAGTTTTAGGGAATTATGATTCGGGCTTACTTTTGAGAAGTATTCCTATAGATATTATGCTCTATGTGAGATTCCAATGTAACATGGTTAGTTGGAATAAAAGTTATAACAGTACAAAAATTGGTGGATTGTGCGGATATAATGATCTCCATTAACCTCTAAGCCCACATGAGTTATGATTAGTTTGAAAAACAAGAGGAAACCAGTTATTTGGAAAACCACACACTTTTAATTCTCTTTTAATTGAAGAGGTAAGGGATATGAAAATTTCCTATATTTAATTTACATTTTACCTGAGTACAAGGTGAGGAATAAATGAAGCTTAATGATGAAGAGGTAGTGAGGAGAAATAATATAACCACCTACAAGAAAGGCTAGGGGATTACTTCAGGAGGGATGCCCAAGAATGGATTCCACAGTGTGAGGAGGATTTAATCCCTTGCTGAATGGAAAAGAATGCATGATATGTAACCTCCATGTTGGAAACGTAAGGTTACAAGTATCAGAGATGGTAAGGGAAGGACATGTTCCTAACCCTTGCATCCGAGATTAGGAACTCCCCAACACTATCCCTAGGGTAAGGTTTCTCATAACCATGGGGATACATACTCACATGCACCCTATGATCCCTTACCGGCCAACTAGAAAAGTGCATGGAACCTCTTACAATAAGAATATAAACCAAAATGGGGTAAATGTTGGTGTTCCACTCATCATGGTTGTGTAAGTCCATAGGTATTCATGGAGGCTTCAACTTGGTCTCTTTTAGACAACGCATCCAATAGGAGAGGATCCCTACCATAGGTGGATTTGAATACACTATGAAGGGTGATTCCCCTAGGTCCAGGGTATATGTGCTTGGAATAGGGATGGGAAAAAGGTCTACCATGTAGATCATGAGATAAACTAAAAATTATTTTCATAAGGGGTAAAGTCCTATACAAGCTCGATATATCTCAGGCAGCGGACCACTAGGGCAAAAAAACATGCATTCGACTTTAACCTAAGCACCATGGGTCTCCTAGGATGTCTTTAGAAGGGATTCACATAGGTTCTTTATTAAGGAATGGGCCCCATGCAGGTGGTTTATCAATGGGGAATAATAGACCATGTGTATGTTTCCTATTTGTTTAGACACATAAGGGATTTTGATCTTACTTATCACTTTTAATTTTCTCTTATCTTGAGTTTTGGAGAGCTACATGTGAAATTCCAAGGGACCTGGGTGAAGGTTATGTGCAGTGAGAGCTCTATAGCATCTTCGGAATTTTAATTCACTTATATGAGGAGCCTAATGGTCCTATTTAGATAAAAATATGGGACCTTGGTCAAATTAGGTTATTGGCGCATGTCCATGATATAGGTGCAGGGAGTAGGTATCCCACACAGGGGTGGAAAAAGCATTTGGGCTATGTAGTTTTGTAGTGCAAGTGGTGTTCATATGGATGGATATGTCGTCTGGTCTATGCAGGTAGGGGCTATGCTTGCATCATGGATTATAGGTGTGGTGCATTTCTGTTCATTTACACAAGTACCTTGGTTCTTCTTAAGACTCTTTAGCACATTAACATGCTCAAGGTTTTGTTAACAAACATTTCATCATCCTTGATAAAAAATGAGTGTTAACAAACAACCACCTCAGGATTGGATCTAAATGAAAGATGTGGTTCTGGTCCTGAGGTAAAAAATAATGCGAAAATGATTATGAAGGGGTGAAAATCTCGATCGCACAGGTTCCCCATGTATGATTTCCATGATGTTTTTCTACATAGGGTCTCGATTGGAGGGAAACAGACATGTCTTGGTCATAGAATATTGGTATTGGCATGCAACACAGACCATCAGGGATAATAAAAAACCCCTTACCTTTTTCATTTTCCTCATATTTGGATATTCTGATTTTCTCCCTCTCCACATAGGTCTTTCTCCCAACTCCACCACGCTTTGTTCTCGTGAAGGTCTCCTGAAATATTTCTCAAGGTACATCTAGATGAGTGATGGTGATGAGTGGAACCACGTTTTTGGGGATCCTCATTGAGTAACATCACCGAGTTAATTACCTAAATTACATGTCCAAAATTTTTGCATAGTAAACCCTATCGATGGAGTTAAGTGGGAATCCTTCTATAGGGAGTTGGGTGAGAACCCTTGTTGAGGGAGCTGTGTGGGATCATCCCTTTGATTTTTTTGGATTCTTCAATGTTAAAATTTGAAATTTAATAATTAGATATTTCAATTCAAATGGAGAAGTTTTTTCATTCTTTCAGGTTTTCAATGGATTCTTCATTAACTACAATAAAGAAATTTGTTATGATTCATGTCGAAATGATCAAAACCGCCTGGCCTGATTATTATGATGCCATTGAATCTACTCTTGTTGATTTGGTGAAGTTTTTGATATCATACCAATGTAATTAACCATGGAGGGAATAACTACCTCTCTATGGACACAGACTTCTAATGGAACGCCATATTCAAGCATTTAATAAATACTTCCTAGTGTCATAGTTTGTGAAGCACATCAACTACCCTACTGTTAACATATCCACTAAGGGTATTATTGTCAAGGAAAGAACAATACCTATTGTATGTATTATTCATCACAGTGGATACACTATAGATATGATGTCACATATCACATAGTCAAGAACTCATTTATATGAAATGACTTTTGTGCTTCCCAAATAGATCAAATGAATGGCTAGAAGGAATATTGGGACTTATTCTCTGGTAGGGATGTTAGGACTGAGTGGATATGGTCATTTTACATGCACCAAATTTGTACATAATTTAAAATGGAGCTGCATGATGTTTACATTTATGAAGCTGTTTGGGTTGGATAGACCTATGTTTATGGAATCCTAAACATCATCCCCAAATTATTGAGCCATTGGAGTTCGTATAAAAATTACTTCCACTGGATGCATGGTGAAGTTGGCATAATCTTGTGGGATGTCTACCAAATTTATGGGGTCCCCATTCTGGGGGAAATGTTCGACGAGTTTATCCCACCCAAGACTTCATGGGATGATTCTATGAGGACGCCACCATTGGCACATGATATTTTCAAGAGATCTAATAAATTTCATAAATACCAAGATTCTAACCCCTGGGATGACGTCCATGAAAGGACATGGATAAGGTATTTCTTAAAACCATCAAGAGGGGGTCCCACTTGCAGGTTCCCTACTATTTGGAACAAAAAATATAATCAGGGTGCATCTGTCACTCTATGGAACACATTAGAGAAGGGTGAGTATATGTGTTGGGGTTACAAGGATAAAATCAAGATCAATGAAAAAACTTTCATAGTTGGATCTTGTGTTCTATGGATAAGAATTTATTTTCTCCCAGTCCCTGAGTCTAGTGGCAGTGTGAGTATAGGGATTTTGTTTATCGCATACAAATTAGTAGAGTGTTGGATTCCCCTATTTGGACATGTATCTATGATTTTTTATTCCTTTAATACAACTAAAATTCCCTATTTATAATTTTAGGGACATTTTAGGTGTTGTGGGGGTGGATTGTAGTGCATTTTAGCTCATATTGTGTGCTATGTTTAGTAAAACTCTCAGACAGTTGATTCAACCCATTCATTCAGAATTTCTTTGGGATTCATCCTATGAACTTGAAACATGATGATGTGCTAAATGTGCTGAATATATATGGAGATTTGAATTTATTTCATCTTCGTAACCTACCAACTAGAACATTTACCAATTGGGGTAAAGATAGGAATTATGAGTTGTGGGTGTACATGATGGAATTAAAGGGTATCATATTTCATGATTATGTTGGTTTTCTGGCCACACAATGGGGCACTCGGGATTTTATCATCACCTAGGGAGACAAAGTTTACTTTTGGATTTTATCTTCATCCAGAGAGATAATAGTTTTTTTTGTTGGGATAAAACCAATAGATTGGATTCCTATATATCCTCGAGAATGGAATTAAAATACACATAGTTTCATAAAAATTAATGGGGCACATCATAACTTTTACGGTCACAAGATAATGACCTAACCAAAAAGTTTATCATCACATGCAAAGGACATATATGCAAGAATATTCCTAGTCAAAGTTTGTTGAGGGACTTATGTCAGAGTAGGCTATGAGACCTGGGAAGAGTACGAATTTCTAAGTTGGATTAGACACCACTTGGGATATGGCCCAGTGAGAATATGGTTGATTTTAGAGTTGGTTATGAACCTCATTTAGGCTTCCTACATATCCAATTTGGATAGGGAATAAAATATCATGTAGTTCAGTGAGTCTCATAGTGTATTGCAGGCCATTGATATAATTTAATTTGGGATTATTCCAAAGGAGGAATCTCTAGTTAAGGGACCATGAGAAATTTATCCACTCATGGTGGTTTGGAGGTTTTCTTCGGGGCTTACTCATGTGGAGGATTCATTATTTAAGAGAATTAATATGGGGGCCTACTTTAGAGGAATATGCCTATTGAGCTTGTGCACTAAGTGGGATTTCTACATATCCTAGTTAGTAGGAATTAGAGTACTTGTAGATCAATAATAAGTGGATCATGTGGATTCCATGATCCCCATTAAACTCTAACCCCACACGAGCTAGGATTAGTGTGAGAAACAAGAGGAAAACGAAGATCTATAAAACCACACACTTTTCCTTCTATACTGGAAGAAGAGGTTTGGCATACGACACTTCCCTATCATCACTTTACATTTGTCATGATTTGAAGTTAAAGAAGGAATGAAGGTGAAGGGAAGAGAGGTAGTTATGAGAAAAACTGTAACCTATTAAAATAAATACTAGGGGCTTACACTATGATGGATTCACTTTAATGGGTTCCCTAGAGGGAGGAGGATCTAATCCCATAGTAAATGGAAAAGTAAGTATGATCCTTACCATCCTTGTTGGGAACTAGAGGATTTGGGTCTCAAAGATGAGAATGAGAGGACCTAGTCCTAACCCTTATATCTGAAACCATGAACTCCCCAACCTTTTCCTTGAGGTTAATGTTCTCACAACCATGGAGATACATTCTTATATGCACCCTGATAACCCTGACCAGCCAAATGAACAAATGTGGGAAACCCCTGAAAATGAGAATACATACCCAAATTGAGGATACACTAGTGTTCCATTTGTCATGGTTGTGTATGTACAGAGGTATTTTTGGAGTCTTCAACTTGGTATCTTTTGGACATGGGATCCAAGAGTAGAGGAGACCTTCCATATGTGTCTTGGAAGTGGACTTTAAGGGCGATTCATGCTAGTTAAGGTGGTAGGTTCATGGTGTAGGTATACTATGCAGGTGAGCCGTGCCAAGATTGGGAGGAATTGAAAATACTTCATGCTGGGGGAAAAGATATGTGTGAGATAGATATGTCTCAGGCAGTGGACCATTGAGAAAAAAACATGGGTGAGGTACTAACCCAAACACCCTTGATCTCCTCTGATGTCCTTAGATGGGCTTCTTGTTAGAACTATCTAAAGGATTGGGCCTTATTCAATTGGATTATTTTTCATGAATAATGGTCCTTGTGTAGGTGTCGTATGTTTTCTAGACACTGGAGAAAAATTGATCTTACTTATCCCCTTTAATTTTCTCTTATGTCGGGTTTTGGATAAGTATATGAGAAATTTCAGAGGAGCTAGGTGAAGTTGTTTTGCAATGTGATCTATGGTGAATCTTCTGAATTTTTAGTCTCTTAAATTAGGAGCCCAAGGGTGTTATTTATTGAAAAATATGAGACCCTATTTGAATGAGATTTTCAGCATAGGTCCATAATGCATGTGATGGGTGTAGGTATCTTTGGTAGAGGTGAAACAACATCTAGGACATGTAGGTCCTTGTCATAGGTTGTTTGAACATGAATGGTTGTCCCTTATGGGTTCTGCGGCTAGGGACTACACTAGCCTCTTGGCACCCATGGGTGGTGCATGTAGGTCTATTTGGAAAAGTGCCTTGGTTCTTCTTAAGACTCTTTATAAATTTAATATTCCCAAGGTTCACATCATAATATTTCAATTATATTAGATAACAAATGTACTTTAAAAAATGACCCACTCCCTTAGGATTGGATTCGAATGAAAGAGGAGGGTCTAGTCATAAGGTAAAAAAGCATGGGGAAAATATTATGAAGGGGTGAAGGGTTGGATCGTATAGATTCTTCATATAGGATGTTCATGCAAGTTTTTTTCATATGGTTTCTATTGAAGGTATAGTGCATTGGTGTTGGGTGCATGTCATCGGTGTAGGCACGCGTCATAGACCAGTAGTGTCTATAAATTCCCCCATTTATGTTTTTTTTTGATTTCCTCACATTGGGAGTATCTAATTTTCTCTCTTACTATGTAGGTCACCTACCAAGCTCTACCATGATTTGTTCTCAGCAAGTTCTTTCGAAGGCCTTCAAAAGGTATAGTCAGCTGATTGATGATGCTGAGAGGAGTCACCTTATTGAGGAGACTCGTAGAAAAATCTAATCGAGGGAATTTCACAAAGAACTTTACCAAAAGGGCTGTGTGGGACACAATATCGATTGAGCTATGTGGTAACCCTTGTTGGGGGAGCTGTGAGGGAACTCTTGTCAAGGGATTTATGGGGTTTCATCACTTTTCCAATTTTTTGGGATTATTATATGTTAAAATTTGAACATCCTTAAGTAAATATTTCAACTAAAAAGGAGAATTTAGTTCCTTATTGTTGGTTTTCAAGGGCTACATCAATGACTGCAACTGAGCAAGATACTATGATTCAAGATAAAATGATGAAACCCACCAGGCCAAATTTCTATGTTATCCTTGAATATAAACTTCCTGAGTTGAAAGGGTGTTTGATATCATTTCACTGATAGTACCTATGTAGACACTACCTACCTCTATATGAGAATAAAAATCTAAGGGACACCCATATTCCAACATTTATGATATAATTCTTGACCTATTAGTTTTTGAAGCACATTAACTGTCATGATACAGACATATACACAAAGGCTGTTCTTAGCAAGGATGGGACGTACCATATTCGATGTACTAGGAATCATGTTGGGATAACTCTAGATATGATTTCACATATCACAGAGTCGAGACCTCGCTGTTACGACTCGACATTCCATTCTTCACAAATGGATCAAACGTAAGGATGGAAGGAAGGCTGTGACTACTTATCTAAATGGGAAGTCATGCATTAGTGGATGTCGGTGTTTAGGGAGTGAAAACATTGCACAGAATTCAAAAATGAGCCGCATGATGTTTATATTTTTGAGGTTATTTTGATAGGGAAGAATGATGTTTATAAAACCCCCAGTAATTATCCCCAAATTACTGAGCTCGTGGGGTATGCCGACAAATTACTTTCACTTGACGCATGGTGAAGATCACATCATCTTGTGGGATATCTTCCAAATTTATGTGGTGTAAATTCTTGAGGAAATGTGTAATGAGTATATCCCATCAAAGACAATGTGTATTGATTCTGAGTGGATGTCACCATTGTCACATGAGCTCTATAATATAGAAATTAAATTGATGAATGACTAAGTTCCTTACCTTTAGGCTGACACCGATGAATGAAAATGGATGAAGGATTTTCATAGAATCATTAGGGGAGGGTCCCACATGTATTTTCTCCACTCTTTGGATTGGGGGTGCTTTAGAGACGTTTGGGACCACACTGGTGAAGGGAAATTATAAGCATTGGGGTTACAAGGTTAACCATGAGATCTATGTGAAACGTTTCCTGGATGAATTCCATTATATGTGGGTAAGCATTTATTTCTTCCATATTTACGAGTCTAGTAGTGGTGTGAGGCTAGAGAATTTTCTAATCATGGCCAAATTAGTAGAGAGGAAGTACACTGGGTTGAATGCCCCTATTTTGGCATGGATATATCACTATTTGTTGAACGCATGGAGCAGAAAGGTACTGTTTAGAATTGTAGGTCCATTTAATGTGTTTTGGGGGTGGATTGCAGCAAATTTTATCTCTTATTTAGTTATGAATTCAGTAAAAACATCTGAAAATAGATTCCTCCCATTAGTTCAGAATGTATCTTGGATTCATCTTCTAAAATATACACCTGATGATGTTGGGAAAGTGCTAAATGTATCAGCATATTTTAATTTCATTTCTCATGGTAACCCTCCATCCAAAAAGTTTACCGACAATAGTAAAGATAATAATAACAATATGAGGGATTATATGATGGAATTCAGGGACAGTGTATTGGTATCCCATATTGATAGTGATACTATCTATGAGGCTTATGCTTCCTATAAATTTTCTCTCTAGTTTAAATGAAATAAAAAATTAAGAAACACTCCTAAAACAGATCCTAGGAATGAAAATAACACAATGGTAGACATAAAATTAAGGATCTTGAAGGACGTAGAGGCACTAAAAATGGTAATAATGCTTCCTCCGCATGAGGAATAAATCAGTCTAGAGGTCAGATATCCCTAGGTTGGGACATCCTCAAACCTTTAGGGAGAATTTACAAAAGGTATCCATCGGGTGGAGGCCACTACAACTGTGGGTCATGTTGTGTGTGGTAAAACGTTTTGAGCTAAATTTGATTTTTAAGCTACAGATTCATTGAAACATTCTCATGAAAAGACCAATGATCGTGATAGGGCTAAGAATAAAACACCTCCAGCACTAAGTCAATCTAGTCATCCCCATCAGGATGAGGTAATAGTCTTGTCCCCTCGTTATTCTAAAAGATATAGGAGGCCTAACTAGGCATCCCAAAATAAGGTTGTTGAGTCCTCTTCATAGCCAACCAAATCATAAAAAAACTATGTGTGACCCCCTAGAAATCCAATTTTCGGAGAGAATGACTAATGATGTTTGGAAAGCATGTGAATTCCTTCAAGATGGTTTACAATTCCCATAGTTGGGAAATATCAAGGAACCCTCTGATATAAATCCAAAAAATAATTTGGCCGAGGTAAAGAAAAATTTCTATGAGATAGAGGATTTTATATATGCAACCAATGATCATGTCTTGGATTAAGATCGAGGGTCTCTTATATTGGATTGTGGGTTTCTTGAAGGAGTAAAATTTCATCATTGAGAGAAATGGGACATTTACATTAACTATGTTGACATATTTCTCTTTTCTTATTTCCTTTTTTTCTTTTTATTCCATCATCATTAATCATGAGGGGATTATATTTTTTAGTTTGGAATAGGATAAGGAGGATAAGGATTAGCAGAAATGGAATATGGGTCACCAAATTATGAACCCACAAGAACCCCTATTGAGATAGTGGATAAGGCCATTGGGTCACCAAAACTCTCTTCTGGTTAGAGGACAACGATGGAGGTGATGGATACTCGAATTCATCAAATTTTACCTTAGGTCTCTATTTTCAAGAAGAGTGGTATAAAATCTTATCTATCTTTTGAGAGAAAGTGAAAAGGAGGATTAAATTTGGTCTAAAGAATTCATCATAGTAAGTCTTTGTGCTTTCATCTATTTTTCTGACCTTTTTTACTTAATTTTCTATATGTCATTGTATTTTCTAGAATCCAAATTTCTTTCCTCCCTTAAGGGATCCAATATTGGTCATTCACATATCGAGGAGGATAATTTGGGGGAAGAAGATATTCATGTTGATGAATCTTTCATATTGATATATGGAGTGTTAAGATGAATAATTTTGTCTTCTCCAACTTATAAATAGGGGAAGAGGGTCATTGTAATATCACATAAATTTTGTCGGGTATCATATATTACTTATAACTTTTCAACTTTTATTATATTTCAGAACTATTTTTCACACAAGAGGCCACTTTGGTAGTCAATTTTGATCCTATTGTTTCTTAATATGGGGTTCATAGGGATTTTAGACATTCTGATGAAGTTTTTAATGCCAACCCTAACTCTATGGGTGTTAGTGGTGTTGTGGTTGCTGAGAAATTAGTAGAAGGTATTCATGGAAGAGCCAATTGAGGTTCAGAGAAACCTACCTCAGATTACCTTATTGGTGAGGATGATAAAAGGATTAATACCATTTATCATGACATACAGGATTTACTTAATCCATGATTTTATATTCTATGTTCCATTAAGGAGTTTTAGTAAATTTTCACGGAATTATATGGAAGTGAGTTTTATTATCCTTGTAATTTGTGGACATATTTTATTTTGTTTCACTTGATGTTTTATATCAAGTTTCAACTTGTGAGGATTTGTCTAGAGAAAATGTTTACCAACACCCTTCATGAATAGGTAATCCAAATATAGAATATTTCATCTATCGAAGGAGTAAATGTTGATAATTATGAAATGAGGGATTGTAGGGGGTGCTTGAGTTTTTCTACGGAGTAGACTCAAGAGGGTTATCCTCATAAGGACTTCACAATCCCATGAATTAAAGCTCAGAGTGCAAGAGAGGTACCAATTCTACTAGTTAATCCAAAAACAATTAAGTTTCATTAGATGTTTCTATTTTTTTACATATTCATTTATTTTTTATAATCTGATTTAATCAAAAACATCATTTTCTTATTAGTATCATCAACATTCACAACCAGGATTGAGATGGGGGATTTTTTGATAACTCCACCAACAATAGTAGGTAAGGCTAGAGCTACCATATAGGGAGTGGAGAAAAGGGGATCATTGAGTGCACTGATCCTAGATTATGTGACTCATTATAAGAGTAGTTTTGAGTCTGACCTAGATATACTTGTTTCTTTTATTCCTACACATCTTTTCATATGGAGAGTTATCTGGAAGATAATTGTTGAGATACCATTTTACGATATTCCATCACAACATCACAAACTTCTATTCAATAATTCCATATTGGTATATAGTATGTTTTACTATCACAAGATCCATGTTATGGTGAAGGCAATCATCCAGTGAAGGAAGGAGGAGTAAAGGTCACAACAAGAGGACCAGTTTGAATAACTTAGTGCTATTGTGATCCATGATGATACCATCATTTACAAGGAGATAGAGGGATATAAAAATATCTCTGATCATAATTTTATCGAAATAAGTCTCATAGAATAATAATTAAATACTGTACGGGAGGAGGTATCCCAAATAAATTGACCATTGGAAAGGGCATCGACATGAAGGAGATATGTTGTTGGATTTGAGTAGGAGAAACTCTATAAACCTAAACAGGATATTTTTTCACAAATGTATTAGCATCTTGAAGTTGCACTAGTTTCTTGGGGTTCAATTTCACTTCTCAAATTTTTTATTGAGGGAAAACTATAAAATTTAATTGAGAGACACTGACATGTGTAAGTCCCTCTATGTTTTAAAACATAAATTAAATGGATTATTTTTTCCATATCACGCATGTCTTCATCACTATTCTCTTTCTATTATCGTATCATAACATGGAAATTTATTTACATAAGAAAACATCTTTGTGCTAGATAATCATATCCACACTACCAGGATGAGTGTTTCATTACATTTTTTAAGACAAGGGGCCTAGTGAGCTGAGTTTGACTATTTATAGGTTCATATGGAAAATCCTACAAAATATATGTCTTTTTATGTCATTGCCCTAATTTTTCCTCAACTCAATATAAACGATACTTATAATATGAGATTTGGATATTTTTTAGAACATATTTTTTTTGGGATTTCAACATAACATGTTTTTTACCTATATCTTTTCATTTCTCTATATTTTTCATAAACTATGAAATTAATAGGTATAGCGAGATAAGACAAAACATTTTCATAGAGATCCCTTTGTGGGCTCTCACTCTAGTGAGTACATTGTCTCTTTATATGGTTAGTTTATAGTCTTGTGAGCTGGACTAATAAGGCTACTATTTTAGGTCAAATAACTTTAACTATAATGTTTGAAATAATGAACCAAATAAGGCTTGCTAGTTAATCATGTGTCAAAATTATTCAGATACACCCAAGGGGAATATTGACACACAGTTTTCTGGTTTCATTAATCTGAAACATGGTATTCATAAATAGAGGAGGTCTCTCCTAGGGTTTAAGATACCATCAGTTGAAAAACCCATTAGTAGGTCTATTTTTTATGAGGCCAAATAGAGTACATGCTGCATAGTCAAATAAAAGCATCCTTATACTAGCATACTCGTTTTGTGGGAGAATTATGCCAGGATATTGAGGGTGCATACTACATAGTTGGAAAAGGAGTTACCAAGAATTATAACATTCTATTGTTCTCTACAGAAGGATGTTTATGGAGATTTTTATTTCTCAAGACCACTAGGGTTGTTATTCTTAGTGAAAAATACTGATAATTCAGATAATTTTAGTATTAAAATTGGACATGAATTGGAAATTGCTCCTACATGAATGACTTGAGTGAAGGAGGGTACTTTTTGTGTGATGGATACAGTGAGGGGGTGGACACTTTCGACCAATGGTTAATGTGTCATGAATTTTAATGACGTATGACCAGGATATTGACTGTGTAGTTTAGCATCATATAATGAGGACACTATGATATATAGTTTATAGTTAGGTAGTATAGACATTATTATTTGTAGTTTAAATTTATGTAGCATGGAAATTAATCTATACAGTTTAGATTCATGCAATATGGACATTAGGGTGATATAATTTAAGGTATTTATCTTGGACTAAAAATGTTTATGATTCTACCATTCATTGTAATTTGGGTGGAAATATGATACTATATTCAGGTTTAAGAAGTTAAATTTGTATGTTCTGATTAGGGGATTCCTGTATCAGAAGGATGTTATAGGAGATTGGATAATAACATTAAATGATTTCGATTCTAAGGAAGAAGTTACCACTGATTGATAAACCTGCTATGAGCGGTATTCTACGAAAGGCCAACTAGGGAACGTACTATACAGTCAAATAGAGGAATTCTTTGGATGACAGGCCCATTATGTGGGTGAATTATTCATGGAAAACTGGGGCCCATTCTGTATAGTCCAACAATGGATTCCTCAAGAATTTTTAAATTATATCACTAAAAGATGATCAAATTTTATGGAGATTCATGTTTCCCCAGGAATAGAGTTTTATTTGTGCGACGAATGTCCTGGAACACGAAAGGGTTATTTCAAGTCAAAATTTTCAATGAATCAGTGGAATCAGTTCTCTACGTATGTCTGATCCAAGCATAGAGAGTATTGTGTTTTTATTTTTGGGTCATATGAATAGGACTGCAATACCATGTAAATATTAGGTGATGCGTGGCCTTATCAGACCGGGGTAGTTCATTTATACTTTGGACATAAGGGTAATTTTTAACCCACATTCTTAGAGATTTTCATATATGGAGAGAGAACACTGAAAAATATGCAAGGGATGACCACTAACATTGAATCATGGATTCCATCATATTATCATCAAAGATCATGGGAATAGAAGATGCGTCTCCCAATGGGAGATTCCACCCATTGGAAACCCCTCTATGTGGGATATTTTATGCAAGTCCAACTATGAAATGTATTACATAATTGAACATTGGAATCCTTTGGATGAAAGACCTATTATGTGGGAAAAATTTTCAGGGCCAACTGGGGTGTTAAATCACCTATTGTTTCCAAAATGGTTTATTCACTGATGACTTACAGGTGGCCTATCTGTCTTTATAAGAAAATTAATTCCTACATTATGAAATTTTTTGGACTAGGAGTATCCAGGAAAGGAAGCATATAACCATTCCCTAGTCCACATTTTGTAAACCCCTCAAGAAATGAGGGCTTGGAATCAAAAGCCTCAAGCTCTTTAATGACGCCCTTTAAGCCAGACTCACTTGGAATTTCATAAACAACAAGACCGATTCGATTTCTTTTCATAAAAATCATTTCCTGTAAAAATATAAAAATCTAAATTTGGATCATGTCAATTTTTCTCTCTAGCCATCCATTAGAAATTCCTTTGTAAATATGATGCATAGCTCCAGATGGATGGTTAAAACAGAATCCAACTTGAAGTTCTATCTTGAAAACTGGACCGATTCTCCTATTAAGTCTATGCTTTCTTCTCATACCTCTCCAGATTGCATAAGCTGCACTATAAAGGAGGTGATGCATACCCCTAACTTAGATCTCCCTAAACATATCAAGCATGTTGTTGATGGTTACACTTTTTCTAATGATGATGACATTCTTATTTGGGAATCATCCCATAATGATATACTTTATTCTAAAACATATTACAAACACATTTTCTATTCTTGTGACACCATTTATTCTTGGTTTAAACCGTTTGATAAACCTTGGATCAATCCTTCTAGACTTAATTTTATCTGGCATATTGATCATAATCATATTCCCACTGAGGTTTGTCTCCAGGCCTTTGGTGTCCAACTTAGTTCGAGATTTCACCTATTCCATCAAGATAGGGAGGAAATCAATAATTTATTTTTATCTTGTACCACAACCACTGATCTTTGGAATTATATTTCCAACATCATTGATTGAATATGGTAACTTTCTAACTCTATTTGCTCTGTGATCAAATGTTGCATTGAGTTGGACTTTTCGCAACAAATAAATGATGTCTTTCTTTTCGCAATTACAAAGTTCCTCCATATTATCTAGTATTATAAAAATGTCATTATTCACAAAAATTACTCATTCAAACTTAATGCAGGTCAGGCGAGAATTCACATTGCTATTAAGGATGCTACTGTGCTTCCAAAATCCCACTACGATAAATCAGTTGGTGACTTAGTGATTCTTCGATGACTTAGAATCACAGGGATCTACAAGAATCCGAAGCTCTTTTTTTGAAGTTTTCTGGCAAGCCCCGATACCTGGCTAGATAAAAATCAAAATTTATGGCGCTTCCAAATGAAATCTAGGTCCCACAGGCTATGGGGCCATTTTCAGGGACTCTATTGGTCATTCTCATGACTACTTTTTTGGTGGTTCTAGGTTTGAATCTTCCCTTGAGAGTGAGATTATAGAAGTGATTCATGCGGTCAACTTTGTTAAGATAAGTGTATGGAATAAAAGTTCGATAGATAGTGACTCTACCACCATTTTCCAAGATATCTGGAATAGCATGGTTCACCTGTGGGGTCTCTTACAACCCTTTTGAAGAAACGTCTTAACTCACCACTGGAGATTAGACACATTGCGACTCATGCCGATTGGGAATCAAACATGGCGGTGGATGGTCTTTCCAACAAGAGAATCAACTAGGAAATTACGTGGAGTGATGACCTTCTAGTTTAGATCTACCCTTTATATGAGAAATATTTTAATAAAATTTCCTCTTTCAGGCTCATGTAATCTTCCCCTTCCTTTTTAATAATATTTTATGTCTTGGTCTTTGACCAAGGCATTTCCTTTAAAACAAATGTGCAAGGTGGTATTATTAAATATTAATAGGAAGTTTTTGGATTTATATTTTCCATGAGTTTGGATTACCTTGTATATATCTGACTCATATGTAGAATGGGGACATCTCTGTTTCCTTGGTGAGCCCCCTAGTGAGGGGACCCATAATAAATTGCTCCTAAATAAACTTTTTTCTTATACACAAGAGACGGGGAAATTTTATTTACCCCATGGATGGGTCTAGGATCTATGTAATAATCATCAATACATATCTCAATGGGATGAGAATCAATTCACATATAGTTTTCTAGGTACCTTTCAGTTTAAAGACATGTAGAAATGAAATTATCCATGAAGTTTAATGGCGTGAAATAAGGAAAAAATTTTATGAACATGATGAACAATAGGATACTATGGATGGATCATTGAATAGGGCCCAAAGGGAACTTTGTATCTTATCGAAGCACAAATAAACCCATCCATAGTTCTTTTATAAACCCCCCCACCATGATTGAATACATTAGTGGAGGATAATGGGGTTTTTTAATATGGTCTCACACATAGGATGGGAACTCTTGTTAAATCAGATCGTATAGATCTGTCTCATACATGGGATAATATTGGTATTACTTGTATCATGTTGTATATGGTTCCATGATTGAGATATATACTTCACTATGTATCTCATAGTGGGGAAAAATAATATGTACACACTTCTTGAAGAACCGTGCAATTTAACGTCATGTGTTAATAATATATGTGATTCCAATGTGAAAAGGAATATAGTGGTAGTACCACAATGTAGGACCCATACATCAATATGTATATTTCTAGGACAAGAATCAAGACACACATAGTCCTCATAATGATTATAAATTTTATTGTCATGTGATGATGACATCTGGTGTTTTTTAATGTCTTTTAGAAAGGGTCATCGATATCCCCAATGGGAATGGAGAAACATTATTTATGTGGACAACCCCTTTATCAAACTCTTAATCCCACTTAATCTATTATCAGTTTGAGACACATGGAGTGGTAAGGGTTTATTCAATAGCACAAAGGTAACATTAGTTAAGGATAGAGACATTTTTATTATGTGGTGGCTGGGCTAGGTGATATAATCTAGGAATCCCTATGTACCTCATTCGGATGAGAATGAAGGAGTACATAGTTCTTGAACTCACATGTAGTTTAATGACAATCAGTATGGATGAAATTGGGCTGACATGAAAGGATAGAAATTTTTCTGCTGGGTCAGGGTATAGGACCCTGACGTCACTACATATCTTATTGGGGTAAGAATCCATCCACACATAGTTCTTGATAATTGTTTCATGTGCAGGTTTGATTCATACACATAGGGGATGAAAGGGATTTTTGTTTTTGTCCACACTATGTAACACCTCAACCCTAGATGCCAAGATATGTTGCATTATTTTAATATATTGGCATTATTACAAGGAATCAAATCCTGATGGACTGATCCGTTTAGTAGTGTTAAAAAATTGATTAGATACATGAAATGTACATTTAAATTTAAAACATAAAATAACACATAAGCAATCTGTTGATAAGGAAATTATTATCCTAGATTAACCCTTCATATAAATCATAATACACTTTCTAGCATCCTCCGAAAATAACACATAAGAAATGGGTGAGGTCAGATGCTCAGTAAGGTTAAACAATACAACACAAGCTTTCATAAATCACCATAAACATTAAGGAAGGTATAAAATAAAAACAAAATAATTTTAAGTATAAATGTTAACAATATATGGAACTAATAAATAAAATAATGAAATTTAAACACTCACACAGATATTATACTAGTTGAATAATCCCATGTAATATAAATAACTAATCACACAATGAAGGAATTAATAATGATGGACATTTGAAACTTACCATTGAGGCTTCATGCCAAGAATCTAATATTGTCAAGGATTTATTCGATGAATAAAATACTTTCAAGTTTTTATTCAAAGAATAAAATAAATTCAAGGCTTCATGCCAAGAATTTTATAAATTTTTAAGGCCCCATCCAAAACCATATCTAATTTTTTCATGAAACCTACAAATGCATCGAGGGGCTATAGAGTGCCCCACCCATCAATTACTAAGTCCAATTAATTCCTCTTTTGGAAGCTATAAAACATAACAAACCTAAACATTTTTATACAAACTAGAATTATAAATTTTAACACATTAATCATAACACATGAATAGTATCAAAATAGCACATACATAGTCAAAAGTATCATGAAGCCTTCAGTATAATATGGTAGATTTTATCATAACAAATCAACCTCAATTAAGAATAAGATCTAACAAAGGCTGTTGGTATAGATGAAAATATTTTAATAAAATCATTAAAATATCTGGAGAAAAATATCCATTTTTCATTGGAATCGTTTATTCAAAAATCATGCACTTATAAAAGAACACCTTTTAAAAAATATATTTAAATAAAATTATCCAATACAACTTTGAAACTTCTGAAAGGAATTAACATTTTAGAACATATTTTTCTATGTAAACAAATCCTTAAAACCATTTTTAATACATGAACATTAATGAGAATGATTTAGAAGAATAAATCTTAAAAAAATTAAAATGATGTTTTAGTTAATGAGTCCCTTACATTAAACTGTAAAAATATTCATTTGGATTTTTTTTAAAGAAATTAAAATTTGGTATAAAATGTTCTTTTTATCTTATATATATATAGATTATAATGTATGATAATATAATAAGCCCAATATAATCAAATAAATCTTTAAATACCATGAAGATTAATTTATAGTGATATCAAATATAATAGGGGAATTAAATAACTACATACAATAAATAAGTGGTGAACATGTCTTATATATCACAAGAATTAAAAGTGAGGTGAAGTTCCCTTACATTTGGTCTGATACTCTCCGTACGTGTATGAAACAACTATATAATGTTTTTAAACATATTATTAAAATATATAAGAATAATTATAATATTTATGATATCATATATTATTCTTTTATGGATTTAAATTACTCATTTCTTAACAATTCAATGT
Organism: Viscum album; assembly: GCA_963277665.1. Lineage (NCBI taxonomy): Eukaryota > Viridiplantae > Streptophyta > Magnoliopsida > Santalales > Viscaceae > Viscum > Viscum album. Next base: position 811,739,574 of record OY728135.1, read on the forward strand.
TAAAGCAACATTTCGGGTAATACTCACTTTATTTATCATAAGCAGTTTGACTTTATATTCTTGATAATATTACTTATATCATGATTTGAATAATTTTTGAATGTATAAAATGATTTATATATCATATATATTCATTATATAAATATATATAATAGATAGATAAATGAAATGTAACCCCCTATTTGGGGAGACTGTAGGTCATACATACGCAAGAATGTTGTTTCTGTTTTCTTATCGTATTTAATTAATGTACGTAAATTAAATATATATTTTATTATTAAAGTATAATTAATATGTAATATATTTCATATTTATTGAGTATATATATTTTTATAATCATTCTAAAATTCTTGTAATGGAGGACGAATCCCATCGTGTTGTGGAGATGGTAGGTCGTACGTATGCATGAGCACCAATATCATACTACAATGGTAAAGGGTAAGGAATTGGGTAGAATATGAATTATAAATAAATAACAAAATGTAATATTGATTATTTAAATACTTTATATTCACCATCATACCCATTTAAATAATTTATAGATGAAAAATAGTTTACACCATGGTGTATAGACGGTAAGTCATACATACGTTCACAGGGTGATATAGTTTTTGATATAATGGGTAAAAGAAGTAATATGGTTTTCCTATAATTACAAAAATATCTAATTATATAGTAGATTATGTATTTATTACATTGGTATGGAAACAACATTGTAAGAGAAAGTAGAAGAATAAAAGAAATTAAATTGAATGGGTAAACCAATTACCTCTTCTTTGCGTGTCTCCTTTTTATTTGCACAAAAGGACTCCTAAACATGGATCTCTTCCCAAAGTATGGAACCTATGATGAATTTAAGTAATTATTTAGAGTAAATGGGCAGGGTTTGGCTGATACAAAGGACTTTATATATAACAACCCTAAAATTTTATGGTATGTTTATCTTAAATACATTCAATTAATTAGATAGCCTATATTTCATAAATCACATTTTTATTTGAATTAAAACTTGGTTGTTTAAGAGATAGTCATAACCTAGCCATTAAACTTAAATTTTCTACTTCTATGTTTTGAATTTTGAAAATCGGACATACACGGTTGCGATCAGGGTGATATTCGGAGTCTGATAGAATCAAGTTAATTTTTAGCGAATAGTAACTTATCCTTATTAATAGTAACATCCCTTTATGAATAGTGACATACCCTTATAAATAGTAATACAATCCTTATGAATGTAACATCACTCGTGAATGTTTAAATAAAATTTTGGCACCTTAAAATGAAGATAAATATTTTATGTGTTGGTGTTTTTTGATTAAATAATGTTTTTAATTAAGCCTTAAATTTATCATAACTAGAAAACCATTTTTGAAAAACTGGAGTTCATTTTTTGGATTATACAAATCAAAAACAAATTAGGGTGTTTTTTTTGGATTTTTCTAAAATACTTGAAATTTTTTGAATAGTAAAATACATTAATTTCAGGTATAAATACATTATAATTTAAATTCACTATTCATAGCATCATGAGTGATGTAAGAACCCAAATGTAGAACTCACATGCACTTATTAGAATTCTAGGTCATGTAATCCTCACAATTCCTTATCTTGTGGAGAAATAATAAATTAATGATTACAATATTAAGAACACTCTCCTCCCCTCCACTATATAAACCACCCCTCACCCCCTTTTTCTCCGAAACCTCTCAAGCATCAATACTTGCATAAAGTCTACTCAAATATCTCCCTAATATCATACCCTAGATCCAATACCTTATATTACCACCAAAAGTCTGTAAACAAAGTCCATAAAGAGATTTTCCAGGAGGAGTACTCCATAGGTGCACCTCTCTTCCCTTTTCTTTCATATTCTTTTACATGTTTCATTCTTTTGTTGCCCTCTCTTCACCTCCCCACATCCAAATTCTATGATAATTCCATTAACATACATTGAATTTAATTTTATTATTCTAATGGAATATTTTATCATCATATCTATTTTCCCCTACCTCTAACATTAAAAATTAAAATATTGTCTGAGATGTGTTAATTTATCACATTCATGGAGGACGAGTTTTCACTTTCTATTACTATATTCAATAGTGGTCATGAAACCTTTTTAATAGTTCAAAACGGTCATAATATATGTATTTTACCTTATTCAATGTTAGGGAATCCTTACACACTCTATATAATATAATAATTCAAAACTAGTCCATTATGCAAAAAATTGCTATGATAATCCAACAGTTTGTAATTAACTTTTTACTAATTAGTCATCCACATAGTATATATCCCAAAATCATTATAAGATCATTTATATGTATTCAATTTTAATAATAATTTATATTAACAATTATGGATGTTTGGCCACATTTTAAATAAACATTCATTCATGAATATAAGTAAACCAGTCATGAAAACCAAGGAAGAAAATAATTCCAAAACAATAATATTGAACCTTTTAAACCCATCAAAAATGGAATTAATGAAACTAATATGGTTATATTAAATAAATTACATGTTTATGAGGTTCTTTAATGTTTAATTAATGAACCTAGATTTTATTATTCAGGTCTTTAATATCAATTGAGAACCCCTTCGGGCATAAGGTAAGGGATCCCCTCTATCACTTTTTTTCAATAATTCCCCCTATGTTGTGTCATTTTATTTATAATTAATAATGATGGGGTTAGTTTTTCAACCACCCACATAAATACCTTATGATATAAAAATGATTTTATACCACTTTACCTCTCATCAATCCCCCACAAGAACACTTGTTTCATTCCATGATGTTTATAAGGGGTTTCTTACCTCACTTTTAATTCCATGAAATTCCATTGTTTTCCACTTATATCTAGAATTTGGTGCATTTTGTACTTATATTTGATATATATTATCATTATTATATTTATAATAATGGTATTCTATTAAAAATTTGGTGGTTATTAATTTTTTTATACAACTTGATTGATCACAACGTGGTAAGGTACATTGTCTTAATTAACTTTTCATTGTATGTTACATGGTATTGTGCACCTAATATTTCTTATTAGGTGAATCCACTTCCCATTTGTGATATTTTTTCATTTAAAATGAAAATATTTTATATATACATATTTGGGTTTCATGGATATGATTATTTCTTTAAGCTGTATATCATTTCACACACAGTGTGTATTTGGAAAATTGTTTTAACTATGGAAATATTGATGAATCTGTATTCTCTACTATATAAGGATATTGAGAAGGAATATTGTGTTTATAGTAAATATATATATAGATAATGCTTTGGACTTTCAGTGATGGACATGGACCGCTATAGCCCCTCGATGCATCGACATGTCTCATGAGAAAAATCAGTTGGTGACAAACCCTTCGAGTTTGTTTCCAAAACACAGATGGGTTTCTACCCTCAAACATAAACCATCTCGATGGTATAGTGGTATCATGTGACAGATACATAACATCAAATTAATAATAATTCTATTTATTCATTTTTAGTTATTATTATCCATTATGTTTTCACTAGGACAAAATCTATGGATGCAACTTCATTCTCAGTTTATTAATGGTGTGTATTTTTTTTACCATGCCATTTTGAATATGTCATATTTTTTATGATTCACTTATTATTGATCCATTATTATTCTATTACTAACCCTTACTAATCATTTGACCTCACCCCTTTCATTTTCCCTTCAAATTGTTATGAGGAGGATACTATTTATCGAGTTTCTGTGGATGTAGTTTTTTATTTTTTGTTATGTATTGTGTTTTGGTACATTTATCACTGTAATATGAGATTAATGTATATATATAGTTTCTTAAAGAATACTAAACTAATCATTCCTTTGGGGTTTTTTCCATTTAATCATTCCAATGTAATAAGTAGTGCACTAGCTCCGGGATTTTGGGGTCGGGGTGTTACCGTTTGTATCAGAGGAAGTTTAATATAAAACATGGAAACTATATTAGAAAATATAGATTTGGGAACAAATACCAATGGTAGTATTTGAGGATAAACATAAAATAACATACTAGAATTTTTTTAAGGAATAGATTATGTGGATATATCATGAAAATACATCACTTTTTGGATACAAACAAATATTGGTGGCTCTGGAACATATGTACCTAGGAGTGAAAACTCACACAAGGAGTTTAGAGCTTGAAATATAGTATCCTAGTACATGAAAATTATCCTTGATGCACTCTTAGTTTAACACTCAAGGGGGATATGCTTAGGATAATTAAAATTTTATTTACAATCCATTACAAAGGATTTGAATGTAAATTTTTCCTTAGAGAAACCATGTGTATGAGATAATCTACGCATTGAATTTCAATTTATGATAAGTAATTTTCTAGTTTATATTGTAAATTATGATTCATAACCTAATATAGTATGTTACATTATTTATAAACAGCGCATAATGGATGAAGGGAAATCAATACTTGTGGGAAATGTGGGGATTTATCTACTGAGAGAGTTAATACAGTCAATGTTGGAACAGATCATATCCAGGCCTCACTAGGAAAATATACATAGGTTATGACGAATAACCATGATACACATTTGTTTGATCATTTCATGTAGTATAAGTCCCCATATTTTTGTGGGACTACTAATCCAGTGGTATTTGAGAAGTGTATCGAGTCCCTTGAAAATATATTCATGGAATTAAGATATAATAAAAATTAAAAGGTAGTGCTGGCAGCATACTGTATCATGGGTGATGCTGATCAAAGGTGATCCTTGATCCATAATAACACAAAAGGAAAAGAAATATAATATATTTAATGGAGGACTTTTAAGGGAATATTCATTGAGAAATATTTCCCTCGTGAGAAATGAACTGAAATGAAGAGGAAATTCCATGGCTTAAAGCAAAGGGAACAAAGCAGTTATGTAGAGTATGAGGCTACCTTATCAAGACTATCCAGGTATGCCATAGATTACGTACATGACTCAGAAGATATGATTAATCATTTATTTTATGGTCTTGAGCCACGTCTTAGAATCAAATTATCTTATCAAACATTTTCATCATATGATGAAATTATATTAAATTATATAAAAATAGGGAAGGAATTTAATTGATCTAATTATTTTAAAGGAAACCATGATAAGAAGAAGTAATCTGATAAACATTGAAAAGGTGGAGTGACAAAGAAGAATAAGGGAATAAAGAAATTCCCATTATGTGAGAACTGTGGAAAGAATTATCCTAGGAAATTCATGAAAAGCAAGGGAGTATGTTATAAGTGTAGAGAAAAGGGTCAGTGATATAATGAATTCAAGGGGAAGAAACAAGTCAATGATGTTCAATGATACAGTCTTAGAGATATGTTACACTATAAAAATGAGTTTCCTAATCACCATGGAAAATTTCCCCAAAAAAGGACACAAGAGAAGTGGAATGCTTATGCGATTAAAACCATGGAGATTTATGTTCCAAATGATGTGGTGGCAGGTGCATTAATTGTTTCCTCAAACATAGCCAAAGACTAATTTCATTCTGGATCAACACATTCATTTATATCTTCCCAGTCTTCCAAAAAAATTAGACACGAACAATTTTATTTAATAAAGTAGTTGTTAGTCAAAACTCTTAGGAGTGTATCATCTCAATAAAGGTGTTTCGATCAGTCCCCCTCATGGCATATAAATTTTATATAGTTTTTAACCTTATCAGCATACCAATGATTAACTTTTATATTGTTCTCTTTATTAAATGTGTGTCAAATGATGATATTAATACTTATTTAAAGAACAAATAAGTTACGATTTTGAAAATGGTGTAGAATCCCTTATCATTAGTGCAGAAACCTTGCAATCTAATTATTATCAAGATCCACCCATAAAATCTCTAATGAATTCAATTCTTTGTGAGGATGAGAACCCAATATCTATGGGTTGGGAAATAAGTCTTCAAAGTGAATAATGAAAGATAATTCTAGAATACATCAACAAATTTCTAGAGGATTTACCAGGATATCCACCAAAGGGAAAGTTGAGTTCTCAATTAATTTAATTCATGGTGCAAGACCTATATCAAATAATCCTTATAGAATGGCCAGTGTGGAATTAGTGGAGATAATGAAAAAACTACATGAATTTAGTGACAAAGTATTTATTTGACATAGTGTTTCTCCTTGGGGATCCAATTTCCTCTATGTCAAGAAGAAATACGGATCCATGAGGCTATACATTGATTATAGAGAAATCAATGCTATTACAATAAATAATAAGTATCCTCTACCTCGAGTTGATGATTTATTTGATAAGATTCATGGAGCGTAATATTTTTGAAGATTAACCTTCGATCTGGATATCATCAGCTGTGTGTGAGAAATTAAGATACCCCAAACACATCATTTTGAACCAGGTATGGGCATTACGAGTTTACAATTATTCCTTATAGACTGACTAATGCACCCTCTATTTTCATGGATGTAATGAACATATTTTTCAAGGATATATTGATGAATTTTTTTTTGGTATTTATCGATGCTATCTTTTTATACCCCAAAATCTATGAATACTATGAGAATCCCTTGAAATATATTTTAAAAACACGTAGAGGAAATAAATTATATGGGAAGTTTATAAAGTGTGAATTTTGTCTTCATTTGGTTTTTTTCTTGGCTATATATATTGTCTCTAAGGATGGAATCTTAGTTGATCCTATGAGGAAAAAGGAAATACAAGAATGGCCAATGCCAACAAACACAACCGAGGTATGTAGTTTTATTGGCTTGCTAATTTACTATTGGTGTTTCATTTAGAATTTCACCTGACTGGGTATCCCGCTAACCAAGATCACATGTAAAGGGGTTATGATTTCATGGATGAAAGAATGTACCGAATGACTTTAAGAATGGAAAAAAGATTATGAAATGCTCTAATTTGACTCTTCTATATAGAAATGATGGATTTTGATATACAGTGATGCATTAAAGAATGGATTTGTTGTGTACTTATGCAAAATGATAAATTTATTGCTTATGAATCAATTTAATTGATGAATCATGAGAATAAATACCCAACTCATGATCGTAAGTCAGTAGCCATAATATTTTCTCTGAAAATATATAGACATTATCTCTATGGTTAAAGATGTGAGATATATACAAATCATGAGAGTTTGAAATACATTTTTACACAAAAAGAACTCAACATGAGAAAAAGGAGATGTCTCAAGTTACTGAAATATTATTATTGTTTAGTAAACTACCACCCAGGAAAGAAAAAAAAGATGGTTGAAGCATTTTGTATAAAATATCATGGACTTCAGACCCAAATGAGGATTGAGTGAGATCCTATATTCATGAATCTACTAAAGATGGATATGGGAATTTTTAATTAAGGGGAAACATCTTTACTCTTTAAAATGATTTGTAAACCATATTTACAAGAGAAGATAAAAATATCTCAATTTTATGATGAAAATCTACACAATAAAATTAATTAGGTTAAGGATGGGAGATTGGTAGACATTGTGTATGAGGAAGGAGTTATGAAATTTGGGAAGAGGATGTGTGTTCCATCAGTACCTGATCTAAAAAGGGAACTATTAGATGATTCTCATAGCTCAAATTTATCTATTACACCTGGTATCACAAAGATATATCTAGATCTAAAGGAACATTTTTGTGGGATAATATGATGTGATAAATTAATCACTACATGTCAAAGTTTCTAGTTTGTTAATAAGTGAAGGCAGAGAGACAATATCATATAGGGGTGATGCAACCTCTACCTATTCCTATGTGGAAGTGGGATGACATTACTATGTATTTTTTATAGGACTACAGAGGACAACAAGAAGGAATGATTCAATATGCGTAATTGTTGATCATTTCACAAAATCAGCACATTTCCTTAATATAAGAGAGGATTTACAACTTGAGCGCCTGGTAAGACATTATTTGGTAAGTAGTGTCGAACACCAATTTTTTGGGATAATGTCGGCTGGTGGAAACATTTTGGACCAGAAATTATCTAAGGGAAAACTGCAAAGCTAAAGAAAATTCAGGCCCATACTAAAGAAGCACAAAGTAGGAAAAGGAGATATGATTACAACCAGAGAAAGGATTTGGAATTTTAAGTATAGGATCGTGTATTTATAAAAGTATATCTGTGGAAGGGTGTCTTCAGGTTCGGTAATAAAGGAAACTAAGCCCTAGGTACATTAGACCATTTGAAATTATGGAAAGGATCAGAGCTCTAACGTACTATTTAGCAATGACCCAAGTCTCTCCAATGTTCGTAATGTGTTCCATGGGTCGATTTTAATTAAATAAATTCCATACCCATCACACTTACTCACCTATGTAGAAATAGAACATGAACATGAATTTTCATATTGTGAAGAGCCTATCGAGGTTCTCGACAGAAGGGATCAGTATTGAGAAATCGAACAACTCGTCTAGTCACGGTTCTTTGGAGAAACTATAAAATTGAGGAAGCAACATGGGAACCTAAGGATGTTATGAATAAGAACAACCCACATTTTTTTAAGGGATTTATGAATTAAAAATTTCAAGGATAAAATTTTCGAAGGAGGGAATAATATAACACCCCAAACGTATTATGGTATTTTCTGTTAAATACATTCTATTCATTAGATAACCCGTGTTTCATAAAGAACTGAGATTCTTTAATTAAATATGGTTATTTAGGAGATAGTCATAGCCTACACATTAAAAATAAATCTTCTAGTTATGTGTTTTTAATTTTAAAAATCAAACATAAACAGTTGCGATCGGGGTGATATTTTGAGTCCGATATAATCAAGTTAATTTTCAGGGAATAGTAACCTACCGTTATGAAGAGTAACGTACCCTTATGAATATTAACCAACCCTTATGAATATTAATATGACCCTTATGAATGTACCCTTACTCTGGAATGCATAAATAAAATTTAGGCACCTTACAATTGAAGATGAATATTTTAAGTGTTGGTATTTTTCGAATAAATAATATTTTTAATTAGAAATTTAATTTTACATATTTAAAAAATTACTTTCAAAAAATGGAGTTCATTTTTGGATTCTAAATGTCGAAAAATGGTCCCGGTGATTTTTTGGGATTTTTTCTGAAATACTTAAAATTTTTTGAATAGTAAAATACATTAATTTACCTTATAAATATTTATATTTTAAATTCACTATTCCTAGAATCATGAGTTATGTAAGAACCCAAATATATTACTCCCATTCCCTTATTACTATTATAGGTCATGTAATCTTCACTATATCTTGTCCGGTGAAGAAATAATAATTTAATTATTATAATATTAAAGAAAACCCTCCTCCCCTCAACGATATAAACCACCCCAAACCCCCACTTTCCACCACATCTCAAAAAATTAAATTATTACATAAATTAATTTCAAATATATCCCTATGATCCTTTCCTACTTCCAAGACCTTTTGGTCTCACCAAAATTCCTAAAACAAAGGCCTTAAAGAGATTCTCAAGGAGGAGTACTCAAGAGGGGAACCTCTCTTCCCTTTTCATTCAAATTCATTAACAAGTTCCATTCTTTTATTACCCTATCATCACCTCCCCATATCAATATTCTATGATAATTATAGTGACTTAAATGTAATGAAATTTTAGTATTCTAATGGAATATTTCATCATCATCTCTCTTTCCCCCACCTCTTACACTAAAAATTAAAATATCATCCTAGATGTGTTAATTTATCACATTCAAGGACGACGAGTTTTCAATTTTTGTTAATATATTCAATAGTGGACATGAAACATTTTTAACGGTTCTAATAGATCATAATATAATTATTTTACCTTATTCAATTTTTTTAATCCTTACCCAATCATAATATAAAATAATAATACAAAACAAGTTCATTATGCACAAAATCACTAAGTTAATTCCACCATTTTTAATTAACTTTTTACTAAGGAGTCATCCTCAAGGTATATAACCCAAAATCATTATATTATAATTTATATCTATGTAATTTAAATAATAATATATATTAATAATTTTGGATCTTTGGCCTCATTTCAGATGAACTTCCATTATTGAATACAAGTAAACCGATTAGGAAAACCAAGGAACAAAATGATTCCAGAATAATAAAATAAAACTTATTAAACCCATAAAAAGGGAATGAATGAACCTAATAAGGTTGAAAAAAATCATTTATTTTTTATTATTGTCTTTTTTTTATTGTTTAATTAATCTAAAATTTATTATTCAAGTCTCTAAGATCAATTTAGAACACCTTTGGGCATAAGGTATGGGATCCTCTCTCTCACTTTTGTTCAAGAATTCACCCTATTTTGTGTCCTTTTATTTCTAATTCCTAATGATGGGGTATGTTTTTTTCACCTCCCCCATACTTACCTTATTATATATAAATGACTTTTTACCCCTTTATCTATCATTAATCCCTCATAATAACACTCGTCCCATGCTGAAATGTTTGTAAGGGGTTTCTTATCTCACTTTTAATTCCATGACATTTCCATTGTTCGCCACTTATATGTAGCATGTCATGTATTGAAAACATACATTTGTTATATATTATCATTATTATATTTATATTCATGGTATTTTGTGATTAATTTTGTTTTTATTAATTTTTGTTCACATGAATCGATTGATTACAATGTGGTAAGGGAATTTGTCTTAATTTCTATTTTATTGTCCGTTACTTAGTATTATGCACCTAATATTTCATGTAAGGGGCATACACTACCTATTTGAGATATTTATTCATTTAAAATTTAAAATATTATATATATCCATATTCTTGTTTCATGGATATTAATAATTCCTTAATTCAAATTACATTTTATGTACGGTGTTTATTTGGAAAGTTGTTTTAACTATGGGAATAATGGTGAATATGTATTCTCTACTCTATATGGATATTGAGAAGGAAAATTGTGCTTGTATTAAATCTATTTATAAATAATTATTTGGATTTTTTTACAATGGAGGGACTCACTATATCCCCTTGATGAATCGACATGTCTTATAGAAAAATCAGTTGGCGACAAACCCTTCGAGTTTGCTTCTAAAAATCAGACGGGTTTCTACTCATAGGCTTAAATTGTTTTGATAGTATAGTGGTATCATGTTCCAGATACATGATTTCCAATTAATAATAATTCCATTTATTCATTTTATTTTATTACTATACATGAATTTTTCACTATGAAAAAATTTATAGATGCATCTTTAGTCCCAGTTTATTAATGGCATGTGTTTTTCATTTACCATGCCAATTTGGTTTGTCAAACTCTTTAAGATTCACATATTATTGATTAAAGCTTACAATATTTGTAACCCTTAATGAGCAGTTTATCTCACCCATTCCATTTTTTACCTTCAATAAGTTATGATGAGGAGACCATTTGTTGAGTTAATGTGGATATAGTTTATTAGTTTTTATTATGTATTGTATTCTGTTACCTTTCTCATTGTAATATGAGTATCATGTATGTATCTAGATTATTAAAGACAACTAAATTGATCATTACTTTGGTATTTAAGCCCTTTTAATAATTCCAATTTAATACTTAATGCAAAAGCTCTGGGATTTTGGGCTTGGGTGTTGCATTAGATGTGTGAATAAAAGAGAAGGAGACAATCCCTTTCACAAGAGAGGTGAGGGGAACTTTAGGAAACACCAAAAATATTAAATTATTATAAATTTATTTTAAATTTAAAATATCTCCAAAGTGAGTTTCATTTAATATAACACGAGGATGGGTGTAAATCCTCTCAATGAATTATTTTTAGACAATGTTATGTCAGAAAATTAACCTTAACTTCAGGATTTAACCATTAGTTAAACAATTTAACTCTTACCCTGTCTACTTGTCTACTTACACTGTAGGGTTAATATAGTTACAATAAAATGAAAAAATAATACCAATTTTATCATTTATGAAATATTTAACACTATATAAGTTATTTGGAAGAACCTTATATTTTTATGAGTTTTATATCATTTAATAAGATAATATTTAGTTTAAAATTTCATTTATGTCAATTTTAACCATATTTAATATATTATTTTTTTGTATTCATAACAAATTTATTCATTCAAAAATATTTCATTAAATAATCCTTAACATGTCAATGTAGTCCAAAAAATTTGTGGATGGCATAAAACATTTCAAATTATATTGATTTTAATACTATTAATATCATTTAATTGATTCTTCCCTTAATAATTTAGGTACTTCATCATCATTGTATCATCATTAATGGTATTTATTTAATCTATAAGAATTATAAATAAATTAATACGATTTATGTAATTGTTTAATATGTTTTAGAATATTTATATTTGACCATATCACTTATATAATTTCATATTAAAAATAATATAGTTACTAAAAATTGAATATGCAATTTTTAACGCTTTATATAAAATATAATAAATATCCTAATCTAACACAAGTGGCTTTAAAAGGATCATATTTTTTAACCTATTGTTTATTTTGGTCGAAAAAAACTTATCAAATGAAATTAGGATATGTATAAGAGTAATTATATATTATTATAGTATTAGTTTTACCTTTTATTACACTGTTTAACCATGGTGAATAAAATTAAAAAGTTACCATTCACCAAAAATTATTTTGATCTGTTTAGACAACATATTTTAGAGTGATTACAACCCTATATATCGTATTTTGAAAATAAAATTCACAGAAGGGTAAAATTACATTTAATGCTAATCCGGAAAATGCAACTAGAAGGTGGGTAAAAGTGACGTTAAAAAGTTCAATATTTTTTAATCTAATTTTATTATAAAAATGATTCCAATGACTTACATTGGGATAATATTTGTATTATTTATCTATTGTGTCTTTAAAATAAATTTAAATAAAAACAATCATTTAAATTAGAAAGTTCATTTTTAAACAACAATACAATGTTTTTCACTATTCTTCAAAAAATTGAATGTTTTCAAAAAATTATAAAAAATTCACCCTAAGATATTTTGGATAATATAAATTAAAAATTGATGATTATTTTAAAAAATAAAATTTCTAGGATTTTATTTTATTAATTTTAATTTTGTTCAGAAAAGGCTATACCAAGTAGTTACTTTTAGAAAATAGTATTTTTAATCATATAAATATTTTACTAAAACTTATAAATTGAATTATAAATATGTTTTATCTATATGAATACTTTATTAATAACATATAAAAATTATTTATTACTATTTATATTACTATATTTAGTGGACAATTTATAAATATATCATTTAAATAATAACAATACTAATGTGTTGTTTCAAGGAAACTCAATATTACATGTAACACAAGCCAAGTCGAGGTTGATTGAAATATAAGCTATTGAAATTATTTGAAAATATAGTGTAATTTGAAATCATGGGGTGTTATATACTAGACCCATTATTGAAGATCTCAGTGTCACAATGTATATTATTGGAATTAGAATCAAGACACACATTGTTCTTTAAGATGGTTCCACACACCAACTAGGTTTTGATGTGGGGAAGGAGGATTTAATATTTTCTAGAATAAAGGTTGGTCCTAAGACACCAAATGGTATGAAAATTAAGCCACATGTTCTGGAAGCGTTCCCTACATAGATTTGGTTCACAAACAAGGAAATCATAAATTGTATCTTTATGGTAATGAATGTGGCTAGGATTGAGATATGGGTGTCACCACGTATATCATTGGAATGAGAATCAAGCCACATGTAGTTCTTAAAAAGGGTCCCTATGCTGGTATCATTCAAACTCAAGAAAAAATGGGAATTTCTTTATGTTTGTGCTAGACATGATATTGGAGATCCTGGTGTCACTATGTATCCCATTGAAATGAGAATCAAGACAAACATATATCTTATTGAACTGTGCAGTTTATCATTATGCGGTGTGGATGTAAGTCACCCGATGTAAATAAAACATTGTTGTTGGACAATGGGATATGACCCAGGTGTCACTATGTATCTTTCTTAAGCATGAATCAAGCCACATATATTTCTTAAAATCTCATCCAATTTAACATCATTTGGTAAGGATGTAATAATTTAGGGACTGATACCTGAAAAAGGGGCTCATGTGACACTATGGAGTGATAATGATGTGGGTGGAGCTTCCACATGGGAGTTTCCTATATTTTGAGGGTCTGCAAAGAGTGTATACTATTAGTATTTGGGGGGGGGGGGTCTTAACATAAAATGATGGAGACGTTAACCATACAAATTAATGAGATGTGGTGAGGACATATGGTGTTTTCCAGTTTCATGTCAAGTGACTAGGACATCATGTCATGTGGTTTATCATCATGCGACAAGGATGATGATGCTACACAGTTTAACATCATGAATCATAGACGTCTATGGTGCTATGTAGTTTAACATCATGTAGTTATGAATAATTCTATGTGATTAGACAAAGTACGTTTTGAGGAACCTTTCATTTCATAGAGTTGTAATGAGCTCTCCATACATTGTGATCAGGGAAAAAGATTTGTTAGATTGGACCCTGTGAATGGAGTAAGGTCCCTTCCACTTTGGAAAAATATTTAGAGTCCTCTTTCATGGTGTCATCAGTTTCCTATGTACCAATACCAATTCTCATTGTAAAAATGAATGCAGGTGAAATTTTTTGTTGAAATCTCGTGATATCCGATTCAGATAGACTTCCATGTTGTGCATGGTATTCAATCTCTTTTCATCCAATCTCTCTAACACATTCAATAATTTCTGGGATTTCTCATCTATTGACAGCTACTCATAAATGGAAACTTAGAGTGATGGAAACTAAACCACAATTGGCAGGACCACTTCTATCCCATATACCAATGTATATGGGGTTCCCATATAGTAATATGGTTCATAGTCTAATAATCCCATAATGCATGAAATATCTTGTTATGCCAAGGATTTTTTATCTTTATCCAATATATTTTGGATTCTGTTCAACAGGGTCTTTTTGGGAGCCACTATGTATCTTTAAGCCACTACATGATAGTAAGATGAATAGTTGGATTTGATATTCTATTCTTGATATAGCTTCTCTACCTCAATAGAAAAGAAATTGGTACCATTTTATATCCCTATGGTCTGAAGGAAACCAAATATGGAAATGATGTTAGATTTAATGAGAAAAATATTCTTTTGTTATTGACTTCTTTGATAGGTATTTTCTAATACCATTTTGATAAAAACCCTATACATGTAAGGATTTTCTTGAGGTTTATAGTTATAGCTAGGGTATAAGGTCCCACGACATCGATTCCCAATGTGAAAAATGTCCAGTAGTATTTGGATATATTTAGAAAATTTGGCTGTTGTTTGATGAAGTTGGCATGCACTTGGCATGGATGAAGCTTCTTTGTGAACTCTATCCAATCATGCATCATCAATATCCAGAATTATCCTAGCCTTCATATTTGATCAGAAATCTTGTACCTTGACTGGTGTTCGCCACAAGATCTATCATTTACTTCTTCCATGATAGTTTCGGTCTCTTGTCCTTCGATGCATCTGAGGAGGATTTCGTCAAAGCCACGTTTGTAAAGGTCCTTTCAGTGATTTGGGTCCCCATAAAGAGTAAAATTTACCACACTTCTTTGAATTATATATTTCCCAGTTCTATCAAATGTAATCTCTCTATCTTGGAGGTATTCCATGATGTGTCTCATCCACCCCATGGAATTACCATATGGCTTGGGAAAGGGGATGAATTCATCAATTTACTCTATTCTGATTTGATCAAAAGGTGAGACAATACGATGATGGGAAATTTTGATGATTTTTTCACCTTGTTTTGGATCTTCTAGGTATATGACTATATTTTCTAATGCATCTTCTTGGGCATTTTGTGATTGTGGGACATAAGAAAATGCTTAGTCTGGTGGAAATTCTTCCATTAACCATTATTTATAATCACATAGGAAGATTAACTAATATTTTTGATGGGGTAATATTTATTGATCTATTTGACTACCAACATCGAGTCACCTTTTACCACCAGGTAGTTCACCGGTAACTGGAGTGCCAATTACCAGCCTGCAATGAGAAACTAGTATTCTACCTCATTGTTAGTACCATCTTATGAGAATATAATGAAATATGGCAACACTACCTTCTCTAAAGAGATAATCACTATCCTAAACAAAACTTTGTTGAGTTTAGGGTCATCCATTAACATCCCCATTGGACTCCTAGACACACTATCAAAATAAATTTCCTATATTTTGGAGTTTACATGGACAGAGAAGAGCTATTCATAAAAAATATCTATATTTAATGACGTCTCTTCTATGGATGGGTGATCATCTAGGAAATCTGTCAAGGAATGGCCTTAGATTTCTTTTTGAGTCACAAATTGTATATAAAACTATTGTAAAATAATGTCCGACTACTCAACACATTCAGTCATCATATGATAACTGAGGATAAATTTTATAGGGTTATTATGAAAAACCATGTGGACCTTTTGATACTGAAGATTATTCCTTCTCTTCAAAACCAAAAAAATTAATTCCAAACCACTTTTCTTGATATCCGAGTGATGAAGCTCAGCATCGATAATGGTTCGACATAGATAATAAAGGTTGTTTTCATTCAAAACATTACCCTTTTGTGAAAGGAAGGCACCCAATAATCACTCCAAGGAAGTCACATAAATAATGAGTGTCTTTCCCCCTATGGGCGGCCATAACACCAATAGAATCCATATGTATCTCTTGGGAGTGTCAAATACTTCTTGATAATTTTTAGTCCATTGATATGATACCCCTTTATTCACCAACTTGGTGAAGGAAAAAAACTTTCTTGCCAGATTGGCTATGATATTCTGGATTTAGTCCAAGTGTCCTTGAAGTACTATAACCACATTAAGGTTTTTAGGAGGAAACATGCCAAGGATAGATTTTATTTTGTTATGATCAACTTTGATGTCAATATGACGTACAACAAAGCCGAGAAATTTTCTTGAGGTTATCCTGAAATCATATTCCAAGGGGTTCATCTTTGGGTTATACTGGCATAGTTTATTGAAGATGGTATCCAGATCAGCCGAGTGGTCAGAACATTACCATGAATTGACTACAAGATCATCAACGTAGAATTTGAAAAAAAATCCCCAGAAAGGGTTTGAAGATGGGGTATTGAACATTGTAATATAATGCCAGAATTCTTCAAGACAAAGTGTACTTCCCAATTGAAAAATATCCATTAAGTGGATCTGAACGTCATGGATTCTTTATCTTGTAGTAACATTTGAAATTTTTTATAAGCAGAGTATCCATCCTTAAAAAAGAGGTCTTGATAACTATTTTTTTCTTCAATCAAGTGTTTGGTGATTAGAATCGGGTAGTCATATTTGGGGAAATGCCGATTGAGATCTCTTAAATCAATGAAAACTCAGAGTTCACCATTCTTATTTTTAAACAAGATAATTTTTGGTATTATTTCTGATATTTCACATCCCGAATGAAGTTATCCATGATGAGCTTGTCTATGTCAACTTCAATTTTGGAGGCATGGGTTTGGTGTGTTCTTCTGGCTTCGTCCTTGTATCCATGATGCAGTTATGGAAAACCCAAAATGATGTGATTCTACCTCGGGGTCAAGGCCTAACATCTCTATTGAATTATAGAAAACCACATCCTAGTGTTCCTTCAAAAAGGATGTATATACCTCATTTTCTCCCGGAGTCATGGACAGACTAATTAGATTGGACCTTGGATATTCATCTTTACCAATATTTTTCTCTTTTAGTTCATCCACAGTGGTGTAGAAACCTTCTTAAAATGTTTGAGGGGAGTCTTTAAGGTCTTCCTGTTCTTCCACTTACTCACATTTTTCTTTTTCTTCCTCTACTTCCAGGGTAGTACATAAAGCAAGAATCTCAAATATAGGTGAGGAGTCAGTATTTAGACATCCAGAAGGGGTGGTGACCATTTCCGACCCAATTGATGATGAATTGTCTTATTGAAACTCTTAGGGGAAGATGAAGGGTTGAGAATGATCATCCCAATATTTTTTCTATTAGTGTGAAAACTTCTTCCAGCCCAGCTGATAAATATAAAAAATAATGATAATAAGATTAAACATAGATTTTCTATTTACTAATAAGCTGGTAATTACTTTCAATGTAATATGAAACAATTCCAAAAAATGTTATAAAAATCGAATTAAATCACGACATAAAAAACCATTAATGTAGAACATATTTTACCACGAGTTTGATAGATAAATTTATCATGATTGTTAATGAAAAGGTAATGTTCATAATGAATTAAATAACTTCCATAAATATATAAATGGCTTTGGTACTATGAAATTTATATAATGAAATAAAATATAAAATGAATTTAATATTCAATAATGATATTTGAAACAAAGTTATTTTAACTATCGGGCTGAAAATTATATTGTAGAATTTTTTATAATGAAAATAAACATTTATGGTATATTTTTATTTAAAAAATTGTTATGAGGTTATAAGTTGTAAAAATATTTAAGGTATTAACTATTAATCAACATTTTCACAATTTTCTATAATAAATTCTATTTATATTATCAAATCTATATCAATATACTATAGAATTAAAAAAAGTATTTTAACTAGAAATCATATTGTTTAATATTTTTTGATGAGGAAATTTCTTCTTGGGCATCCTCTAGAAAAAATTACATAAAAGGTAATTCATAAAATGATATTAAAAATAGATTAAGAAGAATTATTCATATAAATTGAAAAGCCACCGAATTTCATTATCCACCATGTCAGTTCTACTTCATCAAGACAACAAAATGAAAATTTATCCTCCATGACCTAAGTGAAATAGATTGATCCCATATTTTTATTAATATTTCCATTAACCTTGGGTAAAAACATATAGGGGATTATCTATCAATAAATTTTTTTATTACATTACCATGATATCATTGAGATATTTTTGAGCTTAAAAACACATTCCATATGTTATTTTATTTTTTACTCAATGATATTATTGAAATAATATCATCTTTAAAACCATTATGTAGGGATCCAATAATAAATCTAGAAACATTTCCATAGATCTATCCATGAGTGGGATATTTTAACTAACCAAGGACTACAATAGTTTTGCCTCTGATAAAATATGATGTGGAATATATGTTACTATTTTGTGGTTTACTATGATTATTTTAGATGCTTCAAAACATATCTAGGCCAAGAATTAAATTAAATCTAAATAGAAATCATTAAAAATGTTGATAATTATGTTGTATAAGGTAATATTTCTATTAAAAATCATTTTAGAAAATAAATACTATAATTGGAAATCCAATTCCATCATACTTGAAATTTTTATTACCCTGAAGAAAAAAATATCTACAATCAACTCAACAATTAAAAAGAATCAAGATAAAATTTTACTCTATTACATAAATAGATAATGATATAAAAGTAAAATTTTCCCAATACACATATATAAATTCTTTTAACACCCAAATTAACTACAAATAAAAAAAATCATGAAATGAACATGAATTTAACTTCATTCTTTACGTGATTCAAAATTATAACTACACTAATTGTTATTTTGAATTAATATATTTACAAATATATATTCAAACAGATTATAGAAAATAAAATATGTTCTGTGTTTGTTTTTTATTTTATAGAAACATCTTTATGGAAATTCATGCAAGGATCACTATTTAAATTCAAAAAAAAAATTTCTTAATCAACTAAATTGGATAATTATTAAACATGATTTCAAGAAATGTATAAATAATGATTAATAATCCCAAAATTTACTATTACATCAAACCACCAAGAAACTTTAATCCTTGCCAACAATTTTCCACCAAGAATATTTGTAACATGGGAGATTTTATGAGGAATATTTTTTTATGCATTATGTTATACGCAGCACCGAAAAAATATTTCACTACACACAACACTATCTTGGGTTGAATTGCACGCAAGAGAAGCATTCCTCGATAGCTTGCATTGTATGCAATACCGAGTTTCACTAAACAATGATATGCTATTAAAATATTATATAAACTAGTAGTTATGAATAGTAATACCCACTTTTTGAAATTTTATAAATTTAATCATTCAAAATGGACTTCATTTTTGGATTTGGAATATCTAAATTATCCTAGGTTGAAATTTTGGTATTTTTCTGAAAACTTTCAAATTTTGATGAATAGTGAAAACACTGCGTTACTATTTAAAAACCGACTTTTTATTTAAATAATTATTTATTTTATTTAAATTTATTTTAGGTCAAAATTGATACATAATACCTATATAAGTTCAATGTAAATCATTGGAGTCATTTTATAATAATTTTACATATATAAAAATTTTATTGAACTTCTCACCGTCTTTTACCCACCTCCTAGGAGAATTTGCAAATTTACATAAAATGTAATTTTACAACTTCTGTGAGTGGAATTTAGAAAATCCGAGAGACATGGTTAATATCAAGGAGTTAAATGTGTTTCAATAAGATAAAATTAATTTTTGGTGAATAGTAACTTTTTACTTTTATTTACCACTGTTAAAAGTAAATAGGGTAATTAGGGGTAAAAATGATATTATAATTACCCTAACACATGTCCTAATTCTATTGGATAAGTTTAATTCGACCAAAGATAACCTTAGGAATAAAATATGACCATTTAGGTCCACATGGATTAGATTAGGATGCTTATTATTATTTTATTTAAAGAAGAGTTAAAAGAGTTAAAATCAAAGTTTAATAACTAAAAACATTTTTAATATAGCATTATAAATAAGATAAATTCGACTATAAATATTAATTAGAAAGTTAAAATTATTTCCTAAATAATCGTATTTTATTTATAATTTTTAGACATTAAATATGTTAATTTATTTTTGACAAAATGACGATGCACTAATTACCTTATTAATGAAATATTAACAAAATTGATGTTATAAATACGCAAATAAATGTAATTTGAGAATTTTTATGAATAAAACTAATTTTATAGGTTAATATGACATTTTATTATTGATTTAACTAACTTTTTTTGATCTAATCATGCTGTTATGATTTTCACAAAAACCAATTACCAAATAGTGTCATAATTGACATAAAATAGTTTTTAAAACAAATATAATATTATTAATTGTTATTTTATTCGTAAAAATATAAGGTTCCACCAAATGACTTAGATAAGGTTATATATATTAGTAATAAACCACTTGTAGTTTCTTTGGCTTGTTATAGTAATTTTATTAACAATATAGTGTAAGAAAACAAGAAGACATGGTAAAAGTTAAATTATTTAACTTAAAGTTAAATCTAAATGATAAGGTTAAAATAGTAACATAAACTTGTCTAAAACCTATTGGTTGAGAGTATTTAGACCCATCCCCACCTTATCTTGTAAATAAATCAATTTTGAGCTATTAAAACTGAATATTACTATTTTATAAAATAATATTTTATGTTTTTCCTAAGGTGCCCCTCTCCTCCCTTATAAAAGGGCACCTCATCCCTCTCCTCATTACACAATTTAGAGCCTTCATGATCAGCCAACCCCTGACCATTTACCTTATCAACTTCCCTAGAAACATAATAGAGGTCGTGGTCTTCTTCAAAGACCAATTTTAGTGCCCTAAGAAGAGGTTTCAAAGAGGCGTGTCGAACAAAAGGTAATATTCGTTACCGATTCTTTCAAATTTATTTCTTCTTTTTCGTCCTCTTATTTAGTTTTTTAATTATGAAGTAATAACATCAGTATCACTAATATATTGATATGTTATTATAAATATAAAACAACCCTATTTCACCTTCTATCCATCCTACGGAAATTGAAATCATCGCGCGTGTGTACGTATGGAATACCGTCTCCACGCCATGGTGTAATCTGTTTTCCACCACCACCTTACATGGATGGGTATAATGGTGTAACGAATAACTATATATGATTATTATAATATGATACTAATTCTGAGACATTCCATCTTACACTACAATACCATTCAATAGTTATGGGAATGATATCATCGCTCATGCGTACGTACGGCCTACCGTCTCCACGATGCGATGCGACTCGTTCTACATGATCTTCATTGAATAATGATTATATAAATGAATTGAATGAATAAATATGATATATATTACACTAATAAAATTATGTAAATAAGGTATCTATAACCTAAAAATACTAATATGAATTTATTTGACAAGACTTGCATAATAACATAAAGCAATGAACACCCGAATAACAAGTAACAATGAAATATTACTAATAAGAAGATACGAATATGACCATATATGATATCATAACAATTATTATGATTCTATAATAAGTCAATGTCATTATTTAAATCATTATATACGCGGTTCAGACACGTACAAACAATATCAAACCTATGCTAAGGGAAAATCTCGCAATCTCATTTTTATCCAAGATTGTTTATACTTCAGAATTTACTAGGGAATATTTATCATCCACATCCATGTTTTCTCAATATGTAATTTTATTTCTATAATCCTACAATTGTTTATATCCAATTTTTCACATTGGTGAGTTTTTAGTAAAATATATGAAAGGAATATTTTGTCGTTTTTAGTACGAGGTACTTTATGACTTTTCTGGCCAAAGTATGAGAAGAATTTTTTTATCTTATACAGAATGAATGGATTTGTATGATTTCATAGAAAAATATTTCCATGAAGCATCCTTTACAAGTTTTAAGTTTATTTTTAATCAAATTATTTTAGTTTATAATTGTATTACATGTTAAGAAAGGAAAAATATTTTTGAAGTAGAAATGATATTTTCCTCAAGAATGGAGTTCAAGTGTCTTATCAAAATTATATTCCATATAAGATAATATAGGGTTTTGTTTCTATCCCTATTTTTGCATTGATTTTATTATGTTGTGATGGAATTAATTTTTTGATGTCCTATTATCTTATATGGATTATGTTATGATTACATGATGTTTATGAATCCCATTTTTATTACATGGGTTTTTCTATGATGTATGATTTATAATTTTGTGGAACACATAAGAATGGTTTCACTATGAGATGGGTGAGACCTATATCTCCCTCCATTGCATTGGGTAATGATTTATATCTCATGAGATAGACATGGCTGGAACGAAAAATTAATCTGGTTCAGTGATAAAGGACTGGAACGAGGAGTGAACTCGGTTCAGTAAAGGAATATGTACGCTATGATGGTATTAGAAATGAGCCTTGACTAATATGAAATGAGATTCTATTATTATGTGTGTATGCCATAATGTTTCATGTTTTATTTTATGATTATTGGTATTACATTTCACTACTATGATTTATCCCATGTTATGATATTATGATGATCTTTTTTAGGTTAAGATTTTCAAAATTTTATGTTCTTATGAATATGATATGATTGATATATCTTTTGTTTACCCTTACTGAGCATTTGAGCTCACCCTTTTGTATGTTTTCTTTTCCCCAAGTCAAGAAGAAGGGTATTAAGTAGGTTATGACAAAAGGGACTCTAAAAATGATGAAATAAACAAGAGAAAATGTAGATGCTTTATGAACCATTTGTTTATGTTTCCTAGTTTCTAAAGACACTATACCTATACGGTCCTTTCCTGGTTTTGTTATATGTTGTAATAAGTCTGCTTCAATTTTTATCTAATAACAATGTATGTAAAGTATGGGTCGTTATAGTTGGTATCAGAGGAAAGGTATAGTCAACCTTTGGAAACTAGGATGTGAACGCCTTAGTACGAACCCTAAGTATATGTCTAAGCATTGAACACAATCATAGTGTTTTAGAAATGGCTATGAATAACCTGTGATAAGACAATACAGATGAAATTTTATTCTTGATTATGTGGTTTTCCTATCATGATTAGTGTTTCTCACACTATTATTCTTGGTTTTAGTCAATGGCTGGAACCCAAAGGAACTGTGGTAATGATGAATGCGATGGGAAATGCAATGATTGTCCCCCTGAGAAACCAAACATTATGGGGGTTGGAATGAAAAATCATGTAGCCATGATCACATAACTTTCTCAAGCTATAAATCATGCTGGACTTCCAAACGAGCATAGGAAGGAGAAACATTCTGTTGAATCCTTCATGAGGTAGTTTCCACCTTCATTCTGCAGGTCTTTTGATCCATTAGTGGCTGAATAATGGATCAGTACCCTTGAAAAGATATTTTCAGTTCTACAATGTTCGGAACATGATAAATTCATCTTACCAGTATATTGATTGAAAGCTGAAGCTGATCAATGGTGGAATCTTATTACGAATATGAGGCAAAGGGATGAAATTGAGTCTATGGAATGGGACGAGTTCAAGAACTTATTTTTCAATAAGTACTTCCCTTGTATTCTTCAAACAAAGATGGAGAAGGAGATTATTGAACTGAAGAAAAAGGATGATGAATCTGTTGGTACCTATGAAGAAAATTTTACAAGACTTTCAAGGCACGCTTCTGGAATTATTATCTATCCTGAGAGTAATATCGATCAATTCTTTAGTGGCTTAAAACCAAGTCTTCAAAGGTAGTTATCCATAAGGGACTTCAATAGCTATGAGGAAATTGTTCGATGTGCTCTCAAGGTTGAGATGGAGATTGGAGGAAGCCATCAGTCATATGGCTTTGATAAGGAGAGGAAAATTGAATTCAAGGGAAAATCTAAAGACCACAATGAAAAGAAGATGAGTTTTCCCTTATGCTCAATGTGTGGAAAGAAACATGGAGGGAATTTTCTTAAAAGGACAAATAAATGTTTTATGTGTGGAAAAGAAGGTCATCGGGTAGCTGAATGTCTAAATAATGGGAAGAAGATGTCTAATGATGCGAACAAAAAAAGGGATACACAGAATGCACCTCCTACACTTAAATGTTTCATGTGCATGTAAATGGGGCATTATTCCAATCAATTTTCTAATCCAAGGGTTGTTGATGATTATCGACATCAAAAAATTCTTAAGGACAAAGATAAAGGAATGTACAATGCAATTACTATCGGTGATGTGGAGTATGATAACGAAGTGGTGAAATGTACACTTACCATCCACTCTAAAGTAGAAAATGTTTTATTTGATTCTGGATCCACACACTCTTTTATTTCTGAAGAATTTTATCAGGGTATCATCATACTAACTCAACAATTAGATGTTGAGTTAGCTGTGACAACTCTTAATGGCACAACAGTCGCATCAAAATTTTACAATTCTTCTCCGATTGAAGTTTGGGGGAAAGTGCTTCCTGCAAATCTTGTGATCCTTCCTATAGTGGAATTTTATGTGATTCTTGGCATGGATTGGCTTTCTTTATATGGAGCTCATATCAATTTCCAAAGAAGGGAAATCATATTTAATATTCCTGATCAATCTACTATCATCTATCGATTCAAGGATGAATATAACCTTCCATTGGATTTTTTTTCCATATTATGGGTCTTGATTCCAATAAATGAAGGTTATTTATCTCAAATGGTTGGAGCGAAACTCACGATTAAGAATATACCCATTTTATGAGAGTTTGATGATGTCTTTCCGGAGGAATTTCCAGGTCTTCCACCAAATCATGAAGTTGAGTTTTCAATAGAACTCATACAGGGTGCTATACCTATTTCAAAGAAACCATATAGAATGGCCCCAATTCAGTTGCAGGAATTGAGGAAGAAACTGCAAGAGAACCTTGATAAAGGATTCATACAACCCTACTGCATCACCTTGGGGAGCACATGTTTTGTTTGTTAAGAAGAATGATGGATCAATGAGACTCTGCATTGATTATCGAGAACTTAACAAGATCACTATCAAGAACAAATATCCTCTCTCATGCATTGATGACTTATTTGACCAACTACGTGGAGCTCAATACTTTTCCAAGATTGATCTTCATTCAGGGTATCATCAATTAAGGGTAAAAATGGAGGATATACCAAAGATGACTTTTTGTACAAGGTATGGACAATATATATTTATAGTGATTCCATTTTGTTTTACTAATTCCCCTGTTATCTTTATGGATCTGATGAATAGAGTCATTAGAGACTATCTTGATCAGTTTGTGGTAGTCTTTATAGACGATATTCTTGTCTATTCAAAGAGAAAGGAAGAACATGAAGATAAATTGATAATTGTATTAAAGACTCTAAGAAAGGAGAAGCTTTATGCCAAATTTACCATGTGTAAATTTTAGATTCAAAAAGTTTCATTTTTTGGTCACATAATCTCAAAAGATGGGATATCTGTGGATCCCATAAAAGCAAAGGTTATTGAAAGATGATCGATACCAATGAGAGTAACTATGATCCGAAGTTTTCTTGGTCTGTCTGGATATTATCAAAGTTTTGTGAAATATTTTCCAAGGTTATCTAATCCACTCACTAGGTTGACTCAAAAAGGAGTTAAGTTCGTGTCTAAGGAGGAGTGTGAAGAGAATTTCAAAGAGTTAAAATGATGTTTATCTAGTGCACCTGGGCTCACACAACCGTGTAGTGGAAAAAGGTTTGTGATCTACCGTGATGCATCCAAGAAGGGACTGGGGTGTGTTCTCATGCAAAATGATATGGTGATATCTTATGCCTCACGATAGTTGAAAATCCATGAGCCAAATTACCCAACTCATGATTTGGAGTTAGCCGCGGTAATCATTGCATTAAAAATTTGGAGGCATTATCTTTATGGTGAAAGGTGTGATATTTATACTAATCATAAATATTTAAGTATATTTTCACACAAAATGAGCTGAATATGCGCCAAAACAGATGGTTGGAGCTGATTACGAATTACGACTACTCATTTCATTATCACCCTAGGAAAGCAAACAAGGTGGCAGATACATTAAACCGATAAGACTATGCTAGCTTATCCAGGATGAGGATCACAAAAGATCCAATATTTATTGATTTACAAAGGATGGATCTTGGAATTATAATGGAAGGGGAAAAATCTTATCTTTCTCAAATGAATGTTCAACCATCTATACATGTGAAGATTAAAGAGGCACAAAAAAGAAGGTGTAGAGTTACAAATGAAGGTGAGAAATTTTCCTGAATTCAACCTTGATTGTGATGGTATAATAAGGTTCAGGAAACCAGTTTGTGTTCCTCCCATCCCAGAATTAAAGAAGGAGCTGCTGGATGAGGCTCATAGTTATTCATTATCTATTCATCTTGGAAGCATAAAGATTTATAGGGACCTAAAAGAGTACTTCTGGTGGGGTGTCATGAAAAGAGATGTTGTTGAATATGTCTCTCGATGCTAGGTTTGTCTGCAAGTTAAAGCTGAGAGACAGAAGTCTAAGGGGATGTTACAACCATTACTCATACCCTAAGGGAAATGAGAAAACATCACTATGGACTTTGTCACTGGACTTCCTAAAACATCCAAAGGCAATAAAGCTATCTTGGTCATATTTGATCATCTTACGAAGTCGGCACAATTCATTGCTATTAGAGAGGATTTCTCTCTTGATTAGCTTGCAAGGATATATGTAAAAGATGTGGTAAGATTTCTTGGAGTACCACTTTCCATTATATCTGATTGGGATCCTAGGCTTACCTTTAAGTTTTGGAAAAGTCTTCAGCATACTCTAGATATGGATTTGAGTTTCATCACTACTTATCATCCTCAGACAGATGGTCAGTCTGAGAGAACAATTCATACTCTATAAGATATGTTAAGAGCCTGCTCTATGAATTTTAAACGTGGTTGGGATCAACACCTACCTTTGGTGGAATTTTATTATAATAATAGCTTTCATTCCAGTATTTAGATGGCTCCTTATGAAGCTCTCTATGGAAAGAAATGCAGGACTCCAACTTTTTCGGATGAAGTTGGGTAAAGAAAACTATTAGGACATGATCCTATTGATGAGCTGGTAGAAAAGGTTATATCTATTCAACAACACATAAGGGCATCTCAGATTCGACAATAAAGTTATGCCAACAACTGAAGAAATGACCTAGTGTTTGAAGTGGGTGATAAAGTGTTCTTACGAATATCTCCTTGGAAAAGGGTAATGAGATTTGGAAAGAAGGGAAAGCTGAGCCCTCGGTATATCGGTCCTTTTGAAATACTGGATCATGGTGGGAAGGTAGCGTACTGATTGGCAATTCCACTGAATCTCTCTCAAGTTCATGATGTGTTCCATGTATCTCTCAGGAGAATGTAGATACCCGATCCTTCACATGTACTAAGATCAGAAGTTATACCACTGGAGTAAGATCTTTCTTATGAAGAACATCCGATAGAGATTCCAGATCGTAGCGAAAAAGTTCTATGGAACAAGACCACTCACTTGGTGAAAGTTTTATGGGGGAACCACCGATTAGAATAAGCTACATGGGAACTTGAGTATATGATGAGGGAGAGGTATCCTCATCTGTTTGTTACAAAGTGACGAATTTTGAAGTTGAAATTCATTTTAAGGGGGGTAGAATGTAACACCTGAGATTTTATGAGAAATATTTTATTTTTATGTATTATGTTATACACAACACCAAATTAATCTTTCACTACACACAACATTGTCTTGGCTTGTATTGCATGCAAGAGCATCCTTCCTCGATAGCTTGTGTTGTACGCAATACTGAGTTTCACTAAATAACGATATGCTATTAAAATATTATATGAACTAGCATTTATGAATAGTAATAACCACCTTTTGAAATTTTATAAATTTTATCTTTCAAAATGGACTTTATTTTTGAATTCGGAATGTCAAAATTAGCCTAGGGTGAAATTTTGGAATGTTTCTCTAAACTTTCAATTTTTATGAATAGTGAAAACACTAGGTTACTATTTAAAAACTGAATTTTTATTTAAATAATTATTTAATTTATTTAAATTTATTTTCGGTCAAAATTGATACATAATACATATATAATTTCAATTTAATTCATTGGAGTCATTTTATAATAATTTTAGATATATAAAAATTTTATTGAACTTTTCACCATCTTTTACCCATCTCCTATGAGAATTTTCAAATTTACATAAAACTTAATTTTACCACTTATGTGAGTGGAATTTTGAAAATCTAAGAGACAAGATTAAAATCAATGAGTAAAATGGGTTTCAATAAGATAAAAATAATTTGTGGATAATAGTAACTTTTTTACTTTTATTTACAATGGTTAAAAGTAAATGGGGTAATTAAGGGTAAAAATGATATTATTATTACCCTAACACATGTATTAATTCTATTGGATAAGTTTAATTCAACCGAAAATAACCTTAGTAAAAAAATATGACCATTTAGCTCCACTTGAATTAGATTAGGACACTTATTTTTATTTTATTTAAAGAAGAGTTAAAAGAGTTAAAATCAAAGTTTAATAACTAAAATCATTTTTAATATAGGGTTATAAATAAGATAAATTTGACTATAAATATTCATTATAAATATAAAAATATTTCCTACATAATTTTATTTTATTTAAAATTTTTAGAAATTAAATATTTTATTTTATTTTTGACAAAATGATGATGCAGTAATTACCATATTAATGAAATATTAACATAATTGATGTTATAAATACCCAAATAAATGTGATATGACACTTTTTATGAATCACACTAATTTGATATGTTAATATGACATGTTAGTATTAATTTAATTAACTTTTTTAGAACTAGTCATTCTGTTATGATTTTCACAAAAATCAATTACCAAATAGTGTCATAATTGACATAAAATAGTTTTTAAAACAAATATTATATTATTAATTGTTATTTTATTCCTAAAATCTAAGGTTCGGCCAAATGAATTAAATAAGGTTATATATATTAATAATAAACCACTTGGGGTTAGTATGTTTATTAACCATATAGTGTTAGAAAACAAGAAGACACGGTAAAAGTTAAATTATTTAACTTAAAGTTAAATCTAAATGATAAGGTTAAAATAGTAACCTAAACTTGTTTAAAACCTATTTGTTGAGAGGATTTCGACACATAGCCACCATAGATTTGAAATAAATCAATTTGGAGCTATTAAAAACTGAATATGACTTCATTATAAAATAATATTTTAAGTTTTTCCCAAGGTGCCCATCTCCTCCCATATAAAAGGGCACCTCCTCCCTCTACTCTTTACATAATTTAGAGCCCTCAAGATTGGCCAAGCCCTCAAAATTTCCCTTATCAGCTTCCCTAGAAACACACTAGAGGTCATGGTATTTATCAAAGATCAATTTTAGTTCCCTAAGAGGAGGATTCAAAGAGGTGTGTCGAAGAAGAGGTAATATCCATGACCGATTCTTTCAAATTTATTTCTTCTTCTACTTCCTATTCTTTAGTTGTTTCATTATGAAGTAATAAAATTAGTATCACTCATGTAATTATATATTATTATATATATTAAACAACCCTATTTTACCTTCTATCCATCCTATAGAAATTGAAATCACTGCGCCTGCGTATGTACGGAATACCGTCTCCATGTCGTGCTGTAATCTGTTTTCCACCATCACATTAGTTGGATATGTATATTGGTATAAAGAATAAATATATATGATTATTATATAATGATAATAATTCTGATACATTCTTTCTTACACTCCAATACCATTCAATATTTATGGCAATGATATCATCGCTCGTGCGTACGTACTGTCTACCATCTCCACGATGTGATGCGACTATCTCTACATGATCTTCATTGAATAATGATTATAGAAATGAATTGAATGAATAAATATGATATATATTACAATAATACCATTCTTTAAATAAGTTATCTATAACCTAAAAATATTAACATGAATTTATTCGACAAGACATGCATAATAACATAAAGTAGTTAACACCCGAATAATAAGTAACAATGAAATATTACTAATAAGAAGCTAAGAATATGACCATATATGATATCATATCAATGATTATGATTCTTGAAGAAGTAAATGAAATTATTTAAATCATTATACAGTAGGTTCAAACACGTACACATCATATCAGACCTAAGGTAAGGTAAAATCTCGCAATCTCATTTTTATCCGAGATTGTTTATACTTCAGAATTTACTCGGAAATATTTATCATCCACATCCATGTTTCCTCAATATTTAATATTATTTATATCCTACTAAAATTTTTTAAATACAATTTTACCCATTGGTGAGTTTTTATCAAAAGATATGAAAGGAATCTTTTGTCGTTTTTAGTACGATGTACTTTTTGACTTTTCCGGCCAAAGTACGAGAATACTGTTTTTTAACTCATACGACATGAATGGATTTTTGTGATTTCATAGAACATTATTTCCATGAATATTCCTTTACAATTTTTCAAGTTTATTTTTAATCAGCTTTTTTTAGTTTAAAATTGTATGACATGGTAGGAAAGGAAAAATGTTTTTGATATAGAAATGACATTTTCCACAAGAATGGAGTTCAAGTGTTTTATAAAAATTATTTTCCATCTATGATAATATAGGGTTCTATTTCTATCCCTATTTTTACATTGATATGATTATGTTATGATGGAATTAATTTTATGATGTCCTTTTATCTTATATGTATTATGTTATGATGGCATGATGTTTAATAATCCCGTTTTTATTACATGGGTTTTTCTATGATGTATGACTTATGATTTTGTGGCACACATAAGAATTGATTCATTGTGAGATGGGTGGGACCTATATCTCCCTCCAATGCATTGGGTAAAGATTTATATCTCATGATATAGACATGTATGGAATGGTAAGTTAATCCAGTTCAGTGATACAATACCAGAATGAGGAGTGAACTCGATTCAGTAATGGATGTTGTTCACTATGATGGTCTTGGAAATGAGCCTTGACTAATATGAAATGATTTTCTTTTATTATGTGTGTATGCCACAATGTTTCATGTTTTATGTTATGATTATTGGGATTACATTTCACTACTATAATTTATCCCATGTTATGATATTATGATCTCTTTTTCAGGTTATGATTTTCAAAATGTTATCTTCTTATGAATATGATATGATTGATATTTCTTTTGTTTACCCTTAATGAGCATTTGATATCGCACTTTTGTATGTTTCTTTTCCCCAGGGCAGGAAGGAGGGTATTAAGTAGGTTATGCCAAAAGGGACTCCAAATATGATGAAATAAATGGGAGACAATGTAGATGCTTTATGAACCAGTTGTTTATGTTTCCCAGTTTCTAAAGACATTATACCTATACGGTCCATTCATGGTTTTGTTATAATTTTTAATAAGTATGCTTCAATTCAGAATTAATAACAATGTATGTAAAGTATGGGTTGTTATAATATTGATATATTATGTAGCTCTAATGATGATGTGTTTCATGTTAATGTTAAATATATGTAATCCCATTGATTTCATCAAATTTTTTAATATTTGTTCATTTTATTTTTATTTTTTAAATATTTTCATTTAAAAACATTTCTGATGGAAGAAATGAATTATTAAGTCATTTATTCTATTACTCAAACAACTCTATGAAATTACCATCTCTCAATAATATACCATAAAAATAAATAATATTTTTTTCATTTAAAAAATCACTTAATCAACTTATGTATTTGTTCATTAGTAGAATAAATATTTTATTTTCTAAAGGTAACCACTTGAATCATGGATTTAATTTTCCATGTGATTTTTCAATTTTTCCAAGAAGGAAAAAATATAATACTAATTAAATATATCTCATGGACCAATGATTTCATTCAAAAATTCAATAATGTTTTATATAGGATCCTCCCAATAAAAATATTAAAAATAGATTAAAATTTATATAATTAAGGTATATTATATAAAATGACATTTTTATTTAATAAGGGATATTATTATTGAATAAATTTAACGAAATATCAAATAGTATATTTTGAAATTATTAAAAAAATTAACTTTTTCTCTTTGGACATTAATGTTTTTGGGTCATTTGATTGTTGAGATTTAACATTCTATTTCTATTTAAAAACATCTTCCATGAAGTTGTTAGAAATATAATATAAAAATTATGTATCTAAAAACAATCTAAAAGTAAAAAAACAAGGTAGCAAAAATATCTAATCATTTCAATCATTTAAGCCTAAAAAATACATTAAAAAGTGTTTTTCAGTGCCCAGTGGACCATGATGTAACTCTGAATGTGTGAGTGAATCAGTCTAATTTTTTTTCAAATTATTCCAACATAAATGTTTTACCCCTATTTTTATTCATACATATCTTGTTAATTATATATATATATACACATGTTTAATTTTTCACAACACACATCCACACCCCATGTAGGTGGGGTAGGAGCTCTGTGACAAGTAGTACCTTAATCTTGTATCTTCATTAAGGTTCAAACCCTATCTGCCTCATATTTAATGAATAATTAGTGACCAGAGAAGAGGAATGCATGCTAGTTGTAGCAGTGAGATGGGGGAATATACACTGGTAGTAGATAGTGTAGTACACATAAATCCCATAGGAAAATGAGGATTCATTGTTGGTGGCTGTCAGGGAGAGATTCCACAGTGATTGAAATAATGTAGGGATGATGTCAGTGGATTATGGGGAGAAGTTCCACAACAGATGTGGTGTTGGTGGCTGGTGGAGAGTTAGACCATAGTGGTTGCGATGACATAAGATGGTTACAGAGTCATTGGTTGGTAGGGAGAAGGGCCTCGATGAGAGTAGTTCATGATGGATGGATCATTGTTGGAAGATCAGATGTTGGACCACAATATCGAGTCTATGGCAGGAAATCTCTTGGTGGTATAGCAAAATTCATGGGTATAGTGCAGAGATGATATGTCGGCCAGGGATTCAAGCTAGTTATTGTCATGGGATTTCATACCCATTGGGTTGAAGGGGGATGCAATGTGTTTGTCTACCCATAATAATATGTGTATTTTTCTGGTTTCAATTTGGGAGTAGGGTTTCTTCCCCCTACCTGTTTTAAAAAAAACACATCCACACCACATGTAATTAAAAAAGTAAATAGACCACAAAAATTATTATTCTCAAGGTTTGGTACCGATGTTGGTACCTACTCATTCCTTATTTTAGTTATTACCACATTAATAAAATATTACCTACAATATATAAGTGAATATAATAGACTATCTTCTAAAAATCCAATTCTAGTTATTGATAAGTTTTGTACTATCTCCACTGCATCTTTATACCAGATCCTACTAGTGTACAATGTTTCCTCTTGAACTCCCCAATGACCATGATCTTTCTTCAACTCCTAGATGTCAATATATAAACTATCCTATATTTTTCCTATCCATATGTATTTTACTACCACATAATACTCTTCTCTAACTACATAAACAATGGTTATGTAATCTATCATACTGAAGCATAATTTCGGAATATTCCTCTTTAAGTTTCCTATATTTTCAAAATCTCATCCTGATGCTTCATAACATAAAATTATAGATCCTTAAAACATAAACTGTAAAGATCATCTACCCTTATTAGTCAATTTAACCCTCTCTTATAGAGGTTTTTCCTTCTATCATTCATCATTTACTCATTATATTCAACTTTACACATTTGTTTTCATTCATAATGTAATGAAATGCATTCTAAATAAATAGTTACTAAATATAATGATTTTCTTTATAAAATATCCAACATAACCAATAATTGTATTTTTTATGTCACTTTGAAAATTCATTTACCACTTCCTCAAATCTCACCATGAATCACGAGTTGTTACTCAATATATTTTTATCTTTAACATCCATTTAATCATTATTAATTTGAATCTTACTTCATATAAATGATGAACAAATTCTCCCTAACATCTTTATATTGTCCAATTTCTATAGACATAACTCAGATCCACCTAAAAGATTTGGCTTTTAATTTTCACTACATAGTCATCTGTGTCATTTATATCGTCAAAATAACTATAACATTCTTCATAGACAGTTTTTGTTCCTCTTTAAGCTTCTCTAAAACCTTCTTTAAAATCTGGATTATGGTAGGTCTGCTTCTCATTTTTTGATCCACTCAACTATTGATCATCTTATCTCCTGATCACCAGCACATTATCACCCCATATTTATCACATCTGGGCTTACTCAATATTTATACTCTATAAAATATGATTTAATATATTTAGGAAATGATCAACTTGAACAAAATTTTAGTATGATCTAATATTCTTTCTTCTAAGACTGTGGATTATATAGAGTTAGTTCACATCAGTGAATCCATCAACATTAACTTATACTCTACGACTCTCTTTGCATCTAGACTAGTCAATCACACCTTTTATTATTTTCAATGTTCTAGATTTTCATCGTCCAAAGTTATTAGCATTGAAAAGTTCTTTAACTTATATTTCTTTGATTCAACCTTCTTAAAATTCTCATTTACTATGAACTACCTTGCAATGTATGATTACCCCATAGAATATGTGACTAATATTTCTTCATCTATGATCTATATCTTTTTCAACTCTGAAAATATTTGTAATTATATTCCTTTGGTTTTTTATTTATCAAAAACCATAAAATCACCATCATATTGATCCTATTTGACATTTCAAAAAAATGTAGATCATATTTTAATAATCTAATAGTATTTATCTATTCTCAATCAATATAAACATTATCTTCTCTACCTCTTGCCATCTTGGATTTGACCCAAAACATCTCAGCTACATTTTTATGTTAAATTTTAAAAAACATTTATCAATCATGACATGGATTCACTAATTTAACCCATATTGAGTAACAATTGATGTACATCACTATGTTGTTATTTCATTTAATGAAAAACGTAGAATCATTTATCTCAATTTTTATACGTATCATATGTAAAACATTTATATATTAGAATTTTGATAACTAATAAATAATATATAGGAATTAAAATTTAATAAACATTATTTTTATAGGACACAATCATTGTAAACATCACATATGTTTATTTGATTAGTCATGTTCCTAATACACACAATGATATTTACCTTTTAATTATCTAGTCTAGTACATATTACACAAGGGTTTTTAAAATTTGAAATATTTTCAAATCCCACGAGAAAAACATTCCTTAGGAAAAGTATCTTACAAACCAATTTATGTTTCCTTCAATTACAAATTTCCATATAATAAATCTGACATAATAAATTCCTGATATACATCACATTTTAAAAACCTACTAAATATTTTCCTGAGTAGAAACATAAACATATCACTAGAAACTTTTTTTCCTTAAACACATCAATATATTTTCCAAATTTGGTTTTACCACCAATTATTATCATCTGAATACTATTCTGTTTCATAACTACAGAAGCTCAACATATAAATTCAGATCAATAATTATCCTTTTCCACAATTAATATCATTTTAATGTGTCTTTTAGATAAATTATTATATGGAATTTCATATTGTATCTTTTGGATAGTATCTATCCTCTTTCTTAACTACTTCATCCTTGTAAAAATTTAGTTTTACTTTTAGTATTATTTTTCATAAAGAAAAAATACAAGGATGGATTATAAAAAAATACTTATAAGAATATGAAGTTAATAATGATTTAATAATACATGAACTATTGAAATAAATTCTCAGATAATCTCATCTGAACAATAAAAATAATTTTAGGCTTCATATTATTAATTATAAACCTCATCCCTTAAATCATGTAATTAAATCCTCTGGACACCATTAATGTTTATCCTTAATAGTATGTCATTGCTATACCTATTTTATGATTTTTTAATATCCATGCTGTTATCTTCTATGAAACCTATAGGAAATATCATATTATCATTTTATCTAATTTTTTTACCATATAAATTACAAATAATTGAAACTTATCATATTCTATTGGGTTCTTTAACTATTTACAATAGATACAACACTCATGACTATCAATGGGGTTCCTTAATTTACTACTTTTTTTGTTAATATAAAATAATTTTCCCATATTTGGAGGAGTGTAGAGAAAATTAAATCACATGTAATTGAATTGTAATTTTTACGAAAATGGAAATGTGGGGACAATATTTTAGCTTTTTATTATGGAGGTATTATCTCAAGTTATCTAGTGTTATCTTAGTAGTCAGGCTAAAATATCTCTTAAATTTTAATCCCATGATATTTTTATATTTTAAGGGAATTTTGACTCCATGAAATGTAGTGGTGAATCTTGGTTTCGTAAAATCGTTTTTTTAGTTTCATTTTAGAAATTATGCGATAGAAAAATTATGTACTAACACTGTGAAAAAATTCTCTATTACAGGTTGTAAGGTGACTATCATGACTTTGTTCTTGGATATAACCTTTTTTATAAATGGTATCAATATCTCTCCAAGTATTATAAAGATTATTTATTATCATCCTCTTAGAATAATTTGTATCTGTGGAATGCCTCAGAGCCACTAGGATAGATAGAGATCACTCATAGTTAGGATGAAGCATAATAAAAATAGTTCATGTAACCATTGCATCATGAGGGGATAATGAATTTATTTAATCTATTATATTTTAATTCATTCAATAGATATTGAAAATATATAGAGTCGTAAGGTTGGTCTATACACATTGGACTCACCTTCGGTAGGCTTTATAACATATACCTGAATGTGGTTGAAATAGATTCAACTTTAGTGGAGAAACTTTTTTTAGGAAATCATTCTACACACTAGACAATTGCCTATTATATCATGGCCTTTAGAAGAATGATCTTTCAGGTTTTAGATATTTTATATACTTGGTTTGAGGTAAATTGGGTGGTTGGAAGTCTTAATTGCAAATGTGATTCATAATTACTTGTGTGATATTTCATAAGTATTGGATCCATTCTCCATTAATATATGGATTTAGTCTTTTGGGATACCCTTGAACTTCATTACTTTTCACCCCCATGATATTTTATCTACCCTTAATAAAATATCTTTATTTTTCAATCAGTTTTTAATTCCTTAACCAAGAAGCCAGATAACTTGTTCCACAGTTTAGTGCACCACATGACCTTTGGTATTCATCCCTGTATACCAAAGGCTACCAACTAGTCGAAAGGTCTGGTGAGGTTACCATAATGAGATTATTCCCATGTAATTAGAGTAACCAAATCTATAGAAATAGTTGTTGAAAATAAAAGAGGATGAATAAACATTGAAGATAAAGTATGGAATGTTCCTAAATACCACATTATAGAAATTCACATCAATGTAATATAATATACATCCCATAATCTATCCTCCATACGCAGATCACAAACTAAGGAAAAATAAAATAATAAAACAAATGGAAAACCCATCCCTAGCCTATTTTTGAGTCTTTTCTGGTCCCAAATTCTCTAATAAACTCCAATAAATCAAACACAATTCAATTGGTCTTTCCCTAAACTGATACATTCAGACTTGAAGGAGTATAATTAGGTACCCAAATTCCATTTTTGGTTGAGCTAGGTGTGAGTAAAACCCACTAGGCTACCACCAATGAAAATTTTAAAATAATAAGTTCATAATATTTCTCATGAAAAAGTGATATAAAATACAATTTACAATTTCTGGTTTTATAAGATTAATAATTTATCATTTTAAATAAAAAATAATAAAACAACCTATAATTTCTAGGTCCCACATTGGAACCAATATCAGTCTACCTACTTTATCCAACACTAATTAGTCTCAAATAATGGTATATATAATGGCCTGATTGGTTCCAAAGTTTTCTTGTATGGAAACTATAGTTGTTATAACCATAGAGAACCCAGATGGCTCCAATATGTATTCCTTATCTATAAGACCCATAGGGAATTTTTTGAAGGGGTAACTCTATGAATTCAGCTAACAAATACTACTAGTATAGACACAAGGAAACATCCTTAAAATCCAATATTAGAACTTTATAGGAATCCATAACATATATCTAATGTATTCCACGTAACATTATAAGGAGATATCTAGGGAGATCATACTGCTTCATTCACCATGGTAACTTACAAAAATCCTCATCGTTCATCCAGGAAATTAAAATAATACAAAAATTACATATATCCATGGGGGCCCACCATAATATATTCATGATAATGAGTATAACAAAAAAATATTGGCTCATTTGACACATTCTATAGCATATGACCTCTATGAATACAATGGTTTCAACACACTGTTGAATTAATATGAGTCCCATAGTAAAATAAAAGGCATTATCATGGAATACCACAAATTTATAGGTCCATTTGGACCCAAAATAATTCTCATAGTTAATTCTCAACTATAATCTCATTTAGAAACATTAATTTAATAATTTACACTCTTCAAAAAAAAAATTACTTCCTAACAATGTAATTATTAGTAAATATGAAATACCAAGGCCCTCAACAGGGATTGTCCAACTCAATATCAACAGGATCCAATCTATTTAATGAAAAATAATTCATTTAATAATTATATTATCTCTGTCCCCATTTAAAACAATAACTACTCACTACCATAGGCCATTACATTTAGAAAAACCATTTCCCAGTTCTTAATAAGGTCCCATTCATTTTCTAACACATGTATCTATATAGTCTCAAAATTCTCCTTCCAATATCGATGGTTGTGAAATACGATTTCATAACCATTAAATTAATCAACGATTCCATTTTAACCAATTCAAACATAACTTTCCACATAAAATATTATAATCACCACTCCAGATCAACTTACCCTCATAAGTCAAAACCTTGGTCCCACCTATTCCTAAGGGATCAACTAGAAATATTAAATTATAATGTTCACTATGTGTAACAATTGAAATTAAGTAAGGTGATATATTTTTTTAAAAAAACTAAAACATGATCAACCATGATATGGTAGTAATTACTTCATTATACACACCCTCATAAAAATAGCATGATGATGGGTTGGATTTAAGAGAACACTCATATATTTCCTAGTAGATGCCATTTTTCGAATTTTAGCTATCAATTCTAATAAAATTGAATGATATCAAAAAACCCAAGGACCGGCCTGAAAAATGGTCATAATAGATTAAAATAGTTATATATTACTAGGCATTGGAATAAAATAAAAAAACGAGGCATGGAGACTCATAAACTCATAGTCTGATCTTCATCACAAGTTATATTTCCTTTAGTGTCCTTGAAACATATGGGAACTCTTATAGAGGAATAGAGGGAATATAAGTTCATATATGGGATCCCATAGACCAAAAGGGTTTATAAATCCAACTAAAAATATTATGGGGTTTCTTATTTGAAATAAAGATGTTTTATCAAAGTTATAAAGCCACATGGAGTCTACTGATGAACGACTATCATCCACCAGATGGCTGGTGTTGGGATTACCAGCCAACTAATGAGTCCAACAACTTAATATAGATACTTCCAAGGCTGTTGGATAACTAGTGGTTCTTATTATTCATGTCATAGACCTATATCTTTTTTTTGATCACATTTCTCTCATTTTACTCCTCCAACCACGATTTAAGATTCATTCCAAATGTTATTACAAATATTCATGACCTTAGATCCATTGAATTCTTCACTCAATACTGAATTAAAAAACCCAAATGAAAGATATAAATTCATGTAATTTCTCAAAAATAATGAATTAAAAAACCCCAATAAAAGATATAAATTCATGTTATTTCTCAAAAACATTAATTCCTTTATAGACTAGGGCATTAAAAACACCCCACCATAGAACTTATTTGTCCTGAGAAGTCTTGGTGGCCATTAAACGACATTACCCTTCTTATATTGGTCATTATCTCTCACTCAAAAATCCTATTCCAATATAAAAATTTTGAATTTCATTTTTAGATGTAGTTTTATAAAAAATATACCATGATCCCCAATCCTAAGATAATAATCATGTTACCAATAAACAGCAATATGATTCCCCATGAATTATATATCACCTCTGAAACTTTCATGCCATCTTCTAGTTGAACATTCTGGCACTTGTGATACCTAATATAGGTAATATCCCATGATGATGATTCAAAACCTTGGTTCATCCCACCATTATAAATTTACTAATGATGTTTATTCTCAATGGCCCACTAACCTGCCCAACATGGTACCAAATGTACCATATCTCAAAATTCATTAGAGAACCAGTTGGCCCACATAACAACTATCTTTTCCATCTCTAAATATTAATGACTCCTTTATTTACTATCCTTGAATAACCTAAACATGCTCAGAGTTACATTAAAATCCCCAAAAAACACCAAAACAAGGAATGTTATATCTATAAGAATACGCATGATGTAGTTTTGAACCCAACATATCGAATTCTAAACAAAAACATTAGATGGATATCCTTCCAGAGACCTATATCTAAAAACATGATTGCCACCAACATGGTACCACATTTCCTGATCTTTTTGCCTATCCCTAGAAAAATACCAAAATCAGTCTTGCATACATATCATAGTACAAAACCAACTCCTAATGTAATTTATTGATGTGACACCTAAACTAAAAAAACTATATATGAAACACATAGCTTCCACCAATGACACATCATTTTTTTCCATAATACAGTTCCCTATCCAGTGAATACATCCCATACTTATCCTATTACACTACCCTATAACCTAACCATTAATTTTATTCCATGGTCAAAGCAGTGGTCTCTTGTACTAGTCCCCATGCTCTCTCCAAAGAACCAGTGTGCTACTTTGTTAAACTATGCTTGACCCCATCTCTTTATCCTGAGCTTGAACCACATTCAAAAAATCACCTAGATTTTCATGGATATTATACTCTAGTATTCTATGGGGAGTCTAGAATACATAAAAAGTCTATGTGCATCAGTATCTATGGATTTCATGATTTTTCGAAGATCGGTCTAGAACACCGAAACCATTCTCTCCTAAAATTTACATGAAACAATTGCCACGAAACTCTCCATCATAGGAGTGCCCTTTTCATAAAAACATTTGTCCAACACCACAAACATAACATCACATACCCCATTTATCATCAAATATAATGACCATATGTGTCCAAAAATGCTTATCCCCGAATTCTATTATAAACATCGAATACTATCTTCCCCCCAGTATATAAAAAATTATCACTAGAACTCACCAAAATCCTTTCAAAGCTAGGGTCACATACTCCAAAATGTTATAGTGGGATCCCCACAATATATATTCCCATATAATTCTCGCCAAACAATAACCCTTGATGGTTTCTACTTTCTCCATGCACATTTCACTCCTCATTACCCGCAATCAATATCCTATTAAAACCTATCTAGGTATGTCCTCCCAAATCAACCATTCCATAACAATATGATATGCACCTATATCACCAATATTAATTGAGAATATTATACTATTTCAACAATACATCAAGAATCCAATATAAAACATCTCTACAAGGTCATCTTACCTTGTATCTCACAAGGCCATTCGTTGATCCCCAACATTTTGGGAATAATAATATCAAATGTGCAGTTCCTTATTTTATCAAACTAGAATGTGAACACACTCCTACAACACTTGATCATAGTGCCTAACTCACACTTCGTTCAGTAATGTGTCTTAGAAAATATCATTGATGACCTTCACCATTGACCATTATCACACACATGTAATCATGAAAATCATAGAGTATCCTTAGTACCCCTTATCACCATCCAAAATTAGGCACTCCACTAATTTTAGGGTATAAAAGATGACCACCCCCAATTGAGTCCATTAAAAAACTAAAAACAACCATTTCTATTAGTACTGATATGCATAAAAAACACTCCAAACTCAATGGAGTTTAGATTATTGACCACTCTTGTCATATTAATCAAACAATCATTTTGAGTACCACCTCACTAATTTCATTCATGATTAAATCCATTCAAGGAATCAACTCACTAGTTCGATACATCTGGTACATCTCACGTGCACCATTATAAGATTAAAGAATCACATCTATTTAATAAAGATAATGGGTGCTATCACTATCTCAATTAATGATCTGATCAGGGACAGAGGGTTTCACAATAAACTGAGACCCATTACTACAACTTGAATCATCTCTATATGAGTCAGGAATCATTGAAATTATGATCATGAACCTTATCGAGTAAGAAACCATTCTCTTAGCACCATGGGTGCTCAAATATAAATACATCATCACTTGGTATCACCAAACATGTACCAATGGAAAAAACCAAGGTATTTAATCATACCTCACAGAACTATGGAATCTAATAGATCAATATAACCCTTATCATCAGTATCCCGTGAAGGTCTCAAGGAACCATCTCACTCAACCTGAGTTTTAATTAATAGGTCCATTAGTCCTCCCACCAAGACCATCAACCGAGGTCTCTCTTACATCATGGATCATGGAGTTAATAGCATTCCCTTCTCAAGGTCACTCGATATATAGCATCCTAACCACCCAACTAAGTGTTCTAAAAAATCAGCCTCTGAACTATCCCTACTCTCCCCACTAGAGTTATTCCAAACATAGAATTCCTCTATGTATCCTCACATTGGGATCATGTAGTTATGGTTTTATATCTTTATGTCTTATCCATTTCACACATTTAACATTATAGTAATGGTTAGTAATAATTCCAATGACCAGATATATTTCAATTATCTTTATATGTAAATTATTAGATTTGTATTTAATAGAACTATCCTTTTCCCCAAAACTCACATTTTCCATGAAATTTCCTTTTCCCATGCCATAGGGTTTTCATCCTGAACCATGTTCTCATTACATTAAATAAAATATTTTTTGAGATTTCTAAAATCCCCAATTATTGGTTATATATGGTTCCATTTGAATTCTATAGTGGAATATAGTTTATCAGTAGTTTATTGGAACACTATTTAACCAACACTATTATAAATCACTTTGGTTACAATTTCCATATATTGAATCTAATACTATATAGGACTTAAATGGATTATAAATTTCCTTGGAATGATTAAATAATGTATCATTCAATTTCAATGGGAGAAAACCGATATATTATTCTCATTGGTTCCTTATTTAATTAATTCAATCATCAATCTATTTATATCCTCTTATACATTAGGATATAATCAGGGGAATTTGTCATTTTAGATTCCACTTTAGCTACTGATGAAAATACTAATATATGAAATTTCAGCACATTAAAAACAAACCCATATATTAAAA
The DNA here is from genome assembly GCA_963277665.1 of Viscum album. Taxonomy (NCBI): domain Eukaryota; kingdom Viridiplantae; phylum Streptophyta; class Magnoliopsida; order Santalales; family Viscaceae; genus Viscum; species Viscum album. The sequence continues at coordinate 811,783,694 of OY728135.1, forward strand.
GTAAAAAAAAACCATAGGAACACATAAATTAGACTTGTATAATCACGGAAATACAAACTTAAGATAATAAAAATCATAAGAATCATAGAAACAACATCTAAAACTCATGTATCTAACATGATACATGTCATATTAATACTTATGCATGTGAAATTATACATTAATGAAGCCAAAACATCCATTCATATAGGTCGATTTGTGTAAATCCCATAAATCAAAACCCTAATGCATATAGTGACTCACACGAGGTGAAATATAGATACAAATCTAATAATAGAAATCCAAAGTCAACAAATCCCATCTCTGAACATTTTTGTTTTTTCACCATGCATCATCTGATAAATCTTAGGAATAAGATCACTAAAAAGTTCCAACACACATCCCAGTCTTCAATCTAACATTATAAAATTTTATGAAAAAAGTTGATGGTCTTTGATATCATTTTCTAATGCCCCAACCTAGAATAAACTAAAACGATACCCTGGGTCATCATGCCTCTCCTTGTGTACCAGATGCTACTGAATAACAATGAAGGCCTATGTGGTTACAATGTGGAGACAATGATCTTGTAGTTAGAGTAAAAAAATATTATAAATAACAAATGTAAATAACACATTCCAAATTAACATCATAGATAAAGAAGGGAATGTTCCACAAAACTATAGTATCAAAATCCACATAAACATCATATTTTATGAATGAGATAATTATTCTTCCATTGTATGATCACATTATATTTTTTAGAAAAAAATTGATCTAGAACTCATCCATAACTCGGTTTTGAGTTCTTCTTGGTATCAAAATCTTACTGCATTCCAAAAAGGCATAACACAATATATTGGGCATTTCCATAATCGTGTACCTACAAACAGATATACATATTCTTGAGTTCTAAAATTACATGGAGGCCAAAGTGGAGTGTGAATAAAACTAGGTAGGAAACAACCAATTATTTCCTTAAAATAGCTGATCCATAATATAATGCATGTAAGAGTGATATAAATAACCATTTACTTTTTTAGTGTTTAGTAGATCAATAATACACCTTTTTAAATAAAAAGGCAATTAAACAACCTCTGATGCCCGAGTCTCATGGTGACACATGATATTGGTTACATACTTCATCCAATTCTATGAGTCTCTAATCATGGTGCATATCATGGAATTACGATTTCAAATATATACTAATAAGTCAATCATAGTCATAGAAACTAGAGGGAGATCAAATTTCTCCATCATGCATTACCTCTTTACAAGACCGATTGGGAATCCAATGAAGGGGTAACCCACTGAATTCCACAAATTTTAACCACAATGATATACTCAAATAACCCTACTTATCATCTAAATGGATGTCTTGATGGGAATCCTTTAACTACACCCAAGAAATTCTACCCAATATAACCAAGATGAATTCGAGGGGATCATCCTATGGAATTCCCCAAGGTACCACACAAGAATCCATATCATCATTCTATGTAATTTGTATAATATAAACAATAACTGAATCTAATGTTAATTCCCCCCGAGAATTCAATGTAACAAATCTATTACAATCTAATGGATCGCTTGAGCTATTCTATAACATTAAACCTTTATGAATCCAAGGCTGCCAAAAAATAGTGGCATTCATATGAGTCCCCTAGTCAAATATAGGGAATTATCATATAATCCCACACATGTCCAGGACCATTTAGACCTCATGGAGTCTACTCATGGCATTCTAACACATTATGATATCATGAAACATTAATCTATCAATTTTTACACTTCACAAAAGCACTCCTAATAATGAAATAGTTATTCAAATGAAACACCATAATATACTATTCATGTACTTTTTTATTCATTTTTATAAGATCCAATCCATTCAATAAAACCAAATTCCTTTCATAGTTACCTTATCACATTTTCCATTTTTAATGAAGTTCCCACTCACTACTATAGTCCATAACATTTTGAAAACCTGTTTTCCTTTTAAAAAAAGGCCCCATTCATTTTCCAACACATCTATCCATGAAAGTTCCAAATTCTATTTAAAATATTTATGGTTGTGAAATTAAATTGTTCAACCATTAAAAAAATAAAAAAATCCAATTTAAAAAAATAATGTTTAGGTGTCCCCTTAACATATTCTAATCACCACCCCAATTCTTTTTACCATTTAAATAATAAAAAACAGGGGGCCCACCCAGACCTATAGTCTCCACTAGAAAACACTAATCCTAAAGTTCATAGTATCTAATAATGGAAATTAAATAATATTATTCCAATTTAAAAAATTTAAAATATGTCAAAATGACATAGATAACATGATGACACCATTCAAACCCTAGAAAAATAATGAGGATATACATTCTATTTAATCGACCACATACCCCATTCCAAGAAAACACACTCATCCAATAATTGATGCTGATTTAGATTTTAATGAAATATATAAAAAACCAAAAAACCAAAAATAATAAGTCATAATTGCTTAAACTGGGGAGAAATAACATGGCATGAAATTGAAATAACAAAGGATGAAAAATGGCTCATAGAATCCCTGGGTGCTCTTGATCTCAATTGGTGGTTCCTCCAACGACCAAAACTCAAGAGGGAACGCCCATGAAAAAAGATAGGAGGAGAAGCACATATAAAGGTTTCCCTAGATCCCAATGTTATAAAAAACTATGTAATAGGGAGAGGGGTTGGTTGGAGAAAAAATGGTGAGGTTTCCCCCCCCCCACCCTCCCACATAAGAAGCCCCATTGAGGCCACAAATAAGCTGTTGGCATCCATCTTCTAGTCGATATAACATTAGTTGGTTGGTGATGTGATCATTGACTAGACTATGATACCAACTGTGTTTCATGGATAATTTTAAGGCCACCAGCTATCTGATGGTTCTATATTTGATAGTCGGTGGTGTTATAGCCTCATACAACAGTAATGGCTCTAATTTTGGGCAATTTATTTTTTCTTTTGACTCGTTTAGACACCAATCAGTCTACCTTCCATGTTTTACTACACATTTCTAACACCAGGTAACCTTAAAAGTTTCCTCCATATAAGTTGTTAAAAAACATATCCATTCCTCGATATTGATATCTAAGTTCTTTCTCAAATACTCAAATTATCGTATTCAAAAAGGAATTATGAACTCCCCACCATAGCAATTTTCATCTATGAGAAGTCTTGGAGTCCATTAAACTATTTCCCCCAAACATATATCTATTGTAAACTATCATTCAAATTCCATGTAACACTCTGAAAAGATTAAAGTGATTTCTGATATGAAGGTTTAACTAATAGACACCAATATGGATGATCCTAAAAAACACTTGTATTACCATCAATCCCCGATAAGACACTCTACATCTTATATCTATCCCATAACACATCTTTCTCATCATCCAGTTGATCTCCCAATCATAGGGAGCTACCAAACACAAGAAATTTCCTATGAGGTTGATTTTGAACCCCAGTGCATTCCACCAATGGAATTTTCTTATATAAGAATGTTCTTAATAGTCCACCGACTCAATAAAATTGGTTCCCAACAATCCATATCTCAAAATGTTTGAACAAGAGGGTCGACTCCAATGCCAATTCTATTTTTAATCTATAAATTTGTAATATAAATTCTTCTAATATCTAATAATAACTCTAAGAGACAAAATCATCCTTGGAATGAATGACTAACACATGAACAAGGTCTGTTAAAATATTAGGAATGTTCCTCTTGCGGTTCTGAACCCACCTAACTAAATTCCTTGAAAATAGTTGGTTGAAGATCACATGACTGACCTAACTCTGAAAGCTCAAGTTCCAAAAATGTATTATCTCACTTCCTAATCCCAATTCATAGTTCTGAAGGCATCCTAAAACCACACATGAATGCATGTCTTATTTTTAACTCAATGCATGATAAAATTTATTGAATTATAACCAAAACTAAACAAAAATAAGAATACCCATATTCCACACTCGAGGCACCCTTAAGTTACTCGAGTAAAATTAGCTAAACAATGAAGACATACCATTTACACCCTATCACATTATGTTCTAACCCAACCTTAGATGTATTTAAATGCTCATACTTGCACTAATGCCCATGCTTTAACTAAAGAACCATCATGTCACATAACTTAACCATTCTTGATCATATCTCTTTATCCTAATCATGAAACAACTACTTGAAAAAAATCCTAAACTACATGAATGTTTTCATGTGGAATTCTCCAATGAATCCAGATTACATAAAAATCATGCATGCACCAATATATGGTTCCATCAAGACTATCCAATGATCGGTCCTGCACATATACACCATTACCATATTAAATTTACATGCCAAACTATCATTATTCTCCCACTCATTGAGATTCCATTCAATGAAAAATTGATTCCAACACCCAAATATTAACATCCCACACCCTATTCACCACTGAACACTATGATCGGATGTGGCCAAACATCTCAAACCTGAGTTTCATTCCAACTATCTAATATTATCCACCTCAAACATATAGTACACCATCCTTGGTACTCACTAAAATCCATATAGGGAGGGGGTTACACCTTGTAAATCATTACATTATTATCCCCCTATTTCATCCCTTATACCTATCCTCAAGCACTAACCCATGATGAAATTGTTTTTACACACGTGTGTCGCTCCTCATAAGACATGCTCACTATCTTATCAAAACATGTCCAGGTTTTATCTCCCAGATAGAAAATGTCAAAGTACTCTGATCCAAACTAAGAATAACCCTCTGAACTGAGTTTATTTTCCTATTTCACCCAGAAATATAGAATCCAAACCACATCATATCATCAATTACATTATCCTCCAGCTCACACTCGACTACTCACTAATCCAAAACATATAATGCATTTTTGTTAACAGCATGCACATCCTTGATCCATTGAACATGAATATGAACACACTAAAACACCACCCAATCACATATCTAGAATCACCATCATAATAATCATGTCACATCCAAACTCATCTCATTATTAATACACCACTAACCGTTATCACATGAAGGTCAACTGAACACTCCTATGTGTATGCTCGAAAACCCCTAAAAATTGAGCACTCCACCTATTCCATATTACAATACACAACACCCCATCCACTTGAATTGTTCAAAAATTGAAAATAACCATTCCTTCTCTTAAATGGTTCTATGGACCACTCTTCACACTCAAGAGGGATAGGAACTCGACCACTCCTATCCTATTCCTAAAACTATGATATTGACTTCTAGTGCACTAGGTTATTTCATGATTATAACCATTCATGGAATCACCTCACTAATCCTATACATCCAACACATATCACATGAACTTGTACATTATATTAGCATCAATTCGATTTCATCTAGAAAATGGGTACTCAATCTTGCTATGAATGATCTCTTCGAGAACCAAGGGTCACACACACAACTATGACCAGTTACCCGAACCGGACTCATCACCCTATTTTTTAGTTTCATTGATCCTATTATCATGAATCTTATTATGAAACAAATATTCTCCTAGAATGTCACTACCACTAACTATAAGCATCCTATATTCCTTCATAAAAAATTCATAACAACTGTTATATCTCATGGCTATGCACCCCCCACACCCCACCCCCCCCCCCACATCCATGCAACATTTCAAAATAATAAGGAACATTCATATTCTACCACATCATACCTAAACACATAAACATATCCTAGGGCCATGCACTCAAATGACCTTGTTTTCTAAAATCGAACTAGATAGAGGTATATAACACCAAGGGTGTTGAATCACAACTACGTACTCACTTGGAAGCACTGAATATGAACCAAATTCATAAAACATATACCTACCCCTACCTCACACTAGTAAGATATCCAGAAGATCAATTCAACTAATCTCATTAGTTACCTTCGATGGTCACAAGGCACTAATCACTAAACCTGAGTTGCAACCCAAAGGTCACTAGGTCCTTCCACCTTGACCATCAACCAAGGAATCTATAAACTATAGCGCATGGGATGAATTTTATTTCCATTTCAAGGTCTCTCGATATGTTTTATTTCAAACACCCAAATCAATTTTCTAAAAAATCAATCTCTCTACTAGCCCCACATCCCCCACTAGGCTCGTGCAACACACTTAAGGCTTACAATTGACCCCACATAGGCTTCAAAACCTTAAAGTTTTACATCAATAATTCATTATCATTTCATACATTTCACATTAGAGGGTCGGTTAGACTAAATTAAATTTAGAATTTATAAAGATATACCCTTTATAGTTTTCTTTTTTGACTTATTTAACCGAACCATACTTTTCAAAAAATAACATTTTCCAATAAATTTCCATTATAAAATTACATAGGGTTTACATTATCAAAAAGTTTCACATTCCTTTAAAATAATAATTTATTATGATTTCCAAAATCCCAAAGGATTCATATAATATGTTTCATTCATAGTTTATAGAGTAATATGTTTTATAGGTTGTTTAATGAACTCTATTTAACCAACACCATCATTTATCACCCCAATTACATATTCTAGAGATTACATTTGATTCCTAACTATAATTAATGAGATTATAAATATCCAAGGGGTAATTAAATAATCATTCATTCATGTAATATGAGTGAAACACCTTATATAATTCTTAATGACTTTTTATTTAGTCACGGTGATCATCAATCTAATTATATCTTCTTATCAATCAAGGTATAATCCCTAAACTTGGTCAATTAATATTACACCATAGTTTTTTATAGAAGTCACTATATATGACTCTTAGGTGGGCTTAAATACCAACCCCATATTAATAGTAAAACATAAAAAACAGGTTGACAAAAATAAAACTAGTATAACAAGGAAAATACAAACAGAATCTATGAAAAATCACAAGTAACATGAAAATGACATCATGTCCTTAGAATGATGCATGTCATGTGAATCCCATTACATATTAAATGAATCACGAACATAGAAAAGGCCTATTTAATTTCTGATCCAAGAGTTAAAATCCTGTAATTTGATAACATAACACATAAAGTCCCTCATCAAAGATGAACAATAGATATAATAGAAACAATAGAAATCCAAGAAAATAATAGTATCATAGATACTTTGGTTTCCACCTTTAATGGGTTGATTAATCCCAGGGAAAAAACATTACAAAGTTCCAGTAAACATCCTAGTATCAAATCCACTATTCCTCATTATTCAAATGAAATAATAAAGGATATGATACCATTTTATAATTCCCTCACTCAAAATTCACTAAACGAGTCCCCTGGTTCGGGATGCCATATAGCATCGAGCATGCCTCTCCACACACTAGAGGCCTCCATTTAGTGATGAAGGCTTGTGAGGTTACCATGGAGAGAATAATCCTTTATAATTAGAGTGAAAAAAAACATAAATACTAGTACCATGTAGTGAAATCCAAATAAGCATCAATGATAAAAAAATGTAAAGTTACACACAAATATATTATGAAAAGCTACATCAATGAAATATGTTATACATTTTTTAATCCCCCATGGGAGGATCACATAATAAGTTATAAAAAATAAATTAAAGGAAAACTCACACACATTTAAATTATGAGTCGTTACCGGTCCTGATATCTAAACTCTACTCTAAAGAAGTACAACACAAAACCTTAGGCATTTCCATAAAATTGTAGCTACAAAAAAAAACAGACTTATTCCCAAGAAACCAAGTGTTATGGAAGCCTAAGTAGGGAGTACGTATAAAATAGTAGGCTAACACAAATACTTTCATAAAAAAAAGTTCCATAATAATGTGAATGAAACATTCATATAAATAACCATATACCATAATGGGGTTTTACATATTATCAATTTATCATTTTAAATAAAAAATATTTAAAAACCATTGATTTTAGGGTCCCGCAATGACATCTAACCTCAATTTACTTACTTTATCCAATTTTGGTGAGTCTTTTTTTTGGGAAAATTTCATCTACTGACTGGTTCAAATTTTTTCTATGAAGGATACCACATCCGTACTAACTAGAGGGAATCCAAATTCTTCCACTAGGCATTCCCTCTTTATAAAACAAATATAGAATACAAGGAAGGGGTAGACCTAGGCATTCCAATTTAGGGGAGTGCGTAAAGAAAAATAAATTTTTAGTAATAAATCTACATATATTGATGGATATCTAAATCCAAGGATATTGTCTAGCGACATTCACCAAAGAACCTCATAAGACTCCAGGACATTAATCCATTGAATTCAAATAATATTTACATCAAAAAAATCATACGGGGATTCACCTCAAGGAATTAATGATAATAAATCTAGTGGAATCCAATGGCTCTCATGAGGAATTCCATAGAATCATATCTCTATGATTCTAATATTTTCACCACAACTTGGAATTTATAGTATTTCCCGAATGGAGTAGAAGGCATTCTCATGAAATTCTACACATTTCTATATCCATAAAATGCCTAAGGAACAATCTCAATGAATTCCAATCCATCATTGCATCAAGAAACTCTAATTGAACAATTTCTACTACTCATGTAAGCAATTCCAAGCAGGGAAACCATTATTAAAAAAAACCCAATTGTACTCTTTATATACATTTCATTATCAATAAGATACATGACATTCAATAAACCACATATCATTTCTTAATTATCTAATCCCTTTCCCGTTTTAAAAAAAATAACTACTCACTTCCATATGATAAAACATTTTAAAAACCCATTTGCTATTATATAATAAAGTCCCATTCATTTTTGGACACATATATCCATATAAGATCCAAATTATCTTTATAATATTGGTGGTTTTGAAATTCAATTTCACAACCATGAAATTAATCCATAATTACTCATGATAAAATTAAAACATAATGAACCCATTAACATATTTTAATTACCACCCCAAATCAACATACCATCTAAATAAACCAAAAATAAGGTACCACCCATTCATAAGGGATCCATTAAAAATATCCAATCCTAATGACAAGGACATGTGATAAGGGAAAATAAACTATGTGAAACCAATTTAAAAAATTATTTAACATAAGGTCAATCATGGAATATCCATATTGACCACATTATGCACACCATAATAAATTGGTGAGATAATAGGTTGAATTTGAAGGACAATCTACCTCATTCTTAAAGATTACCACTCATCTGAATTTGGATTCTAATTTGGAAAAAATTGAAAAGATATCACAAAACTAGAAACAACAACCTTAAAATGGGGAATAATAACTTAAAATAAGGAGAGAGAACTAGGTACTAAAAAATGAATAAATATGACTTATAGACTAATCATGTTCTCTTGACCACAAGTGAAGTCGCTTCTAATAGACAAGAAACAATGGGGAACCCCCGTGAATGAAAACTAAGAGGAGAGCCACATAAGAAGGTTTCCATGGATAACCAAGGGTCTAAAAATAGATTAAATGGATGATAGGTGTCATGGATGAAATGATAGGGCTATACCCTACTTTAAAGGCCTCATAAAGGCCACCAGATTGATAGTGATCCTTAAAGCCTTCCCAAACTAGTTCCAAGGACACCAGTTAGCTAATGTGATATAACTTCATGTTTCAACCCCAGATCTAGTTCTATAATGTTTGTTTTCTCATGTGACTCATTTGGTAAATATTTATGAATTTATAAACCTATTATTACACACATTAAAGATCTATAAACCTTATAATTCTCCTTCTGAAACATGGTTAAAAAACATTCCTTCCATCAAGATTGAAATTCACGTTCTTTCTTAGAAACTCAAATACAATTACTGACTTGGTATTTACACAGTAAAAACACAATAATTTCGAATCCAAATAAATTTAGTTATTTATCAATATATTATCATGTGTCTTTATCCCCCTTATTGAAAATAAATTACAAGTTGCAATATTTTTGGAAAAAAATATTAATCTCATTCTTCATTAAAATTCATATTCTCATTTAATATTCTATTATTTTGAAAATAAACTTGATTTCTATTTAGAATTATGGAATCACCATTAAAAAATAAATTATTAATACATAAATCAACTCTATGTCTACATGGATCCTGATAATTGTATAAAAAAATATTGACTATATTTAACATCAACTTTTTCTATAAATGATTCATCAAGTGATACCAATTTGAAGATAATCTTCTTGGGGTTGTCCAAATGATATTCATCCAACTTATTTCATGAATCAATCTTAATAAAAAGGTTAAGATCATACAAATAGAGAATAATTTTCACCCATTATTTTTCTATATTTTTCTTCAAACAAATCATTTATTCCATTTGGATTCATAATTTATTTTCTAATAAAAATAGAATTTTATTATTAATGTACCTAATCAATGATATAATTTTTAATTTATAGAATAATAATATCTTGAATTCATTCATCACATAGAGCCATTTTTTTTGGAATGTCTAACATTTGGAACTACATTTTTTATGTTACTCAATGTAATGGTTATCTGATATTTAAATTCATTCAATTCCCATTAATATATGTCTAAAACCAAAAAATAAATAAATTAATATAAATAAAGAATCATGATACATAAAAATATTTATATTATTTTTCATGACTACCCCTCAAGGGGTAAATTCAATAGATATCCATCAACATGGATGTTACTAACTAAAATGATATGGTTGATTAAATTTAATGTTTGGTAATGGGATATAAAGTTTCCAATTTAAATAAAGTATATTATCAAAGATATCCATGAATATATGTAGATTTATTATAGATAATTTATTTCTCTTTACGCACTCCACTAAATTACATTGCTTTTAAATCTACTCACAATGATGATAAACTAAACATATGTGGGAATAAGTTGGTGTCACTTTTTTTCAACTGTTAGACCAACAAGATTGATACATATTTATTAACAAAAAAAAAATTCAATTATGGTATTTCTAAAAGAAAAATCATCATGAGAGATTTATTTTTGGTCTTCAATTCTTGAAATTCTACTGATCTTCGAGACTTGTTTCACTTTCCATCAATTTTCCTATTTGGTAGAACTTTATTTTTCAATTATTCTAGAAAAGAACTAGCATTATTTTTTGTTTCATCCAAATTCCTTGATTTTCCCAACTATATTAGACCAAAAGTGATAAAAATTTATGAACATGTTCAACATTAACCTTGTATGAATATTTATTAATCACATCCTCCTTTATAGAGGATGAGTTCCTTTATGTTTTATTCTTCTTCTTGACCATCTTCACCTATCCTGTTAGAAAGATTATATAGATTTTAGTAGTTCAAATAAATTATTTACATATTAATTTTATTTTCCATATTATATTATGTTTTTATTCTCTAAATACCTCTTATGAATATCATCTTATTGATAAAATAGGTCATAAAAAAAACCAATACAATCTTTTCTTACACAGAATGACAAAACTATTCGTTCTATCATGCTTTTGTTAACATTAACATTTATGTATTTCTAGAACGTGTTGATGATGTAGATTTTACTTCTATAAAAGGGTAATATTATAGTAGGTGTTACTTATTTATTTCCATTCTCATTTCTTTTGTTTTGTTTTTATCTACTTTTTTATTCTCCCCTCAATGAAGACTTACCTTCTATAATACATTAATTTTTCCTCAACCTCTGTAGTATTCTTCCATTAATGTGTACCGAATAATTAATTGTGTAAATAAAACAATAATCATTATCAAAATTAACAACTATATTATATCATTTCTAAAAGTTTTGTAGATATTCAAATATTCTATAATTAAACTAATTCACATTCTTCTATGTCTATTGGATGAACTAAGTAAACTTTCAATTAACATCCATTTTTCGTCCCCTTAATGTATCCTTATACTTTTCTTAAATATTTGATATGACATAAAAACCATCAATGTTATTGTGTATGAATTTTTCAAAACACCCAAATAGATCACAAACCTTTATTTTTTCCTTTCTATTCTTGTTTTCCCAACATTATATGCACTTAGCTTTCTGGTAAACACATTTTTCTTTTGAGCTCCTCCTTGGGAATTGATGTTAATAATTTTTTTACAATTCTAATTATTAAGGTGAGGGATTTATCTCACCTATTTATTAACGAATAAACTTATAGTTTTTACTTGAAAGCTGCAATGTTCGAAGAATCAGAATTAGTGCATACATAGTTTCCCAAACATAGGGTTTCCCTCTTCAATGAGTCTGCATTAGATTTAACTTTTGATTGGTTCAAGATGTTTTCCCACTAGAAAGAGACTTTTTTAGAAGAACATATATTTTTAGTAACTTTCATGGTTGTAATAACTATGTTTCCTTATTAGAAAGTTTTAGGTTAGCATTATTTTTTATTTCTCAGTTTGACCTCTTATCAAAGACATTTAATGTTGAGGGTATTTTTCTGAACCTCGATAGATCCTATTTTATAATACCATTCCTTCATCATATTTTGAATATGATATTCATGTGATTTAAAATTTTATTTTAATAAATTTTCAAGAAATTTAATCCTTTTAGCCATGATTAAAAATTATTAATTATTTACATAATTCATAGTATTATATTTATCTTCTATTCAATGGAAATCCTCTTTGAAAAATATCTTAATAATAATTTTTCATAAATAATCTTCTCTAATTATTCTTCAATAAGGTGTTATAATTAATTCTGAATTAATATACTTTATTCCCCAGCTTCAAAGAGTTTATTGAAAGTTTTACACTAGTGTATAATTTTATCTAATGAATTATCCAATTCATCAACTTCTAGTTCTATTTTTGTTCTAATTATGCACATCTTAAATAAAAACAAATAGATAGATGATAAATTTTTTAAGTAAAATTATTCAAATAATCATTAACTCCATAGTAGATATATTTAATATATTTCATAGTATAATTTTTCACATACACTTTAATGCTCAAACTTGAAATTTCCAAAGGATAAAAATTATTGGATATAATAGATGGACAGTTACAATTTTGATAGCCTTCAAATAGCTGTGTGTAAATATCCTACTAATTATAAGATGTAAAATTTCATAATTTCATAGGATCATTCTTCTCAATATTATTTTTTATAGTTAAAGACTCAATGATGACTCAAATAGAACTAGTTTATTTTGTAATCAAAATATGTAGTATTTGATAATTTTAAAAAATATGGACATCATGTAAAGTAGATAAAAGATAAGAAAAAATTTATATCTAATCCAAGGAAACTTTCCCCATGGATGCCAATTGATGTACCGAGTGAATTTTATTATCACGCTAACTGGGGGATATATTAATGTGAACCAATTGTTCAACATTAAAATTTTATGTCCTTTCTTATTAAACCTCTATGGTGGTTATCATATATGGATCAAATTAATCATTTTCGACCCACATTCACACTATATGTAATGAAAAAAGAAAATATAGCACATTACATGGTATTTACAAGATTTAGACCCAATGTGGTTACTCACTCTTTATTTTGTTAATTTTTTATCATGAGACATTGATATTCACTATATGATGAAAGTTAATAAATTTGGCTAAATTGTGAAAATACACTTCTACACTCTTAAATGTTTTAAATTATTACAAATGGTTCTTTATATTTTATACCTCTAGTGTATAATGGATTCTTCCAAACTTCGTAATGAAAAAGATCTTACCATCACTTCTGAATATTGATGAATCAATTGCATAATCATCTTCCTCATTAGATTTCATCAACTATAAAAAAATAAACTTAACTAACCATGTTTATGTTATAGATGAATTATATATTCCAAAAACATAATATTTTGGATATTCCTCTTCAGGTTTCCTATATTCCAAAAAACTATAGCTAATGGATCATAATTTATAATTTTGAATAATAATAACATTGACACTAATGATCATGGGAATTTACTAATATTCCTATCGAAATCTTCTAGAATTTTTACTATTAATATTTTATCATTTACTCTTTATAATCATATATCCTCAATTTATACCCTTCTTAAAGTAATGAAACCTCAATGAAATCAGGTCCTTACTCAATATCATGGTCTTTCTTCCTATATTTCCATATCGATGAAGAAATATTTATTTTTAAGTCATTTTTAAAATATATGAACTATATCTTCAAATATAGTCATGGATGATGGCTTCCAACTAATTATATTGGTTTATTGAATGTCTACATAAGAATCATTATCTTGTATTTGAGTTCACAAAAATATTATGTGGAATCTCTAAGGAATCATATTGTTTTTTGACATCAATAGACATCACTTTTATTCACTTACTAGATATACAATTTAATATTCACCAGTAAGTCATTTTAAACCATTGTATATTTTAACTTACTCTAACATTCATCTTGAGCTTCCAGTGCTCTTTATGTTTCTCAAACACATTGTTTTAAAAATGGATTATGGTATGTTAAATTATCATTTTATGATCTACTTGAATAAAAATTGATTTATATTCAAAAATTTATCTCCCAATATAATCATATTAGACATATATGGGCATACTTATCATAATGGGGTTTTACCTTCTAATCTTTGAATCATGAATATTTCATATTGAACTTTATTTAAATCGGAACTCATAGTCTTTCTTCGATGAATCTCAAATTATCAAAGTTATTTATTAACCTCATTGAATATAATATATATAAATTATACTCACAGAAAACATTTTTATCTAGAATTTTAAAGAGAACTTTACATTTATTTGATGCATCTATATTTATATCATCAAAATTTAGTAGCAATAATAACTCCTTTAACTTCCAGTGCTCACCATCAGCCTTCTACATTTTCTATTTTGGTTTACCCTACATTGTAATTCATGTTTATCCAAGATCATCCTTAACTATAATTGCATCATCCTATAGATACATATTTTGAAATATTATAATATTGGTCTTCATATTCTTTTTAACTTTATAGTTTTTAGGCACTACAAACTTCTACTAATGTTCACAATTCCTAACAGTTCAAAAGAAATTAAACAATTGGTTAATAATATGACTGTCTTTATCCTTTCTCACACTACATCAACATCATAGTCTCTACATATGATTATCTCGTATTTTTCCTTGATCACCTTATCTATTTTAGAATGATATCTTATGGAAATAATTCATGAATCACCAAATTAGTTTACTCATTTATCTTATATGGATTTACGGTTCTTCCCAAACATCATGATATCATTTCCCTAGAATGAAAAAATATCATTATATGTATTAGTTTTTATATGTACCCTTTATAAATAAATTATTTTGTTTAATTTTGATAACTAATAAATCTTATGTGAGAAATAATATTTTAATGAATCACTTATATGGGATAAAAAAATAGTGAGTAACATGTATGCTTTTCCCTTATCTATGTTTTCAATTACCATAGTAAAAATTATATTCTGAAAAAATTATATCATACGTATCACATAATTTTTTTAAACATGACATTTTTTTATCCCCTAAAAAAAGAAACATTATTTTGAAAAGTTTAATATATACCAACATATGTTTCCTTCCTTTACCAATTTTAACATACTATATCATATCTATAAAAATAAAAATATAATTTATGTTCTTAAATCCATCTATCATCTGAAAAAAGAAGCATCCTAAAAATATCTTTATAATTTCATTTCCATTACTCATAAACATAATTATATTTTCGAAATGTGACTCTACCTTTATTGATTATCTTTTGTATTTTCTTCATCATCACATCCAAAATAGCTAAATATATAAATTTTGAACACTCACTATCCACATTCATATTTCATAATATGTGAGTGTATGATTTGAATTAGTTATCTTTTAAAACAACATCTTTTATCTTAAAAGTATCATTTATTCTATAACCCAACTTTTTTAATCTTTCCCAAGTGTAGTTCATGATTTACCAACTATATTCATGTTGTGTATACCAAAGGATGGGTTCGCACCAACTCTACAATGAACATGTAGTTTCTAGTGCATTAAACGGTGTTCAAAAATTTTCATAAATTATCACTTAATATCAGTTCAAGAATAATAAATTATTTATTGTTCACTTCATTAGTTTCAAAGACCATCTCTTCTAGAATATGGGTAAATCATTATAATTCCTTCATTATATATCTTTTAGAAGTAAATATAAAGGATTCCCCTCTTCCATTGTACTTCCATCCAAAATATTATCATTTATTACTCCTATATATAGATATGTATTATACTTTAATATAATTTCTCTTAGCATTTAAATTACTAAAAATTTACACATATAATCATCTATTGGTTTATTCAAATACTAAAAAACATCTAATAAAAAACATAACATTCATTATCATCCATCGGGTTCTCCAGAATCCAAATTAAATAAAAAACGCTGATTAAAAGTTTTAAAACTAAAAATAAAATAGATTAAGTCTCAATAGGTTTTTCCCATTAATCACCTCACTATTACACAGCCTTTCAATATCATGTGATAGAAGTCTATTAGTTCCAAAAATATAATCCCTTAAATCAGTATACTATCATTTTAAACTCCCATAAACTCTGTATTCTTATGTGTAAAATTTATAAAGATCTAGATTTTTCTTCAATGGGTGTGATGGTAAGAGGACTATGTGGGGCCCATGTAACACACTATATTGGAAGAGGTAATGGACGAGTTTTAAAAACTATTACTTTTTTCTCATGAATACAGTGTAAATAATATAATTTCACTTTTTTGTATTTATTTTAAGAGCCAAAATTTTAATCCCCTATTTCCTTTATTTTTTATACTTATTTTTATTACCCACCCATAAAAAGAAATCCTCATGGTCCTATAGAGATGATGTGACTGACTCGTGAAGTGCATCTTAAATAGGCCATTGGTTGGTGGTTGGAATTGAGTATATAAACTATACACAGAGGAGGAATTACCCTCATTTGTTCAAGGAATATATAAATAAATCCACCAATAAAATAGATAATAGAAATGAAATAAATATCTAATAATTATTATAATTCCATGAAAAACAAAGTCTCAAGAATAAGATGCCAAAAAAATCATAAACAATTACTATAATAGCAGTTGTATGCCCTGAGTTAGTATTTTCCAGCTTAATCACCAAATACCTTTGAAATAATTGAAAAACACACATATAAAAACATTGACATATATATATATATTTATATATATAAATGTTAGAATACATGTAAACATAGTAGGATCCTCCACAACGCCTCTCTTGAAAATGTTGAAGAATCCTACTAATTCATCCGTGAATAAATAGTTAAACCAACTCACACCTAGACATCATTAACTTCAAATCACTATGGATCACCCAACTAATATCACTCCTATGTATAAAAACATAGAATCAAAATAAATATATCTAAAAAATGTATACAGAAACCACTTCCCCAGTTTTGTTTCTCTCTTAACGCCCAATAGAAAATGTTATGGCACATCAATCCCTTTTGTAGTTTTTCTATCACATCAGGTCTAATATCAAAAAAACAGACCATATATTACATCCATGACCACATATCCATTTTAACATTCCTTATCACCACATCAGAACTGTATACCATGTATTTAGCATAGTATGGTATCGTGAATATGAAGAACATCATCCTCACATAATCCCCATTTTATGAGTAACACCCAACATATATGACAACCTATATCACATCACCTTATCACCATCAACACATAAAATGGTTATCTCTCTAACCACTAGTTATCACATCAAATTCATCATAACCCTAACCCACCAAATAATATATCATGCATGGAAGAGTGAGAGGGGAAGATGTAATATTCTAATATATTCTCTATCACTAATTTTGATATGAGTGAAAAAATATGGAACCCAAAACTTTTAGATATCTGTAAGGTTATATAACTCAGCTGGGGTGTGTATGTATTACCCCATGCTTCCATGGTATGATTCTTTTTAAATAATTCAATTGCTTCTGATATACACAACACCAAGTTCGAGCGCACTACGACCTATCAAACTAGTAGTTTAAAAAGAGGTTATGAATAGTATTAACCAAAATCTGTATTTTATAAATCCCATATAATTTTAACCTTTATATTATGTGTTTCCTTGACATAGTATAAGGACAAATTTGAATTTTCAGATAAAACAGGTATCTTCCAAGAAATGCAAATTTTTTCCTTTTAATGAAGAACCATTTTTAAATAAAATATTTTTCACTTTTATATATTAAATTTGAAAAAAAATAATCTTCTACTTTATAAATGGGATATAATAATTTATTTTGGTTAAATATTTAGTATTTTTATAATAACATTCATATTTTAATAAATTGTGAAAAATACTGTATTTTAATTCCAAACTTCCTTTTCATCTAATTTATTTATATAGATAGATTATCATTTTAGATGATTTTAAAGTATAACTAGTCTATGTTTTTATCAGTTAATATAATTTAATTCCTCAGAATTAATTTCAAATGTAAATTTAATATAAACATGTATCAATCTTTTGATGGGTTGTTACTTTTAAAAAAGTTGTTTCTCATCTTGAAAACAAGGATTAATTTTAAATTTATTACTAAAAATCTATGTTTTGAATTTGTAAAAATGGATGAAACATTTTTTATTATAATGTAATTTTTTTTAAATAGGTCGCTTTTATTTTTGGGCATTATGAATAGTAACTTCAGAAATTATTTTTATTTATCACGGTTAATGGGGAATTTCGGTGAATAAAGGTAAAAAATAATATTATAATAATATAAAACTTGATTATAACATGTACTAATCCTATTATATGAGTCATGGGAGACCCATAAAATCCATATACCTAATGTTTTGGCATTTGGGATCCACTTGGGTGGGAAAATGACATGTTATAATAATTAATTTAAAGTAATGGGAAATATAACATAAACATGTATCGTGTTACTAAAACAATTTTAAGATGGGGTTATATAATTGATCTATTTGATTATATATATTCGATATAAATATAAAAATATTTCCTACATCATGGTATTTTATTTATAATTGTTATATATTAAAAATATTTATTTATTTACGACAAAATGATGATGCAGTATTTTCATCAATAATGAATTATTTAAATAAATGATATTGTAATTATTAAAATAAATATAATTTGAGATTTTTTATGCATTCCACAAATCTTTTTGAAAAAATATACATTTTAAAAATGAGTTAATTCATTTTTAATAAGGAATAATGTTTTTATAACTTTTAAAAAAACAATTACTAAATAGTGTCAAAACTGGCACAAATGATGTCTTAAAACAAACACTATTTTATTAAAAGATATAAGAGTCATCAAAATAAAATATTCTAACAAATTTCATATTTAGTGATAAAAATATGTTTAGTTAACCACATTAGGTCATCTTTTCATTTTATAATCATTATATTAACCATATAGTGTAAAAATATAAGAAGACATCATAAGAGTTAACTCGTTTAACTAAGGCTTAAAGCCAAAAAATAAAGTTAAATTCATGTCATAAACTTGTATAAAACCTATTGCTTGATTGTATTTATACCCATACTCAAATTATCCTATAAATAAATTATATTAGAGATATTATAAAAAAATAAAATTTTAATAATTTAATATTTCAATCATTTCCTGAGGTGCCCATCACTTCTCTTATAAAAGGTCACTTCTCTTTATATTTAACTCACACCTCCAAAGCCTTTTGTCTCTACCAAAACCAACCCAATTTTTCTAAAAAAATTCCCTCACTTAATCTTGTAGTCCACCCTTTAGGAATAAAACCAACTTTAGGAGTCCTTTTGTGGAAATCAAAAGGAGACACCCAAAGAAGAGGTAATTGTTTTTTCTATTCATTTAGAGTTATTTTCTTATACTACTTACTCTTTATATGTTGATTCCATACCAAAGTAATATATATATTAGAATTCATATTCTATGTTTTTATTAGGATCATGGGTCAACAATATTCATATTTTTATCCATCCTATGAATAATAATATCACCATGTGTGCGTACGTATTACCTACCATCTCCACGATGTGATTAGATTCATTCTCCACATTAACCATTCAATATTGATTATAAAAATCATATGATAATTAAATATAATATTTATTAACTTAATATCAATATGGATTTGAAGAAAAATATATCTTATGCATAATAAACATTAATTTCTTAAAAAAACATGCATAGGAAAAAAAGAGGTTAACACACGAAATAATGGTATACTAAAATATTAATTAAAAACAAGATAAGAGGATCGTATATGATATCAAAAATATGTATATTGTCAGAGTATAGTTTATTAAAAAGTTGTAACCATTATTAAAGAGGTTAAATCACCCTCAATTGAATGAATGTACATGGTACGGGTTAATTTATCAATTTCATTATTATCTATGATTTTTTATACATATGCTTATACTAGGACATATTTATCATACACATCCATGTTTCTCATAAATGTATTTAAAAATAATATTAATATTCCTAGAATATTGTTGAAATTAATTTATACACGTTTTTTACTTTTTATAAGATGTTTTGAATGGAATCATTTTGTCATTTTCTAAATAAGGTGCTATATGACCTTTTCGAAAAATTAAAGAAAGAATGTTTATTTATTTATATGGCTCAAGCGGCTATTTTATGCCATTATGATGTATTAAAATTCTGAATAATCCCTTAAAAGTTTACTCAGTTATTTTTAATGGAAATTTTTTATTTTATAATTATGCAGGCTTTCATCTGATTTTAAAGTAAATAGAGATAATTCTAAAGGATTTTTAATTCTTTTTTTACATAAAATTCATCTATGTCAACATCCTTTGTTGGATTTTATGCTTAATTATGGTTAATATATTATGACACAATATTCCATGTTGTGTTGAATGTATTATGATATCTTTGACTATGGATATACTATTTTGATATCATTCGTAACTTATAGATTATGTATTGACATTTCATATCCTTGTTATAGTTTGAATGTTTATATTGGTTTTGTTTTAACCTTTTATAAGGAGAATTCATTGGACTTTGTAGGTGTCGAGTGGGTCCCTCTATAGCCTATCAATGCATCAGTTGGTATCATGAGACAATTATGTTTGGGTTTTGGCTAATGTTGTAATGCCCCGACACTAGTTACATAGATTTGGTAAATTATTACATAACATTTTCATGATCACAAGAGATCAAGTCCAAAAGACTGATCAGTTTAGTATCCTTGGAAGTACTATATACATACATAAGTTTTAAATTAAATTCGGAAATAAAAAAAATTGTTGTGTCTTTGTAGAACACACTCATATACCTTAGCCTATCCATGTAGGTTAGTCATAATATACTTTTTCACAACCTGGGAAAAATAAAACCTAAAAAGGGGTGACCTCAGATGCTCAGTAAGGATAACAATATAGCAGAAACTTCCAGAAAAAATCATAAACAATGAAGTCAATGTATAATAATAAAACACAATACTTTTAAACTTAAACTTCAGAATAATATATAAAAGATAAATAAAATGATGTCATTTACTTATTCACATGGATATTCTTCTAGTCGAATAATCACATGTAATATCAATAGCTAATTTCATAATGATAGAATGCATAATACCGGATATCATAACCACATAGTCAAGGCCTCGTTCCCAGACTACAAATAAATAATATTTCAAGGCCATGTTCCAAGAAACTAGTTTGTCTCATGAGACCTACTAATGCATCGAGGGGCTTTAGTGGGCCCCACTCGTCACTTACTAAGTCCAATTCATTTCTCATATGAAAATGTAGAAACATAACATAAACATTCGTATTGAAACTATAATAATAAATGTTAATAATTTAACCAAAAACTATTAATGGTAAAAAAATAACACATACATAGTCAAACATATCATAAAACCATCAACAAAATACGTAAGATTGTATCATAATAAATCAACTTCAAACTAGTGTAAAATCTAACAATGTTGTTGACATAGATGAAATCAAAACTATTTGAGAGAAATAGAACTCTATAATTTGAAATCATTTAAAAGTAATGTAATTATAAATGAAAAAATATATTTTGAAAATATTATTATAATATTGTTAGTGAAACTTTTAAGGTGTTATAATGGCGGAAAATATTCACATCCACCATATAAGTTAAAAAATATTCTTTCCTTAATTTTTCAAAAAGGTCATAAAGTACCTCATTTGGAAAACGATAGAAAGATTCCATTAAAAATATTTTATAAAAACTCAAATGAGGGTATAAATGACTTTATCACATAGTCTCGGAAATAGTAAAAACAAAATTGAAATAAATTTTTAAGAAACACATATTTGGATGATAAGAAGTCCCAATAGATACATATATATAAAAAATATCGGATAATAATGAAACCTTAAAATTAGCCCTTACCTTGTACTTTTACATAGTAGAGGGTATTTTAACCTCATGTATAATAGATAAATAATTTTTATTAAATTATACAAGAACCTCATATATAAACATGATATCATATATGATCCTCTACTATTTCATGGTTAATAATATTTCAGTAGTATCATTGTTTCGTTTTTTAATTGATTCATTTTCATTTATATGTTTTGATACGTCGATCATGTTTGTTATAGATAAGATGTATTTGATTAATATACAGAATGATATTAAGTTCTTAAACATTATTTTAAATCAACAAATGAAAATTATTCTTGAATGGGTACGATGTGGAATGAAATATCATCGTGTCGTGGAGACGGTAATCCGTACCTACGCATGAGTTACAATATCAATCTATTTATGGTGAAATCATTTTTAATTGAATAGTATATTATATATATATAATAATTAAAATTTTATATTTATTATTTGTATCGATTATACTCATTATTATACTTATCCAAATACTAAAGTGTTGAATTACAAACTACACCACGACGTGGAGATTGTAAGTCGTACGTACTCACGTATGGTGACTTCGTAATTCATAGGATGGATTGAGTAATGAATATGGTTTTACCATATTTATAATAAAATAACATTATGTAGAAGTTATTGGAGTTTTTATTTTGGTATGGAAACAATAGAGAAAGAGTAAGTGGAAGAAGAAAATAACATTGAAAGATGTGATGAAATAATCACCTCTTCTTCGAGTTCATCCTTCTGGTTTCAACAAAGGGGATCCCAAGGTTTGGTTTATTATCAAATAAATGGCTCTCATTATATGTTAGGTTGGTTTTAAGTATATTTGAGTCAGTATTGGCCGATCCAAATGGCTTTGGAGGTGTGAATATGGGAGAAGGGGAAGTACCCTTTTATAGGAGAGTGAGGGGTACTTTATAAAAAACATGATATATTATTTTATTATAAAATCATTTTTTATTTCTAATGGATCCAAATAGATTTATTTCAAGGATAAGGTGGTTATGGCTATAGAAAAACTTAACCAATAAGTTTTAGAAAATTTTAGGTCACCATATTAACCTTATCTTTTAGATTGTACTCGTAGTTAAATAATTTAACTCTTACCTTGTCTTCTTGTATTCTTACACTATATGGTTAATAAACATACAATAAAATTACAAGGGAACATAAATTGGATAATTAATGACATATTTAACTTTAATTAAGTTCTTTGGGAAATCTTTATATTTTAAGTATATTATATCATTTAATAAAATAGTATTTGTTTTAAAAACTCATTTTTGTCAATTTTGACACTATTTAGTATTGGTTTTTGTGAAAGTCATAAAAATATGATTCGTTCAAAAAAAAAATACATTTAATAAAAACTAAAATGTCATATTAACCTATAAAAATCGTGGAAGTTATAAAAAGTTTCAATTTATATTTATTATAATATTTATAATATCAATTATTTTAATATTTCATTAATAAGGTAAATAATGCAACATCATTGTGTCATAAATAAATTTAAATATTAAATATATAAAAATAAAAAATAAAAAACCATGATTTAGGAAATATATTTATCTTTCTAATTAATATTTATAATATAATTTATCTTATGTATAACCCTTATATAAAAAATTGTTTAGTTATTAAAAATTTAATTTAACATTTTTAACTCTTCTTTAAATAAAAAATTATAAAGGTCCTAATCGAACCAAAATAAATCAAAAATGATCTTATTGTTGTCCTAATGTTTATTTCGGTCTAAAGAAACTTATCTAATAGAATTAGGACATGTTTTGGGAAAATTATAATATCATTTTTACCTTTAATTACCCTATTTACTTTTAATAGTGGTAAATAAAATTCAAAACATACTATTCACCAAACAATTATTTTCACTGTATTGAACCACATTTTACATACTTTTGTCAATGGTGTCTCTAGTATTTTTTAAATTCAATTCACAGAAGTGGTAAAATTATGTTTTATGAAAATTTTCAAATGTGTCTAGAAGGTGGGTAAAAGGCCTTAAAAAGTTCAATAAATTTTTATAAATCTAATATTATTATAAAATCACTCAAATGACATAAATTGGACTAATATATTTACTTTTTTATCTATTTTTCATTTAATGATATATTTAAATTAAAATAATATTTATTTAAATAAAAAGTCTGTTTTAAACAATAACGTAGTGTTTGTCACTATTCATCAAAAATTGAATGTTTACAGAAAAATACCAAAAATTAAACCTAAGATAAATTTGACATTTAAAATTTAAAAATAATGTATATTATACCAAATTCAAAACATATAAGTTCCATTTATTAATTTAAATTAAAAATCTTGTTTTCAAAACTAGAAAGCACGTTTTTGAGAAGTAAAAACTATCAAGAGATTAATATGTGTTCATGTCTAATATAAATGTAAAATTACTTCTATGACCAACATTGGATTAACTGATAAAAATATAATCTAATTATAATTCAAAAACATTAAAATGTAAAATATTAAACTAAAAATTATTTTTATTATAAAAGTTGTTTTCAATTAAAATTTAATATTTTTCATTATTAATAAAAATATGAATGTTATTAGAAAAACACCAAAAAAATTTCCAAAATAAATATTTATATCCCACTTCTAATAAAGAGAAGTTTATTTTGTCAAATTGAATATATAAGTTTCAAATATTAGATTTAAAGAGGGATCTCTATTAAAAGGTGGTAAAATTAAATTTTTTGAAAAATAATTCTTTTATCTGAAAATTTGAATTTGTTCTTACATTATATATAATAAACACATAATATGGATGTTAAAATTATATAGAGTATATGAAATTCCAAATGTAGTTAATACTATTCATAACCGCTTTTTGAATGGCTAGTTTGGTAAGTTGTGGTGCGCTCGAACTCGGTGTTGTGTGTAACACACATTATTGAATTACATTAAAGAGATAACATGCTATGAAATCTTGGGGTGTTACATTCTTCCCTACATTAATAAATTGTGTCCTTGAAATTTGAAAAAAAAAATCGAAAATAAAAGGTTGAAAATAGAAAATACCTTTGTTGAAAATCCACATCGAAAATATGTTTACTAAAATTTAGTTTTAATGAGAGGAAAAAAGGAAATTAAAAAGTCAAAACCAAATTAGAATTTCTAAAAGGAGAGAATTGGTGGAAATTAGAGACACATAATTGGTGAAAAAATATAAATACTTACAGGGAGTGATTAAGGCCATCAATCACAAAAAAGTGAAAAATAAATGAAAAAATGAGTGCCTCAAATTCATAAATCTATAATTATTTAAAATATCATTGATTCAACATAAAATAAGTTATTAGGATAAAACATTTTTGGTTTTAATATCCTTTCCCAAATGTTTAAGAATTAATTAATTTATAGAATAAGAAAAAAATACTTGACAAGTAGAGTTTTATCCTTTTAATAATTTCTAGAACATACTCATAATTCACTCCAAAAGATAATAGAACTCAAAAATATTATATTTAACCTAATCATATATGGTTTTCAAAAACTGAATTTATAATTCATCTTTCAGATCATTTAAAAAAATTCATTAAAAAAATGAGGACATCACGTAGCCTAGTGGTAGGTGATGCACCCTCTTCACCATTCAGTTGCGGGCTCATGTCTCGCAGCCTTGCCGAATGTAAATAGTTGTCACCAGACCTCTGTGTTATCCTTTTTATAACAATCCAAAAAATAATCTTAAGAAATTTTTTAACCTAAAAATATCGTATCCAAAGTCCAACATAATCCATTCTAACCATTATAATTATCCAAAATACTTTTTTCCAAACTCATGGTCCAATATTTATAAGGAAGGTCACATAACGTACATGTTTATACCTTCATTGTGTGTTCTCTTAAGATGTGGTAAAAAATGAATTACCAATAAAATATTGAAAACGTTCATTCTTCATTATTCCTTTTGTAAAACATAGAATACTAGATATACTCCTTAAATGCAAAAATTATGTAATCTCCAACAATGATGGAATAAAAAACCCATTAATTAGTTCCAACTTAGTCAATAATATCCAATATAAATTATACAACTTAGTTATCTCTTATTACAAAATCATTACCTTAGCCTCAGGATTATTTTAAGGTTTATCTTTCTCTCAACCATATATTTTCCAAAATGTTTAACTTGATATTGAGTTACATTTCTTGGTACCAGAAAATATCAAATACTTAATAAAATAGTGCTGGAGTACAATCCTTATTTTATTCTATAATTAATATATTCCGTACATTGTTGATACAACACTCAAATTTTATAATTGATTAATAAAAATATAATAACAATAATTATTCCTCTTCTTCTGCAGTAGTATCATAACTTGATTATTATCCAATAGCATCATTTGGGTTATACTATGATAATTGGGACATTGATTCGCGTAGTGTCCCATCTCCTTGCAGATGAAAAATTTTACATTTGAAACTGTTTTCTTATCCTTTAAATCACGTACTTGGTGTCCTTTTTCTCCATACTTATAACAAACTCACATTC
This sequence comes from Viscum album, assembly GCA_963277665.1. Lineage (NCBI taxonomy): Eukaryota > Viridiplantae > Streptophyta > Magnoliopsida > Santalales > Viscaceae > Viscum > Viscum album. Next base: position 811,810,654 of record OY728135.1, read on the forward strand.
CCTTCAAGAATTTACCAAGGTGAATCTTTCCAAATTTATCACTTATAGGAAAATCCTTTGTACCACTATTCCCTTTATCCATATTTCACTCTACCATCATTTTCTTCTCCTGCCTCCCTTTAAAGTCATAGGAATCAGATAATTCTTTACTTATCTTATTACATATGATACTATTTCTTCATATGATGAGAATACGTGGGAGACTGTTTCCATTCTAAATGTTGGCACAATACCATGAAAGATTTGATCCTTATTACTCATTATATCATGCATATTGTGGGAGTTCTCATTCCTTATAGTCTGCGCCATTTATAAAATATGTCATACAGTAGGTCAGTTTATGAATCATAATGCATAATTACAAACATATAAAATACCTAAAGTAAATAGAAAATTTTATGCATATAATCCATAATCATAAAAAAATTTCTTTGAGGAAGTATTTACTCATAAATCCATCATAATTTTATGTAAAGAAAATGTGAATTATCCTAAACATATACCATGGGAGTTTTAATAACAAGAGTGCATCAAGGCCTGTTGTCATGTTCCAGGATACCCCGGGTTATGCCCGAAACTCCTTTTTGGAGTTTTCACTCCTAGGTATATTTGTTCCAGAGCCACCCTTACCTCTTTCTATCCAAAAGGGATGTATTTTCTTGGAAAAACCATATAATATTTACAATAACAATTTGTTTAAATATTATTCTCTACTAATCCTCAATGTCTATCTTAGAGTAATGTTCTCTAATCACAATTTATATGAATCTAATTTCCAAGGTTTATACTAAACTTCCTCTAATAAAAACTGTAATGCCTCGAACCTAGTTACCCATAGTAGGTACATTATTACAGAACATTGGCATGATCACAATAGATCAAGTTCGAAAGACCGATCAGTTTACTAGCCTTAGAAGTACTAAATAGATACATAAGTTTTAAATTACATTAGGAAATGGAAAAACAACATTTTTTCTCTATAGAGAACACTCATATCCATTTTCAAATCTCTTTAGTTTAGTCATAATATAAATATTCACATCTTAGGAAACATAAAACAAAAGAAAGGGGTGATCTCAGATGCTCAGTAAGGATAACAATATAGCAGAAAGATTCATAAATAAGAGTAAACATTGAAGGCAATGTGAAAGACTAAAACACAATCCTTTTAAACATAAAATTAAGCATAATATGAAAAAGATAAATCATATAATTCCATTTACATATTCAAATAGATATTATACTAGTTGAATAATCACATGTAATATCGATTGCTAATTTCATAATGATAGAATACATAATGTCAGACATCATAACCACATAGTCAAGGCCTCGTGCCAAGACTACAAACAATTATTTTTTCAAGGCCATCTGCCAAGACACTAGTTTTTCTCATGAGACCTACCGATGCATCGAGGGACTATATCGGGCCCCGCCCACCGCTTACTAAGTCCAATTAATTCCTCATATGAAAAGGTCAAAACAAAACATAAACATTCATATAAAAAGTAACATAATAAATTTTAATACATTAACCATAAACTATGAATGGTATAAAAAGATCACATACACTTTAAAACATACCAAAAAACCTTTAATAAAATATGGAATATTGTATCATAATAAATCAACTTCAAACAATCATAAAATCTAACAATGATGTTGACTAATATAAAATCAAAAATATTTGAGAGAAATATCACTTTATATTTTTAAATTATTTAAAATTCATGTAATTATAAAAGAAGACATTTATTTTTAAAATATTCTTATATGATTTTAATGTAAACATTGATGGTGTTATAATGGAGGAAAATAGCTACACCTGCCATATAAATTAAAAAACATTCTTTCCTTAATTTGTCAAAAAGGTCATAAAGTATCTTGTTTGGAAACTGACGAAAAGATTACATTTCAAAACATTTTATTAAAATTAAAATGATGGTATAAATGACTTTAAATAATAGTCTAGGATGTATTAAAAATGTCTTGAAATACATTTTTAAGAAACATGGATGTGGATGATAAGAAGTCCCAGTAGATACTTACGTATAAACAACCTCAAATAATAAAGAGATTGTAAAATTAACCCTTTCCTTGTACTTTTCCTTAGTCTAGGGTAAGTTAACCTTATATATAATGGTTATGTAATTGTTATTATATTATACTAGAACCTCATACATAAATATGATATCATATATAATCCTCTAATATTGCATTGTTAATAATATTTCAGTAGAATCATTTTTGCAGGTCTTAACTGATTCATTTTGATTTATATGCATTGTTACATAAGTCATGTTTTTATAAATAGGTTTTATTTTATTCATAACAATAATGATATTATGTTCTTAAAATTTTTTAATCATCAAATGACAATTAATCTTGAATGGTTACAATGCGGAATGAAATCCCATCGTGTCATGGAGACGATAAGTCATACGTACGCACAATTGACTATGTCATTCTATTGATGGTGAAATAGTATGTAATTGGATGGTATATTATATATATATAATCATTAAAAAATTTTATTTATTATTTATATCAATTATACTTGTTATTATACCCATCCAAATAATGAAGTGTTGAGTAACAAACTGCACCACGATGTGGAGACGGTAAGCCGTACATACGAACGTATGATAACTTTGTCATTCATAGGATGGATTAAATAATTAATATGGATTTAACATATTTATAATAACATCACAGTATGTATAAGGTACTGGATTTATTATTTTCGTATGGAAACAATAATGAAATAGTAAGTTGAAGAAGAAAACAACTTTGAAAGAGGTGATGAAATAATTACCTCTTTTTCATGTGCTTACTTTTGGATTGAACAAAAGGGCTTCATAGGTTGGCTTTCTGATCAAATTAAGTCCACTATATTTAATTTAGGGAAGTTAATAGGATATTTGAGTCGGTTTTTGCTGAGAAAAATGGCTTTGGAGGTGTGAATTTGAGAGAAGGGGAAGTTCACTTTTATAAGAGAGGTGAGAGGCACTTTAGGAAAGGCTTGAAATATTATTTTATTATAAACTAATGTTCGGTTTCAAATGGATCCAAATGGATTTATTGGGAGGATAAGGTGTGTATGAGTTACAAAATTCTCAAACAATAGGTTTTAGACATTTTTAGGTCACCATATTAACTTTATCTTTTAGATTTAACTCTTAGTTAAATAGTTTGATTTTTACCATGTCTTCTTGTATTCATACACTATATGGTTAATAAACATACTATAAAATAACAAGATAAGATCAAGTAGTTAATTAATTATAAATATAACATTATTTATGTCCTTTTTACAATCTTTATATATTTAATAATATTATATCATTTAATAAAATAATATTTGTTTTAGAAACTCATTTATTTTAATTTTGACAGTATTTAATATTTGATTTTTTGAAAGTCATAAAATTTGATTTATTCAAAAAAAAATACATAGAATCAACCATAAAATTTTATATTCCCCAAAAATACATGTATTTAATTTAAAGTTTCAATTTACATTTATTTTAATGATTATAATATCAATTATTTTAATCTTTTATCAATAAAGTAAATATTGCATCATCATTGTGCTATAATTAAATTTAATTATATAATGTCTAAAAATTATATATAAAATATCAGGATGTAGGATATATTATTTTATTTCTAATTAATATTTATAGGTGAATTTATATTATTTATAAACAAACATTAAAAATTGTTTAGTTATTCAACATTGAATTTAACTTTTTTAATTCTTCTTTAAATAAAATATAATAAATGTGCTAATCTAGCCCAAATGGATCAAAAATGATCTAATTTTGGAATTAAGGTTTATTATGGTCAATAAACACTTATATAATATAATTATGACATGTTTTGGGGAAATTATAATATCATTTTTACCTTTAAATACCCTATTTATTTTTATCTGTGGTAAATAAAATTCAGAAGATATTATTCACCAAATATTATTTTCATCTTATTGAACCAAATTTTTCTTACTGATGTCAACCGTGTCTCTTGGATTTTTGAAAATCAATTCATAGAAGGGGTAAAATTATGTTTTATGAAAATTTGCAAATGTGCCTAGAAGGTGGGTAAAAGATGTAAAAAGATTAATAAAATTTTATACATCTAATATTATTATTAAAAGTCTCAAATGAATTCCATTAGAATAATATATGTACTATTTATCTATTTTGACTTTATGATAAATTTAAATAATAATAAGAATTATTAAAATTAAAATTCGGTTTTAAACAATAACGTAGTATTTTCACTATTCATCAAAAATTGAACGTTTTTAGAAAAACTCCAAAATATCAACAAAATATAAACGTGATAATCAAAATTCATAAATAGTGTATATTTTACCAAATTAAAAATATATAAGTTGCATTAATAAATTTAATATCAATTCTGGTTGTCAAAACTAGAAAGTATGTTTTTGAGAAGTAAAAACTATCAAATGATTGATTTGTGTTTATATCCAATTTAAATGTAAAATAAATTCCTATGACCGAAATTGGATTAAATGATAAAAATATAACTTAATTTTAATTCAAATAAATTCAAATTTATAATTTATATCAATAAATTAGTTGTGTTAAAAATGATGTTTTCATTTTAAAAATAGTATTTTTCAATATTTATCAAAATAATAAAGTTATGAAAAAAACACAAAAAATTTATCCAAACTAAATTTTTATTTCAAACATATAAAGAAGATTTTTTGTCAAATTGAATATATTAAAGTGTCAAATATTGGATTTAAAATGGGTTCTCCATTAAAATATGTTAAAAATGTATTTATTGAAAAGTAATTCCTTTATTTGAAAAATTGAATTTGTTATTATATTATGTCTTAGAAATGAATAATATGGATGTTAAAATTATATGGATTATATAAAATTCAAAATTTAGTTAATATTATTCATAAACGTTTTTTGAACAGCTAGTTTGGTAAGTCGTGGTGCACTCAAACTCGGTGTTGCGTGTAGTGAAAACTATTTAATTTCTTTAAAGAGATAACGTAATATGAAATCCTGGGTTGTTACAAATGTCATACCCAATTATTTATGGTGTCATGGTTGAAGTCTTGACTATGTTCTTAAGATGTCCCACATTATGTATTCCCTCTTTACAAGGACACTTCATACATGTGATTATTCAACTAATATAATATCCATGTGCATGTTTATATTGAAATATTTGATTTATTATTACCATATTATGTTCAAGTTTATGTTTAAAAGGCTTCAATTTTTATTATAAGTCTTTCGTTAAAAGTTTATGCTTTTTATGATAGATTTACCTAATTATTCACCCTTACTGAGCATGTGAGCTAACCCTATTCTATGTTTAATTTCCCCAAAGATGTGAAGATGTACATTAGGAATTAATTATAGGGATATGGAAAGGTAATAAGAATGTTTTAAAAGTATATTTTAAGTTGAATTTCATGTAATGATGAAATGTAAAAATTTTATTGTATCTAGTTTTTCCAAGTCTACTAAACAGATGGATACTTCATGATTTGATATTCTTGCGATCATGCCAATTTAATAAATAATTCACCAGATCTGGGCAACTAGGGTCGCAGTGTTACAGTTGGTATTAGAAGTAATTTAGTACAACCCTTGGAAACTAGATTTAGACAAACATTTATTAGGTAACATTACCCTAAGATAGACTTTTAGGATAAGTATAAAAGAACATCCTATAATTTTGGTAATATAGTGATTTTGTGGGTATTCCTAGAAAATAAATCCCTTTCGGGATACTATATGTGGATGTGGTTCTTGATCAAATGTAAGTTGGGGTGAAAACTCTGATAAGGTGTTCTGGGATTGACTCAAGGTAACCTAGTACATGACAACAAGCCATACCGGGCCCCAGGTTTGATAGTCTTGAGGGATATTCTCATGATAATTCACATTTTATTTACAAAAAAATTATGAATGATTTAGGATTAACTATTTTCTCAAATAAACCATGTCTATGATTATGGATTAAATATGCATAAAATTTATAAATTATGTTATGTATTGTACTAGTTTATAATTATGCATTATTATTCATAAACTAGTCTAGTGTATTCCATTATTTAGAAATGTCACCTAGTGAAAGGAATGTAAACCGTATCAACACACATAATACATGTAAGGATTCCCCTCCTTTGCAAGATAATGATAGTGGAGATGGTGACATAACTGGTTTTTAATAGCTTATAAACATACGAGGATAGCTTACTCAGGTTATGAATAATAACCTTACCCATATAGAGCAATATAATCCTCAATTTGGAGGATCGATGTTAGACCACATCACGAGACAACAACTTCATAAATTCAATGGGACTCCAAATCAATTTATATCTAATTAATGTATAATTTACATGGAGAAAATGTTTCTTTCTTTAGGATGTAACAAAAGGGAAAAGGATTTCATAAAAATTGTATTATCTCTCAGGAGATACAGATTAATGGTGGTTATTAATTGAAAACATGTAGGAGGATGAAGAAGTATAAAATATGGAATGGAGGGTGTTTCAATAAATTTTCCTATAAAAAACTTTCCTTTTGGACAACGAGCTAATATTGAAAGGAAATTTTGGAGTCTGTGGAAAAAATAGGATAAAAATGTTTCAATGTATGAGGCTAACATCAAAAGGTTATCATTATATGTTGTAGACTACATATTTATCCCACTAAGTAAGATTGATCTATTATTTTATTAGTTAAAACTCTTCCTCTGATGAGTAATAGTCTCAGAATATTTTTTATCATATGAAGATATAGTCTCATGTGATATAAAGATAGAAAAGGAATTATCTAAGTCTTATGACATTAAATTAAATCAATAAAATAAGAGAATATTGTAGAAAGAAATAGATAAAAGTAAAAAATGAAATACTTAATTTCCCTTATGTGACAATTATGGGAAGAAATGCCTTGGTACTTGCCTAATAGGAATGTGAGTTTGTTACTAGTGTGGAGAAAAAGGTCACCAAGATCGTGATTATAAGGGAAAAAAAGAAGTTGTAAATGTGTAATTCTATAATTGTTATGATATGTGACTTTATTCAAATGATTTGTTCAAAGTTTCATGGAAGTATGGATTAGAATAAGAAAATGGATCATAGTCAATCTTATGTGGTTACTACAGTCAAAGTGAAATAATTAATGTATTTATGTTTTTGGATTTAAGAATTATATTACAATATTTTATATTGAAGTACAATACTTATTCTTTAATGATTTGGAAGCATGGATTATTTCATTAAGGAAATTGAGGTTATAAAATCAATTTTCAATAATAGATACATTATTTTGTTTAGGGAATCTGATGTTACGATTGATTTATAGAAATTAGAAATATTTTCAGTCTATTAATTTGGACATATGTATTTTTAAAAATTCATAAAGTTGGAATGGATTAATTTTTATATTTGATAGTATTTTTTTTGTTAAGAAATTTATTAATGTTATTTACAGCATACAATAATAATATAGTTTGAGAAAAAGGACAACCCACAGGTTGGGTGACAACCCTTTGTGTTAGAAACAATTGTGGGAATCAAACCCACAACCGATGTGCGACACAGTTTTGTCACCTAACATTGGCATATAGGAAGTCACTTGTTATTATAATGTATTTTTTTTATTTTAATGGTAAAAGTTTATATTATGAACCTTATAAGATTAATATAAGAACCTTATTTTTTAGTTTTATTATCTTTTGAAGAGAAAGATGAGTTTTTCTAATAATTAGTTAACTGATGAAACACTATATATAAATTAAGTATGATTCTTGGGGTTATTAGTCTATGAATTAAATTAATTCTACAACACTATGGAAAGGATCACAGAATCAAAAATGTTTTCCTAGTACTTTTTTTGATGAATCAGATGGTTCTTTAGATCATCACAGATTTATTGTTTTTTGGTTGTTCACTTTCTATTAATAATGTTCTCTATCACTATCCATCACAACATGACAGTTGAATTTTCTATCATGTCCATGTTTTCCTACATGGAACTTAGTACGTTTTATTTCTGGTAACCTTCATACTTCCCATTATTTATTTTAAAATAGAGGTCTTGTAATCCATATTTCAATGTGGGATTTCAACAAAGATATTTTGGAATGTCAACACCATAGTTTTCATTCTTGTGTTTAAATGGTGAGGATGAAAATTATTAAATAGGGAAGAATGTAGCACCTTATGCTTCCACATTATTCTTCTTTTTAAATATTTCAATAGCTTGCGCTACATGTAACACCGAGTTCGAGCACAACACAACCAATCTAACTATCCATTTAAATGGCAGTTATGAATAATATTAATAAAATTTTGAATTTTATAAATCCCATATAATTTTAAAATTCATCTTATAGGTTTCTTAGACATAATATAATCTCAAATTTTATTTTTTAGATAAAAGTGGTCTTTTTCAAAAAAATATCATTTCTTCATTTTAATGGTTAACCCTTTTTGAATCCAATATTTCAAACATTTATATATTCAATTTTACACAAGAAACCCCTTCTTTAGAATCAGGACATAAAACTTTAGTTTGGGTAAAGTATTAGTGCTTTATGATAACATTACTATTTTAATTAATAGTGAAAAATACTACATTTTAATTCAAAATTACTTTTTATTATAATTTATTTATGTTTTTATATTATCCATTTAGTAGGTTTTAACGTATAGTTATATTGATGTAATTTCACATTGGGATTTGATATAAACACATATCAATATTTTGATGGTTTTTACTTTTTAGAACCCCTTTTCTGGTTTTGACAACAGAGATTAATTTTAAATTAATAACTAAAACTTATGTGTTTCGAATTTGTAAAAATGGATTCCATATTTGGAATCAAAAAAGTTAAAATTATGTAAATATGTCCCTTTTATTTTTGGGCAATATTAATAGAAACTTCAGTAATTATTTTAATTTACTACGTTTAAAAGTTAAATTAAGTGAATAAAAGTAAAAATAGTATCATAATAATATAAAACAACCATAACATGTGTCATAATCCAATTAGATGGGTCGTGGGTGACCGAAAAAATCCTGAAGCAGAATATTTTTCATTTAGGTGCCACTTAGGTGTGAAAATTAAATGTTATAATAATTAATTTAATGTAAAGGGAAATATAACATAAACATGTATTGTTTTACAAAACAAATTTAAGTTGGGGTTATATAATTCATATATTTGACTATAAATAGTTATTATAATGATAATGAAATTCTCTACTGCATGGTATTTTATTTAAAATTTTTAGACATTAAATAAATTTATTTATCACATAATGATGATGCAGTGATTACCTCAATAATGAATGATTGGAATAGATGATCTTATAATTATTAAAATAAATGTAATTTGAGATTTTTGAGGCCATCCATGAATTTTTTGGATAACATTGACATGTTAGGTATGAGTTAATACAATTTGGAAGTAATAAAGTTTTTATGGATTTAAAAAAATTGAATTACTAAATAGTGTCAAAATTGACATAAATGAATTTTTAAAACAAACACAATTTTATTAAATGATTTAATAGTCATAAAATACATATTTAGTAAAAATGACTTATATAGTGTTACAAATGTCATTAATGACCCACTTTTGGTTCTGTTTCAATTTTATATTAACTATATTAACCATATAATATAAAAATACAAGAATACATTGCCGGAGTTAACTTATTTAACTGTGGGTTAATGCCAAATGAAATGACTAAATTCAAGAACTAAACTTATATAAAACCTATTGGTTGAGTGGATTTTGACCCATACCATCCTATACTATAAATAAATAACTTTTTAGCTAATAGAAACTGAATATCAATTTTTAGTAAATTAATATTTCAATCCTTTCCTAAAGTGCCCCTCACATCTCTTATAAAAGGAAACTTATCCTTATTATTATATCACACATCCAATGCCCTTTGGATTGGCCAAAACATTCCCAATTATTCTCTAAACATTCCTCAATTGATCCTAGAGGTCACCATTTAGGGATAAAACCATATTTAGGAGTCCTTTTGTGCAATTCAAAAGGAGACACCTGATGGAGAGGCAAATCATTTTATCTCTTATTTCAAAGTTATTTTCTTCTTCTACTTCCTCTTTAATAGTTTTTTCCATACCAATGTCATAAATATAGGTTCATACATATACATATATGTTAATATAATAATTTTACAACCATATTCCACATTGTATCCTTCCTAGGAATAATAATATCCCCATGCGTGCATACGTACGATCTACCTTCTCTTCAACATGATGGGATTCATTCTCCATATGAACCATTAAAGAATGATTATAAAAATCATATTAAATGAAAATGTAATATTTATTAAATTAATATAATTCTGGGTTTAAATAAAATATACCCTATACATAAGAAACATGTCTTACTTAACAAAATATTCATTGGGAAACAAAGCAATTAACACAAAAAATAATGATAATACTAAAATATTATTAACAAAATGAATTAAGTGGATTGTATATAAGATCAAAAATTTATACATGTTACTAGTATAATTTATTGAAAATATTTAACTATTATAAATTTGGTTAACACACCCCCAACTAAGGGAAAGTATATGGAAAAGATTAATTTCAGAATCTCATTATTATCTGATATTCTTTATACGTAAGTATCTACTGGAACATATTTATCATACACATCCATGTTTCATATACACATATTTAAAAATAATATTTATATTCCTAGAGTATTTATGAATCTAATTTATACCCATGTTTCAATTTTTTTGGAATGTTTTGAAAGGGATATTTTTGACATTTTGAAAATGAGGTACTCTATGACCTTTTCGACAAATTAAGGAAATAATATTTTTTAACTTATATGGAAAAGTGGAACTATATTCCTCGATTATGGAACCTTAAGATTTTGAAGCATCCCTTACAAGATTAAAATTATATTTTCAATGTAAAAATAGAATATTTCTAAAATATTTTTAATGATTTTGTTATAACACTTTCATCTATGTCAACATCCTTTATTAGAATTATGATTAATTAAGGTTAATATTTTATGATACACTCTTCTATATTATATTGAAGGTTTTATTATATGTTTGAATATTGATGGACAATTTTGATATCATTAATATCTTATTTCTTATGTATTGACAGTTCATAAGTTATTTTAATATGAATGTTTATGTTGGCTATGTTTTACCCATTTAATAATAGGATTCCATTGGACTTAGAAGTGTATAGAGGTGACCGCTATAGCCCCTATATGCATCAGTAGGTCTCATGAGACAATTACGTTTGTTTATTCGTAATGCGTTACCCAATTATGTATGGTATCTTGTCTGAATACTTGATAGTGTGATTAAGATGTCATGCATTATGTATTCATTATTTGTACGGATTGATATTACATGTGATTATTCGAGTAGTGTAATATTCATGTTCATGTTTATAATGTAATTTTTGATTTATTCTTAGCATATTATGTTCATGTTTATGTTTAAAAGGATTCTATATTTATTATACATCATTCTTTTAAATATTATACTTATTTATGATAGCTTTTGCAGAATTATTTACCCTTACTAAGCATCTGAGCTCACCCCATTCTTATATTTCCTTTTCCCCAAGATGCTAAGATGTAGATTATGAATGAATTATATGTATGAGGAAAGGGAATAAGAATATTTTGATGGGATTTTATGTTTTCTTTCATTTCATGATGTAATGTAAAAAATTTATGTTCGTATGTGGTTTTTCTAATTCAACTTAACCGATCGATCATTCGGGATTCAAGTTTCTTCTGATCATAAAAATGTAATAAATAATGCACCAACTCTTGGAAGTTGGTGTCGAGGCATTACAATGTATAAAAATAATATGAAAATATAACATATACCTTATACATGCATAACCCCCATCCTAAGGTTTCCCAAAAATCATTACTACCAAGGCTGATAATAGTCACCACCTCAAAAATTCCATATTCAAAAAACAATTTTATCACTATGCAACAAACTAGTCCAAACATTCATAAAAAACATCCATAAAACATTCAAAATTTCCTTATAAATCATATCATATATCCATTCATAGATTTACAATATTACTGTCCATATTACATTCATTATCCCACTAATTTATACATATTTAATGAAAAACAATTAATTATCGACTTACTGTATATATCTAATCCCTTACCCATTCATATCAATCATTAAAATTTCATTAATAGTCACTTATCATTAAATTCCAACCCATATATGTCACCAAAATCATCTTCACCAACCACATTCCATTCAATTCTGAATATACAACACAACCCTAGAACAACCAAACCACCACCATATAAACCTCTTTATTACCGATTATAATTTCTCCCACGATAGCCATAGAACCATATCTTTACCATAGTATCATAAATTATAACACTGCTATATTATTAACCACTTCTCACCATACCAACCATGGGAAACTAGTCATGAAAATACACTACCAATACCACATAGATCACAATGTTATAAAAAAGAATTATAACAAAAATACACACCCTATTAATGAAACATAATTCCTCCAAAACTACTTTATTTTAAATTAAATTCATATTAATTCATTATATTTTTATTGGTCATCACCCCTTAAATTATATATTTCTTTAAACACATTAATTTCCAAATTTATGTTATTAACCATTTATGATTGGTAAATCAAACAAAAAACTATATAAGGTTATATACATATCAAAATAGTAAATAAAACTATCAAAAGAAACCACATAGTATCATCCATAATAACCAATAAAACATAATCATGTTAAACATATGAGAATCACCCCTCCGAATCAATTTAAGTTTTTTACATTCTTTTATCTTTATTAGGTTAATCTTTAGAATATACCCAAAGAATGAAAAATCATGATATTTTCAAATGTTACAAAAAATAATTAATGATAAATATTGTATCCCATACCTCAAACAAAATTTCACACCTTATTTAGAAGGAAAAAAAGTGAAGAATATGATCAAAGGAAAAGAACAAGTGATCAAAACCACAATGGACTTGAATGTGGAAACCTTCATTAGATACACGAAATGAGAATCAAAAACCTACCAAAAACAATATCATAACCTCTACAATAATAACTTCAAAGGGGAAACCCACAAGAAATGAATAAAAAATGACTGAGATTCACATAGTGGTTTTTCTCTTAAAACCAATGGTGAAACCCAATCACATGCAACTCAATGGTCTCAAAGGATGCACCTATAGTAACCAAGGGTTTGAGTACAAAAAAATTAATTTATAATAATATTAATGGACTTTAAAATTTATATAGATATTGAAAACTTAGAAGATTAGACAGTGACTTTTCATGGTCAAACCATGATGGGGGAATCATGAAAATCATCAAAAATCACATTGTTATCTTCCTTATCTCCCCTTTTAAACTCATTCAACTCCATTAATTATATATAGCTGGGTAAGGTCACACAATAATTAATATCATCACACCATTATATAAAATTTACAATGAATAATAGATGGTTCCTTAAATTAAGCCATGTAACAATGAAATCAAGAAGGTTAAATGATGTCTAAAAAAGAATAACGAAGAAATAATCTACCTATAGATTCATATAATGATATATGTAACCAAGCTATGTTGGAAAATCATAATAAATTTTAAAAACTCCTATAATACCCTTTATTCCATGACCAAATCCTATCACTTAATGACCATAAAATGGTTAGATAAATATGTTTTTGTAATATATCCATATGTGAGGGTTTAGATTGATTTTTAGCCTATTTTATTTTCAAATATCCTTTTTGGTACCCTTTACATTGTGACATAATTCAATCATGGGGTGAAAAAAACTCCTTCTTAAGATATTTATTCACCTTACTTAGATAGTGAATTCCCCATATATTGACATATGATCAAGGATATATCTTAACAATTAATGGTGTGACATATTAGAATACATTACATTAATTTATTCCTACTAGAACTCCAAAACATGACACCCATGGCCAAACCACACTATTTTCTTTCTATAAATGTTATTTCTCCTCAAAAAATACATATCTTCCTAAAAACTACTCCCCAAACCCCCAAAATGAAAGAAAAAAATGTAACATATCACAAAGGACTATTTTTTTATATTAAATACCTCTCATAAGATTATTTTTCTCAAGAATAAAAATTGAAAACTAGAGGGAAAAAACATATACTAAATTGAAACACTCATTAAAGGATACCTCTTTAACAGAAAAGTACCTTTACTAAATATCAATACAGAATAAGAAATTAGCAGTAAAAGTAAAAATCCAACAATACATCATATCAATATCTTGGAAAAAGGTAAAAAATAGACTAGGGTACTGAGGAATAATTTGCAGATAAATTTCTCATGAATATTTCTTCAATCCAACATATCATAACCAAATTTGTTCCAAGGATATCACATGCCCACAAAACAACTGATCCCAGTGATATGTAATCTCATCCTTATTCACTATGAATGACAGATCATCCACTACATCCAACTCCCCCAAATCAATTACATTAGAGTCCTCAAGAAGATATTGATGAATCTATAAGAAATGGAAATAATCATATATCTATTATATATATAAGGGATGTGCCAACTGATATTCTACTGAACTGATGTTTCCCAACACCTCAAAAGTACCAACAATATAGGGAGAATATTGTTTCCACAACCAAACATATTTTTTCACAAAAAAAAGGAACCCCTAAAGAATAACTCTAGAGGTATCCTTATGTGATCCATGTATGACTTCGAATGAATATGTAATACCTCCATACGCACTTTATTTATCTAAACTTCAAATCCTTTATCTACACAATCTCTAGTCCAAGTATCCCTAACTGTCCAACTACATATCATATCAAAGGAGGTATGCAAGGCTACCGATACGATACCTCAAATAGAGCCATTAAAATAAAAGAGTGTTATTTATTATTATAATAAAACTCTTGTAAAGGTATTTGATACACCCATGGAAAAAAACAAAATTTTAATTACACAACATATACTATAGTATATTAATGTTCCCCTCTAATTGACCATCCATATGAGGATTAAAGAAAGTTATAAGGCATGACTATGAAATAAAATGATGTTAAAGACTTCCCAAAAATTATGAGGTAAAATGATGATACATATAAAAGATAATAGTCCAACGTGCCTCATGAATCGTTTTCTATCTCATCCACATACTACCTCTCTATGAAATCCAAAACACTTGATTCTTTGACCACCAAGAAATGATCTAACATCATTAACTCATCCATAACCACTGAAATTTCATAATATCCTTCTTGATTTTAGTTAAAACAAGTTATTAAATATATCATAATTTCATCCTAATTTCACTCATAGGCAACCAATGGTTTAAAAAAACTCTTAAGAAAATGACTCCCCATTTAGTTTATGACATTACAACCATCATGACACACACTCTGTAACATATCCATTTATCTTGAACCACCAAAATTTACTCTATAATTTATGATACATCATTGATATTCCCTAATACACTACTAAGGGTGACCCAAAAAATTCACAAAGAACATACCCAAATATTTTGAATGGGACAAACAATATACCTTTAAACAATAAAATATTATAGTTATAAGGCCCCTGCCTTAAACATTACTTAATATTGAATTAAATGAATAATTCACATTGAGGATATTTTCAAGTTTAGAGTTTTAGAGAATTAGGACATAACTGTTACATCTCAAATGATTACAAAGTAGACACTTCTACTAAGTTTCCATATAATAAGAAAACCCTTAAAAGGAAACATGTCCAGTTCCATGTTTTATATAGCATGACTTTCCCTTGATCCCATCCTTGACCCTATTCCACATTAAGTACTATGAAAAACATTTCAAAAAAATCTTGGGGTGGGCATAAAAAGCTCAGTAAGGGATACACAAAGAATGAAAACTGTTAGTTTTTCAAACATCACGTAAACCATGTATACTTTATCAAAGTAATACCTTCACCTTCATGAAGTAGTAAAAACTCTTCACCAAATAAAATATCATTAATTACCCTTTTGTAACTAAAGGATTACCATAAAACCCATATAATGAAGACATATCATATATAAAGGTAACTTGGGACATAAACATACTTAAGTGGAATAACCATACGGTCGACTTCCACACATATCACTTAATAGAATAGCCATACGGCCAACTTCCATACATACATAATGGAATATCCATATGGCCGACTTCCATACCCAATCATTGGAGGTTATAACGTAACCACCCATCCTGGTATTCACAGCACCACCCGTCATATGGTTCTTCACGTAACCACCCGTCAAATGTCCAAGTACCATTATAAAATAATAAGACATAAAACAAATATAATGGAAAGAAAAAATTTCCACACTTTGATCACAATATATCACATAAATAAATTGACATAACAAATCCATTATAAAAACCATTTTCAATACCAAAATACATAAAAGAGTATATGGTATTTATTTCATTTTAAAAAAAACATTACGGCTTGTTCAGGAAGCCAAAGACCAAATAATACTCGCGGCGACGGAAAAGGTCGTTGTCACCGCATACGTTAAAAGAAACATTATTTTTTTCATTTTGTAAAACGCTTCATAGAAAAATATTCCTTTTGTATAAAAGTAAAAGTCAAAGGGGTTATACACCGTATAAAATAAAGTTGTTTATAAAACAAAATATGCCTCAATGAAAGGAGATTGAGACGAAGTCCCTTACCTCGGGTCCGACTTGACTCGATCATTCTTTAACATCCTGAATAATAAACTTGAGTTAATTTATATTTTATTATGAAAATTTTTTAAGTTCATTATTCCTTTTAGATTACTTATTTCCATGTTATAAACATTATGTAACCATTTAATTTAATAATGTTTGTTTTGTCGATATTTAGTTCTTAAGTCGAAATTGGGCTTCTTACAATTACATGTTGTTCGTGTGGCCAAAGGTTCTTTATATCCAGAATGACAATACTAATTTGGATATCATATATGTCATATATATCCAAAATATACATGTATTTCTAATATTACATAATCATTTATAGGTATGAAATGAAATGCACCGTTCATGGAGATGGTAAGCCGTACGTATGCATGAACGCTACTTTCATTTCTTTGTCATATTAATGGAATTAAAACTAAATAAGAGGTATGTATATTTTAATTCCAGAATTATATTAATCATTTAGATGTAACATACATTATATATATCCATTATATATATTTACTTATAATAGTGAATTACATTTGGGGACAAGAAATGAAATGCACTGTTCATGGAGACGGTAAGCCGTACGTATGCATGAACGCTACTTTCATTTCTTTCTCATACATTAATGGAAAGAAATAATAATGATATAGAGGTATATTATAATTCTAGTATAACATAATATATAATAACTTTAAATCCATCCTTTATACAACCCACATATGGCATTAACGAATCAAATCACTTTGAGGGGGTGGTAGTCCGCACTTCCTTAAATGAAGATATCGCATTTACCCATAATGGAAACAATAAAGGTATGCCCAAAATGAAAAATTCAGAAGCTTAAAGAAAAACATAAACATATTATATATCATATATAAATATAGTGACATCTTAATGTCCACATTTAATGGTGTTAGAAGAATATCGAACAATCATTGTTTCGTGAGGCATAAATTCGCCATCCACGAAAAAAATATGTTCTTTAACCATTAGATGTAGGTGTGTGTAAGTGTAGCTTGAATCCTTCTTATAAAAACATCCTAGTATATGGAATATACTGGAGTTGTTACAAAAGAAATGAATAAATTTTAGGGGTTTGGAGAAGCAAAACAAAACAAAACGACTTAAGTGATGACATTACCGTAAAATCAGGTAAATCCCTTTGGTTTGAGCTCAAAGGCTTCCTTGGGAAGACTTCTGCCCAAAGTGAGGCTTCAAGGAGTAAGAGTGGTAAGTTTAGAGACAAAATGGGCAGGTGTTGGCCGAGCCAAAGTCTTTGGAAGTGTGGGTAAGGAGGTAGATATGGGGGCCTTTTATAAGAGGAGAGGAGGGGCACTCTTGGAAGGTAAAGAAAAGTCACTATATTTTAAAATGGTATTCGCATTTAAGAAGTCCCACATTGATATAATTTGAGGCTAAGGTGATAAGGGTTAGAAAACCACTCATCCAATAGGTTTTGGACATGTGTAGGTCTTAGATATTACATTATCTTTCAATTTTATTTAAATCGTTAAATAATGAGGTCATCGCTGCATCATCATGATGTCATAAATAATTGAATTTATTTTATGTATAAAAATTATAAAAAAATACTCTGATGTAGGAAATCGTTTTATCTTTCTAATGACTATTTATAGTCAAAAATATGACTTTTATAACCCCATGTAAATATTGTTTTAGTAAAACATTTCATGTTTGTGTCATTTTTTTACTTTAACAATAAATAAAAAGTTATTTATGTCATTTCCCAATCAAAGTGGCTCTATGGGGTCCCCAGGTTGACCCATGGCTTGTCCTGGTCGGCCATGACACATCCAATAAGTTTAGGACATGTTTCTAGGTATTTTCATTTCATTATAATATCATTTTTCCTTAAATTGCACTAATTACCTCTAATCGCGATTAAAAACTTAATAAGTTACTATTCACCAAAAAATTATTTTAATCTCATTGAACCACATTTTACTTCTTAGTGATAACCATGTATGTAGAATTTTTTAAATTCAAAACACAGAGGTGGTAAAATTTCATTTAAACGAAAAATCAGTTTTTTAAGTACCACTTAGTGGTTTCACTATTCATCAAAAATTGAAGTTTTTTAGAAAAATACCAAAAATTCACCCTAAGCTATATTTGAAATTCCAAATTCAAAAATGAAGTCTATTTTACAAAATTCAAAACATATAACTCACATTAATTAATTTAATAATTAATTCTCGTTGTCATGACAAATAGTATGTTTTTATGAAACAATAAGTATCAAAAGATTGACACTAGTTTAAGTCCGATTTCAAAGTGAAATTAATTCCAACAACCACTATTGGATTAAATGGTAAAAATATATTCTAATTTCACTTTAAAACCAATTCAAATTATAATCTAATCATATAAATAAATTAGATTAAAAAGTGGTTTTAAATTAAAATACAACATTTTACACCATTCATTAAAAAAATGAACTTTATCGGAAAGATACCAAAAAATTACACAAAGTTAATTTTGATGTCCAGATTCTAAAGAAGAGTATTATTTGGTCCAATAGAATGTATAAGAGTGATCAAAACTATATTTAATGACGGTTCACCATCAAAAGGTGATAAGTGAACCTTTAGTGAAAATTTAGGGTATAAATGCCTAAAATTGAATTCTTTCCGTATTTTAAGCCTTTATATTTCATTGGATAAATGTAAAAACATTTAAAAAACATATATAATCATATTTTAGTTATTTCGATCCATTCCCGCCAGTACAACGGCTATGTGTTAACTAATATTTAAAATAATATTATTTTATTACTAGTGTGCAACGTACGATTTCAAAGAAACTCTTTGTTGCGTATCGGGTACGCTATCGAACCTAGCAACCCCTTTAATATTAATAAATATGAAAATGTATTATTCTTTATTTACCTGGGATGTTACATCCTTCCCCCCTTTTGGGAATTGCGTCCTCGCAATTTTATTCACTTATCAAAATAAGTGGGGGTATTTATCCCTCATAGCATTTTCAGATTCCCACGTTGCCTCTTCAACCATATGGTTTTTTCACAAAACCTTTACCTGGTGAATTACCTTATTTTGCAATAATTGCCCTCTTCATTCAAGAATCTGGACTGGTTGTTCTTCATAAGAGATATTCTCTTCCAGCTGAACTACCTCTGGACTCAGAACATGAGATGGATCTGGCATATACATTCTCAGCATCAAAACATGAAAAACATTATGTACCTAAGATAAACTCGGAGGTAATTCCACTCTGTATGCAACTGATCCAACTCTCTCTAGAATTTCATATGGTCCAATTAACCTTGGACTCAGCTTTCCTTTCTTACCAAATCTCATCACCCTTTTCCATGGAGAAACCTTGAGAAAAACATGATCACCTACATTGAAAGATAGATCCTTCCTCCAGTTATCCGCATAACTCTTCTGCCTGCTTTGAGCTGTTCTCATGTGTTTCTGAATCAACTGAACTTCTTCTGCCATCTATTCCACCAATTCTGGTCCCATCAGCTTCCTTTCACCCACTTCATCCCAAAATGTTGGAGTTCGACACCGCTTCCCATATAATGCCTCAAATGGTGCCATCTGTATACTGGAATGAAAACTGTTATTATAAGAAAACTCAACCAAAGAAAGATGTTGGTCCCAACATCCCTGATAATCCATTGAACAAGCTCGTAGCATATCCTCCAAGGTCTGAATTGTTCGTTCTGACTGCCTATCTGATTGCAGATGAAAAGCTGTATTAAAATTTAATTCAGTACCCAACGACTTCTGAAGGCCTTTCCAAAAGTTATAAGTAAACCTAGGATTACGGTCAGATACAATGGAGAGAGGAAATCCATTTAACATGACTATCTCTTTAAGATACAAACGGGAAATTTGATCTAGGGAAAAATTATCTCGTATGGAAAAGAAATGAGCAGATTTATTCAAGCGATCAACAATAACCCATATTGCGTTATTACCTATAGTTGTCTTCGGTAATCCCACAACAAAGTCCATGGATATACTCTCCCATTTCCACTCTGGCACTGGTAAAGGCTGAAGTATCCCTTTCGGTAACTGTCGCTCTGCTTTAACCTGCTGACAAGTCAAACACTTCACAGTAAAATTAGCAATATCTCTTTTCATTCCATCCCACCAGTAATACTCCCGCAGATCTCTGTACATCTTAGTACTGCCAGGATGAATTGAAAACGGAGAACTATGTGCTTCACATAACAACTCTCTCTTCAACATTGAATCACAAGGCACACACAATCTCTTCCCAAATCTCAAAACACAATCACTATCAATGTTGAATTCATGCAACTTACCTTTCTGTACCAGCTCTACCTTTTTCTGCAACTCACTATCTTGGTTCTCTGCTTGCTTGATTCTTCCTGATAGAGAAGATCTCACTGATACCTAAAACAAAACAGAAGGACATCCGGCACCAATAACTTATATTCCAAAGTTCATCAAATCCTTAACAAAAGGATCAAGTTCCAAACGCAACATCGTTAATGAAGCATTACTTTTTCGACTCAAAGCATCAGCAACTTTATTGGCTTTTTCCGGATGGTAACGAATTGTACAATCATAATCCTTGATTAATTCTAGCCATCTCCTCTATCTCATGTTCAATTCTTTCTGAATGAATATATACTTTAAACTTTTGTGATTGGTATATATTTCACACTTTACACCATACAAATGATGCCTCCAAAATTTTAAAGCAAAAACAACAGCAGCTAATTCCATATCATGTGTAGGGTAATTTAACTCATGATCTTTCAACTGACGTTAAGCATAAGAAATTACCT
The DNA here is from genome assembly GCA_963277665.1 of Viscum album. Classification (NCBI taxonomy): domain Eukaryota; kingdom Viridiplantae; phylum Streptophyta; class Magnoliopsida; order Santalales; family Viscaceae; genus Viscum; species Viscum album. The sequence continues at coordinate 811,832,288 of OY728135.1, forward strand.
GATCATTCTGCATAAGGACACAGCCATGTCCTTTCAACGAAGCATCACGATATATAACAAACTCACCATTCCTGGAAGGAAGTTCCAAAACTGGAGCATTCACCAATCTTCTTTTCAACTCCTGAAAACAATCATCACATTATTTTTTCCAGATGAACTTAACACCCTTACGAGTTAGCTTAGCCATTGGACTAGATAACCGTGAAAATTTTTCAACAAACCTTCGGTAGTAACCTGCCAAACCAATGAAACTATGGATCTCGGTTACATTTGTGGGTCTTGGCCATTCTTCAACAACTTTTTTTTAGCAGGATCAACAGTTATGCCATATTTTGAAACAATGTGACCCAGGAAAGAAATTTGTTGTAACCAAAACTCACACTTTCTGAATTTTCCATATAGTTTCTTTTCTTTTATGGTTTTCAAGATAACCCTTAAATGACTTTCATGCTCCTCTTTACTTTTAGAAAACACCAAAATATCATCAATAACCACAACCACCATTTATCAGTTGATTCAACTGAGCCATCAGTGTAGTAAACTGCTCAATTCTGATTCCGACCATCTCTGGTTGCTGATTCGAAAGGTCATTATAATCTTTATGCCTTCATAGAAAAGCTGCTATGTTTCCTCTATGTAAACCCATTCTTATCAAAGAAATATCTTATGCGAAGCAACATGGTAATCTTTAATTGTTATATCATTTCAGTCATACCATAAATTAACTTATAATTTAACAATTTTCTAACTCCTAAAGTTTTCTAAACCAACCTATGATACCAACTATATGGCCCCAGCCTTAAAAATTACTTAATATTGAATTAAATGAATAATTCACATTGAGGATATTTTCAGGTTTAGAGTTTTAGAGAATTATGACATAACTGTTACAACTCAAAAGATTACAAAGTAGACACTTCTACTAAGTTTCCATAGAATAAAAAAACCCCTTAAAAAGAAACATGTCCAGTTCCATGTTTTATATAGCATGACTTTCCCTTGATCCCATCCTTGACCCTATTCCACATTATGTCCTTTGAAAAAAATTTCAAAAAAAACATGGGGTGATCATAAAAAGCTCAGTAAGGGATACACAAAGAATGAAAACTGTTAGTTTTTCAAACTTCACATAAACCATGTATACTTTATCAAAGTAATACCTTCACCTTCATGAAGTAGTAAAAACTCTTCACTGAATAAAATATCATTACATACCCTTTTATAACCAAAGGATTACCATAAAACCCATATATAGAACACATAAAATATATAAAGGTAACTTGGTACATAAACATACTTAAGTGGAATAACCATACGGTCGACTTCCACACATATCACTTAATGGAATAGCCATACGGGCAACTTCCATACATACTTAATGGAATAGCCATACGGCCGAATTCGATACCCAATGCATTGGAGGTTATAACGTAACCACCCATCTTGGTATTCACGGCACCACCCGTCATATGGTTCATCACGTAACCACCTGTCAAATGTCCAAGTACCATTATAAAATCATTAGACATAAAACAAATATAATGGAAAGAAAACATTTCCACACTTTGATCACAATATATCACATAAATATATTAACATAAAAAATCCAATATAAAATCCATTTTCAATACCAAAATACATAAAAGAGTATATGGTATTTATTTCATTTAAAAAAAACATCACGGCTTGTTTAGGAAGCCAATGACCAAATAATACTCGCGGCGGCGGAAAAGGTCGTTGTCCCCGCGTACGTTAAAAGAAACATTCTATTTTGTCGTTCTGTAAAATGATTCATAGAAAAAGATTCCTTTTATATGAAAGTAAAAGTCAAAGGGGTTTATACACCGTATAAAAGAAAGTTGTGTATAAAACAAAATATGCCTCAATGAATGGAGATTGAGACGAAGTCCCTTACCTCGGGTCCGACATGACTCGATCGTTCTTTAACGTCCTGAATAATAAAATTGAGTTAATTTCTATTTTCATAAGAACCATTTTAAATTTCATTATTCCTTTTATATCACTTATTTCCATGCTATAAACATTATGTAACCATTTAAGTTAATAATGTTTTTTTTGTCGATATTTGGTTCTTAAGTCGAAAGTGGACCTCTTACAATTACATGTTGTTCGTGTGGTCAAAGGTTCTTTATATCCAGAATGACATTCCTAATTTTGATATCATATATGTCATATATATCCAGCATATACATGTATTTATAATATTACATAATCATTTAGAGGTAAGAAATGAAATTCACCGTTCATGGAGACGGTAAGCCGTACGTACACATGAACACTACTTTCATTTCTTTGTCATATTAATGGAATTAAAACTAAATGAGAGGTATGTATATTTTAATTCCAGAATTATATTAATCATTTAGATGTAACATACATCATATATATCCATTATATATATGTACTTATAATAGTACATTACATTTGGGGATTAGAAATGAAATGCACCGTTCATGGAGACGGTAAGTCGTACGTACGCATGAATGCTACTTACATTTCTATCTCATACATTAATGGAAAGAAATAATAATGATATAGAGTTATATTATAATTCCAGTATAACATCATATATAATAACTTTAAATCCATAATTTATACATCCCACATATGGAATTAACGAATCAAATCACTTTGAGGGGGCGGTAGTCCGCACTTCCTTAAATGAAGATATCACATTTACCCATAATGGAAACCATAAAGGTATGCCCAAAATAAAAAATTCAGAAGCTTAAGGAAAACATAAATATATTATATATCATATATAAATATAGTGACATCTTAATGGACACCTTTGAAGGTGTTAGTATAATATCGAACAATCATCGTTTCGTGAGGCAGAAATTCGCTATCCACGGAAACAGTATGTTCTTTATCCATTAGATGTAGGTGTGTGTAAGTATAGCTCAAATCCTTATTATAACAACATCCTAGTATATGGAAGATACTGGAGTTGTTACAAAAGAAATGAATAATGTTTAGGGGGTTGTAGAAGAAAAATAAAACAAAACGACTTAAGTGAAGACATTACCTTAAAATCGAGTAACTCCCTTTGGTTTGAGCTCAAAGGCTTCCTTGGGAAGACTTCTGCCCAATTGAGGCTTCAAGGAGTAAGAGAGGGAAGTGGAGAGACAAAATGGGATGGGGTTGGCCGAGCCAAAGGATTTGGAGGTGTGGGTAAGGAGGTAGAGGTGGGGCCTTTTATAAGACGATAGGAGGGGCACTCTTGGAAGGTAAAGAAAAGTCACTTTATATTAAAATGGTATTCGGATTTAAGAGGTACCACATTGATATAATTCGAGGATAAGGTGATAAGGGTTATAAATAGACTCATCCAACAGGTTTCGTACATTTGTAGGTCTTAGATATTACATTATCGTTCCATTTTATTTAAATCGTTAAATAATAAGGTCATCGGTGCATCATCATGATGTCATAAATAATTTAATTTATTTAATGTCTAAAAATTATATAAAAAAATACTATGATGTAGGAAATATTTTTATCTTTCCAATGACTATTTATAGTCAAAAATATAACTTTTATGACCCCATGTAAAAATTGTTTTAGTAAAATATTTCATGTTTGTGTCATTTTTTTACTTTAACATTAAATAAAAAGTTATTTATGTCATTTCCCAACCAAAGTGGCTCCATGGGGTCCCCAAGTTGACCCATGGATTTTATTGGTCGGCCATGACACATCCAATAAGGGTAGGACATGTGTCTAGGTATTTTAATTTTATTATAATATCATTTTTTCCTTAAATTGCACTAATTACCTCTCATCGCGATTAAAAACTTAATAAGTTACTATTCACCAAAAAATTATTTTAATCTCATTGAACCACATTTTACTTCTTAATGCCAACCATGTATGTCTTTTGAAATTAAAAACAAAGAGGTGGTAAAATTTCATTTAAACGAAAAATCAGTTTTTTAAGTACCACTTAGTGGTTTCGCTATTCATCAAAAATTGAAGTTTTTCAGAAAAATACCAAAAATTCACCCTAAGCTATATTTGATATTCTGAATTAAAAAATGAAGTCTATTTTACAAAATTCAAAACATATAATTCACATTAATTAATTTAATAATTAAATCCCTGCTGTCATGACAAATAGCGTGTTTTTTATGAAACAATAAGTATCAAAAGATTGACACTAGTTTAAGTCCGATTTCAAAGTGAAATTAATTCCAATGACGACTATTGGATTAAATGTTAAAAATATATTTTAATTTCACTTTAAAAACAATTCAAAATATAATATAATAATATAAATGAATTAGATTAAAAAGAGGGTTTAAATTAAAATACAGCATTTTACACTATTTATTAAAAAAAATGAACTTTATCGGAAAGATACCAAAAATTTACACAAAGTTAATTTTGAAGTCCCTATTATAAATAAGAGTTTTATTTGGTCCAATAGAATGTATAAGAGTGATCAAAATTATATTTAATGATGGTTCACCATTAAAAGGTTATAAGTTAACCTTTTGTGAAAATTTAGGGTATAAATGCCTAAAATTGAATTATTTCTGTATTTTAAGCCTTTATCTTTTATTGGATAAATTTAAAAACATTTAAAAAACATATATAATCATATTTTAGTTATTTCTATCCATTCCCGCCAGTACAATGGCTACGTGTTAACTAATATTTAAAATAATATTATTTTATTACTAGTGTGCAACGTACGATTTCAAAGAAACTCTTTGTTGCGTATCAGGTACGCTATCGAACATAGAAACCCCTTTAATATTAATAAATCTGAAAATGTATTATTCTTTATTTACCTGGGATGTTACAATAGTCATCCTTGAACTATCCCTTTGAAGCATCCCCATAAAATTATCATCACCTCTTCCTCCATGTATCCCCACTAATACTCTTCCACCTACTATAACAAGGATTATTTCACTATCATTTGGTATATGTATCCTAAACCACTAACTTCTTCCATGTCAATACGAGTCATTAAATGATCCACCGACACTCTACATGAATATCCAAACTCTTGAATAGAATCTATCTATGAATTTATTTGCATAATATCAAAAATTACATTCCATTTCCCTAGGGAATAAGTGACATAGAATTCATAGAACTATAATAACTTCATTCACCTAAATGGATATCAATTAAAATATCAATGAGAGAAGATATACCTTGATATATAATGATATATAAAGAACATAAAAAGTTCATCAATTATATATTACAACAATATATTTATAAAAAACACTAACAGTTTAAACATGATATCAGGGGTGGCTTAGTTACACCTATAAATATATAAATTATTGGATTCATATTAAATCACCCCCATCTACTAAATAAAGACACAACCTAAATATAATTCATTAAAATAATAAAAAATCATGAAAATAACTCCTCCACATGGAAGCTGAACAATATTATAACTAATAAACATCTCATTAATTTTGTATGAAACTAGATGATATTGATGATTCTATAAGAATTCATGATCATTTATGGTAAATGTTGTTAATCATGCAGAAATTTGGTACCAATTGGACACAAACTACAAACAATACCCTATAAGACCAATGAAACTGTAAACCTCCAAAATATTCTTTGGTTCATCCCAAGAAACAACAACATTGATCTTCAAGTGATCAACCACCACTCCCTACTAAGACACCACATGCCCATGAAAGTGAACATCTTGCATTTAAAACATTCACTTGGGAAACATCGCATATATTTTATATTTTTGAACAAATTTTATTATAGCGCTAATATTCTCAAAATGATCAATATATAAAATTGAGCATAAGATTATTTCATTGATGGAAAAACCCAAAAAATGTTTCAAGAACTCAAGGAACATGGATTCCATTAGTCCCATGATTTTTTAGTGTTTTTGAAATTAAAAAGCACAACTATGAACTCTATATACCCATAACTACATCTCATTATCATCTTTTTGATATTATCTTTCTTTACCCTCATCCAATGTTACCTAACACATATATTTAACTTTAATAACCATCCATCTCCATTCAATTGATTGAAAAAAAATCATCTCTCATCAAAATGGACAAATATTTCATTATTCTCATCTGATTAAATTTCTGGTAGTCTAAGGACGATGTCATACAACCATAAACCTTCTCAGAATACAATACTAGATTGCCCTGTAATGAAACACTTCAATGGATGAAACCCTTATGTATCATATCATTGAATTGAATATTAATCTCACAAACCTCAAAAGAATACATAACTATAAAAACTGAATTATGCTAAGAAAAATTTAATGGAAGATAATATATCAGTGGTTAAAAATCAGTATTTCTGAAATATATTATGTTTTTTATATTAATCTAAGTTAAATTTTTTACCAATTGATATATCTATTAATAATAACCATTTAATACAAATAATTATTTTTCCAATAGTTAAATCTATTACATTTTTATACAAATAACAATATTATTTTACAAGTACATGAATCTATTATTAATTACCATCATTACCAAAAAATCATAGAATGGTACAAAAATATGTTACAAAACCCATTTAATTAAAAACATTATGATTAACCTTGTAATAAATATAAAGTTTTATTAAAAATTTATAAATCAATGAAAATATTTAATTTATCATTCTGTGTATTTTGTTAAAATTTCATGTTAGAGAATGTAATGTAATGTTTAATGTTTAATTTTTTAAATAAAAAAACCAATATCCATAAATTGAATAATTCAAATATATAAATTTAAAAAATAAAACAAAATCAAAATAAATCAAGTAATATTATGTTATTAATAATTATATTTTCATTTTAAAATTTTATTAATTTAAAATTTGTAGAATAAAAATTCAATAGATATTTTATTTTTTTATTTTAATTTAAATTAAAACATTTAAATTTAATTTTCATCGACATATAAACTACTAAAACCCTTCTATTTTTACATAGATTCTCTATAAACCATTGATCTACATTCATGATAAATTCACTAGTATATCGTGATTTCTAACAACCTCACGAATCTTATAGCCTATCCTAGAATTTATGTATACTAAATCATGCAACTAAGGATCTATAGAGAAATATTCCTCTTTATCAATTTTATTTAATTTATATTTGTTCAATATTTACATTGAAACCATTGACAATTTTATATCTCTAGGAAAGGTTATCTTCATGGGGTTATAATGGATATGAATTACATCAATATATATATATATATCATATGTTTCCAAGACTTTTTTAGGGTTCAATCGTCTACATTGACAGGGGCCTCTCTTTATCCTCTTATTCCCATATCCCATCTCGATAGAGTTGCTCATTGGTTTGGTTTCCTCTATTTTTACTTTGTATTCCTCTTTTTGGTTGTATTCCATGGTCATTCCTCAAGTTTTTTCTTTTTATTTCTATTTCCCACATTATTTATTACTTTTTTCACACTCTATACTGGTTCACAATACAATAATGTAAATTCTTATCTTGTGTTTTATATTTTGAGGATCTCAATCATGGAAGGAATTTTTAGTTTGATGTTAAACCAAATCCTAGTTTGGATGACATGGAATGTTCTTTTTAGGGAACTATTAGCCCTTAGTGGTAGTGACCTACCTATGGGTCCATGTGATGTCAATTTCGATGACTGGAACCCTTCAATGCATCAATGGTGGTGGTGTGACTTGGTGTTGGTTTGATGCAGTGGGATATGGAGGTATCTTGAAGCTTATGTGTTGTTGGGTTCATTCCATCATCTTTTTTTTTGTGTTTGTTTAATGTGGATGGATTTTCATTACTTTTAAATGATTGGATTCCCATGTAGGCATTTGTCTTGGTGTCCTTTTAAGTTGTTATAAAATCTATATGCTTCATAATTTTTTAGTGACAGGTGTAACACCATACGAGTTTCCAGATAAAGTTAAATCTATCTAATTTAGGATTTAATTGAGTATCCTTTGACTTTATCATTCTTTATTTATTCCTCAATGTATCTTAATGATATTTATTATCTATATTTTGGTTATGACATGTGATGTTTAATAATACTGGGACTCGAATTCGAATTTGTACTATACTAATCCATATTTCACACATATCCATGAGATTAGGCAATGTTTTATCCCATATATATAGTGTATCTATGTTATTGGTTCTTCCATATTATATACTTGCATCTTGAATTTGTTTTCCCTATATCTTTTACTTTTTATCTACGCTGATTTCACCAAATCGTACATCGTGATTATACAATTTATATATACATAACATATATATTCCACATTTTACATACATGGAACAAAAATTAAATATGTTTTTTATATGTATAGTCATATAATATGAAGTTATATAAATAAATTTATACATGTGTGTGTTTTGAATATATGTATACAAAAATAAAATATATTTTCCATTTTTATACTCACATATCCTAATAAAATATATGTTATGTGTGTATATATGTTAAGTATATATGATCAATATTTAAAAAACATATATATGTTCTATAATTTCTATAAGTTCCATTTATAACAGCGTCATAATTTAAATGAACATTATGTTTGATAGCGTATACAACATGAAAAACTAGGTTTAAACGAACAACGATGAATTGATAAAATATTATTATATTAACATGAAATTTATAACCATTCCATTAAGTTTGGAAATATTAACAGGAATAACCATGTTTTTAAATTTAATATAAATGATAAATAATATATATTTATTAATAAGTACATAATCTTGGTAATGTCTTTATAATCATTGAAAATACTATTTTCTCCTAAAATGATTTTTATTGTTTTATTTTTATTAAAGAAAATAATTTATTTTCTACTACTGTTATAAAAATTACATTGCAAAATTAAATTAAAATTTTCAAAAAAAATATCTATAAAATTTTAGGATACTTTTTTTATTTTTCTGAAATGAATACTTTTTAATAAATAGTGAAAATATTGGTTTTTATTGAAAACCTCATTTTCTTATAAAGGATTTACAAATTTATATTTTTTTAAATGGTTTAAAAGTCAAGTTACATTAATTCTATTACTATTAATTAATATTATTTCATTTGAATTAATTTCAAATTGAATTTTGATATAAAAACTTTAAATACTTGTGAAAATGTTTTCATTTGAAAACCATTTTTTCATCATGTATGTCTGAATAATTTAAAATTAAATTCTATCATTTATAAGAATTTAATTTATAAAAAAGGATTCTATATTTTTAATCATGATAATTAATATTTTATAATAAGTCCAACATAATCTTACGTCTTACTGAATAGTAAAAATTATAAAAAATAATTATCACGATTACGGTTAAAACGGGCTTACTAGGGGGTTAAACTAAACCGATATAGGTTATAATAAAGTAAAAACTTATAGAAACCCCATTTTATGGTGATATATATACCATATATCATATTTTTATAGATAAATATCCATTTTATATAATTTTTTCATTTATAAAACAAGGGTATAACTTTTTATTTTAAAACATTCTAATTGTGTTCTCTCCCCCACTTGAAAATGGGCACTCTGCTATCCTCTACTATTTACATATAAAAATCATTTTGAATTCAAAAATAACTATCCCAATAGATTATGGATTCACTAACCATGTTCTATAGTCAATTATTTATCATAAAAAAATATTGTGTGGAATTATGTATAATTTAAAAATGTAGTCCAAAGAAGAAGTGTCATTCTTAATTGACCATCATTTTTTTATTTCTTGTTGCACCTCATTAATATATTAGTAAATCAGTATGAAAAAATAAAATAATTGTCAACCATATAATAATATTTTATTATGTAAATTTCATAACTTAAAGTTGTGTGATTTTCTATAAAATTGGATACATACCCATCATTTGTGTGTACGGTGGACTACCACCATGCGAACTGATTCATTTTTCCATCATCACATATCGTGTATATTTATCATAAAAAATTAATATATATATATGGGTGATATTAGTTAAATATATATAAATATTTAAAACAAATATATCATATATATTTTTACGTTGTCATTCATGGAAAAATGATAATGATGTTCATGTTTACAGAGAACTACTTCCTAGCAAAGCGATGTGATTCATTTTTTTATTCCCACATCACATGGATGGTATATGTAAGTATATTTAAATAATTAAGATTATATTTATGATATTATGATAATTCATTAATGTTAAAATAATTATCTTTTTTATATCATGATCATTGAAAAATGGAAATGTCACCTATCCATACACACGGCCTACCGTCTCCATCAATATAACAGAATTCATTTTTCAAAACAATAATTCTTGGTTATTTTAAAAAGGAATAATATATGTATTGATATCATAGTTATTTTATGATTATTACTCTATAAATATTGGAATAATAACCCCTTTGGCCAAATTCAATAGACTGATTCCATTTTGAAATTATGAACTAAGCATCTTCAAAATTCATGACATAGACATAACTAATTAAAAAATTAAATGAATAATTAAAATAAATGATGAAAATGGTTTAATTATATGGGATTAAACCTATAAAAGGTTCTTATGTAAAAAAATTATATATTTTTCTTATATGGGTTATAAAAGACATACATGAAAAAGTTCTTCAATTGTTGTAAAATTTTTGTCACAAAACTTCCTTCATTATGAGACATTTTCTTCAAAAAAATATAATCTATTTTAAGTGGTGTATATAATTAACCTTTAAAAAATAGATAATTAATAATTAGTAATTCATTATAATTTATTTAAAAATTTACTTACTTCATTTGGGGTAGTATTGATTCAAAAGTAAACAAGCAGTAAGGGCTATATTTCAATCTCAATTTAATCTGGATTGTTTAGGAATGAATTATGGTTGAAATAAATTATTTTATAATTGTATAATAAAAGTTTTTAACTTTATTATCGTCTATATATTCATTAAAGTTTCAATTAATAGTTCCATTTACATCTGGTTTTCTCTTACGATTATTTAGAAATGCTTTTTAAGAAAAGTTGACTGTATTTCTTCCTTCAAATGAAAATATTTCCCTCAATATAGATATTTTCTAAAACAAATTTCAGGAATTTTTAATAATTCTACAAATTCTTTATTAAATATATTTGGACCATTTTTTGAATTTTTAAAAAATTATTTGAATTTAATCTTCTTTTCATTTCCAAATGATATACTTGTTAACATTATTTTCAAAAGTGTGAATGAGATGTTTTTATTAACTTATAAGAAATTTACTGAATTTTCCAGCTTCATAAACCACTTAATTATTTAAATATTACTTGATATGTTTCCATGGTTTTTTAAGGAAATTTTTTTCTTCAATAATTTTGAAATTATTAAAATTTTAAAGTGTGTTATGAAAGTGAATAGTGTATTTTCCTTTAATAATATTCTGTGTAATCTTTTAAACACATTTTCATGAATTAAGATAACCTTTGATGTTAGGTATTTCTTATAAATAATGTATATATGAATCTCATATATATACCTATATTATTCTATCTTACTTTTGTGGGGAAATTCATGTCTTATGTTCAACTCTCAAATAAATTCAATAGGAAACTTTCTTTCATTTTGATATGAAAGAAGATTATACATCATTTTTCAATCCATGGTAAATTATTATTTGTATGTATTATGATTTTTTATTTTTGTTTGACACAAAAATCATAAAGAAGTTATAATAGGAGAAACCAGATAGCACTCTAATTCATTAGAAAAATCTTCAGTCTCAGGAGAAATCATGTATGGGATTATGGAGTAGAAATAATACATTATATGACATTGTCCACTATGTGATATATTTTGGGATTTTATCCTTGAATCATGTTTATATCTTGTTATATGTTACTTCGAAAATTCATATGTTTTCATTATCTTATCATACTATTTAATTTTTATTATACTTCCATGGGATTACTCATTTTCCATTTATTTTATGATATCATGTTATACCGTTGACTCACATGTTCTATTTCCCTGTCATTATTATTCGATTATTGGTATTTTTAGATCACAATTTTTTTAATGTATTCCCTAGGTTATCCCATGTAGTTTTAGGAGCTCAAAATCATTTAGGATATCAATATGGATAATAAAATAATGATGTTTTATTTTAATCCCACATTAATGTATTTTGATCATGGACTTAAAAGACATTCAGACCCACTATATTTGGTTTGTAATTAATATATGTTTATTTAAAAAAATGTAATAATATATTTAAATGGATTGTGATTCTATAGTTTGTATTATAGAAAGGTATATTATTTTTGAGTTTTATAACTAGAATGATTTATTGAGAACCACAGGTATAAGTATAAGGATAATACTAATTATAAAAAATTATCCTTGAATTTTTGTGAGGTATATTGAGAGTGGTTCCAACAAAATTACATCTTTTTCTAGATACTACAAGTGTATGTGGCTCTAGAATAGTTGTACCAAGGGGTAATAATGTTGAAAAGGGCACATTGAGCTACACTCTATCATCACCAGGTTCATGAAAATGTTCCTTCTATACACCATATCAGAAACTCATGAAGGATATGTTTTATAAATTTACAAACTCTTTAGGAATAGTTATAAGAGACGTGAAAAAAACTTATTTTAGAAAACCTAAAAGAAAACATTACCCTATAAAACCTAGATTTATAACTAGAGACTTATAATTCAGGATATAATTTTCATTTATAAGTTATTACTTCTGGGATTATAATTTTACCCTTATATATGGAAATGGATTATAATTATTTTTTATTTTATAATTTCATGTTAATGGTTGAGAATAGAGGAAATTATTATAACAACCAATGTGATGAGAAATAAAATTATTTCCCAGATAATATGTCTAACCAAATAGAATTAGAAGTTAGAAATCTATAGATAATGAAAAATAAAATATCTCAAATTATGATTAATAATTAGAATATAGTTGAATTTTAAAACACGTAAAAGAATATAAGGGTGATGGATCACATAAGTTCAAGTGATAAAGGTAAAAAATAAAACAAAATTCAATTTTTTAAATGTAAAAAATTTGGGAATATGATCCTTTGAAAAATAATTAAAGGAAATATAATATGATATATGTGTGGAAAGGGAAGGAATAATGTAGTTAATTATAAAAGAAAAATGGCGAGTCTAGTTAACAAGATGCCAGTAAATAAAGGTCAACCAAAGTCACCATTAATAATTGATTTTTTTATATGTAAGTAACTTGGTAATCATATTAGTCAATTATTTATTACATGTTTTAATTCCTAAGATCCGATGTTATGAAAATCTTTTATGTGGAATGATTGAAGAGTTTTTGTGTTGAAACACGAGAATTGTGTTTTTGAGTTGTTTTTATCAATGGTATAATAGCTAAAAAGTCTTATCATAAATGTATGCAATATATTTAAAATAAATATTATTTAAATTATATATACACATTCTTGAGGACAGTAGTAGTTTAGTACATTTGGAAACTTGGGAATGAATTTTCTAATCTGGTGAAATATCTTCAATGTTTCCCAAAAATATCTTATTATTTAGTACTATTCATAAACATTACCAACAAAAAACATTTTCTTCATAACCTTGGGAATGTAATCATATGATAGGGTGATATCAGATGCTTTGTAAGGGTATACAATGGAGATATGTGAGAATAACATGAAAGGAAGGGCATGAGAACACGAGAATAAACATTGAAAACCATATGATGAATATCAAATTTCATAATATTGAGTCGTGAAATATAGATTGGTAGTTCATAGGACATGAATCAATAGAAAATAAAAGAATATAATCCATGAGATAATAGCATTTTCATAATATATATAATTGTTTCGTGCACATAAGAAAAGAAAATATTTTTTTCAAGACTATCTACTAAGGCATTAATAACATGTTTGGATTTATCTAATCACTCATGCGCCTACTTAATTATTTGGATAAAAACCTATGTACCCTATTTTTGGGTACATGGGATAACCTCCCATGTAACCTCTTGTTTGGGGATTTTGATAAACTCTCATATACCCTTTGGCCTCATTAATATTTCCCCATTGCATTAGAGGGAGATATAGTTCCCAACTATCTCATAATGAAAATCATACACATGTGTTAAAAAAGAAAAAAACACTCATTATGTAATAATATATCCATGTAATCAGGTTAATAAAAATTTAATCATATCATATTTTATGATAAATTTCCATGTTTCATAATTATTTCAAAATTGCATCATTTCATCGTAGCATAACCCATGAAAAAAGAAGCGTGGTTCAAAATAATTTTATCATGGTATAACTTGTGGAAGTGAAATGGATTTCATAAAAATATTTTAAAAATAAAACATCTATACAAAGTATAATAATGGTATCATTGGTTAATATATTTAAAAAAAATAAGTTATATCAAATGATGTAATCATACATGGGGAATTATTTTGAATGATCACTTGGAACATTTCGTGAGAATAATTAATTTTCAAGGAAAAATAATTTTAGAAAAAGATAAGACATTTTAAAAATTATTTCCATTTAAAATGACATTATAATTTTTTAAGGGAAGATTTAAATCTTTTAGTGACCATGAAAATGATAAATTTTGTTCATGTCATGCATTTTAAAAATGACAAATCTTTTCACATTTTAGTAAAAGAAAAATGAAAATTGTTTGGAAACTGAAATGAATATTCCTTTCAAAACATTTTTAAAAATTTAAAAAAATGTGTTAAAAAGTATTTAATAAATAATTTATCTAATTTTAAAATAATTTTTCAAAACATTTTTAGAAAATAGTGGTTTTTAAGGAAAAGGGATTTTGACTAAATAGAAAATTTTTCATAAAAACATTATTTTTGAAATAATGAGTACATGATTGGAGAAAAAATGAAGGGAAAACATGCATTCTCATTTCATAACAAAAGAATAAAAAAGTTCATTAGTATCTATATATATTGATCATAATATTCTATCATCATAAACAAAATCATAAAAAAATCATGATAAATGATTATATTCTAACATAAAATATTTACCACTTTGGTAACATTAAAATCAAATACCTATGAAGTAATAACATAAAATTAAAATTCAAAAATATAATGAGGTTAAATATATCCCTTATATTACATGTTAATGGTTCTGCATATACACCTCTCAAAATAAAATAGGTTCATAACATAACATATTCCTCCAAGAAGGCATATTAAGATAAAATTAACTTACCGTTTTGGTAGCTTTTAAACTGTAAAACCCATGAAAGTAAGATCCTAAAATTAATATATAAGTGAAAATTATTTTAGGAGTAATTATTAAAAAATAAATTCATGGGAGTAATATCCAATATAGAAAACAAATAGTGTGTAAATGTGGTATGTGTCTCGCAGAAGTAAAAAGTGGGAATGAAATCCCTTACCGTAAGTCACAAATTCCTTCATATTCTTTCCAAACTTTTGAATAATAAATATAATTTTATTCTAACTATATTAAATAACTATAATTATATATATAAAACCATGTATAATTTACTTAATTACTTTTTTACCAATTTATTAACAATTCCATGTCAATGTCATGTTTCAAGTATTAACCGTTTTGTTATTCATCTATGCCATGATTTTTTATTTTTCATCTTCATAATAGGATCACATTTAAATCACCTATATAATAAAAATCATAGAATAATTATCATATCTAAAATAAAATATAATTTTTTATCTAATCATTAAATGTGGTTTTTTTATATGAAAATCCTTATGATCATGGGAATGGAAGGTTATACGTACGCATGAGTAACGTTTCAATTTTTCAAATATCATTATGAAATGGGGGTATGTAATTTATTATTTTTATATAATGATAATAATAACATAAATACTATATTATTGAATTAATTATACTTATAAATATCATCCATGAGGCGAGGTGGTAAAAAGAGAGTCACATCACTTCATGAAGGCGGTCGTCCACACGTAAAAAAATGACGTCATCATCTTTTAGTGAGTGAAAATATAAGAAATAAAATGATATATTATATTATCATTATAAGCCCCTGGCCATAAACATTACAATATCTTGAAATAGGTGAATAATTCACATTGAGGATATTTTTAGGTTTAGAGATTTGGATAAATAGCTTATAACTTATACATAACTTCTGGAATATTACTAGTACATTTGTTCTACTCACTATCAATTTTTTTCCATAAAACAAAAAATCTTTAAAAATAGACATGTTTATTTCCATGACATAATCAACATGAATTTTCCATGATCCCATAATTGGCCCTATTCTTCTTTATGTCCTGTGAAAAACCTTTCAAAACTTGGGATGAGCATAAAAAGCTCACTAAGGGATACATGAAAAAAAACTATTATTCTTAGGATAACATGAAAACCAGGAATACCTTATCATAATGTAATACTTTTCACCTTTAAGAATTAGTAAATATTCCTCACTAAATATAATCTCATTACTTACCGTTTTTGTAACCAGAAGACTACCATAAATCCCATAAAAACAAACATATATCATATAAAGGTTACTTGGGACATAAACACACTAAAATGGAATAACCATATGGTTAACTTCCACACACATCACTAAATAGAATAGCCATATGTCCAACTTCCAAACCCAGTGAATTAGAGGTAATAACATAACAACCCATCGCTAGTTTATCATAAAACCACCCCTCATTTGGATTATCACGCAAACACCCATCATTGGTTTACATGTAACCGTACCGTCTAATGTCCAAGTACCATTATATAATCATAACACATAAAATATTGAAAATTTCAACATTTCACTAAAAAATCATTTGGAATCATAAGAAATCATTTCAATATATTGAAATATGCAATAAATTTGAAATATCATTTTCAATACCAAAACACCCATAATCGGAATAAGGGATTTTTTTCCTTTTAAAAACATTAAGGATTATAGAGGAAGTCAAATAACATCTATAGTAGAAGAGAGGTTTTTATCACCGCATATAATAAAAACATAACTTTTTTCATTTAGTAAAACACTTCATAGAAAAATATTACCCTTAAATTAAAGTAAAATTAAAAGGGGTTTATTATACACCATGTGAAATAAAGATGGTTATATTAAAATATGCCTTAGTGGAAGGAGATTGAGATGAAGTCGCATATGAAAATTCGGCAGCTTAACAGCGTCACTTTAAAATTCAGAAAATGAGGTGATGGGAGAGAAAAGTGTCTATCATTACTTTTACATAAAATGTAATACAATAAGGATATATAATAACATATTCAAAACATAAAAAAATGTAAATTAAAAGGCATAACATAAAAGAACTCTTGGACTGAAAGAGGGGGGGGGGGAATGATTCCTTACCATGAGTCTGAATCATCATATATGTTCCTTTTTCTTACTGAATAATAAACTTCAGACATTTTCTAATTTTTTAAGAAACTTTTTAATGTTTATTATTCCTTTTATATCACTTAAAACCTTTCTATAACAATAATGTAATTATTTATGTTCATATCGGTCATTTTGTCGATGTTCAGTAGTTAAGTCAAAAATAAACTTGTTATAATAAAAAATTGTCCATTTGGCCAAAAGTACATAATCTCCAGAATGTGATGCATGACTTAGATATCATATATATAATATATATCAACTATATATGTTTTTAGAATAGTCCATAGCATTTGGATATAATAAATGAGATGCACCATTCATGGAGATGGTAAGTCGTACATACGCATGTACGCTAATTTCATTTTATTCATATTTAATGGAATGAAAAATAATGATAAATAGGTATGATAGAATTATAGTGTAATATATATGTTATATATGTTACATAAGTTCATTAATTCCATCCTTTTTATGTTCCAGGGATCGCATGAACGAATCATATCACTTTGAGAGGGCGATAGTCCGCACTTCCTCAAATGAAATTATCATATTTATACAACAAGAAAAGAAAAATGGTATAATATAAATGAAAATAAAAAAATAATATAGATAAAATAAATATCATATATATCATATATAATTACAGAATCATTATATTGGCCACCAATAGAGGTGGTTGGGGAAAATTGGACAATCACCATTTTGTGAGGCAGTAGTTCATCGTACACAGAAACTGTATGTTCATATCCATTAGATGGAGGTGTGTGTATGTGTAGTTCGAATACATCTCATAATAACATATTATATATTTAGGATACTTATTTTATGTAATCAAAGAAAAAGAAGATTATAGGGAGTTCATAAGGAAAAATAATGGAAACGAACTTGAGAGAAGACATTACCCCAAATTGGGTAACTTCTTTTGATTTAAACCAAAGGGCTTTATTGAATTACCTTATGCCTAGGGAAAGGATTCTAGGAGGAAGGGAGGACTATTGTGAGATAATTGGAGTAGGTTTGGGTGAGAAAATGGGTTTTAGAGGTGTGAGTAGTGGGTTAGTGGTGGTGCCTTTTTATAAGAGGGAGGCGAGGCACTTTAGGAATGTCTTGAAATATTATTTTATTATTCATTATTTTTGAATTATAATAACACCAAAGTAATATTATTTCTATGTTCAGATGAGTATGGGTCAAAATATTATCATAAAATGGGTTTTACACAAGTTTAGGTCATAATATTAACCTTATATTTTATCTTTAACCATTAGATAAAGATATTAATGCTTGACATTTCTTCTTTTAATTTCATAATATATGGTTACTATAGTAAATATAAAATGCCCAGAGACCCAAAAATGGATCATTAATGAAAATTTTAAAATCATATATGTCATTTTGATGAATATTATATTTTTAGGACTATTATATCATTTAATAAAATATTAATTCATTTAAAAACTCATTTGTGTCAATTTTTATACTATTCATATCATGACATTTTGAAAATCCATAAGAACATGATTCATTAAAAAAAATCCTTAATTTCAAGATAAAAAGGCATATTCATCCATAAAATTTGTTTATAGAATAAAAGGATTTAAAATAAATGTATCTTAATATTTATAATCTAATTTATTTAAATCTTTCATTAATAATGTAATCACTACATCACCATTGGGTCATAAATAAATTTATTTATATGATGTATAAAAATTATAAATAAAATACCATGATGTCAGAAATATTCTTATCTTTCTAATTACTTTTTATAGTTGATGAGAAAACTTATATAACCCCGTATAAAAATAGTTTTAGTAAAAGATCAATGTTTAGGTTATAATTTCCATAACATTAAATTAAACGTATATAAATGTCATTTTAACACAAAAGTGGCTCCATGGGGGGCCTAAAGTAGAACCAAGGATTATCATGGTTAGACATATCTAATATAATTTAAATTTGAAATTAATTTCAATGAAAAACATTGAATTAAATGGGAAAAAAATAATCCAATTACACTTTAAATGAAATTAAAATTACAATCTAACTATATAAATAAATTAGCACTAGTTAGAAAAATGTTTACCGTGCTGGAATTTTTACTTCAGTTTTATATAACAGATGTAGAAAGCTGTAAAAATTGGTTTATCACGTCAGATATATTTTAACGGATGTGATAAACATATAGAATTGATTTATCAAATCGTTTATTATATAATAGATGTGGTAAATCAAATATGGGTGATTTGTCACATCAGTTATTTTATAACTGACGTGATAATCCAAATATCGGTGATTTATCATGTTAGTTATAAAATAACCAACATTATAAATCAAATATACATGATTTATCATGTCAATTATAAAATAATGGACATTATAAACATAAAGAACAGTTTATCATGTTGGTTATTTAATAACCAACGTGATAAACATTAAAATACAGTTTATCACATCGGATATTTTATATCTGATGTGATAAATATTTTAAATGATTTATCGGACCACGAATTTTGTCGTTCTATTTTATTCGATCAAGAAACATGCGACTGATCACTCTCGCGTGGAAAACCTAAAAACTATTCTTCAATATCGTGCCCTCCAACCTCATTTTTTCAATATCATTCATCATCTTTATTATCACCGGATATATTAGGTCGAATCACAACACTCAAGTAAGCCACACACTCCTTGGTTTCATTCAGAATTTTTCATGATGCCCTAAATTTATACTTTGAGATATTATTCTTCTATTATTGTTCTTCCTATCTTGGTAAGGGTCATAGTGGTCTTTTATACCATGCTACATTTTTTTCTTTCTAAATAAACCATGGGAGTGATATCTTGCGTGTTATACAATTTTTTTCTACAATGTGTGTTATATCATGTGTGTGTGCATGTACATCCACGTGTGTGCCACCATGAAATCATTATTGTGCAAGTTCTTTCCTAAAACCTTCCAACCATGGATGTTCTTAAATACAATTTTTTACCATCAATAATTTTATCATTCTTTAATTGTTAATTTTGGTAAGATATTCAAATTAAAATTCCTTTTATTTTAAATATTTTAATTTTCCTCATATGATAAAACTCCTCATTATGTGTTTGATTATAAACTAACATACACAACCATTTTCTTTAAAAATAATCTTTTTTGGACACAATAGATATAAGGGTGAATATATTCATCATATTAAACTATGTAATCCTCACTTTTTATCCCTAGTGTTAGGTCCACTAGGCTGAATACCCTTAGAGGGGGGGGGGTGAATCAGGGTATGACTAATTAAAAATTAAAGCCCGTTCTGATCTTGTTTCGCTGTTAAACAAAACAATCGTATCTCTCTTTCCTGCTGCATAATATAAACAGAAAGTAAAGCAAGCACAGGACCCAGCAATTTTACTTGGTTCACCGCTAAGGGCTACGTCCAAGGAGCATACGCCGACAGGTTGCCAGTCATACCAAGTCCACTAAACATCACTAGTTGTGGATTACAATGTTCGGGCTAGATCACTTCTATGCCCAGGCTCACTGCCTATACAATGTTTAGGGTCAGCTCACTGCTTTCCCAAGGGTCACTCCCTGTTTCTCTCTCTCTGGCTCACTGCCAGTGGAGAGGATCACCTTCTTCCTCTTCCTAATCTCACTGCTCTTGGAAGGGATTCACTCACAGTTTATAGACATGTAGGTCTCTTAATGTGCATGAATACATGCATCCTTAAGTGTTGATGGATGCTCTGTTATAGTCCAACTTTCATTCACTGATGAATACCACTTTGCCTCTGAATACTGGGCAATTTCTTTGGAAATACCTTCGCAAAGCACCCTACTTCGCGAATCTCCCAATTTCGTGAAGCTCAACAAGCCTTCGCGAAGCTCCTGCCTTTTCATGAAGCTCACTCACGAAGCTCACTCGCGAAGCTCTCTCGCGATGCTCAAGCCGTCGCAAAGCAACGAACCTAGCGAAGCTAAGTAAGCCAACGCGGAGCTCGCAGGTTTCACGGAGCTACAATAGCCGCCGCGAAGCACCTCTTTCACGAAGCACACTGGCTCCGCGAACCACCTTTGCAAATCGAGAGCAAAGTATTTTCTCTGAAAATTCTCTCTTCTTCGCTCAAAGGGGTCGGCCTCTATTTATAGGCGATTCCACCGACCCTCATCCCTTCCACGTGAAGTCAATGCCACATCATCTCAAATCGCGAAGCTCCAAAGTTTCAGCCGGAATTCTGTCCAAATCGCAAAGCACCACGTAAATTTTCCGTTCGTGGAGCTTGATGTAGTCGCGAAGAATCACCGTCAACTTACCTTCGTGGCTCGCGCCTTCGCCGCGAAGCTCCCTCGCGAAGCTCAACCTTCCTTCGCGCCTTCTCCGCGAAGCTCTCTCGTGAAGCTCAACATTCCTTCGCGCCTTCTCCGTGAAGCTCTCTCGCAAATCCCTTCTCCGCCACGATGCGCTTCAGCCTCTGCCATTCGCGAAGCTTGACGTAATCGCAAAGCATCACCGCCTCCATTCTTCTGGTCTTCGCGATTTCCAAACCATGCATCCTATCTTCGCGAAATTAATGCTTTTGCCATATTAAAATATGCTCTTCATGGAAATCCTATTTTCGCGATGCTCACCAAACTCCAAATTTTGGACCCCATAAATTTGGAAAACACTGGAAAACGGCGCCACCTTGTACTGCTCTTTTGTACTGCCTCCAAATCGTCCTTTCCTTTGCCATTATTCTTTCTCAACATGGAATGTCAAAAACTTCTCGGTAACTCGACAATTCTCCATGGAAACCTTCTTTGTCAACAAACACAACCAACCCAAAAATACTTCAATGTTTCCTTGAG
Source organism: Viscum album (assembly GCA_963277665.1). Lineage (NCBI taxonomy): Eukaryota > Viridiplantae > Streptophyta > Magnoliopsida > Santalales > Viscaceae > Viscum > Viscum album. The sequence goes on from OY728135.1 coordinate 811,854,561, forward strand.
GGATTTTTGCCCAACAATCTCCCCCTTTGGGTTTGTTGACAACTCTTCACAACTCTGCTCAGGATGATTTTCTGCACTTTGATACCTCACTGAGTCTTCTTCCAGCCACAACCACCATTCGCCTCTTGCAATTCTGATAGCGTTCAAGGATTCAGTTAACACATACTCTAAGCCCACATGAGCAATGCTCGGCGTGGGAAACAAGAGTAGTATGAAAAGTTCACCAATGAATCACTTCATGTCAACCACAATTGTCGATTCCACCCTGATACCAATTTTTAAATTGATACCAATTTTTGAACCACATTGATACCAATTGGTGATAGCTGGACACCGTCTCACACCATTCCAACACCACTGTTCTGCTTTTATCACGATCCTTAGCTCTCGTGATTTCGATGCTTTGATCGATCATTTCTAGCATCGTCAGATTTGAAAATTCTCTCCCCCTTTCTCATTGATCCCCCTTTCTGGCTGCTCCACCGGTCAGCTTCTCCCCGTATCAATTATGATTTCTCAAATCTCCGCACTATGTCCCCCTTGAACAATCACAATTTTCTCCCCCATTAACAAACACTTTTCTCCCCCTTTGTCAACGAACCCAAAGGTCACTCCTTTGTAGTCTATAACATAGTATAGAACACATATCAGCACATTAGAGAAAAACACACCATACCTCGGGGAGAGGGGAGGGGTCCCACATCCAAACTATTTCAAGTGCGGGGAATCGAATGAACTCCCAGAGCTAGTCGATGACTCTCAAAAGCTTCCTTGGGTAAGGCCTTTGTCAGAATGTCTGCAACCTGTAGCTCTGTAGGCACGTACTCCAACTTCACGATTCCCTGCTCAACTTTCTCCTTGATAAAATGATACTTTATCTCAATGTGCTTTGTCCTTGAGTGATGGACGAGATTTTTGCTGAGATTTATAGCACTTGAGTTGTCGCACTGGATTCTGATCGGAGACTTCACTTCAACTCCCATATCTTCAAGCTGCTGCTTCATCCACAATAACTGTGTGCAGGCTTGAGTGGCCGCAATATACTCATCTTCTGCGGTGCTCAATGAAATGCAATCTTGCTTCTTGCTTAGCCAAGAAATACACAATCCACCAAGATTGAATGCACCACCTGACGTTGATTTTCTATCATCCGCTGAACCGGCCCAGTCTGCATCAGTGTACCCCAATAACTCTGTCTGAGATTTGTCATTGTATGTCAAGCCGAAGTCCACCGTTCCCTTAATATACCGAAGTATTCTTTTCACTGCGAGCATGTGACTTTCCTTGGGATTACTCTGATATCTCACTGCTTGGAATGTGGTGAAAACAATATCAGGCCTTGTTGCGGTTAAGTACAACAGACTTCCAATGATTTGCCTGTATTTTGTGATATTAACTGCCTTGCCATCCTCATCTTTTGATAATTTCATCAAGGTAGCCACCAGAGTCTTCATCTCCTTGGAATTTTCCATTCCAAACCTGCTCAGGACCTCCTTGGCATATTTAGATTGAGAAATGAATGTTCCATTCCTTCTTTGGGTTACCTGTAGACCAAGGAAAAATGTTAGCTCTCCAATAATTGACATTTCAAACTCATTTTTCATTAATTCGGAAAACTGTCTGCACTGAGCTTCATCTGATCCGCCAAATATTATGTCATTGACATAAACCAACACCATCATCCTTTGATTACTGTCATTACTGAAATAGAGATTGTAATCAACTCCTCCACACTGAAAACCAAGCTTCTTCAAGTACTGATCAAGCCTTGAGTACCATGCCCTTGGTTCTTGTTTCAGCCCATACAATGCCTTCTTCAGCCTACAAAATTTGTTCTCATCCTCATGAATGAGAAAACCATCTGGCTGCTCAATATACACCTCCTCTTCCAGAACACCATTCAAGAATGCAGATTTGAAATCCATCTGGAACACTTTGAACTTCCTTTGCACTGCGATGGCTAGGAATAATCTTATTGTCTCCAGCCTTGCAACCGGTGCAAATTTCTCATCAACATCGATTCCCTCGATCTGGGAGTACCCCTTGCACACTATACGTTCTTTGTTCCGAATCACGGTGCCATATTCATTCATCTTATTGAGATAGACCCATTTAGTTCCAATGGAATTCTTGTCTACTGGCCTCGAAACAATCTCCCATGTCTGGTTCTTCTCAATTTGATCAAGCTCTTAATTCAAAGCCTGAACCCAGTTTTCATCTTCTGCTGCATCGGAAAAACATTTTGGCTCCACCTGATATAAAAACGATGTTTGCTGTAATGATTTCATTCTTCGAGTCTGAACTGGAGCTGTCTGATCACCAATGATATTTTGCCTATCAATGTCAACTTGATTCTTTGGCTTCTTTACAGATACAGACTTGACAATTTCTTGTTCATCATTAGTATCTTCTTCTGAGTCGGCCTCTGCCACTTCTATTGCCCCTGTGTTGCTTACCTCATCATCACTTTCATCCAGAAACTGTTCACTGTGTCGTTGAGCAGTCTGTTCATTTTCGACTATAGTGACATCATTGCTCTCAACAATTTTTCCCAGCCTCTTGTTGAAGCATTTATATGATTTGTTTTTCCATGAATATCCAAGGAATATCCCTTCATCTCCTCATGCCTAAAACTTCCTATGATGTTCTTTGTTGAGAATGAAACACTTACTTCCAAAGATTCGAAAGTATTTCAACGTTGTCTTCTTTCCAAACCACAATTCATACGGAGTCTTCCCTTTCTTCGGACATAACAGGGACCTGTTTGAAACATAGACCGATGTCAAAACTTCTTCCTTCCAAAATTTCTCTGGTAGGTCCTTATCAAAAAGAATTGTTCTGGCCATGTTGTTGATGATCCGATTTCTCCTTTCAACCACTCCATTCTGTTGGGGAGTTCTTACTGATGAAACTTGATGCCTTATCCCATGTTTCTCGAGATAGTTTTCAACCTGACTGTTTGTAAATTCTGTACCGTTATCAGTACGAAACTTCAGAATTTTCTACCCAAGCATCTTTTTGGATTCCCTCCTGTACTGCTTTATGCAACTGAACACCTCTGTCTTATGGGTAATGATGAATACCCAGGCCATTCTGCTGTATTCATCAATGAAAATAACATTGTACCTTTTCCCATCTATAGCTCGTGGTGAGATAGGTCCACATACATCAGCATGCACCAATTCGAGCACTCGAGTTGCTTTTTGTTCCTTTGGCCTGTATGTTTTCCTGATTATCTTCCCTTGTTGACAAGAATCACATGTATGAGTGCGATCACGTGATAGTTTGGGAAGGTCTCTAGCAGCATCACACCTTACCAGATCTTCCATAGATGGTTGACATAGATGACCAAGTTGCTTATTCCACAGCTGATTTTCTTCTTCTCTGGATAAAAGGCATGAATCTTCTTCCCCACCTACCAGGTAAAGATTCCCCTTTGTTCGTTTTCCCTAAAGAATGACCATTCCATATTTTCCTTTAACAATACCCATCTTTTTGGTAAATAGGATAGAGTGCCCAGAGTCACATAGTTGACTGACGCTAAGAAAATTATGACTGAGACCCTCTACCACCAAGACATCAGCATGTCTCATTTCTTTGCCCCCAAACATGGCTTTTCCTGAGCCAACAATCTTCAGGCCTTCATCATTTCCAAACTTGACAACTCCTTCTTTGTCATATTTTATGCTTGTAACCAGATCCTTATTACCCGTCATGTGGGATGTGCAACCACTGTCAAGGATCCAAACACCAGAACGATCTGATGCTTTGAGGGCAATTTCAGCAACTACGACCTTCTCAGTTTTCTTATTCCTGGTCCATACTTTTTCTTTCATACTCGGCATGGAATGAGGCTTCTGTTCTTTCTCAGAGTATGATGGACCAGCTTCATCTTGCAAAACTGCAAATCTATTCTGAACTTTTAACTCACTTGTCGGTTTACTGATCTGCTACTTGCGAACATTTTGATTCTGCTTTGGCACATTTTTCTGAATGGTCGGAGTGCAGTACCTAGCCATGTGTCCAAATCCTCCGCACCAAAAACAGTTTCCTTCAAAAAAAGTTCTGGAAAACCGTTCTCTTTTTTGCTGCCATCTCTGTTCTTGTTCCCTTCGATATCTTTTGGCTATGGAACACACATACTGTGAATGTTTCATCTTTCCACAACAATAACACCTGATATAAGGTGCATTCTTTCGTGTTACTTCAGCACTACGTGTTTCCCCTTTGGATCTCTGAGTATTCTGATTCTGCTTTGTTCTCAAATCCACTTTCAATCTCGTGACAGGTGCTTGCGGTCTAACTTCAACTACCACAGATTTTTGTTTCTGATTAAGCCATGAATCAGCCTTAACATATGAGTTCAATTGCTGCTTCTTTCCTGCAGAACTACTAGGCTCTTCTTTCCTCTTTTCAGTCTTCCTAACGACCTGATTTCCCAAGAATGTGTTGGGATTCAAAGTTTTTTCCTAGTATTTAACTTTTCTCCGCAGACCGACAACTTCATCTTCAAGCTCTTCAATACGCTTTACGTGATCTTTCACTTTTCGACTCAAGCAATCGATCTCCCTTTTCTTCTCTTCAGTCTTGAGCTTATGCTCATCATCCTTTTCTGTGCACTCTGGCCTGGAAGACATAAGATTTCAAATTTCTTTCTCAAGCTCAGACTTCTCTTCTTCTTGTTGTTGCATGTAGAGTTTGGCATCACGTACTATCTTGTTGGATTTCTTTGTTTTTGCTCGCCAAACATCTATCTCTTCAAGAGCTGCTTCTAATTCAGCTTCCATGTCAACTCTCCCTTCAATTTCTTCTTCTTCTTCATCAGTTTCGGTTTTTTTCTTTTCTAGAGCACTACTGGAAACAGCCACCATCGCATTTTGACCACGATCTTTGCAGTTTTATATCTCTTCAACTTGTTCACCCTCAGACTCAGCTGAACTGTCAATTTCTTGGGAAAGAATATTCTTCTTCTTAAATAAATTTCTCTTGAACTGCTTCTTCCCTTTCACATAGGCTGAAGATTTTTTCATGGGAATCTCAACTTCATCTTCATCGCTTTCTTCTTGAAACTTTTTGGGGCATCTTGCAGCAAGATGACCAACCTTTCCGCATCAGAATCATGCTAGTGGAAGTTTCCCTTTAAACTATCCTTTTCCTCTTTGCAGATTTGAAGAAAGGAACGACATCACCTCATCTGACTCTTCTTCCTCCTGCGAATCTTCAATAGTGAGCCTCTTCATGGCCTTAAATGCCACCTCTTTGGATTTCCCCTTTTCCACAGCATCGTTGTCATCATTTCTCATTTCATATGAAACAAGAGTGCTGTGTAGGTTATCCAATGCTAACTCTTTCGGATCTTTATCTTCCAACACAGAAACATTCGGATTGAACCGAGGTGGAAGCTTTCTCAAAATACGCTTTACGATTTTAATGTCTTCGATAATTTCTCCAAGACCCCGATTGTCTTCTACCACAGCATTTACCCTGTCAATGAATGCATCAACAGACTCATTCGGGTTCATTCTGATATCTTCATACTTCTTCCACAACACTTACAGCTTTGCCTCTCTGACTTTTGTATCCCCTTCATAAATATTCAAAAGCTTTTCCCACATGTCATGTGACGTTTTTCATGACATCACCTTTGTATAAATGGGATTAGAGAGGGCTCCCCCTAAGGCGTTGATTGCTTTGGAATCAGCATCCAACTCTTTGTGCTCAGCTTCTGATAATGCACCACTAGTAATATCAGCTGTGATACCATGCATAGCTGCTGAAAACACATCCATTCCCAAAGATCGGAAATAGTGTTGCATTCGATTCTTCCATATCTGAATATTACATCCGTCGAAGATTAGAATCCCTCTATGATTAGTGACCTCCATTGAGAGAAGACCAACTGTCAACCTTTCCCTCTGATACCACTTGTTAGGTCCACTAGGATGAATATCGTGAGAGGGGGGGGGGTGAATCAGGGTATGCCTAATTAAAAATTAAAGCCCGTTCTGATCTTGTTTCGCTGTAAAGAAAAACACTCTTCTCTCTCTTTCCTGCTGCAAAATATAAATAGAAAGTAAAGGAAGCACAGGACATAGTAATTTTACTTGGTTCACCGCTAAGGGCTACGTCCAAGGAGCATACGCCGACAGGTTTCCGGTCGTACCAAGTCCACTAAACTTCACTAGCTGTGGATTACAATGTTCGGTCTAGATCACTTCTATGCCCAGGCTCACTGCCTATACAATGTTTAGGGTCATCTCACTGCTTTCCCAAGGGTCACTCTCTGTTTCTCTCTCTCTGGATCACTACCGGTGGAGAGGATCACCTTCTTCCTCTTCCTAAGCTCACTGCTCTTGGAAGGGATTCACTCACAGTTTATAGACCTGTAGGTCTCTTCATTTTCATGAATACATGCATCCTTAAGTGTTGATGGATGCTCTATTATAGTCCAACTTTAATCCACTGATGATTACCACTTTGCCTCTGAAGATTGCGCAATTTCTTTGGAAATACCTTCGCAAAGCACCCTACTTCGCGAAGCTCCCAATTTCGCGAAGCACAACAAGCCTTCACGAAGCTCCTGCCTTTTCACGAAGCTCACTCACGAAGCTCACTCGCGAAGATCTCTCGCGATGCTCAAGCCGTCACAAAGCAACGACCCTCGCGAAGCTACGAAAGCCAACGTGGAGCTCGCAGGTTTCGCGGAGCTACAATAGCCACCGCGAAGCTCCTCTTTCGCGAAGCACACTGGCTCCGCGAACCACCTTCGCAAATCGAGAGAAAAGTATTTTCTCTAAAAATTCTCTCTTCTTCACTCGAAGGGGTCGGCCTATATTTATAGGAGATTCCACCGACCCTCGTCCCTTCCACGTGAAGTCAACGCCACCTCATCTCAAATCGCGAAGCTCCAATGTTTCAGCCAGAATTCTGTCCAAATCGCGAAGCACCACGGAAATTTTCCGTTCGCGGAGCTTGACGTAGTCGCAAAGAATCACCGTCAACTTACCTTCACGGCTCGCGCCTTTGCCGCAAAGCTCCCTCGCGAAGCTCAACATTCCTTCGCGCCTTCGCCGTGAAGCTCTCTCACAAAGCCCTTCTCCACCGCGATGCGCTTCAGCCTCTACCATTCGCAGAGCTTGACGTAATCGCGAAGCATCACCGCCTCCATTCTTCTGGTCTTCGCGATTTCCAAACCATTCATCCTATCTTCGCGAAATTCATTCCTTTTCCATATTAAAATATTCTCTTCATGGAAATCCTATTTTCGCGATGCTCACCAAACTCCATATTTTGGAACCCAAAAATTTGCAAACACTGGAAAACAGCGCCACCTTGTACTGCTCTTTTGTACCGCCTCCAAATCGTCATTTCCTTTGCCATCGTTCTTTGTCAACATTGAATGTCAACAACTTCTCGGGAACTTGACAATTCTCCATGGAAACCTGCTTTGTCAACAAACACAACCAACCCAAAAATACTTCAATGTTACCTTGAGGGATTTTTTCCCAACACCTAGGATTTTTTCGAAGAAAAATAAATTTAAGGTGAATGATTGTAAATATTTCCTATATGGGTAGTCATTCAGTGATAAAGATAGGTATATTTTTCTATAATAATGATATCCCATTATATCCTAGACTATATTTTAGTTCTATTTACATGTTGAATATGAGTTGAGGTAAATGAAAGACCTCAATAATGTATTTTGTGTGGATAAGAGTTCATAATATCATCGAATGAATGGGTTAGTTGATTTCAAATACCCCATTAAGGAGTATATGAATATTTACATGGTTATTGCCTTATTTTATATATAAGGATTTTTATTGAGGAAGCTATTTGAGAGCTTAATAGAGATGTCAACCATTGAATACCTATTTATTTGGATCAATATGGTGAAGGTATACATATTTTAATATTTATACTTCATTTTTGATGTTTATGGAACGGTGAATTTGGTATCCAATTGCCCCAGGATGTATTCTTTTTGCACCATAAAAATAAAGGATACAAGATAAATTTATAATGTTATATCTAGATCCATAAAAGAGAGATATATATAATACACAAATTATTTTAAAATTATAAATCCAAACATTGATCTATTTCATCAACATCAGTGATTTCATAGTTAATTTCATGAAGCTTTTTATATGATTTAGGTAATGAATTATTACTAGAGGTATTTATAGTTTTCAAATTCCTCCAATTCAACTTACTTGGAGATAAAATCTTCTTGGAAAAGAAAAATATTTTTTATAATGGATTTCCATTCTAAATTAAACATTCCTTCCACACCCTTTGAAAAACATTTCACCGGTTTTTTATCATCATCATATAATAATATCATTGGACACTTTTCTATGAAATGAATAAATTTTCTATATCGATATAAATCGGGTGTAATCATTCCATTGAATGTTCCACAATCCCGAATTACTAACACATCTATTCCAAGTAGTTTTGTCAAATTTTTTACATCCAAATTTTTGTCAATATTTCAGATAAAAATAAATTATTATATCTAACTTTTTTTTAAAAATTATTTGCATTCATATATTTTATAAATACACATATATTTGTTTTATATTTAAAATTTATTATATATTAAAATTATGATATTTTTCAAATAAATCTAAAATTTTCTTATCATAAGAATATGTATAATTTTGAGATTTTTTATAGGTAACAATTAGTTGAAGTTAGATTATGGAACATCGAATGAGTACTGAATATGAGGAAGTTGTTGATTCCTTTTTTGAATTATCAAAACGAAATGTTCTATGAAATGAAATTTTTTTCTATCAAAGACTGAAATTTTTGAAAATAAATAAGTTGAAAAGTAGAGAGATCAATGATCATTAAATTTTTTATCGTTTTAATCGGTGTAACAACCATTGGATTTGGCATGGTGAAACTAGACAAAATGTCAGATCTAATGTTGGTAACGATTTGTAAGATGGTAACTATAATGGAACTGAAGAAATTATTTGTGATATTGTAGAAAAACAAATTAAGATAGAACCAAAATTTGGGTGTCTATATAGTGATGCTGAAAAACCATTGTATCCTGGTTGTACAGATTTTATGGTTTTGTAGGCAGTGTTTAGATAGATTAACCTGACGGAGAAACATGGGTGGAGTGACATAAGTTTTACAGAGCTTCTACAATTGTTGAAAGACATTATTCCAAAAGACAACGATCTTCCATATTCACATAATAAGTCCAAGAAAATATTATACCCGATGGGATTGGGATATTGTAAAATACATGAATGTTTGAATGACTGTATGATATATATGAAAGAATATGAATTTCTATCAGAGTGTCCTAAATGTGGAACATCATGGTATAAGTTGAAAGAAAAATGACATGATTATATTAAGATTACAAATATCATTGTCATGGTATTTTGGTATCTTCTTATAATTCAATGTTTGAAAAGTTTATTTGCTAAGTCACATGATGAAAAAAAAAGATAAGATAGAATTATGATGAGTGGATATGTGATTGAAAAATATGTCATCTAATTGATTGTCTATAATGGAACTGAATTAATGAGCAGTATCCTGCATTTAGAAATAAAATTTGAAATCTCAGACTTGGGTTGTACATAGATAAAATTAATCCATATCTAAGCCTCAGTAGCACACATAGTTCATGGCCTATTTTATTCGTAATTTTCAACACCTCTCATGAAGTTTGTATGAATAAAAAATAAGTCATGTTGAGTATAATGATATCAGGTCTAATGCAACCCGAAAATGATATTGATGTTTTCTTATCACTATTTATTGATGATTTGAATCATTTATGGGAGGATGGTATTAGCGTATATGACTCTTATAATATGGAATATTTTCAACTGCATAGAGTTCTTATGTTCACTATAAATAACTTCACAACTTATGGAAATTTTTATGGATACACTATTAAGGGGAATAAAACATGTCCAATTTGTGAAAAATAGACTTTATATTGTCAATTGCATCAAGGGATGAAAATTGTATCTCAGGGTCATCAAAAGGTTTTTCTTATGGATCAATATTATAGAAGACTAAAAAAGGCATTCAATGGATCACAAAAATTTGATATTGCACCAAAACCATTATCCCGTAATGTGTATTTTGAGAGGGAGAAAACCCATGATGTGACATTGGGAATGGAATATAAATTTGGTAATTATAGACATATTTGGAAGAAAATGTCAATATTTTTGGTGCTAACATATTGGAGATATCATGAATTGAAACATAATATTTCTTTCTTGCATGTGGAGAAGAATATCTATGAGAGTTTGATTAGAAAATCGTTAGATATTATATGAATCACTAAATATGGGTTGAATGCGAGATTAGAATTACTATAAATGGGAATATGTTTTGAGTTATCTCCCACTACTAATTTAGGAAGAACATTTCTTCCCACAACTTTTCATACATTATCCCAGAAGGGGAAAATTACGCTTTTTCAGTGTCTTCATGATATCAAATTCCCTCAAGGTTATTCTTAAAATGTAAAAACAAATTATCCTTGAAGGATTAAGAGTTGATAGGTATGAAATATCATGTTTCTCACATCTTGATTCAACAACTTCTACCAGTTGAATTATCTGGAATATTTCCCATCCATGATCGAAAGACTATAATGAAGGTGTATAATTTTTTTATTTCAATTTGTACAAAGGTGATTGATATGAATGCTTTAAACATTTTGGAAAAGGATGAAATTTATATACTTTGTCAATTGGAAATGTATTTTCTAGCATATTTTTTTGATATAATTGTGTATTTAATGGTTCATCTGGTTTGAGAAATAATGCTTTTTGGACCTATATATCTTTGTTGGATGTATCTTTTTGAAAGGTATATGAAAATATTGAAGGGGCATGTTAAGAATCCATATCAATGTGAAGCCTCCATTATGGAAAATTATATTTATAAGGATGTTTTGGAGTTTTTTATGAGCTACTTGGTTGTGGCAGAGCACATAGGTTTGCCTCCATCACTCCGTAAATGAGTTAATAATGAGGGAAAGGGGATTCGTGGCTTGTAAGTCAATTCATTGTCATCCGAATAGATGAAGAAGTTAAATTTATACATATTGAATAACATAGTTGATGTTAAAAAATATATCACATTTCATATTAATGATTTATAAAAATTACATCCAAAGAATAAATAAATGTGGATTTGAATGAGCCCCACAAAACATTTTTTCCATGGTTTAAAAATACCTTTCTTGGTAGATCAGATGTATAAAAGACATTAAGATGGTTAGTGGGTGGTCCATGTTTAAATTTTATAACATGGTCCTAGTATGAAATTAATGGCTATACATTTCATACAAAATCTCAGAACAATAGATATGCAGTTTAGAATAGTGGTGTACTGGTGTTTTTAAGAGAAATTAATTTTTTGAGTTCTAAAGATAGAAACCCAAATTTTTCATCAGGTTCATATTATTTTGCTATTTAAAAACATGGGAGGTTGATTACATTAAAATTAAAGTCCCAGTTTTTAACTGAAAATGGTTTATCGGAAACAATAGTTTCAGACATGATGAATTTTGAATGACAGTTAGTAATCTGAATAGATTAGAGGACACAATAGATTTTTTTACAGTTGAAACACATGAAAAACAGATTTTCTATGTGGTTGATCATTTATATATGTAGTGTTCTATTGTTTTACACGAAAAAAATATGTTGGTGAGGATAAACATGATGAAGATGCTAATTTATGTGAGATCCCCACATCCATGGAAATATTAGCAGAAAATAATGTTAAGCATGTTGAAGACATGGTTTGTGCCAAATGGAATGATCATAATGCATGAATTTTTTAAAAATCAATTTGTACATTCCTAATATTACATGTAACATTTGTTTATTTCTTGTTCACATTTTTTTATTTTCATAAAATGTTTGATATTGTAATTGTTTTATTTATAAAAATTCATATTAAAACAAGTAAGTAGAAATGTTTTTTTATTTTAATTAGGTTTAGTTTAGTTTACCATGTTTACCATTATGTAACTTATATATCTATCTATTTTTTTGAATGAAAATTACATTACCATGTATACCACTATTATAATGTTTAACATGTTTACCATAGTTTACCATAGTTTACCTTTACACAACTTATATATTGTAACGCTCCGACCCTAGTTACCCAGAGTCGGTGCATTATTACATAACATTGGCATGATCACAAGAGAGATCAAATCTTGGAAGACCGATTGGTTTAGTAGCCTTGGAAACACTAGATATATTCATAAGTCTTACATTACATCATAAAATGAAAAACTACTACAACAACATATTGTCTCCACAGTCCACACTATTATCCCCTCATAATATCCCTGCAGGTCATTCATAACTCACTTCTTCACATCCTGGGAAAAATAAAAGATAGAAAAGGGGTGAGCTCAAATGCCCAGTAAGGATAACAATATAGCGGAAACTTTCATAAATAAGAATAAAAATTTAAGGCAATGTATAACTAAATAAAAATCCTTTCAAACTTGAACTTTCAACATGGTATGGAATAAATAAAATGAAATAATTCCATTTACTTTTTCACATTGATATTCTACTAATCGAATAATCACATGCAAAATCAATAACCACTTTCATAATGTTGGAATGCATAATGCCAGACTATCATAACCACATAGCCAAGGCCTCGTGCCAAGACTACAAATAAGATTTTTCCAAGGCCTTGTGCCAAGACACTAGTTTGTCTCATGAGACCTACCGATGCATCGAGGAGCTATAGCGGGCTCCACCCGTCACATATTAAGTCCAATGCATTCCCATATGAAATGGTTTAAACATAACATAAACATTAGTATTAAAACTAGCATACAAAATGTCAATACTTTCATCATAAACTATGAATGGTATAAAAATAGCACATCCACAGTCAAACATATCACAAAACCTTCAATACAATATATAAGTTTTGTATCTTAATAAATCAACTACAAATAAGCATAAAATCCGTCGAAGGATGTTGACATAGGTGAAATCAAAACTCTTTTTAGAGAAATATCTCTTTCTATTTTTGAAACCATTTAAGAGTCATATATTTATAAAATAAAACATTTTCTTTGATAATATTATTATAAGCTTGTAAGGGAAGTTTCGACGATTTTATAACTGCGGAAAATAACCGCACCCGCTGTATAAGTTAAAAAAACATTCTTACCTTAATTCTGTCTAAAAGGTTAAAAAGCACCTTGTTTGGAAAACGATGGAAATATTCCTTTATAAACCTCTTATAAAAAGTCAAACAAGGTTATAAATGACCTTAACCCATATTCTAGTAAATAGTAAAAATGTTTTGAAATATATTTTGAAGAAACATGGATGCGGATGATAAAGGGATCCCAGTAAATAATTACGTATAAACAACCTCGGATAATGAAGAGATTGTGAAATAACCCTTACCAATTTGGTAACTTATGAAACATACAACCCATGAAAGAGGTATCATAAAATGAATATGTAAATACACATAAATTAGAGTGTATTACACAAAGAATATAATTATGGGCAGTACATACACCACACAAAAGGTGATGGTGGCAATATGGTATGAATCTCACGGAAATAAGGAGTGAGATGAAAACCCCTTACCTTGTACTTTTCCTTGGTTGGGGTAGGTTAACCTCCTGTATAATGGTGAAATAATTGTTATTAAATTATACAAGAATCATATATATTAATATGATATCATATATGTTCTTTTACCATTGATTTGTTAATAATATCTTTTAATTATCGTCGTTTCGGGTGTTAACTTACTTGTTTTCTTTTATATGTTTTGTTAAGTAAGACATGTTTGTAAAGGATAGGTTGTATATTATTCATATCCAGAATGATATCAAGTCCTTAAACATCATTTTTTAAATCACCAAATGATAATTATACTTGAATGGATACGATGTAGAATGAATCTCATCGCGTTCGTGGAGACGGTAGTCCGTACGTACGCACGAGAGACAATATCATTCTTTTGATATTAAAATAATATATAAATGGATGGTATATCATATATAAAGAATCATTAACATGTTATATTTATTATTTACATGAGTTATACATCATTATTATACCCATCCATATTATATTATATTGAATAACAATTAACCACGACGTGGAGACGGTAAGTCGTACATACGCACGCATGGTGACATGTTATTCAAAGGGTGGATAGAATTCTGAATATGGTTGTACCATATTTATAATAACATAACAGTATATATATGATACTAGAGTTATTATTTTATAATGGTAACAACAAAGGAAGAAGAAGTGGAAGAAGAAAGGAACTTGAAAAAGGGTGGTGAAATCATTACCTCTTCTTCTGTTTCTTCCTTTTGATTTGATCAAAAGGGATCCTTAGGTTGGCATTCTGATCAAACTAAGGCCTCTAGGTTGTGTTGAGGGAAGTTGGGATAGTATTTGGGCAGAGTTTGGCCGAACCAAAAGGCTTTGAAGGTGTGAAGAAATGAGAAGGAGGAGTGCCCTTTTATAAGAGGGGTGAGGGGCACCTTTGGAAAAGCTAGAAATATTAATTTATAATAAATTCATATTCGGTTTGCAATGGCTCAAAAGTTTATTATTCAAAGGTTAAGGTGGGGATGGGTCGAAAACAACTCAACAAATAGAATTTAGACAGGTTTGGGTACTTATATTAACCTTATTTTTAAGTATTAACTCTAAGTTAATTAGTTTCACTTTTACAATGTCTCTTTGTATTTTTATATAATATGGTTAATAAACTTACTATATACATCCAAGAGACCCCCAAGTGGTCCATTAATTATGAACCTATCATGATATAAGTATTTTGTCCGAACCTTATATTTTTAGGAATTTAATATCAATTAATAATATAATATTTGTTTTACGAACTCTTTTATGTCAATTTTGACACTATTCAATAGTTGACTTTTTTGAAACTCATAAAAGATTGATTACTTCAAAAAAAGTCAATTAAATAAATCCTAATATATCATATTATCCTATAAAATTAGTTAAATTCATTAAAAGTTTCATATTATATTTATTTGGGTATTTATAATATCAATTATATTAATTTTTCACTATTATAGTAATTAATTCATCATCATTGTGTCATAAATAAATTAAATTATTTAATGTCTAAAAATTATAAATAAACTATAATTATGTAGTAAATCGTTTTATCTTTCTAATGAATATTTATAATCTAAAATACAACATATATAACCCTATGTAAAAATTATTTTTTTAAAAGATATATGCTTGTGTCATTTTTGTATTCATTTTAACTTAATTTAAAAAAAGTGTCCCTATCACCTACAAGTGGCACCATGGCGTCACCAAATCGACCCAAATATGCCTATGATCGAACATGTATCAACCAATAAGGCTAGGACACGTTTTAGGGTAATTTAATATTATTATAATATTATTTTTTAACCCTTATTTACCAGATTTACCTTTAACCATGGTAAATAAAATATTTACCACAGTAATTATTCAAAATGTCTAAAAATAAAAGTTACCTATTTACACAATTTGAAAATCCTTATTACAAATATGAAATCCATTTTTCTAAATTCAAAACACATAAGTGGAAGAAATTAATTTAAAATTAATCCCCGCTGTCAAAACAAAAAGTGTGTTTTTAAGAGATAATAAATATCAAATGATTGACAGTTGTTTATGTTCAGTTTAATTGTAAAATTATGTCCAATGACCAAAATTATATTAAATGGTAAAAATGTATTCTAAATATACTTTAAAACCACTCAAATTCATAATTTATCACTATTAATTATTTTGATTAAAAAAGTTGTTTTTAATTAAAATTTAGTAATTTTCACTATTCATCAAAATATGAAAGTTATCCGAAAAGTACCAAAATTTCATCTTAGGCTAAATTCGATATTACAAATCCAAAAATGAAGTCCATTTTGAAATATAAAATATATATAATTTCAAAAATTAGGTATTACTATTCATAACGGCTAGTTTGATTGGTTGTTAGAACTCGGTGTTGCGTACAACACACGCTATCACATTATTCAAAGAGAATCATACCGTAGAAGCTTGGGGTGTTACATTCTCACCTCCTTCAAATAATTTCGTCCTCGAAATTTCTAGAATACTACCTCATGAAAATACTCGGGTGGTTCTTCATCATAAGTTCCTCGGGTTCCCACGTTGCCTCTTCCATCTTATGGTTTCTCCACAAAACTTTTACCAGACGCGTCGTCCGGTTTATCAGTACTTGTTCTCTTGTATCAAGAATCCTGATGGGCTCTTCGCAATAGGAAAGATCGGGTTCTAGTTCTAATTCCTCATAGGTGAGTACATGCATTGGGTCAGGCATGTTTTTGCTCAACAGAGATACGTGGAACACATCGTGAACTTTGGAGAGACTTGGCGGCATTGCCAATCGGTAAGCCACAACCCCAATTCGTTCTAGAATTTCGAAAGGTCTGATGTACCTGGGACTCAATTTACCTTTTTTACCAAAACGTATGACTCCCTTCCATGGAGATACCTTCAGGAAAACATGATCACTGACTTGAAATTCCAAATCCTTCTTCGATTATCGGCATAGCTCTTCTGCCTACTTTGAGCTGCTTTGATGTGATTATGGATTACCTTCACCTTTTCCACTGTTTCCTCCACCAGTTCTGGGCCTACAAATTTTCTTTCACCAACGTCATCCCAATAGGTTGGTGTACGACATCTCTTTCCGTATAACGCTTCATATGGTGCCATCTGAATACTCGAATGGAATCTATTGTTATAGGAAAATTCTACCAGTGGTAAATATTGATCCCACATACCCTGAAAGCCAAGTGAGAAAGATCTAAACATGTCTTCTAAGGTCTGAATGGTCCGTTCTGATTGCCCGTCTGTCTGAGGGTGGTAAGCAGTCCTCAAATTAAGTTCAGTATCCAGGGATTTCTGAAGACTTTTCCAAAATATTGAAGTAAAACAGGGATCACGATCAGAAAAAATCGATAGGGGTACTCCATGAAGTCTCACAACTTCATTAATATATAATATTTCTAGACGTTCCAGGGGTAGATCTTCTCTTTTAGCAAGAAAATGTGATGACTTGGTAAGACGATCAACAATAACCCATATTGCATCGTTCCTTCTAGGAGTCTTTGGTAGCCCCATGACAAAGTCCATTGTAATATTGTCCCATTTCCACTCCGGTATGGGAAGAGGTTGCATGACTCCTCCAGGCTGTTGCCTTCCAGCTTTCACTTATTGACAAACCATACATCTTGACAAAAAATCAGCAATCTCCCTCTTCATGTTGTCCCACCAAAAATGTTCCTTCAAATATCTATACATTTTGGTGCTCCGAGGGTGTATAGAGAAATTGGAACTATGAGAATCATCCAACAATTCCCTTTTTAGATCAGGTATATCGGGAACACAAAGTCTCTTCCCGAATTTCAAAATTCCATCTTCATACACAAAGTCTCTCAATCTCCCATCATTCACAGCTTTAATCTTCTTTTGAAATTCTTCATCATCGGTCTGAGAACTCTTAATCCTTTCTAGTAAAGATGGTTTAGCAACCATTTGAAAAAGTATTGATGTTTCACCTTCCCTGGTTATTCCCATGTCAATCTTTACTAGATCCATGAAAATTGGATCACTTTCAATTCTCATATTGTTCAAAACTCCATGGTCATTTCTACTCAAAGCATCTTCCACCTTTTTTGCTTTCCCTGGGTGGTAGCGTATCGTGCAATCATAATCCTTGAGTAATTCAAGCCATCTCCTTTGCCTCATGTTGAGTTATTTTTGTGAGAAAATATACTTCAAACTCTTGTGATCAGTATAAATCTCACATTTTTCACCATAGAGGTAGTGCCTCCATATCTTCAAAGAAAAGATCACAACTACTAACTCGAGATCATGAGTAGGATAGTTTTGTTCATGAATTTTTAACTGTCGTGATGCATAGGCAATAACTCTATCATTCTGCATAAGGACACAACCAAGTCCTTTCTTTGATGCATCACTATAAATAACGAACCCATCATTCCCCGATGGTAGAGTCAATATAGGATCATTGACTAATCTTCTCTTCAGTTCTTCGAAACATTCTTCACACTCTTTTGTCCAAACAAATTTAACCCCTTTACGTGTGAGCTTCGTTAATGGGTTAGCCAATCAGGCAAAATTCTGGATGAAACGTCGATAATAACCTGCAAAACCAATAAAACTACATACCTCAGTTATACTCGTAGGAGCTGGAAATTCTTGGATTGCCTTGGTCTTAGAAGGATCAACAGAGATTCCATCTTTAGAGACAGTATGGCCAAGAAAAGAAATCTCCTGAAGCCAGAATTCACACTTGCTAAACTTCTCATATAATTCATGCCTTCTCAGAGTCTTCAAGATAATGCGCAAGTGATTTTCATGATCTTCGTAGGTTTTGGATTATACCAAGATATCATCAATAAATACCACCACAAATTCATCGAGATACTCCTTGAAAACTCTATTCATCAGATCCATGAATACAGAGGGTGCATTAGTCAATCCAGACGGCATTACAGTAAACTCAAAATGCCCGTACCAGGTTCGAAATGCTATCTTCAGAATGTCTTCCTTCTTCCCACACAACTAATGGTATCCGGACCGAAGGTCAATCTTTTAAAAGTATTGTGCTCCTTGCAGTTGGTCAAATAAATCATCAATGTGTGGTAGGGGATACTTGTTCTTTATTGTTATAGCATTGATCTCCCTGTAGTCGATACATAACCTCATAGATCCATCTTTCTTTTTAACAAAAAGAACAGGGGATCCCCATGGAGAAACAGTAGGGAGAATAGATCCTTTATTACTCAACTCCTCTAGTTGTTTCTTTAGTTCGACTAACTCTACAGTGGCCATTCTATAAGGGGTCTTCGATATAGGCCTTGATCCAGGAATCAAATCAATGAAAAACTCAACTTCTCGTTCTGGAGGATGTCCAGGTAAATCTTCTGGAAATACATCTAAAAATTCTTTCACAACAGGTACATCCTCTATTTGAACATTCCTTTCCTCACCGATAGTTATTTCATTCTATTCCTCCCCAATAATTGAATTAAGTTGAGCTATTGAGGGTGGATCTAAATAAGAATTAGGTGGTAATGATTCTGCTCTAAAGATAAGGTGTTCCTTATCATTATCATCAAGAATCGTAACCTCTTTCTTCTTACAATAAATCTTCTCATCATAGTCTGAAAGCCAGTCCATACCGAGGATTATATCAAACTCAATCATAGGTATGATGATGAGATCAGCAGATAAAGAACATTTATGTGCTCTAATGGGGACTGATTCACAAAACTTTGTTGCAATGATACTTCCCTTAGGAGTTTTAACTGACAACTCCCTTATTAAATCAAATTGGAAATATCTAATTTTATTAGCAAACTGGGAAGATATGAAACAATGTGATGATCCAGAATCAAATAATGCATTTTCTAAACTTGAGGAAACCATTAAATTACCTGCCACCACGTCTTTCGGAGCTTCTACCTCAGCAGTAGTGATAGCATAAGCCTGGCCTTGATCCCTTGGCCTTTTCTGAGGTAAGTTCTCCTGAGGCTTAGGACATGCATTTTCATAATGCCCCATCTCCCTGGAATTATAGCACTCAATGTTGGTAGCTTCCTTCTTCCCCTTGCAATCACGAGTTTGGTGGCCTTTTTCACCACACTTGTAACAGACTCCCATTCCCTTCAAGTAAGTACCAGGGTGTTTCTTCCCACATTTACCACAGGATGGATATTCAACCTTTCCCTTCATCCCCTTATTTCCATTCCCAGATTGATCAGCAGGTCTCTTCTTCTCTTGCTTTGCTTTAAAGTCATAAGACTTAGAGAATTCCTTTTCGGACATGATAGCACATGAGACAATGTCTTCGTACGACGAAAAGGATTGTGAGACTAATGCTCAACGAAGAAATGGTTTTAACCCATCAAAGAAATGATAAATCATACTTCTTGGGTTACGTATATAATCTCTAGCATACCTTGCTAACCTTGTAAAGTTATCCTCATACTTTGTGACATTCTCATCCTCCTTTTGTCTCAGACTCAGAAATTGCCTTTCCATATCTGCTCGATGGTCGCGAGGAAAGTATTTTCCTAAAAACAGATCTTTGAAATCCCTCCATTCCATATTTTATACTTCATCATCTTCCTTCATGTTTTGAATCAATGACCACCATTAATCAGCATCTCCAGTGAGGCGGTAAACTGCCATGATAACTTTTTCCCTTTCACTGCTCCCCAAAGCCTGAAATATTTTCTCTAGGGAATTTATCCATTGCTAATCTACTAAGGGATTTGTACTCCCATTGAACATTGGTGGTTGTTGCCTCATGAATCAATCTAACATTGATCCTCAACATTGTGGATCAGGGTGCTCCATATGGGTAAGGTTATTATTCATAACCTGAGTAAGTTGTCCCAGTATGGTGATTAGCTGATCGGCACCAGTTGCATCACCAGCCCCACTATAATTATCTTGAGTAGGAGGGAAATACCTACATGGAGTGCGTGCATTGATACGGTTTCCATTTTTTCCACTAGGCGCCATTTCTAAACAATGGCATAAACTAGATCAGTTTTTGAATCAAAATACATAATCCCATACTTATAAAACACTTAACATAAATTGAACTATTTATGGATATAATCCATAATCATAAAAATGTTTTCTTTAAAGAAGTATATACTCATAAACCCTT
The DNA here is from genome assembly GCA_963277665.1 of Viscum album. Taxonomy (NCBI): domain Eukaryota; kingdom Viridiplantae; phylum Streptophyta; class Magnoliopsida; order Santalales; family Viscaceae; genus Viscum; species Viscum album. Next base: position 811,875,345 of record OY728135.1, read on the forward strand.
CATAATGATTTGTAAAGAAAATGAGAGTTATCCTAAGCATATCCCCTGGGAGTGTCGTAACCAAGAGTGCAGCAAGGCCTGTTGTCGTGCACTAGTTCTCGTTCGAGTCTAGCTCAAAGCGGTGTTTTTGGGTTTTACCCCTAGGTACATCTCTGCCAGAGCCGCCTCGACCTGCTCGTATCCAGATAGGGATGTATTGCTCGGAAAACTCACAAAATCTCTTCAATACCAAAATTCTAGGAAGTTCTTCTATACTAATCCTCAATGTTCATCTTAGGTCTACGTGCTATAATCAGAGTTTATCTAAATCTAGCTTCCAAGGTTTGTACTAAACTTCCTCTGATACCAACTGTAACGCCCCAACCCTAGTTACCCAGAGTCGGTGAATTATTACATAACATTGGCATGATCAAAAGAGAGAACAAATCTCGAAAGACCGATTGGTTTAGTAGCCTTGGAAACACCAGATATATTCACAAGTCTTACATTACATCATAAAATGAAAAACTACTACAACAACATATTGTCTCCACAGTCCACACTATTATCCCCTCATAATATCCATGCAGGTCATTCATAACTTACTTCTACACATCCTGGGAAAAATAAAACATAGAAAAGGGGTGAGCTCAAATGCCCAGTAAGGATAACAATATAGCAGAAACTTTCATAAATAAGAATAAACATTTAAGGCAATGTATAACTAAAGCAAAAGCCTTTCAAACTTGAACATTCAACATGGTATGGCATAAATAAAATGAAATAATTCCATTTACTTATTCACATAGATATTATACTAATCGAATAATCACATGCAAAATCAATAACCACTTTCATAATGTTGGAATGCATAATGCCAAACTATCATAACCACATAGCCAAGGCCTCGTGCCAAGACTACAAATAAGATTTTTCCAAGGCCTTGTTCCAAGACACTAGTTTGTCTCCTGAGACCTACCGATGCATCGAGGAGCTATAGTGGGCTCCACCCGTCTCACATTAAGTCCAATGCATTCCCATATGAAAAGGTTTAAACATAACATAAACATTCGTATTAAAACTAGCATACGAAATGTCAATACTTTCATCATAAAATATGAATGGTATAAAAATAGCACATACACAGTGAAACATATCTCAAAACCTTCAATACAATATATGAGTTTTGTATCTTAATAAATCAACTACAAATAAGCATAAAATCCATCGAAGGATGTTGACATAGGTGAAATCAAAACTCTTTTTAGAGAAATATCTCTTTCTATTTTTGAAATCATTTAAGAGTCATATATTTATAAAATAAAACATTTTCATTGATAATATTCTTATAAGCTTGTAAGGGAAGCTTCGACGATTTTATAATGGCGGAAAATAACCGCACCCGCCGTATAAGTTAAAAAAACATTCTTAGCTTAATTCTGTCTAAAAGGTTAAAAAACACCTTGTTTGGAAAATGACGGAAAGATTCCTTTATAAACCTCTTATAAAAAGTCAAAAAATGGTATAAATGACCTTAACCCATATTCTAGTAAATAGTAAAAATGTTTTGAAATATATTTTGAAAAAACATGGATGTGGATGATAAAGATATCCCAGTAAATAATTACGTATAAACAACCTCGGATAATGAAGAGATTGTGAAATAACCCTTACCAATTTGGTAACTTATGAAACATACAACCCATGAAAGAGGTATCATATAATGAATATGTAAATACACATAAATTAGAGTGTATTACACAAAGAATATAATTATGGGCAGTACATACACTACACAAAAGGTGATGGTGGCAATATGGCATGAATCTCACGGAAATAAGGAGTGAGATGAGAACCCCTTACCTTGTACTTTTCATTGGTTGGGGTAGGTTAACCTCCTGTATAATGGTGAAATAATTGTTATTAAATTATACAAGAATCATATATATTAATATGATATCATATATGATCTTTTAACATTGATTTTTTAATAATATCTTTTAATTATCATCGTTTCGGGTGTTAACTTACTTTTTTTCTTTTATATGTTTTGTTACGTAAGACATGTTTGTAAAGGATAGGTTGTATATTATTCATATTAAGAATGATATAAAGTCCTTAAAAATCATTTTTTAAATCATCAAATGATAATTATACTTGAATGGATACGATGGAGAATGAATCTCATCGCGTTCGTGGAGACAGTAGTCCGTACGTACGCACGAGCGACAATATCATTCTTTTGATATTAAAATAATATATAAATGGATGGTATATCATATATACAGAATCATTAACATGTTATATTTATTATTTACATGAGTTACACATCATTATTATACCCATCCATATGATATTATATTGAATAACAATTACACCACGACGTGGAGACGGTAAGCCGTACTTACGCACGTATGGTGACTTGTTATTCAATGGGTGGATAGAATACTGAATATGGTTGTACCATATTTATAATAACTTCACAGTATATATATGATACTGGAGTTTTTATTTTATAATGGTAACAACAAAGGAAGAAGAAGTGGAAGAAAAAAGGAACTTGAAAAAGGGTGGTGAAATCATTACCTCTTCTTCAGTTTCTTCCTTTTGATTTGATCAAAATGGCTCCTTAGGTTGGCTTTCTGATCCAACTAAGGCCTCTAGGTTGTAGTGAGGGACGTTTGGAGAGTATTTGGGCAGAGGTTTGCCGAACCAAAAGGCTTTGAAGGTGTGAAGAAATGAGAAGGAGGAGTTCCCTTTTATAAGAGGGGTGAGGGGCACCTTTGGAAAAGCTAGAAATATTAATTTATAATAAATTCATATTCGGTTTCCAATGGTTCCAAAGTTGATTATTCAAAGGTTAAGGAAGGGATGGGTCGAAAAAAACTCAAACAATAGAATTTAGACAGGTTTGGGTACTTATATTAACCTTATCTTTAAGTATTAACTCTAAGTTAATTAGTTTCACTTTTACAATGTCTCTTTGTATTTTTATATAATATGGTTAATAAACTTACTATATACATCCAAGAGACCCCCAATTTGTCCATTAATGATGAACCTATCATGATATAAGTCTTTTTTCCGAACCTTAGATTTTTAGGAATTTAATATCAATTAATAATATAATATTTGTTTGAAGAACTCTTTTATGTCAATTTTGACACTATTCAATAGTTGATTTTTTTGAAACTCATAACAGATTGATTACTTAGAAAAAAGTTAATTAAATCAATCCTAATATATCATATTATCCTAGAAAATTAGTTTAATTAACTAAAAGTTTCATATTATATTTATTTGGGTATTTATAATATCAATTATTTTAATTTTTCACTATTATAGTAATTAAATCATCATCATTGTGTCATAAATAAATTAAAATATTTAATGTCTAAAAATTATAAATAAAATATCATTATGTATTAAATCTTATTATATTTCTAATGAATATTTATAATCTAAAATCCAACATATATAACCCTATGTAAAAATTATTTTTCTAAAAGATATATGCTTCTGTCATTTTTGTATTCATTTTAACTTAATTAAAAAAAGTGTCCCTATCACCTACAAGTGGCACCATGGGGTCCCCAAATCGACCCAAAGATGCCTATGGTCGACCATGTATCAACCAATAAGGCTAGGACACGTTTTAGGGTAATTTAGAATTATTATAATATTATTTTTTAACCCTTATTTACCGGATTTACCCTTAACCATGGTAAATAAAATATTTACCGCAATAATTATTCAAAATGTCTAAAAATAAAAGTTACCTATTTACAGAATTTGAACATCCTGATTCCAAATATGGAATCCATTTTTCTATATTCAAAATACAGAAGTGTCAGAAATTAATTTAAAATTAATTCCCGCTGTCAAAACAAAAAGCGTGTTTTTAAGAGATAATAACTATCAAAAGATTGACACTTGTTTATGTTCGGTTTAATTGTCAAATTATGTCTAATGACCAAAATTATATTAAATGGTAAAAATATATTCTAAATATACTTTAAAACCACTCAAATTCATAATTTATCACTATTAATTATTTTGATTAAAAAAGTTGTTTTTAATTAAAATTTAGTAATTTTCACTATTCATCAAAATATGAAAGTTATCCGAAAAGTACCAAAATTTCACCTTAGGCTAAATTAGATATTCCGAATAAAAAAATGAAGTCCATTTTGAAATATAAAATATATATAATTTCAAAAATTAGGTATTACTATTCATAACGGCTAGTTTGATTGGTTGTTAGAACTCGGTGTTGCGTACAACACACGCTATCGCATTATTCAAAGAGAAGCGTATCGTAGAAGCTTGGGGTGTTACATATATTTATATATTTTGTTTAATAACAATTACACTACCATGTTTTCCATGTCTAGCATCATTACTATTGTTTAACTTTCATAGCATATTTACCATGATTACAATCACATAACTTAGTTCAGTTTTTCATTTTTTGTTTACATTAGTATTGTAATATTTGAATTTTTATGTTTTTGAACTAATGTTTTATTTATTGATTTTAACGATAATGACATATCAATCAGTTGATCAAACACATTATTTTGTAGATGAGCATCATGATCATACCTCTGGGGAGGAACATTCACATGCTCCTCTTGATGTTCACCAATCTTTCTCATATGCTCCCATAATGACAAAGAAGAGTTCAAGAGTTGGTAAACATGGGTGCACACATTTACTAGAACTATCACTTTCCTATAGCCAGGACCAGTGGATAATCGTTGAGTTTGATGGGAATGATATTAATATAGGTATAAATTCAAAATATTTTAATAGTTTTGTATCAAATTAGGGCAAAAGAAAAGAAATAATTTTGTATAATGATTCAATAAGTGTGAAAAAATCGATAATATCTCATTTGTGGGAGACAATTTTTGTATGATCTTTTTCAATTTTTTGACTAATCTGTAAATGATTGTAGTATAATATTTTTTACCTCTTCTTTATCAGATGACATTAGATATTCCTGACACAGGAGGAGTTAGGAGGAAATTTTTATTGATGGCGTCTATCATATGGAGGGATTTCAAATCAACCCTCATATATGATTTCAGTTTTGGTCATAGGAATAATGATAATCCATGTCATATATATCCATTCATAGAAAAAAATACTTGGACACAATTTGATGAAAGTAGATGAAATGAATCATTTTTAGTAAGTGAAATTTAATTTTTTTTAATATTTCTTATATAAATGATCTTATTAATTTTTTTGTTAATGATTTCTTAATCATAACTTATAGAAAATAAGGACATTTCATAAAGAGATCCAATCTAAAAATGTATACCATCAATGTTTATCTCATGGAGGGTATACATTATTAGAAGAAAAAATGATGGTGGAAAATTTCTAAAACAGAGAGAGGAGTCATCATGCTCTGGAGATGTTTCCCCTCCATCCCCTTCATCTAGACATGAAAATTATAATGAAGCTCGGATGGAAAAAAGGGGGAAATATCTTTGAGAATAATCGAGAATCATAGCTAAGAGGATTATAAGATATTTATTTTACTTATTTAAGATAATTTTATTATTTATATACTTTGAATAATTATAGAAATATTAAATTAATTAATATAGGATTATCATGAGGATCTAAGCACACATGGGGTATTTACAACTGCTGGGAGGAAATAAATTTTATTTTCAACATTAGGAATTCTCAAAAACCCCGACCATGTATGAGGATACCCAACGGGTGTATTGGTGAGAAAAAATTTTCCACATTCCTCATCTTCTTCCATTGAGGGTGTTTATAAAAAAACAAATTGAATCCTTGGAGGATGATGTTCATAATATTAATGTGACGATGGGGGAAAGATTAGAGTATTAGTACAGTCTATGTTTATAGACATGCAAAGATAATTTTAGACTGTAGCTCCCACTCCTCCACCTCCCCCTACAGTCCCCATTATTTGTCCTCTACCTCCTCTAGTAACTCCCACTCCCCCATCTCTGCCTGCAGACCTCATTTTTCATCCTACTCTACTTACATAACTTTATACTTATTGTGTGTTGTTTTTTGATGATCCTCAATATCATATATTTCATATAGGCTGGTATATTGAATAAGATATACACTTGATTATCAAAATTTAGAGGTAGAGCATCATAGGGTCACTGTACAAGATATTATAGATAGATTAGCTCGAGTACCATTACCTATAGATGAGGTGATGATAGTTGGACATAGTATCAGTAACTTTTTAGTTTGGATATCCAGACTTCTACAACTCATTACCATATAGGTATGTATATTATATCTTTTATTTAATTTTTTATAAATTTATTTTAACATTTTAAAATTGATATATTTTTCTATTTATTTATAGGAATACTTTAAAGGTGAAGAAATATTGTATAGAAAACAACAAAGAAAAATGGTTATGACATCAAATATAGATTCTAGTAGCCTTGAATGATTTCAAGATATTCAAATTTCTTGACTGTTCATTATTCGTTTCCAATGGAATCTCATGTTTGTGGATGTGCAATAAATGTGGGGATTGTGAAAAATGATATCATGGATCTTGTTACTAGAGATATGTTGGGCATCAACGTGGTGTAGATTTTTTTCATGTAAGTATTAACACCTTTCCATGAGTTATATTTATTAGAAATGTATAATTATGTCTATTTTTTATTAGGTATATTTATAACGTGTGTGTGAAGAATGAGAAGATATAAGTATATGGATTTATGGACCCACATATGATTTCCCCTGAATCACATGCCTTATATGAGGAACAAAGAACACTATATATTTCTTAAAGATTTAATATAATATAATCACGCCATGTTGGACGATGCCTTTTTTGAGAGGTATGAATCATATATCTAAAAAAGTGTTCATTATATTTAAAAAAACCACAAACCTAAAATTTTCGTTTTATATTATTGATCATTGGATGTTAGATGTTTTTGTCCAACTGAGAAAACACTTTACTGGATATTCTATATCCAGGGCGATATGTAGGAAAGTTTTAAGAATATATTGGAAAATTAAGTTTCAATTTATAAATAATTTTTTATATTGTAATGAATTTTACATTTATCCCATTCATAACATTTTCTAATAGTGGATGTCCATACATCGAAAAAACAGAACGAGAAAGAGTTCCAAGAACAAATAAGTAAATGTAAATGTAAATATACATTTATAATTTGTACTTTTCGATGTATTACATAAAAAAGATATTTTTAATTAACATTCATTTAAACATAATTTTCATGAACAATAAATCATTATTGAATTCGGATATTATATGTTAATATTTATGTATGAAATAATTACAACTAGAACACTTTTGAAGTTTAAAAAAGATAGATTTCATTATAAACATTTCCATAATATTACATTTTATTTATTCATTATAAATTTTGACTAATTTCCTTTTAGTTTGTAGATATTTGATGACCCTAAACCTGATAGTGATCTAGAGTTCAAACACTTACAAGTGGAATGGTCAAATTATTTTAGAGGTCTGACTAGATTTTTGTTTGTTTGTAGTGTAAAATGTAATTTTAAATATTTTAATTATATTTGTGCATTAGGAAGTTGTTTTGGTTGGATTTAGGTTTTTTGAGTTTACATTTTATGTTTTTAATTTTATAAATCTGAATGTTTAATTTTTCTCTGGTTCTTCTTATGTTGGTCTAGTTCTAATACTTTTATGGAATGGATTCTGGTCTGGTTTTGGTATGCTTTTGCTCTAGTTTCTTCTTATTCCAGGTCTACTGTAGCAGACCACAGTCACAGTTTCACGGTTTTATTTAAAAAATTGTTTTTATATTGGTTATTTTTTAACCTAAAAAATAAAATACTAGGGAATGGGTTTTTACATTGGTTACTAAATAAAAAACATCTTATATCTTTTTCATGTCTGTTATTGTATAACCGTCGTGCAAAATGATTCATAGACTATTTATTACATTATTTATTTTATAAATGACATAATAAATTCTTGGGAGATGGTTTTTATGTTTTTTAGTTCATAAATGAAGTAATAAATTCGTGGAGAATTTTTTTTACATAGATTATTTAATTACTGATGTCGTATAACATTTTTCATATCGGTTATTATATAATGGAAGTTAAAAATTCTTTAGATGAATGATATAGAATGTCAGTTATGTAATAAATGATGTAATAAACTATATAAAATTATAGTTATTAGATAACCGATGTAATAAATCAATCCTCCTATGCATTTTTCACGTCATTTATTTAAGAACCCATGTGAAAAAATGCTTGGAATTTTTGTTTTTGACGTTGGTTTTAAAATTTCTTATGTATAAAACAATATATATAACGTCACATTTAATAAATTTGGATAAAAGCTACATATAAAACAAAAAATAACTGATGTAAAAAACTTTTTCTGAACTAGTGTAGATTAAAAGGTAGCTTTTAATTAAAATTCATTATTTTTCACTATTCATTAAAAATGAACATTATCATAAAAATATCAAAATTTCATCCAAATAAAATTTGGATGTCCCACTTCAAAGAATAATTCAATTTTGTCAAATTGAAAATATTAAAGTGAAATAATATATTTAAAAGGGTTTCTCTGTCAAAAGATGGTAAATCGACCTTTTAACGATTATTAGAGTATTTCATGCTTAAAATCAGATTCATTGTTATTTTAAGCCTCTAAAATTTATTGAATAAATGAAAAGATATTTAAAAAACGTGTGTAATCATTTGTAGCTAATTATGGTCATTCTTAGAAATACAACAGCTATGTGTTAACTACCATTTAAAATAATAATGTTATTATTTTATTTTTCGGTATTAATCAATGTTGTGTGAAACATAAGATTTCAAGGAAACCCATTATTGCCTGTTGAGTATGCTATCGTAAAAAGTGTCCTTTTTAACATAAAATTTATATCTTATTTATAAATATAAATAGAAATGAAATATGTATTATTATATAAATACTAGGTTAGTTATAATCATAATGATAAATATGTAATAAAAATCATAACTATTTTATTTATATCACATTAAAATTATCCTTATTATCTTCCATGTAAATCATTACTAAAAAATAATCACATCACTTTGTGAGGTTGTAGTCCATCGTACACAAGAAAAACATTTTCATATCCTGTAAGGAATAGAAATTTAAAAGGTATAAATGATATAATCACTTAATAAGAATAAACTTTTTATAAATATCATATATATTCTTTATATCCTTCATCATGCCCATATTTGATAGGTGGTAATAGAAAAATGAATGACTTTGGTTCGTTAGGTGGTAGTCCGCCGTACACACAAATGATGATTCTGTCACCAATTTGATGGAAGTGAAAATGGTTTTAGTTCATTAATATGAAATAAAAACATATCATTATATTTATTAGGAACATGTTTTTATATCATCAAGGTGTAATAATAATTAGAGGAGGTGAAGAAGAAATAAAAAATGATCGTTGATGAATGTTATCTCTTCTTCACGTATGCTCCTTAGGTTTTCACCAAAAGCCTTACTAGGTTGGATTTATATAAAAAATAATGATTATACAATGATTAGATGGAATTTGGTAAGTTATTTGGTAAATTATTGTCCAATTGATATGTTTTTATGGTTTTAAGAGGAGACAAGAAGGGGTGGCCTTTTATAAGTGAGGTGAAAGGAACAATTGTAATTTTTTTTAAAAATGAATTCTACGCACATTTTATTCATGTAAAAATCTCAAATAATAAGAATTTATGTACCCTAGAAACTATAAGGTCAAAATAAGTCTATAAAATGGGGTTTTTATATGTTTTTGTTTATTTGTATTCCTTATTGTTTTAGTTTAACCACCAGGTAAACACATTTCTTCCTTAATCACAGTAATAAATTTTTAATGTTATCACTATTCACATTGGAAAAACATTAATTTGACAATATTATATAATATTTATTCTTCTTCTTCCAAATATAGAATCCATTTTAACACATTCCATTCAAAGAAGTAGAAAATTTTAATTTAAAATTAATCCCATAGACATGATAAGAAAGCATGGTTTTATAAATAAAATCTAAAATTTTTTACAATATTTTATATAAAAATTAAATTATGAATTTATTCCAATAAAATAAATTGGATGGATTGACATATAAATTTACTAATTTAATTTCAAAACCATTTTAAAATGTAATTTTAATTTATAAATAAATTAAACAAAAAATCAGTTTTCATTTTTAATTCTGTATTTTTTACTATTAATCAAAAACGAAACAATTTAGAAAATACAAAAAATAAACCCTTAAATTATTTTTCAATTATAATTTGAAAAACTTTGTTTATATTATAAAATAAATTTTCTAAAATTGGTACTATTTAATTTTAATATAAGTATACCAATGGTGACAAAACTATTCTTTAAGAAAATGCAATTTTAATCATAAAATGAAATCTATTCGTATTTATTTTCAAGAAAAAATATGATAAATGTATAATATTTGTTTCAATATATTATCTATTAATTTCATTTAAAGAAATAACTAAAATTGAATCATTTTATATATTTATGTACAATTCATTTATTTTTATAAGAATAGTTTTTCGAAGATTTATTTCCATTATTTATAAACGGTTTTTATTTTAATTTCTAATTAATTGGTAGCCAAAGAATTCATTATATATACTTGTTCAAAACAGATATTTTCATAATTTAGATAATTATATTTATACCCATCATCAGAACAATGTGGTGAAAACTCTCTTTGTAAATAATAATATTTTAATAGTTTGTCACATTTTGTTTAAACTCGGTGTTAATTATAATGAAACGCAAAATAATTTTTATGCGTAATGAATGATATAATAATTTTCATATGTGAGACAAAATATGTAACGGATTAAATTTATTGGAAAAAAATAATTTCAAAAAATATCAGGGTGTGACATTTTACCCCCCTTAAAATGAATTTCTCCCTAAAAAATTTTCTATATGATTCAAAATAATTGAGGATACGTTAGCATAATTTCATCATCAGGATCCCATGTAGCTTATTTAATATGGTAGTTTCTCCAAAATATCATTGTCTTTGTTAGTGGTATTGATTGTTATAACTCTTTCTATATAATTTATAATTTCTACATGTCATTCCTCTTGAGAAATATCATTCACCATTAGTATAGCCTCTATGTTTTGTTCATGTGACAAATCAAGTATATACATGCTTAAGAGTGATACATGGAACCCATCTTCAACCTTAGAGATGTTTATTCAAAGAAAAATGATAAGATACTCTACTGATACGATTAATTATTTTAATAGAACTAATATATATTGGGATTATTTTTCCCTTATTTATTCCATGGATAAATTCATAGAAAGGCCTTCCCACTATGATAAAATATGAGAACACATTGTTGATTATCATCATAATATTTCTATCAACTTTTTACAGCTTATACATGTTATATAATTACTCTAACATTCATTTCCATCTCATCATCTAGATTAAGTCCCAACAGCATTCTTTCTACATCTTTTTTGTAGTACATATAATGGGATTCATAAGGATCCATCTAAATGCTTGAGTGAATGCTATTTTTGTAAGGAAACTCTTATAGAGAATGGTTTGACACAAAAAAAATTTAAATCCAATTAGCACGATCTTATAATATCAATTAGGGTTTTAATTTTTATTTCAGTACTGAAACTGAACTCTATATCATGAGCTTGCTGAAGACCTCACCAAAAGAATAAGGTAAACACTAGATCATGATCAAATACAATTCAATGTGTTACTTCATGAATCCATTCCAAATCCATAATATATATCATATAAAAACATATCCCAAGGAAAATATTATTGAATATAGATTAATATAGATTACTTTTTATGATTATTGACTACAACCCATGTAGAAATATTCCCATTAGATGTTTTGGGGAGTATTAAAACGAAACCCATGGTGATTTCATCCCATTTCTTTCCATTTTAGATAATGGTCATAGAATCATTTTAAACATCTTTCTCTTATCCTTGACTTGTTTAATTACGAATAATACATACATAGAAACATATCTATTTTTGTTGTTCATCCAGAATTAAACTTTTATAAAGGTTATTGGTAGGTTCTATACCCTTATCTCCCTTTGGTTGTGTGTTTTAGCCCCAAAACCTTTCCAGATGCAACAGGTTATCGCTCGGCATATAGGATATCCATTTTCTAAAATTATATTAATATATTCATTGTTTAATTTTAATAATAAATAATCACCATAACATCAAAGATAAGATAAAACATAAAGTATAATAATAACTTTCTGTATATGTATATAAAAATCCATTCCTCCTCAAAACCAAATGTTTTTATATCCATAAATATCTCAAAAAATACATTTAATCTTGATAAAATCTCATCATGTAAAACCTAATGAGGGGTTTCCAATAATTTGAACTTATGGTCATCCTCAAACTTATAAAACCATTATTTAATCCATAACTATAAGGATAATCTTACATAGAAACATATATTCTACCAAAAATAGCATAATTATTAGATGTTTCCTAATTCGTACAATCCAAATACAATCGAGAATTTACTTCTACAAAATAATAATTGAATCCCAACACAAAAAATCTTCAATAATTCAACATTAATGGTTGAAATTGAATAGTTCATTCCTTTTTATAGATTTTAATTATTTTTCATAAGAATTGAATTAGATAATTCCCATGTTCCTCACATGTAATAAATTTAACTCTTTAATAAATTTTTACACTATTATATTCATTTCCATAGAGATTACATATTCCCCTCCATTTTATATATTCTTCTAGGTCCGTCTTTCCATATTCTGGACATTTCAGAATCTAGATCTTTAATCATCTATGTTCATTACCAAAAAAAATTCATAAAATTTCATGTTACTCAAATTTGATGCTTTATTAATCTCATAAAATTAATCTTTGTTAGTTTTATATCATGATAGCTGATTTGGAATAATCACAATATCAATCTACACAGTCCTTATCTAATTTTGTTATATATAGTCACTGAATTTTCTATTATATTCAGTATTAAAATGATCCGATTAGGTTCCAACCATTGAATAAAACCAAAAGGCATAAATTGGGAATCAATTATAATAATGTGATACCAAATAATCATGAAAATAACATATAGGATGTCTAAATATTGATTCATTTATTTTTAATATATGACACATTAGTACCATCCATGGATATTCATATTCATAATGTATTTAATTCCATAATGATGGTTCCTAAAGAGTTAGTGATGTTTTAAATCATATCCCCTAGGAGTGTCAATCCAAGTGTGTAGCATGGCCCTCCGTATTGAAACATGTGATGATTGAGTCCATATCAAGGAACCCTTTTTAGAGTTCTTACCCCTACGTACCTCTATGCCAAAGCCACATCTAATTGTAGTATCCATACATGGATTTAATTGCCTGGAAATCGCATAATCTATCATTTATCAAATATACAGGACTTTTTCCTAATATTTTAATCATATATAGACTTATCCGTACATAAATCCCTAAACATATCCTTAAAAATATCCATATGTATTTCTCTAGTTTTTCTCATCCTATTTTCCAAAGGGTAACTAAACCTACCTATGATATTAATTTTAGCACATCAGGGTTATCATAAATGTATATTACATCTTTTTAGATGAGTATTCTTTATATCATAAAAACTCACTCCCAAGTACCATAATAGTTTAGTTCCTTTGTAAACATGGAAGACAATATTCTAATCTGATGAAAGATCATAAATGTTTCAAATATGGGTCTTCCCACTTAGAAAAAATCATTGACATTCCCTATATAAAACATTTATTTTTAACATGGGGAATTTAAACATAAAAAAATTGTGAGTCCATATTCTCATTAAGGGTAAACAAGGGAGATAACTAAGGATAACATGAACATATGGGTATAAGAACATGAGAATAACATTTAAAAACCATACCATTCATATCAATGATCACAATCTCCATTAAAGGAATAAATATTGACTCTTCTTAATACATCAATCCTATAGAAATCAAAGAACATGAGAAATTATAGAATAACATTGGGATAAGAAACAGGATTGTGTAATAAGCAAAATATTATAAAATATTATGTCAAGGATATCTAACAAGAAATTCATAACATGTTATTCTTATGATATTCACCTATGTAACATCTTTGATACTTGGATAACCTCTCATGCAAAATTTGTAACATGTTAGTCAGGTCACATTGTTGTCATAAGTGTGTGATCATTGAGTCTTCTATAGTAGGAGACTCTAAGAATAAGGGCCAAGTCAATAGTTCAATAAGAATCTCTATGTCTCGTAAAAGGTACGTGGAAACAAAGGAATCACTAAAACTTGTGTCTATCAGTATTGTAGCTAAGGTAGAAAAGACATAGATCATAAATAGAATCATTTATGGAGCTTCTAGGTCCAAAGTGACCGCCTACAGTTGTCCCTGCCCTTTCCTCGAGCTCCATAATCCTGTAAGGGATCACTTGGGGGTTGTTGGTGGCAATCCAATGATTCAACCCCCTCCTAAAACTCTAAAACCTCCTTTCCCGCATTTATGGTCTATTTTAAAAGATAGTTGATCTATATTCATGAATGATTCATCTCATCGTAGGGTTGGGTAACCAAAACCCACCATCACTATAACGACCCACACTTTACATACATTGTTAATACTTCAAAATTGAAGCACACTTATTACAACATATGACAAAACCACAAAGGACCGTATAGGTATAGTGTCTTTAGAAACTGGGAAACATAAACAACTGGTTCATAAATATTCTACAGTGTCTCCCATTTATTTCATCATATCTAGGGTCCCTTTTAGCATATTCTACTTAATATCCATCTTCCTGACCTGGGGAAAAGAAAACATAAAATGGTGAGCTCAAATGCTCAGCAAGGGCAAATAAAGGAAATAAAAATCATATCATATCTTTATGAAAATCAAAACCTGCAAAAGAGATCATAATATCTTAACATGGAATAAATCATAGAAGTGAAAATGATATCCCCATAATCATAACATAAAACTTGAAACTTTGTGGCATGCACACATAATCATGGAAAATCATTTCTTGTTAGTCATGACTCATTGCCAAGACTATCTTAGTTGACAAAGTCCCTTTCTGAATCGAGTTCACTCCTCGTTTCAGTCCTGTATCACTGAACCGAAATAACCTTCCGTTCCAGCCATGTCTATCTCATGAGATATAAAATCATTACCCAATGCATTGGAGGGAGATATAGGTCCCACCCATCTTATAATGAATCCTTTCTTATGTGTGCCACATAATCATAAAACATACATCATCGTATAACACATGTAACAAAAATGGGATTCTTGAAACATCATGACATCATAAAACAATTCATATAAGATAAAGGAATTCATAAAAATATTTCCATCACAACATAATCAAATCCATGTAATAATAGGGATAAAAACAGAACCCTTTTATTATCTTAGATGGAAAATAATTTTGATAAAATACTTGAACTCCATTCTTGAGGAAAATATCCTTTCTACTTCAAAAACATTTTTCCTTTCATAACATGTCATACGACTTTAAAATAAAAGAAGTTGATTAAAAATAAAATTGATAACTTGTAAAGGAAGCTTCTTGGAAATAATGTTTTAAAAATCCATCCATGCCGTATAAGTTAAAAAAACATTCTTCGTACTTTTGTCGGAAAAGTCAAAAAGTACCTTGTACGAAAAACGACAAAAGATTCGTTTCATACGTATTACTAAAAAATCACCGAAGGGTAAAAATGGATTTAAACAATTTTAGGTGGATGGAAATAATATTACATATTGATTAAACATGGATGTGGATGATAAAATACACCCCAGTAAATACTTACGAATAAACAATCTCGGATAAAAATGAGATTGTGATATTTCCCTTACCTTAGGTCCGATTTGCTTTGTTCGTGTCCGAAGCTCCTGTATAATGGTTTAAATAGTGTTATTGACTTATTCCAGAATCATACATATTGATATGATATCATATATGGTCATATTATTAGCTTCTTGTTAGTAATATTTCATTGTTACTTGTTACTCGGGTCTTTATAACTTTTTGTTCTTATGCGTGTTTTGTTGAATAAATTCTTATTCTTATCTTTAGGTTATAGATAATTCATTTCCAGAATGGTATTAGTGTAGTATATACCATATTCATTCATTCAATTCATTTATATAATCATTATGAAATGAAGATCATGTAGAACGAGTCGCATCACATCGTGGAGACGGTATTCCGTACGTACGCACGAGTGATGATATCGTTCCTATGATCGTGGAATTGTATTGGAGTATATATATATATATTATTTCAGTATCAATATTACGTAATAATAATCATATATAGTTACTCATTACACCATTATACCCATACTTGTAAGGTGATTGTGGAAAATAGATTACACCACGGCGTGGAGACGGTATTCCGTACGTACGCACGCGCGGTGATTTCATTTTTCCGTAGGATGGATAGAAGGTGAATTAGGGTTGTTTCATATTTATAATAACATATCAGTATATAAGTAATACTGATGTTATTACTTTATCATGAAACAACTAAAGAAGAAGAAGTTGAAGAAGAACGAAATTGAAAAGATCGGTAATGGATATTACCTCTTCTTTGGAACGCCTCTTTGAATCCTCCACTTAAGGAACTAAGATTGGTCTTTGGAGAAGACCAGGACCTCTAGGATTATTCTAGGGAAGTGGAGAGGAGAAAATGGCAGGGGTTGGCCGAGCTTGAGTGCTCAAATTGGTGTGAGGAGGAGGGGGAGGAGGTGCCCTTTTATAAGGGAGGAGAGGGGCACCTTAGGAATATCTGAAAATATTATTTTATATTAAAGTCAAAATCGGTTTATAATGGTTACAAAGGGTCTTATTTCGAAGCTAAAGTGGGGATGGGTCTAAATCCTATCAACCAATAGGATTTAGACAAGTTTAGGGTATTATTTTAACCTTATCAATTAGATTTAACTCTAAGTTAATTAATTTAACTTTTACCGTGTCTTTTTGTTTTCTTTCACTATATGGTTAATACACTTACTATAACATGCCAAACGAACCCCAAATTGTTTATTATTAATATATATATCCTTATCTAAGTCATTTGGCCGAACCTTAGATTTTTAGGAATAAAATAACAATTAATAATATAATATTTGATTTAAAAACTATTTTGTGTCAATTTTGACACTATTTGATATATGATTTTTGTGAAAGTCATAACAGAATTATATGTTCGAAACAAGTTGATTAAATCAACACTAATATATCATAGTAACCTATAAAATTAGTGGAATTCATAAAAAGTCTCAAATTACATTCATTTTATCATTTATAACATCAATTAGGTTAATATTTCTTTAAAAGGGTAATTACTGCATCATCGTTGTGTCATAAATAAATTAAATTATTTAATGTCTAAAAATTACAAATAAAATACCATTATGTAGGAAATATTTTTAGCTTTCTAATGAATATTTATAATCGAATTTATCTTATGTATAACCCCATATTAAAAATGGTTTACTTATTAAACATTGATTTTAACTATTTTAACCCTTCTTTAAATAAATTAATAATAAATGTCCTAATCTAACCCAAGTGGGCCTAAATGGTCATATTTTATTCCTAAGTTTGTTTTTGGTCGAATTACACTTTTCCAATAGAATTAGGACATGTGTTAGGGTAATATTAATATCATATTTACCCTTAGTTACCCTATTTACTATTAACCGCGGTAAAAATAGTAAAAAGTTACTATTCACCAAAAAATTATTTTTATCTTATTGAACCACATTTTACTTACTGACATCAACCGTGTCTGTCGGATTTTTGAAATTCCATTCACAGAAGCGGTAAAATTAAGTTTTATGCAAAATTCAGTTTTTAACCTACCACTTAGTGGTTTCACTATTCATCAAAAATTGAAAGTTTTCAGAAAAATACCAAAATTTCACCCTAGGCTAATTTCGATATTCTGAGTCCAAAAATGAAGTCCATTTTGAAAAATAAAATTTATAAAATTTCAAAAAGTTGATATTACTATTCATAACGGCTAGTTTTAATAGCATATTGTTGTTTAGTGAAACTCGGTATTGCGTACGACGCAAGCTATCGAGAAAGGTCGCGATTGTGTGTAAAGCAAGCCAAGCAAGTGTTGTGTAGAAAAAGATTCCTTTGATGATTTATATAACATAAAAGTCTCGGGTGTTACATTCTACCCCCCTTAAAAAGAATTTCGCCCTCGAAATTCGTCACTTTGTAACAAACAGATGAGGATACTTCTCCCTCATCATATCCTCAAGCTCCCATGTAGCTTCTTCAAGTTGGTGGTTCCTCCATAAAACTTTCACCAAGCGAGTGGTCTTGTTTCGTAGGACTTTTTCGCTACGATCCAGAATCTCTATCGGCTGTTCTTCATAAGAAATATCTTGCTCCAGCGGTACAACTTCTGAGCTGAGTACATGTGAAGGATCTGGTATGTACTTTCTCAGGAGAGATACATGGAACACATCGTGAACTTGAGAGAGATTCGGTGGTAGCGCCAATCGGTAAGCTACCTTCCCAACACGATCCAGTATTTCGAAAGGACCGATATATCTAGGGCTCAACTTCCCCTTCTTTCCAAATCTCATAACCCTCTTCCAGGGAGATATTCGTAAGAACACTTTATCACCCACTTCAAACTCTAGGTCTTTTCTTCGGTTGTCGGCATAACTCTTCTGTCGACTCTGAGCTGCTCTTATGTGTTGTTGAATAGATCTGACCTTTTCTGCCATTTCATCAACGCGATCAGGTCCTAATAGCTTTCTTTCCCCAACTTCATCCCAGCAAGTTGGAGTCCTGCATTTCTTTCCATAGAGAGCTTCATAAGGAGCCATCTGAATACTGGAGTGAAAGCTATTATTATAAGAAAATTCCACCAAAGGTAGGTGTTGATCCCAACCTCCTTTGAAATCCATAGAGCAAGCTCTCAACATATCTTCTAGGGTTTGAATTGTTCTCTCAGACTGACCGTCTGTCTGGGGATGATAAGCAGTGCTGAAACTCAACTCTGTTTCCAGAGTATGCTGAAGACTTCGCCAGAACTTCGAGGTAAATCTCGGATCCCGATCAGATATAATAGAAAGTGGTACTCCATGCAATCTTACCACTTCCTTTACATATATCCTGGCAAGCTGATCTAGAGAGAAATCCTCTCTAATAGGAATGAAGTGTGCAGACTTTGTAAGACGATCAACTATGACCCAGATAGCATTATTGCCTTTGGATGTTTTAGGAAGACCTGTGACAAAGTCCATAGTGATGTTTTCCCATTTCCATTCGGGTATGGGTAATGGTTGTAACATCCCCTTAGACTTTTGTCTCTCAGCTTTAACTTGTTGACAAACCAAGCATCGAGAGACATATTCAGCAACATCTCTTTTCATGCCATCCCACCAGAAGTACTCTTTCAGGTCCCTATACATCTTCGTGCTTCCAGGATGAATAGAGAATGAAGAACTATGAGCCTCATCCAGCAGCTCTTTCTTTAATTCAGGGATGGGAGGAACACAAACCCGATTCCTGAACTTTATTATCCCATCACAATCAAGGTTGAATTCAGGAACATTTCTCACCTTCTTTTGTAACTCGACATCTTCTTTCTGTGCCTCTTTAATCTTCACATGTATAGATGGTTGAACATTCATTTGAGAAAGATAAGATTTTTCCCCTTCCATTATAATTCCAAGATCCATCCTTTGTAAATCCATAAATATTGGATCTTTTGTGATCCTCATCATGGATAAACTAGCATGGTCTTGTCGACTTAATGCATCTGCCACCTTGTTTGCTTTCCCAGGGTGGTAATGGATTGAGCAGTCATAATCCTTAATCAGCTCCAACCATCTTCTTTGGCGCATATTCAGCTCCTTTTGTGTGAAAATATACTTTAAACTTTTATGATCAGTATAAATATCACACCTTTCACCATAAAGGTAATGCCTCCAAATCTTTAATGCAAAGATTACCGCAGCCAACTCCAAATCATGTGTTGGGTAATTTTGCTCATGGATTTTCAACTGTCGTGAGGCATAAGCTATCACCATATCATTTTGCATAAGAACACACCCCAATCCCTTCTTGGATGCATCACTGTAGATCACAAACCTTTCTACACTACAAGGCAGTGTGAGCACAGGTGCACTGGATAACCTTCTTTTCAACTCCTTGAAATTCTCTTCACATTCCTCTGTCCAGACAAACTTAACTCCTTTCCGAGTCAACTTGGTGAGTGGATTAGATAATCGTGAAAAATCTTTTACAAAACGTCGATAATATCCAGCCAAACCAAGAAAACTTCGGATCTCAGTTACTGTTGTTGGTCTTGACCATCTTTCGATAACCTCTGTTTTTGCTGGATCCACAGATATCCCCTCTTTTGAGATTATGTGACCCAAAAATGCAACTTTTTGAAGCCAAAATTCACACTTGGTAAATTTGGCATAAAGCTTCTCCTTTCTCAGGGTCTTCAATATAATTCTCAAGTGATCTTCATGCTCTTCCTTGCTCTTTGAATAGACAAGAATATCGTCTATAAAGACTACCACAAATTGATCAAGATAGTCTCTAAAGACTCTATTCATTAGATCCATGAAGATAGCAGGGGCATTAGTAAGACCAAATGGCATCACTATAAATTCATAGTGTCCATACCTTGTACGGAAAGCCGTCTTTGGTATATCCTCCCTTTTGACCCTTAATTGATGATACCCTGAACGAAGATCAATCTTGGAAAAGTATTGAGCTCCGTGTAGTTGGTCAAATAAGTCATCAATGCGTGGGAGAGGATATTTGTTCTTGATAGTGATCTTGTTAAGTTCTCGATAATCAATGCAGAGTCTTATTGATCCATCTTTCTTCTTAACAAACAGAACAGGTGCTCCCCAAGGTGACGCACTAGGGCGTATGAATCCCTTATCAAGATTCTCTTGGAGTTGCTTCTTCAATTCCTGCAACTCAATTGGGGCCATTCTATAAGGTGTCTTTGAAATAGGCAAAGCACCCGGTACGAGTTCTATTGAAAACTCAACTTCACGATTTGGTGGAAGACCCGGAAATTCCTCCGGAAAGACATCATCAAACTCCCGTACAATGGGCATATTCTTAATCGTGAGTTTCTCACCAACCATTTGAGATAAATAACCTTCATTTAGTGGAATCAATACCCATAAGATGGAAGAAATTTCCACTGGAAGGTTATGTTCATCCTTGCATTGGTATACGATCGTAGATTGATCTGGAATATGAAATGTGACTTCCCTTCTTTGGCAATTGATATGAGCTCCATGTAGAGAAAGCTAATCCATGCCAAGAATCACATCAAATTCCAC
This sequence comes from Viscum album, assembly GCA_963277665.1. NCBI lineage: Eukaryota > Viridiplantae > Streptophyta > Magnoliopsida > Santalales > Viscaceae > Viscum > Viscum album. Next base: position 811,896,794 of record OY728135.1, read on the forward strand.
TAAAGGAAGGATCACAAGATTTGCAGGAAGCACTTTCCCACAAACTTCGATCGGAGAAGAATTATAAACTTTTGATGCGATTGATGTGCCATTAGGTGTTGTCACAACTAACTCAACATCTAATTGTTGAGGTAATACGGTGATACCCTTAGAAAATTTTTCAGAAATAAAAGAGTGGGTGGATCCAGAATCAAATAAAACATTTGCTACTTTAGAGTGGATGGTAAGTGTACCTTTTACCACATCGTTATCGTACTCCACATCGCTGATAGAAATTGCATGTGACTTTCCTTTGTCTTTAGCCTTAAGATTTTGTTGACGTCGACCATCATCATCAACCCTTGGATTTGGGCATTGATTGGCATAATGCCCCATCTCCTTGAACTTGAAACATTGAAGTGTAGTAGGTTCATTCTGTGTATCCCTTCCTTTGTTTGCATCATTAGACATCTTCTTCCCATTATCACGGCATTCAAATGCCCGATGACCTTCCTTTCCACATTTAAAACATTTACTTGTCCCTTTAAGACAACTCCCTCCATGTTTCTTTCCACACTTTGAGAATAAGGAAAAGCTCATCTTCTTTTCCGTGTGCTCTTTAGATTTTTCTTTGAATTCCATCTTCCTCTTCTTATCAAACCCATGTGACTGATGGGTTACTCCAATCTCCATCTCGACTTTGAGAGCACATCGAACGATTTCCTCGTAGCTATTGAAGTCCCTTATGGCTAACGCCCTTCGAAGACTTGGTTTTAAGCCACTAAAGAATCGATCGATCTTACTCTCAGGTTGGATAATAATACCAGAAGCGTACCTTGAAAGTCTGGTAAAATTTGCTTCATAGGTACCAACAGATTCATCATCCCTTTGCTTCAGTTCAAGAAACTCTTTCTCCATCTTTGTTCGGAGAATACGAGGGAAGTACTTATTGAAAAATAAGTTCTTGAACTTGTCCCATTCCATAGACTCAATTTCATCCCTTTGCCTCGTATTCTTAACAAGATTCCACCATTGATCAGCATCCCCTTCCAAACGATACACTGCTAGGATGACTTTATCATGTTCAGAACATTGAAGAACTGAAAATATCTTTTCAGTAGTACTAATCCATTGTTCAGCAACTAATGGATCAGTAGACCCACTGAAAGAAGGTAGACGCTGCCTCATGAAGGATTCAACAGAATGTTGCTCCCTCCTTTGCTCATTTGGAAATCCTGCATGATTCATAGCTTGAGAAAGTTGCGTGAGCATGGCTACAAGATTTTTCATTCCAGCTCCCATATCGTTTGGTTGCTCAGGGGGACAATCATTGCATTGCCCATCGCATTCCGCATTAACACGGTTCCTTCGGGTTCCAGCCATTGACTAAAACCAAGAAGAATAGTGTGAGCAACACTAATTATAATAGGAAACCACATAATTCAAGAAAAAAAAATTTTCATGCTTATGGTCTTATCCTAGGTTATTCATGGCCATTTCTAATATTGTGTTCTATGCTTAGACTTATCCTTAGGGTTCTTACTAAGGCTTTCACATCCTAGTTTCCAAAGGTTGACTATACCTTTCCTCTGATACCAACTATAACGACCCACACTTTACATACATTGTTAATACTTCAAAATTTAAGCACACTTATTACAACATATGACAAAACCACAAAGGACCGTATAGGTATAGTGTCTTTAGAAACTGGGAAACATAAAAAACTGGTTCATAAATCTTCTACAGTGTCTCCCATTTATTTCATCATATCTAGGGTCCCTTTTAGCATATTCTACTTAATATCCATCTTCCTGACCTGGGGAAAAGAAAACATAAAAGGGTGAGCTCAAATGCTCAGCAAGGGCAAATAAAGGAAATAAAAATCATATCATATCTTTATGAAAATCAAAACCTGCAAAAGAGATCATAATATCTTAACATGGAATAAATCATAGAAGTGAAAATGAGATCCCCATAATCATAACATAAAACTTGAAACTTTGTGGCATGCACACATAATCATGGAAAATCATTTCTTGTTAGTCATGACTCATTGCCAAGACTATCTTAGTGGACAAAGTCCCTTTCTGATCCGAGTTCACTCCTCGTTTCATTCCTGTATCACTGAACCGAAATAACCTTCCGTTCCAGCCATGTCTATCTCATGAGATATAAAATCATTACCCAATGCATTGGAGGGAGATATAGGTCCCACCCATCTTATAATGAATCCTTTCTTATGTGTGCCACATAATCATAAAACATACATCATCGTATAACACATGTAACAAAAATGGGATTCTTGAAACATCATGACATCATAAAACAATTCATATAAGATAAAGGAATTCATAAAAATATTTCCATCACAACATAATCAAATCCATGTAATAATAGGGATAAAAACAGAACCCTTTTATTATCTTAGATGGAAAATAATTTTGATAAAATACTTGAACTCCATTCTTGAGGAAAATATCCTTTCTAATTCAAAAACATTTTTCCTTTCATAACATGTCATACGACTTTAAAATAAAAGAAGTTGATTAAAAATAAAATTGATAACTTGTAAAGGAAGCTTCTTGGAAATAATGTTTTAAAAATCCATCCATGCCGTATAAGTTAAAAAAACATTCTTCGTACTTTTGTCGGAAAAGTCAAAAAGTACCTCGTACGAAAAACGACAAAAGATTCCTTTCATACATATTACTAAAAAATCACCGAAGGGTAAAAATGGATTTAAACAATTTTAGGTGGATGGAAATAATATTACATATTGATTAAACATGGATGTGGATGATAAAATACACCCCAGTAAATACTTACGAATAAACAATCTCGGATAAAAATGAGATTGTGATATTTCCCTTACCTTAGGTCCGATTTGCTTTGTTTGTGTCCGAAGCTCCTGTATAATGGTTTAAATAGTGTTATTGACTTATTCCAGAATCATACATATTGATATGATATCATATATGGTCATATTATTAGCTTCTTGTTAGTAATATTTCATTGTTACTTGTTACTCGGGTCTTTATAACTTTTTGTTCTTATGCGTGTTTTGTTGAATAAATTCTTATTCTTATCTTTAGGTTATAGATAATTAATTTCCAGAATGGTATTAGTGTAGTATATACCATATTAATTCATTCAATTCATTTATATAATCATTATGAAATGAAGATCATGTAGAACGAGTCGCATCACATCGTGGAGACGGTATTTCGTACGTACGCACGAGTGATGATATCGTTCCTATGATCGTGGAATTGTATTGGAGTATATATATATATTATTTCAGTATCAATATTACTTAATAATAATCATATATAGTTACTCATTACACCATTATACCCATCCTTGTAAGGTGATGGTGGAAAATAGATTACACCACGGCGTGGAGACGGTATTCCGTACGTACGCACGCGCGGTGATTTCATTTTTCCGTAGGATGGATAGAAGGTGAATTAGGGTTGTTTCATATTTATAATAACATATCAGTATATAAGTAATACTGATGTTATTACTTTATCATGAAACAACTAAAGAAGAAGAAGTTGAAGAAGAACGGAATTGAAAAGATCGGTAATGGATATTACCTCTTCTTTGGAACGCCTCTTTGAATCCTCCACTTAAGGAACTAATATTGGTCTTTGGAGAAGACCAGGACCTCTAGGATTATTCTAGGGAATTGGAGAGGATAAAAGGGCAGGGGTTGGCCGAGCTTGAGTGCTCAAATTGGTGTGAGGAGGAGGGGGAGGAGGTGCCCTTTTATAAGGGAGGAGAGGGGCACCTTAGGAATATCTCAAAATATTATTTTATATTAAAGTCAAAATCGGTTTATAATGGTTACAAAGGGTCTTATTTCGAAGATAAAGTGGGGATGGGTCGTAATCCTATCAACAAATAGGATTTAGACAAGTTTAGGGTATTATTTTAACCTTATCAATTAGATTTAACTCTAAGTTAATTAATTTAACTTTTACCGTGTCTTTTTGTTTTCTTTCACTATATGGTTAATACACATACTATAACATTCCAAACGAACCCCAAATTGTTTATTATTAATATATATATCCTTATCTAAGTCATTTGGCCGAACCTTAGATTTTTAGGAATAAAATAACAATTAATAATATAATATTTTATTTAAAAACTATTTTGTGTCAATTTTGACACTATTTGATATATGATTTTTGTGAAAGTCATAACAGAATTATATGTTCGAACCAAGTTGATTAAATCAACACTAATATATCATAGTAACCTAGAAAATTAGTGGAATTCATAAAAAGTCTCAAATTACATTCATTTGAGCATTTATAACATCAATTAGGTTAGTATTTCCTTAAAAGGGTAATTACTGCATCATCGTTGTGTCATAAATAAATTAAATTATTTAATGTCTACAAATTACAAATAAAATACCATTATGTAGGAAATCTTTTTAGCTTTCTAATGAATATTTATAATCGAATTGATCTTATGTATAACCCCATATTAAAAATGGTTTACTTATTAAACTTTGATTTTAACTATTTTAACCCTTCTTTAAATAAATTAATAATAAATGTCCTAATCTAACCCAAGTGGGCCTAAATGGTCATATTTTATTCCTAAGTTTGTTTTTGGTCGAATTACACTTTTCCAATAGAATTAGGACATGTGTTAGGGTAATATTAATATCATATTTACCCTTAGTTACCCTATTTACTATTAACCGCGGTAAAAATAGTAAAAAGTTACTATTCACCAAAAAATTATTTTTATCTTATTGAACCACATTTTACTTACTGACATCAACCGTGTCTGTCGGATTTTTGAAATTCCATTCACAGAAGCGGTAAAATTATGTTTTATGCAAAATTCAGTTTTTAACCTACCACTTAGTGGTTTCACTATTCATCAAAAATTGAAAGTTTTCAGAAAAATACCAAAATTTCACCCTAGGCTAATTTCGATATTCTGAGTCCAAAAATGAAGTCCATTTTGAAAAATAAAATTTATAAAATTTCAAAAAGTGGTTATTACTATTCATAACGGCTAGTTTTAATAGCATATTGTTGTTTAGTGAAACTCGGTATTGCGTACGACGCAAGCTATCGAGAAAGGTCGCGATTGCGTGTAAAGCAAGCCAAGCAAGTGTTGTGTAGAAAAAGATTCCTTTGATGATTTATATAACATAAAAGTCTCGGGTGTTACAATCGCCCTACTGACACATGAATAAGGATTTCCATCAAGACCACCATATAAAATGTTAGTGACCAAACTTGATAGAAAACTTAGGTCTCCACCTCAAGATAGTGCTCATACACCTATGATTCGAGCACACCTCAAAATATAATGGGTCTATTTTACTATAAATCATGAAACATGTTCAACATGTGCACCTCATTCAATGGTACTTCGGATACCATATGTTGTTCTATAGGTGGTCGTATGATCGGTGCACCATGTGTTGGTAAAATATCAATATCTGGTCCATGTATCGATGCCTCATCATCGAGGGGATCATCCTTATGATCATTCTACTGAATCCTTGATGGAACACATTGTTTAGTTATCTAGAAACAAACAAGATGTACCACAATCAATAAGAAAATCTAGAGTGACGACTAAATAAAGATATGGAAACCACAACCCATTACAATATGATGTTTGTACAAATTTCTCCCCTGCAACAAATGTTCTCATGTACCATGTTGAAAAACAGGAGGTCAGTGTCCTATTGTATGGATACGTCGGCCACCTCACCAACACTAGAGGCCCTAGACAAAACTCTGAACTCAAAAAATTTAACTCTATTTCCCCAAACTAGTATCATGGACTCTCAGTCCTTAATTATATATAACCCTCATTGATACCACTTTGTCATGAACCCTCCCCGAGGGGACCATGTTGTGACTCACCAAGACAACCTCCAATAGGCCATGGGATGGTGGCTAGCACTGAGAAGATATATCACTGATATGGGAGTCCTTAGCATATGTACATGTACACATGCACACATCTTTAAGCCCACACAATGCATAAATGTAAAATAAAATAAACAAATATGTGTGAATACATCTAAATACTGTATCCAGAGTATAAAAGGAAGTAAATGAATGTTAATGAGGACAAATACAATCCCACAACAATGAGTCTAAAAACACAGTTCCATCCTGAATGTAAGTACTTGGATGTCTATTATAAAGCTACAAGAACACCTTTCAAGCTGTTTTGTCTCACTAACCACTATCTGGTCATAATACTTTTAGGGCTCTATCAAATGATTGATCATTTTCACAAGACACAACACGTGCATACAATGACTGTTCTTGGGTGAGTATAAAAATACTCACTAGGACACCCCAAAACCAAAATGAATAAAAAATGAACTATAGATAGATCTACACAGGTATATGTGTACATCAAATATAACATGAATATCCATATATAATTAAAAAAACACATAGTCTATAGGTAAGTCACTACCATAGTCTATGATCCCTAGGATTCCATCTTGGTGATTCAATTGAGCACTTTTATGGGAGAACACACTCCTGGGTCTGATATCACTAATGACATCAATCCGAGAGGTAATACTCATCGGGTCTCATCATGATAAATAACACTCCGATAGTTTGAATAGAATAAAATACATAGGTGAGGATGAATACCAAGTCCATGGGGTGATAAAAACAAATCAATCTAGATTATCCCCCAATGTATAAGATTGGTGCTCGTATGGTGTTGTACACATTAATACCATGAACTCCACAAACAGTACAGAGATGAATAAAGGATCTCACTTCCGAATTCTTAGAGGGATTCCAACAACTATATCCACAAAGTCTTTCGTAAGTGATCATTTTCCTACGAGTAAGAGACAATACAATACCAGCCTTCGGGGAAAAGATAAGGGGCAGTAACCCTGATGAAAAGTTTCCATGTCACTGAGGATAAGGGCTCTAATCCATATAGAATGGAGTACATAGTTTGTAAAAGTGTTACACGACATGTCCCTTGACCTCGGGCCATGACCATGTAAATGGAACATGTCATCAAATTGTATATGTGTTGGGGGTACACTCCATGTATGAATCCTGTGTACTCCAGCTGTGTGGCAGTACACGGATCAACTCATGTTCTAGTGCAACCCATGTCCATGTAGTGGAGTACACGTTGTGTAGGCTGCCCATATACTCAAACTCGTGTTTTTTTACTTCCCAAGATACACACTAAGTTACCTAGGAGAGAACACACACCATGTGATAAGGGTCACATTCAATGTGATACTTGAATTTCTCCCTAAAACCCATTCACCGCAAGAGAGCCCCTCATGGAGTGTAATCCTAGATTACATGCAGTGTGGTTCATGATTTTCCAGAATTACATGAGCATATCCCACATATCTCCTCCACTATTGGCCTTCGATCTAGTAATAGTTTCACCTTGAGATCAAGGATCCAAGCTCATCCAAGCCATGCCATCATCAAATAATGCATTTTGTCACCATATCTATGTGGAAAACAGATCAAATCATCGTTCTTCATTGTGCACTAATGCATATGTATTCGGGTATCCTCCATCATTTGAATCGTTCTATCTCCTTCATCACACCTCTTCCATACCATGCCTATCCCATATCTATGATATCAAATTGTTATGCCAAGAAATGGGTGTGCAACAATCTATTGATCTAAATTTGTCGAGTCACATGACAAATGAAGAACCCCAGCCACAAATGATGAATCTGGGGAGAAATTCACAAACCAAAGAAAGGAATGAACCTCAATCGATTTTCATGTTAATCATGATCCATATCCATTATAACAACAATTGGAATTATCCAAACACTATGATAATTCTCATGTAAAAACCCTGCAAAACAACCCATCCTACATAACGATCAAAACCTATATCAAATTTTTCATGGATTTGTCTTCGTTCATCATTGGAATAAAAAATGGGGAATAAGAAAATTCAAAAGACATGATCTATATAAATTTGGTTGGAACATTGAAGAATAATTACGTTTCATATTTATCATTGTAATGATTTGTCAATTGTGAGGTGTGTGGATCTTCGATCCAAAATTACGTCACCAATCACTTGAGAGAATTTTCAATGCCATCTCAAGTAGTCCCTTGATGTATCTAGGGTTAAGTGTCTAACCCCAAAAATTCATCATAAAATTATTTTTAAATAATAAATAGTAGATGCATAAAACAAATGAAATAAAATAAAATAAAATAATTTTATTATTTTATTAATTTCTACAACCTCAAATACTTTTCTACAAACGTCCTACGCTGACTAATGTTATGGTGTGCCTAGGGAAATCCATTTGTTCTAAACACAATAGTGCCCACATATTTCTGATCCATGAACCCATTAGGAAGTTGCTACACTTTTTATAGAAAATTATGTGGATTTTATATTTAATATACTTGAAATATTTCAAATATTTATTCTAAGAACATCGGGGCTCGAAATCTCATGTCTTATAAACACCTGGTCATGAAAATAAACCATATAATATCCAAAGACACTACATGGAAAATCTTATAAATTAAATATATTTTCCAACACATTTCAATAATAACAATAATTTATGCTATGACCAAAAAATTGAAATAATAATGGAGAATGTCATGTAAAAAAATTACAACAATGCCTAATAATTTATAATTCATTCATTATAAAATATTTTATAAGACTAACCATCCCATTCCATTTGATAATTGATATGATGTTCAAGGAAATATATAGATAGGAAAATTGATATTAATGACTAAGCATATGCCATCGAAAAACAATTATTCCCAAATTAAAATCAATATGATTTGATACATCAACCCATTTAGAATTTCAATTCATTAATAAAATCACATACAATTGATATAAAATGATATATGAATATAAATTCCAAAATACAATTTAAACCATCCATATAAGTTGGTCCATCAAAATAGTAAAATATAACGTAAAAATTTACAGACCCATTTGATTTCTCTTACCTTCCTAAAAATTCATTTCATTATATTCATCATTTCATATATGAGTCCAAAGACCTAAGAATTCCATATTAATAATTTGTATATGGTCCAAGTGTAATTTCATCCCATTCAACAACTCATTTAGCACAAAAAATCACTTCCCCTTCTAATATTCATACAAAAAACAACCAATTGTGTTTTTTTGTATTGTATTAATTCTTTGCCAAAGTCACACATCATGACACATACACGGGGTGGTTTTTATTAAGGTCTCAATAGAAAATGATATCAGTGGGGCTCATATGGTGTCTCGATCATAGTATATACAATTAAATTTTAGAGATTCAAATTTTAAGGGAAATACATAGAAATTATGACATGCGACACAATTACGTATTATATTGACCACATTAATTTAAGGGAAAAATATGTGAATCACCTAACTCATATATTGGATGATTCTATCAACCATTATGGGCTTTTGATTTGAGCCAAGAAAAGGGAAATATAATATTTAGAAGCCCCCTCAAGTTAGTGAATATAAGATTACATGTAAATAAACTCTAATGTGGCGAGAGAAACACCAAGAATAATCAAATGGATTACTATAATTATAGACGGAGATCCAATGAAACTAATGATTCTAAAATCAATGGTTGGGAGGGGGATATCCATTATAGCATAGGAGAAGAAATTGAGATAACCCTTTGCTATATGAGGTATTTTTCATGAATAGGAGGGGGGAGAATGATTTTGGTTTAAAAGAGAGAAGCGAAAATTGGAAGTTCACACCATTAAAAGAGGATTATGGTTTGGTTCCATGGTTATTCTATCTCTGTTCTATACATACTTAATCACTATCTAAAGGAACATATCCTTGAAAGACTAGTCACATGATTATAAAAAATGTTCATAACCCATGTATAGATTATATAAAGATGGTTCACATCCTCGAATGGTTAAACAGTCCACTCATTTCCCATTTGCTTCCACACTAAAATATTGTTAGATCTTTGTTCATGACCATGAGGCCTTGGTTTAATTGTTAGAAAAACTAGGTGACACCTTTAAAGGGTTGCATGGTTGAGGTAAATAGTTAGCACCAACCATGTGCTAACTGTGTGCCTCCATTTTCCCATTAAAAAATAGGAATTGAAACCCTGATGCTCCTAACAGTCAACCAGACACCTAAAACACCTACTAGACCTTATACCCCATCTAAAAACAACAGTTTTAAGTGTTCCGACATGTAGAATTCCCTTCTAAAGCTAGATTTATGATTTGGCCCATTTACCAAAATGAAAAATTAAATTCTCCTAGAAATTTATCCTCATCCTGGACACTAGATCTTATAGAAATGAATTTTAATATAATTTTGAAAAACACATTGAATAAATATTTTCATAAAAAGGTGTTTTTAAGAATAAAAATTAATGTATATCAAAATAATGAATATTGTATATTAAAATAGAGTCATTTAGAATATTAAAAATAAAATGGGGCATATGTATCTTTAATAAAAAATCCAAAATATAATGATACTATTTAATTACTTGATTTAATGAAATTCCATTACTTAATAAGTTGTATTTATCCTTATTTACTCAAAAATAAATTTCTTAAGAAAAATCAGAAAATTTCACCGTATGTGAATTTTCATATGATGATTTAAAAAATGATTTTCATTTTCTAAATTAAAATTTCTAAAATTAAAAACAAAATTATATCATTGGTGCCCCAAAATGTAAGAAGAATAATTTTTGAAGAAAATGAGTTTTTGGAAAAATAGTAGTATTCATATTTCCTAAGAAGTAATAAATATATGTATACTGAGTAAGACCATAATATGCTTATTTAAGAATTAATTTATTCATATTAATATCCATTAATTTAATTGGTAGATTATAATTATATTTATTATATTATTTCATTTTTCTCTAAAATCTCAGTGTTTCATGTTAAGTAATCCATTGAGATTGTTATTATTTTAACCAAATTGTCTATGTTTTAATATTAGAGGATTGGATTTAACAAAGATCCCAAAACCTTTTACCAAATGAATAATAAAGTTATATCCCATTAAATTTTCATTTTTCTTGAGATCAATTCCATTGATGTTTTTAAATCATTGAATGTTTTTGTAGAGTTACCTACATGATAAATTAGAGCATTCCAAAATCACTCTAAATTATGAATCCTTTGATCTATATCATAAAAAACGGTTATGGATTCCCTATAGATAATATTTATATCCTTGTTTAATAATTCTTAACGATTTTCCATCCTTGGGTATTAATTTGATTATATATATTTAGTAATATACTTCCACATTTGGTAAACCATTTCCTTTCATGTTTCACAATATATGTATTGGAGGATGGTATTTTAAAACACATATCCATATATAATCCATGAATAAATATAAATTTATACTGGATTTCCTTCAATGGTCATGAACTAGTGGAATAACTGACCAAGTGATTGTTGTATCATAAACTGCCATGTGATCTCTTAATATGTTGTTTCAATCATTTTAATTAAAAGACCCATTTGTAAATTTTATAGTTATTGTATCACTATCTCATCCAATAAAAAAATAGTAATTTTTTTGGAACCCATAATCTTTCTATTAACCTTTTTCCACATTGAAATTTCATTTAAATTATATTTGTATTTTAAATCATTGAACTTAAAACTGGGGAAGGATATGTTTTTTTTAAAATAAGATACTATATACTTCAACCATGAGTATTGGTTATTGATACATATTTATTATTTATAAATAATCATGCTATTTAATATAAGAACATGAAAATTTGTTAAAGGTTAGGTAAAATAATCTATTTTGTAGTATCTTGTGTGTTATCTTGGGTCATCTTTGGTGTCCCCTAGTAGATGATGATTGCTAAAATGCATTTATGTCTCTCTTTTCTAAATCAATAAAAAACTATTGAATCACATTGTCTATAAACAATTATAAGGGGAAGAAATCTTACCAAATGTGATAAGATGACTCATACATGAATCTATTTTTTTTATTATATGAAATGGGGATATGTTATATTGTTCACCAAAAAAATTCGATTTCAATAATCCGTTGTATATATTATCAATATTCTAGAAATTATTTATTTTTAATGAACTCACTATGAATCTCAATATCCCTCTTATCTTCTATATTATTTAATACAAGTATGTATAAATGTCCTTCCACTACAATTTTTTAAACACATATTTTTTATAACTAAGTGTCAATATCTTTTGGAAACAAAATAAATTAGATCAATCTTTTTATTGTACATTTTTTGTCTAGAATGTACTATATGGATGTATGTTCATAACAAATCACCACATTATAGTGTTTAAAAATAGAATAAACCAATAAAAAATGATTAAAAATGCTTGTAATTTTAATGCGTTGTAGTGTAGTGTATCTGAGTAACTATTATTTGTTTTATTATATAATGAATTGGATATAAAATTTGATAAAACAATTTTCAAAGAGTTTCTTCCACTGTATGGTCACTTTTATTATGTATTAGTTTAAATTTATTCTCTTAATTAAGAGATATAATTATTGATGTGGACATAATAACTTTTATGTTCTTCAAAGGATTCCCTAATTGATTTTCTAAAATAATAACAAAACCTTTTACAGTAAAAGGTGTACTATTGGCTATGAAATCATTGAAAATAAATTATAAAATCATTAATAAAATATCATAGTTCTATAAATGATTCTTATTCTTTTTCATATAATTATAATGTCCCTGATTTTTTTTGTGTAATTTTTTTTAAATTATATGGAATTATTTTGAGACCAGACACTTTGATGACACCTAATTCTGAGGCCTGGGGATCCCAGAATATAATTTTGAAACTTTTTTATGTTCTTTTATGTAAATGTGTGAGCATATTTTTCTAACGTTTAAATAGGTGCTTTGATCAAAAATCGGAGGGCACAGTTGAACTCAAAATGACGGGGTTCACCTAGAATGGACACAACTTCAATCGACAAGGGTTGACTAGAAAAGATAGTTTTCACACATTTTGGAAAATAATAAAATAACTTTAAAAGTTATTTTATTTTTCTTTTCACTATATTGAGCGGTTTCAAAATAGTGCTACAGTGCGGTGACGAGGCGGTGATGAGCCCCTTTAATGGGACTCTTTAACGAAAGTGAAACAGACACGCTATTTTATTAATGAAACAACGTAACGACATGACGACACAACTAAATATAAATGCTATGAAACATTTATCTATTAATGAGATAAAACATTGGAGAATCAAATGAGGAATTCTTCTGACAAACCAATATCCAAAATTGTCTTCAACGACGAATGATGAATGCTGGTGAAATGCTAGCGATGTCAAAGCACCTCGAAGAATTGAACTAGAGGGTGGAGAACGCTTAAGACTTCGAACGGAACATGAATCTTTGTGGGTGGATCACTTCAGTGAAGAACACCTTTGAGGTAAGGGTTTATTTTTTTCAAATTAAAATATTAGGTTCTTATTTCTAAACAATGAATGTAGATCACCCCATGAAAAGGATGACCAGCGGATCATGTGTTCTTGTGGGAGGGTATTTTTCTTGGGGTTTTGCATCGAGATTGATTAAAATCTGTGGTAAATTTAGTCCCAAACTCCATCCATTTTTAAAACTCTAACATAGAGGGTGAAGGAAGACACAAATATGGCCTGAGCCCCTCGTATTGTGCATTCTTCGTGGCCTCATCCTCGAAATGGTTATAAGGAGGATCTGATGCCATGAAAGGTAAGAGGGCATCCTCCGGAGTCCATAAGCACAAGCAACATGAAGAACAAACCACCAGAGTAGACCAGGTGGTCTGTGGAAGAAACTTTTTGTGGTGTCCAGTGGTGGCAGCCATGAGTAGCTAGCGGTGTTCTGAAAGAGAGCTACGACCGACTCAGGCTACGACGGTGTGGTAAGAATCGCTCGCCTTCATGCCGGCGGTGGGAGGACGTGGCCACCCAACCATGTCAGTCCACCATGGATGTGGCCGCGCACCACGTCACACATGGGAGGCCACTATCAATTGATCATGGTGGAGGCACTGGCCCCGTAAATGACCCATGAGGAAAGGGGGAGACAGACACGACATCCAGCTACAAGTCACCCCAGTAGGTCAGACCCTCCCCAACCGGTCGGACCCGTTCCATCGGGTCGGGCCAGATAGGGCCAGACTCAGGATGGGAAAGTTCTGGGTCAGATCAGTGGCCTAGGATTGGGTCGGTCTGACTGGGTCAGACCAGACCCAGACCCCATCGGCCCCCTTTTGGAAGAAAACCAACATCTTCCAAACCAAGAGTCTGTTTGATGACCCGTTTGCAGAGTTTGATCTATCGCTTTGAGGAAGATATTTTTCAATACTCTATGAAGGCTTTCATAGAGGTAGGAATTCTAAGGATTTCTTGAGTAGTGGTTCCCCATGAATCAAGTGCACTATGTTTGGAAACCCTATGGTTGGATGAGACTTAAAAACTCTTGACAATTGAAATTATGTGGATCAGCTACGATGGCCCAGTGGGAAGTGGATTCTATGTGACCCGATAGGCTCACAATAAGGAGCATCTCTCTCTGATCTGGAAGATATACAGTACTCGACAGGAGGAGTACCTTATTATAGGCAAGGTGGTAAGAGGCTTATGTGTGACCCGAAATGCCCATGGTGTGGAGTGGCTTCTCTGTGACCCAACATACCCACAGTCCTCATTAGGGATGAGTACCGTAGTAGGCTAAAGTTAGTGGGAAGGAGATTCTATGTGACCCAACATGCCTAGTGTACTCATTGCAGAGGATTTGTCCAACAGCCCAAGGTGTTCAATGATATGACTGATGGTCCAACTTTCCATACTCTAGACTATACCCGGTGTGATTTGTGTTGCTTCGTGGTTCTCTTTGTGGATTGATTTTTGTTCTTTCCTTATTTTTTTGGGGTCCCAACTGAATATTTTGTTACTCACCCTTGCATGGGATTTTCGTGCACGTGTTGTGTCTGGTGCAGATGACTGCTGCCTTTACAAAGGACTTGGTGGCCCAGGACCTGGTTGTACCCTGTGAAACTAGGTAGGCAGGACGTACTTGTATGAATTATAGCAGATACTCTACCTTTACCCATAAGGTGAGGTTTTTAGAAGATGACATTCAGAGTTTTCCATGTACTTTCATGTTTTCAGTAAATCTTTTGTTGGGTTTGTATTCTGGCCCATTTGACCAACATTTTTTAATTTTAATTAGTGGTTATGTAGTTTAATGCATGTTTACTTTTCCAGCTTTGGGATGGTGTTGTGTCTTTGTGAATACAGTTACTCAGGAAAATGTCTCCCACTTGTAGGTTGACGCGTTCAGTGCTAGTCTCCAACCCCTGACCTTCAGGATGTGGTCTTGGGGTATGTCACAGAGTGGGCCCTGGGGGATGGCTCATGATCATGTGTTTTTAGGGCTGGTCTATTCTACCTTAAACACTTAGAGTCTATTGTTTTGTTACTGTGAATCAGTGTTAAATGTTTCGAGTTCGACTTTTAGATTTGTGGATTCCATTGTTGGTGTGACAAACGATGTATCCATACACCTAGACCATGAATTATACTTATTGAATCTATACATAAAAACACTAGTTTCAAGAATCTTATGATAATTTAGCGTTTCCTTATGTTCTTCTTGAATAAGATTCATCTCACCATGTATAATATATTAACCATGGTACATCTTGATCTGCATCAAAATGCCTCCACGTAAATGGCCAGCTAGTATTAAAAAGTGTGACCGTGAGGATAGACCGACTAGCGATGATGCATCGGTTCAGGGACCAATGTTAGAGATGGCCCCATCGGGTGGTTCACTAGTGTTACCACCACCCATTGATCAGCAGTTAATACCATCATTACTTCATGAGGATGTGCGCTGGCTAAGTTCCTTGCATGACTTCTAGAGATAGAGACCTCCTAGGTTCAGGGGAGAGATAGATCCTTAGGCCTACAAGGACTGGTTGGATGTGGTCACGCAAGTCGTCTGATTGGTGAGGATGCCACTCGACAAGATGTGGATCTCAGCTATGAACCTTCCTTAGGGCTTGGTTGGCATAGGATGGAGCCTAGTGATTCAGACTCATGATGATAGAACTCTATCTTAGGCTGACTTCGAGTGGCTTTTCCAGGAGGAGTTCTTCCTCTTGAAATTGTACTCATTGTGCGTACAGGAGTAGCTTCACCCACAATAGGTCAGCATGAGAGTGGTGAGTACTCTGCAAGATTTACATACCTCTCTCTCAACTCCGTATACATTGTTTGAGACCCTTTATTTAGGTCCCAGTCTTTTGAGAAGGGTCTCAAGTAGGAGGTTAGGGAATTAATGGTGTATCTCAGCATCCCAAATTAGGATGGAGTACTAGTGTGATCCCTTATTTATAGAGATTCATGGAAGAATAGTCGCTGAGAGCTAGAGCCACCAGTAGACACAAGGAGATAGAGTCTTCAGTGGTGAGCAACATGCATTAGACGAGGGGACCAAAGCAGGTCAGATCTTTCAGGGGACGACCCGAAGACTTGGGGTCGGTAGTGCGGGGCTCCTAGACTATAGGGAGCTAGTAGAGAACCAGTTTGTGGCTCTCATGTGGTTGTCAAGGACACATGGCTCATGACTTCCCATCCCGCCACACAGAAAATCACCAGATGGTCAAGGGACCCCCTATGATGTGGAAAAGGTTCAAGCGAGGAGGTCAACAAGGTGGAGAACGTGGAAGGGAAGTAGGCCAGGAGGAAGGCGGTGGATGATGTTTGGAGGTGCTACCACCACCACCCCAGGTTGTTCACCATGAGCTCAGGGAGCCGACAGATAGGGGCGAGTCTATCTTCAGGCGATGGAGGCCTATGACCACAGTTCTATAGATATTATTAGAATTATGATATGTGTCTTCTCCACCATAGTTTATGTTCTTATAGACACATGTTCCATTCACTCTTTCCTTTCCACGGACCACGTTCGAGGCCTAGAGAATCTAGTATATTCATTGGCTCAATCCTTACGATTAGAGACACCTACAAGAAGGGATTTGATGATTACACACTGGTGGTGATAGTTTGATATTACTCTATGAAGCAAGAGCATCAGATGTTATATCATTGTAGCAGAATCAAGGCCTTACGATGTCATCTTGGGTATGGACTGGTTATCTACATCCCATACTAAGATCAACTATATTAGGAACAAAGTGTGGTGTGTATATGTGGATGGAACCAAGTTTTCCTTCACCAGCAAGAATAGAACTTTTAGAGAACAAGACAAACATTCATGGAGGAGGGTGCCACCAATCACTCACCAGCTGCCTAGACTGACTCTCAGTGAAGTGGATTAGAGGATTCTGAGATTTCCTATAATGGTGGATGAGTATGAAGATGTGTATCCTAAGGATGTTTCAGGACTACCCCCTCTCAGGGAGGTAGACTTTTGTACCGATCTATAATTGGGGAATACACCGATATCCACACTGGCATATTGGATGGCTCTCACGGAGCATTGTGAATTAAGGGTGTAGTTGAAAGACTTGAAGGTAAAGGGATTTGTGAGGCCTATTGTTTCACAATTAGAAATCATAGTGTTGTTTTCCATGAAGGAAGAAGAGAGATTGAGGCTATGTGTGGACTTCCATCGACTGAACCATGTGACTTTGAAGAAAAAGTATCCACTATCGAGTGTTGATGACATATTGGACCTATTTAAGAGAGTGAGGTGGTTCTCAAATATTGTCCTCAGATCAGGCTATCATCATCTTTGAGTATGGGATGAGGATGTACTGAATACATCTTTTAGATTTCGTTGTGGCCACTATGAGTTTTTTGTGATTCCTTTCTATTTTACCAACTCCCTAGTAATGTTCATGGGAATAATATGCAAGATCTTATAGCATTACCGCGATTTTTTCATAGTAGTCTTCATTGATGACATCCTGGTGTGTTTGGCGTCAGAGGAGGAGCACGCTACACACCTGCAGATAGTTTTGCATACACTCCAAGAGCATTAGATTTACAGTAAGTTCTCGAAGTACTAGTTCTAGATTTGGGATGTCCACTTTATAGGACACATCATCTTGGAGGCTAGAGTTGTGGTGGATCCAATGAAGATAGAGGCATTGTTTACTTGGGATCCACCAAGGAGTGAGACTGAGGTGTGGAGTTTTTTAGGGTTGGATAGATACTACAATAGGTTCGTGCCTAGATTTTCCTAAGTAACATAACCCTTTTCATCTTTGACAAAGGAGGGATAGAACTTCATGTGGATGTAGAAGTTCTAGCATAGTTTCTAGGAGCTGAAATGGAGACTGACGAGTGCCCCCATATTGAGACAACTAGAGGAGGGAGTTGGGTATGTATTATTCTATGATTCATCATGGTCTGGACTGGGTAGTGTCTTGATGTAGGAGTGATCCATGATCACCTGTAGCTCATATAAGTAGATTTAACATGAGAAGAACGACATAACCTATGAATTAAAGTTAGCAGTAGTGGTCTTTTCCATGATGATGTGGCGTCACTACTAGATGGGTGAAAATTTTACCATCTACTCCGACCACAAGAGTCTCAGGGATATCTTCTCATAGAAGGTCCTGAACTTGAGACCATTGTGAGGGCAATAGTTACTCCCTGAAAATGACATTGAGATCGTCTATACTCTTAGTAAGGGGAATGTGGTGGCTTATGTACTCAAAAATAGGTCTGGTTTATAGCTTCTGTGTGAGGCGACAAAGCATCTAGCCGTGATATAGATATCCTTTATGGATGAATCTAAAGTATCTTACCTTTATCGTTGATTGTCACTCCTCCACTCTTACAGTGAGTTAGGAAGTCACAACCTATGAATGTTGAATGTGAGGCCTGATGCGCCCATTTATCCTTAGGAATGGCTCGTGTTGGATTTTTGATAGGTAGGGAGAACACCATTCTCTTCATAGGGATCACCGTAGTACCATTGATGTTGAGGGAGGGGTTGTTGAGGGAGTTTCATACATCCCCTTTAGTGGTACATCATGGTGTGGAGAAGATGTAACAGGACCTCTGACATTAGTACTGGTGGCCAGGGATAAAGAAAGCGGTGGAAGCATTCATTTCACAATGCCTCACATGTCATCATGTGAAGGATGAAAATCATGTTCTAATAGGCTTGGCCCAACCACATAAGGTACGAGAACAGAAGTGGGATGGTATCTCGATGGACATTGTAATGGGATTACCACAAACATTTAGGGGCCACTATTCTATCTAGGTGATCGTTGACTAGCTCACCAAGTCGTCTCACTTCCTACCCGTACAGAAGAAGGGATTGGTAGAGGTCTTGGGACACCTCTACATCCAAGAGATAATGTAGCTTCATTGGGTGACTTAGATGATCATCTCCAACCATGATGCATGATTTATGTCCCAGTTGTAGAAGGGATTGTAAGAGGTGTTCAGCACTCTGCTGCATTTGAGCACCACCTTCACCATAAGAATGATTTTTAAATGGAGCATACAATAAATACCATGTAGGACAAGTTTCATGCTTGCATCGATAATATAGGTCATAGTTTAGAGGACCACAATCTACTGGTGGAGTTTTAATACAACAACAAATATCACTCCAGCATTGTTATGGAACCGTTTAAGGCCTTATATGGATTCTCATGAAAATATCCCCTATGATTGATAGACCAAGGGGAGTTAGCACTCATAGGTCCAGAGATGGTATGAGTTACAACTGAGAAGGTACATATCATCCAGAAGCAGATGAGTACTACACAGAGTTGGCCAAAATCATATGCTGAAATGAGACGGATACCCTTGGAGTTCAAGGAGGGAGACCATGTTTTCTTTTGGGTCTCACCCCAATGGGGATTGTGGAGATTTGGCTGTGGCACCAAGTTATCTCCAAGGTTCATTAGACCTTTCTAGATTCTGAGTAGAGTTGGAGAGGTGGTGTACCACCTAGTTCTACCCCTGTAGATGAACCAGGTGCATGAGGTTTTTCATGTGTCGCAATTGAGGAGGTACGTGCCTAACCTATCGCACGTCATCAACTGGGGCGAGGAAGTTATTGACAATGGGGAGATGTTTTTAGTGTTCCTGGTGGACATAGTGGATCGACAAGAGTGAGTCCTTCCTAGATGGTTGATTCCTCTAGTTCATGTTATGTGGCAGCATGGGAATATCTTTGAGAGCACATGGGAGTGGGAGGCTTGGATTCGTGCTCAGTACTCCCACTTGATTGTTTAGAGTTGTCTTGGCTTACGAGGACATGAAACCCAAAAGGGGGATTTATATAATATCCCGAAAATTTTCATGTAATTGTTTTTTAATTATATGGAATATTTCATGACCATACGCTTTGGTAGCACCTGATTCTATGACCTGGTGATCCCAGAGTATAATTTTGATCTTTTTTTATGTTCATTTATGAAAACATGTGAGCGGGATTTTCTAAAATTTAAACCGGTGCTCGGATCAGAAATTTGAGGGCACCGTTGAACTCCGAACGGAAGGGTTCACCTAAAATGGGCATAACATTGACTGGAAAGAGTCGATCGAAAAAGGAAGTTTTCAGAATTTTTAAAAAATAATAAAATATCCTAAAAAGATATTTTATTTTCATCGTCTCACCATTGAGAGGTGGACCTCCATCAGTACGTTGTGGAAATAAGGCAGCGACGAGCCCCTTTAATGACACTCCTTAACGAAAGTGAAATAGACATGTTATTTCATTAATGAAACAATAAAACGACATGGAGACTTAGAATAATAGGAACACTGCTATGTGTTTCTCTTTTAATGAGACAACACTTTGGAGAATCAGATGAATAATTCCTCTCAAGAACCTATGGAGAAAATCCTCTCCAGAAATGATTGATGAATGTGGGTGAATCACTATAGCTGTTAACACACCTCGATGAATGGGATCAGAGGGAAATGAATGCCGATGAATTCAAATGGAACATGAATCATTGCGGGTGGATATCGTTAGCAATGAACACTTTTGTGGTAGGGGTTCATAGTTTTTGAATTGGAATATCCCACTATTATTGCTAAATGACAAATGCGGATCATCCCATGAATGGGTTGACCCGCCGATCATTTGTTCATGCGGGAGGGTATTTTTCTTGGGGTTTTGCACTGGGATTTATTATTATCTATTAGAAATTAAATCCCAACCTCCTCATATTTTTAAAGTCTATCACAAAGGGTTCGGTCTGACACAAACATGGCCTGAGCCCCTCCACTTGTGTGTTCTTCATGGAAACATCCTCGAAATAAAAACAAAGAGTATCCTAAGCCATTGTAGGGAAGAGGGAATCCCATGAAGTCCATAGGCACAATAGGTGAGAAGAAAGAACCACCGGAGAAACCCTTGTGGTACACGAAAAAAAATTTGGCATGCTATCAGTGGCCCTGTGGTGGAAGCCATGGGTGGGTGGTGGCACTCGACGATGGCGCGCAAGAAGAGTCCCACAGCTGGATCCAGCCGTGGAGGTGCGACAAGAGCCGTAGAACTTTGTGTTGGCAGCTGGCAGTGGGAAGACACGACCACCCGACCATGTCAAAGAACCGAGGACATAGCACCATTCCTTGTCGCATGGGGAAGACTGTAGTAAACTGACCATTGTTGAGGTGTTGGCCCATCGGATGACCCACAGGGTGAGGGGCAGCTGTACGTGACTTTTAGCCACATCTCGGCCTAGATAACCTGTTAGGGCATGGGCCAGGCCCACCCCAGCAGGCCAGACTTGTTCCATTAGGCTAGGACAAACTAAGATAAACCCAGGTTAGGCCAGGTTCGGGTTAGGTCAACAGACCCGGGTTGCGTTGGTGGACCCGGGTTGGACCAGACCCAAATGACCCCTTTTTAAAAAAACACCATTATCATTCAAATCAGGCAACTGTTTGAAGATTAGTTTGTGGTGTTGGAACACTTGAGATGAGGAGAATGTTTTAGAATATTCTATGTAGGTTTTAATGGATGCTAGAATTTGATGAATGGCCTTAGGAGAATTTCTCCTGGAATCAAGTGCACTATGTGCGGAAACACTACGGTTGGCAGAGACCCAAAGACGGCTGACATGAGACCCTGTATGGATTAGCCACGATGGCCCTATGGAAAGTGGATTTTGTGTGACCTGAAGGGCCCCTGGTGGGGAGTGGCTATGTGTGACATGGTAGACCCACGATACATTATTGGAGGAGTACCTCAGTATGGCTAAGGTGGGAAGCGACCCACATGCCATGGTGGGAAGCAGCTTGTGTGTGACCAAGCATTCCCATATAACTCATTATGGATTAGTACCACCACATTCCAAGGTTAGTGGGAAGCAGATTTTGTGTGACCAGACAGGCCCATTTTACTCATTGTTGGGGATTTCTCTAGGATCCCAAGGTGTTTGTTGATATACCTGATGGTTCTACTTTCCAAACTCTATATTAGTCCTTGTGTAATCTATCTTACTTCATGGTCTTCTTTGTGGATTACTTTTTAGTCATTCCTTGTTATTTTGGTGTCCCTACTATGTATTTGGTTACTCACCCCTACACGGGATTCTCCTGTACAAGTTGTGTTTGATTCATATGACTACCGCCTTAACGAATGACTTAGTGGCCCAGGACCCGGTGGTGACTAGTTAGACCAGGCATGAAGGGCATAATTATACGGTTTCCAATAGCTACTCTACACTTACCCATCAGGCAGGCTTTTCAGAGGATAAATTTTAGAGTTTTACTTGGAGTTTATTGTTTTTTGTGCATCTTTTTTTGGGTTTGTATTTTGGCCCATTTGACTTACAGTTTTTACTTTTACTCAGTGGTTGTTTAGGGGAATTCATGTTTACTTTTCTAGCTTTTGGATGGGGTTGTGTGTGCGTACGTATTGGTACTAAGTCAAATTCCTCCCACTTGTAGGTTGATGCCTTCGGCGCTAGTCACCAACCTCTAGCCTTCGGGAAGTGGGCTTGGGGTATGTCATCGCACAAGCCTCAGGGGATGGGTCGTGACAATAATCTTATTAGAGAGATATTTTATGACAACCCTTTTATTTGTTACACACTTAAACATGATTTATTACATAGAAAACGTCACATGTTACAACATATAAGATCGATAGGTCTAGTGTATCTGGGTCATAATATCATTACATAACAACTTAAAACATAGGATGCAACATGTTATTGAAAACATACTTTACATGACCTTTACATTTTCTCATACATAGCATTGTAAGGGATAACCTGAGGACATGCATAAGAAAAGGGTATAATATAAATACCATTAAGAGAGAAAACATGGTATAACATGAAGAATACAATACATGTTAAGAGATAGGCATATAAATGGAGCATAAAAGAAACATGAAGTTAAAGGCATGATATATCATGATTATCATAACATGGAAATGTGGCAACAACACTTAATAGGGAATTAATATGAGCCAACACTCATTGTACATAGAGCATGAGTAAACCCTCATTGCACATGAAGCATGAGTAAACCCTCATTTCACTTTAATTATCATGATTCAATACTCATTGCACATGAAGTATCATGATAATATACTTTACCCAATTCATTGGAGTGCTATCAGGGCACACCCTTCTTAAGCATTTCATTTCATGCATAAATGTGCCACATGGATCATATAACATGGATTCATTAAACCTCACCATTTATTCCACAATAATGGAAATGTGGAATTAAATCATGAAACATTATAATCAATACATTAATTTTAATAAAGGTGAATACCCTTGATAAGGAAATTGGCATGGTATTCACTACACAATGACATTGGCTTGAAATATTGCGGTGCAATTTCAGCATCATAACGACATGACATAAGAATATATAAAAATGGTTGATGAGAGTGAAATGGGTGTATCATCATATTTTAATGAAATAGACAGTAATGGGGTTATATAGATACATATACCAACCTATGTAATGGAATTTAGATTCACAATACAAAAGAATTTTTTGAATGTAAATGAGGATAGAGAGATTCCTTACAGAATTTCAGCATGGTAACGAGTGTACAAGAGAGGAATTTAATGAGAGATAATGGGACATATCATAATTCAAAAATAGATAGGGAATTATGGGGGAGGTGTTAAATAATAACCCAACATTTATAATTGAAAACAAAAGGGAATAACATTATTAAAAAACTTGGATAGAAATGAGAAAAGTGGAAATCCCTTACTTGAAAGTGTGATCCCAATGACATGGGAGAGGCTTCAGAGAAGCTTATTGGGATATTGAGGCATAATTTGAGGATTATATAGATAGTAGGGAATATTTTGGATGAACTATAATGGGATTGAGTGAATAGGAATTAGGATCTTGGGTGGGTTTATATTGGAAAGGAGAGAAAATTCAATATTATTTAGGTTTGGGTCACCACACATTAAACTAATCAATACCACAATCCTGACCATGTTTTTTCCTATAGTTTTTTCCAGAGTGTAGTAGATTAATATGTTATATAATGAAAATTACGTAACTTCTTAAAATATTGAGGGTGCTTATGTGTAGGTGAGTCACACTCTCAAGGAAATTCATTTAAAACGTTAAAATGTTTTAAAAATCTTGGAGGGTCCACTAATGATTTTTAAAATAAATCAAACAAAACTAAAATCACATTATTTTAATGATAAAACAAATATATTCTGAACATATCATTTATAGTATATTATTACATCACTATTGGGTTATTATGATGTTAGAAAACACATTATATATTTAAACTATATTTAATTTTTACACAAAAATTCAACTGTCTAAGAAAAATATGAAAAATTCACAGTTGGATAATTTTTAGATCCTGATTCCAAAAATAATATTTATTTTTTATAAATAATTTTTTTATATATGTGAATTTTAACTTATAAAATAAAAATAGACATTTATCGATAATTCAGGGGTTTTGAAAAAAACGGCTTTCAAACCATAATAAAAATTTCAATTGCATTCATAAAATTATACGATAATTTATATATAATGAGAATTAATTTAATAATAAAAATAATATTTTATTAAATTATTATTTAATAAAAAAAATCCATTAATTCATCCTAATAGATTTCTTAGTTGAATATTAATTAAAAATACTATTTTCACAATAAAAACTATTTACAAAGTAACAATAATAAAATGAATGTATATTAATTATTATATACAAAAAATAATGCAAATATTCATAGTGATAAGGTCTTGTTACATAAAACCTTGTAAAACCCGCATTAGGCAGAAGGGTAATTTGTGTGATGGTGAAAGACTCTTGGGGTGGCTCAGATAACATTTGTCGGGTGGTAATCTCTTTTTTACTTCCACTTATATTGTATGAGGTTCCGTTTGAACATAAAATATTGATGCTTGGATTGGGTTTGGTCATGAGCGAAGTCCAATGACACCACCTCCTTTTAGGGCTTCAAAAAATGGGCTTCAAATGGGGAAAGTCTACTAGATGAGGCCATCACTTCCTTTGTCAGAGTAAATTGGATTTGTTAATGCCCTATATTTATACTAATCATGTGATCACTATTCAACAAATATATTAGAAATGGTCACAATTATTAATGGTATTTTAAAATCCAAAAACATAAAACCAATGATGTTCACATTTTATATAAACAGTTTACATAATGAGACATTTAATTTGATCAAGAATAATTTTCATTAACTAAATTTTGGGTCATTACAATATTCCCCCCTTAAGAAATTTCACCCTGTAAATTTCCTTTTCCCACACTAAAACAGATGTGGGTAACTCTGCTTCATCATTTCCTTGGATTCCCCTATCACTTCTTCAAAATTTTGGTTTCACCACAACACCTTGATGAGGGGAATTATATTATTTCATAGAACATTTTCTCTATAATCAAAGATCTTCAATGGTTTCTCTTCATAATAAAGATCATCCTCTAACTATACCACCTCTATCGAGAGTACATGTGAAGGGTCTAGTATGTACTTACTTAAGAGGGATACAACAATGACATCACGTAGTTTGGCCATATTAGGTGGATGTTCTAGCTAATTGGCCACAACCCCAACACGATCAATAATCTCAATGGGGCAGATGTACCTATGGATTAACATCTTTTTTTTCCAAACCTCATGACCTTATTCCATAGAGATATTCAAAGAAATACCATTTCTCCAAAATTAAACTCAAGGTCTCATTGACTATTATCTAGATAACTCTTCTATCGACTTTGTGAAACCTTGATATACTTCTGAATGGTTTTCACCTTCTCCACCATTTCTTTGACCACTTCAAGTCCTAGGAGATTAAGATCACCGAATTCATCCCAATACACCGGTGTTATGCACCTTTTCCCATAAATAGATTCATATGGTACCATTAAGATTCTCTAGTGGAAACTGTTATTGTAGTTTAATTTAACTAGTAGAAGATATTGGCCCCATCCTCCTTTGAAGTAAATCAAACATGTCATTAGCATATCTTCCAATTTATGAATCGTTCGCTCAGATTGGCCATTGGTTTGAGGATAATAGGCCATACTAAAGTTCAGTTCAGTGCATAGAGCATGTTGGAGACTTTTCCAGAACATCGAGGTGAATCTCAGATCATGATCAGATACAATAGATAGTGGTACTCCATGTAGTATTATCACTTCTTTGATGTAAATCCTTGCATGTTAATCCAATGATAAGTCTTCTAAAATTCTGATAAAGTGAGATGTCTTCGTAAGACGATCTACAATGACCCATATAGAATTGCTTCATCTGGATGTCCATGGAAGTCCAATGACAAATCTCATGGTAATGTTGTCCCACTTCAATGTTGGTATGGGTAGTGGCTTCATCATCTCCTTAGATTGTTTCCTCTCATCCTTCACTTGTTGACATACCAGGCAATTTGAGGTATATTCAGAAGTCTCCCATTTCATATTGTCCCACTAAATGATCTATTGGAGATCACGACACATCTTTGTACTCCCCAAGTTAATAGATAAGGTTGAGTTATGTGAGTCATCCATAAGCTCCTTCTTTATCTCTGGATTGGATGGTACACATAATTGTGACCAAAATCTCACAATCTCATCCTGGTCAACCACGAACACAGAGGATTTCACATTTCTAATAGCTTCCTCCCTTTTTATAATTTCCACATCCCTCCTTTGAGCATCATTTATATTCATCAAAAGAGACGGTTGATTAATAATTTGTGAAAGAAATGATGATGTTCCCTTTTTATGATTCCCATGTTGATCTTCATCAAATCTAAAAAGATTAGATCCTTCTCCATTCTCATAAATGATCGAATTGCTGGGTCCTTTCTACATGGAGAATCTTACACCTTATTTGCTTTCCCAATATTGTAATGGATTGAGAAATCATAGTCATTGATCAGCTCTAACTATCATTGTTGGTGCATGTTCAACTCTTTCTTTGTGAATATATACTTGAGGGTTTTGTGTTCGGTATTTATTTCACAATTCTCTCCAAAGAGATAATGATGCAAATTCTTAAAGTGAAGATCACCACAGCCTACTCCAGATCATATGTTGGATAATTGTTCTCATAAACATTCAATTGCCTTGAAGTATTGGTAATGACTTTTTCATTTTGCCTCAACACACATCCCATGCCCTTCTTTGAAGCATCACTGAATACCACAAAAAGTTCTCCACTTGTGGGTAATGTTAGCACGGGTGCAGTGATAAGCCTCCTTTTCAAATCCTTGATGAATTATTCACATTCATCACTACAAGAATACTTTACTCCCTTGCGAGTAATATTTGTAAGAGGGTTAGACAATCGTGAGAAATTTATCGCAAATCGTCGATAATATCCAGATAACCCAAAAATGAAACTGATATCAGTTACTGATGTTGGCCTCAACCATCCCTCTATTGTAGTTGCCTTGGAGGGATCCATATATATCCCATTGCTTGGGATGATATGGCCCAATAATGATACCATTTTCAACCAGAACTCACACTTTTTGTACATTTCATAGAGCTTCTCCTTTTGAAAGGTATTTAAAACAGTTATTAGATGCTACTCATGACTCTCCTAGGTTTTGGAGTACATTAGAATATCATCTATAAAGACTACCAAAAATGTTTCGAGGTAATCTCTAAAGACTCTATTAATAAAGTCCATGAAGATTGTTAGAGAATTAGTGATTCTGAAAGGCAGTGCATGGAATTCATAGTGCATGTATCTTGTTCGTAAAGTAGTCTTAGGGACATCTTTCTTTCTCACCCGAACATGATAATATCCAGACTGCAAATCCATGATAGAGAAGTATTGTTCCCCACATATCTGATTAAACAAGTCGTCAACTCAGGGCATAAGATAGTTGTTCTTTATCGTGATTTTGTTAGGATCACGATAATCAATGAAAAGGTGCATTCACCCATCCTTCTTATTGATGAAGAGGACTGGTACACCCCATATTGAAGCACTTGGGCATATAAACCCTTTATCT
The DNA here is from genome assembly GCA_963277665.1 of Viscum album. NCBI lineage: Eukaryota > Viridiplantae > Streptophyta > Magnoliopsida > Santalales > Viscaceae > Viscum > Viscum album. The sequence goes on from OY728135.1 coordinate 811,925,256, forward strand.
AGATCCTGTAATAGTTGTTTTTCAGCTAATCAAGCTCCACAATAGCCATTCAATATGGATTCTTGGATATTGGTAACACCCCAGGTTTAAGATCAATTGAGAATTTTACATCTCTTATAGGAGGATGACTAGGAAATTCCTCGGGAAACACTTCAGCAAATTCCCTCGCAATAGGCATGTCTTCAAGGATGGTTTCTTACTTGGAATCAATCATCTGATCTAGATACGTGTGCTCATAAGGAAGTAATATACATGCCTGAGATGATGGATCTAAACAATATTCATCTTCCTCCTTCAACTTTTATGGAATCAGGGGTTGATTCTCCATATGGAGAGTGATTTCCCTCTCACGAAAATATATGTTGTCTTTATATAAGGAAATCCAATCCATGCCAATAATTGCATAAAATTCCAATAAAGGGAGTATGACAAGGTTCACTGAGAAGTTCAGTCCATAGATTATGATAGGTGAGGAGTTATATTCATGGGATGCAATGAATGCCCCATATTCCATACTCACCAACATCTTTACTTCCATGATTTGTGGTGGTGTCAGGATTGTTCAACTAAACTTTTTAGATATAAAAGAAGGCATAGAACCAGAGTCAAAAAGTATATTTTCTATTCTTGAATGAAAAACTAACGTACCAGTCACTACTTCATTGTCGGGGTTCACTTCGGTGGTAGTGATAGAAAAAGCTCGCCCTTACTACCTTGGAGGTTATTGGTTACCTCCGAAAACCCTTGGATTAGGGAACTAGTTTGCAAACTGCCACAATTCATTGATTTTGAAGAAATTATCAATGCGTTGAGTGTCAAACAAAGCATTCCTCTCCTCTTTCGCATCCACATGTTTTTCTTGCTGACAGCTAATAGCCAGGTTCCCTTCTCTTCCACACCTAAATTATTTCCTCTTCCTCTTCAAATAATTTCTGGGGTTCTTCTTTCAGAACCATTGGAAAGTGGGGTGATGGGTTTTCTTAGAGATATTATATTTATCCGTTGGACCGCAAGAATTGAATTCCTCCATACGCTTCTTATCCCCTTGATACCCCTGAGATTTACTGATCTCCATTTTGACTTTGGGGAAACATCGAACAATTTTCTCATAGCTGTCAAAGTCAGAGATCATCAGGGCTTTCCATAGGCTAGGTTTTATCCCACTAAAGAAGTGGTCTACCTTTCATTTAGGGGTAATGACAATGCCGGATGCATATCATTCAAGCCTTGTAAAGTTTGCCTCGTACGCTCCAACAGATTCTTCATCTTTTTTGCTTGAGGGAAAGGAATGCCCTTTCCATCTTAAGTCGGAGGGTGCATGAAAAATAATTATCAAAAAAACATCTTTCGAAAGTCCTTCCATTCCAACACCTCGATCTCCTCTTCAGGATTGGTGTTTTTTTTAATCAATTTACACCATTGATCGGCTTCAACCACCATACTCCATGAAGACAGAAGAACATTTTCTTGTTTATCTTTTCATTGGAATTGATCCATTTTTCAGTGATTGAGGGATCAGATGATCCATTAATAGTATGAGGCCTTTGTCTCCTGAAGCTCTCGATAGAGACTTGTTCTTTATTATGGGGTTTGAACATTCCTATCGACCCATGTTTCTATTCAAATCTTGAGTTCACTGAGAGATAAGCATGACAATGTTCGCAATTCCTGCTCCCATTGGATTGGGCAACTCATTAGCACAATCATCACATTGATCTTCAAATTGGTTGTTAGCTGGAGTCCTTTTATTACAAGCCATTGGCTAGAATAAAATTAAAATTAGGGGTAACACATAATGGGTAATCCAAAGACAAAAATATATGTCTTATAAATAACTTTTATTTCCTTTACTTATGAATGCATAGGCTTAAATCTATGCTATTCATGATCTACTTTCTAACAAATATTCTTAGAGGCATTTTTTTAAATTAAATTAATAATGGTTCAGACTATGCTTGTGAATTTACAAAAGCATATACCCTGGGTGTGTCATTAGAAATAGTGCATCAAGGCCCACTATCATGTACCAGGATAACCCGGGTCATGCCCGAAACTCCTTGTCGGGGTTTTCACCCCTAGATATATTTGTACCAAAGCCGCACCTACCTCCTCATATCCAGAAAGAGATTTTTTTCTTCATAAACCATTTACTCAATACTCACTAAAACTTAGGGATGTGTTTATTATACTTAGTCATGTCTCTAAGGATTTACTAGGGTTTTCTAATCCTAATCCCAAAAATAACTAAAACTATCCTTTGATACCAACTATGAAAACCATGCTCTTTATTACACCATGAAACATGATTTATTACATAGAAAACATCACTTGATACAATATATAAGACTGAGAGTTCTAGTGCCTTTGGGGCTTAGGAACATTACATAACAACTTAAAACATAGGATGTAACATATTATTAAAAAATTCCTTTACATGACCACTACATTACCTCATACTTAGCATTTCATGGGATAACATAAGGACATGCATAAGAAAAGGGTGAGCTATAAAGCCTAGTAATGGAGTAAAGAAGGTATAACATTAATAATACAATACATTTTAAGAAATAGGCATATCAATGGAGCATAAAAGATATATGAACTTAATGTCATGATATATCATGATAATCATAACATGGAAATGTGGAAACCATACGTAACATGGAATTAGCCTGAGCCCAGGATCATTGCACATAGAGCATGATTAAACCCTCATTGCACATGATGCAGGAGTAACCCCTCAATGTAATTGAATTAGCATGAGTCAATACTCATTGCACATGAAGTAATATGATGCTATACTTTACCCAATGCATTATAGCACTATCAGGGTGCACCCTTTGTAAATATGTAATTTCATGCATAAATGTGCCACATGGATCATATAACATTGATTTGTTAAACCTTGTCATTTACTCCACGAGAAGGGAAATGTGGAAGTAATACATGAAACACTATAATCACTAAGTAAATGTGCATAAAATTGAATATCCTTGATAGGGGAATGGGTATGGTATTCACTGCACAATGACATCGACTTGGAAAATCACGGTGCAATTTTGGCAGCATAACAGAGTGACATAAGATTTCAAACAAATGGTTGATGAGAGGGAAATGGGTTTCTCATAATTTTTACATGAAATGTAATGTAAGGGGGTCATATAGATAAATTTACCAACATAATTAATGTAATTTAGATTCACAATACAAAAGAATTGTTGAATATAAATGTGGAGGGAGAGAGATTCCTTACAGAATTGCATCATGGTAATGGGTGATCATGAGACGAATTTAATGAGAGATAAAGGTGTATCTCGTAATTTAATCATATAGAGGGATGTTTGGGGGAGGTGTAAAATAATACCACAAAATTTAAAATTGAAAAAAGGGCATAAAATTATTAAGAAACTTGGAAAAAATGACAAAAGAGGAAATCCCTTACATGGAATTGTGATCCCAAAGGCTTGGGAGAGGTTTGAGAGATGCTTCATGGGAGCATGGGTCACCTCAGGAGAATTATAGAGAGAATAGATAAGAGTTTGGTCTAACTCTAAGGGTTTCGAGTGAAGAGGAAGTGGGATCGTGGGTGGGTTTATATAAGAAAGGAGAGGGAATTCTTTATTATTTCGGTTTGGGTCACCACACATTAAACTAATCGATAACACAATCCAACCCATGGTTTTTTCACATGGTTTTTTTCAAAGGGGAGTGGAATACAATATTGTATAAGGCCAATGGCCAAACATCTTTAAATATTTCGGGTGCTTATATGGAGGTGAGTCACACTTTCAAGTAAATTCATTTAAAAAGTAAAATGCTTTATAACTCTTGGAGGGTCCACTAAAGTTTTGTAAAATAAATAAAACAAACCAAAAATCACATTATTTTAATGATAAAACATATATTGTCTGAAAATATAATTTATTGTATTTTATTACATCACCATTGAGTAATTATGATGTCATAAAACACATTATATATTTAAACAGTATTTAATTTTACCCAAAAATTGGACTGTCTCAGAAAATTATGAAAAAATCACCGTTGGATAATTTTGATTTCCTGATTCAAAAAAAATATTCATTTATCTAAATAATTTTCTAAATATGTTGTTTTATACTTTTAAAATAAAAACTGACATTTATCGAAAATTCATGGGTTTTGACAAAAACGGCTTTCAAACCTTAATAAAAATTACAATTGCATTACTAAAATTATAAGATCCTTTATATTAAATAAAAATTAATTTAATAAAAAAATAATATTTTATTAAAATATTCTTTAATTCAAAAATCCAATAATTCATCAAAATATATTTCTTAGTTGAATACTAACAAAAAAATTCTATTGGCGCTTTAAAAACTATTTACAATGTTAAAATAATAAAATGAATGTATATGAATTATTATATAAAAAAATAATACAGATATTCATAGTGCTAAGGTCTTGTTACAAAACCCCTTATAACACCCTCATAAGAACGACGAGTAAGGTGTGCGATGGTGACAGACTATTTGGGTGGCTCAGATAACATTGCTCAGGTGGTAATATCTATAAACATCCACTTCTCTCGTTGGTGGTTCCTTTCAAGATTAACATGGTAAATCTCAGCTTGTGATTAGTCAAGAGAGAAGCCCAATGATGCCACCTACTTTACGAGCTTCGACAAATGGGCTTCATATGGGGCAAGTCTGCTGGATTAGGCCATCCCTTCCTCTGTCTGGGTAAATTGGATTTGTTAAATCCTAATATTTATACTAATCACGTGATCACTATTTAATGGATATATTATCAAAACTCACAATTCATAATAGTATTTTGAAATCCAAAAATATAAAACCAAATAAGTACACATTTTATATAAACATTTTACCTAAAGAGTCATTTAATTAGATCAAGAAGAATTTTCATTAATAAAAGTTTCTATCGTTACATATTTTAATACCTTTATTTTACCATATTAACTTGTATTACCTTGTTGGATATAAAATTAATAAGAATTATTTTCTTCTTGACCATGAAGTAAATTTTTTCCAAATAATTAAAATATATTTTTATTTACATATTTTCAGTAAGTATTGTTTATTTTTCATCGCACATTGAATGAGAATACATATACCAATATATCATCCATGGCTATTTTAATAATATTATCTACCATATCAAGTAAATTATATGCCATTCGACCTTAAAATTTCATTAATTCATTGCACATATCAAATGACATGAATCAATAGGAAATCTCATGTATAAAAAAGTGAAAGTCAGTTTTCATTGGTATTATGAGTCCATTAGAATCTTTTTGCAGTTATGGTAACCATAATGAAAAAACAATGATTATATCTCTATATGATTTTGAATCATATGATATATAAAATAAATAGGTGAGTGATCATGAAATGTAGATAAATTTAGTTTTCTATAGTCCATACATTATCCTCCTTTTATAATTATCAAAATTAATTTTTTCATTATCATCAATAATGATTACATTCATGACTATTTTCTTAATCATGACTTAAAGTAGACTAACCCACTCACTTTTAAATAAAAAATATATAATTTATTCATTTGGAATCTTAAGTACCTACTTCTTGACTATTACCATCATCATAGGTATAAACCACCACTACAATTACATATTTTTCATAATCCATTTAATATCACATCATTTGTGAAAATGGTGGGTTTGATACCTTCAATTTCCATAATCCTCAATGTTATATCCTGTTTCATATTCCTAATAATATCATGGATTTTATGTTCATGTTCCATGAATATATAAACATTCATAATTACAATAAGTTTCTCATTCTCTCTTTAAAATTTATACTACAGTGTGTTATAGAAATAACTAAACAAAAGTTTTATTGGATTGAAAATTTAATTGACTATCTCTAGGTAAGTTTCCCTTTGTAGATATTTGATTAACCGAGTATCCACTAATAACTATTAATCCATTTTATTTTGACATTCCCTATTTTCCACTATTTCATCAACTACATTATAATATTTTCATCGTTTTCTTACCTCACATTAATTGAGGGTGGAAATATTATAAACCAAACAAGGAGTGGTGGTACTTTAAATTCATTATATTCCTTATATCATTCAAAAAATCAATAGTAAATTTCTCTTAAAATTCATATAATATAAGTCTTCCTTGAGTAATGTGGATCAATTCTTTTGACACTGGGAAGAATGGTTTTTCATGTATGATTGGAACATAACACAATTCTCCAATATCTATTAGTAGTTATCCTTTAATATCCTCAATATCTGTCATTTGGGAGAATATTATATATGACAACAATTGGACCATTTTTAGTAAGATATCTAACTATTATGTGCTCCAATTTTATTTCATTAGTGACCCTTGAATAATTTAACATACATTTACATTTGAGAAATAGTTTTTGTGAAGGGTATATTAATATCGATCTACATGAGTATTTATAGGAATTCAATAAACTTTTCCCTGATTGTTTCCTACCTTATCATCTTTTATAATGGGAGAGGGGGATTGTCAAATTACACTATATGTTACTTAAAACAATATTACATTGTTCCTAAAAACATTTTTAATATTATAGATTCATTTATCAAATAGTTTCAACCTTTTTAGCTTTATTCATTGCTTCCTTTGAATTATTTGGAGTATCATCCCCAAGTAATTTCTAGATTTTAAGTGGATGTACATTTAATTTAGTTTACTGTTTCTTCTTTATGATACCCAAAACTATAATAACAAATTTCTCTTGTAATATTCTATCTATTTGGACCACTCAATTTACATGGTACATTGTATTATATAGTTGATTCTATATTACATTATCTTTTTTTCATCTTATGATTAGTCTTTTCTATATAATAATTCATATTATATTCTTAGGAGTATACTCCTTATTAAATAAATTTTTAAATATCTTATTTATCTTCAGTATATTTAGGCTTTGATAAAATTATATTTTATGATAAGGCCTTTAGATTTTTTTTATTGAAATGGTTTTTCGTAGAGCACACAATTACATTGTAATTTTTAATTATTATTAATTTATGTTAATATAGGATGGGGTGTTTCATCATGATGTGCATAATAGCATTAAAACATGTCCTTATATGTTTTTTAATTTTAATTTAATTAATTTAAATACTTAAAAACATTTAAAATAAAATCCCAATTTTTATTCCCTACATCATCATATGTTACCATTTTCCTTGATGTTTGCACACTTAAACCTATATATCTTCATATTCTATGATGAAAAATATTTATTTATTTCTTTATGTGTTGATTTATATAATTATTTGTGAAAACAATAACTTATAAATCTTTGGAATATTTTAAATAATTATTTTTCTAGGTACTGAGTTGGGGGTGTTCCATGGCCTGAAGAGGCTCAGTATTGATATATTAATAATATTAAATTTATTATATCATGTTCATGTATTTTTTCAGAAACAATTAAATAAATCATAAATGGAGTCTTATATTGGAGGTCTAAGACCACTGTTGTTTCCATGATATAGTGTTTACTATAGGTGTGACATAATTTTAGTCAATATTGGCTGATCTAAGGAAGGAGACGGTTGACAAATATGATATTTAATTAAAAAATTTATTTATTTTAATTAATTAGATAGTGTTAATATATCCTTCCCCTTTTATTGGATTCTAATGCATGTTAGTAATAAGATACTTTCTCTCATGGATGAGAGATGAACCAATGGAGAGAGGAAGAGATGTCAGACTTCATCATGGATGGAGATCAAGACATGATCATAATGTAGTGGCTTCCAGACACATATCTGGACCTGAATTAATGGAATTTAACCTAATGGTAGGAATATTTATGATTTTTATGTCCTGATCCCCATATATAATTCATTTAAAGTTTGAAAAACAGTTTTGGACTATAGTAGAACCCTTGGGGGCTTGATCATGGCATAATTAGGGTGAATTTGCATTTGGGAGGTTTGTAGAGATTTCCCATTCCAAAACACTGATCACATAGCTTATAGTTTGGGAGAACACACCATGTGTTCTTCCCTTCAAGTGAAAAAGTTCTTTTCAGAACTAAATTTTGTGTAATATGAGTACACACTAGTAGTGTTACTTTTCCATGTGGCCAATTACATGGACAATAATCCCTTGTTAGGAAGACATGTTCATGTAGTAGTATATCACAAGACCCCTGGTGTACAAGGGAATGTCTAGGAATATAGGCATGAGTTTATTTACATGAGAATGTTCTACAAAACATGACCATACCCAAGTATTCTATTAAAATCTATGTATACCATGTAAAAACTCTATATATTCACATAATCATCAAAACGATGTGAATGAGAGGAAACACCCAAGTTTCCAAGAGAGGTTATGCACCATGTCATCACTTGTACACACTTTGTAATTTTATTTTACATGTTGAGTATTTTTATGGGACATGTATCGGGGTTTTCATTGTGAAACATGCCTTGTAATGTAGGTGGAAAAACTTTATACTCACCTCAAATACTTCTTCCTCATTCATATCCTTCTTTGGAATTTAGATTGCGGCCCACAAAGTGTCCTGTCATGAGTGGGTTTTCATGAAGAACATAACAATGGCATTTTTTTCTCATGATAGATTGTATTAAAGGTTATCCTTTTGGGAAATGTCATTCATGGATTCATAAAACAATTTATGTTTGGTATATTTCGTTTCTCCATCCCATTTAGGATACATGAGGTATTACATCCAACACATTGAATTTTGATCCCCTCGATGTGATTTGTCTGTGAAAGATTTTTTGGAATCCCTCTATGATTCCATGTGTGGTGCCCTCTATCATATCTCCCTCCTTTTAAAGGGTTTGAAGAATCTGTATTCTCAATATACATGGAAATAAAATCCCATATAGAGTGTTTTATTAAAGGTTGGGTTTGTAGTGTCCTCCATGGTCATGGGTGTAATCCATTATTTTTTTATTAAGATATTATGATTTATAGTGAGTAATTATTCTTGGGAGATTCCCAATAAGAAATAAATCTCAAATGATCACCTTTAAGGTTATAAAGGATTGATAAGTACGTTCTCCTAGACAAGTGTTACATTCAAATAATTGATTGGATTCCTTGGACAGTACTATGGTTTTTATCTACTTAAGACATATTTTAAATTATGAGTATATCTGATGTTGTTTTTTTCCATTACCCTATTTCTTATGGTATGTGTTGACAATTTACTTTTTGTTTATCCTTTTTTAGGTTTTTGGGGTTACTACTGGATATTGTTATACTCAACCCCACTTTGGATCTTCCATTACATGTTGATTCTTGTGAAAACAAAATACCATAATATAGAGTCCTAGTTATACCATGAGAAAGTAGAGACTAGTAAATCTTGAATGATTGGGCTTCATACCAGGTGTTCCCTTTGACAATGGTCATATCCTTATAAGGTTTTGACCTCTTTAATCTCTAGTGGGATTGTATTGGTACATTTTTTCATTACAGTAATTTTTTATGCTCTATTTGTGGTACATAGATGTATAAATTTATTTGGTACCCATTGTACATTAATTTCCAGCATTATACATGTATTTGGAGATGTATGCAAGTGAAAAGGTACCTTAGCCTAAGGCCTCCAATATGTGTGATATGGATAATCAGTGATGTTCACCAGTACCAAGACTATTGGAGTCTGTATTTTGGTTTCACTCTTGGTTTGATATCGACTATGAGGGCCTCGGTGGGTCATGTTGTGACATATTGGTATATGTGTAGTGAGTTATACCATAATAACAATGTTTGTATATTGTCTAGGTTTGAGGTTTTGTTTGGGAATTATGGAGATGTTGTTATGTATTTAGAGTATAGTTTTCTGGAACCTAGTGTTGGTGTGGTGGTAGACAAATACATTCACCCATTCATTGATATCCTACATGTTAACTCAGTACATATAGTCACTGGTTGTAGGGAAAACAGTTGTACAAGATTTATATAGAACAAGGTTATGATTTTTATTTATTTTTAGAGTTATCTCTCTTGATATAATATTTGATTAAGGTTTGTCTTCTCTATTTTAGGATTCCTCCAAGTCGATAGCCAGTCATGTTTCAATAGTAGGATCACGATGATGATCTACCTAGTAAAGAGGTTTCGGTGTAGGAACATGTGTTGAAGGAGGTACCTTAAGGTGGTTATATGGTAATTCCACCACCCATTGAGTCGTACGGAATCCCAATAGTACTAGTAGAGGATATGAACATTCTATGTACACTTCATGAGTTTCATAAGTTGCATCCACTCTAGATTCATCGAAATTTAAACCCATAGACAATAATTTCCTATCTCACGTTAGTTGTGTGAGCTTTCCACTTTGTTAGGACACATCCTGTTATGATAGTTGTCAAATCGATAATTCTTATCCATGTTTTTAGGTGATAGAGGATTTTGATGACCTAGAAAATGATGAGACGATGATCATCAGGTAGAGTTTTAGTGTATCTTTTGAGAGAAGTTATATAAAACTATTCTAAATGAAGTGCTTGTATAAGAGCTTATATAGCTTCAAAATGGGATCATATCTATTGTTGAGTATGAATTTAGGTTCCCTATCATATTGTTATACTTTATGTATATGGTCTAAGATTCATTTTTCTGATTACAAACTATCAAACGTGGACTTTGTTGATATATTATCACTTAAGTGATATCTATTTTCATTCCTACCAATACTGGAGTGATTTAGTGATCCATTATGGTGGAGTGGTTATTTTAATTGAAATCAGTGATTTTTAGTGCATGTAGTGGGTACCCTATTGTTGAGAATTAAAATGTTGGTGGATTTTTGAAGACTTATTAGTTTAGCTGTGATAGTAATTTCCAAAGACAATCTTATAACAGAGGGTATGTGGCATAGGGCTCACATAATGGTTTGAAAAAAATAAGGGATAGGTGACACTACTATTGTAATGGATGGTGATATCTCTCTCAGGATAGTGCACCCCATCATATAGAATAATGGGAGATGGTAAATGGGTCACCTAGGTAGAGGTGGCGATTTAATTAGGGAGGTCTTCAGGGAATTCGATAGGGTAGAGGATATTGGATAGTAGAGAGATATGATCGATAATTTATTTTATTTCTACCACCTCCCCTACATTGTCCATGCTAAGATCAGGGGGATGGTGGATAGGGAAAAGGGGAACTACATGTGGTGGATTCCTATATCTCCAATACTCTAGTGATGATTAGATATATGATATTTGTCTTCTCTACTTTAGGTTTATTGTTGATAGACATAGGTTTGGTCCACACTTTCATTGATACATCACTTGATTTATTCCTAGAGCTTATGGGTGGAGATTTTTAAATAACCATTATGGTTAGAGACTCATGTTAGAAAAGATTATAAAATCATGTACTTTTAATAATAGAGTGATATGAATCTTAGAGAATAGATATTCTCATGGGAACTTTTTGTAACCAAGATTATCCCATATGATTTCATCTTTGTTAGGGATGACCTCCCCATAGTTCATGAATACTTTGACTAATTTATGTAGAGAATGTGGTGTTTTCTCATTCAGGGGATGAGGTTTTCCATTATCATTATGAATGTAGTATTAGTAAAGTATGTTGTGCTTGTGCATAGGAGGATACAACTAATCACTAACTAATTGGAAAGTATTTTCTTTAGTATGGATACTGTTATGAGTTACTAATTACCTATATTACTTGAAGAGATTTAATAAGTCTCCCCTGAGGACATGTTAGGCTTTCTTTTCCATCATTAGATTGAATTCTACATATAATTAACCCCATGACAAACTCTATTATGTGTGTCGACATACCAGGAGGCTCGAAAACAGCTTAATGAGATGAAGGTGCAGTTAGAGGATATGTAGAGGAAGGGAATGTTTAGACCTAATGACTCACCCTGGGAAGCCCTATTGTTGTTCACTAATAAGGATGATGGGAGATTGTGGTTTTTAATAAATAAAAATTCCATGAATATTTATACCATTGAAAATAATTATGCACATCCAAGAAGAGATAGCCTCTACAACTAGTTATGGGGGTGAAGTGGTTCTTAAAGATTAACATCGGGTCAGGTTATCACCAACTCTAAGTTTGTGAGGTGGATATACTGAAGAGAGAATTTCAATGTTTCTACGGTCACTATGAGTATTTGGTGATTCCTTTCAATATTATTAACTTCCCCAAAATGATCATCAGACTCATTAACGAGATCTTTCATACTTCCTTATACTGATTGGTTGTATCCATCATCATTGATATCCTTGTGTGCTCATCATCAGAGGAGATGCATGAGAGATACTTGAAGATGTTTCTAGACATTCTCTTGGGGCACAGAATTTATGGTATGATCTTTAATTTTTTACTTTTGGATTATATAAGTCAATTTTTGGGACTTTTGATCTCTAAAATGGGAGTAATAGTGGATCCAGAAAATGATGACGTCATGATATCCAGGGAGGAACCCAAGATTGGGATTGGAATGCACCATTTCCTTAGGTTGGAAGGCTACTATCTGGGATTCATTCCAGATTTCTCTAAGATAGTGTAACCATGTACATCTTTTTTCCCAAAGGGGTATCATTTTATTTGGATAGATAGATGCCATCTGGATTTCCATGAGTTGAGATAGAGATTGAAGAGCACCCCATATTGAGACTATCATTGGAGGGTTTTGATTTTGTAGTGTTCTATAATGACTTTGGAGTTTGGATCAGATGTGTTTGGATGGAGAGGTAGGTAGTGATTTTCAATGGGTCACATTAGTTAAGACCCTATAACTAGAACTATACGTCCCATGATCTAGATCTGATAGTAGTGGTATTTTCCCAAAAGATGTGGTAACATTGTGCTATAGTTGAGAGGTTTATCAATTATTATGATCCAAATTTTCTCATTTCTATCTTCTCACATAAATATATTAACTTGGGATAGAGGATATAGCTACACTAAGGAAAAACTATCTTTTGTGATGGGTTATTTGCATCGGGTTATTTATGACGGGGTATGCGTGCCAAAGCACGAGAATGTTATTTGCAGGGGGGGGGTCCATTATCTCAAATAATGTGTCGGTCAGAGGGTATTTGTGACAGGTCCCGTCGCAAATACTGGTGGCAGTACATGAGTTTTTGCGATTGGATATTGTCACGTTGCAAGAGGTGTGTCGGCAGGTTAATTTTTGCAATGGGACTCATCGCAAAAAACCTTTTAATCGTCGAAGATAATTAATGCGGTCAAATGTATTTGCGATAGGTCCCTTCACAACTAATCTAATCTGTAAATACCCCCTCCATTTTTCTTTCCCTTACTCTAATTTCTCACTTCCTCTCTCTTAGTAAACTCAAATTTTAGAGTGAAAATTTATCTCAGTTAATTTTTTTACGGAGAAGTTGTGAAGGCGCTTACATCAATATGAGATCACAAGGTTCTTACACCAATAAGAGATCAAGTTTAAATGTAATTATATTTTATTTAATTTTGTAGTTAGTTAATTTTTTACGTTATTTTAATTATAGTTGATTAGTTGTAATTAAATTAGATTTAAATTGTTTTATTATTTGTATTTTAGTAATAGAGAGTAATTATTAGTAATAATTAGTAGTAATTGATGGTAATTAGTACTAATTAGTAGTAATTGGTAGTAATCAAGAATAAATAGAAATAATTAGGAATAATTAGTAATTAATAGTAATAAATAGTAATAAATAAGAATAATTAGTACTAATATGTACTAAATATTAGTAATTAGCAATAAATAGTAATAATCAGGAATAATTAGTAATAATTACGATTAATTAGTAATAAATAAAACTAAATAGTACTAAATAGTAGTAATTAGTAACAAATATTAACAAATAGTAATAATTAGGAATAAATATGAATAAATAAGAATAAATAAGAATAAATATGAATAAATAGGAATAAATTAGAATAATTAGGAATAATTAGTAATAAATTTTAAAAATATGAATAAATAGTAATAAATAGTTATAAATAGGAATAAATAAGAATAAAAACGGATAAATAGTAATAAATAGGAATAAATAGAAATAAATAGGAATAAATAGTAACAAATAGTAAAAAATATGAATAAATAGGATTAAATAGGAATAAATAGGAATAACTAATAATAAATAGGAATAAATAGGAATAAATAGAAATAATTAGGAATAAATAGAAATAATTAGAAATAAATAGGAATAAATAGGAATAAATAGGAATAATTAGTAATAATTTTTAATAAATAGAAATAAATTGGCATAATTAGGAACAATTAGGAATAAATTGGAACAATTAGGAACAATTAGGAACAATTAAGAACGATTAGGAACATTTAGGAATAAATAGGAATAAATAGGAATAAATAGGAATAATTAGAAATAAATAGGAATAATTAGTAATAAATAGTAATAAATAAGAATAAATAGGAATAGATAGGAATAAATAGAAATAAATAGTAATAAATAGTAATAAATCATAATAATTGGTTATAATTAGTAATAAATTGTAATATATAGTCATATTTAGTGATAATTAAGAATAATTAGTAATATTTAAGAATAATTAAGAATAAATAGTGATAAATAGGAATAATTAGGAATAATTAGGAATAAATATTTATAAATAGTAATAAATAGTAATAAATAGTAATAAACAGTATTAAAGAGTAATAAAGAGTAATAAACACTATTAAATAGTAATAAATAGTAATAAACAGTAATAAATAGTAATAAACAGTAACAAACCTTAAAAAACAGTATGAAATAGTAAAAATAGTAAAAAATAGTAAAAAATAGAAAGAAATCATAAAAAATAGTAAAAGATAGTAAAAAATAATAAAAAATAATAAAAATAGTAATAAATAGTAATAAATAGTATAACAATAGAAATAAATAGTAAAAAATAATAAAAATTATTAAAAAAATCATAAAAATAGTGAAAAATAGTAAAAATAAAATCAATTGTAATAAATTGCAATAACTTGTAATAAATTTTCAAAATATCTAGTGGATTGATGACACTCCTTTTTCTCAATGACTCTTCTCCTATCAACTTTCACCGACTCAAAACATTTTAAAAAGTATGATTCAATGTATACATATCCAATCACATATGCACGAGTTTGAATATGCATTCATAAGACCACATTTTTCATAATGTGTTTAGACAGTGACAGTTGAAAGAAGATGATTCATCGACAAAAAGGGGGATCTTTTGTCCAATGGCTCATTTACATGCAAGATTTTCACATAGAAATCACAATGAAGAATTTGCTTGGAGGTACGCTTATACATTCTCATATGCATGACAATGAATATGCGTACCTATAAGAAGATTCCTCATTGTGATTTTAGTGAGAGAAATTTGCAGGTAAATGAGCCATTGGACAAAAGAGAAGCTGTCAATCTACTAAAAATTGTTTCGCCCAAATGTAGTATTTGCGACAGGACCATTTGCGACGGGAGCCCATCACAAATATTTCTGTTAATTATATTTCTGATTGGCCCATCCAAAAATGTTTATATATATATAATGTATATAATCGAAGTATTAGTTGTGACGGGAAAATATCTCGTAGCAAATAGTATTTGTGATGGCCCATCACAAAAAGATTATTTATATATATAATGTATATAATCGGAGGGTTATTTGCATCAGAGACCTTTCCTGTTGAAAATACTTTTTTGTGACCATCCTGTCGCAAAAAATAATATTTGCAACTCTGTTTTCTACAACGGGATATTGGCAACTGGATCCCATCACAAATACCTCTAATTCCAGTAGTGCTAGATTTCATGAAGTATATTTACATTGAGAAATACTATACACTCATGAATGGGAACATGGTGGTTGTTTCTCTCACCATGAGGTCTTTTCCATAATTATTAATTGAGGTAAAAGACACAATGGCCTCATTACAATTGTCTTTAGTGGATTGGGATAATAATACGTACCTCTAGTTTATGGGTTCTATTTTTTTACTTCAATTGAGTGTTAGGTTGGATTATCTAGGAGATACATACTCTCAGACCTTTCATAGTATGATATATAGTGGATGTACTCCTGATGTAATTTCTAATGGTGGGGAGCATGTTATCATTTTTCTATGGAAGATGATGGTTCCAGTGATGTTTCAAGAGGATGGGTTGGGGGAGTTATATTTCCCCCCCTTAGCAGTATATCAAGGAGTATTTATGATGTATTATGTCCTTTAGCCTCAGGTATCATGTTTAAGAAAGAATATTTGTATAGTAGAGTTTGTCTCTTAATGCTATAATTGACATCAAGTGAAGGCTGAGAACCAGGTTCAAATGGGTTGGGATCAACCCCTATAGGTTATAGAGATGAAGTGGGATGGTATATTCATGGAATTCATGAACGTACTAACATTATTAGACAAATTTCTTAATGATATCTTGATGGTCATTGAATCGATTAGTAATTCATCCATCTTCGAGTATTCCGAGAGTGGGGTTCAGTAGAGAGTTTGAGATGTATTAACATAAAAGAGATAGTTCAGATTCACGGAGTTCTGTCAAAGATTATTTTAGACCTTGATACTTTCTTCACATCACAATTATAGAGATACTTGTCGGGGTACATGGAGACTAAATTTCATTTAACCATGGAATTCCACCCCCCAACTAGAATCCATTAAAAGTAGAGCAATATGGTTCTTGAGTACAATATATAATCTTTCATTGTGTACATTGGCCATATTGGGGTGGAGAACCCACCATTGATAGATTTTTTTATAAAACAATAGTTACCAATCAGATTTTAGAATGGAACAATTTGAGGCCATATAATGGATACCCATTAGGTCATTTCAATGTTATAATTATCTAGGTGAATCAGCACTTATGGGCCTATAGTTGGTTTATGATATAATAGAGAAGTTATAGGTTATCCAATAAAGGATGTAAACTGACCATACCCATAAAATGTCTTATGTGGATTGATGATTGAGGTATTCAGAGTTTGAAGATGGAGACCAAGGGTTCTCGATGGTCTCACCATGATATGGATTTTTTAGATTTAATCATGGTTGAAATAGATCTTCAAGATTTATTAAACCTTTTTGGATACTATGTTTGGACTATGAGGTGTCCTAACACTAGGACCTACTAGAATAGTTATACAAGGTCCATAATGCCTTTTAGATATTACAGCTAAGGTGGTATGTGCATGACCCGTCACATGAAATCAACTAAGGGGAGCTGGACAATGAGGATGGGGATACCATTAAAGAGAAACCGATTGAGAATGAGGATTGATAATTGAAGATACTATAAGGGTAAGTGATTCACTTAGTACATGTTCAGTTGTAGAAAATTAATCTTCATAAAATAACCTATGATCCAGAGAACTAGATGCTTACCCAGTACCCTTATCTTTTTAATTTGGATTGTTTATTTATGGGATAAAAATTCATGATGTGGGGAGAACGTAACAACTTTTTATTCATGTAATGATTTGTAACATTTTTTAAAAAGAGTTTCAAAGATAGGTAACGAGTCAGTGCGGGATTCTGGGGCATGGAGAGGATTGGTATTGATATATTAAATATATTTAATATATTATACCATGTGACTGTATTTTTTTATAAATGATGAAATGAAACCTGAATGGTGTCTTCGATTAGAAATTTGAGGCCATATTTGATTCCAATATGTTAGCTGTACCCTTGGTGTGACATAAAGCTAGTCAGTGTGAGGCATTTACAGGAATGAAACTATTGATGGACGTGATAATTAAATAAATATTTATTTTATTTAATTAATTATACACAGATAACATATACCTCAACATCCTTTAGCTTCCTAAACACATAATAAATAAGGCAGTTTCTCTCATGGTTGATGGATAAACTAAGGGTGGGAGACAACCCTAGACATCAACCTTTATGGAGAACAAGACCAGATCATTGTATAGTGGCTTCAGGTCATATATTTGTTCTTAAAGATTTGACATTTCAAAAAATTCTTGGATGATTTCGGAGTTTTATGTCACAATTTATATATATATGATTTATTTAAATATTCTAATGCACTTTTGTGACTACTAAATATCCCCCATGTTAAAAATATTTATAATTAATGAAAAATAGGTTTTTAGGATGCTCACAGTGATTTCCCATTTGAAACCCCTAATCACATGTCGTGTAGTTCAAGACAACACATTTTGTGTTCTTCTAATTAGGGGGAGAAGTACGATTGAGAACTTCATACTATGTAATGGGAGAACATGATGGGTAATAGTAATTGGCCATGTCGCAGAGTACATGGGAAGGAATCCCAAGTTAAGAAGACATGGTCATGTAGTGGTACACAGACAGATCCTAGGTGTATCAAATCAAGTCCAGGTATATAAGCATGGTCTGATTTATATGGGAATATCTGAGATAAAATAACCATACCTCATGCACCCAGTACCCGTCATTTACTCCATGTACCTATCATGTATATTCAAATGGCCATCCAAGCCGTGTATAATAGTGTACATGCCCAGAAATATCTGTGAGGTTTAATGCCATGTAACCACAATTACTCCCCATGTACTTTTCTTATACACACCAGGTACCGTGAGTGGACATGACCAGGTTTTATCCTTGTGATAAGATCCATGTAACCTAGGATAACACATCATTTACTCCCCTAAAATACGTATTGCTCGTATATAATCTTCCTTATGACTCGAATTGGGGACCACATGTATCCTATACTAATTGTTTTACCATGTATAACAAAAGAGTTGTCTTCGTTTAGGAATTAGATACGTGATATGAGGTGAATCTAGTGAGATGATTATTTTAGATACACATAGACCATTGTTCGTTTGGTATATTCCATTGGCCCATCCATACAATGGTGCAATGAGGCATTATGTCATGCACATAGGATTTTGATCTCCTCTAGGAGAGTAGTCTCATATTGAATTCTAGGAATCCCCCTATGAGTACAAAGGTGGGGTCCTATATCATATATCATTCACTAGATAAGGTTTGAGGAATCACCTTAACCACAAACATTGTAATGTGATCCCCTAATTAGCATGTTATTCCAGGTATGGTTTTCGGTGTCCCCCATGGACTTTTTTGTGATAATATATATATTTATTGATCACTTATCAGTTAAAGTGAGTACTTATACATTGGTGAAGCCCAAAAATCATAAACTCTCGTATTAACACCACCAATTTTAAAAAAAAATGCTCGAGGTGTATATTATTCTAGATGATCTCTATCTTTAATGCATCGAGTGAAATCTTTGGTTTGTTGTATGGTGTTGATATAATTGATACATAGCATCTATTTTGAGTATATCTAATTTTGGGTTTTCCTTTAACAAATTTCTTATGGATTGAGCTAATTGTTTCCTTTTAGTTTCCCCTTTTTGATTTTTAGGGTGAATATTCTCTATTTTTATACCCATCCCTACATGGTTTATACCTACAGAAGTCATGTATAACGAAAATTAAGGGCCACCCAACGGATTCTGATATGGACCAGGAGAAAGAAGAGCATAGTTGATCTAGACTGATAATGGTTTATACCATGTGATGCATTTTATAGTGGTCACATCCTTCTTAGTAGGTTAGACCCTTTTTCAGTTTTGGTGGGATTGGGTTTGTCCCTTTATGCTTTCTAATACCTTTTCATACTCTGTTTGTAGGATATAGATGTATGCATGAATTGGGTATCCATTTAACATTACTTTTAATCATTGTATGTGTATTTGGAGATGTATGTGATTGTACATATACCTTAATCTAAGTCCTACAATGTTTGTGATTTTCCTACTCGGCAATAGTCACCAGCCCCTAGCCTATTTAAGATGGGCTTGGGGAGTCACACTCGATTCATTTCCTACCATGTGGGCCTAGGTGGGTAGGTTCAGGAAAATATGACTAATATTTCAAATATTCTTCATCAATTAAACCATTTTTCTAAATAATAGAAAAATATACCTTTTTAGGTTTTATTATATTTGAAGATTTTTCATGGTTTTAGTTGGAACACAAAGAGATATTTTATGAGTGAAATTATGATATATCTTGGTAGTTGTTCCCAAATATCTCTATGTAGTTTATATGAGTTTTTCTGTATGTGGATTTTTGAAATTATTGGTGGGTATTTGTGAATTATTTAAACCCAAATTGTGTTTCTACATATCAATTAGATAGAATGATTATGTAAGGATCATGAGACATCTTCAAGATAACATATTTTTGATTCCATTTTTATTGATGGCCATTAGATGATTGTAAAATTTTAGGGACCCATAACTTAAAACACAAGTTGGGTGTTCCTTAGTCATATTATAATATAATATACCATAATAGGTTCCTTTATGATGCTCTTTATTTTGGAAAACCCATTCATGTGAGAATCTGGTAGGGGGTTTGACTATGAAATGATTATTTTATTAAATTTTTTCTTTTTAGATTATTTTTTTATATAGTTAAAGGGATAGGGTTTCTAGTATTTGAGTTATTCAATTTTGGATATACTATACCTTGGGTAAAAGATAGAGGAAAGTGCTTTTGTGCATGTGAAACAACCTTATATTTTATTGAATTTGGGATTTTATGTTATTTTATGCATTTAGATGAAATTTATATATTATATTTTTGATGTGGTTTGTGTTACTCCATGATAGATTTTAATATGGGGAATTAATCACAATTGTTATTGATATGGTTCCAATGTGGAAAGTCATTCCACCAAATCTAGAAATTTCCTCGAGTGGAAAATACATTCCCATTAACATGATGTTGCATATAGCCGAGGAAAATATTCCTATTTTATTTGACGTTGATTATCATATACGATAATATGCCAACATATCGTAATGTTACTCATGTCATGGTATATTTTTCCCACTTGTCTGATATTTCCCATAAAAATGAATCCATTAAAACGTTTTAATATTTCCATATATGGTAATGATATTCCCACTTATGATTAGATTATTTAGTCATGGGAATATTTTCCCACTTGTAATGGGTGTTTTATTTATCATGTATTGATCTACCACCCTATATTATTATAGATATCGAAAAGTGATAATATACTCACTTTTACGTGATATGGATTTGTGAAAGGTATAATATAATCACATGGAATTAAACTTGTATAAGCTATGTGATTCAATGATCACTTTATTGATATAGGTATCATATGTTATGTTCTTATCACTCTTAAGATGTTATGATATAGTGGGATGATATGCCATTTAGTTTTATTATATTATGTTATAGGATGTCAATTTCATTCACCCATGATCTATATTGTGAAATAGAAAATTATGCCTAATTTATACTTGATATAATAATTATTTAGATATTATAATAACCCATGATATCTTAGGTATTATATATCATAGTCTTACCAAGACTAGCCAAAGAAGGCATCATTAGTAACATAGTTATTTTTGCAGTGCCTAATAACGTAATTATAATAATAATTTTTGGGGTTTATTTTTGACTTTTATCATATTACATTATTAAAAGAGGATATATATTTTGAATTTGTTTTGGGAATCCATTTATGATGGTCTATTAAGTTATACCCACACCTTGTATGGGAATTACAATATTAGTGTGAACTTTTTGATTAGGGATAGAGGCAAACGAAAGATCCCTATATTCAATGGGTCATCTGGATAGATGGATATAGAATGAGACATGGTTGGTAAGGGGATATTATTAACTTCATTTTCAAGTCATCTCTATTGTTTTTATTATTTGTATTTCATGTACATGATTATCCTTGTAAAGACGATGTTTACTTATGTGCTACTAGTATGGAATTACAATGTTTCTTCATTCTATTATAGGATATTATTTTTTGTATGGTTGAATCATAAATGTAATTTCCATGTTATTTTGTTATATAATGGTTATATTTATTTATTATTTCTTCTTCTATTGTTTTTGGTTTTATGATTAAGTGGGTATAGTCTTCCCACATTACATATTGACTCACACAGCTAATTGGTAAACTCTAGTATACAAAAAAGAATCCTTATAGTCACGTTGCGAGTCAATCTTGTAACAATTTGGATTTTCAACATCAAGGAAATTATAATGTGTTATCAGAGCCTAATTTTTATTTTTTTAGTTTTTGGGATATGGTACCATTATGGTGGATATCGTTCAAACATGGGATGGACCTAATGCAAATTCGTTTTTATTATCTATATCAAGAAAGTCCCTATTACCCAGGATGAGATAGTTGTTCACTATATTTAGATGTTAATATATCTTCATTTATAAGGAATATTGTGTTTGATTTATATTCTCAAATTTTAATTTTGCATTAGTGTAAAAATATATAGTATGTTCATGCATCATATTTGGAATGTAATATTCATATGACATTCTTAAATTTTTATCTGATTAATATCATGGTTTTGAAGATGGGATTAGTTATTTAAAATTTCAATAATAAGTTATTTATAATTTTAATATATAAATTATTGGTTACATACTACTTGAATCGATTAATTGTCCCTATATACATTGATTTTATTATCTATTTATTTGTCATGTAGATCTTATGTGTGTAGTATTAACTCTTTGGGAGTGGGAATCTGAGGATTGACAGAGCATCTGAGTTTATTGACAGTATTATATGATAGGGTTTGAATATAGATTATTATTACACAGTTACTACTACTAAATATCCTAAAATATATTATCACAAATTTTGATTAAGTTTTGTTCTTTGGATTATAGTGAAATGTTGTAATGACAATCAATGGTTTAGTACAAGAAGGGTGATGGTGAAAATGAATCACTACTAGTTGAGTCTAAAAACCCAATTGCACAAGTACCTAATATTAATTTACTTATTCAATAGAGATAAACTTATGATATTTAGTTTATAGGGAATCCAGCACCAGTTATTGATCCTTCCATGATATTTTTTTGTAGAGTTTCAGAAAGAGAATCAATCTCTTTTTTCATGAGGGAGTTGGCCAAATGATGCAAGGTATAATCTGAGGTCCATACAAACTATATTTTTTTACATTGATACATATCCTAAAATGATGTTGAATAATTATACATATTTGTTTTGAGGACTAGTGAATGTTTTGTGGGATTTATTTGTCTAGGAAGACTTATATGAGGTGATTCCTTAGAAATATTTCCAAGATTTTTTCTTCCATCTTCTTTTCCAGGAGACATGAACGGATGATTTGGAATATAAATTTATACATCTTTATTAGAGTACATTTTGTTGATAAAATATGACATTCATTTTTGTATACTATTTTCACTGATGTTTGTGGGTCATGAAAACACTAGGTTTCACCATTTTAATGATGGGTTGATACAACCAATTTATGTTCATATTATTGTTTTTTTCTTGACTTTGTTTGTTGATGTAGTGAATCGAGCCTTCATTTTTTAGATGATCATTGTAGGGTGTTTTATGTTAGGGTATTATATCTTATATATTATACTGAATAGAATATATTCTATCCATAAAAAGTATTTTTTAGTGATTATCACTAGAATAGTGATAGGAAGTCATTTCCGAATCTTGTCTCATCTCTTCCCCCATGATGGAATAATCCTTCAGTTTTTTATTAGTGTGATACATTGGGGTAACCCCAACCAATTTTCTACTTTCTACCTCTATTGTATCTGTCATGTTGGTATTCGGACATGTACATTGTTATTTAGAGTATATCTTAGACATACATTGATCATGGTATTTGATAATCATATGATTATAGAGTTAGATCAAATATATTATTGTAGGGTGGTAATTAGAGTTATTTTGATTGATCACCGTGAAGAGAAGCAATTGGTTCCCAGTAAATGTGGTAGAAGGGTAGTATTACTAAAGGTAATTATTTGATATGGAGTCCGGGTGAAGTAACAAGCCATATCTTGTTGAAAAATATTTAAAATACTCATACCGATTATGGTGAAGTGGTGTTGACTATTTAGAGTATAATTGTTAATCACATCCACCTAATATTTTTTTCAATAAGTTGAGTCACACCTATACTGTGGGAATTTCAAGATGATCGTGCAAGCTATTGATAGGTGTTTACTGGTTTAGAAGCTCACCAATCCTGCCTCCAGCACACCAAGGGAAGTAATACGAGGAAAAAATACCACCATAAAGAAATATGTTAAAAATGATAGAAAAGATCATCCCAAAAGCGTCAACTGGGACAAAATAGCCGAATGTAGCAAGTCCTGGGCTGAACTAGTGGATGAGGATGCCTCACCTATGACTGTTAATACACAAGATAAAAATGGCATTCCAAAAGTCACAGACAAGATGATTGGTACTATTGATGAGACTCGTTTTTCCAAATACTCTCTGATGATATTTATTCATTTTTCCTCAATTTGCTTTCTGAGTATTTTAATATGGAATTCATTTACTCAGAACTGATTTACTCCATTGGTCTGGACCCTGATATTGAAGTAGAGTCGATTCTGATCCCCCCATCTTAGTAAAACTTTGAACCTCCACTACCTCAACATAGAGAAATCAATGTATCACCCTCTTCCCCTAGTCAGATAGACCCTCTAAGAAAGGATGAACATACCCATCAGGTGGGTATGAAGGGTACTCCAAAGCAGGTCGTATTGGTCAATAGTGCAACCAAAAGGGAACTGAGGAGATCCAAGAGAAAACTGAAATGGATGAATGCCCCCCAACATTGCTCAATGCTGAAAATCCAATTTTTAAACTACCAGGGGTTGGCCAACCCTAGAACCATGAGTTCCTTAAGGCATCTGGTGTCCATGAATAAACCAGTTCTCATTGGAATTTCTGAGCCTAAAACCAATGCCAGCAATACATGAATTTCTTTTGAACAAAATGGTCACTCCCTCCTCAGTCCTTTACAAAATGATTCTTCCCTAGACAAAATCTACATTTTCTTCCATTATAGTATTAGCAATCTGACTATGGTTCGAGTGGATGATCAAATTCTCACCTAAATCTTCCTCCATAGAGGTCAGCTCTAATTCTACTATTTTATTTATTCACATAATAGTTACATTATAATAATAACACTATTGACTACTATCAATGAGATATCACATACCATCTCGAAACCCTAGGTTATCATGGGATATTTCAATGCCATCCTCAATGCGGATGAGAAGTTGGGCCATACCTCAAGTCTTATTTTTATGCAAGAATTTAGTACCTTTGTTGAGGCATACAACCTGATATAATTCAATCTAATTGGTGCCAAATACACATGGTACAAGAGGCATCTAGGTGGAATGAGAGAAAATAGAATTGGTCATGCTTTCAGCAATGAAGCTCTTCTTGGTTGTTGGAAAACCATCTCATGTGTCACACTTGCGAAGCATAATTCTGACCATCACCAAATTCTCACAACCTTCAGTGACAAGGGAGATAATCATCATATACTATTTTGGTTTAATAATGAATATAATACTATTATAGAATGCTCTCATATTGTGAAAGATACTTGGAACATGACATATTATAATAACAATCATCTTGCCTATATTTTCAGGCTAAAGATCATCAATGATATGCTGAAATAGTGGATTAAGTTGAAATTTAGTTTGCTTGATCAGGAAATTGATGCTCTCGAGAGCTACCTTTATGACATCCAAAAAGTTATTACCAAAGACATCTTCTCTAGAGAGCTCGCCCATGAGACTAATGTGTCATATGAACTGAATTCCCTCATCAAACTTAAGGATAATTTCCAAATAGAAATCTTTCAAGTTAAATGGATTACAGAGGGAGTTTGCAACAACAGATTATTTAATTCCCTTCAAAGTGTTAGAAAATACAATTGACCCTTATCTATGTTGAAAGATGGTGATACTATTCTGGATGACATAAAGAGTCACTCAAATCATATTGTTCCCTATTACATGAACATTTTCAATGGTTCTGAGAGAAATGGGGGCATTATAGATGGAATAATCCCCATGCTGGTCACAAAAGATGATAATCAAACTCTTACTTCTGCCTCACGGACACTGAGATTAGAGATGCTATTTTTGGTCTCAATAAGGGAAGGTCTCCTGGTCTGGATGGCTTCACAAATCACTTTTTTCAGTTCCATTGGGAAATAATAACCTTTGAGGTTAGAAAACTGGTTAATCACTTCTTCAATGATGGTTCTATCTCTCAATGATTTAATGCCCAGTTTGTTACCCTTATCCATAAGGTGGAGAATGCTAGTGATATTTCTCAATTCAGACCAGTTGTACTTGTCAATAAAATTTATAAAATGAACACAAAAATTATTGACACTCATCTTGCTCACATTTCTGGAAATATCATTTCTTGGAATCAATTCAGGTATGTCAAAGGGAGAAAAATTCAAGATTTCCTTCTCACTGCCTCTGAGTGTTTGAACCTACTCCATAAATCTACAAGGGGGGAAATATTCCTCATAAATTGGACATCAAAAAAGCATTCGATACAATTGACTTGCAATTCATTGGCCTTATCCTCCATGAGTTTGGTTTTCATATGAAGTTTATAAAATGGATAAAAAAACTTATCACCTCTGCCCACATTTACATTCTCATTAATGGGTCCCCATAGGGTTACTTTAAGTGTTCTAGAGGTGTTAGGAAAGGTTATCCACTCTCTTCCATTATCATTGCAATCACTAAAGACTGCCTTATTAGACTCCTTTTACAAATGATAGGTACAGCTGAACTCAAAACAATAATATCTTCTAGAGGAATCTATGCACCCTCTCATATTCTCTTCGATGACAACATCATTATTTTCACTCATGGTGACAAGAAAAATATTCAAAATCATAAGAATTCCATTCTCCATTATGAATATGTTTTGAAACAGGAAGTTAACTAGAGAAAATCCTTTATTTAATTTGGGAAAAATATTACTGTCACAAAGAAATATAGAAGGATGAGTGACATGGGCATTTAGGAAGGGACTCTTCCATTCAAGTATCTTGGATTTCCTATGTTTTTTGGTCGACCTCGTTCTTCTCATTTTGTTGAAGTTTTTAGCCAAGTCAGAAGAACAATCACCTCCCAAAATGGAAATATGATTTCAATGGCATGAAGGCTTTTTCTTGTCAAACATGTGGTCATATCGAAACTCGTTTATTCCTTTATGGTGTATTCTGGGCCTGCTTCGGTTATTAAGAATCTAAATTCCATCACGAGAAACATCGTGTGGAGTGGAAGTATCCTTGAACAGAAATCTATTACTGCCTCTTTGAAAATATGTTGTATACCTCATGCTAAAGGAGGTCTTGGAGACAAGAACCTTGGGATCTTTAACCAATAATTTCTGGAACAATTCATTTGGAGGCTCATTAATAATAGGGAATAGTCTTTAGACTCCCTTATATCCAAACTCCTTAAAAGACTCATTGAAGGGAATATGTCGTATCTTCAATCTTCTATCTGGCCTGGCATGAAAAAAAATCTTCCAGAATATCAGTTCCCACTCTCGCTGAATGGTTAGGGCTCATTCCTCCCTCAAATTTTTGACGAATAACTGGACTGGGGCTCCACGGATTGATGAAGTCCTCACTTTTGAAATGAATAGTGATCATGGTTCCTCCATCAAGAGCCAGATTGATAATCGTAATGACCTTACTTTGCACATTGTTCAAATTATTGATAGTTATTATTTCCTGGACAATCACGATATCCTCTTATGGGAGCCTATATATGATTGAAATCTAGACTTGAAGGGATACTATAATCAATTTATCCATGGTGGGAGTTCAAGGCTAGAGGCTTTTAATAAAAAATGGTTGATGTCATCCCAGTTTACTTTGCTCTGGTGCCTCCAACTCAACAAACTCCCAATTGACGTGAACTTGCAGCGGGTGGGAATTTCTTTATGCTTCAGGTGCGTACTTTTACAACAACACCAAGATGACTTCAACCACATATTCCTCTTCTGTAATATATCTGTAGCCCTATGGAATACAATGTTTGATATCTTTGACCTACATTGTCCTCAAATGAGCTCTCTCTCTCAATTTCTACTTGACCTGCTTGATGTCCAGCTATCAAAGCAGGTCTGTATCATTTATCTGAATTCATGTACAAAGGTTTTCTATATTGTTTGGAATAGAAGAAATAAATGGAGGCATGGTGAACCTGTTCTCAATAAAAAAATTCTCTTTCCGCCATCTTTTTTGTGGCTCAATAAGCCAATTCTCTGCATGATGATGGTTGTCATAACTCGGTCAGGGATCTTGTAGTCCTTAGGAAGCTAACCCTAAAAGTTAATTACCCTAAACCTCTTAGAACCGTTGATGTTTTTTGGTTGTCTCCGTTTCGTGGTTGGATAAAATGAAACACGGATGGAGCCTCAGGGGAAACCCCGGTCCTGCTAGATATGGTTTTACATTCAAAGATCATAATGGTGATTTTTTGGAGGGGCATCATGGCTCATGCGATCATGCTACAACACTTGATGATGAAATGAAGAGACTTATTAAAGCCATTGAGCATACTCGACAAATAGGATTGAATCATGTTTGGTTTTAAAGTGACTCAACTATAATTGTTCAAGCTGTGTGGTGAGGTCAAATACATCTCGCATGGAAGATTACTACTAAATGGAATAGATTCCTTAATACCCTGGCCTCTATGAGCTATATCATCACGCATACCTACCGAGAGGAAAATCAACTTGCTGATTCTCTTTCCAATAAAGGATCCATGTAAGGGACCTACAATCATTACTTCAACATACCAGGTGAGCTGATGAATATTTTTCAACGTGACAGATGTAAATTTCCCTCCTTCCGACTCTTGTAGCCTTTTCTTTTAATAATACTATGCCTTATTCATGCTCTAAAAAAACTTATACTTATCTACTCTATTAGGTAATGTTTTGGGGATTTTTGTGGAATATATATCATAGATATAGAGTGTAAACACACCCATAGTGTTAGATGATAGAGTATTCAAAAAAATTTTATGATATTTCATCATGAGAGTTCCTTCGATGTATGAGAAAGAAATGTGATATCCTCTAATTTATCCTATTATTGACCAGTTTAATGAATGTTTACCTAATAAATACATTTTTTTGATACCTGAGATATTAGATGAGTTTCTTATGGATATTATTCCACGTAAAAAGGCCATATCCATTTTCATACAAGATGAATTTGGTAGTGGATGGAAATTTGAAGGTCGATTTATAGGACTATACAGAGAAGGGGTTAATTTACACAAGAAGATACCTACAGTGATCTATCATTTTATTTAACTAATGTGGTGATTATTTATTCTATTTATGTCTGGATTTCTACAAATTTAATCACATAAAAGTGATTAACCAATCGTCTATTCCTTGTATAGATGACCTATTAAACTATTTAAAGGGATATATGTAGTTCACTAAGATATATTTGAGGAATTATACCATTAGTTGATAGTAATGCTATTTAATGATCATTTTATTCATTTTAGGAGTCTAAATAACTGATAATTGTATCTAATTATATAATATTGTTCTATAAACATGATGATAGTGCTTATGGTCCCAATGAATATATTTTTCCACCAATTTTTATATTTTTTTCATAGTTTTATTTCATGTAGATATTTTTGAATACTCTAAGATTTCAGATGACTATGATTGAATCATATATATTATATTGAGAACATTTTTTTAATCATCCACCTATCATGATTTAAAAGGGTTATTAAGGGTAAGATATGTGTACATCTTAAGGAACATGATATCATAGTTGATTATATTTGTAGACTATAAGACGGGTGTGCCTCTAATTTTTTGGTACTTTTTTTGAGAAATGTTTCTAGATTTACAAATTCAAAACATTTGAAGATTATTAAAGTATATTTATTTATTACATCTTTAGATTGAATGTATCAATGATTTCTTTAACCAGAAGGGGTGATTTTTGAGTGGATTGAATCATAAGAGAGAGACTTTAGGAGATTAATGGGATATTAAAGACCATGTCAATCTTGGAATTACTATAGTTATGTAAGAATTATACATTTCATTGTGATGTGTCATACATTGGTTTTAGATAAAAATTTTATGCAATATGTCACAGTGATTTCAAATGGGTTGAGGGAACTGAGGATGCATGGGTTGAATTATCCAATGAAAAATATGAAGAAGGTGGAGGTGGAGTAAACAATATGATGTTTGTGTCGTTTTCTATTTGGTGAGTGGTTCATGGTGAATACGTAACACAAGAGCCTCATGTATATATTTTATATATAAGATCAAAACAAAAAATTGATATGGTTGTTCAATTATATCAAGTCTTTTGATATTTAGATAGAATATGACCTTTGGGAAATGGGTTTTTTTTGGATGGAATATTGTGTTAGATGAGTCGAGATTTGGTGGATCAACCGGATTGTAGTGAGTGGTATTGGATTCATATATTCATTGTGACTCATTTAAACAACCAGGTGTATCAAGGTAGATGTACCCTTACATCATTCAAAATTATATCCACAATAATTAGTAGGGTAAATGAGGACCGTCTATGATGGAACATATATATGGTGGGTAGATGATTTATGATTAGACATAATATAATGATGAGATATGATGTGTGTGAGGTTGAGTTATTTTCTTATTAGAATTCATATGGATTTTATGTCTTATTTTCTTACCTTAAAAAGGTAATTTCCCCACGGATTAGCCCTATTGTATCCAGAATGTCATAGATAATATTGGTGGCCCAATATGAAGATGGATATTTTGGGGTTCATTTCATGATGTCTCACCTATCATCATGTAAAGAACTAGAGTCCCGTAGGATTTATTTATACTCAACCAATTTTGACATGGTAATGAGATAATGTGTTGGGAGATTTATTTATAGGACCATTACAGTCTCTCAAATCTAGTGATTCATGTGACTTGTTGAAATTGTTAAAAAGAAATTGGATCATTTCTTACCAATCAGGGATACCCAAAAAAATTAATGAGTTTCTATGGTTCTATATCCAAAAGATAGTGTTTCTGTATGGTGTGATGGGGAGTATCAGATCCGATGAAGATGCACAATTTTGATATCATGTCTGGAAAGTATTGTAAAATGAATAAGTTACTCAAGTGAATTTGATCACATATTTCCGTCCTCATACTGATGGTATGTCTAAGGGAATGATTCAAGATTAAAATCATATTATTTAAGAATGTTTCCTTGATTTTGGATGTTCATGGGGGATTTATCTCACACTAACATAGCTACCATATAATAATAATTTTCCAACATTGATTCAGATAGAACACTTTGGGGCCTTGAAGGGAAGGTTGTGTTGATCACCAATTTACTAGATAGAGGCACTGTATTATTCAATTATTACATTGAGCCTCATTAATGAGATACTAAAAAAATTAGTTTACTTTTAAGTGGGTATCAATCATTTAGATTTGGAAATAATGATATTCTAACTAGAGAAAGTGTTCCCTAGAGTTAATGTGGTCAACTAGATGTTCTTTAGAGTCGATCTGTGATTGGGACACATGGTTTAACAACATTCTCTAGTGGGTGACAGAGTATTCTTTAGAGAGAGAGAAACAAATTAGGTACTTTAGTGAATTGGAGTGAATCATACCATACACATACTAATAAGTCATCAGATTATACTATTTATATTTTTTAGGATATGGTCCAATCATCTATCAAAATTTTTGGTAGTTCATGGGATAGTCTTATCAAATGTTCTATGCTCACGTATAATAATATTTATCATGAATTTATTTAGTTTGATCGTTTTGTGTACTTATATGGAATGCTGTGTTGATCATATCTATATTGGGTATTGGTATGGGAGAATTATATTAATTTATTGAGTATCATGGAGAGACATCAAATCATATTCAATGGATTCAAAAATAATTATAGGCTTATCAATGAATTCAACACAAATATTCTAATTGGTGAATCCATTATCAAGTTTATAAAGTGGTAAATTACTTATTTAAGATATTATAAGCTCGATTGGTACCTAAAATGATTTATAGGTAGGGAAAGATTATACAAAGATTTATGGGGTTGATTGAGGTTATTAATGGGATCAGTACAATGGAATTCTATTTATAACTTCCTCATAGATTTCATGTGATGAATGATGTATTTTATATATCTTGGATTCAGAGATATCCACTTAAATATAATTATATGGTCTGTGTTAATTATTTGTTTTCTAGATTATAGCATGTCATGTGAGTTTTACTAGTTCATGTAGTGTAAATGAGTGAGAAAATTGTTTGAATGGAGATGGTTCCATTGGTATGAATGATGTGATATTAAAAGCGTGTCTTGGAGCTGACATGCGAATGGGAGGTTCATATGAAAGTTATGAATCCAAATATTTTTACAATTAATTATCGATGTTGAATCTATAATATGAGTTTATATAACTTTTAAAGGCTGTAACAATACACATATATTTAGGTACATAATTATTTAATTTCTTTTTCAAAAAATATGAATGTTTTAGGATACTTTAACTCATTAGAGGAGTTTATATGTTTTTGCGGATAAAAGAAGTTACCAGTCTATGAGGGTGTGTATAACACACCATGATCTAAAGCTAACATGGTGAAAAGATTATATAAAATCTTAAAGAATAGAAGGTATTGCACTATGGTGTAGAGGCCCACATTGGGTAGGTATGGTATGACCCCATGATTTCTACAAAAGAATAAATTCATATAGAATGGTTAAGGGGTCATGATAGATCACGTTGTATTACACAATGAAGAGAATGTCTATATATAAATGATGTAAAAATATAGAAGTATCACTCATTAATATTTAGAAGTGTTTATGTCATTTCTCTCTGATTAAATTAATCACATTATAACTATTGGTCATGATAATTTTTTATTTCACTAGAATGGGTTGTTATGTAATGATACGCAAGGAAAATGTAAAACATTTCCCCATAATATTATTTTATTTTAATTAAAATGATTAAAATATTTAAAATATTATGATCATAAATACCAATTTTACCATTATAGTGTTTGCATGAGTGTTTCATTCCTCCTTTATACTTCCATCCTCCAATATTAATTTATACCCCACTATGATCTAACATTAGTTTTTTCTATTCTAGTGTTTTGATAAGGGTATTAGTATGACTCAACTAACGTATATTCATAGTATTTTAAACAACTTCATTATTACCCACTAAAAATACCTAGTTTTGGGGTTTATGTTAGCTTTTAGGATTTTATCAGACATAAGCCAAATCTGTTGGATATATTTGATGAGTGGGTACTACTATATCTTGGTAGGTGGTTCAAATTATTCCCCATTATTTCTTAAGAGTTTGTATATATATTTTTATGTGTGGGTATTAGAAATTTTTTTTTAAAATTTTATACGATCCCAAATTTGGTTTCTTCATGTCAAACAATTATAATGATGATATATTAAACTAAGTACTCCGTTTAGTGGGACTTTTTGATACCATAGTCACTAATTACCCTGAAGCTAAATTAAAGTGTTTAGGATCATGTACATAAAAACATATAGGGTTGTTTCATCTCTATATGATAATGGTGGGAACATTAATAAGTTTATTAAGGATGTCCTTAATGATGGGAAACTCAGTCATATGAGGATCTAGCAAGGCTTATATATTATCAATGATTCTTTTGTTAAATTTATAGTCATATGTATTATTTTTATATTGGGGAAAAGTGTGGGTTTCCCACATTTCAGTTATATGGTTATAAGAATACTATACTATGGATATGTGATAGAGGGAAGTGTTTTTTGTGTGATACCCAACCATAAATTGAACTTAAACATGAATTTGATGTTATTCTAATACTTGTGATAAAAAATAGTAATTTATTTTAATTGTGTAATGAATTATTCCTTGAGATATTTCGATATGAGACTGTATACCCTAATATCATTGATTTAGATCCAATACGATATAATATGATATATACTCATGATATTATGGCGAGTATTTGATAAAATTCAAATTTACAAGATGTGATATATGGCATGTGATTTTGAGCCAACTTACCCTATTTTTACCCATTTCATTGGGATTTATGACCACTTATGTAATGTTTCCCGTATAAAGAGATGATATGAAAATGAGTTATTATTTTCATGAAATAGGTTGAGATTTACACCTATGTTAAGATGGTTATATTAATTTTATGATACTATTAATTTTCATATGTCTTGAGTTTGACAAGAAATGATCTGCCATCATTCCCTATTGAGGTTATCTATATTGGATAATATGCTTAATTTTCCTTAATGTGAATTTTGGAATGGGATGATATGAACACTTCAAATTTGAATTGTATAAGTTAAGGGATGTTTTTCCCACATACATGATATGGATATCAAATGGGGAATTCAACCCACTAACAATATATTGTGATATTATTTATTGATATGACATTTATTTTTTCTATATTATGTTAATGGATTCAATGCCCATTCAACTATGATTTATAATTTCATATGGAACTCTATTCCCTATTTCTACTTTATATTGTGATATGGAATTTTTTATGCATACCCTTAAGATTATATTTGTGATATGTTATACCTACACTAGTACTGGTTGAGGAAGGTATGGAAACTCACTGGGGGACCTGTACAACACTTGATGGAATGAAAATTATCATTATCATTTTTTATTTTTTATTATTATGATGTCAAATAATTCTTGTATGTATATATTATATATTATTTTGGGAAACCATTAGTGGTGGTCTATAAATATTTACTCATACCCTTCATAGGTATCTTAGAGAACATGATTACATTATAATAAGGGATATAGGTATGGGAAAGCTCCATGATGTTGATAACCGAGTTGGATGGATAGCTATAGTAGAATATAGGACCAGGTGGGATCTCAAATCAATTTTATTTTTTATTAATATATCTATATATATTTTATTTTTTATGTTTTGGAATGATTGTATATGATTAACTACGTGCATATCATGTTTACATATATATGACTTGTATGACATTATAATGATTCTTCATTTTGTTAATGCATGTTATCTTCCAATTTTGTATGATCATATAAGTAATTCCAAAATAATGTTATTATATTATGATGATGGTTATTAATTATTTCTTATATTTTTTTATTATTACATGATTGAGAGGGTATAGTATCCCTATGCCACTTATACACCATTCTCAGATGCCAGCAGCCTTTTATGTGTGAGGAGGGCTTCCTGAGATAATGTATTGATCTAGTATGAAATTTTTTCATGATTAATGGGATAGGGATATTACAAAAAGTCTCATTGAGTATATCTCCAATGATATTTTATGTCTTAAATTTTA
This sequence comes from Viscum album, assembly GCA_963277665.1. Lineage (NCBI taxonomy): Eukaryota > Viridiplantae > Streptophyta > Magnoliopsida > Santalales > Viscaceae > Viscum > Viscum album. The sequence goes on from OY728135.1 coordinate 811,960,608, forward strand.
ATCCTCCATCTAAAAAATTATTGATCATTGATCTTTTGTTCATTTAAAATCCATAATATTCTATTTGTATTTGGATTAAAAAATCCATTCTATGATGTAACACATTATATAGTATCTCCTTGAATATAATGAACCAGTATATTTTTAAATCAATAATGGTACTATTTTGGATTTAAATTTCATAATTTATTGGTGGAAGATTAGACATAATTGATTTTTTTTATTTTGATCATGAAATTATCATTCTCGATATTTTATAATGTTGAATGTTTGGTTTTGGAGATGGTGAGTTGGTTAGAGAATCAATGAGTTGAAATATGGATTTATAGTTAAATAAAAATAATATTAATGGGGATATAAGATTTTATAAGATTATTAATTGTGTAAATAGGTATTGGTGGGCTTCCACAAAATTTTTGGTGGCCCATAATGTATTAAGTGGAGTGAACCCACAAGAAATATAATTATCCCCATGTTGATTTTTTAAAACAAAGGGTATTTGGTCAATTTCTATTTCTTTATTTTAAATATTTTTTTTTGTTTTTTGGATCATTTTCATCCATTTTGACTGATTTAATGGGGTCTCCCACTTTTTTAATTTTATTTCTCCTTTTCATCCTCTTGATTAATGGTTCCTATAAAGGTCCTAATTCGCCTAACTAAGCTATCTTTATTCCTTTCTCTTAATTTTTTTTCAATTCTTCATTTCACATTTATAATAATAAGGTTTTAGATTTATATTCTTTATGTCTCAGAATCATCTTATTAAGGGATAATAATTTTATGTGACATTGTTAAAAAATGATACAAAAAGTTGAACTCTTAACATTTTTTTTATTTTTAGACATTTTTTGTTTCTCAATGGATTCTTATAATGGTATCTTAAATTTTAGTAAAATATTTTTGTTTATTAGTCTGTATAAATTTTATATTTTATATTTAGTTTTGTTGTATTTCCATTTATAAATTTTCTTGGTTTTTTATTTAGTGTTTTAAATAATCTTATATAGAATTTTATTGTATGGGTTTAATTTGTTACGAATTGGTATTTAAAAATTAATTGGGTGTTTTTAGTGATTTAAGGATTATGATGATATCACCTATGAGTAAAAAAATGTACATGGTCTTTATCCATGTTATTATTATTTATTTTTTTACAAATGATATGTCTACCACATTATTTTAATTTTTTTTAATAAAAGTTAAATATTTATTTTGGAAATATAAATAAAAGGTTTTTTATGAAAAATTACATACCTAATAAAACAGTATTTTATAGAAATATTACCAAATCTTGTATAATTATTTTTATTTTATTAATTTCATTTCATATTCTAATATCCTTTTCATATAAAATATTAATTCATTCATAAACCATCCGTTATTATCATTATTTATTCCAACAATCTATAAAATTTTTTTTATCTAATCAATATTTAAAAAAAATGAAAGATGATTAATACTATTTATGGTTTTTCCACTATAATACCCTAATTCGTTATATTAATTTTAAATTTAATAATAATTAATCCTTGAGTTATTTTTTATTTATATATAAATTATTGTTAATCATGTTCCCTTGTACTCATTATTTTTGAATTTAAAAAGGTTAAACTATTCCATACTCAGATTACCTAAATGAATTATAAGTCAGAAAATAAAACGTTATATTAATTTAATAGGGTGAATTTGTGTAATTGTAATAGTTGGGTTAAGAAGTATAGAAAAAGCTTATTTATACATTACTTTTTAGTAAAAAAATTAATTGATTTATTATTTAATCATAATTTTTTAATGTTTAAATGTTATTCTTTGCGAAATAATAGCCATGTTAATCTTATATTGGATAAAAATTCGTTTTATTGTGTTATTATACATTGCATCTGAGTAAAACTCATTTAGGGAATAATTATTTTTATCTAAGGTAGTAAATATAATTCTATTTATTGATCTAGTATAGTCTACCATATTCTTTAAATCCATAATGGTTATCCCGGATCATCCTCCTGTCAAAATCGTTTTCTACTTGGGTTCATTTAATTTATATATTTAATTTTATTTATTTATTTATTCTAATGTCTATAATAAATTTTGGGACATGTTAACTAAATTTTTATTTTTTCCTTGAGTGCTTTGACATGTATTATTTATAACTTCCATATTCTTTACTCTTGTAGTTCCATCTCAATATTATGGGTATATTAGAATAGTTCCCCATGGTAAGTGATGTGGGATGTATTAAAGTGAGTTTTTCAATGATTTAGAGAGTTTTGGTGTTTAATGTTAGTATTTCATTGATAAGTAATTTAATTCGTGATTTTAAAAAACCCAGGGTTTTTATGATATTGTAGTGGTAGTGTGATGTTGAGGTTTGTATGTGATTTAGTTAAAGATATAATTTGGTGGCCTTTTATAAACTAGTTTTTAATAATTAATTTTTAGATTTTTTTATCATTTTATAAATTTCAACATGGTTATTTATTCCAATAGATATACTCTAATCTTTCTATTGATCTATGTGCCATTTTTTCTTTCCATAAATAGTATTATCCAATTAATTCTTTGACATTATATTGTTGAATATTATTCCAAATATTATATAGCGTCATATTGATTTATCCAATGGTATGAGTGGTATACATCATTAACATAACTAAATTTTATAGTATTATTCTAAAAACTATGATTAGGTCTTCTCAAAGTAAGATTGGATATATATATATATATATGAATACCGAACTTGATTTATCTTCCCCGTTACCTCATATATATTTTCCTTCAAACTATATATTAATTACCATTCCTTGAGATAATTTTACATTTTATGGGAGGATATAGAATGTATGTTAATTTTCACACTTGGTTTAATTAATGAGCCTATAAACCCTTGTCTTTGATTTAGAGCCTTGATTGAGGTAGGTATAGATACATATTGTGATTTGGGAGTTATCTATTATTTCTATGTGATTATTAATTATATTTATATATAAAGTGAAATTTTTATTTTTTAACTAATAATTTTGTATATATTTAATGTTCATAAATTAATTCACATGAATTGATATAACTTTTCATTATTAGGAGTTATGGTCTCTTAGTGGTGAATATTGAGTCTTCATACTGACACTATGGATGTTTACCTTTGTGGAAATTGAATTTCCCTGATGAATTTATTGTATGAATAGGTATAAAGATAGATATTTAGATGTTAAATGGCGTATTAGGGTGTCAGTGGAGTAGATAATGTCTCCACATGGTGATAGAGCATGGGAGGCTATCTTTGTCAAGATGTATCATTGGAATATCACCATGTTTGATTATTACTATGGTTTTGAGTCTATTTATAAATGGAATTATTATAATTTTCTTTTATAGTTTAATGTATATGTATATGATTATAGTTTTTTATATCATCATATATGTAAAGTATGTTATTTTCCTCTAGCCTACAGTTTTATGATTTTAGATCAAATTTGAAATATATATGGTCAATGAATTTTTTTAAAGGATTTAAAAATTGACAAGATTAATTCCATAAGAGGGTAAATCATTCAAACATTATAAACTCAAACACTTGTTGTTATTATCTATAATATCCTCACTAAATTAATTGTACAAGATGTTTCGAGATTATAAAACTCCCTATTTATAAATTTGTTTATCTAAGATATGGTTGTTTAGTAGTTTATTTTTATGTATAAAGGGTCTGTGAATCATAGGATGGAATTTTGGTTTTAGGATGGGTTGTGTTGTGGTTCTAAATATAACAATGGTTAGCCAATTTAACCCTTCAGGTAACTTGTGTGATTACAAAAAATTTGCAGAAAACATTATACCCCACATTCTTTTTGGCAGTGGTTGGAAAACCTAGGTTGTTTTATGTCGTACACCAGAGAGATTGTGGTTCCACTAGATAGTCTTTGAGACCCATGGGCTCCACGATATTTCATGTATGGGTTTGAATAAAATACAGTACATATATTTTTAATTCCACTCAATTTTTACCTTTTTAAATAAAAAATTATAACCCTAACCACCCTAATTTGAAGTACAGTACTCCCCTATATTTATTTGAGCACTCATGTTCATATCCCCAAGGTTCATTGAGGTTAGATAAATATGGTGATTCTAAAAAGGTATGTTCTCTCTAGATCAATACTAAATTCCTCTTGATCACATCCAATGACATTTTCTTCCCTCCATAGATCGAGGATAGATCAAGTAGTTTGATGATGTCTCTTGAAGAGATTGGGATCTATGTTGATTAGAAAAATCATATGGGTATGTGTTTATGGGTTAATATCCTATACCTCTTATTGATTATAGATTGATTATAAAAATAATATACATTAATTTCCATTATTATATTATAGGTGGAATTTATGTTTTGACAACATCCCCTAGACTAGAGTTAGATCTATCATCAATGGTGGATGTTTATGTTTAATTTATATTATATAAATCATATTTAAAATCTATTCTTCATCAATCTCATCTTATATTTCTTTTACAATAATGGTTATATGGTGGATAACTGTTCATTGACTAGACCAGGTGTTCAATATTTTATTTAAAGAGGAATTTAAAAAGTTTTCTAGGATTGATAATGGAACATGTGAATTGGAATCCTATTATTCAATATATTTCATAACTAGTTTTGTAGATGGAATACATAAGGTATTTGATTCTAGAACCACCCATCTTGACATGAAATCTCATTGGGTATCTCTTCTAATGCTCATGATGAACCAAAACCTGCTAGATGAATCATTGACATGAGATCTTGATCTCTATGTGTGAACAACATGATTTAGACTTTTATCTTGTGACAAACAATGTAGTAAATCATAAAAATGTTGTAGGTAATATGTTCCTTACCATTTTGGATCTTTTGAACACTTGTTTCCTTGATATGATACATATTTGTCATAAGTTATATTAACTTTCTTGATAGTGATCACATGTCTATGTGTGTGTGGTCGTGAGAACCATTTATGATTATTGATGCAATGAGTATCCACATGAATTTTTTTTCTTGTTAGATGATCATATATTTATATATGTATCGTAATAATAATTATCATGATTTCATGTTATTATTTTATTTTATCACTCTATCCTGTTATATGGAATTACCATTTCTTTTGAGGTGTTTTATTTGGTACTCAGAATAGGTGGACTTTCATTATATGATTATCCCTTAATGGTGAACTATGAACATGACATGAGAAAACGATGGTGATAGAACTAAGAATAGGAAAAGAGTATCTTGATTCCATAAAGATGTTGAGTAACATGATTACATGATTCCTAGTTGATACTTAGTAGCATGTACACTCAATTCCAAGTGAATTCTATGAAGCTTATTCAGTTGGTGAATAGTGGATTCCTAATAGCATGTCCACTCTTTGCCTTCATGTTGAAAAGTAACATGTTCACCAGCGTTGTTATTAGTTCTTGATAACTTATGTCATATTTTATTATCCTTTCGATAAGGATACAAAGAATTATTGGCTAGGTATTTTGGTCGATTCGTTGTCACAAAAATTCTCTATATATAATTTTTTATGATTTCGTGAACCTTTTTAATTAACGTAAAATACACATATTATAACTATGAATACATTTTAGGGACACATTGGGGTTGTCCTACTGGGTTGTATTACTCACACCCATTAAGTACATCTTGATGCCTGTGAAAAAATCATTTATATGCATCTAGGTAAGGTTAGTTTGTCTATAGCAGATAGCTGAGTAGTGGATAATGGAGCATGTAGTGGTATCACGATAGAGTCTGGAGGATTATACATTGTTTTCATATTTATCTTCTTACACCATATATAATATGTTATGTCATGCCACACTGATCACCTAGTAATATATCTGTATGAAAAACATTCCATATTTTATTTCATTATGTTGCTTAGTCATCTTACTTTATAAATAAAAATTGTTTATATATATAAATATATATTATTTTGGGTGTATCGATATGATAATGAGCATATAATTCTAAAAATCTGGGTTTTCACTCAGGTTTGGATCCTTTAATTTTTGGCTAAGTATTTACTTTGGACCTAATATGGATTCCTAATGAGTTAGTAAAGGTTCCAAGGGTATCTAGGGATTTTTTGGAGCCCAGAACCCATATTTTTGGAGAAAACATACTTTGCGCATGGTTTAGAGTAAACCTTTTGGAATTCTGCAAAGTTTGGAAAACTGTGGTGATGGTGTCTTTTAAAACGGATCCACACTACACGGTCAGAACGCAGTGGTGCGGCCTAACCATACAAGAACCCCTTTTTTATAGGTACATGTGCATCGCTTACACATGGCTTAATCAAACCATGCCGCCAAACCATTCGAGCAGATCCACCTCATGCGGTTTGTGCATGGTTTGACAAACCGGGCAGACAAATACTTTGGAGGGGAATTTTCTTGGTAAATTTCCAACTTTTCCCCTTAATGGTCTATTAATCAAACCCTTGTTCCCTAATCTGATAATAGCGGGATTAACCCTCTTTCCTATCATTTTATAGATTTTTGACATCCAATGTAAGGGATCAAGAGATCCCCTTTGTCTAGCATCCGATCAAGCTTCCATTTTTCATGATAGATGTGCAACTGTAATTACTCGAGTCCTCGTTAGCCGTTATTCTTATCTTTTTCTCTCAACCTACATATCATCATGTGAGAATTTTTCACGTTTTCGTAGATCTACTTCAATTAGTGGCTATCCAAGTGTCGATACTGTAAGAGAATGATCATACTACCCTAAGGTTGTTGGTTTGTAACTTATCCCAAAAGGTCATTGATTTTTTAATATTCATGTGGGGACCACTGATTTTTTTGGAAGTTGTTTCTTAAATTTACATCCCATGAATATTTGTTTTCCGTATGGTAATTTTATTTACAAATATTTTATGAATTGTTAGTTGTTACACCCATAACTCAATCTACCTCATGTTGATGGTTATGACATAATTGGGTTTTAGTGTTTCGACATGTTTTAGCCACCATCAAGGTGTTTCTTTGCATGAACATTCTAAAGGTGAGGCTTACTATAATATATGGCTTGCTATTAATGATAATTGTATAATGGATTGTGTCATGAATGCTCGCCACATGACCCATCTATGGTAGGTTCTATAATTTATTATTAAATGTGAAATGTGAAATGACAAGTATACTAATTATATAGATTGGACTTTTCAAATGTTAATGAATAAAGGTTATATTTTTGTAGTACCCATTTCTATATTTATGGAAGGTAGTAGAGTGAACCTCTCTAATTGAATATACCATAATGGTTAATTAAGACTTGATTATATGGTTTCAATGCTACATATCCAATCCACACCAATAGAAGACAAGGCTTCAACCAATACATAAATGGTAGAAACTCGACTTGACCTATCCTCACTAATTGACGGAATGAATTGAAACAAATTAATTTCTACATGATTTCAATATCAAATCGGAATAGACAGACTCGAGATCTCCATGGATTATAAGAGGAGAATACATTGGGTCCTAAGAACCCCATTCTGATTCAAGGATGTGGTTTTCTTAGGATGACACACACTTAAACTATGGTTCTTGTGTATTCCTTAGATTCCCATTATACTACCATAGGGTCATTTTTTATTCTTATAAGATACCATGGATACACTCCTTGGATCCATCATTGACTAGTAGGTTCCATGGTGACATCCCATAGGGACCTATCATTGCTTATCCCCATTTTACTTTGTTCGATCACCTTGGACTTTGTAGATGCCTTATTATGGAATGAATTAGATTACACTACTTCGATTATGATCTTACCCCTTATCTAGACTAATGTACTACTGAGTTAGTGTTCTATGAGATCTATGTTACCTTTTTTATTACCATGGAACTCCCTCACTGGATATTATTTCAAATTGCCTTGTCATGTCTTGGGACCTTCACTACTTATAATATCATGAGGTGATGTCAGTGCTTGTTATTCCTCACATGACCTATTAACAATAAATGGTGATTACATAATTAATTACTAGGTTACATGTTTAGACACTAGTCGAGGTATGAAGTAGGTACTTGGGTATTTATTTATATTATACTACATGCTATACTTTATATATTCACTCCTTCAAACTTCTATATTCCATTACATGGGCTAGAGGTTATAGACATCGTTAGTGGTTTCCAATTGAGATTTTTATCATACCCTCTTGGAATTTCGTTTGGTACCAGGAGTAGATAACAATACTGTAGGTATTTACAAAGGGAATCATACGACTTTAAAAAATTGATTACTTGCTGTGAAGATGGATCTTGATAGCAAATGAATGAGTTGGATATTAGGCTGCAAGGAGTAGTGTTTGTTTTCTTTTACATTTTGGAACATTTATGCCTATATTCTTGTATCCTTGTTTTCCAGTTTTCTAGTGACAAGACATTACATCATCATTGTTTTTGTTTATATAGATATTATTATTCTCGTTTATCTATTGCATTAGATTCCTTCCGTTGTTTATTTATACTGCTTCCACTATTTACTAATTCATCATATTCATTCTAATATGCTACAATTTTCTAATGAGGGCATAGTATCCCCATGGTCACACCTTATTCCCTCACTGTTAGTTGGAATTCTTTGGCATTTGGGGAGATTCTCTTGAGGCCATGTGGCCCACCATGCTTAGGAACCAATTTAGTGGAATCTGAGTCTAGGACATCACAATGTTCTATCAGAGGTGGTTCCTTTTCAAGCTTTACTATTGAGAGATAGTAGATTGGAGAATTGGAATGCTTTGGACTTGGTCATAAGCTCTGCTTGGGCATCACGAACCCATGTTCTAGGTAAAATCCAATTTACCCAAATTACAATTGTTGTTCAATTTTACCTATTATAGTTGATATTATTTCACTATTCGGTGAAAACCATGTTTTGTGGTTTTTTTTTGAATATTAATCTTTTTAGATTTTATTTAATTCATAGACTGTTGATATGAGGGAAAGGAGCATTGTTACATGAATAATTATAGGTGCCTAGAATTCACATGTCATGCATATTTCCACCAACGATGTCTATAACCTCCATCCCATGATGCTATCTCACCTTGTCATGTATATGAAAGGAAAAAGAGTGAACCTGGGAATTAACTTCAAAATAACACGAATCTTATACTTGAGCACTTACTGATACCTTGTCATCTAATCTGGTAGTTTGGGTAGTATTCCTTGGATAGTGAGTTTTCTTACATTCAGTTTCCATTAGTGATTCTATCTTATTCTCCTAATCTTGTTCTATGGTGTGTGCTTAGCATTTTTAGACTAATACCACCACGACGTAATTGTGTCGTTTACCATGAGGGTGGTGACGTCCATGATCCAGACACGGTGGGCCCTGGGCTGACAATCTTACTTCTAGAAGTGACACTTGAGGTACTCCCTACTGTACCTGATCTAGGCACATATTCCCAAGTCTATGATAGTTTCTTACTTCTGATTCAGTCCATGTAAGGTGCTCCACAGGTTGTACTAATGATGGATGATCTAACCCATGTTTTCTAGAAGCAGCATCCTCATACTTTTTATTTGAACGGTGGTACTTATGCTACTGAGTCTTGGCTAGAGGACATTATGTCTACCTTTGAGAATCTGGAAATTACTCTAGAGAAGAGAGTCAATATTTCTACATACATGCTTCAGGATTCGGCCAAGATTTGGTGGGATGTGATTACACAGGCTGGTCGTCATCAGGGCATGTTATGGGTTGATTTATTGACTTCCTTCTATGATCAGTTCTTTCCTCAGGTGCTGAGAGATAAAAGATCTAGAGAGTACATGAATCTCGAGCAGGGTTCTATGTCAGTTATGGAGTGTTTAGCACATTTCACAAATTTAAAATTCTTTTCACTGCTTCTATCTTGTGATGCGCTTTCGTGTGTTAGGCGTTTTGAGGATGGGCTCCAGTACGCCATCCGAACACAGGTGAATTTCTATCGCCGTCCTACCTTTTCTTCAATAGTTGATTTGGTCCTTGTCACGGAACATAACCTAAGGGACATCCCGAGTACCAGCCTTAAAGGATCAGTGCCGCGTTAGGCCAGTAGTTCTTCGGGAGGCAAGAAATATTCCTTTGAGGTTTCTCAACATGGAACTGGAAGCCAGAGTATCCAGTTTGATAGCTATGTGGTGCGTTATCAGTGTTGAAGATAAGGTCATAAGAACCCCCAATGTCATAGAGACTCTACAGAGTTTCAAGATTGATGTCATGTGGGCCATCATTAGATATTTTGGAGGTGCTTTCCACCTGATTCGAGTGTAAAAGGATCAACAATAGCTCCACCTATAGGAGTGAGTTCTCTTACACCGATTCAGGTGGGGAGATGGATTAGCACTAGAATGTCTTACCAGGGATGAGGTCATGGCCATGGTAGTCTGACCCATGATCCCTAGCAGCTCCAGTAGAGCAATCATGATTGTGATAATTTGTCTGTTGGACATAGTCATATATCAGGCCAGTTTCATGCCTTACAGCCGATACCTAAGGATCAGGTTGTAGGACCATCTATAGTATGAGGTAATAATCTTGTATCCCCCAATATTATCTTTTCTTTGTTTTATATATGTGATTCACACTATTTTATTTTTATATATACCGTGGAAAGTCTCAAACTATAGATATAGTATCACTATGGCGTAATGACCCTCAATACACCATTGTGAAAATAGACAGAGCACATCCTCTAGTACGGGGAATATCCCCTTGAGGTAGGAAATTTCCCTTTATTGTGGAATCTCCATTTTCTCATGATGATGGGAATTGATATCATTATTGGGATGGAATAGTTAGTCCACTATCAAACATTTATGGAATACTATCACTGTAGACTGTCTCCTACATCAAAAGAAGGTATCAATTATCTTTTCAAAGGTGATTTTGATATCATGGCTGGGAGAGCTAGACCAATGAATAATGGTATAGGGGAAGTGGATAGGAAAATTGTAAACCATTTCATGGAGGATCCATTTTTTCTTCAAACTGATTTCCCTACAACAGTAGATCGTTTTATGGAATTAATTACTGATGAATTTTTTGTCTTAACTTCTAAAAGAGTGGTAGAGTTTACAATAGAGCTTGTTCTATGAGCAAATCCAGTGTCTATTACTCATTACAAGATGTCACCTATTGAGCTTCATGAGATCAAGTAGTTGATAGTGGACCTAGAGTCCAAAGGTTTTATATGACCTATTACATCCTCTAGGGGTTCGCCTATGCTTTTCCCCAAGAAGACTGATGGATCCATAAATCTATGGATGGATAATGGAATTTTAGACCAGATTATGGTCAAGAACTGGTATCCACATTCTCGCATAGATGATATCTTTGACCAGCCCCATGGAGTAAAGGTTTTCTTTATGATCGACCTAAGATCGGGTTAGCATTAGGTAAGAGTCATACCATCAGATATATCTCAAACAGCTTTCTATTGAAGGTATGGTCTGTATGGGTATCTCGTTATGACATTTGGACTCACAAACGTGCCAACCATTTTCATGGATTTGATGAATAGGGTTTTCTCCCCTATTTGGACTCTTTTGTTGTGGTATTTGTGGAGGAAATCTTGGTGTATTCTGGAACTCGTAATGACCATCCAAAACATATTGAGATCGTTCTATATACACTGAGATAACATAATATTTATGAAAAGAATTCTAAGTGTGAGTTCTAGATTTACAAGTTCCACATCTTGGGTCATATTATCTCAAAATTAAGAGTATTTGTTGCCTTGAAAAGCTTAGTGTTTTAGTTTCCTAGGAGCATCCCAAGAACGTGTTTGATATCAAGAGTTTCTTAGGGATGACTGGATATTGAAGGAATTTCATACATGACTTCTCACATCTTTCTTCTCCACTCACTGTACTTACAAAGAAGGGTTTTATGTTCCTATGGTTAGAAGCATGTGAGAAAGGCTTTCAAGAACTGCAAGGGAGGCTTATCTTGGCACGAAGTATGATTCTTCCAGAACCAGGTAAAGGTTATATCGTTTTCTTTGATGCATTAGGCATTGGACAAGGAGTATTGTTGATTCAATAAGAAAAAGTCATTAGGTATAGATCGTATAATTTTAGGCCTTACCAATGAAATTAAACAACGCATGACCTATAACTTTAGGTTTTTTTCCATGCGTCACGTTGTCGGAGACATTATTCTTCTGGTGATAACTTTCTAATGTATAATGATCAAAAAATCCTCAAGTATATCTTTTATCAGCATTACTTGAACCATAGATAGTGGATATGGGTCTCATATCTACAATCCATTGATTTTGAACTTGCCTATATGATTGGAAAGGGAAATGTAGTTGCTGATGCACTGAGCTGGAGAACTCAAACACAGGTCATATGTGAAGCCAATGAAAATGGAAGTTAATTGATCTTTTTTCTAACCATCATATAGTCTTTCATGATAGTCATGAGTAGTATGACCACTCAGCTTTAATAGTTACCTCTTCCCACCTTGATAATGTGAAGATTGGGATGTTTTCAATTCTTTAAGGTTTGGTTCTCCATGATATTACATCAGGAGATAACTAATCTCCAAATTGGTCTATAGAAAGAGACGATGTCTTATGTCTATGTGGATATATTTGGGTTCTTCCATATATGGGTGAGGAGTTGATGAATGAATCCCATGCTTCTCAGAGGGTAGTTCATCTAGGAATATGAAGATGTATCGAGACATGGGATGCAAGTATTGGTGGCCTGAATAAAGGATCATATTATAGGCTTCATTGCTAGGTGTTCCACCTATCAGTAGGTGAAGACAGAGCACCAGAGACCTATATGCTAGTTACAGTTGCTACCTATCCCAACATTTAAATGTGGGGATGTTTCTATGGATTTTATAGTCGTTTTACATAGGTTATTGAGGGGTAGAAATGCTATCTGGGTATTTATTGACTGATTAACTAAATTATCCCACATCATTCCTATATGAAATAATTTCTCTATTGATGAGAAAGGAATACTATATGTCTATGAGATTATACAACTACACAGGGTTCCGCATACTATAGTTTTAGAAAGGGACGCTCGTTTCACTTCACAGTTGTGGAAAGGCTTACAGAAAGTTTTGGGGACATAGGTGATTCTATGAAAAACTTTTCACCATCAGACCGATGGACAATTGGAACAAATAGAATAGGTTCAGGAGGATATGCCTTGAGTATGTGTCATTGATTTCAGTTATTATTAGGACAAGCTTATCCGTCTCATTGAGTTCACATGTAATAACAGTTTTTCGATGACGATTAAGAGGATCCTTTTGAGGCCTTATATGGTAGGCCATGTTGTTCACCCTTATGTTTGTTAAAGGTAGGTGAGGCCACCCTACTATGTCCTTATCTCATTCAGGAGACTTCTGAATAGGTCCAACTGATTAATAAGTGTATTACTACTTCTTAGTCTAGACAGAAATCTAATGCATATCGCCATCAACGTCCTCTTTATTTTGAGGTTGGGGATCATCGTTTTTTTTCAGGTATCACCAAGGATAGGGAATTAATAGTTAAGGAAGTAGGGAAAGCTATCATATCATTACATCAAGCCTTTTGAGATTCTAGAGAGAGTTAGGTTTGTAGTTGATAGGTTGCAACTACCTCAGAGGTACCTTAACATGCACAACGTCTTTCATGTCTCATAGCTTCACCAATATCATGCCAACTTATCTCATACCTTTAATCCTGAAGAATATTAGTTATATGTTGATTCTAACTTTTAGGAATATCCAGTACGCATCGTTGACCGAAGAATGAAGGTTCTTTGAGGCAAGTTTGTCCCTCTCGTATGGGTGTTAAGGAAGAATGACCAAGTACAAGATGATACTTTGGGGAGGGAAGCTTTTGTACATGCCTAGTGGCTAGATTTGTTCTCAAACAATATTTCCTTACCCATTGAAGGAGAACTCGGGGGGGGGGGGGGGTTCTTTTAAGGGGGGGGGGGGGGGGCTGTAAGAACTTGATTTTTCTTTCATGTATGGATCCTTTAATTTTTGATCAACATATTTCCTTTCGACCTAATATGGATGCCTAATGAGTTTGTAATGGTTACAAGGATATCCAGGGATTTTTTGGAACCCAAACCCCATTTTTTTGTAGAAAACATACTTTGTGCATGGTTTAGTGTAAACCATATAGAATTATGCATGGTTTGGAGAACCATACAAATTGTGTCTTTTTTGATAGAGCCACCTCACACAGTTGGTGCACGGTCGGGTGGACAAAACGTGCGAGTTATCCTTTTTCCAAGGTACCCAAGCATGGCTTGCACAGATTTTGATCAAACAATGAGGCGAAACCATTTGGGTAGAGTAGTCTCGCACTGTTTGTGCACAATTTGAAAAAGTGTGCATACAAACAATGCACAAGCTAATTTTTTGAGTATATTTTCTATTTTTCCTCTAATGATATATTAATAAAACCCATCATCCCTAATGTAAGAAGCATTGGGATTAACCCCCTTAACAATAATTATTGAGATTTTTGAAGGCAAGAGATAGGGATCAAGAGATATCCTTGTTCCGATATTCGATCAAGCTTCCATTCATCATGTTGGATGCAGAACAGTATGTACTTGAGTCCCATTTAGTTATTCTTATTCTCTTTTTCTCTCAACCTAGATATCATCATGGGAGTGTTTTTCACCTTTTCTTAGATCTACTTCAATAAGAGGAAATCCAAGGGACGATACCGAAGTAGAAGGATCATAAAAACCTAAGGTGGGTTTTCTATAACGTATCCAAAATGTTTGTTGATTTTGGAATGTTTGTGTTGGGACCACTAGTTTCCTTGGAAGTTTTTTCGTAAATTTACATGACATGATTATACTTTCTTGAATCATATGGTCATGCTGTTTTCAAATATGTGAATAGTTGTTAGTGGTTACACCCACAACTCAATCCTCTTCATGTCTGTGGTTATTCTATAATTGGGTTTTAGTGTTTCGACACTTTTGAGCCACCCTTCGGGTGTGCCTTTTCTTGACCTTCCTAAAGGTGATAATTCCTTTAATAAATGGATTTTTATTATTAAGAACTGAATAATGGCTTGAACCATGTATTCCAGTAACATGAACCATCTAAGGGAAGTTCTTCAATGGATTATTAAACGAGAAATGTGAAATTGAAGGTATAGTAAGTATATAACTTGTCCTTTACAAATGATATTGAATAAAGGTTACATCTCTGTAGCACCCCTTTCCATATTGGTGGAAGGCAGTGGAGTGAACCTCTCTAATTGAATATACCATAATGGTTAATTATGACTTGATTAAATGGTTGAAATGATAATTGGCATATCCACACTAATTAAAGACAAGGCTTGGACCAATACATAAATGGTAGCAACTCTACTTGAACTATCCACAATAATGGAAGGATATAATTGGAAAAAATGAATTACTACATGATTAAAATATTAAATATTATTGGACTCACTCGATCTCACCTTGGATGTTGAGAGGGGAATACCTTAGGTATTGGTAACCCCATTCCGATTCAAGGATACAGATTTATTAGGTTGATACCCACCTAGATTTTGGTTCTTGTATATTCCTTGGATTCTTATTATACTACAGTAGGGTCTTTTTTTATTATTATAGGATACCTCAGATACACTCCATGGATCTAGAATCGACTAGTAGGTTCTAGGGTGAAAGACCATAGGGACATGTCCTTGATTATCCCAATTTTACCTTAGTAGATATCCTTGGACACGGTAGGTACCTTATTGTGGAATTACTTGGAATATGCTCCTTGGATTATATTCTTACCCCTTATCTAGACTTAGATACTTCTGAGTTATCATTCTGTGAGATCTGCATTACCTTGGTTGTGACCCAAGAACTCCCTCACTGGATATCTTTTCAGGTTGCCTTGTAATGTCTTGGTACCTTCACTACTTATACTATCATGAGTTGATGTCAGTTATGGTTATGCCTCAAGTGACCTAATAACATTAAATGATGATTACATAACTAATAAACTGGTACCATGTTTTGAAACCATCCAATGTCTGAATTAGGTACTATGGTATTAAGTTATATTGTACTGCTTGATTTAATTTATATATACATGCCTACACACTGTTATATTCCATTACATGGGCTAGAGATTATAGACACCATTGGTGGTGGTCCAATGAGATTTATCTCACACCCTCTCTGGGTTCTGTCTGGTACCCAGAGTAGATTACATGGTTGCAGGTGTTGACATTGGTAAGAATACAAGTTCAACACTTAATTGCTTTCTGTTAGGAAATAGTTTGATAGAAGATGAACAAGTTAGAAATCAAGATTCGTAGAGTGGTCTTTTCTTTTTTTACTTTATGGAACATGTTTTTCCTATTTTCTTGTATCTATGTTTTCTAGTTTTATAGTGACATGAATTTACATCATCATTGTTTCAGTTGATACATATATTATTATTCTTGTTTATCTATTGCAACAGTTTTCTTCTGTTATTTATTTATATTTCTTATGTTGTATACAAATTCATTATATTCCTTCTATTGTAATACACTCTGCTAACGAGGTAATAGTCTCCCCATGGTCACACCCTAGTCCCTCACTACTATTCAGAAACCTCTGGAATCTTGGGAGATGCGCTTGAGGATTTGTGGCCCACCGGGCTCAGAGAACCTATTCATTGGCATTTGGGTCTGGGATGTCGCAATAGTATCCCCATTGACGATGTTCAGACATCTGTTGTTAGTCGGTGAACTTGTTAATATAGGGTGACAAACATGAGGTCTTGTGGATCTACATCTCATACCTAATGGTTCATGTTGGGGGATCTAAAAATGGAATCAAATAAATTGTCAGTAGTAAAGTTTAATGGGTCCTATCTTAAAGTTCTTCTCTAAATCATTGACTAATATGGGACATGGTAGAAAGGAGATAGGTTGAATGGAAACTTGGTAGTGGAGTTTCCCTATTTATTCCTATATCATGTGTAATAACCCTTAGAGTTTCCATTGATTGGATTGTTGTTACAATTTTATGGGATTTAGATGTCTTTATGGATCGTGACTAGGAACATAAGATCACATGTAATATAAATACCTATTTTGTATAACATAATAGTTATTCAATTTCAGGCCGTGATATTTTCTACCTATTTGGGATATACATATACACTCTCTTGAGTTGTATATCTAGATTTTCCTTGATTTTTTTATACATTTGTGGGTATTAATTTTTCAAACTCGATCATACTGTTCTTTTTTGTAAATAAATGTGACTTTAACAAACATACAATGATGAAGAAAGAAGGGTATTTCTTGGGAGATATACTTTGTTTTATGGGTACCCTCCAATGGGAATATTTATTTAATCCAATAGGTTGGTTAGGAACTATCTTTTGAAGCATCAAATAATGTAATTTTTCCATGCAATTTTCGAAATATTTTTCCTCAAAAGAGAATGATGAGTTCACCAGATGATGTGGGTTGTGATGCTCATGATAGTGAGGATTCCATTGTTAGACCTATTTTTTTTTGTAATAAGGTGTAGAAAATAGTGCTCTATAACATAATGGTGATAGAGAAATTCATACATCTTCAGTTGGGAGTCATTCCACATGTTCATTCATAGGGAATAGTATCCCCAAGGTCTGTGGTTAACTATGATAGAGACATCCAGATTTGGTATCCACCATCATTTCAATAAACTGAGGACTGTTAGACGTAGAGGACTAGACAAATATCATTGAGGGTGCATTTGAACTTTTTTTAACACTCAATGACATAAAGTGAAGTTGGAATCATTCATTCTATAGGTATTAACCAATAGGCGGTGGGGCATAATGGGACCATCTGGTAGATGTGAGGGTCTCACCTAATAGGCCTTAAATGAATTGTTATTCCTTGAATTCATTCTTCAAATAGATAATCTAGACCTATTAGAATATTTAATGGAGATAAAACAAGGATTCATGATGGTATTATCATACTCAACTCATTAAATTGAACTACTTCACTTTTCCCCTCTCTCAATAGAAACAAGGCACATAAGTCTAGGAAGACTGATATTTTTATTCTTCTTAACATTAGGCAGTGGTTTTGGAATTTCTACCTACCAATACACCCTAAGGTTCTTCCCACGTACATGACTATCGAGAAGGTTCTAAAGGATGAATGATTCATTGCTCTTATTCTACCTTGCAGTACCCAGGCAGGTGGACCTCATACTAATGTGATAGTTGGTTAATATAGTAGTAGGAAGAGGAAGAAGAGGAAAATGTAGTAGTTTAGTGGTAATAGGGAGATGCAGAGTATGGATTCTTTATCCTCCTAATAAAAATTTCCACAATGCGTCACCTATGGGAAGGTTAGACATTACACCAGGGTATACACGTCACCTCAAATAATGTATCTGGGTTGTGAAAAAAAAGGGGAATCTCTTGAGGTTCTTCCCTATGGATTAAAGGTCAAGTGTTTATAGAGGATCTACTCAGACATTATATAAGACCCATGGATCCATTTCGGGTCCTTAAAAGTGGGCTCAGATAATGATAATGACTCATATTAGTCACATACCTTAGGGAAAGTATAAAAAATATGAGGAAAGCGGAATATATGTAGTGGATCAGACTATAGCAAACGGTGTTGAGGGAACATCTATATTATGAGGTATAATATTAACCAATTCTACATTCTCTAATTCTTTTTTGGATACTAGTAATTATCATTTCATTATTCTTTCACTTGTTATCGATTTACTTGACTATGTGTCAGGTTTTTTAGTTATTATTCTGTAATATAATGTTGGGAATGAATGTGGACCACCATTAGTGATTCATAATAATTCCTATTGTTTTTTATATTATAGAAATCTATGGGAAATCATGATTATACATATTAAAAGAATCAATTGGATTCTTTTCATGGACTTGGTAATATGCTTTTGAGCCCACGGTGATTTATATTGGAGATGTGTATCATTTAAATAACCCAGGTGATATATTTTTATGATGACTAATGTTTGGGAGTTTGTATAAGGTAGAGTGGGTTAATACATGATCCATATTGGGATGATTATGACATAGATTGAAGTTTCATCTCTTTTAAAAGAATCGGTGGAGCCCCCCCCCATATTTTCCACTAGTTATGGATTTATACCGAGATGTCTTCCTAGATGACTGTATAGGTCTTCACCCACATATAAGATTTTACTTTTAGATTTTACTCATTTTTTCTAAATAACCTATTTCGATACCACCGTATTTTATAGAATTGTATGAGGTAAATTAACTGAGTGTAAAACTCTCGGAATTTGAATTAAATTGTCTTTATTAGGCCAAGTACATAATTGTTGGGTGCAAATGTTTTATTCTATATTATAGAATATGTTAGTATTTGACTATGTGTGGATTATTGTATGTTGAATTAGGTGATCATGAAGAATATGTGCCATTTTCCTAGAATTGATGAACTATTTTATCAGTTTTAGGGATTCTGATTGTTCTCCAAAAATGATCTCCAACCAAGAAACACAATTTTCATGTTAGAGGAGAGGAAATATCAAATTGGGTGTTTAAGATAATGTATGGGATACACAAGTAATTGGTGATGTTGTATAGAGTGAATAATGGACATGAAAGGTTCCTGAATCTCATAAAAAAAATCGCCCACCCATGCCATGACTTTTTCATTATGTTATTCATTGATGATATCCTCATTTACTCATAGACCGTAGAGAAATATATAGAACATATTAGGATATTATTCAGTATGCTTAGTTCACAACGTCTTTATGCCAAGATTTTAAAGTGTTGATTTTGGATTCTTGATGTATAATTCTTAGAGAATGTCATTTCTTGGAATGATATATCAATAGGCCCAGAGAAAGTATAGGTGATGATGACTAGTATGTGTCTTGAGAATATGTTTTAGATCAATTCATTTACAGTTTTAGTGGGATAATGTTGGTGTTTATTAATGCTTTATATCATTTATCATAAACCATGACTACACTGAAAAAGAAAGGCACGATTTTCCATTGGATGGACTAGAGTGAGGAGGATTTTCTTGAGTTGAATAAAAGGTTCATTGTATATGAAGTGTTTATTCTTCTTGAGATATGTATTGGGTTTTCTGAATAATGTGATGCATTATAAATTGGTTTGGGAAATTACTAATGTAGAGATAGTTGGTAGAATTTTATAAATCCTTTCAGTTAATACCCCATGAGTGGGACTATCCTACCCATGTCTTGAAGCAGATATACCTGCTAGACTCTCCAAAGTGTTGGCTACACTATCACTTAAGAGAGAGGTTTATTTTTCTCATAGAGCATTATATACTCCCTTATGTCCTAATATATTGTGATATGTATTTGAAGTAGATGAACTGGGTAGAGTACCTATAGTATTTTTTTCTGATATGGCATAATCAAAAGGTAAAGGTAACTTCATTATAGATTCTCTTAGCTATAAAAATAATATATCATAGGGGCATATTGAATGAATTATAGGGGAATAGTGGATCCTAATGATATTGTTATCAAACTAGAGGGTAAACACTTTTGAGGAATAGGGATCGATGACAAGTACCCCATTACTAATCGCATAATCATTAGTAGACTAGGTGAATTTATTTAGGGGAGAGATATAGATTGTGTTGTGATGCTTGAACGTCTTGCAGGTGGTGACCAGATACTTGGGTGTTCATTGGACGGTGATCATGTAAAACTAATACAGAAGATATGTGTATTAAATTATTCCATCATTGAGTAGTTTATGAGATACTTCCATACCACTATTTTTGTAATGAATTCTCGAGAAATAATTAATTACCATGAATTTAAGTTGAAGTTCTAGTATACATGGATGATGATGGACATTGTAGGATTAATTTGTTTCTCACGCTTCAATGTTTCTATTTCATGCCAAATACAATTGAATATGTTAATTTCAATAATGTTTTTCAGTTATGTATTTTCATTGTATGGTTTATTTTAGGTTTTTTCTATTCATTTTAGTTTAGAGTGAATTATTATAAACCAGGAAATAATGGGTCAGTATTGATTGACACTAAAATGTTTGGGAAATTTTCAATAGATTTAGTTTTCCCTGTTGTTGTTACTATTATCTTTTAAAATTTCATCCATTTGGGTTATAATCAATTCAGTTTGATTGTATTTTGTTCATATCAGTTTGGTTTAGGTTAGTTTAGTTCCTCTTGGTTGTAGTCATATTGGATTAAATTCAATATATATGGTCCAATTTTATCCATCATTTTTAATATCATATTTGTTCAACTTATATTAGTCTATAAAATTTAGTTTCATATGATGTTTTTTCATTTGAATTCTATTTTATTGATTTTGATCATTCTTTATCTATTTTAGTTGATATGATTTACATTAATAGTATGGTTCTATTAGATAGTGAATGTTTTTTTTTAAATGATTGATTCTATTAGTTATTTAGTTTTATTCTATCCATCAGAGATTTGTATGGTTCCACTTTATTTAGCTCAATTTTGTTTGGGTTTACACTTCTTAATATTATTGTTTTGTTTTAATGTCATTCAGAAAGGTTTGTTATATTTTATATAATTCGAATTGAGGTAGTTCAGAGGTGGTATAATTGGATTATATTTATTATGTATGATTTACTTTGGTATAACAAATATATGATATTATATATATATATATATATTAATTTATTATTAATATGCTTGGTATATAGTAATTTAGGTTATTCTAGACACATTTCAGAATGTTTTGTTTTACTCTTTATTTGGCACATGGGGTTTTTGGGGCTATCTATGCAGTGAGAGGGGTAGTTGGTACTAGTTGGGTAGTAGTTTCAAGTGCCAATTTCATCATTGTAATTTTATGCTTAAATATAGTTCAGGGTTATTGGATGTTTTGTGGGGGTATTGAATGAGATAGGTCAATGTGAGGGGGGATACAAATCATTTCCTAATTTTACAGTTGGACGTCACTGGGGCCGGTCCTTGGGAGGTCACGGCTGGCCCTTTGAAAAGTATGGCCTTCATCACATATAGATTCATATTTCCCCTTCTTTTCTTCATCTTCGTCCATCTTCTTCTTCCTCTTATTTTTCAATTAAGATACTTTCCTGTAATTTGAGATTCTAGAGCTGTTAAATAGTGTATACATTGTTTTTTCTAACTTATAGTTCATTGAACTGACACTCCTTTTAGGTTAATACAATTCCAATTATTTTGGTTTTTCCTACTAATATGATTTCTTAATTAATTCAATTTAGTATAATTCAATGTAGATCAATTTTATTTTGGTTAGTTTAGTTTTCGTTAAGTCTGTTCTAAAAAATAAGTATAAGAAATCTTTATCACTATTTAATATGAAAACATGGTCTGAAATACAATCAATCAACGATTCTTTAAATTTTATGGAGTGTGCATAAGGGAACAAACATCAAACTGATGGCGAGCTTCTTATGACAACGGGAACTCCAATATTCCCTTTACCACTTGCACGAATATTCAATTTTTCATATATATTAGGACCCCTAGCCACTATGAACATATTTTTTTGGAAAAAAATGTAAAAGGGGATCCTTATATATATGCTTATACTTGGACATACCACTTTACCTTACACACATATTCATTTTTTATATATATATAAAATCACACCTAGCCCCAATATATATATTTATATGGCCATGGGTGAATATATACATATAGGGGAACTTATATATGTATATTTCTACCTATGAATACATTTGTATGTTGTACTCAATAAAGACTACCTGAAACCTTGAGGGAACCCACATCCCTTAATGGGGTTGTATATAACATTCCTCATTGGGAACCAAGATCCCTAAACATCAAAATTTATTAAAATAATATCCCTCAAAACGAGTTAGGATTCAGTCAGAGTGATCTAAAATGAAAATAACAGTGATGAGGAAATTGCAAATATCACATAAGTTGATCCATAATAAAGAAAACACATGTTAAAGAAAAAACTAATTCTTCAATAATTTTATCATCAAGAAAGAAATAAGGGAACCCAAAAACATGGTGTCCCTGAAATTCAAAAAACATATTAAGAGGATTACCAAACAAATTTCACCTAAAAAAGATCATACTGAAAAAATTGACTTAAACAAATACAAACATCCAAAAATGATCACATTAAATAGTAAGATATATTGAATTCAGATGCATAGTATTCTAAAAAATAATTTTTTTTAATTCTAATAAGAAAATTTATTTCAAAAGTGGCACACAAGTGGTGTTTTCTCACTCTATCCAAGGCTATGATTCAACTTCAATATTGATGGAGTATTAAAATCGTCATGTTTCAAAAGAAATTTCATATTAAAATGGACATAATACCATTTATTTAAATTAGATTAAAGCATATTATCATTAATTATATAATCCATTAATATTTGATGAATCATTCTCCCTAATTCAAACTATTGATAGACAATAATTTGACTGCAATTCACTAAATCATCTTCCAATAATCATAAAAAATGATTTTTGACTCTTAAAAAGAGAAAATAATTATAAATTATTAAAATTTCATTAAAAACTACTTAAAACCAGAAAATTCATCAAATCCTAAAATATCTACTCATTTCTCAACATTTTCAAATTATATTTCTTTACTTTAAGGTTCAGTGACATGAAAATTAAATGAAAAATGAGGTATTTTAAAGCAACATAGGAGTATATCACTTAAGTAACAAAAAAAAGTTTTGTTTATGAAAGTGTAAATAAATTATTTATAGTAGAATAAAATAGGTTTAGATTCATAGTAGTTTTACCAAATAAGACTCTAATAGCTGCTGAAAAGAAGACATTACAGGACTAGAAACAAGCAATTGATGAAAATTAGACAAAATAAATGACAAGTTTAAAACTCATATATGGAAAAAATGTTTTTTAAAGCACTAAAAAGATAAAATTAACAATAATCTAAAAAATCCAGCGTCCAAATATAAATCATTAAAAAATGAAATCCATTATCATAATCTACTAGTGTAGTATGAATGAAATGAAAAACAATTGATAGAAGCAGGAGAAGACAACATAATGCTAAAAAATAAAAACCAATCAACAAGATACAATTATTTAAACACCTAAAATGATATTCACAAATATAAAATTAAACAAAAGTGGGGATGAATGATAAAAAAGTGGGGTTAGAACATGTTTCTCAGACGTGTGTATCTCTATCTCTCACAAGAACATTAGTCAAAATTTAGCGTGTTAAAAAGATTCATTATGTTTTCAAGCATAATTTTTTTTCCTAATGATGTACTAATATAATATTAGTTTTATTCCATGTAAAATATCTAATGTAATGTTGGAATACTAGGACTTTAGTCAGGTTTGATGTGTACAACACTAAAAAGAGGATCAAAAGTGGAAAAAGTGGTGTTTTTGTTTTACTAAAAAAGGCTATGATTCATTTTTAACTATTAAGGATGATCAAAATCATCATATTCAAAAAGATACATTATCTTGAAATAAACATATTACCACCCATTCAAAATAGATTGAAATTTTCTGTCCTTAATTCCTTAATCCAAGAATTAATGAT
This sequence comes from Viscum album, assembly GCA_963277665.1. NCBI lineage: Eukaryota > Viridiplantae > Streptophyta > Magnoliopsida > Santalales > Viscaceae > Viscum > Viscum album. The sequence continues at coordinate 811,985,214 of OY728135.1, forward strand.
GAAACATTGTCTCTAATTAAAACAAATGATAACCTATAATACAAGATAAATTTACTAAATAATCTTCCAATAATCCATGGGGAATGATTTTTCCAGCATAAAATGTTTCAAGAATCATAAAATATTCCATTCAACACTACATAGACCCCAAAAATGAATCACATCCTAAATAATCCAATCACTGATCAACATTTTTTGCAAAATATTTCTTTACTTAAATGTTAAGTAGCATGAAATTTGGGAATGAATGGAAGATTCTGATGCAACAAGGAATAATATCACTTAAGTAGCAACAAACAGTTTTGTTTCAGGCATGTGTAAACAGACAAATGGAACTAGTAGAAAATGGGTGAGATTCATAGCAGATTTACCAAACACACTAACAATCATTGAAAAGTAGACATAATCGGACTAGACACAAACAATATATGAAGGTAGGAAAAATATATGACAAAATGAAAAATGTGGCATGGATAAATATGTATTAAAACATAAAAAATAAACTAATAATAATCATGAAAATTTCTATGTCCATATCAAAAAATAAAAATAAAAACTTATTAATTATCTCAATCTACAAACAAAACATGAAAAAAATAATGAAAAATTGACAAAAGTAGAATATGACCACGCATGACTACAGACTAAAAAAAATAAAAGTAGAGAATAAAATATAAAATAATGATATTGGAATGTTTTTCTTAGACATCTGTTTAAACATCATTTCAAAAAGGTTCTACTGGAAATCACATTTCCCTTTTCTCTCAAATGTGGTTTTAATTTTAATCAGTCCTCTTCAAAACAAGCTTCATTATTTACTTCAAACATTCCCTCCTTCATTAACAAACTCAATGATCCTCACCAATAACATAGATTCAATGAATCAAGATAGCCATGGAAATCTAATTTCCTAAATAATCTTTTATCACACAATACTACAATAACCATACAAATAAAATGAATTTGGATTAGAAAATCATCAATATTCAGTCACATTCCACCTATGCGAACTCGACTCCCTCAATCACTGATCACTATGAACCAAATTGTATACTTATTTGTAGAAAGGGATTTTAGTACCTTAAAATGCTAGTCACCTCTTGGAACCCTAGATTAGTGATTGATCATCACAATATGTACAATCAATGGAACTTGGTGATAGTTTATCCCTTTTTGAACCTCATGTCGCAGATCGGGTGGGGAAGTCGCTAGAGGAGAGGGAGTTGAGATGGGGGACATCATAAGAGGATTTGGAGCTAATATTGGATGAGGGAAGGGAGGGGAGGTGGAGGCCGATAAGTTGAGGTTGTGTTGGAGGCCAGGAGTATGAGGTCTAGGATGGGATGAGAGGACCGGGAGTAGTAGGTCGGGAAGGGGAGGAGAGGGTTCATGAGGTGGGGGGGGGGGATCCCAATGGAAATGAAAAATTGGTAGGGTAAGCTCGATGAAATTGTGAATTTAGGGAACTGTATACCCATGGTTTTAACAAAACTATGGGTATAAAAAAGAATATATCAACTATAAAAATGGTTTTTCTAAATATTGGGTATATATGTGTGGGGAAAGACCTATTTTCAAGTAGTGTAATTAATATTTTCCATTTATTACTAATTAATGAGAATCACACATCATACGTGTTGGGAAAGATTTATGTATGTGATATTGTATACTATCATGGTGTTCCCTTGATTATTATATTAGATAGAGACACATGTTTTACATCATAGTTTTGGAAATTAGTTCATATGGACTTGTGTAATTAGGTAATATTGTGCAAAATATACCATCACTAGAGAGATAGATATCTGGAGTAAATTATTTTGATATTGAAGGATATGATTCAGGCTAGCATATTGGATTTCAGTAGAGTTTTGTGTGATCACATATCCTTGGCTTAGTTTTCTTATAATAAATTATTCCAATATTCATTTCATATAGAAAAATTTGGGGCTCTTTAGGGTATTCCATGTTGTTCAGTGCAATTCTGGAATGAGGATACAGAGGCAGTAGTTGTGGGGCCCAATATTCTATAGGATACCTATAAAAGAGTAAATCTAATTTAGAAAAACATGAACACATGTTAGAGTAGGGATATATATTATACCAATAATAAGAGTACCTTTTTAGTTTTCTATTTGTTGATAGGGGTTTCTAAGTGAGATTCCTTAGTGAGTCCATCGATCGTTACAGAAATAAGGGATATTAGCTCCACGTTTTTTGGGCCCTAAAAGATCACTGAGCGAATAAGAACAGTGACATAACTTCTAGATATTCCTTCTCAAAATTGATGTAAACATGATGTGTTCCATATGACCCAGATATGGAGGTATATTCATGATCTTATGAATTTTATAAATTATGAGGATGATGAGTTAGATATTGAGGTATCATACGGGTAACACGTGGTGTAGATTTTATAATGGTGAAACAAAGTCATACATGGGAAGCTTTTAAAACATTTCTTGACTTTCTATCATCCTGGATGAATATAGGATTGGGTTTAGTGTCAGGGCCTGATTTATGAACTTAGTGGACTGAGTTTTTTAGTAATTCAATTTATGGTACTTCAATAGGATGATATCTCATTAGAGGGGGATAATTGTAACATCCTCACTAATTGATATATTAAAAATTTATAAAAATACTTTTTTCTCAGCTAGTTTGTCTCTATTATGGTTGTTTTGATATTTTTATAAATAAATGGTTCATGAATGAATGGTTGGAATGTTGGTATGAGGGTAGGATGTGTGGTTGTTGTAAAGTGACCTCCAACTAGCCGGTGTAACCCACTTGCCAGCTGATGCAGTGAAAATAACCCGCCAATGGTTTTGGAAGAACCTAAGTGGTTTTCCATTGTACACTGACCAATCATAGGATAGTCACTAGCTAGTTAGTTGTTCCACCAACCTACCAGTGAGGCCCAAAAACCTTTTAATATAGCACCGACGAGTGTATATTAAATAAAAAAAATTCTTCTTTTATTCAACTTGCATTTTTTATTTTTTATTAACAATTTCCAAGACCTATCACTCTATTTAAAATTAGTTAACTCCTATCTAGTTATTAAATCACTCCCATGGATAAAAATCTAACTCCCCATCCAGTTCAATGATGTTTTGAATTTCATTTCACATATTTCCTATAATGTTGGTTATACATTAATTTTTGAGAAATTTATTATCTGAAAAGTTCCATTTAGTAATGGAGATACCTTTTCATCTAATAAACTATTCATTCTCTTTATTATTAAGACAAAATAGTAATTTTTTTTACCGTTATAACATCCCAAGAAACTCAATTTTCATAATATTATCACAAATATATATAAAATTTAATAATATCATTAATGAAATTCATCTTGAATGATAATAAATTTAACCATATATTGGATCACTTATAATAAACAGGGATACCACAATTTTGTTCACTTCAATCGATGGTCAACTAATTCTCAAGAAAATACCATCAATGGAAAATTTGTTTTTGTCCATGATGATCCTCTAAATTATTTCCCATTGGACCACATGTTAATGATTTTGATCAGCAAAATTATCTTATATTTTCATTTTACATATGGTATATTCATTGTATTCTCTATGGTTTTTTGGTTCTTAAAATGGTATCACATGATCTCTGGTATTTAGACGAAGGTCTATTTTTTTAAAATATCACATTAATTGAGTTAAATTCATTTTTATAATGAATTTGTGACATAGAATGGGAAATAAAATTTCAAAAAATTATGAAATGGAATAAAACTAATACAAAATAAATTTATATGAAAATAATTTCCCTAATGAAATAATGAATTAAATTTCCCCCCTTTTTTCTTCCCCAACATTAATACTAATAATTTTAAATATCCAAAGGAATTTTTGCTTCCCTTGAAAGTCATAAAAATTTTAGAAATTTATTTCTAACTCTTAATAACATTAATACTTTTAATTTTTTGTATAATATATGTCTAGGTTTGAACCTCTGGGAGAACTTTAAATCTAGAAGTTCATTACTTTCTAACTGCTCAACCTATTCCCACCATAATAAGGATATTATTATATTATCCCAATAAATATTCAAATGATTTTATGAAAAATATTTGTAAATAAAACAACATTTATATCAACATCATAGGATTATTTTTCATAAATTATGAAATATCATTCATGGTTGAATTTATATAGAATAATTAGTATCACAATGATAAATGTAATCAACTTCAATATTGTCAAATCAACATGTAATAAAAAAACAATTTCAAATAATTATTCATAATTGTTTTAACTATTATCTTTTATTTCATCGACTAATAACTATATTTTTTAATAAAATACTAAAGAATATTCTAAAAAACAAATTCCCAGGACAATAAATATAATAACCATAGTTTATAAGTGAATTTGACTAAGGAATATATATATGTTAATCTATTCTCTACATCATACATATCTAGTGATGTAGTCACTCATGTATGGATGGGATTCCATCCTAAATGAACAAGTACACTAAATAGTTGAGTTTATAATGAAATAATTCACTTACAAGAATTAAAAAGAGTTAAATAATTTGAAAAAAATATAAATATTAAAAATTAAAAAAATAAATTCTTTAAGATATTCCTCTAAAAGAGAAACCAAAATTAGTTCATAGTGAACTTCCAAATTCCCTTTAAAATTGGATAAAATAAATTTATTTAAAGAATTATACTAACCATAAAATGGTACTATACACTATAACATAGTCAATCTATAAATTTTAAAAAATAGAAATCACTCTATCGGGGATTGACTGAAAGGGATTGAGTTTCCTTGTTTTCAAATCTATTAAATCTCTATGAGGGAATATATTTGTGCGGTTATTTATATTTTTCATTTTCTCTTGTATCTAAATGATATTTTTGGCCCTTTAAGCTCATATTGTGGTTCTTATATTCTTTTTTATCTTCCTCATCAAATTAAAAAATGGGATCGTATCCATAACTATAACTTGGTTCTCTATAAATCTTTCTGACTATTTTTCCTATCAATTATACATGAGTTTTCTAGTTTAAGTGAATTTAGGTTTTATTATATTTCTCAAATAGATATCATTCCATAGAATGTTTTCATGGATTTATTTTATATTATATTTTTCAAATTTGTCAAAAAATATTCATGTTAATAATTAATATAAATATAGACTAATATAATTAATGTGTTATAAATTTTAAATATTAATGTTTTTAGGATTAAAAATTATTTTTAAAAATAGGTACTAAAATTTATATTTGTTTCTAATGTTTTATCCTATACCAGTTGTGATTTTTTGGATATTTCCAGTTGGTTATTATTCAATTAGTGCCTATATAAATATGAAAAAAATGATCTTTGAGGTGGATTCTTTGGCTAAGAAGCATAAAATTATTCATAGGTAAGAACTAGTAAACTATTTGTAGTGAATTTACTATTATAATTTATAATAATATCACTGGGTTCATAGTATCACTCACAGGGTACTTTATGTCCTTAATGGGAGGTTTGTTTCTTTCACATTCTTCTAAAAGGGATCCCAATGCATACATATTGATTTTTCTACTATTTTAGTGTATTGTATCAATATTCATAATTGTTTTTGAAATATTTAAATGTGGCCATGATTTTGACATGAGAAAATTTATTAGTTCAATATAACACACTTAATACGCACATTTAAAGATGGTATATTTTACCTCTTAATTGAAAATTATTGAGAAAACCCATCCATAACACACACATATATATATATAAATATTACGAAATATTACATTAATAATCATTTTAGTACACAATATATTACACCTAAAAATCCATAGGTTTAGTGTCTTGGGAGATTAGATATATTCCCATATTAATTTACAAAAATCCTTGAATATCTCTCCCAAATAATATTCACACATGATACTCTGATTGGAATATCATATATTATACCCTCTATAATTACATAGGGAATGGAAACATAAGAATCGATGAGCTTAAATTCTCAAAAAGGGTTAAACACAATAGATATAAAATGGTGATTATTCATGATAATAAGATCAACACATGGTTTTATAAATATAATAAAGGCATATGATCGTAATATAAGTAAATCATACCCAATAATACTGGGATCTTAAATCATGAATCCTGACATAGAATTTTCGACATAACATCTTAAATGAGACATATGATTATGGTATCATGAGATAATAAAAAAATTTCATGGAAATATACATAGGAATGTGCTGTAAACGTATGTGTTGAGAATCATTTCTAATTCCAAGGCTCAAAACCAAGACCATCATCACATAGTGGAAAAACTCCCATAATATAGTGTATTAGGTTCACTCTGTAGTACCAAATATCTTATCTAATTAGATATAAATATTTACCCAATTTATTGGAGGTATAAATAATAAGGTCCTATAAATCACATAATTAAAACCATTAATATTTATTCCCCATAAAAATGGTCACATTCATAAATCTACCATAACAAATATAACCCATGAGAAAGAAATAGGTTTAGGGAAATTTTATTTAAGACATATTCATACTCTCTCAAGTAAAGGATGATGGATTGTATCATTGGATAATATCTCCAGCGAATCATTGAAACAATAAATAGATAGTTTCCTAGATGAAAAATAATTTATAAGGGAATTAGAAAATTTCATTGAAAATAAGAATAAATATCATTTTAATTATGATTAATTTTTTATGAAAAAATTTAAATAATTTTTTAGAAAATTATTTGGAAATTGAAAGAAAAATATTTTAATAAAAATTAAAAAAATAGAAGAAAATCATCATAAATAAAACAAATATGTAGTTGTAAAAAGTGATCATATAGAAAAAGTAAAACAGAAGTGTCTCATTTTTTAAAGATAGTCAAAGTCAATAGGAAATATATTGTTTGGACCACAAGGGACTAAGGTGATAGATACCTAGTGAGGGGATAGTGAATTAGGTAATTGAAAATTATTTAAATTAAACAATTATTCATTGAACTACCACTACCACATCATGATCTCCATTTCGTAGTTATCATACTAACTTTTTTTTCTCTTATTTAAATGTTGATTCAATTATAACATCATATATTCATAGAACATTAATCTCATAGTTCTATAAATTTATTACCCACTTTTTTTAATTTTTTCACATAAAATATAATGAAATGTGAGCACACAATAAACAATGATTTTAATTTTTTCACCCACATTGGGAATCTATGGAGAACTCAATTGGTAATATGTTGATGTATTAGAATCCACTAACATTACTGATTAATTGTTGGTTCATTATAGGTCAATTTTTTATTGGTTCACTCCCCTTAAAATACTTAAATATAATAATTTATCACCCTTGGTTCACTTACCTCACTAATTCAAATTCACTCACTGGAATTGGATAAGGAGTAAACCTTTGGCATACAATTGAACACAAAAAATCCAAACAATTTTTGTTGAAAAATGTATTTATAAGTTCCTTTGATCTCCACATTGCTCCTTCAAAGACCTATTATGAATATATTCTAAAAAAAATCATTTATATTATATGATTTGTCATGGAAACACTATATTCTTTATTGTAATGTTCTTCAAGAATTGTCAAAACATCATCACTTCATTCCTGTTAAAATATAGATTCACTACTAAAACTTCTTCTAGAATCAAATATGTTTATGTTTTACACTTTACAGTAATATAGAAAATATATCTTTTACTTCATCTTCAAAAATCACATTTAAATATGTTATCTCTTATCTATACTATCTTCTTAACAATCAACAAAGGTTTTATATATTTAGAGAAACCATTCCCTTTTTGATTTGATGGTTGGATTTGATTATCCTTATCATAAATTTCAACAGTCATTCGATGTGATCAACAAATTTTTAGTGTGGTCAAACATACCTCATTAACTCAAATATTAGTTTCTTAAAAGGCTACATGAACTCTTCATTTATTTTAAAAAATTTCCTTTATTTGTCTCTAGTTTTTGGTCTTGCATCATGTTGTGAAAACTATGATGCCCATTTATGGATCTAACTCAGCTTACATACTCCAAAATCCATTTAATATTATCCTCATATCCTATGCCATATAGTTATATTAAAACTAGAAATGGGTTGAACTAATACTAAACATGATGTGTTTCCTCTATCACCACCACATAGTAATGTTTTGAGGAAAAAATTCCCCTAGCATAGATTCCAATATGTTAACCTAATTTTTTTTATAAGTTCTAAAAGTACTAAATCATGAATGATATTCCTATGTGGACTAAAAAACAACCATAGGTTGGTACCCCATTTTACACATGAATTATAAGAAATCATTATGATTATAAACATGGAGTGGCTAAAATCTTCATCTGATTTTTGATTCTTAAGGCCTCCAAGTGGTTCATTCCTTGAAATAGATTTTTCCATGACCACAACCTTTAAAACAGCTAAGGATAAACTCCATGTTTTAGATAATTAAACTTCTATCTTAAAACACCATCTTCCATGACATGGTCCATGACAATGGTTGTTTGGTAACCACCATGGTTGTGGTTCCTTACTATACAACTGGGTCTTATTCTCTTCACAAAAAATACCTCTGGTACTCAATTTGCTTTGAATAGTTCAATAAAACTTTTGTACCACATTATTTTTTCAAATTAGTAATAGCTTGTTATTTAAATTGAGTATGAGAGACAAACATGTTTCTTCATGTGGTTTCTCCCCACCCTACGAAAAATGTTACACCAAAATGATACCATGTGATTCTATTTCCTAGTAATATCACATGCTTCATTACTAAAAAACTAATCAACTGTAATGGTTTATTTTTGATTAACTACTATCCATAAGAAATAACAAATAATATTTACTTTTTCAAAAAGGATAATATAATCTATCACCAAAAAACATTTAACACAATTTTTAATAAAAAAAATGAAATCTATTACTATTGGTTAAAGTGGGACTACATATGCTATGGTGGGATACTATTATTAGAGATGGATAATCTTGTTCGTTGTAATAAGTTCTACTGGAAATAATTTAATGATAGAATATCCGTAAATATTTCTCCATTGAAAAAAAAAGAAAAAAAAATATCACAATATTTCCTTTTCTAACACATATTTCTTCATTGTACTTATTATGTAGCCCTCTTGGTCCTGATGCACTACACAAATCACCGATATCCATCTTGATTTCTCCAAAAATTTTGGTGATTTATGTTTAAATACCTCAGGTACAAAATTCTCTTCTCTCATCTTTCATTTCTATTGCAATTCCTTCTTTAGTATCACTGAAATTGTTTCAACAAAACCATTGGTGAATAGTTTTACATAATATTTGTGTTTTTTTCAATATTTGGGTTTCTTTTAGGTTTATTACTCCCTAATTGTGTGTCTTCTATTGAATAATACTTTTTCAGCTCCCCATGGATTTATTCTTCTTGATTTAACGTTGTTTTTCCATGTTTAACAATTAGATTTATGAAAGTTGATCATTTAATTTCATTTTTCCTTTTGAATTTAATAGATATTTTTAATCGAACTATTGTTTTAGAGTTATTTTGAAGTTTGGTATCCATGTTTTTAATGATTTCATTAAAATTAAATACTATTTTAGAAATATTTAATAAATAATTTGTTATCATAAGCTACATGCTTTGTTTGACTCTCGTATTGATATTCTATTTTTCATCTTGGATATTTTGTGAGGTGTGAATTGTTATGGATTTTTTAATATATAATTCAAAAGTTGTTATATATTAATATTTGTGGTAAGTGATATAAAGTGTTGAGATCACATGAGAAACCTAGGGGACCTTATAAATTAGAAGCCTTATGTCCTTTACCGTGATGATTGATTGATATGTTAACCTATATGGTTTGTTTTTATATTTGAATTATTTCAGGCCCTGATATGTAACATTTTAATTTATTCTACATTTTAATGCTTTTTAATGGTATTAATTATTATATTTTTTAATATGATTCTTCAATTATATTTTAATATCAGTCTTATGGTATTTGATATTTTCCCGTGTTTGAGAGTAGTTATCATGTCTTAGAAAATTAAAATTTTAGTTATTATTATTAAATAATAAGTGTTACTTAATAAATATTTGTAATTATTAGGGAATATTGTCCAATAACTTTTAAAAAATATAAAAAATATGAAAAATTATTAAAAAATAAAAATAATTCGCAAAAAAATTTAATATTTAAAAAAATTAGTACTAAATACTATCTTTTTTTAAATAATTAAAAAATAATTAGAAAGTATTAGAAATAATTTGTAAATGTTAGTAATATATAATAAATAATTTTCAATTATGATAATTTATAATAAATTATGAAAAATATATAAAATACTAAAAATTATTAAAAATTAGTAATATTTTCTTAAAAAATATTTATAAATAATAAATAATTAGTAATACATAAGTAGTAAAAATTTATAAAAATTATTAATAATGAGTAAAAAATTTTGGTTAGCCTTTATAAATATATGTGAAAGCTAAAACTATTAGTAAACACTCACAATAATATGTGAAAATTTAATAACAATTAATAATAAATAGTAATAAATATTAAATAATTTTTAATAATAAATAAAATTTAGGCAACACTAGTATTCGTTAGAAAATTTTACAAATAATTAGTAAATGTTTGTAAGAATTTGTGAATATTTTTAAACTACAATTATTTGTAATAAATTATAAAAAATATATAATAAATATGAATAATTATTAAAAAGTTGTAATATTTATTAAAAATATAGTTAATTTAGTATATAATTAGTATTACAGAAATAATAACTGTCATAATTATTAGAAATTAAAGAAATTTATTCATAATTAACCAAATAAATTCTAATAACTTAGAAAAAATATAAAAAATACTAACAATTATTAAAAATCACAATAATAAGTTTCAATTTTGTATTAATTAAAATTACTATTATTAAATATTATATATTTTGTAAATATTAATAAATATTTATCCAATATTTATAATAATTAGTAAATTTTAGTAATATTACGTTAATATAAGTTATAATTTATAAATATTAATAAATTATGCTAATTTTTATAATTTTTTAAAATTTATTACCATTAATAATTAAAAAATCCAAATAATTATTAAGTTTTTTGAAATGATTTTAAAAAATTATTAGTCATTATAAAAAAAATTAAGAAGTAATTATTCAATAATTTTTATGATTATTAAACATTGGTAATAATTAGTAAATATCATTAATAATTTCTAAATACTATTTATTAATATATACGTATAATATAAATGTAAAATGTTTTTTATGTTATAATGGTTACTACGAGACCCCCTGTTATGGAGTTGTATGTTTAAAAAAATATGTATACATGTCCTAGTACAAGATAGCTTTTCGGGGAGGGATAGTTCTTTATTGTATTAAATATTATTTTTAGAAAATTTACATAAATTATTTTTAATTTTATTTTTATATATAAGTACATTTAAATGAAAAATATAGGTCTATCACTTCTCATTCATGAAAGACTCAAGGTGATACAAAATGATATTCCTTGTGTGGTTTACATATTGATGAGTGGGTATAGATATGGGTGACTCTGTATGGAGTCGAGAAAGGCTAGGTTACTGTTATTGGTTAAATATTGAAACCAAATAGTTATTATTGTACTTCCACAATGTCATTTGTCATCTTTATGGGAGATAATGAAGAGTCCTCATCATCTATTTCACAATATGCGGAGATATTGTGAGATTACGATGACATTATACATAGAATGAAGTGAGAGAGGGAGGAAAAGTGAGAGCATCAATGTCATAGATATGGGTATATGTTGTTGTACATTGGATGGCTTGCGCTTATTGTCAACATGGAGTTTCCTCCCCCTAACCCTTCATGTTCTCACAGTCCCCTTGAAATCATCTAATCCTCATTTTATATAGTGACTATTGTGTATTTTGGTTTGATAAAAATATGGGAAATGATATAATTACTCTATATATGTTGTTTTATATATAATTTTTTCCTTTTTTATATTTTATTTTTTAATTATTTATATTAATTTTAGTTCTTAACATTAACATATTTTTAATGGATTAAAAATACATCTCAAATAAGTTTTTAATCATTTTAAAAACTTGGTTTGGATGAAAATAAAATGATGTTTACAATACATTTATAGCGACATTCCATTTCTAATGCTCATATTTGCATGCCCATTTTTGTGGATGAGTTTTTTATGATGAACTCATCCCAAATACCTTTTATCGATGAGAATTCGTCATGAAGGACATGTCAAAAAATAATAAAAAACTAGTTGGGATTATTTTTATACCTTACTATTCCATGCTATATTAGACAAGAGCTTCTATTGAGATTGACCAATACTTCATATGGATGGCCTTTCTCTTGTTGTTATTTCCGAGGGATAGCCCGGTTTTTTCTTGATCCATATATGGATCCATTATTTCTCATTTCTCACATAAAATTTATATTTTACAAAGCCTCATCCATGAAAAGTTCTATTCCCATATTGGGCTTACCTGTTTTATACATGGACTCTTTCTGCTCATATTTCAATACGACATGTCATGGTGTATGTCAGTTGTGAGTTTTTCAGGCACTACATTCACAGTATATTTCCACCACTGTATAGCCATGTCCTGTACCTCTTCCTCCCCTACTTTGAAATTTTAATACCTTCTAAAATCATTCATATTTGTGTCAACACCTCCATCAAAAAACACTAAACATGTGTGTAAATCTAATCAAACACAATAATTCCAGCACTTTTTCACATCAAATCCAACATCGTACCATTTTTTAATCCTTAATTGGATGTTAATAATATCCACATTTTTATTTTTGGAAATATATATCATGAATCCAATATATCTTCACATTACCATGAATAATCACACTCCCTAAATGTATATTTTGATATGAGGTTTTATACTTTCATGGAATCATTATTCTACTTACATACTTAAAACATGTAAAATAACATGAAGATTAAAACCCACAATAAATGGTAAATGTTAAACCCAAAAAATCACAATTAAAAAAAATATAGTCAAAGAACTAAGATGTATATTTATATGATGTGAATAAAAAAAATTAAATAATGATAAGAATATGTAATAAGCGAGATATGTAAATAGATGAAATCACAATGATAAAGATAATAAATCAAAGGAATCATAGAATTTTGAATATTTTAGATTTTTATAAATAATATACTATGATTGTGAAGAAGAAAAATAGGTTTTTATAATTACCAAAATGTTTTTTCAATAAATATATTGAGATTTTATTCTCCTATTGGCATGATTATAATTTTTTAAATTTTCAATCCTAGTAAATAGTGAAAGGAAATAGTGGTTTTTTAGACAAATTAGTTTTACAAATGTTCCTAAATGCATCTTTTCTTTGTTTATTGTTTTTCCAAATTGGTTTTAAAGTTAAAATTATTCATTAAATCTTTTTAAAATTTGTCATGGTCAACTGTTATTGATCCTTACCGAATTTTAAATATGATTTAAGAATAATTTCAACTGAAAACCCCTTTTGGAAAAAATAAATTTTCAACTATGAAGATTTTAATTAAATATTATTTGAGAAAGTTATTTTCTCAAATATTACCTTTTTTAGGTTCACAATTATACAATTGATATTTTTAGATGTGATGCAATAGTATTTTTTAAATATTAACTCTTTAGTTTAAATCAAATTATTGTAGTGATGACGACTAATTTCTCATCCTTGAGAACGTAGAAATATAATTTTCACAGTTTAAAATAATAGAAATTCCATCATTTAATTTACTTATTATCTTTATTGTCTTTTCTTAATATATTTACCTATCTCACTTTTCAGACATTATTAGTAATATTTAATTTTCTATTTCACAACATATTTTTTCCATACATGTTTTTGACTTTTTTTTTAGTTTTCTTATATTTGGGTATGATATATTAGATTTTACGTATACCATCTAGATGGGTATTACTCTACAGACTTCATTACTTATTTTAAGTAATTCAATAAATAAACTTTATGAGTGAGTCAATTAACTCTTATCGGAATTTGGATCAGTTGATGGGAAATGATTTTTACATCAAAGAGAGTGAAAAAACTAAAAACTAAAAAAAAATCTATTTTTAAAAAGACTAAAAATATATACTGTATACACAATAGATCAAGAATAGATAAATTAGATAAATTCATTTTATAAATTTAATAAGAATTTTTTTTAGAATTTAGATACAAAAAATTTAAATGAAAGAACATGTGAGAATATTTAATCACAATTAAATCTACCCACATCATCTTATTAATGAAGTGATAGAAATATTCATATATAATGAGTTCCAACTTTCAACAATTTTTAGTAATATATTTCATATTATAGTAAATATCATTCCTAGAAACTATGAAATTAAGGATTATTCTATATTTATCTTTTCATCATATAATGGTTTTCTTAATGAATACTATATAGACATCATTAGTGAGTTTTATGTTGTATAAAAATATCTCACCCTCCATTGATTGAGTGAGGAAGTGACGAGTCTTAGAGTCTTTCAATTCCACCAAAAGAATAATGTTTGGTATTTCTTCCAAAAACTGTGTGTGGAAATATGTGTCACAAGAGAAAAGTTCTTCATTTATTTTATAGGAATTTGTACCCTAGATTAATGGAAAACATTGTAAGACATATGATCAATTGTCTTTTGTATGAAGGAGGGATATTAGAGGAATCATGGGACAAATATATGGTCCTTTTTGGAAAATACCCTAAAAACTATTCTCCTCACTTTCCAATTGACACTATTTACTTTGGTAGCACCCCATATAATCAAATATTTATAGATCAATCTTGTATATTTGACTTCTAGAAAACAAAATTTTAATATTTAAAATATATTTTCAATACACTTGCAAAAAACCACCAAAACAATTATATAGAATAAAAAAACCACATAAAAGAAATATAACCTATTTATGAATCTCATTCCTAGGATACTAGCATTTAAAATGATAATTCTCATAGAGAATAATTGCACTAATGTGGCATGTTTTAGCACTATAGATGTTCTAATCCCAACTTGTACTTTTTTTCATGCTCTCTAAAAATGAAAATTTTACTGGCTATGGACCTATGCTACAATTTAGTGGTTACAAGTTAGTGGTTACCCATTAAAAAAATTACAATAAAGGTTTTATGAACTAGTCAAACATCTATTGGAAGTAAAATGTTGTGTTTAGACTACCTTATTCTCTTAGATTCTCATAAGTGCTAACACCAGAATTTAAAAAAAACATAGGACGGAAACCTCTCATTCTCAAGGAATCATTATGGGATGTCTTAGAAAAATCATTCATTAATTGACTAGAAAGAATAAATTCATAATGATGACATCGAGTATTAGTGAGATTACTTCGAGTATAAAATGAGTAATCTATAGTTTCAAATTATCCGACACTCTAGATAGCAATGTAGAATAGATAACGTAATGATTCAAAGTAAAAAATATATAAAACATAGGGAAAATATTCAGGTTGTGTCTACTAGAGTGGTTTAAAACCCCAGGAAGAAGATTGAATTCTAAAAATTTAAGTTCAAAATGTAATTCATAGTGTATTAAGAATACAGAATATAGGAAGAATATAATATAGAATTATGGAAAATAAAAATAAAAATGAAATAAATTTAACATTAAATCATAAACATAAGAAAAAACTAACTAAATATTAAAAAGAATAATGGGAAATAGAAATTTAGTGATGAACATTAGTAAATAGCCACAATTTTGAAAAACTATTCCCCTCCTAGCTATTTATTTCATAAATTAAAATAGGAAAATGACGAACCATAATTAAAATAAATTCTTGGGTTATTCAACCAATATTAGTTCAAAAGTCCAATCATTAAAACCTTAATAAAAATCCCTACATACCTAATGTCATTGAATATGTATTTGAAATATGAAAGGTATATAATAATTTACCAGATACAGTCTCACTATGTTGTGTACTATTTTTATTAAAAAAATACCTTGGAAAATTAAATGTATAGGTATTTTTTCATCCAATTAACATTAGGAAATAGTGGTTAGATAACATATATTTATGACCTCAGTGTTATAATTATTTAGATTTCTTTTTCTCTTTTTATAATGGTGAGAATATTAGAATTGTAACTAACCAATATTTCTCTATAGATTAATGAAAAAACTGTCACTCATTTTATTGGTAGAATAGATCACTTCTTAGTTGAAGTTTGAAAATGTTGTCTACCTAATAATATAATAATTCTGTATATGGAGTATAACAAATGAAGTTCCAATAATCCTAAGAATACCCTTCTTAGTGAAGGGTCGAGTGATTATAGATGCTTCAAAAGGAAAATTTACTTTAAATTTATGAGAAAAAATGGAGGAGTTCAATTTTTTAAAAACACCAAAGAACCCACCTATGAAGTGAAATATTCAAGTGTTGATATGATTGAATTTACAGATCCCTTTGATAAAATAAGATACTGATATTTTGTAGTTATATATTAGTTGGAATTAAATCACAATAATCATGAAGATTGTTTTAAAATATATTTATGAAATGTGTATGAACCCTTAGATGAAAATAAGGGAGAGTTTCTAAAAAACATAATTATTTTATAGAGATGAAAATTATTATGATAGAACTAATCTCTATGCGTAAGGAGCTACACCCCCCCTCCTAGAAATTCCATAGGCCTGATGATCGAGATCTTGGATCACCCTTCCTCTTTGGATGGGTAAGGTTATCTACTCCCACTCTCCACAAAAGAGTGACTTAAAAAATTTATACCGTTATAGAATCTAGACTTTCTCCCATCATTTCAGATGATCCAGGTTTACTTGAAGGTCTTAGATCTATTCCAAGGATCGACATAGCTTCCAATATCACTATTGGAGTTCAATCATATGTCATATCACTTGAACCTATCCTTGGTGGCTCGATTCCATCACCACTTACCTTTATTTTATGCGTTCGATAATTTTTTGGATCCTTGTGTTTACAAGATAAATTGGTGGTGGGGATTCTTGATAGAAGGCATATTGTGATCATACTTTCATAGATGGAGGATTGAACTAATGCATGGTCAAAGGCTCCTTGGAAATGCAATTGGCATTTCTCTTATCTTCTCTAGTGGACATTCGATTTCTATAAGAATTGAGATTGTATTGCTGTATTAATATGGATAGTTTTCCCTGACCTCTCGCTTCCCTTTTATAATCCATCTACATTGCAGTATCTCAAAAAACCTATTGTTCCTTAATTATGTCCCAATAATGAACTGTTGTCATAAACTATCCTATTTTCCCCACATATGGGTATATGTAGATGTTACTAAGTAACCAGGGGACTGGGTGTAGATAAAAGTTCGTGAATAATTTTAGTGGAAACAATCACTCATCTTTAAATCGAGGACTAATCGTTGTGTGTCATGTGGGTAGCTGGGTCACCGGCTAGCTTTCGGTCATAATAGGTGTCCTATAAGACTAGTGTACCCTTATGGTAAAGATCAAATGGAAGTTGTGGTAAGACCAGAGTCTGCAACCCAAAGAAATACAATTGAGTAAGAGGATCTAGGTCACCCCTCATCAGATAATATATTGATGGATAAACAAAGTTCATGTTAGGTAAAAGTGAACCCATTCTGTCCAACAATTCTATTATAGAAGGTCCCATAATTGCATATCTAAGAGTTTATGCTATTCTAAAGCATATGAGAAATGATCTGGATGGTCCATAGCATAGGGTACATTATCCTTTAATGCTAATGGTGGTGGGGAGTGATCTTGTCTCTTATATAGGGTTTCTGATATGGATGTGATAATCCTCCTATAGTATTGAATAAAACTCTATATTATGGTGTTTCAAATGTAGTTAAGGGGTATGGGTCCCCGTAGACATGCATTTATAATGATTAAAATTTTAGGAGAAGTCCTGTGAGAAAAAATCTATCTCTATAGTAATGTAATTGGTTCAATGGGTTGGATAAGGAAGGGTCTTAGAAAGAGCCATGCCCTGTCTAGGAGCAGAAGCTGTAAGAGTCAGTGGATGTGCATACCCCACTTTTATATAATGTCGATTATGAGGGAGATATCTCTAGTTAAATCTAGGTGGATATTGAGGAGGGAACTCGATCCAGAGGACTTCACAATCCAAGGAAGAAGAAGGGATGAAAGGGTAATCACGGTGCAAGGGGATAGATTGTAGTTAACAGGAATAAATCCCAAGGCAAGAAGGAATATTATCGACTATCAAAGCTGATTCAAATAAGGTCGGCCAGTACGTCCAAGGTGATGAGCAATGAGATAGCAGACCATGTTCAAGGAATTAAGAAGAGAATGATTATTAATAAAAGAAGACAACAAATCTTTAGTAGTGACACTACGAAAAAATTGTAGGGGAAGAATTTTTAATGGTGAAAGAGGAAAATGGGAAGAATCATATAGATATCATTATCTCTAAAAATTATGAAATCTAGGAGGAGTCTATAAAGCTCATGGACATAGATGAATAAAAGAACAAAATTGTAGAGAGAGATATTTGAGGGGATTTTAACAATGATTAAAGGGACTATATCTATAAAAAATTACATTATTTTAGTACACTTCTTGAATGAAGGGGATATTAATGTGGAAGAGTACTTCTAAAAATGTGAAATGATTGTCAATTATTTTTATTACCTTTTTAAAGATGATCTGGATACAAGGGACCATGCCCCTTATTGGGGGGATATATCAGGTAAGAAATTATGATATTTTTAGTCTAATTATAAATGAATTTTTGATTTTTTTCTATGCATAATGATTTCAGTCTTGAAATTTTATGGTTTCCCACTTTTCCTCAAAAGTTCCTTTGGAAATAATGTTTTAATCTTAGTACTTCTAAGGAGCTATCCATTTATGATTGAATTAATGAATTTTTTTATCTATTTTATAAACATTATTTGTGATAAATATTGAAGATAATGGACCTACTAAACTCAAGAGTCTCCCCTCTTATTATTAAACACTATAGTTGAAATTTAATCAACATCTCTCTCACTTGAAATATATATTTTTAGGTGAGAGATCCACATCTCATGTTATTATCTCAACATAACTTGAGGTCATTCAAGAGGAAAGTTTTTTGACTATTTATAAAAATATTAAACAAATATAGGTTTTACATTTTTTGATATAAAATGGATAAATTCAGATTTTTTCGTGTATAAGTTCGTAATAGGGACTTATCAAAAAGAAAGAGTTTAGGGCCAATGGTGACTTAACTACAACAAAAGTGTGTTTTTGGGGAGTAATTGAAAAAGATTATAGATACATGAATCAATTATCACATTTCATATATCCCTTGAGATTTCCCTATACAATTAGTTCAAATCAAAACAACATTCACTATTATAAATAATAAAAAAATAATCAAATTTGATAAAGAGTAGTGACCAAGTGGAGAGTATTTATCAGTTATAAAAAACATAATTTTTCTATAAGGAAACCCTATGGATTCTAAGGTTTAAAAAATAATTATATACTACCTAATGATCAAGATAAAATAGCATTTACCTGTCACATTGGAAAAATTATCTATCAGTGAATGACTTTGGCCTGTGTGATGATCTATCCATAATTCAAATATACATAGTGGCTATCATTTTTCATATGAATTAGATGATAATATAAGTGTTCATGTATGACTTATCCATCATTAGAAGGACATTTGTTAGTTATTTATAGAATATAGAATTTTTTTAAGGATATCACGAGACTAACATGGTTTTAAATTGGAAAAAATAAAATGTATGGTTACCAAAGGGATTGTACTATGAGAAAATGTGTCTAGGAGGGGAATGGAAGTTGATAATTTTAAAAATAAAGAAATCCAAAATGTTTCCCCTCCCAAAAATATAATAGTTGTTATGATAATTTTAGGGAATGTTTGTTTCTTCCAAAGTTTCGCCAATAAAATTTCGAATGTATCTTATTATCACTACTGGTTAAGGATACACCCTCTATTTTTATGATATGTTCTTATAATTAATTAATATTCTCAAGGAAAAACTTATAAATTCACCTATTTTTACTCTCCCTAATTTGAAACATCCTTTTGAAATTATGTGTGAAAGCAAGGACATGGATATTATTCTAGTAGTATCTAAGATGATTCCGGAAGGAATTACACCATAACTAATAAATTTTATAAGTAGTTTTGTTTTCTCATGAAATTTTTTTAATTTACATTATTGGATCTAAATTCATATGATTCACGAATCATGTAGTTATAAACAATCTTCTTCCAAAGAAAGAGGTAAAACCAATATATGTTAAATTTTTAAATCTCATTAAAGTTTTACATTTGGAAATTATGGAATAAAAGGGTATAAAAATATATATTTTTATTACATAGTAGTATTTTACATTACTAAAAATAGTGACTCAAGAGATATAAATTATTTATTTTCTGATGAGAAACTGCTTATAGTTTTGGATAAAGAGAATGATTAGTATGTATATTTGGTTGAATTCTTAGCTTTCAATGTCATGTCCACTCTTCTTACACAGAATAATAGAAATAAATTTATTTCTAAAATGAACATAAATTATTTGGATGATCCATTTCTATTCAAAAGGTGTTACAGTAGTATTCTAAGAATGTGTGTTCCTGAAAAATATATGAATCAAATTCTATAGAGTTATCACTCATCAATACGGTGAGGAAAAAAGGGGGAGAGAGGAAATAACAAATTAGTTGATGAGATGGGTTTTATTTTTTCAATATCTTAATGGATATGAGAATTTTAGTAGTTATTTATAAAATAGTCTAAAGAATTGGAAATATTGGAATAAGGGAAAATATTTATCAAAAAGGATTTTTTAAGTTGAATTTTTTTATGTTTGGGGTTTTAAAAATATAGGTCCATTTCAGTAATCTTTATG
The DNA here is from genome assembly GCA_963277665.1 of Viscum album. Lineage (NCBI taxonomy): Eukaryota > Viridiplantae > Streptophyta > Magnoliopsida > Santalales > Viscaceae > Viscum > Viscum album. The sequence goes on from OY728135.1 coordinate 812,006,213, forward strand.
TAATGTGTACATGTTTGTTACAACTATCTATGTATCTATGTGTGTAGAAATCGTTTCACTTATAGAAACCCAAGGTAAAATTGTTATCAAATTCAATAAACAATTATCTAGAATTGGAGTGCCGAAATAATTCATTAATAATAATGGACCTAAATGTAATAACTTAAAAATCAAGAAATTAATTGAGAAATATTGATGTATGCATAAAACAATAATCATCTATAGTGAAGAAGGAATACTCAAATTTATAATAGAAAGATTTATTAGATTTTGGATTAAACTATTTTTCACTCTATGAAGGGGTATTATTAAAAATTATATAAATATATTTTTCTTATAGTGCTACTTTAACGACCCCCAATTGGATATATTATTAAAGTATTATCTTTAGTAAATCTTTTCAATTTACAATGGTGTTTTAACCTAAGTATTTTTAGAAATGAAATCATCAAATAATGATATTAAAATAATTTTTAAAGGAAGATTATTAGACATGAATTAGATGGATGAGATTAAAAGATAATTGCATGAAAAATATATAATTTACAATCAATGAACTAATTAATTACATGAATCTATAATTTAAAATTAATATATTTGGTTTGGTCATAGTTTTATACATAGCTATTCTAGGTTGAAAAATGTCCCCGGATACATAAATCTAATTGTTTTTTACCGTTAACCATTCTTATAGTATTCATTAATGAAGTTGTAGAGTCATATAGAGAGGAAAATAGTTCATTTTTAGTGAATGTAAATAGTGTTAAACATTATTTTGAGGGTATAAAAATTGTTTTCCTAGTATATTAATGTTTGAAATCAAAACATTCTATGAGTATAACTGAAGAAAGTAAACACACTGCTTCATGGAGGTTCACCCATGGTTTCCCTTCTAATTATTTTATTATATTTCATCATCTTTCCAGAGAATAAAACTCATTGTATTTATGTTTTTGGATCATATAATTTTTTGATATATTAGTAGAATAATATCCTTGTTTCACTCACTAGATGACCTAGGATCTCTCCCTGATTTTTTATTACATGGGAATGTAAATTTAGGTATTCTAGAGAGTTTTATAAAATCTATACATACTATAAAATCCTTTTAAGAGAATACCTTTAAGACTTGTGGTGTAGAAAATCAATTGGTTTATGAATTATTTGAGGGTTTGGATAACATAAATACATATTAGGATTTTCCTTTTAAAGAATAAAACTATTATTAAGTTTATTTTTAAAAACAAAATTTCAAGAATATTATGTTAGTATGTATACCCTTGTAGAAGATCGAATTGAACAACAAAGGACTGTTTTCAAAAGGAAAATATGGTCTGTGTTATTGGTTGAACTTAATCTCTAACATATCACTAACATAAGAGTTATTTTCTATATTTTGTGTATTTTTTCTTCAATGTTTTCTTAAAACTATGACTTGATTATATTTTTAAATTTATTATTTGAATTTTTTTTTGAAATTATTATTTCTAGAAAAAATCATTAAATGAATTTTTACTCCTTACTACTTCAATTTAATAATTTTTGATTATGAAATTTTGTATCTAAATACTTCTTTGTTTATTTTTAAAATATTTTTCAAACGTGGAGAGTTATTATGAATTTTCTGAAAACATTCCACTGTACTGGATGTTTGATGTAGTAACTTGTTTTAAAAACACTTTCTATGATCTATTTTTAATATGATTTTGTGGGGTAGAAAATATGTTTTTTATCTGTATTATTTCCCACAGATCATCTTATATAAAAGTTAATTTAAAATAATGTTATAACCTAACCAATTTTAATTGTTCTCAAGTCTTTATGTTCCACATTTGTGACATGTTGGGTTTTATTTGTGGGGGTGTGTCTTTATTTTGTGTGACACTTTATTTCAAGAACAATACACCAGAAACACTATTTTCACAAATTGAATATTTTTGAGAATAAATTTTCATACTTAATGGATGCAAATATTTTTGAAATTCAGTGGATTTTTCTCTCATTTAACAGGTTAATAATTTTATTTCATCATGAATTTATTCAAGTACTTCAGAAAACTTTTTTTGAAATTTTTTCAATATATTATTAAATTTTTATTAAATTCTACGTTCATGAATTGATTTAAGTTATTAATCATTGGAGTAATTATTATTGAATATTAGCTCATAATCCCATTTGATATTTTTAATTTTAAGTTAAAAATATTAAATGAGTTAATGATTCATTCTTGTTAACTATTAAATTCAATAGTTCATTAATATTGTATAATTGGGATATGTTATAATTTTTTTCCCCATTCTCCATATTGAAAAAGATAAATTAAAAAAAATTGAATTAAATATGGTGTGATTTAAAATCCATTAAATGTTTTTAAGTTTATTCATCTCTGTAAAACTAGAAACCATATTTTTGCATAAATTTTTTTGAGTTACATAAACAAAATTACCTGAAAGATACCATGTATAAAAAAATATTTCAAAATCACCTCTAGTATAAAATTACAAATCAATTATTTTTAAGATTAATTTTCTTTCACTTTATCTGATAACCTAAATTTCAGAGAAAAAGTATGGAATTATATATGATGAAATTTAATGTGGATTTATTTCAATATATTTTTTCCATATATTTTTAATTGAATCATGAGGATTTATTTTTTAAAAGTTTATTTAATTGATATATAAATAAATGGGTTTTCATTTAATTGTTAAACTATTATTTTTTGAATTTATTATTCACATCTATTATTTTTTATTCTTAATAACTCATATGGAATTTAACTTCATTTTCATATATTTTTAGATAAAAAAATTGGTCTATACTGGTGTTATTTTATTAAAGTAATTCTTTTGAGGTTTTTCTTAAATTATTATCTATTTTCATGTTAATGTTTCCAAATTATGAGTTTTCATTTTAAATATCAATTACAGGAATTTAAATTTATATTTTTAAATAAATATTTTTATTTTTTAAATATATTCAGTTTATAATTTTTTATATTTGATTGATAATTTTTAAAATAATTCTTTTCATTATATAGATAAATATTAGAAAATATAAAATCGTGTATAAGTCAAATGAAGAAAAAATAGTTTGAGTAATAAAAGTATAGTGTATGGGTGAAATTTTATAATGCTTAAGATATGGAATAATAATAATTTAATATGACTCCTCTTACAATAGATATGTATGAGTAATGTGGTTCTTTTTCATATCAATCATCATAACCAAATAGAAACAATTTATATGTGAAATGAACATGTGTGTGGATTATTGAGGAAACCTTTCTTGAGGCCAGTTTCTGACCAAAAGATATAAAATCATATCCTAGATAGAACATCAATTTTGTGTATTAGTAAAATATGGTGATGTCATTAAAAGTGAGATGGAAAATCAAGGAAAATATATAGATTTGTGTAAGGATGGAAGTTGGGCTTCATTATTGAATATTCATATTCTTTCTTCAATGAAGCCGATACTAATTTGAGCATTAACTGGGAACTAATCAAAGTTGAGAGTAGCGTTAGTTTTTTGAAATATTATTTTGGGTTCATAAAGGAAGAAGACACTAAATCATTTGAAGTCATAAGGAAGAATAATATATCACTCCTTCATAAATAGTTAATACTTGGATAACACCTGATGCGACTGATTAACCAATATGTTGAAGAAAATAATTGTGTTCACTAGTTTCTATTTTATGAATGTTTGAATTTAAAAAGATGAAAGGGCCCTAATTTTCCCAATTGCATTATCATAAAAAAAAATATGATTATATTACTAATGGATGATGAATTTCCTCAGTGAATTCATTTATCATTTTTTATTGATACATAAGTTTGAGGTCACATGTGGGTTTTTATATCTACAACTATGAAATTATTGGTGTTATTAGGTTAATCGTATGCTAGTTTGAGTTGTATTATATGTAGAAATATAATTTTTTTCATTGATTGATGTTGAAAATTTCAAGATAACACGATGGAAGATAGATTGATTACATCTTCAACCAATAGAGTTAACCTGGTGAAGTTGACAAGTGTTGGATATGATTGATAAAGTGAATTAAATAATGTTTATGAGGATAAATTATTGGATAATTATTAACAACATTGGTTGTATGACATTAATATCAGATATTTGAGAAGTCTATTTAGGGGCGATTAGCCAATCTATTTTATAGAGTCATTTATATGTCAGATATGTTGGGTTCATCATTGAATTCTCTATGCATGATATTATTAAAAGATTGTACATGTGTAAAATTATTTCTAGTGGAGTTAATGATAGGTGTGGGAATAATATTTTTAGTATTGGATTAAAATTGAGTTGTATAATTGAGTTGGTGAATAATTATTTAAATGGTGGAGTATAAGGACATGGAAATAAAAATCCATAAAATTAATATTTAGAAAAAAATTATTTTTTTTGTAATTTTTAGCAACTTTTCGATATAGTGGTTTAGAGAATTATTTCATATCTATTATAAAACAACCACATATACGAAAAAGTGTAAACTTCCACTCAATATCAAATTTTTTATAAAAATAAAACTTTTATAAAGAAATACATATTCTTTTCAAGAAAAATATTCATTAATTTAAATGTTAATTATTCATTGTTCTTAATCAACTTTATACCTTGTGGAAAACATTTAAAAATGGAGTATAAGTAAAAAAGTCTCATTAAGGGACATGTCAAATGAAATAATGAAACTCATTAGTCCATGAATACACCTTATAAAATTTTTCCTCTTTCATAATATACACTGAAATAAAATAAACATCTCTTAAAAAATAAATCAACTAAAATACCCAAATATTTCCTAAAAAAATTCATAGGAAATCATAAAATTAAATAAAAATTATAATGTTTTCTTAAAAATATTTAAAACATATGAGAAAAATTATTAATATTATACATTTTAACCTTAATTAATTATCATAAACCCTCCTTTAATCATATATTCATTAGTATACCATATGAAATAATTTTATTTCAGTGAAAACTCATATCATGCATAGAAAAATAATTCCTGTAACTTGGTAAATAATTTTTATTCAACTCTTATAATCACTATTTAAAATGGAATAACTACATGGTAAATTCCAATAAGATATTTAGTGAAACCCCATCGGTTAACTCTACCTTTTTAACCAATTAATTGGAGGGATATATCAAGATCCCAAGCCATCATCATCATCTATATCTTATTAAATTTTCATCATATACAATACCAAATAATGATAAATAATCAAAACACATGAAATATTTCATTTCAATCTTCATACTCATATAAATATTTTTTTTGCCCATAAGGAAAACCTTTTTTGATATCAAAATATTCATTCCATTTAAAAAACAATTTTAAATTATTGAGAACAAATGAAATATAGAGTTTCATTTGAATGAAAAATGAAATATTATAAATAAAACCAAACATAAAGTATAATTTTTTAGGGCAAGAAATATTGATGCATTAATTTTTAGAATATATCATTTCATTTGTATGTTTTTCAAAACATTTTGTATAAAATATGTAAAAAAAATCCTTTTAAAACCCATTGGAGTAAAGTAAATAAGATACATTAAATATTAATTATAATTCATTTATTTACAAATAAATACATCTATAAAATAAATTTAAGAATATATAAATGGAATAAAACTAGTTATAAAAAAAATCTTCAATATATTTTAAAATAAGGTTCTAATGTTAAGTGTCCCTTTCATTGATTCTGACTAATCATGTATGTTATTTACCCTTATCTACTATAGAAAACTAAATTTCATTAAACATTAGGTACTCTATTATTGGTATTATTCCTAATATAAGGTATCTATAACAATAAGAAGGATTTTGGGAAAGGGATTGGGAAAGGTTTGGAACTCTGAAAAATACACCATAAAATGTTTCATGAATGTTAGGATATGATCCTTATTCTGATAAAAAAATATATGTTATCCCAAAGAAATATCATAATATAATAAGAATATGTAATTTTGATCGCAATTTTCTAATAATTTTTTCATACACTGAGGAATAAATATTCATAAAAAAATGTTTCGCATTCTTATAAAATGGTATTGAGAACTAGATATCAAGAATATATAATGAATTTTATCAAATTAATTAATTGAATTTTTAGGGTCTTTTAGACATATTTTATGTGTAAAAAACATACGGTAAAATTATTATTGATTCATAATGTGTAAATCATACCATTAGATTTTATTTGTTATATCTTAGAGATAAAAAACACCCATATCAAAATTTATTAATGTTTAATATTTATATTTTAAATGATTTTTACCAAATTATTATCAATATATGGGAAATTATAATACACATGTTCAACCCATTGAATCCTTATGTGTTTCCCAACCAATTTTATTTTCATATTTCATAAAAAAACATATATTTGTTCCCGTGAAAATTCTTATGTCCACTCCTTGCTAAATACTTACAAGTGAACAAAACTGATGTCGTGCAAGTATGGCCTATTGATTATTAGTACATAAAATTAGATAAAGTCTTATGTGTGTTCACTATTTATGTCCAATGTGCATGCCATACTAAATACTTATCCATGAACTATATCAATATTTATACACATTCTATGCCAATTTTCAATATATGCTTTTTTTAATGTCACATTCACAACATCATAAATACCAATGTCCTGAAAATGGTTATTGGAGGTTACCCAAGTACCTAACATGACGTTTCTATAAAAGAATCATCAATCAAAAAATATTGACTAAAATTTTATAAATATTTCCACTATAGGGGTACCCCTAGTGCCTTATCACACTAACAATATTCCAATATTCTAAATATTTCCAAAACATTTTTACTCGTGATTTTGAATCATTACAAATGATAAGTAATAGAAAAAAGGAATATTTGTGTAATATTATAGATTTGATACCTATAACTCTAATGAATGAAAACTTTTATCAGCCCTCCATGTATACTATGGAGAAGAACCCCTTTTAAGGAGAGTTTCAAAGCAAGATCTGTGAAGCAATGTGGTATCCAGGTTCCTTCCAAATAGTGTCATGACCAATCATCAATGTCTTAATTAGTCATGCTATTTTCCCAGGTGCCTTATATATAAACACACACCCAACATTCAAGGGCTCATGAAGGTCCAAAATTAACTAGGTTAATTTCATATAGTGCCAATTCTAACCCTTATGGGCTTATATGGTTACCCCACTCACCGAAGTCACAAACAAGGGAGATGTTCCATAAACTCATGCTAGTGGAATCCAAAAACCCTATCAGAAAAAATCACCAAGGTTTTACCCCATTGTGGCTAGTTATTACAACCTATCTTAAACCTCATGGTATACCCTTGGATCAACCCTCTCATAGTTCACATACATGGATGGAATTTATATGAATCACCAAAGTATCATTTCTAACCATAATTGATTCATTCCACCTATATCTCTACTCAATGAAAGTATCATCACCCAATCCATAACCTTTGAGGATTGATCCTTTTTTAATATTCAATACATTCACATGGATGATCTTTGTTTAGAAAAAAAATTAGTTTCACATGATTAATATATAGACCAAACTATTTCTAGTTACCTTTCATCCAGTAGATTATTATAAATGATTTCAAACTTCACGTAGGAGATATTATTCTTATAAAATCAAAACACATGAAAAAATTAGAATGGATTCATTATCTGAAATGGATCCACATTTTCCTTTTTCAAACGACCTTAAATGATCAATTTATTTCTTCATGTGACATTTTACTATGTTAGAATTTATTTCTATCATGAGGATACATAATATTATTATTTGGTAGTCCCAATCTCTCAATAATGTCTCTTCACGATTCCACTTATGGTGTTAAATACCAAAAAAATTTCTCCAAATATGGATTTACATTTTATAGTAATTAATAATTTGAATCAAATGAAATGAAACATAATTACATTATATTCATTACATTCAATCAATCATTTTTTGATTAAAGGGTATAATATATTGTTTATGTGAATGATTTAAAAAATATGATTAAATATATAAGATATTTCATGACTAGAAATGGGATCATATATAAGATGGTTCAACCAACCATCCTTTTTGATTTAAATATTAATGGGCCTCAGAAAATAACCTAATGGGCTTATGAAAGGGAAAATAATAAAATAAAAAAGTTGAACCTTATATGAAATCCATTACATTTAAAAGAGGTTATTTGAACATATATATTTTAGAAATACTACATTGATGGATTATTAATTTCCATATTCTACTTTAAAATCAAAATGGATTCCTAATATTATAGACACCATGCCAAAATATATCCCTAAATGTCTTGGGGATATAGGATGGTCACAAATGTAACCATGAATCACCAATCACCTATGTAGAAAAGATAAGATACCACTACTGCAACTATAGTCACGTCAACTTCAATGCATATATAGTAATTATTTCTCTCGTATCTCTTTAAATTAGGATAGTAAATGAAATTGTGTTGGTTTTCCAATATGATGTCATAATCTTGACACCAAAAATGGATGATTAATATTTGGAAAAGTTAGGGACACTGTGGTTTTATCCATGTCGACATGTTTGAAAGGAACATCTGACCCACATATTGATATCGAAACACCTTCAGAGTTTATAACTAGAGTGATATGATGATTACCTTCATGCCTATAAGAGAGTAATGAAGAAATATCTGACACAAAAATAGTTACCTCAGAGCCACAAAAGAGGGATCTAACCAATTAGGGACATCTTCATTATCACTACATGACCCCCAATTTTATAATAATCTATTTTAAAAATATTCTTATCCTTGTCATCTATAGTAGGAAATATATTGTGAGAATACTTACGGGAAATCATCTACCAAACCATAAGAGTGGGTATACACCTCTACCATAGTTACCATCACTATTTCGCAGAATAAATTCCTAAAAGTATCCCAAATAGATTTCTGGTTCTCCTCAAATGTAACACTCAAACATGATTTATAATGGAATAAAAAACCCACTCAATCATACATTATTCTTTATAAAAGATAAACCATGATGGTCTCTCTATGTAATCATTATTCAATCCGATAAGCATGGAGGTCCTCTTGGTGTTTTTAATAAATTCAGATCCCTCAATAATATTTTTGGGAAAATATAATATGTATTAGATTTGAGGAAGTCAAAACCTTATAAGGTTTAATAATTTATTATAGTTAATATAAATCATTAGGAACCATTATAGGGTTTAAAAATCTATAATTTTTTTTAGAAATTATGCCTAGTATGTTGGAAGACTAACAGCCATTACATCAAAACCTTTGTTACAACCCCAACCACTGGTGTTGGGGAGTTTTTACCCCCACCACAACCCCAATATCATCAAAACAATTAGAATATACTTTAATATAATGAAAACATCATCAATATTAATAAAAATTTTCAACAATAGGAAAAAATAAATGGTTATCTTGTGAGAATATTTTTACACATGGATTATATGAAATAATTTTTAAAAAATACCCCCAGAGTAGAATTATTTATCAAACCTCTACATCATCCTAATGGATGCATTTCATGGGTCATAAAGCTATATATTACATTAATGAAGAAATTAGTTGGGTAGATAATGAAACCTCTACATCATCCTTTCTACGAGTTGGTAGCCTCCGACATATAGATAGGTTCTCACAAGAATACTCCTCCATTGACGACTTGGTGAGCCAATTTTATAGATAATGAAAAATATGTGGTTACATACTTAGACTGCAACTAACTTAAGGTGTTGATTTAATCGAGGTAAACTAGTTTTTTAATAAAAAATACAACATAGATATGATTAAAAAGATTATTTTTTAGTTGCTCAGGGTACCATGTTCTAATAATTCCACTACCATGATTCATAGACAATTTTTTCTCCTAATCGATCTCTAAGACTAATCCCAATCCTCATCCATCCAGAATTGGGACTCTCAGTTCAATACCTCACTCATTCTAGAGTAGGTTATTCTAACGCTTGACATCACCTGATTATTTGGGTTTCAACTAATGAAATGTTTACCATGCATGCTCCCATTATACCTAACGAGTACTGAAAACCTATATCCAGATATAATGGTTGTTTTCCCAAATAATAACACACTCTGATACAATTTTGTAACATCCATATATAGATCTTTATAATTGAATGAGAGTGTGGGAGGTACAAGATCTCAAGGTCACCTATCTATATGTCGGAGGCTACCAACTCGTAGAAAGGATTGAAAATACTCATTGGGATATTATTAACTCAAATTCAAATCCATTGGATCATATCAAATGTTCCAAAATTTTGGAAATAAATATTTATAAAAAACATCCAAAAATCTTATATACATGAAGAGGATGTAACATCCAAATTTTTTGTTGTTTTTTATAATAGATTTAATTTTATCAATATTTTTGTTAACATAAAACACTAATTTTTTATTTAATTTCATGTAACACTTAGTTTTGTCTTATATTACATGAAATACTATTTTTTTATTATGTTACATGCAATACTGAGTTTCTCTCATGTTTCACATGACATAAGGTTTAAAATAAGTCATTTAATTAAAATTTTATTATTTAATGTGATAGTTATCACCTAGTCATTTGAATGAAGGGTATGAATAGGATTAACTAAATTATGATTCTATGGACTACACATTTTTATTTAACAAATTCTTTGGTGACCAATTAATTTTATATTAAAATAAATTGTACTTGAAAATAAAGGAATTATTTTTTTTAAAAAAAAAATTTATGAAAAAAAATGAGTAATACTTAAAAAATAAAATCAAAATAATTTGGGTGAACTATTTTATTGAAATTTATAGATTATATATATTTATTAAAATATTTAATATTTATCTTATGTTCTTTATAGAAAATATATGAGTGTAAATCCAATTTTTTTCTTACTACTATATTTTCTTAAAATAGAAGTTTTTCCATATTTTTATGGAACAATTATTTTATAACAAAATTTTGACACTTATAAAAAATTCATTTTATAAAATTAAAATCATTTTAATTCATTATATAAAAATTATATTTGGTTGAATATTTTGGATTTTTTTTTGAAAAGTTTCATTTTTTGATGAATTGTGAAAAATACTTAATTTTAATCGAAAACAACATTTTTTTAATATATATATAATGTTAAAACTGATTTTTATTTCGTATTATGGTAAAATTATTTCAATAATAAATTTAATAATCTAATTATGATCATGTTAATTAATTTCATACTGAGATTCGATATGAAAACATCGTAAAACATTGAACATTTTTGCTTAAAAACAAGCTTTCTTATCAAGCATGAAGGATTAATTTTAAATTAATTTTTTCGACTTCACTGAATTAATTTTTTAAAAATTTATTAAATATTTTTAATCTAAATAATTTATAATATATAATAAGGTAATGATTGATTTTTACTAAAATTAAGAGTAAATGTAGTAGAAAGTAATTACAGTGGTTTAAGTAAAAATTTTTTTATCAAGGATTAAAATAAAAAAAGGGTAAAAATAAATTGTAAACATTACTATAAACTATTTTCTGGGAATATTACATCATTTAAACCTCTACTTTTAGTTAATGTCGAATTTTTAACCGTTTTAACATATGAAAAATGTGGGAAAACTCAATTCTTTTGAAAAATACCATGTATATCCTCTCCCCCACTTATAACAGGCCACCCTCCCCTCCCTTCCTAACAACATAAAACCACTTTTATCAAGGAATACCCTCCAAAATAACTTTTAAATTACATATATTCATCATATAATCCTTATTTTGTGAATAAATCTCTCTTATGAAGGATTTAGTTCAATCCTAAAGAAAATACTCAGAAAAGAGGTAATATTCTTTAATGATCATCATTATTTTATTTCATTATCCACCTAATTATTTTAATGATATATCATGATTATATAATAATATAATTATATTACATATAATTATATATTTTGATGTTAATTTCATTAAATAAATCTATCGCAACATCTGTCAAATGAGTTATGAACCCATCATCCCTATGTACAGAGGACTACCGCCTCACGAACTTTTGTCATCAATTTTTGCATTACCAAATGTTAAAGACTCTAATAATGATGTATTTAATTTAAATATATGATATATATGATATTCATTATTTTATTATGATTACATAATTTTTATATCACACATACATTTATGCCTTCCATTTTGTGATAATATGAAAACATCGGTCTGGTGTACGACAGACTACATCCTCATGAAGTGCTGTGATTCAGTAAAAAATTACATAGAATGTTTTAATTAAGGGTAAAATAAATATATGTTTATATATATTGAATAAAAATTATCATTTAAATATTATATATAATTTTTCTTTTTTCTTCCAACTTGAAAAGAAAATAGAAACAATGTTCATGCATTCATACAACATACATTCTCCATGACTAGTGCATTTCATTTTCAATAAATAAATATCAAGGATTACACTAAATAAATATATATGGAATATATATTATAATTATATCATGTTTTACAGTATGTATATGATTAAACCCTAATCTATGTAAGAGGACCTAAAAAATTACAAGTCAAAAGTTACTAAAAAATGTAGTTATTGCCTCAAACGTTACATTAACATATAATTGTTAATAAATACGTAGTAAAAGGGCATAAGAAAATCATATATGTTAAGATATATATGAATAATTTTATATAATATATGTATAATAAAATTATATTTATTATAATATGTTTTTTAATGCGTAAAATGAAAGTTAAGACTTAAGGTAAAGGGATTTTTAGTCTCAATTTTATTTTTAAAAAACATATGCCATATTAACCGGTCATTTCATTTGTGTTGGGTATACACAACCTGGTGACATTATATATTAATATTATACATAATATAAAGATAATTAATTCTTTTATTTATTTTATTAATTTATTTGACTTATGATTCAATTGTTACTCAACCGATAAGTGGTTTTGTCATAAATTTTCTTCATTGAGACAATTGTTATGTTATGCACCTATATTGTTTAATTTGGTGTATATACAGCCCCTTATAAATTTAATATCATGAATTTTTTATCCTTATGAGGTATTATGTTCTATTTAATTTTATTATTCCATGGAACTTATGATTCAATTTTATCAATGTGGTAATGATTTTATATTACAATCTCAGTATTTATTAGGATTGTTTTTAAAAAAAGGCTCAGAGCATGAGTAAACCCATGCTCCCCAAAATTTATTAAATAAAAGTAAATTTCAGATGAATACATGATGTACAATGGGCTTGTAACAGCAATAGAATCAAAGAAAAGAAAGGACAGTGGCTCCTCGGGATCATCCCTGAGGGCATAGGGGAGCACAACATGAAGCATCACACCTTGGCAAGCAGAACTCACCCACACCACATCTCCAATCTTTGAGCACAATTTAGAGAAAATCCCTAACTCCATTCCTTGAGAATCCAAAAAACAAAAAGACGGAAATGCTACATGTAAATTCATCAAAAGGGGTGATGAGCCTTCAAGTCTTTTCATGAAAATGTATGCTCATCACAGAAAATTAGAAGTTACGATGGTATGAAAATATAGAAAAAATGCTGGCAAGTGTATTCCTGAATTCCGTGTGCGAAGCCAAGCACTAGACCAACATTACTATCTCTTTTGTAAATCCATAGATGAAACCTCATAATCCTAGACCTCAAGATGAGTGATATCCTCTTCATTCTATCAGGGTAATCCTCAAAAGTCCGGCCAACAAAAATTCAGATCAGGGTGGAAGATTAAAAAATCCATACTTTTTTGCGCTTCCAAGATAGCTCCTCACCAAGGCAGAGCAGCAACAGAAGAACCGGTGCAAAGATCAAGCAGTAAAGAATCAGAATAAAGCAGAACAAAAAAAATAGAGCTTTAACTATACCACTAAAATTGAATGTGTGAGCAGGATCCAGCCAGACAGAGACTAGACAGAGAAGCAGAAATCGACAATTACTATATAAAAACAGCAAGATCATCTAAAAAAAATTTCCAATGATCACACCAGAGCAAGACAGTAAATGACTCCCAAAATCAAGTTCTTCTAGCTTCCACCCGACCAAAAAGAAGAGTTAGGGAGTTTTTTGAAACTCCGTATTCATTATTTCATTGAATATATCTGACTTGATGGTTAAGTAAGTATCCTTTGAAATATCACCTCTTCTAAAATATTGATATAGGATTTCATCTTGAAGCTTCTCCATGGATTTAGGATCTTCACAACAAGGCACATTATGCGAATTGTCCCCTTTTTCAGGTTCTTGGGCCTCTACATGCTGAGTTGTGTTAGTGGAAGAGACTTCCTATCTTGAGATGTCCAATGAACATGTGAATATGGTTCTTTCAAGTTGAGATTAGTCTTTGTGTTGCCTCATTTTTTTAGGGTTAGGGGTGATGAACCCGTCAGTATCAACTATTGGCTTTTTCCACTTCCTGGCCATTGCTCGCAAATAATCTTCCTCAATATGCATAGTTTTATCTTCTTCCTCATTAGGTGAATAACTATTTTCAGATGGTTCACACCTTTCATTTTCATCCTCATGAGTATCATCTTGTATTTCCACTTTCGGCACATCCTCATGTGGTGGGGGTGAACTGAAATGGTTATTTGATTCCACAACGAGAGGTGGAGCCTCCATGGGGGAGGTATGAGCCCCATCTTGCAATATGCTGGTTATTTGTGATATTATCATGTAATTGAACCATTTTCAACTATTTATTACTTAATATAATTGAGAATTTTATTTAATAAAAGTTGACTTTATTTCTCTCTTCAAGCAGAAATCATTTTTCTTCCAAAACCATGTTTTCTAAAAACATTTTAAAAAATTTATTATTATTCTTCTATGATTTTTAAATTAAATGTTTACCCATTTTTTGATTTTTTAAAAACTATTTTTGAAATCAATATTTATGTATTTTTAAAAAACAAATCATGTATTCCTATTACCAAAAAATATTAAAAGAATATTTGTTTTTTACATGACGGGTATGATCAGTATTTCCCACTTTCATGAATGCTCAATGATTTCAAGGTTTCATTAAAATATTTTAATGTTATATTTAACTAAAATTATTTCCTTATTATTTGGTATGTTTTTATAATTTAAATAATGGATTTCAATGTGAAAATAAGTTTGAATGTGTTCAGTGTTTTGAAAAGATTGTTTCAATGAAGAAAGTATATTTTCATGAAAAATCATTTTAAATGATTTTATGTATAATATTGATTAATTTAAATATTATCTTAAATTAAAAATATTTTCAAAATGTTTTATGTTTTAAAATGTGGTATTCAAATTGGAAATGAAATTTCCCTCAACAAATGTTTTAAATGATTTATGAAAGTAATTTTTTATACAAGATATCATCTATTCATGTTACCTATTCCATACTAGGGATATAATCCATGTATACCATTCTTATTATTTTGTAAAAATGGTTTAGGGTTTTAATGAAAAGATGTTTATAAAAACAATTTCTCTTCAAATAGTTATACCAAGATAAAATTGTTGAGAAGCACTCTTCTTTTTACTTGAGTTTTTCTTTGATTAAATGAAAAAATGATTATGAAACCTATTTATTTTACAGAAGTTATGTTATAGAGAATTTTTTGTGAAATACTTTTCATTTCATGGGCTCATATATCATAAATGTTTTATGTTAATTTTTTCGCACATTTGTATACTTTTCATTAATTTATAATTTTTACATTATAACAAACTATAGTGGATACGTTATAACCAACAATAGGTCTGACCTATATCTCCCTCCAATGTATTGGTAACAATATATATCTCATGACATAGACATGAATGAAATTTAATGTAAAATTGATTCAGTAAGATTGGACTAGAATGGAGAGTAATCTTTGTTTATTAAGTCAAGACTGGAATGAGGAGTGATCTTAGATTAGTAAAATATGACTAGAACAGGGAGTAAAATCGGTTCAGTAAAATTGGACTGGAACATGGAGTGAACTAGATTGATTATGACAGGACTAAAATGGTGAGTGAACTCATTTTAGTACGAAAGGCCTAGAATACTGAGTGAACCTGTTTTAATAAGACATGGATGGAATGTGGAGTGAACTCAATTTAGTAGGAGACTTTTTCCACTAAGATTGTCTTGGAAGTGAATATTGGTTACAATGTTGGTTTTGGTAGTGAACCTATTATAATATAATTTCCTTGTAAATGATACTTGACTACTATAGAAATGATTTTTTATGCTTATGTTTATTCTAAAAATCCATGTTTTATGACTACGTTCTTCCCTAATTGCTCATGTTCTTTGGTTATCTTATGATTCATGTTTTAAAAATTTATAATAATTATGTAATGACCTATTTTTATAATATATGACGTTTTGGGTATGAGCATAATAGGTTTTTTTCACTAACATGTACACATATGCTTAACCTATTCTTTCATATCATCATATATTGATATTTCTTATGTTTACCATTATTTACCATCTCTGCTCTTAATTTCTAATGTTTCCTCTCACTAGGTTTTGAAAACAGTTTTATGTAGGATACTCCCTTAAAGAGTAATAAATGGGAAGATACTTTTGGGAAACATTAAAGATCATTCACTATATTAGAATATTATGTTCCACATTTTCAGATGAACAGAATCATTATGGTCCTCAAGAATGTGTTTATGTAACGTAATGAATATTCATATAAAAAGATGTAATGTCATTATATGAGATAGCAAAATCATTATTAAAAGAGACAATATGTCCCCATAGTATAGAACAAAAAATAAAAAATAATCAATATGATACATAAAAAATAGAATTATATCAGCAGATACACATAGAATGTGTCTTTATAATAAAAAAAATTGCAGGTAAACTGACTGGAACATTGGAAGAATAATAATTAGAGGTAAATAAATATATACTATAGCCAAACTCACATAAAAATAACTATATATTCACCATCCACCATAACCTACTAGAACTGAACCATTTGTCCATCTCCTAGTGATACCTACACTTGAATGGAAACATGTTGATCGACACATGTATGCTGAATCACATTCCATGTATGAGTATAAGAGGGAGTCCAGTGATCTAATAGGATTATCCAATTTGTATCCAATCACAAAATATTATTTTGATCAATTAAATGTTCATGAAATACATTTAAGGAGAGTAATTTGTTCTTTTTAAACATAACCACAATTAAATATAATGAAAAATGCATATAAAAGAAAGAGATATATATTTTTTCAATCCAGGACACATTAAACACCCAATCTAACCTATTTTAGTCAATTTTTTGTGATTTGATAGTTTTATTCCCATAACAAGGAAACCCATTAGGGGAGGCATATTAAAAGTGAATATAATGAATTGAGGGAACCATCATATACAATAACTTATCTGAGGAGAACATCTTGATGTCCATCCTCTCCCAAGAATTGAATAATTTACTTAGAGAAATGTAACATGGACACATCTCATGTCCACTGGTCAATATACCACTAGTAATCTAAGGAAGAAATCTTAAATCCAACATCTAACATATTATGAGCCATCTGGTCAGGGAAAATCTTCACGATCACATATTTTATCCACTATAATAAAACATAATTGGAAATATAAGGAGGGAATATTAATATATAACCTCTCACATGAGCTGAACCATATAAACATGAGGTATTTATGGGACCCCAAACACAAACTCCTGGGAAGGTTTCTAAAAAACACATTGTTTACAAAATGGATTCAATACCAAGTGGTATAAAAAATGATAAACTTAGATATACTTTGTTATTTTTAGTTTCAGATCTCATAAGTAATATCACATTTATAATAACATAATTTTTATTTTCTTCGAAGATTATATACATAAACACTATCTGTGAGCATTTCTCTTTAATATCACCTTATAGGATCCCCTTCAATATATATCTAGGTTATACTAATAATAATTGTTAGAGTAATGAAAACATAAGAAAGAGGTGATCTCACAATCTTAATATGGATAGATATAAGAGGGTGAATTTGATGATCATAATGGAGAATAATATAATCTTGTAATTATTAGGTCATAATCAAGGTCCATATATAAAAAATAATAATATCATATCCAAATAAACATGGATAATAAATAAAAAAGTAAAGAATAATGACATATGAATAATATAAGGAATGTGTCTACATAATATGATAACATTGTAAATCATAATATTATGTCATAGGAATAAAAATCGTAAATTGTTCCCTATATCAAGGACCACTATTTAGACCATCATCATATAGTGGATAGAATCCAATAATGGACTGATTTTACTCCCCAATATTGTAGACATAGTAGAAAGAGACACGTAGTATATTGGTTCACTCTATAATCCATAACATTTTTGTTCATGAGATATAAGTCATTACACAATAAATTAGAGGGTTGTACAATTTTCGGACCACCTGTCAAATAATGGATGTAATATTTTTGTGTTTGGGTACACTCACCAATTCTTTTTGACTTTATCACATTAGATAACAAGATTTCACAAATGTTTTGGATTTCCATATGATTTTGGGATAAACCATAAAAGGGTTTTATCTGAATGAATCCATTATAGGTATTTATTGGTCCCATACAACCAAAGAGGAATTTATCAAAACCAAACCATTACTTAGGGCATTATGAGGCCAAATTCATCACTTAAAAATTTTTCAAACCATACCGTCTCATTATTAAAACCATAGATATGTGCCATAAGATCATAAAATCATTAATAATTGCATCACAGCCTACTATTACCATGAGGAGTAAATAGGGTTTTGTGAAAACATCATTAGAACATCATCATCATAATAAATCAATAGAAAAAATCAATATTTTATATTATTGTACATATCAATTTGAAAAGAAATATTTTTTAAAGAAAAAAACCTAAAAATTCTGTAAAAATATTTTCATGAAATTAAATAATTTGATCAGGATATAGAATTTTAAATATTAACCTTCAATCCCAAATGAAATTTTCATGATATACATTTTATAAAATAAATATTTTTTCAAAATCATTATTTGAGAAGAGATAAAAATAAAAAAATAAAATTATTTATTAAATACACATGCCTTAGAAATACCATTTAAAATCATGAATAAATATTCAAAATAAATAAATGACTATTTAAAAATATAAAAATATTTCATTTTGTTTTCATTAAATATTAAGAATCAAAATAATTTGGAAATCTATTTGAAAATGTGGAATGTGAACATCATAAAGAATAATGCACGTAATGGTCAAAGAATATGTAAGAGTTTTTAGAATGGGTTTTCACCATATCCATAAAATTTGACATTATGGGTTATTGTAAAAGGCCATATTTAAATAGGTTATATGAAAACTTATGAAACAATTTACCTTTAAACATAATATTAAAAAATAAATCCTTTAAAAATAAATAACAGTTATTTCTATGAAAAATGTAGAGTGTAAGATAAAATTCATAATTATGAAAGGGAAAACATTTTCAAAATTATTAAAAAAATTATTTAAACCCTCATCATAAAAATATTAAAAAATCCTCCATTTTTTAATATATAAAAGGAAATTTTATGATTACAAAAAATAAAACATATTTTTATTTCCAAATAGGAATGAATAACCTTAGTAGGATGAGAAAAGAGCACAGTTAAAGAATATGTGGATTATTATTATAATTATATAACTTCATGAAGAATGAAATCCATAAATTTAATTATCCCAAAAAATGAGTAAATGAATTATTATATCATCTTAAAATATAAGAAAAGCATTATGTAAAACCATAGTAAAAACAGATTCAATATGACTCAAGAAAAGAAGTTGATTCAAGAAAAACCCTTATGGATTTTATAAAATTTTATTAAATAATATAGAAAGATAAAAAATGAAATAAAAAATAAAAAATAATGAATAAATACAAAATTATGATATAATACTATAAATATGCATATAATATATCCAATGAACAAAAAACATGTGCATGATACAAAACATGTATTGAAGAAAGAAATTTGTTGTAAAACCATTACTTATTCAGTAACACTTGGAATGAAGTCCCTTGAAAAAATTTAAACTATAATTTATATAAAATTACATTTAATAACTTGAATATTATACTGAAAGAATCCAAAAGTAATTACTAGATAAGCTCAGCTAGGGGATATCCCATTGACCATTTTTTAAAATAAAATAAAAGTTTAATAATCAAGTACCACAAGCCAAAATAGACAATTAAATATCATAAAAACCATAACCATCTCCACATCCCCAGTAGAAAGCCTCATCTGCGGTAGCCGATTCCCATTCTGAACATTAATAATGATTCATAACCTTATCATTTCTCTTTTGCAGATTCAGCCGTTCCAAGCATAAAAGCTCAGTGTTTCCAATGGAAGACCTAGTAGACATCATCTTTGGAAGGTAGGAGTAGTCCTTCCTTTTCCGGTGTTGTAGTGGATCGGTCATGGCTTTCTGAGGCTCATTCATCTTCGTCCTCCCGCCCTGATCCACATCACTAAATGAAGGGCTGATCATACAACTATCATTCTCCTTGTCACTGTCAGAGAAATCCCCCCATTTACTAGGGATAATCACCTCTTGATATATATCATTCTCTTCTATTCCCTTCCAGAATTGGACATTGGTGTGAATCACTACTAGACACCTTGGTTGGTCCATAGACTTGTAACTAACCATTTCCCCTACAATAGAGATTTTGTTGTAGTGCCTCCCTCTTGGGAAGGAGGCCCAAGATTCATACTGGCACTATAAGGCCCCAGCCTTAAACATTACTTAATCTTGAGTTATTACAAGATTACACATTGAGGATCTTTTCAGGTTTAGAGTTTTAGAGAATTAGATCATGAAACTTGTATTAAATTCCACATTTAAACAAAGTAGTTACATAAAATACAGTATTCATTCTTCCCATAAACAGAAACATATTGAAAATAAAACATGGATTCTTTCTTGACACATCCTTGACATTATCATCACATCATGTACCTTTCCCTTGACCTGTTAAAAACATTTCAAAAACATGGGATGAGCATAAAAAGCTCAGTAAGGGTTATAAAAAATATGGAAAGGAAGCATGAGTTCATATATACATAAGAATGAAATCATACTTTACCCATAAAACAAAGGCACATTAACATACCTCATCAAACCATGAATAAATCATAGAAATCATAAGACATAAAGGTAACTTGAGGCATTCATAACATTCTTACGTAGGGAGTAACCCTCTTGGTTACGTTTGGAATACCCATCACAGTATATTCCCTAAATATCTTCGGAGAAACCTTAACGTTTCACTCCTTCGCGTTACCCAATGCATTGGAGAGCTATATCGGGCTCACCCGCCCTTAGTTTATCACGGAACCACCCATCTTCATAATAATGCCCAAGAACCATAACATAATCGTATCACATAAAACATGCATAAAGGAAACATAAAATTTCCACATTTCAATCACAAGATATCAATACAACACAAAAAACATTGTGAAAACCATTATCAATACCAAAATAAAAGAAAAGTAAAACATGGTATTTATTTTTCTTTTTAAAAAAGAAGGTATGACTTGTAGAGGAAGCCGAAACTCAAATAACGGTCACGATGGCGGAGAAGTCGTTTTCTCCGTATACGTACGAAAAAAACATTCCCTTTTTTCGTTCAGTAAATGCTTCATATAAAAAATATTCCTTTTGAATAAACGTAAAAGTCAAAGGGGTTTACACACCGTATAAAAGAAAGTTGTGTATAAAATAAAATATGCCTCAATGGAAGGATATTGAGACGAAGTCCCATACCACCTTGAAGCTTAAAATTTAAAACCATTAATATCCATATAAATAAATCCTTAACACCAATTTGAAAACATGTATATTAATAAGAACAAATAATTAAAACATTTAAAACGATATTTTGGTTAAAGGGGTTTTACCAAAATTAGAGACACTTGAATACAATAATTGAGGAATAACATTTAGTCAGAACATTATAATATCATGAGAATAAATGGATTCATGATATAATACTCTAAAGGACAGTATATACACCATGTAAGAGTGAATTGGTGCATAACAACAATGAACCCTCAATAGAAATGTCAAATGTGATGAAATCCCTTATAAAGAATGTATCCTTAAATTAAGGACAAATCAATCGCAAAAATATGTGTGAAAAATATAAATACACCCAATATAAGTGGATATTAAGTGTAAAACAATAAAAGGTCATTCTCACATATTCAATGGATGACACATTCAATGACTACATGTTGAACCCAATGAAATTGAAATTGGGTTAAAAAGTTCTCTTGACAGCCTAACGACATCACATCAAAATGAGTTGATGAGAGATAAAAAGTGTATCTCATCACTTGGAAATAAAATTTAAATCAATAAGGATATATGAGAACATATCCCAACATAAAAATATGTAAATTAAAAGACCGAACAAAAGAAGTCTTTTAAAAAAAAGGAGGGTGAAAAGTTCCCTTACCAACTTGGGTATCTTTCAAAACATACACCCCATGAAAGAAGGACAATAGATCATTGATGTAAATACTCATAAACCAAAGTATATTACACAAAGAGTAGAATAATGGGAAGTACATACACCACTCAATGGAATTTGTGTCAAATGTAGCATAAATCTCACGGGAATAAAAGTGAGATGAAAAATCCCTTACGAAAACTCGGCAGCCTAACGACACCACATAAAACTTCTGAATATAGATTGATGAGATCAAATAGGGTATCTCATCACATTAAAATAAAATGTACAGAAAGTGGAATATAAAATAACATCCCCCAACATTACAAAGAGGAGCTTAAAATAAGTGACATAAAGGAGAGTACTTAAAAAGAAAGAGAGAGGTTGGATCTCTTACGAAAGTTTGGCAGCCTAACGGCGCCACTCAAAACTCCCAAAATGGATTGATGAGAGAGAATAGGGTCTCTCATCACATGAACATAAAAATTACAGTAAGTGTAATATAAAAGATCATCCCAATAACAAGAAAGATGAGCTTTAAAAGGAATGACATAAAAGGGTGTACTTAAAAAGAAAGAGAGGAGTAGGATCCCTTACCTCGGGTCCGACTTGACTCGATCGTTCTTTAACGTCCTGAATAATAAACTTGAGTTAATCTATACTTTCTTAATAACCTTTTCAAGTTAATTATTCCTTTTAAACCATGTTATAAACATCATGTAATAATTTAAGTTAATAATGTTCATTTTGTCGGTATTTGGTTCTTAAGTCGAAAGTGGACTTCTTACAATTACATGTGGTTTGTGTGGTCAAAGGTTATTTATATCCAGAATGAAATTCCTGATTTGGATATTATTTATATCATATATATCCAGCATATACATGCATTTATGATATTACATAATCATTTAGACGTAAGAAATGAAATGCACCGTTCATGGAGACGATAAGCCGTACGTACGCATGAACGCTACTTTCATTTCTTTGTCATATTAATGGAATTAAAACTAAATGAGAGGTATGTATATTTTAATTACAGAATTATATTCATCATTTAGATGTATAATTCATCATATATATCCATTATATACATGTACTTATAATAGTACATTACATTTGCGGATAAGAAATGAAATGCACCGTTCATAGAGACGGTAAGCTGTATGTACGCATGAACGCTACTTTCATTTCTATCTCATACTTTAATGGAAAGAAATAATAATGATATAGAGGTATATAATAATTACAGTATAACATCATATACAATAACATTAAATCCATCCTTTATACGTCCCACGTATGGCATTAACGAATCACATCACTTTGAGGGGGCGGTAGTCCGCACTTCCTAAAATGAAGATATCGCGTATACCCATATTGGAAGCCATAAAGGTAAGACACTAATGAAAAATACAGAAGTATAAGTAAAACATAAACATATTATATATCATATATAAAAATAGTGACATCATAATGGCCACCTTTGAAGGTGTTAAATGAGTATTGAACAATCATCGTTTCGGGAGGCAGAATTTCGCCATCCACGGAAACCGTATGTTCTTTAACCATTTGATGTAGTTGTGTGAGAGTGTAGCTCTAATAAATCTTATAAAAATATCCTAGTATATTTAATATACTGTTTTTGTTACAAAATAATTAAATTAAAAGAGTTTAGGGGGTTGGAGAAGCAAAATAATAAAAATGAACATGAGAGAATGAATTACCTTTAAAAGTGTAACTCCTTTTGATTTGAGCCTAAAGGCTTCATTTGAAAGGCTTATGCCAAAAGGTAATCCTCTTGGATGAGGAGAGGGATGTGGAGAGAGTAAATGGGCAGGGTTTGGCAGAGCCAAAGGCTTGAGGAGTGTGTGAAATGAGGTAGAGGTGGGGGTCTTTTTTAAGAGGAGAGGAGGGGCACTTTTGGAATGTAAGAAATATTACTTTATTTGAAAATGTTTTTCGGTTTTAAAAGGCCACACATTGATATAATTCATGGATAAGGTGATAAGGTTTCGAAATACACCCATACAATAAGTTTTGGACATGTTTAGTTCATAGATTTCACATTATCGTTCCATTTTAGTTAAATCATCAAATAATGATGTCATCACTGCGTCATTATGATGTCATACATAATTTAATTTATTTAATGTCTAAAAATTATAAAACAAATACTATGATTTAGGAAATCTTTTTATCTTTCCAATTACTATTTATAATCAATAATCTGAGTTGTATAACCCCATTTAAAAATTGTTTTAGTAAAATATATCATGTTTGTGCCATTTTTTACATTAGCATTAAATAAAAGGTATTTATGTCATTTTCCAACCCAAGTGGCTCCATGGGGTCCCCAAGTTGACCCATGGCTTCTCTAGGTCGGCCATGACACATCCAATGAGGGTAGGACATGTGTCTAGGTCATCTCATATTATCAAAGCATTATTTTTACCTTAAACTACACTAATTACTACTAATCGTGATTAAAAACTTAATAAGTTACTATTCACCAAAAAATTATTTTTATCCCATTGAACCACATTTTACTTCTTAATAAAAACCATTTATGTTGTATTTTTGAAATTAAAAACACAAATATGTAAAAATTTCATTTAAACGGAAAATTCTGTTTTTATAAGTTCCACTTAGTGGTGTCACTATTCATCAAAAATTGAAGTTTTTCAGAAAAATCCCAAAAATTCACCCTAAGCTATATTTGATATTCCGAATTCAAAAATGAAGTCTATTTTACAAAATTCAAATCATATAAGTCACGTTAATTAATTTAATAATTAATTCCCGCTGTCAGAGCAAATAGCGTGTTTTTATGAAACAATAAGTATCAAAAGATTGACACTGGTTTAAGTCTGATTTCAAAGTGAAATTGATTCCAACGACCACTATTGGATTTAATGGTAAAAATTTATTCTAATTTCACTTTAAAACCAATTCAAATGATAATATAATCATATAAATAAATTATATTAAAAAGAGGTTTTGAATTAAAATACAACATTTTACACTATTCATTAAAAAAATGAACTTTATCGGAAAGATACCAAAACTTTACACAAAGTAATTTTTGATGTCCCGATTCTTAATAAGATTTTTATTTGGTCCAAATGAATGTTTAATAGTGAACAAAAATATATTTAATGATGGTTCACCATCAAAAGGCGATAAATGAACCTTTAGTGAAAACTAGGGCATATATGCCTAAAATTGAATTCATTCCGTATTTTAAGCCTCTATCCTTTATTGGATAAATGTAAAAAAATTTAAGAACATATATAATCATATTTTATTCATTTCTATCCATTCCCGCCAATACAACGGCTACATGTTAACTACCATTTAAAATAATATTATTTTATTATTAGAGTGCAACGTAAGATTCCCAAGAAACTCGTTGTTGCGTGTTGGGTACGCCATCGAGCATAGCGTCCCCTTTAAAGTCATATTAATATTTTATTCATGAATATGGATAAATATAAAAATGTCATATTGTTTATTTACCTGGGGTTTTACATCCTTCCCCCCTTTTGGGAATTGCGTCCTCACATTTTTTAAAATTGAGCATGGAAACATCCTTGAAAGTCCCACATCGGAAGAAGAGTCGGTAAAACAATCACTTTAAAATAAAGACAGATAAGTACAAAGGTCACCCGAGTTAACCCATACTAGGATTACAAGTATGAAAACGTGGACATGGAGGAGAAAACATAGGGTCATGTTCTGATGGAGAGTGATAGAAAAAAAATTTAGGAGAAAGTTAACCATGAGAAAATCACAAACTTGTGATGGGTTAAACAGTATTCGATTCCCCAGTAGGAAAAGTTAATAGACAAAATTTTTGTTTTAAGTTACTTTTTATTGAGGAATTTATTCATAAGGAAACATAATCACTTATCATGTTGAATCTCAACCTTTATTAGATTCAAACTCATATTTTCTCCAAAAGACGCGTATTTAGGAAGACTTGTTCGCATTAAGAGTACTATATACAACTTCTTAGAGGAGAACCTAATCCACAAAAAAACTATACAATTCCCATGTCTTCAAACCTTAACCAAAACTAAAACCAAAAAGGTTACTACAAGATCAGATAATCCAGAAAAGGATAACCCTTTAAAAAGAAAATCTATGCTTAATCTCCAAAATTTGTCCAACAAAACCCAAAGTTCAACGAAGACCATTAGATAAACAATTTGTCAATAAAATCCATCAAAGTAAACCAAAATATGATTGAAACCCAAATATTTTAAGGATTTAGTCACATAGTCTTCCAAGTTAAATCGTAACATTTATCTCCAAACAACATCAGTCACTCTTAAAGCCTCGCATTGAAAAGTAATTATCCTAATCACATATCCTCCATGATAGTTTAATCATTTTCATAAATAACCCAAAATCAACTTACTCTTAATTCATAAAATCATATAACTATAAAGAATCAGTGAAACTAACCAGGGACTTCACGTAGTCCAGTGGTAGGCGATAAATACCAGTCACACTTTGGTTGTGGGTTTGATTCCCGTAGCTTTGTCCGACGCGACGGGTTGTCACACGGTCTGTGTGTTGTCCTTTTTCCAAAACTATATAATTCTTAAAACATTCCCCAAAATGAGATAAAATCTTCAAAAATAATCATAACATATTTTATCCTCAATTTTATCTCATTCCTTTCATTTTCCATCATATCATAGAGTAACCCATAATTACCTAAAAATTAAGGATCATATAAACCCTAATGGTTACCTTTTTTATTATTACCTGAACTTCCACATCGATTGGTCATCTCGTACATGATGCATTATAGAACATACCAAGGTTCAAGTGGTTGATCATGACTCCTTGATATTTGGTTTAGAACAACCACGAGTTTCCTCATTGAGTACCCCATTTCATTGAGTGTCTTAATCAGAGAACCACCACAGTTTCCTTCAAACCAATTGTCACTTTGGTGCCTGTGAGATCCAGCCATTCACTAAAAACATAAATGTTAGTGTGAGTATATCAACAAAACCATCATGTGCTAATGATGAAGGTAAACACAAAGATATACTTACTCATTCACTTTATCTAAAACTAGGACTCTTTCTGAAATCCTGACCATTATGGTAATGTCACTTATGCTTAGAGAATACCCTAACCTCTAAAGTTATCTAAACCGACCTTTGATACCAACTATAAGGCCCCAGCCTTAAACCTTACTTAATCTTGAGTTATTACAAGATTACACATTGAGGATCTTTTTAGGTTTAGAGTTTTAGAGAATTAGATCATGAAACTTGCATTACATTCCACATTTAAACAAAGTGGTTGCATAAAAGACAGTATTTATTCTTCCCATCAACGGAAACATATTGAAAATAAAACATGGATTATTTATTGACACATCCTTGACACTATCATCACATCATGTACCTTTCCCTTGACCTGTGAAAAACATTTCAAAAACATGGGATGAGCATAAAAAGCTCAGTAAGGGTTATAAAAAATATGGAAAGGAAGCATGAGTTCACATATACATAATAATGAAATCATACTTTACCCATAAAACAAAGGCACTTTAACATACCTCATCAAACCATGAATAAATCATAGAAATCCTAAGACATAAAGGTAACTTGAGGCATTCATAAAATTCTTACGTAGGGAGTAACCCTCTTGGTTACGTTTGGAATACCCATCACAGTATATTCCCTAAATCTCTTCGGAGAAACCTTAACGTTTCACTCCTTCGCGTTACCCAATGCATTGGAGATCTATATCGGGCTCACCCTCCCTTAGTTTATCACGGAACCACCTGTCTTCATAATAATGCCCAAGAACCATAACATAATCGTATCACATAAAACATGCATAAAGAAAACATAAAATTTCCACATTTCAATCACAAGATATCAATACAACACAAAAAACATTGTGAAAACCATTTTCAATACCAAAATAAAAGAAAAGTAAAACATGGTATTTATTTTTCTTTTTAAAAAAGAAGGTATGGCTTGTAGAGGAAGCCGAAACTCAAATAACGGTCACGACGGCGGAGAAGTCGTTGTCGCCGCATATGTACGACAAAAACATTCCCTTTTTTCGTTCAGTAAACGCTTCGTATAAAAAAGATTCCTTTTGAATAAACGTAAAAGTCAAAGGGGTTTATACACCGTATAAAAGAAAGTTGTGTATAAAATAAAATATGCCTCAATGAAAGGAGATTGAGACGAAGTCCCATACCACCTTGAAGCTTAAAATTTTAAACCATTAATATCCATATAAATAAATCCTTAAAACCATTTGGAAAACATGGATATTAATAAGAACAAATAATTAAAACATTTAAAACGATATTTTGGTTAAAGGGGTTTTACCAAAATTAGAGACACTTGAATACAATAATTGAGGAATAACATTTAGTCAAAACTTTATAATATCATGAGAATAAATGGATTCATGATATAATACTCCAAAGGACAGTATATACACCATATAAGAGTGAATTGGTGCATAACAACAATGAACCCTCAATAGAAATGTCAAATGTGATGAAATCCCTTATAAAGAAGGTATCCTTAAATTAAGGACAAATCAATCTCAAAAATATGTGTGACAAATATAAATACACCCAATATAAGTGGATATTAATTTTAAAACAATAAAAGGTCATCACACATATTCAATGGATGACACATTCAATGACTACATGTTGAACCTAAAGAAATCGAAATTGGGTTAAAAAGTTCCCTTGACAGCCTAACGACATCACATCAAAATGAGTTGATGAGAGATAAAAAGTGTATCTCATCACTTGGACATAAAATTTACATCAATAAGGATATATGAGAACATATCCCAACATAACAATATGTAAATTAAAAGACCCAACAAAAGATGTCTTTTAAAAAAAGGAGGGTGAAAGGTTCCCTTACCGACTTGGGTATCTTTAAAAACATACACCCCATGAAAGAAGGACAATAGATCATTGATCTAAATACTCATAAACGAAATTATATTACACAAATAGTAGAATAATGGGCAGTACATACACCACTCAATGGAATTTGTGGCAAATGTAGCATAAATATCACAGGAATAAAAGTGAGATGAAAAACCCCTTACGAAAACTCGGCAGCCTAACGACGCCACATAAAACTTCTGAATATGGATTGATGAGATCAAATAGGGTATATCATCACATTACAATAAAATGTATAGAAAGATGAATATAAAAGAACATCCCCCAACATTAAAAAGAGGAGCTTAAAATAAGTGACATAAAGGAGAGTACTTAAAAAGAAAGAGAGAGGTTAGATCTCTTACGAAAGTTCAGCAGCCTAACGGCGCCACTCAAAACTCCCAAAATGGATTGATGAGAGAGAATAGGGTCTCTCATCACATGAACATAAAAATTAAAGTAAGTGTAATATAAAAGATCATCCCAATAACAAGAAAGATGATCTTTAAAAGGAATGACATAAAAGTGTGTACTTAAAAAGAAAGAGAGGAGTAGGATCCCTTACCTCGGGTCCGACTTGACTCGATCGTTCTTTAACGTCCTGAATAATAAACTTGAGTTAATCTCTAATTGCTTAAGAAACTTTTTCATGTTCATTATTACTTTTACACCATGTTATAAACATCATGTAATCATTTAAGTTAATAATGTTCATTTTGTCAGTATTTGGTTCTTAAGTCGAAAGTGGACTTCTTACAATTACTTGTTGTTCATGTGGTCAAAGGTTCTTTATATCCAGAATGACATTCCGGATTTGGATAATATATATATCATATATATCCAGCATATACATTCATTTATAATATTACATAATCATTTAGAGGTAATAAATGAAATGCACCGTTCATGGAGACGGTAAGCCGTACGTACGCATGAACGCTACTTTCATTTCTTTGTCATATTAATGGAATTAAAACTAAATGAGAGGTATGTATATTTTAATTACAGAATTATATTCATCATTTAGATGTATCATTCATCATATATATCCATTATATACATGTACTTATAATAGTACATTACATTTGGGGATAAGAAATGAAATGCACCGTTCATGGAGACGGTAAGCCGTACGTACGCATGAACGCTACTTTCATTTCAATCTCATACTTTAATGGAAAGAAATAATAATGATATAGAGGTATATAATAATTACAGTATAACATAATATATAATAACATTAAATCCTTCCTTTATATGTCCCACGTATGGAATTAACGAATCACATCACTTTGAGGGGGCGGTAGTCCGCAGTTCCTAAAATGAAGATATTGCGTATACCCATAATGGATGCCATAAAGGTAAGACAAAAATGAAAAATACATAAGCATAAGTAAGACATAAACATATTATATATAATATATAAAAATAGTGACATCATAATGGCCACCTTTGAAGGTGTTAAATGAGTATTGAACAATCATCGTTTCGGGAGGCAGAATTTCGCCATCCACGGAAACCATATGTTCTTTAACCATTTGATGTAGTTGTGTGAGAGTTTAGCTCTAATAAATCTTATAACAACATCCTAGTATATTGAAGATACTGTTTTTGTTACAAAAGAAGTAAATAAAATGAGTTTAGGGGGTTGGAGAAGCAAAATAAAACAAATGAACATGAGAGAATGAATTACCTTTAAAAGTGTAACTACTTTTTATTTGAGCCTAAAGGCTTCATTTGAAAGGATTCTGCCCAAAGGGAATCCTCTATGATGAGGATAGGGATGTGGAGAGAGTAAATGGGCAGGGTTTGGCTGATCCAAAGGCTTGAGGAGTGTGTGAAATGAGGTAGAGGTGGGGGTCTTTTATAAGAGGAGAGGAGGGGCACTTTTGGAAAGTAAGAAATATTACTTTATTTGAAAATGTGTTTCGGTTTTAAAAGGTCCCAAATTGATATAATTCTTGGATGAGGTGATAATGGTTCAAAATACACCCATCCAATAAGTTTTGGACATGTGTAGTGCATAGAGTGTATAGTATCTTTCCATTTTAGTTAAATCGTCAAATAATGATGTCATCGCTGCATCATTATGATGTCATATATAATTTAATTTATTTAATGTCTAAAATTATAAAACAAAATACTATGATGTAGGTAATCGTTTTATCTTTCCAATGACTATTTATAATCAAAACTCTGACTTGTATAACACCATTTAAAAATTGTTTTAGTAAAACATATCATGTTTGTGCCATTTTTTACATTAACATTAAATAAAAGGTATTTATGTCATTTTCCAACCAAAGTGGCTCCATGGGGTCCCCAAGATGACCCATGGCTTTTCTCGGTCGGCCATGACATATCCAATGAGGGCGGGACATGTGTCTAGGTCATCTCATATTATCAAAGCATTATTTTTACCTTAAACTACACTAATTACTACTAATCGCGATTAAAAACTTAATAAGTTACTATTCACCAAGAAATTATTTTTATCCCATTGAACCACATTTTACTTCTTAATAAAAACCATGTATGTCAAATTTTTGAAATTAAAAACACAAATATGGAAAATTTTCCTTTAAACAGAAAAATCAGTTTTTATAAGTACCACTTAGTGGTGTCACTATTCATCAAAAATTGAAGTTTTTCAGAAAAATCCCAAAAATTCACCCTAAGCTATATTTGATATTCCGAATTCAAAAATGAATTATATTTTACAAAATTCAAATCATATAAGTCAAATTAATTAATTTAATAATTAATTCCCGCTGGCAGAGCAAATAGCGTGTTTTTATGAAACAATAAGTATTAAACGATTGACACTGGTTTAAGTCTGATTTCAAAGTGAAATTGATTCCAACGACCAATATTGGATTTAATGGTAAAAGTATCTTCTAATTTCACTTTAAAACCAATTAAAATGATAATCTAATCATATAAATAAATTATATTAAAAAGAGGTTTTGAATTAAAATACAACATTTTACACTATTCATTAAAAAAATGAACTTTATCGGAAAGATTCCAAAACTTTACACAAAGTAATTTTTGATGTCCCGATTCTTAATAAGAGTTTTATTTGGTCCAAAAGAATGTTTTAGGGTGAAAAAAACTATATTTAATGACGGTTCACCATCAAAAGGTGATAAATGAACCTTTAGTGAAAACTAGGGCATATATGCCTAAAAATTAATTCTTTCCGTATTTTAAGCCTCTATGTTTTATTGGATAAATGTTAAAAAATTTAAGAACATATATAATCATATTTTAGTTATTTCTATCCATTCCTTCCAATACAATGGCTACATGTTAACTACCATTTAAAATAATATTATTTTATTCTTAGAGTGCAACGTAAGATTCCCAAGAAACTCGTTGTTGCGTGTTGGGTACGCCATCGAGCATAGCATCCCCATTAAAGTAATATTAATATTTTATTCATGAATATGGATAAATATAAAAATGTCATATTCTTTATTTACCTGGGGTGTTACAGGCACCTTCAGTCATTGGACTGTCCTCCTCTACGTTCTCCTGCTCCAACTCTTGGAAACGATTTCTGGTAGCAATTTTGAAACCTACACCCCATCATTCACAACCCTCCCTTGTACCCCATTAGAAACTTCGAACACCTCCAAAGGAAAAATATTATAGCCAACGTCATCCAAATTTCCTTCAACCATAGTCACTAGTCACTTATGACAACCCTAAACCTTTTTTTCATTAGCTAAAGGCACAAAAACCTTATTTTGTATGTCCTTTGCATCTGCATTGACGGTTGATGAACCTCTTATTTCTCAAGTACCAAAAAAATCATTTTCACCATCATGTTTCACCCCATTCCCCAACATAAAATAATATCGAATCCTAATGAATACTTCAGAAACATCTGGATTCGGGGATGCCCCTGCATAGTCCTTGGAAGGTGTTGCAACCCAGTTCTCCACCCCATCTGCATTTATAGAAACCACACCTATAACAGACATCAGCCTGAGACCAGAGGACTTACATATCCTCTCCCTCGAATTATAGATTCTTCTATTCATCATCGTACATTGACATTTCGAGGCCATACGCCCAACTCGACAATAGGTATTGGAGTAGTCCACCCAGGATACAATGATGATGGCCTGCCTCCATCTGAACTCTTCACTAATGGTAATCCAGATGCAATCCACTGAGGGCCTTGCAACATCCACCTCAACACTGAGGTGGGGATTTATCGGATGGCTTATAGTGGATGTTCGAACATCAGAACAGAGAAACTGACCAACCATATTACCAATCATATGTATGATTGCAGGATTTTGGAAAGGCAGATGTTGATGTGGGAGACTAACCCATTACGCTATAGTGGATGGATCACGATTCATACATAGATCAATTGAAAAGCGGAGGAAGAATCGGCAGTTCTTGCATCTACGAGGGGCACTAGAACTGGTCCGGATCAAATCACCTTCCAAGGAAAACTGAATCATGATGTGTCATTTTTTGAGAAGAACGAAACTTGCGTGGTCTTATAAGTCCCACTTACCAATGATGAAACGGTCAAAGTCATCAACCGAGGGCCTTAAATGATTGAAATGAGCCACCAGTGTTAACTCTAGATGGATCGATTGTTCATAAAACTCCAACGATGAGATCAAGAATTAAGGATCACCTAGATGAAGATCATGAACTTTCGGGCATAGAGAAGTCATCGATAAATCAGGGAAAAGATAGGGTTTGGGAATGGGGTGAATGGTTCCCACGAGATTAGAGGTGGTGAGACCTATTCCTCCTCCCATCTCCCACCTCTATGAAGGGTATGGGGGGGGGGGAGTCGGCCCGAGTCATCGTCTAGGGTTCTATCACATCGGGTTGTCATCGCCAATTCTACAAGTCATCATTGCAATTAGAATTCTCCATAAGTAATTATATACACCAAAAAATATGAAATAA
The DNA here is from genome assembly GCA_963277665.1 of Viscum album. Lineage (NCBI taxonomy): Eukaryota > Viridiplantae > Streptophyta > Magnoliopsida > Santalales > Viscaceae > Viscum > Viscum album. Next base: position 812,040,713 of record OY728135.1, read on the forward strand.
TAGGTGAATATGAAATATGTATCAAATAAAAAAATGTGAGATGAGAAACCACTACCTTAACTCTTGAATTCAAAAACATTGAATTAAATTCCTATAAAATGAACCTATATACATTAATAACTCATTTAAAAAACTTATTGGTATCTACTAACCTTTTACTCTTTCTCTATAATCATTTCCTATATATTCTTTAGTTAGTTCTCACTTGTTTTTATTAAATATGATGTTATTATAATTATTTAAGACATGTGTCATAATGGTGATGTTAAACTCCATTCTTAGATACTATGTTCATCATTAATGGATTATAATATATGTTTAAATAATTTATTATTATTATTTGCATATCCCCATGTTCATTTTATGGATACCATGGGCATGGTTCGTGAGATCTTGATACATGATGAGCTCGTTTTGAGTAATATTTTCATATAAACATATTACTTCATAATGATCATAAATTATTGTGGAACACTTTAAGAAAAATATTCATGATATATATAAATACTTGATATCATATATATTTATCAAATATTTATTTGAACTAGTTATGTAAGGAAGTTATGAAAAATATAATGTGTTTCTTATGGAATAATGAGATCACACATATAAAGAGACACCATATTCATTTTCCTCTTGAATGGAATGAAGATGGAAATTGCTTTATCCATTTATAATCTTAATAATTTTATAATTATAATTTTTATCCATAAAATATCCATTTCTAACTATAAATGCATTGTGGTTGACGTAAAAAATACACATCTCTTCATTTATGTGATAGTCGGCACATAAGAAAAAATGACTTATTTAGTTTCTATGAAAAAATAAGAATGGTTGGTAATGATAATTCCCTAAACATAATAAAATTAATTATAAAAACAATAGATATTTCATTATATAATAATGATAAATTAATATTTTATAGATAAATATAGAAAAGAATATAGGTTATGGAATGATTAGTACTCATGTTGAGAACTTGATCTTTCCCTTAGAGGACTTCATTTATATTAACGAATATGGGATACTTATAATGAATAGAGGCTAATAAAAGTGGAATAATATTTTAGGATAGGTAATTTTTCAATAGATACAAGATGAGTATAAAGTAATAGTTTGATCTTGGAGTTGTGTAAGTGAAATCTATTTATAAATTAAAGGAATGACATATTTGAAAAAAACAATTACTTTTTAATAATTTCTTGAAACTATTCATGGAATATGGATATGAAATTAAAAATAATGGATTGTGGGATAATTGAATATTGATAATCCTCTTATCTATTCATTTTTTATACAAACATTTACTGCTATTAGGTTTCCCTCTATACTTTTAACTTTTACACAATATAATTTTTACCATTCCAATTCATTCTTAATATCGGTAATTAGTTTCAATGACAGTTTAATATTTAAATTAATAACTACCCTAAAAACTATGATATAAAAATATAATATCGTATTATGAAATAAAATTTATAATTTTTAGAAATTTAAAACTTAAACTTATCTCACATGATGTGTAACATTTCTTTTAGAAAAAGTTTTTTTAAGCATAAAATTGTGTTTTTGATAAAATTATCAATGTTGTAGATTCAAATAGCCAAAATTGGATTTTTATTAATACAATATTGGTTATTTGGATTTTATAACAAGAAAAAATAGTATTTCACCAATAGAATACTTAATTAAAATAAAAGATTAAAAATAGTTTTCTTTATTAGAATAAATTGTCACTTGTGTTCTAAAATATTAAACAACGAATTTATAAATTCAAAATAATATTTTTGAATAATTCGTAATTTTAAAACATAAATAATTATTTGCAAAAAAATTTATTATTAACTTATATATATTTTTGATAAGTTCAAAAAGGATACAATTTTGGTAAAAACTCTATTTTTTAATATTCACCCAACAATCAGTTATTCCAAACACAAATCAAAAATTATTCCAAGGATAATATTTTTATATTGAATAAAAAACTATGTTAATGTTTTAAAATTTAAATAATTTAATTTATTAATTTTTATTTTGAATTTAGAAAATAATTATTTTCATCGAAAATTGGCCTTCTATATATTTAGTGTTTGTAATATTATTTCACCCTAGTGACAATTAAATGTTAATATATTAGTTCATATATTCAAAATATTATATATTAGCATAATAATCTTTTCAATGTGATCAATTAAATTTATTATTATATAATAAGGAACACTTAAAAAATAGTTCTTCAACTAAAACAACTCTTTTTAACATTAATCAAAGTTAATTATTTATCTTCTAAATGTGATGACTTTTATGTGATTACCATCTTTTTCTTTAATAGAGGATTTATTCATCTTAGAATTTTTCTAATAATTTCCATTCAATATTTTATAACTAATTTTAGTTTCATGTTTGGTGTAAAGAAAACTATTCAAAATAGTACTTAGTTAAAGGGAAATTATTATTAAAATCATGGGAGGTTACATTTTCACCCCCCATTAAATAAATTCCAACAACAAAATTTTAATTATCAGTCTTTAATGAACTAATATGAGGGGTTGATGGGAAAATAAATCTACATTTTATAATAAGAAAACAAAATCACAATCATAGACACTAAGAGACTCATCATTTAATTCATAATATGTGTGTATTGATATTTTCCTTTATCTCAAAAATAATTGTTCCAATAATGCTTCCTTGGTTATAAGTGTTTCCAGAGATATAATTTCCATTGATTCATTTTAATCATCTTATTTCTAACCCAATACTAAGACAAAATGGTTATGACAATATATAATAAAAATAGGGTAAATGATCATATGAGTATGAAAACCCAATCTTATAATGTATTCGCCTATGAAACCTTTATCCTGATATATGATAATTTACATTGAAAATGATATAATTAGATAAACCTATAACTCCTTCATTATAATGTAGGTCTTACATTGTCATTTTCTTATTAGGTTTTCTAACCCAACAACTTATTTTTAACATCCTCAAATTCCATTTAAAACCCTTAAAGTGGTTCATATATAGATTGTGAAGAACAAAATCACATCCCACAAGAGTCCCATATCATTTTTATAGTTATTCTTATTTTTAATGTACTAAGTACTAAGTGAGTTAATAATCAATATTCCCCATTCAGGTCTACTACCCCTAGGAACATCTCTGCCAAATCCTATATCCACTTGTAGTATTAAGACATGGATTTCATTGAAAAAAAAACTACACAATCTTAAAATTACGAAAATATTCGGATAATAACCTATACAAAGACACATCCCATGGATTTTATATAATTTTATCTCATCCTAATCCCCGAAATTATGTAATATAATTTATAAAAATAACTAAACCTTATACTGATAGCCACTTAGGCACCACAAACTCATACTCCTCTTTCCCATGCTATGAAAACATACATTGCATATTGGCATTGATACCAAGTGGGATGAAACAATATAAAATTATGTATATTTGAATTATTTAAAACTAAATATCACTAAAAATTTTACATTCCCATGAATGGAATGTTTATTTCTATTTATAATTAGAAAAATATAAATCTTATTGTGAATTTTTCTCATTAATCACACTATACTATATATCATTCTAAAAATATACAAGGTTTTACTAATATTCATAACCTATGGAATGAAATAATAATAAAGGAGTGATATTAGATGCTCTGTAATACTAATCATAAGAGAAAATAATTGTTGACTATTAGTGAGAATAATATAAGTATGTGGGTATGGAAACATAGTCAATGTCCATGTACATAACACTTGAATATCCCACCAAAATAAACATGGATCGTCAATAATAAATCAATTCATAATGATATAATTATAACATATTTAATGATTCATTATAACATGAGATCATTAAAAAACATATTAATCAAAAATCATTTCATTTTTCAAGGATGACTATAATGATAATAATCGTATAGTGGATAGAGTCCCACAATAGAATGGGTTCACTCCTAAATCTCATAAATATAGTAGATAGTGTCCCATAATGTATTAGGTTAACATTCCCATCCCTAAAACATTTTATCATAATATATTAGTATCTACCCAATTAAAAAGAGGGATAAATAATTTATTGTCCTCCTATCACATAATGGACGTAACATTAAAAGGTCTAGGTTCACTCTACATCTCCTTTAATGTCATCTCTTGTTATATCAAAATTTACATAATTTGTTAGAGGGGTAGATATTTTTAGGACCACATATCTTAGTAATTTAACTTACCCAAACATTAACAAGGACTTTTCATACCCAAACCATCACTATGGGATTTATCTTACCCATACCATCACATAAGGAGTTATTAGACCTAAACCATCACTTAGGGAATTATTTGAAGAAATCCACCACATTGCAATTTATTATACGCAAACATAAAATTATGGATTTAATGAACGAAAATTGACTCCTAATTAAAACCATACATATTTTTTACAGGCTCATAAAAACATTCATCACTTTATCACAACCTAATTAACATAGGTTAACGAAATTTTTTTCATGAAATATTCATTAAAACAATACCATAATAATACATATAAAAAATTAATATGGATTATATCCTAAAAATATATCTCAAAAGAAACACAATAAATATAGAATTTTATTGTAATTTATGAAAAATATCCTTTTAATGTTATTGTATATATCATTATGAAAAGAAATATTTTCTAAAATAGTTTAAATAAAAATTTAAATGTTTTCATTAAATGATAATCCATGATCATGAAAAACATTTAAATATTATCTATTATAGTGAAAATGGATTTCATAAAACAATAATTATTAAATAAATATAAATTCAATTGATTTCTTTGATAACACATAAAAATAAGGAAAAACTCTATCTTAAATTCTTAAGGATTAAAATACATTTGAAAATCAAGATTTCTTATTTAAAATCGAAATTTTAATTTTGAAATATAAATAAAAATTTCTCTTTTTGAAATCATTAATAATTAAAAAAATTTGGAAACCCAATTTAAAATATATAATGTAATATTAATTAGGAATAATGCTAATAATGGTGAGCAAAAACAAAAAAGAGTTTTTAGAAATTGGTTTATTCATATTCATAAATAATGAAATTACATGTTCTATTCATAAGTAATTATTAAAAAGTTAATGTAAAAACATTTCAAATCATTTAATTTATAAATAATCTAAATAATGGTAACTTTAAAAGTAAATAAATGTTTCTTAAATAAAAATATCAAGTAAAAAGTAAAATGTGCCTTTGGGAATGAGAATCCTTTTGAACATTTTAAAAATATATTTCATGAAAACCACATTTTAAAAAGAGTGATAAGTCATTAATTTGAAATACGTTAAATGAAATTTGAAGATCAATAGAACTAAAATATATTTTGGTTTCAAAATAGAATAGGAGAATTGTGGTTACAAGATTAATTATGGATTTGGAATTAGAAGAGCTTATTTTTAGACGATGGAAATTATTATTAACATAATATAATTTTATGAATAATGAAATTCATCAATGTAATTACTAATAAATAAAGGAGGAAGGGAATTATATTATCATCATAAAATAGAAGAAAACCATATCATAAAACCATATTAAAAAATAATTATTATTTCTCAAGAAAATAATATAAGTCAATAAAAACTCTTATGTCTTTTATAACAATTGATTTAAAATATATTGAAAGAGAACACATGAAATGAACCATTAAATACCATGAATAAAGAAAGAATTAGGATATAATAATTCAAATAGGAAATTAAAATTCCATATAAAAAAATAGGTGCATAATATGAAACACGTACCAATATAATAAATTTTTGACAAAACCCATATAGAGTTTGTGACACTCATATTGAAATCCCCTTAAAAAGATAAATTTTAATTGATATATAAATGTAAGGACCCATCATTTTAGAAAATACTTTTCTTTACATAAATACCATATGCGTATATTATATTTTCATGAAATACTAATATAAAAATGATTTGTGGCATAATATATAAAAAATTATAAAAATAATAAAACTTATAGTGGATAAAAAATTAATAATAAACTAGAAATTAATATATAATAATATTAGGAACACTTAAAGCTTAATCAATTTATTGTTTTAATAAAAGTAGTTTTCATTATATATTTTATTTTAATTTAAAAAATAAATTTATATATTTATATATTTGGAATTATATAGAAAATATAATTTTTTATTTTGTAATGTGAAAATTATCTTAGTATGAGATTTGCGTATTTTTATGAAATAGTTGATTTTTGGGAAAATAGTGAAAAATTCTATTTTTACCATATTCTAAATTTTATAAGTTTATCATTATATATGAATGGAATAGAAGTTTATAACACATATTAATTGATTAAATATTTATTTAATGATTAAAAATATATATTTTTAATTTATCAATACAATGTTTAACATTTTATAAACATATGTAATATATTCAAATATGTCAAACTATTTTTGGTCTTTTATTTTAATTAAATATTATTTAGATATAATTTGTTATTATTTTGATTTAAAATAAACATAAAATTTAGTAGTTTTATAATAAACCAGTTAATATTAAAAAAATAAAATAAATTGAAAATTTTATTCAACACATAAATTTTATGTTTAAAAATATATTTATTCTTAAAATAGGTTTTTATATCTTACATGCGCTAATGTTAAAGTTAATTTTTCATAATAACAAAAAAATTTATGATAAAATGGATATAATATTATGAATAATTAAATCGAAATAATGTAATAAGGTCCATTTTATTTTTAGTCATTAATATTAAATAAAATAGGTAAAAATTTGTTACTGCGGTAAAACAAAAATGGAAAAAGTGAACAATCAAAGAATTCAATACATAGAATAATTCATAAAAAATGAGTGAAAATGGATTTATTAGATATGATTGAAAATATAAATTTATCAATCAATTATTATCAATTTGTTAGTCTACATTACATGTGAATCATTTTATCTTTTTATATTAAATTGATATATTTTTCAATATGTTACCCTCGCCACTAATGAAATGGGATTCTCAGCACCACATAAACATAAACTAAATAATTATGTTTTCACATTAGATACGTTTCATTCTCAATAATTTATAATTCTACTAATTTTACTTGATTCTATGGTCATAATATTTTGTCTAAAGACCTCAATTTATGAGGAATCCTCCAAGGAAAATGTAAATATTTCAATGCGAGTGCTCATCATTTTTGCTATATTCTTTTAATTTTCATCATTATTTAAAAAATATAGTTTTTTAATTCAAATATAATTCTAAAATTTTTATTTTTATAATTATTATTTTATTCTATAGGAAAAACTATTAACCAAAATTCCCATTTGTTTATGATAAATGAAATCATCTTTCATGTGTTGTGAAGACTACCACCTCAATAAAACAACAAAATTTGTTCTTTTACCACTGCCTCTATTAACTGATAATAAAATTCTATTTTAAGAATAAATGTGACACATATAATTTAATTATGATTATTGATAGATATTTATAATAAACCTTCTTTCATTCTCATTATTCATGAAATGAAATTGTTAATCGTGTGTTGTACAGACTACCACCACCACGAAGCAATGTATATCATTTTTTGAATAGTTGTTTATTATTTATTATTACATATTATAAAATTATACAACACATTTAAATTTAATAAAAATATAATTGTGTTTATTTAATCATGATATTATTCTAAAATAATTCAAACTCAAAGTCTTAATCATCTACTAATTATGGTATGTTGATGTATGGGTTAGTCTAACCACCTAAATGAATAATGATATTAAATAATATCATGAATGCCTATGTGTAAATAATTAATGGTTATATATGATATAAATAATTAAATAAGGATATAATGTTGTATTATGAATGGTAAAATTAACATTGAACTCATTAGTTAAGACACCAACCACCATTCATTACACATCATTGAAATATGCTCATTACCAAATTCATTTATAATTATCATAATGAAAACTCACATAGAATGATATTATAACATTATAAATAATAATAATAAATAAAATTATCTTATATTATATATTATTGATTAAATTTTGGACAATAATAAAGAATAACACTACTATTACGAAACTAGTTCAAAACAATCATGATTACTCAACCCTGATATAGAAGATGGATAATAACTAACTAATATAAATTTATATAATAATTATAATTTATTTTAATAAAATATTATGGATTTAAATATTTTTATTAAATAATTAATTCTAATTATTATATTTTTAATTCTTTTGGTTAGACCGAGGTTAACTAAAAATTTATTCAAGTTAAGGGTTTCTTTATCCAAATTAAAACTTCATTGGACATGTTTTACATTGGGCACCTTATATTATTTTATGTGGTTTATTAACTACCATATTTCTTTAATATATTAAAATATCAGGCATTTAATTTTATATTAATTTCCATTTAAGTCCATAAATATTATTTTTTTACCACCATGATATTTTATCTGTATTCCATTGAAATAAATTAAAAGTTCATTAACTTTCTTTACATTGAACCCCATGTATAATTATACCATGTTATATTATGAAATTTATAACCTATATATTGGAGTAAAAAATATTAATAGGATTAAAAAATAGACAATATATTTATAATAATGATTTCTTCAATTTCAAATTTGTATATTAATTCATATGAAATAACCATTAAATTTTAAACAAATAATATCATGAATAAAAGACTAATTTTTCTAAAGAAATGTATTTTTATAGGTCTTATATATATCAAAACATTGATCCATACTAAAATTTGACTTTAATGAAATTTTTTGTGAAAATATGAATAATAATTCATACATCATTTATCTAATTATTAGGAATGAAGAAAGATGATTTATAGGTAAAAAATAGTTATTTTTCATAAAATAGTTTTTATGTACTCAAGGGCTTTTTATCTTAATAAATTCAAAAAATAATTATTAATAAATGATTATTCTTAAATATTTTTATTTTTTATTCAAGAAACGAATTTAACATTCATTTATTTGTTTTTATAAGCAATGGAATGAAAGTAAATTTGGTTTTTTTGTAAAAATACTTTTGTCTATAAATAGTTTTCATTGAGTTTTGCAAAATTATTTTAAACTTAACTTATGACACTTATATAAATTGAATTTTATAAAATTAGTTCCATATTTTTTAATTATAATTTCTGAAATTTGGTTGTGGTTTTTATTTATTTATCATAATGAATTGTAAAAATGTGAAATTTAGTTACCAAAATTAGGGCTATAATTGGTTTACTGGGGGTCAAACGATAAGATAAGGGAAACAATTACACTTAAAATTTTATATATATTACTCATTTAATATATTTTAAAAATAAATTAACTTATATTTTATGATTTTTTAATTTTTTTTCCACATGGAAATGAATATGACTTTATTGTATTTAAATCTTTTAAGCAACTCAATGTGGGTCACTCCACTCACTTCTTCAAGGGAACCACATATCCTCCATTATTCATAGAACATGATCTCTCTAGTTTATAAAATCCCAACCTAAAAATATATCATGATCTTTCCCTTCATTCTTGTTCTTCATTTATTCTCATAATTCCATCCTATGGAGGGTTAATTTTCAATGCACCAGCGGTCTCTAAAAGAAGAGAAAATCATCTTACCCATCCATTTCAATGTTTATTTATTATTTTACATCATATAAATCTAGTTTATACATCCTAAATTTTTCAATATGGGATCAAAAGAATAAATATATGTTATTATGATTATATTAAAACCTTTTTTCACCACATTTCTATAATATGGGAAATGAAATTATCCCTCATTTGTATGTGTGGACAAACAGAATGCGCCTAAAAATATATTTCATTTTCCATAGATTCTTATAATTAATTGGTATATTGATGTATTTAATAAATAAATATTACATTCAAGATATAATTGTTCTTATATAATTATAAAATAGTATTTATCCTTCTTTCCTTGTTTTTATCATAAATAGAAAACAACGTTCATGTGTACGTAAGAACAATCATCTCCATAATCAGTGTGTTTTATCTTTCTATATATTAATTTAATGGAAAGTTTTAAATATGTAAATAATGAATATATATGATATTTATTAAATTTTTATCATTATACATTTTATTTCTCCCTGATAAGAATCACGAACCAAAACCACTAAATCGAAACTTACAAGAAAAATGTATCAGTTAACACAAGAAATAATTATGATTATAATGAATGATTGTCAATTAAAAGATGATAAGATATTATGATTAAAACATTTATGGTATAATAGGTATAATGTTTATTCAGGTATCAAATTGTAATACATTTAAATTTATTATAAATGAGGATAAAATAACTTAAAACTCATTCAGACATGAGGTAAGGGTTTTATGCACACTCTTAGTTCTTATTGGGATTGTATATGTTTAAATTTACACTCATGAAATTATATGATATATATCTAAAAAATAATATGAATTTTCTACTCCACTCTTTATTTCTATAAATTAAAATTTTATCTTTCATTTGTATCACTCTAAGAACTCAAAAGTTTGAATAATTTGTTTTAAAGAAATCACATATTATCTTTCTATTTGGTTGGGAATGTTTTTTTCTATATACATATCTTCTTCAAAATGTTTTCAATATTTCATTTAATATTTACCAATTATTGATTACATTAATTTTTACAATGTTTTAATTTATATAAAAATGTTTAAAAGGAATCGTTTAATCATTTTCCAAAAAAAAGTAAAATTTTTCAATGGTGTAAACAGATTCATTATTTAAGAATTTAACACACGAAAAACCATTCCCACTATTTTGAATATTATTTTACATAAAACGTAATATTCTTTTTTCCATATTTATTTTCAATATAAATAGTGTTCCTAATATTTTTTATTTTTATTTAATTAGTGATTTCAAAATAAAAACAGTATTTTCCACTAAACTGTTCATGTGGTATTATAATTTTATTTTCTTCTATGATAATATAAAAAGATGTGAATTATTATTCACTTGATATATGACTATATTATACCATTTTTAATCATTATATTTATGTTTTATGATTATCATATGTAATATTAATGAAACCTATTTTCATTTGCACGAGTTAGGTTATGATGAAATGATAAATGTTTTTATGATCTCGTGATTTACATAGGAATATATTAGGATTTTGTTTTGGGTGTTTTTTAATATACATATTTTTAATTGGGTAATTATTAAATTTCAATGAGATTATAGGGAACATTGGTAATTTAACCAAGCCCAAAATAGGGTACATGGGTGGTTAGCCAAACCCTTGAGTAGGTACACTGGTTGTTATCCCAAGTCTAACATATAATGAATATCTTAGTGGCAAGCCTTGGCATAATATTTTTATAATTATGATTATGTAAAACTTTTTATGAAATTATCTATGAAATTTTATTATTCTTATTATATGATCTCATAGACTATTCTATTTTATTCTTCTATGATTCCTATATTGTTATCTTCTAAAGCCTTACTCCATGATTATGATATATAAATTGATGGGTGTGAATTTAAAATTTTAAGATCATATACGCATACCCTAATACTCATGTTTTGATTATATATGATTATTGAATTATATATCCCATTTTTACCCATACTAATAATTTTTGGTAACCCATTCTTATGTTTCCTTTCTCTGTGATGTGAAGAAATGTTTTATTTAGGGTACGAATAAGAAGTTTATTATTTGAGAATAACTATATTTTTTATATTGATGATCCTTTATAAAATAATATGATTATATATTTTGTACTCAAATATACTAAAACATTATATATTTGGTGTCATTCGAATAGATTTTGCTGGGTTTTGTTTATCATTTTTACTATGGTATTGTGTTCAGTTATGGTTCCTGATAGCGATGATGCTGGAATTTAATTTGTGATGGTACCGATGACTACAATGCACACGGATGTATTGGCCAATGTTGATGACTCTGGTTGTTTCAGATCTGTTGACGGTTCTCTGATGATGGCAAGATGATACGAGATCTAGGGTAGTGTTCTAATGATGTGGATGGACATTTTCCAGTGGGTGTTCACCAGTTGTGGAGTTATCAAGGATGTAGTCGACTGTTAGGGGGAGAAGCTTGAGTGAAAGACACATGAGTTTTATTTTCCCAAAAATATATGATGGTGTTAGGTTTTGTTATGTGATTTTTGGATTTTCCATTTTTGATTTTGCGATTTGGGTGGGAGGCTCAAGGAAGTTAAGCGATATGTCGGTTTCTATTTGATGTTTAAATTTTAAAGATTGTATTTTTTTTCTCAATGGAAGACAAATTTAGATGTGAATGACCCTGGCATGTTGAAGATGTTTGTGATGGGTTGATGGTGGCTGACTCCCGTGGCTCCTAGTTTTCTGAATCTATTCACTGGGGTTCATATATTTTGTTTTTTTTTGTTCTTGAAGTTTGTATTTTTGGTGTATTTTAATTCTCTATGATTACCACTAACTAAAAAGTGGATTTTAAAAAATAAAAAAAATAGATTTGGTGGTGGGTGAGGTAAACTAAGCATTTGATATATTATTATTACATCATTATAGATTAATATTCAATACATTTCACAATAATAGGTACCTAAAGACTGTAAATGTTAAGCACCTTTTGAGACTAGATAAATAATAACAGTTTTCCTTAAAATATCATCAAGAACTCCCACTACATTATTCTAACATATTAATCTTATTATACATACTCTACTGAAACCCTTTCTTCGGACCATAAGGAAATGAAACATAGGAAAGGGTGAGTTTAGATACTCAGTATGGGTAAAAATTAGTTATATTAATAAATAGACATATCTTCGTATCAGATAAGTATAAGTGTGTGACAACATGATCATAACTTATAATAATCATACCCAGTCAATAAAATATCATTAATAAAAAATCACTAATTAAGTATTTTTCATAACAAGATACACAAATCATTTGTGTGAGGAACCGTCATTAATTGATCATGGGACATGAAAATATATTATATGTATAATGCATAAGTTTTTTTATTCACATAAGTATAGAGAACCTTTTTCATAGACAATTCTATCTATTGAGACTATCATAATTGATTTAGTGAACACATTATTCCATAATTTCATTATTCATGGTCAAATCCCAAGACTACCTAATTAGAAATAGTCTCATACAAAACTAGTTTTACTCACCATTCCAGTCCTTATATTCCCATAATTTATCCATCTTTAACAAATTCAATGTAGGGCTATATATGTCTAGGTCCACATATCACATAATGAAAACTGTGCATATTTTTCCCACAAGACCATAATATATCAATCATATCATCATATCATAACACAAGTAGAATAAAATGGTTTCCTAAATATTTCATCATTCTATAACATGTTGAAAAGAAATCGGTTAAAAAAAAGGTTTCATCATATTGTAATTAACCTTTAATAAAGAAACAGGATTCCTAGAATCATCTATTATCATCTGCATCATAAGAAATCCATATAATTAAATTATTTGGTATCATAATATCATGTCCTTAGTTAAGTATAATAATCCTTAAATAATGTGGATATAGACAAAAAATACCTTTAAAATACCATTTGAACCATTCAATGATAAAATTAAAAAATATATTTCCATTAGATAATATTTTAAAAAAAACTCACTGAATATTGACAAAGTCATATTCATTAAAAATAAACAAGGAAAAATTTAATGGAATCTAAAAATAAATGTATGATCCTTATATTGGGAAAATCTATTCATCCCATATAAGTTAAAACTAAATATTCCATTCACATTTTTGTGTTAAATTTAGAAACAATTTTTTTAATTGTGTCTTTAGAAATATAATTTTTTAAAGATTTATAAATAAATTAAAAGGTAGTTCAATTTTTCTTTTTAAAAAATTTCAAATATAGATAATTTCTTTTATTAAACAAACATAAAGAGTAATAATATGTAAATAATCGACTAAATAGAAAATATGGTCGACATTCTTTTAATAACGTTTTCTTGATCATGTTATGTAACAAAGAGATGGAAACGTTAAGAATATATAAACAATATATTAATAAACAGATTAGAATAAAATATATATGGTTTTAATTATAAGTACAATATAATTTCCCTCAATGAATATTTACTATAGTCAATCTTGAAATGAAATGAGATTGTATCATAATATCCTCACCTCTAATATCATCTTTCTTCATTAAAGTACAAATATACATTATAATAAATATAGATTTATTATAAATCTACTTTATGACAATATTAATAAAAAATATAAAATGTATCATAGTTTTATAATTTCTAATTATCATTTTCTTAACAGTTTCTTCTTTAAAATGATCATTCTAGTGAAAATAGTACTACTTTCCATGCATATTTCTTTTCGATCATTGCAATATTTACATCTTGGTCATGGATTCTTCATATGTAGAATAATAATAATAATTAAATCATCATCATATTTATTATTTATATAAAATTTTATAATTATTCACGTAACAAGATGATGAAAAATGAATTACATCACCATGTGGGGATGGTAGTCTGTATGCATGAACAAGTGATGTTTCCACCTTTTGATGGTCAGAATGAGAGAAAGGTAAATAATAATAAATATTTCAAAAATTATTATTATATCATATATGCATTCTATATTCTTTAAATATATATGTATTACTATCCATGATAAATTGAAATGAAAAACGAATCACAAAGCTTGGAGGATATGGTAATCGACACGTACACACCAGGGATGTTATCATTGACCAATGTATGGAATGATTAAAAGGTAGATAGAATATATAATTAAAAATATATATCATAAATAGAATATATAAACATTAAATTCATAATAATAAAAAACAATGAAATATGGTGATGGAAGATGAATCATATCACTACATAGAGGCGATAGTCGACACGAACACATGAGTGATAAGTTAATTTACAAATTGATGTACATGAGAAAAAACATTTATGTGAAATAATAATTGAAAAATATAAGAATATTTATGATATATATTAATATTTTTTTGTTTTATATAATAAGTTTTTAGAAGTTTTAGAAATAAATAAAATTGATAATACTCAGTTAAGAGTTGTACAATTTTTTGAGAACCCTTTTATAGCATAAACCTTATGCATTGAAAGCACGGTATTATGATTAAATCAGGAAAAAGAGGTCATTGGTATGGACATTAGTAAGGTGTTAAGAGATGTATTTTTTCTAATAGATGGTTCATTAATAGTGATTAAGAGAGTATAAGTTGTATCCATTTTAAGGGAGGCAATGAACACATTTGGAGATTTTAAAATATTTAAATATATTAATTTATTACTCAAGTAAGGGGGATCAAAAATTACAACTATTAAAAGGTAAGAATGATAAGTTAAATATACAGTCAAAAAATAAAAGTTAATCCTGTTTTTTGTAATGTTTTGGACATTATCTCTTTGGTAACCCATACTAAACCCAATTCTACCAAAACTGTGGTAACAAATATTTATTTTTTTAATGTTCATTATGACAAAAAATTATGTTTTCCTTATTAAATAATATTAATCATGGTTATTAATAATATTTAATCCATTTTCAATGACAAATTTATATAAGTGGTATAAATTCATTTTAATATAAGTTTTATAACACAAGAAAACCATTTTTAGGAAAATTCATTTTTAAGCTAAACATTTGATTTTACTTTGATTCTATATCATGTAAAAACTATTATATTGATTATAAAATATTTGATTTAATTTATTATCACCACATTTAATTTGAATAATTCATCAATAGGGATTAATATATTATATTATGAAAAACAATAGTTATGTGTATAAAAATAGTTTCATTACAAAACATCTCTTTTTTACATTCATATGATTTTATTTTAATTTCAAAGACATTTTATAATAATTAATTAATTATATATATATTTAAAAAATAATTTTCCATAATTTTTGTAGTCATATTAATACCTGAAAATATAATGGAAATCTTATAAATGTTATATTAGATATTAATATTTTAATAGTATATCACAGTTTGTTTAATCTTCATGTTACATGTAAAGAAAGAAATCAAGAAAATGAAATTTATTTAAAGATAAACATATCATAAAAAATAAATGTGTTATATTCTAACTTAATTATAATAATTTCACAATCAAAATTTTCATCACACTTATACAAAAAACCGAGGAAACTTATACCTCATCACAACATCAGGTTCCCATGTAGCTTACTCATATTTATAGTCTATCTACAAAACATAAACCAGGTGAGTTGTATTGTTTCAAAATAATTTATCTCTATTATCCAAAACCTCAACTAGTTGTTTCTCATAAGATAGATCATGATCTATTTTTATGACCTATTAGTTCATTATATGTGAATAATCAGGTATGTACATCCTTAAGAGAGAAAAATATAACACATCATAAACTTGAGAGAGATATATTGGAAGAGCGAAGTAATAAGCGACCATCCCAATATGATCATGAATTTCAAAGGGACCAATATATATATATAGGATTAACTTGAATTTCTTCCCATGTATCATAACCTTCATCTAAGGAGATATCTGTAGAAATACCTTTTCAAAAACATAAAATTATAGATCTCATCAATGATTGTCAACACAATTTTTATTCAATATGATATTTCATGTTGTGTTTATAAATAAATCTTTCTATATATTACATTTACTCAGTTTTCTCAGGTTCAAATCACTCTCTTTATTCAACATTAACCCAGAAGTATTTTCTTTTACACGTCCTTCCATATAGGGCTTTATAATGATACATTTTTATGCTTAAGTAAAAGATAATGATGTAAGAAAATTCTTCCAAAATTGGGTTAAAAATAAACACATTTTAAATATATATACAAATATATCAACTTATATTATAGAGTTCAAATGGTTCTCATATAATTACTATCTAATGGGGGATGATATACCATACTAAAACTCATCTCTTTATCCAAATCGTTCTAAATACCTCTCCAAAATATTGAAGTAAACCTTAGATCCTAATCAGATAAACCAAAACATGATACTCCATGAAACATATCTAGTTCATTAATGTATATCATGGAAATATGATGAAGATAAAAATGTTTTTTTATTCACATAAATTGCATTGATTTTATTAGGAGATATACTACAATCAAAATATAATTATACCCTTTAGATGTTTTGGGATGTTTTACAACAAAATCGATGGTAATATTTTCCCATTTACATTATAGTATGGGTAATGGATATAAAATACCCTTAGACTTATATCTCTTTATATTATTTTTATAGCATGTGAAGCACTCTAATACATACTCTGTAATATCCCTTTTCATGTTACCCACTAAAAACACTATTTTAGATCATTATAAATCTTCATACATAAATTATAAACATAAAATGATGAACTATGAGATTCATCCAGCATCTATTTCTTTAAAACATATCATTATATCAAAATTATATTTGAATTCAGGAACATTTCTCATCTTCTACTATAGTTCAACAACCTAATTTTGTGCCTCTTTAATCCTCACATGGATGGATGGTTGAAAATTCATTTGAGAAAGGTATGATATTCCCCATTCCACATGATTCCATGATCAGTATTTAAAAAATATTTAAATATTGGATCTATTTCAATCCTCATCATGTATAAACTAGAATGGTCTTTCTCACATAGATCATTACTCATCTTGTTCACCTTCCCAAGGTGGTAGTATATTGAATACTCATAATATTTAATCAAATATAACCATGTCCTTTAGCAAAATTTCAACTATTTATATGTGAATTTATATGTTATGAATTTATGATCATTATATATATATATATATCACACAATTCACCATAATGGTAATAAATCTATATTTATAGTGAAAGAATAATGCTTCCATCTGCAAATTGTGTATCGGGTAATTTTTCTCATTAGCTTTCAATTGGAAGTATAACTAAGATATCATCAAATCATTCTAGATGAATAAAAATCCCAATAAATTATTTGATAAATTATTAAATATTAAAAAACCTTATCTACTACAGGGTAGTGAAAGCATAGGTGTTATGACTAAAATTGGTTTTAGCTTGTAAATCCCAATGATTTTAAAATAGGAATATGATGTTCGATAGCTTATATGAAATGAACAAAAAAAATTATAGAAAATATTAACATAATTATACCTTATGATATATATTATTTTAACTAAATTTAATCATTTTTATGGCTTTTGATGCGTGATACTTTGGGTTTAATAGACACATGATAATCTATTAAAATTTTATTTTAAAAAATAACTAATATAACATAAATGTTAAGTTTGAATGACTAAATTGGAATAACTAAATTATGAAGATTATATAGTTTTAAATTTATAGAATAAATTTAATGGTCATCTATTTATTAGAAATAAAATAAAAAACATTATAATGAAAATGAAATGCTTTCTGATTACTATATTTTTCTAAAAGGCAGTTTTATCTCTCTTTACACACAAAATTTAAAATTAATTTTCACTACATTAAGAAAATTTAATTTAAAAAATATAATTAATTTTTGAAATATAAAGTTAAAAACTATTTTCGGTTGAATTTTATGAATTTTTTTAAAAATATTAATTTTTTTATGAAAGGTAAGAAATTTTGATTTTCATTGAAAATTGACTTTTATTTAGATTATTTAAAAAGATAAATTTTATTTTAAATTATATTTCAAGTAATATTATTTAACTTATATTTACATTTAAAAAATATATTTTATTTTAATAAATATCATATTTAATTATGATATAAAAACACTTTAAACATAAGAAAAGTTCCGTCAAAAATCTATTTTTCGATGCATCTAAAGGTTCAATTTTAAATTGAATTATTCTGATTATGTGAATTTAATTTTAAAATATGTATACTATATATAGAGTCAAAATTAATTATATTATCTAATATGGTATCTTTATTTTTTTAACATAAATAATATTAAAAATAATAACAATTATATAACATAGTTAAGGTAAAATTGAGATTACCAGGGGTAAACCTAAGAAGATAAGGGCTATAAATAACCTAAAAAATATTAAAAACCTATTTTATGAATTTATATATAATTTATCCCCTATATTGTTTTATATTTCTCCATGTTTTGAAATTTTTTATGATAAAAATGTGGTTATCACATTTTATTCTAAAAAATACCAACCATGTCCTCTCTCCATCTTATAAAAAGCTATTGCTTCTAAACCCTATACACACTTCCAAAACCATTTATTTCAACCATTAAGTTACCAAATATCTTCATTACTTACATACCTACACCATAGAGTCATTATTATTATTATTATTTCATCATATGAATGGTTTATTATTAAACCTAAAGATGCTCTCTGAAGAAGAGGTAAAATTAATAAATTTAAGTATTTATTTCACTATTCTTCCACATAATTGAATTAATATTAAAATGTGGTAACATAAAAACATGAATATATGTTATATACTTCTTTTCTTGATAAACTATATACATCTATACATCCATTAAATTGGAAAAAAACTATCGATCGTGTGAATGGCGGGCTACCATCTCATAAAGTAATGTAATTGTTTTTCATCACAACCATTCAAGGATGGATATAATGATGGATTTAATGTTTTTATATGTTATTTATGAAATTTTAATTCTTTTTTAATTATTATATCACATATAAATTTATACATTCAATTCTTTATGGGATACGATAACATCGCTTGTGTGTGCGATGGACAACAGCCTTGTGAAGTGATGTTAGTCATTTTTCACTTACACTTTACCTAGAATGATATAATGTAAAAACTAATGAATAAATTTTATTTTTATTCCATAAAAATTATTATCAAAATACAATGTCCCATATCACCTTTTACCTTCTAATCCATGGAAAAACTATAATTTCACTCGTGTGTATGTGTGGACTACCGCCTCCACATAACAATTTTAATTTTTTCATTTTATTTTTACATAGATGGTAAAATTGATGGATTTTATTAGTTTAAATTATATATATATAACATAATAATTATTATATAATGTTTAATTAATATTAATTTTCCTTTCATTACATCCATTGAAAAAAAATAGGAAATAACATTCATGTTTATGTACAGCCTACCGTCTCCAGGAATGGTGTCATACATTTTCTATATATAACATTTATAGATTAATATAAATAAATATATAATGAAAATGTATTATATTTATATCATTATTAAAATTAGGGAGAAAATTTATCCCTGATCAATGTAAAAGGACAGTAATTACAGAACCAAAACATACATGAAAAAGTAACAAATTATCACCATTAAATGTGATTTTAATAATGAATTCTTATTAAACGGGTGATTAAATACTATAATAAAATCATATATGATATTATATATATGATTATGGTAATTTAATAAATTTATAATAAACTTATATTTATTATACATGTGGTTCAGATACATACGAATGAATTCAAACATGGGTTAAGGGTTTGCCGTCTCACTTTTACTTTCATGAGATATATTCCATATTCACCACTTATACATTTATGTGCTATATATAATACCCCATTTTGTTTGTTATATCATGAATTGTTGTCTATTTATGGTATTTAACGTTTTATTTACATTTTTTCTACTCCATAGGGCTTATGGTTCAAACATTACCAAAATAGTAATGGTGTATTTCACAATCTCATCATTATTCAGGATTGATTATATTTAAGACTCACTTATGGGAATTATTTTATATTTATTAAAATTAATATATTTTATTATGATTTGTTTATTGATAATGTTTATAAATTATTAGTAATATTTTCCCTCTTTTTTTGTAGATAACATTATTCATAAAATTATTATAATAAAATCAGAGTTTATTTATCTCTTTGCTTAACAATTCCTTTTACAAAAACATGTTTTCGAAAAATGTTTCCAAAAATGTTTTTAAAATTCTAAAAATGACTTTTTAATATAATTTTTTACCTATGTTTGAATTTTTGTTAAAAAAAATTAAAGGATTGTCCTTGATGTTTTATAGATGAGACCTGATTTATTTTGCAGAAAATGTGAAATAAATTTATGTTTTAATGTGTGTGGCATTTACATACATTCTGCCTTCACAAACACTCAATGTTTTGAATTTATATTTCAATGCTTCACTGTTAATCTGAAAAAAATATGAACTAATTTTTGAGATTTTAGAATTAAAAATATTTTCAATGTAAAAAAATTTACTTTTTCCCAAGAATATTTTTAATAAATTTTTTTGTTATTTCTGTTTATCAAAGACCACAATAATTTTTTTTATAATTATCCAATAATAGGGTTATATTTTAATGATTCAGTTTTTAGTATTTCCCCATCATTTTATGATATTTTGTATTAGGGATATACTTCTTTGATACTATTCATATTACTCTGGATGGTTTATAATCATGTATTATGATTGGGGTAATTGTAAACATTTAATATTATAGTTTTTAAAAACAAATGATTATGTTTATTATTTTCCACCCCAATCATAAAAGGAAATCATTGGACTTATTAAGTGATGGGTGGGGACTTTTATAGCCCCTAAATGCATTGATATGTTTAATGATCCAAACTAGCTTGGGTTTATAGTTGACACCTTAATGATTTGTGAAATATGTCTTAGCATGAGGCCTTGATGGTACGATTATGTTGTAAAAAAATTTGTATTCCTTCATCATGAGATTATTTATTCATATTACATGTTATTATTTGATTAGTAGAAATATCCATGGCTAAGTTTCAAGCTCATGTGTTTATTTCAATGGAATTATTTGATCACTATTTTTCCTAAAATATTATTCTCATATAATAGATTAAATAAAATTTATTTCAATTATTTAACTATCTATATAGATTATTATTATTTATTTAGGATAAATTCCATTGTAATCATACCCTTAATAAAAAATTTAGTGAATCCATTTCTTTTGTTTCTTTCCATAGGATGCCAATATTTGTATATTGATTAATATAATGGGTTATACTAGAGGAAATAATGATGCAGTGGAAGAAAATACTAATGTGTATTTTGTTTTTTCAACTATTGTGTGATACTCAAGTGTTCACCATGATTACCATGACTACAAAACTATATATCCCTCTATGGTTCCATTAAATTTTTCTTATTCCAATTTATTAAAATAACAACCCACTCTAGCCTACTAGGGTTAGGATAGTTACAGATGGTATCCAAAGAAGTTTAATAGAAACCATGGGAAGCCGATTTAAGAAAATAAATATTACAATTCATAACTCTATGATCAATATTGAGGATACTTTTATAATAACATACTAATATTATGGTGACTTAGATATTATATTTTTTTCCTTAAAATACATTCATGTCCATGTATTACAAGTTGATTTGGTTATGGAACAAAAGTAACTTGGGATAATAACTCTGAAAATGGAACGTCGTTCTTCACTCTATTGTTACATAGTAGACAACAATGAGTCTTACTTTTCACATTTATTTAAATTCATAGTGTATATGATTAGGATAATTCAAATTTATTTTACAAATAAAAATGAAAGATTTGAAAATATTTTTATGATTCAAAAAATTTCCAATGAAACTATCATTATGATTATGAGATTATCCATTCATAAAATTTTTAGTATATGATAAGTGTTTTACTAGTTTTTAGAATATACCTTATGTTTCATAATGTTATGATCTCATCTAATTTATTATATTTTTTTCAAATGCTTTCAAGAAGAAGTATTGACAACTGTATCAATGCACATACTCCAAAATGGGATTTCCATTATGGGAATGATAATGAAGCTAGAGCTTGAACAACAGCTATAGCTAATCAAATTATAATCTTTTTGGGGAATTTTAATGTGGTTATGTGTAATAAATTTTATTTTTTTCTGTATTCTACTAATCCACTAAGAGGTGTAGCAATTTTAGACCACATTATTCAAATTAAAAATCTGATACTTAATGTAAAAATCCATTTATATCTAAGAAATTGATAAGTTCCTTATATAAGTTATTTCCTAATTAGGGTGTTGATAAAAGGGAGACATTTTACGTTGTATTTTATCATCTCTCAGGGGATTCATATCAATGGTATCCTTTGATTAAAAAAACTAGCGATGAGGATGGAATAAAGGACAATGAGTGGATGTGTTTTATAGAATATTTCTTGTGTAAATATTTTCATAATGGGAAAAGAGTTGATATGGAAAGAAAAATAATTTTCCTAAGAAAAAAGGATGTGGAAAATGTTTCTATATATGAATCAGACATAAAAATGTTATTAAAGAATGCTATGGATAATGTATGTAATCCAAATAACAATATTTTGTATTTATTTTATATGATAAATATAGTTCATTTAATAGAACTTGTCTCCCAAACTTTCTCATCATTAGAGGAAATTATATCATGTTTTGTCATGTTAGTGAATGTATTGTCAATATATTATGGATTGAAAGGGAAGAAAGAGGATAGAATAATGATAGATAAACAAATAGGTAAAGAAAATAAGGGGAAGAATGATATTACTACATGTGATAATTATTGGAAGAAACACATTGGCACATTCTTGAAGGGAATTGGAGTTTTCTTCAAGTGTGGAGAGAAAGTACATTTGGTGAATGATTTAAAGTGAGGGAAATATTATTCCAATCTTTAGTATTTCAATTTTAATGTGATTAGAAACTATGAATATAAATTCTCCAAGAATCAAGGGAATATACCTCATAAGAATCCAAAAGATCAATTAAAAGAATGTGTCATTGATACAACCATAGTGTAATGATTAAATTTTATTTTTATTTTTATTATAGATTTATATCAGAGAAGAAATTTATCAATAATATTAATGTTATAATAATGATGATACTTATAAGGATTTTACTATATTAGTATTGTCTATGGTTTTGATAGAATATGATGTATGGTACTTATAACCAAGACAAGTGATTCATTGGAAAGTATATCTTATAATAGAACAGATGATTGATTGATGATAACCCTTAATATTTTCCTGATGTTGGGATAATATTGATAATGTTATGTTTATTTGATAGTGTTTTTGACCTATAAATTGTTTACTGATTGGATGTTTTATGTTATATTTTTAGGATATTAATAAATTTGTGGATTTAAAAAATATATTCAACATCCTGAGATTTTATTTTTGTAATCATGCATATTTTATTTTTGTTATGGTGATCCAGGTAATTAAATATATTTTTTACATTAATAGAGACATTATTTTTTTTTGGAAAATTAATGTTATTTTTATTTTGTAAAGATAGTTCCCATCCTTCTATATATTTTTTAAATTAAATTTGGTCAGACATATTTGGGAAGAGTAACTATTTATGAAATTTATTAAGTTGAACATTGGGTGTTATTTTTTGAGTTTTCAATATTAATATATTATATTACTTATTTTACACAATTTGGGTATGTTAAATATTTATAGAAATATGGAAGGAATTTTCACCATTTTATAGATCTTAAAATCTATTAAAAGTTAATTTTAGTGCAAAAAGAATAAAAATTTCATCTTTCATACTCATATATTAAAATGAGAAATGATCTTTAAAATGATAAAAAAACAACCAAAAGATTAAATTGTTCCTGTGAAAAAGAAATATAACAAGTAAATATATTTCCTTATGTTCTTAGTCAATATAATAAAAGAATCCCTCAACATTAGGATAAGTATTTTCAAATGAAAAAGTTATCATATTACATTTATTTCCATCATAGATTTATGGATTTTTATTTTTTAATGTACCCTTTACCATCAACTTTCTTTTAATAAATTACCTCTATAACTCTACATAATTGTTTATTATTTTCTTACAAGTGCATATATTCATGTTCAACTAATGATCCCCCGTTTGGAAACATAGTATGTGTTATTACAGCTTTACTTCGTACTCAACTTTATCTCTTATTAAGCTGATGTTTCATTAACCATTTTTTGATGTGGGTCTCCAAAAATGGTATTTTCAAGTGTGAAACCCTTAATTTCCATGTTAAAGATTAAATTATATGGAGGAAATATATTTAATGGGTAGAATGTAACACCCCGATACTCAAAAAGGGGAAAACCATGTTCGATAGAATATATGATAATAAAGACCAAGATTATAAGAAAATTTAACTCACTAATAATTTATTATATATATCATTTTATGTAAATTTAGTCACATCAATATTCAATGATGCACACTATAATTTGTTTAAATGAAACACGATACTCTATTGAGATATTATTATATGAATATTACCATTATAACTGTTGATGCTCCTTTCTATCAAAGAGTCTAATGAATGAAAAAGGGGATTACCTTAAGCACAAATAGATTCATCCTTTGAAGAAAAATCAAAAATTGACAAAGGCATGAATAAGGATTTAATTAAGCATGGGTCGCGCAAGTTTCACCATGGTTGCGCAAGTATACTTGCGTGCCACATATTGGTCATGAAGGTGACTTGCGCGCCCAATTTTTATTTTTTTCCCAAGGTCCTCAATGGCCTATAAATACACCTTGTGGGCCCCCCATTTCGAGAATGAAAAATCCAAAAGTCATATTTAAGCTCCCTGTGCCCTAGTATTTTCTTGAAGTATTCCGAACACTTCTAAGGTAATTTATTACCTAGAATGGAAGATCTAAAGAGGGGGAACAAGGACTAAGTGTTAAAATACATTAACACTTGCATGCCTAAGTGTCTAAACCTTAAGGGAAATGGACACACTTGCGCACTACCTTATCCCTTCAATAGAACTTGTGCGCCATACTTTTGGAAGCCTTTAGGGATAATACTAAGGGCTTGAGCCAAGTATCTCCCATGTATTACCCTATTGGTTAACCGTCACCCAAGTACACCCATGTTGCGCAAGTATACTTGTGTGACCATGACTTGCGTGCCCAAACAGGACTTGCATGACTACCCCTTTTTTGGGTTCCCTTTATGCATATTCAACTCCTTTTCTTCAAATCCACATATCCTCTTCAAGATCTATCCTCCAAAACCCTCTTCAAAGCCACTTATGGCATGGTTCCTTTGTTGGATTCATTATATGAAAATAATTCTGCAGAATATCTCTCAAAACCTTGTGATTTATATAACTTTATATCACTATGGTTAGAGGTTCCCTTCATTCAACCTCATCCCTTAAGATGAGAAAATCTTTGATATGGGAATCTTTTTTAATAATAAGACCCAATCATAAATCAAGTTCCCCTTAATGGGAAAACTTTTTAGGAGTAATCCCCAAATTAAAAAGATAAATCTCTAAAAATCACAACTACATTTATGGACCCTGTTAATGGGATCCTCCCTAGGAGTAAGCCCCATGTCCGCTTCAATTTTGGACCTCCTTTTCAGGAGTAAGTTCCAAATTATAATCCCCAATTAACTCTGGGCCTCCTTCTCAGGAGTAAGTCCCAAGTTATAATTTCCTTAACCTGGGCCTCCTTTTAAGGAGTAATCCCCAGTCACAAGTTCCCTCAACCTGGGCCTCCTTTTTCAAGAGTAAGCCCCATGCTTAATTTATTTTTGACTTGGTCTTCCTTCTCAGGAATAAAGCCCAATCATAATTCCCCCTAATTTGGGAATCCTCCTCAGGAATAAGCCCCAACATAGATAATCCAAATCTTCATAAAGCACAAATATCATTATGAACCTTGTTCCTGGGCTTCTTCCCAGTAGTAAATCCATGTCTTCATCTACGTGGGTAGTCACACATACATAAGCCCCATATCATTCCTTGTGACCAAATCATTCATGGAACAAAATTTCAGGTTTACTAATACCTATTGTTTCTCACACCGAGCATGAATCGCGTGAGATTAGAGTGTAATAGTAATTATGAAACCTCTCTTTGGGCCATTAATCATACGTAATCCCCCATATTTCTTAATTGAACTACGTGGATATTGATCTCTTCCTTAAAAGTAGAGTGCGTAGGAAACCTTTATAAGGTTCAAGCCCATCACCCATTAATTCTCATACATCCCATATGACATTAAACTATATCATAATCCCAGAACTCTGTGGGTTATGATTACTTTTCTAATAAGGATATGTAGTTAGCCCATCTGTGGCTATGGTCCCAAATCTATAATAATCATTGTTCTTCTGAATGACAATAAACTTCATGTGCCCCACTGAGTGGCTTTAAAACCAGTATAGTCATCATAATGACCAAGTGATTTCTATATAATGTATTGAAGGATAAAATTGACTAAGAATCTATAATACATACAGATGATTCTCTATCAATGATGAACTCCAAATTCATATCGAAGATTCTCTAAATACCATACATATCAATCATTGATTGTAAAGTCTATAGGAAAATTAGTCTTCATACGGGGTCAATTAATAAGGATTCACAAACATAACTCAAATCTATAAGAGAGTCCCGGAGTAGACAATAATTCGCCCAAAAAAGTTGTGATGAGTCTGACCTACAATCCTCTCGACCAATGAAAATTCTTAAGCCTCATCGGTCCACAACTAATGAGCACCTACATTTGGAAAGAAGGTCCAAATGGATATAGAATCATTGGATGTTTAGATTTCTACAAATAAACCCATTAGAAACCAATTAGAATGTTTGAACCTTAAACAAATGAGGTCATCCCCATTTCCAGGAAGAAACAAAAATGGTTAACCCAACGTGAATACTTAACCATGATAAATGGTGTATTACTTATTTTTTAGGCCCCTATTTAACTCAATGTGAGGTCCAACAAAGAAATCAATAACATATGTGATCATCCAAAAGAATTAGTGTCCATACTTATCTTGATTATGTATGTTATATCAAACATGCACTATTTTCAATGATCTCTCTGCGTTACATAAATGGATTCTCTAACGTCCACACCTGTGAATGCCTCTACTGCTACTCTTGCTGGATCCTTATCTGCTCTGAGGATGACATAACCTACTTAGAATCTTAAACGATGGGTCTCAAATTCACTGGTTAATGAATATTGTCAACATGGTACCATTCAGCCTCTGGTGGCCGCTCGACAAGCCCTCCAAGTCAATAATTTACCCTGGTTGTCTGGACAGCGATGACCAGCGATCAAGAAGTAGGTGGTGCCAACCACCGTGTCCAACTATATCGGGTCATTATCCCCAGAATGCAATCAAAAATCCCTCCAATTTTATGGGGAGGTGAATGAAGAGGTCACTGAATGTAGAGGCCCAAATCTTGACGTACATGGACATGCATTACTTTTGCGGAATACGTATTATATAACAAAATCACACACACAAGGACCGTAGTAGTTTAGTGTCTTTGGAAACTCGGAACGTAATCTTCTAATCCTGGTGAAAGATTTTCAACATCTCCCATAAAGATCTTCCCTTTTTTTCTTACCTATAACCTATCTTTATATCCTGGGGAAACGAAAAAATAAAAGGGTGAGCTCAAATGATCAGTCAGGGTAAACAAAAGAAATATCAATCACATCATATTCATAAGAACATATCATTTTGGAAATATTACCTTGCAAAAGAGATCATAATTTCATAACATGGGATAAATCATGGTAGTGAAATGTAATCCCAATAATCATAACATAAAACATGAAACTTTGTGGCATACACACATAATCATAGATAATCATTTCTTATTAGTCAAGACTCATATCCAAGACTATCTTTGTGGACAAAGTCCATTTCTGAACCGAGTTCACTCCTCGTTTCAGTCCTGTTTCACTGAACCAGTTTAACCTGCCATTCCAGCCATGTCTATGTCATGAGAGATAAAATCTTTACCCAATTCATTGGAGTGGGATATAGGTCCCACCCATCTCATAATGATACCACTCTTATGTTTTCCACAAAATCCTAAACCATACATCATAGCATAACCCATGTAATAAAAACTGGAATCTTAAACATCATGACATCATAAAACAATTAATATAAGATAAAGGAATTCATAAAAATATTTCCATCACAACATAATCAAATCAATGTAATAATGGGGATAGAAACAGAACCCTATATTATCTTAGATGGAAAATAATTTTGATAAAACACTTGAACTCCATTCTTGAGGAAAATATCCTTTCTACTTCAAAATCACTTTTCCTTTCTTAACATGTCATACAATTCTAAAATAAAAGAAGTTAATTAAAAATAAACTTGAAAACTTGTAAAGGACGCTTCTTGGAAATAATGTTTTAAAAATCCATTCATGTCGTATAAGTTAAAAAAACATTCTTCTCGTACTTTTGTCAGAAAATTAAAAAAGTACCTCGTACGAAAAACGACAAAAGATTCCTTTCATATCTTTTACTAAAACCTCATAAAAGGGTAAAATTGGATTTAAAAAATTGTAGGTGGATGGAAATAATATTAAATATTTAGGAAACATAGATGTGGATGATAAAATATACCCCATTAAATTCCAAAGTATAAACAATATCGGATAAAAATGAGATTGTGATATTTCCCTTACCTTAGGTCTGATTTGCTTCGTAAGTGTCTGAACCTCTTGTATAATGATTTTAATAATGTCATTGAATTATTCCAGAATCATACTCATTTTTATTATATCATATATGGTTCACTAATGACTTTATATTACCCATTCTTTTGTAAATTCCATGTTAAAGAGCGTTTTGGGTAAAATTGTTTCATTTGTCATCTGTGTTTTGACTTGTAATTATTCATATGATTACTTAGATCATGATTAATTAATTCCAGAATATAAAACATGATTTATATATAATATATATTCATAATATACATATATATAATAAATCAGTAAATGGAAATAAATACACCGTTCATGGAGACGGTAGGTCGTACGTACGCATGAACGTTGTTTTCGTTTCCTTATTGAGTTGAATGGAATTAAGTAGATGACATACATATATATACACATAAATCCAGTATCATTATTTTGTCATATATTTAATGATTACTTATTATATATACTTTATAATCATTCATGAATGGTTAACGTGGAGAATGACTCTCATCGCGTCATGGAGACGGTAGTCCGTACGTACGCACAAGCGATGATATCGTTCCCATGATCGTGGGAATGTATTGGAGTGTATGTATACTATTTCATAATCAATATCACTTTTAAATAATCATATATAGTTATTATTTACACCATTATACCCATCCAAGTAAGGTGGTGGTGGAAAATAGATTACACCACGACGTGGAGACAGTATTCCGTACGTACACACGCGCGGTGATGTCATTTCCCGTAGGATGGATAGATAGTGAAATAGGGTGGTATCATACTTATAATAAAATATCAGTATATGAGTGATAATGATGTTATTACTTCATAATGAAACAACCTAAAAAGAAGAAGTGGAAGAATAAATAAAGTTGAAAGAATGGGTAACGGACATTACCTCTTCTTTGAAGCGCCTCTTTCATTCCTCTTCTTAGGGCTATATAATTGGTCATTGAAGAAGAACAGGACCTCTATGATGTTTCTAGGGAAGTGGATAAGATAAGTTTTCAGGGGTTGGCTGAGATTGATGGATCAATGTGGTGTTAGGAAGAGGGGGAGGAGGTGCCCTTTTATAAGGGAGGAGAGGTGCACCTTTGGAATAACCAAAAATATTATTTTATAATAAAGCCAAATTAGGTTTTATATAGCTCCAAATTGATTTATTTCAAATAAAAGGTGGGGATGGGTCGAAATAATCTCATCTAATAGAATTTAGACAAGTTTCGGTCATTATACTAACCTTATCTTTTAGTTTTAACTCTTAGTTAATTAGATTGACATTTACTATGTCACTTTGTATTTTTATATTATATAGTTAATAAACATACCATATACATCCAAGTGACCCCCAAGTGGTCCATTAATGATACACCTATCATGATATAAGTATCTTGGCCGAACCTTAGATTTATAGGAATAAAATTACAATCAATAATATAATATTTTTTTTAAAAACTATTTTATGTCAATTTTGACACTATTCAATAGTTGATTTTTGTGAAACTCATAACAGAATTATTGCTTCGAAAAAAGTAAATAAACTCATTACTAACATGTCCTATTAACCTAGAAAATTAGTTTAATTCATTAAAAGTCTCAAATTATATTTATTTTGGTATTTATAATATCAATTATGTTAATTTTTACCTATTATGGTAATTACTGCATCATTATTGTGTCATAAATAAATTAAATTATATATTGTCTAAAAATTATAAATAAAATATCATTATGTAGTAAATCGTTTTATCTTTCTAATTAATATTTACAATATAAAATCCAACATATATAACCCTATGTAAAAATTGTTTTTCTTAAAGATATATGCTTGTGTCATTTTTGTATTCATTTTAACTTAATTAAAATAAAGTGTCCCTATTACTTACAAGTGGCACCATGGGGTCCCAAAATTGACCCAAATATGACCATGGTCGAACATGTATCAACCAATAATGTTATCACACGTTTTAGGGTAATTTTGTTATTATTATAATATTATTTGTTAACCCTTATTTACCGGATTTACCCTTTAACCATAAAATATTTACCGAAGAAATTATTCAAAATGTCTAAAAATAAAAGTTACCTATTTACACAATTTGAACATCCTGATTACAAATATGGAATCCATTTTTCCAAATTCAAAACACAGAAGTGGAAAAAATTAATTTAAAATCAATTCCCGCTGTCAAAACAAAAAGCGTGTTTTTAAGATATAATAACTATCAAAAGATTGATACTTGTTTATGTTCGGTTTAATTGGGAAATTATGTCCAATGACCAACATTTTATTAAATGGTAAAACTATATTCTAAATATACTTTAAAACCACTCAAATTCATAATTTATCACTATTAATTATTTTGATTAAAAAAGTTGTTTTTAATTAAAATTTAGTAATTTTCACGATTAATCAAAATATGAATGTTATCCGAAAAGTACCAAAATTTCACCTTAGGCTAAATTCGATACTCCGAATCCAAAAATGAAGTCCATTTTGAGAGATAAAATTTCTAAAATTTTAAAATTTTGTTATTACTATTCATAACAGTTAGTTTTAATAATATTTTAATAGCATATCGTTGTTTAGTGAAACTCGGTATTGCGTACTACACATGCTATCGAGGAAGGTCGCGATTGCGTGTAATTCAAGGCAAGTCAAGGATGCATGTTGTGCAAGCTCCTTTTGGTGTAACATAAAACCCAAGACATTAATGACATTAAAAAGAATATTTTTTATAAAATCTCGGGGTATTACATTTTACCCCCCTTAAAATGAATTTCACCCTCGAAATTCGTCGGGGATATAAATGGTTTAATATTCAAAAGTTTCTTTAATATATACCCACATCGTAAAAAGGAATACCAAAACCAATCTTTAAAAACAAAATTATGAAACGTAATGGTTACCCAAATATACTAATCACTGGGTTTCCACATATGTGAAAATATGGATATGGAAGAGTAATTTAACCATCATGTTCTGATGGAGAGTGGTAGAGAACATGGCTATGGAAAATCCAGCAATCACAAAGCCATAAATTTTTGACGATCTAAGGTAACATCTGGTTCATCAGATATAAGAGAACTAGGACAACATTTTTGGTTTTTAAGATCATTTCCCTAAATTTGATGAAATTGGAATTAGAAGAAATACTTTCGTGATTTTGGTATAGTCTCACCGTTTGTTTTTCTTTGGAAAATTTCCACTTCATCTCTTAAAGAAATGAAGTTGAATTTGTCATTCGTGATGTGTTAGAAGATCATGTGATAGAATGATGGGTCATTCCATTTATCTCAAACAAAAAGTTAGAAAAGTTATCAAAAAAATACATAAGTCCATCTATAGTGAGATTAATCATATATGGTTCCTAAAATGGACTTATACTTCATATATCATACTACTTAATATAATAAAACTAGTTTCTACTAAACAGGGACTTCCTGTAGGCCAGTGGTAGGCGATAAAGGCCAGTCGCACTTCAGTTGTGGGTTCGATTCCCACAGCCTTGTCTGACGCGATTGGCTGTCGCCCATCCTGCAGGCTGTCCTTTTTCTAAAACTACATTACTGTTATATCCCATAAATAATATCGAAAAAACTTCTATTCTTAAACAATACTAACTTATGTCCAACATAATCCATTCCAATCTTTAGGATTATCCAAAATAATGATGTCTAATCATATATTATAGTGAAAATGATTACCAAAGACTTCATACAACAAGCATGTTAATACCATTGTTGATCCCCATATATCATGAGATATGTCTTGTTGGTCATATTCCAAACATTCAAAGGCCATAATCATGTATTATCTTGAAAAATTTTTAATACCCATTGAACCTTATTGAAAACATGAATGCTGTTAAAAGTTAACTCTTGCCACATACCAAAATCCTCAAAATTCTATATACTCAAACCACGATTTCACTTAGTCCTTATATCAATCATGAGCTCATGAATACTGTCAAACATTTCATTTTTTCCTTATCCCTTCATTATGTGCATATCATCTTTTTTCCAAAAATATCTCAATCACTTTCCATGGTTACCGGTACCATAA
Source organism: Viscum album (assembly GCA_963277665.1). Lineage (NCBI taxonomy): Eukaryota > Viridiplantae > Streptophyta > Magnoliopsida > Santalales > Viscaceae > Viscum > Viscum album. Next base: position 812,074,421 of record OY728135.1, read on the forward strand.
AATTATTGAAAACCACAATAGACCAATACATAAATATTTCAATATTCCACGATACTATATACAACATTATTTTGGAATCCCATTACATAAAAACTTAATCATTACACCACATAATTGTCATATTCAACATTTCCAATGGTGATCGCATGTGACTTCCCTTTTTTCCTTTGCCTTAAGTGGTTGCTCATGTCTATCATCACTAACCTTTGGATTAGGGCATTTATTAGCATAATTCCCCATTTCCTTGCACTTGAAGCATTGAAGTGTAGTATGTTAATTCAGTGTATCCCTTACTTTGTTTGCATCATTAGACATCTTCTTCCCATCATTGCGGCATTAATGTGCCCGATGACCTTCTGTTCCACATTTGAAACATTTACTTGTCCCTTTAAGAAAATCTCCACCATGCATCTTTCCACACTTTGAGCATAAGGAAACATTCATATTCTTGTCACCATTATTATGAGATTTCTCCTTGAACTCCATCTTTTGTTTCATGTCAAAACTATGAGATGGATAAGTAACACCAACTTCCATTTCTACCTTGATAGCACAACGCACAATTTCTTCATAGATACTGAAGTCTCTTATAGCTAATGACCTTAGAAGATTTGGTTTTAATCCACTGAAGAATCGATCAACTTTACTTTCAGGTTGGATGATAAATCTAGATGCATACCTTGCAAGCCTTGTAAAATTCACTTCGTATATACCAACAGATTCATCATCCTTTTTCTTTAGTTCAAGAAACTCCTTCTCCATCTTTGTTCGAAGAATTTGAGGGGAGTACTTATTGAAAAATAAGTTCTTGAACTCATCCCATTCTATGGACACAATTTCATCTCTTGGCCTTGTATTCTTGATAAGATTCCACCATTGATCAGCATCAGCTTCCAAATGATACACTACTAAGATGAATTTATCATGTTCAAAACATTGAAGAACTGAAAATATCTTTTCAGTAGTACTGATCTATTGTTCAGCAACATGTGGATCAGAAGACCCACTGAAAGAAGGTGGACGTTACCTCATGAAGGACTCAATAGAATATTGTTCCCTTATCTGCTCATTTGGAAGTCCATAATGATTCATATCTTGTGTAAGTATAGAAATAATATTTTTCACTCCATCTCCCATAACATTTGTTTGTTCAGGAGGAAAATCATTTCATTGTCCATTACATTGATCAAAACGGTTCCTTCGGGTTCCAGCCATCGTCTAAAACCCAAAAAGAATAGTGTGAGAGGCAAAAATCATGCTAGGGAAAACAATACAATAAAGGAGGAGTACCTTCAATATCTAACATCTTGGGTTACCGTAATTCTAATACTATAACCTATACTTATACTTAACCTTAGGGACATCCCTATACATACCTTAGAAATATCTCTAGTGATCTCACTAAAGTTCTCGCATCCTAGTTTCCAAAGGTTGACTAAACCTTTGCTCTGATACCAACTGTAGAGGCCCTAAGCTTGATGTACATGTACATTACATTACTTTTGCGGAATACTTAGTACATAACAAAAACACACACACAAGGACTGTAATAGTTTAGTGTCTTTGGAAACTTGGAACGTAATCTTCTAATCATGGTAAAAGATCTTCAACATCTCCCATAAAGATCTTCCTTTTTTTCATACCTAAAACCTTTCTTTATATCCTGGGGAAAAGAAATCATAAAAGGGTGAGCTCAAATTCTCAGTAAGGGTAAACAAAAGAAATATCAATCATATCATATTCATAATAACATAACATTTTGGAAATATTACCGTGGAAAAGAGATCATAATTTCATAACATGGGATAAATCATGGTAGTGAAATGTAATCCCAATAATCATAACATAAAACATGAAACTTTGTGGCATACACACAAAATCATATAGAATCATTTCTTATTAGTCAAGAATCATATCCAAGACTATCTTAGTGGAAAAAGTCCATTTCTGAACTGAGTTCAATCCTCGTTTCAGTCCTGTTTCACTGAACTGGTTAACCTGCCGTTCCAGCCATGTCTATATCATGAGATATAAAATCATTACCCAATGCATTGGTTGGATATATAGGTCCCACCCATCTCATAATGATACCATTCTTATGTGTGCCACAAAATCATAAACCATACATCACAGCATAACCCATTTAATAAAAATAGGAATCTTAAACATCATGACATCATAAAACAATTCATATAAGATAAAATAATTCATAAAAATATTTCCATCACAACATAATCAAATAAATTTAATAATAGGGATAGAAACAGAACCCTATATTATCTTAGATGGAAAATAATTTTGATAAAACACCTGAACTCCATTCTTGAGGAAAATATCCTTTCTACTTCAAAAACACATTTCCTTTCTTAACATGTCATACAATTATAAACTAAAAGAAGTTGATTAAAAATAAAGTTTAAAAATCATAAAGGAATCTTCTTGGAAATAATGTTTTAAAAATCCATTCATGCCGTATAAGTTAAAAAAACATTCTTCTCGTACTTTTTTCGGAAAAGTAAAAAAGTACCTCGCACGAAAAACGACAAAATATTCCTTTCATATCTTTTACTAAAAACTCACCGAAGGGTAAAATTGGATTTAAAAAATTGTAGGTGGATGGAAATAATATTAAATATCGAGGAAACATAGATTTGGATGATAAAATATACCCCAGTAAATTCCAAAGTATAAACAATCTCGGATAAAAATGAGATTGTGATATTTCCCTTACCTTAGGTCTGATTTGCTTCATAAGTGTCCGAACCTCCTGTATAATGATTTAAATAATGTAATTGACTTATTACAGAATCATAATCATTGTTATGATATCATATATGGTTCACTTATGACTTTATATTACCCGTTCTTTTGTAAATTCCATGTTAAAGAGTGTTTTGGGTAAAATTGTTTAATTTGTCGTTCGTGTTTTGACTTGTAATTATTCATATGATTACTTAGATCATGATTTCTTAATTCCAGAATATAAAACATGATTTATATATAATATATATTTATAATATATATATAATAAATCAGTAAATGGAATGAAATACACCTTTAATGGAGACGGTAGGCCGTACGTATGCATGAACGCTGTTTTCGTTTCCTTATTGAGTTGAATGGAATTAAGTAGATGTCATACATATATATAATCATAAATACAGTATAATTATTATGTCATATATTTCATGATTACTTATTATTTATACTTTATAATCATTCATGAATGGTTAACGTGGAGAATGAATCTCATCGCGTCGTGGAGACGGTAGTCCGTACGTACGCACGAGCGATGATATCATTCTCATGATCGTGGGACTGTATTAGAGTGTATGTATACTATTTCAGAATCAATATAACTTTAAAATAATCATATATAGTTATTATTTACACCATTATTCCCATCCAAGTAAGGTGGTGGTGGAAAATAGATTACAGCACGGTGTAGAGACAGTATTCCGTATGTACGCACGCGCGGTGATTTCGTTTTCCGTAGGATGGATAGATGGTGAAATAGGGTTGTTTCATACATATAATTAAATATCAGTATATGAGTGATACTTATGTTATTAATTCATAATGAAACAACCAAAGAAGAATAAGTGGAAGAAGAAATAATGTTGAAAGAATCAGTAACGGAGATTACCTCTTCTTTGAAGCACCTCCTTGATTCCTCTTCATAGGGCACTAAAATTGGTCCTTGAAGAAGACGAGGACCTCTAGTATGTTTATAGGTAAGTGGAGAAGTGAATTATTTAGGGTTTGGCCGAGATTGAAGGCTCAATGTGGTGTGATGAAGAGGGGGAGGAGGTGCCCTTTTATAAGGGAGTAGAGGGGCACCTTTGGAATAACCAAAAATATTATTTTATTATAAAGACAAATTCGGTTTTAAATATCTTAAAATTGATTTATTTACAAGACAGGGTGGGGATGGGTCAAAATCCTCTCATACAATAGAATTTAGACAAGTTTAGGTCATTATACTAACCTTATATTTTAGTTTTAACTCTTAGTTAATTAGATTGACATTTACCATGTCACTTTGTATTTTTATATTATATAGTTAATAAACTTACCATATACATCCAAGAGACCCCCAAGTGGTCCATTAATGATAAACCTATCTTGATATAAGTATCTTTTCCGAACCATATATTTTTATGAATAAAATAACAATCAATAATATAATATTTCTTTTAGAAACTATTTTATGTCAATTTTGACACTATTAAATAGTTGATTTTTGTGAAACTCATAACAGACTTATAAGTTCGAAAATATTTAATTAAATCATTACTTACATGTCATATTAACCTATAAAATTAGTGTAATTCATTAAAAGTCTCAAATTATATTTATTTTGGTATTTATAATATCAATTATGTTAATTTTTCACTATTATGGTAATTACTGCATCATCATTGTGTCATAAATAAATTATATTATATTATGTCTAAAAATTATAAATAAAATATTATTATGTAGGAAATAATTTTATCTTTCTAATTTATATTTACAATCTAAAAGCCAACATATATAACCCTATGTAAAAATTGTTTTTCTAAAATATATATGCTTGTGTCATTTTTGTATTCATTTTAACTTAATTAAAATAAAGTGTCCCTATCACTTACAAGTGGCACCGTGGGGTCCCAAAATTGACCCAAAGATGCCCATGGTCGAACATGTATCAACCAATAAGGTTATCACACGTTTTAGGGTAATTTTATTATTATTATAATATTATTTTTTAACCCTTATTTACAGGATTTACCCTTTAACCATAAAATATTTACCGAAGTAATTATTCAAAATGTCTAAAAATAAAATTTACCTATTTACACAATTTGAACATATTGATTCCAAATATGGAATCAATTTTTTCAAATTCAAAACACAGAAGTGGCAGAAATTAATTTAAAATTAATTCCCGCTGTCAAAACAGAAAGCGTGTTTTTAAGATATAATAACTATCAAAAGATTGATACTTGTGTATGTTCGGTTTAATTGGGAAATTATGTACAATGACCAACATTGTATTAAATAGTAAAAATATATTCTAAATATACTTTAAAACCACTAAAATTCATAATTTATCACTATTAATTATTTTGATTAGAAAAGTTTTTTTAATTAAAATTTAGTAATTTTCACTATTCATCAAAATATGATAGTTATCTGAAAAGTACCAGAATTTCACCTTAGGCTAAATTCAATACTCAGAATCCAAAAATGAAGTCCATTTGGAGAGATAAAATTTCTAAAATTTTAATAAGTGGTTATTAATATTCATAACAGCTAGTTTTAATAATATTTTAATATCATATCGTTGTTTAGTGAAACTCGGTATTGCGTACTACACACGCTATCGAGAAAGGTCGCGATTGCGTGTAATGCAAGGAAAGTAAAGGATGCGTGTTGTGCAATCTCCTTGTGGTGTAGCATACAACACAATAAATTAATGAAATTAAAAAGAATATTTTTCATAAAATCTCATGGTGTTACACTGAAGGCCTCGATTCAAGGAGACAGAAGTCCTTCCTGAGGGCTCCCATCAATAATCACCGCCAGAATCTTGCGGCAGTGCGCCCTCAACATCATGAGGGTATCACATTTAGGGGTTCGACTCAAGTTCCTTAGACCCGAGCAGGCATGACGAACCACTAGAGGCCAAATATGTTCAATAGGGAGAAGGATAGTATTTATGCCCCCTTCGGAGAAGTCCATCAAGATAACTTGATAGAAAACAGGGAGTGGGCATATAAACCTATTCGTCTTGATGTTACTACCCAGCAGACTCGTCTGGAAGTAACACGCCATTTCTGCTAGGCAATTTCGATGGAGTATTATAGGCAGGCATATACACCTATTTATAACTCATCAACTAGTTATGAGGCTCGACTAAATATAACGAAAGATTATCGACAATCTAATATGGTGGTAATTGATAAGAAGTAGCATACACCTATTTAAAATCACCAATTCTGTCAACAGTCTCGTATGCAAGTATTGAAGGAAATCCATCAACCATACATGACAGGGAACATCCAGCAGGCACATACACCTGCCAATGTTCAACAGTCTCGTTTGGTAGCACCCGGAGATGTCAGTTGGAAAGCTCTAACGAAAAATTTGGAGCAGACTCAACTCTTTTCCCTTATGCATAAGTACTTTCAAAATTTATTGACATGAAAAGGAGGATATGAGTAGGCACATACACCTACTACATACACGTAATGGATGTATACTCTCATTATTGAAGCTGAAGTCACCAAGCACATTCTGATGATGGTGAAAGAGAAGAAGAAAACCCCTGCCCATATTCTCAATGCCTATCAGAATATATTTACAACTCTAGCAGAATCACAGGGAAAGAAACATAAATCTTTTTTTATCAGTGGAGTGACTCATCAAAAAGTCACTCCATAGTAGATACACACATCCATTCTAGTCCAGGAGGGTCATGGGGCATACTCCCCCATGTCAGGCAGACAATCAAGTCAAGCACATACCCCCAATTTGAATGGATATAATCAGCCTAACCTGACTATTTCTCCTAAGCAGGTACATAAAACTACCCATAATAACCTCTTTTTTCAACAAGTTGTTCCCAAAGTGATTAAGAAGGTGTCTAAGAAAAATACTTGTTCTGCACAGTCAAGAAATCAAGAGCCAATCTGTAATAAGTCCTTGCTCGATGCTGGAGTTCTTGATGTGCTCAGACAATTGTCTGTTGTAACTCAAGATTCTACTCTCTCATTTCCCAATAGTGGGAATAATAATTTCGAAGGTCTTCATTAGACACTTCCTCATGATGGCTTGCTTCATGACATTTCAGTCGATCTTGAAGTATCATCTTCAGATGAGAGTCACAATAACCCTCTGTGTGGCCAGAAGACTAAGGAGTAAGAGGTTTCATCATCTGCGGTAACCCACCATAGTGGTCCTACCCATGATGATAATGAATTTAGCTTCAAAAGTCATCTCCATAGTAGTAATTTTCATTTCCTATAAAATTCTTCAATGTAAATTTTAGTAATGAGAAATCCCTCTTATCATGAGGCACTTGAAAATGTGAAGGTAGTCATGTCTGATGCTTTACCGATAACAGGTGAAATACTTTCTCAACCAAAAGATAGCTCGTGGAGTAGGTCATTCTCTGAACAACCCCTGAGTCATGCATCTTCTAATTCGATAAATTAATTCTCTACCAATCTTGTGGAATATGATGAAGCAAAAAAGAACCACCAGCTCTATTCTAATCAGGTAGAAGAATCCTCATCAAATGATAATGAGGAAGTGTTGAATATGAGAAAACAAATAGTGAAAGGTGAAGTACCAGTCATGTTTTGGCCCTTGGCAGACTTGGAGTATGATATTCCAGAAATGTTGACAAAAGATTGTATTCATGATATTCATCTCAACATGTATAAAACTATTTTTCAATTGAAAAATAAAATATTATCTTATGATGAATATGAAAATCATGTCAAGATAATAGAAGGGTTGTAATGCCAAATTGATTTGGAATCTCTCTCAGTTTCCGTATATCCAATGGTTGAAAAGAAGTAGAGATCCCTTCAGCGTTCATGCCTTGGCACACTAAAAAGATTGCACCATCTAATAGCCAATTCCCCATATGGTAATCATATCAGGGGATGGGGTGTTCATGGAACACTACATTTCACTGTGCTCTCTAGTCATCAAAGCCTCCCATAAGTGGTCTCATGCAATGTTATTGCCCACGGCCCGCCACAACCAACAGGTTTTGTGGGTAATCAGATGCTTGCTCAGGAACATGCCTCAACTAGTTCTTCTCAAAGTCATGCATACAAAAAAAATGTGTTGAATTACTCTTGCATCTGGAAAATGAGAATATCTAATAGGCTTCTCGTTTAGAGCGTGCACATCATCAGGTGACAAAAGTGTTAGAAATCATCCAGCGGTCATTTGAGACAGGTGATTTGAGTGGATATAGGTTGATGCATCCAGACAATTTCCGGAATAAAGTCCGTAAAATCATGAGAGGTTTAAAGAAAATCTCAGATTAGTAGCTCAAGAACCACCTCAGATTGACAGACTAGGGACTCTTTTTTCTCAACCCTCGGAATCAACATATAGGATTTGAGGAATTGAGCAGGAATAGCAGGAACAACAGGAACAACCCCAGTCTACTAGACTGAGGACTTTTTCAAATCCTCAATCTCTTTCTCAGTGAAAGTTAGTCTTCTCTCGATTTGGGAAGAATCCATAGGAGGAACGCAGAGCTGATTTATCATGAGACTCCCTCTAAATTATGGTTCATCAAAAATTTCACGAGGGATCAAATAAACAAAAGGAAATGTCTCATAAAGGACATGGAAGAAGCCAATATCGCAAAAATGCCGATAGAAGAGATGCAATGCATTATGAATCGATCAATATCATCAATTCCATTGTCACTGATCCCCCAGAACATGAGGCTCACTCAGAGGGATCAGATGAAGAAGTTCCTTCTAAAGGGGTTGTACACATAGAGGCAAATGAAGAAGGTCTGCGTACCCGAAATCAAAGGCGTACCCAGAATCTTGGTATTCCATCAAATAACCAACTTCCCCCTCTCCAAAAGGAATCCAACAATGGGAAAGGAAAAAATTCAGGTTGCATCTCACCCTACATCTAGAGAAGGCCAATCACTCTCATTAGTGTAAAGGTTCTAACAACAATAGGTAGAAATGAAGGAGTTAAGGAGGTTGAATGCGAAACTACTTCAAGGTAGTCTTCCTCCTAAGAATGCTGGAGTCAGTCAGTGAATGGAATTTGTTGCAACTACTATTATGGATCAAGAATATCCCCCTTTATCAGTACACCCTCATAGGTCCAATCCTATGGGTTATACACAACAAAAACTAGCAATACTACCAGCAGTGGTAGTACCGATCGTCACACCCGTCCAAAATCCATCTCTTGCACTTGCACAAGTCCAAGCCTAACCCTATGTTTTTCAATACTTAATGACAACCATTGAGTCATTAAAAACTCAGTTGGATGCTATGGATGGAAAGCATGCACCAGTTAAACCAGAGAAGAGAGCTTACCCTGAATGGGTTGATGCAATCTCTCCCCCATCGAATTTTTCGAGTACCACATTACCTATTTTTAATGGTTCGGGAGATCCAGAACCACACTTAACCCATTTTGTTTCTCGTTGTGATCTCATTATGGGAACTCCTCAACAAAAAGAAGCAGTTAAGCTCAGGTGTTTTGTACAGTCATTACAAGGACCTGCTTTTGACTTGTATACAAGCTTGCAATCCCAGTCAATTATTGGGTGGGATGATCTTTGTCAAAAATTCCTTCTTCAATTCATCTCAACTTTTCCAAATATGATAGTTTTTAATCTTACAAATTGTAAGAAAAGGGAAAATGAAAGTGTTTTAGTTTTCATTTCTCAATTGAAGGGATTAACATATTTCTTACGTTTAGAACACCCTCAAGAAGAATTGTTTCCAATCTGTGTGGAAAATTTGTGTGATGAGTTACGCACACCGTTGATCCATGTGAAATACATAGGAGGGTTTCCAGACCTCACTTCAATCGTTTAGTAGATTGAAGATTCTCTTTAGTAGAGTAAGGCTAAAACTCGTGTAATTCCACCAGTTCTAGGAAAGATAATGGGGAAAGCCGAGACTGCTACAGTTACGCTTAAACAAGCACTTGTACATGCTTCCACTTCAAAAACTTCATCATATCGAAGGGCTCCACCTCCTGAGCATCAAAAACAATGGATGCCTCGCCAATATAATAATAGAGATCAAAGGCAGAAACAGTTTCAATATTTTAATAATAAGGTATATTCTTTCCGGAATGAAGAAGTTCCTGTCTACTTCATCTTGGATCTGGAAAAAAACCAGGTTCAGTTTCCAAGGCCCAAAAGGAAGAATAACGAAGGAGATTAAGACCTCCCTAACTATTTCATGTTTCATCAGATGTCGGGGTATCCCATTCAAGAGTGTTTTTTACTCAAAGACCTCCTTCATAAGATGGTGTACTCTAGACAGGTAAAACTAAAAGGTTCTTCAGCCCAAGTAGCATGTGTTACTGCTACAGATCTGGAGGAAGAAGGTTAGTGGCATGAAGTCAAGATCAAAAATGCACAAAAATATGATGATTGGATGGTCAGGAAAATTATCAACCGAACTAATGAAATTTTACGAACACAATTGGAGAAACCAATTGTGTCTTCTGCTATGAATTCCACAAAAAAACCCCCCTTCATCAGAAGGATAACCTTCAAAAAAGTGGCATAATTCAGAGTATTAAGAATATTCAGAAGAAGACAAGTTCATGTCAAAGCCTAAATTGTCGTTGACTCTGGAAAATTTTATGTCATCCACATAGAAAGTATGGGCACCACCCCACCAAACAGTATAGCCTAAACTGGCTAATCAGGTAGAACCTTCATCAGATGAAGAGATGATTTTTGGTTCTATTAATATGATTCATTTAACATATCCTTATTCTTGTCGAAGTTTTGATCTTGATGAGTCTGAGTTCACTATATCAAACAGAGGAATTAGAGGAAGGGACAGAGGTATAGGATATGGGGGAAGATGTGGATATCCCAGAATCCATTATTTCAATCTTACCCTAGCCAGAACTGTCTATTAGGCCAAAAGTCATGGAAAATCCCTTCAGCGGGCTTACAAGAACAAGAATGTTCTACCACGCATGGAAGATTAAGTCCTGGCATAGTCTTATTAGAAAATCGGTTAGAGGTTACACCTTCGTCCCCTCAACAAGTAAATAGACTTAGTCTGTCTAATCTTCCAAATCCATGAGTGTTTCCAACACCTACCCCGATACAAGATGCATCTATCTCCAAAGAATAAAGTTCTAGGAACCTACAAAAACCACATGTTCTTGTTGGGAAACAAAGACCTTTGGATCAAAAGTATGATGTCTTGAAACATTTGGCCCATGTACTTGCCAATTTATCAATTCTAGATTCTTTGAATTTATCAAAGGATCTTCAAGAGGCACTTATTGAGGCTTTGTTAAGTCCTCAAGAATTTGAAAATGAAATTGTTGTGGCTGAAGCCTTCCATATAGATAATGATACGGTATAATTCCATACAGTGATATCTTTTACATATGAGGATGAAGATGATGTTGTACATGGACATATCAGACCTTTTTATTTATCTATCAAGGTCAATGATGTAGATATCGGACGAGCTTTCATTGATAATCGATTAGGAGTCAACCTCATCCCTATTCATACCCTTTGTCGATTGGGCCTCACTGAATCTCATTTATCTCCTTCTACATTGATGTTGCAAGGATATGATAAAACTGAACAAGAACCTATGGGTGAGATTACACCTAGACCTTAGTTTGGAGATCTTGTATCCAATTCAGATATCACAGTTGTTTGTCATGACACAACATTCAACATTTTTCTTAGAAGACCTTGGCTACATCAACATGCAGTCGTACCTTCATCATGCGATTAATGTCTCAAACATTGTTTCAATGGTCAAATTGTGACATTTTATAGTGATAAAGCCCCATTAAAAACATGTGAATCTCAATACATTGGGTCATAATTCTATCACATGGAGGGGAAGGAGAAATCCAGGACAAATGAGGTTACCAAAATGAATGCTCCATATGGTTTGGAAAAGATTCTAGTTAACCCATTCATACATTTGAGTACAGATTATGTGTTTTCTATCAGTCAAATTGACAGGATAGACCCAAATCCCAATACTCTTATGGAAACTTCCATAATTTCAATTATGACAACCAAGAAAGATAGTATGGGAGAAATTATTTACTCACCAAGAAATGATGAAAGCCCTAATGGAGATGACTTCATTTCATCCATTGAAATCGATCCATTCTATACATCATCAGCCAGGCCAGAAGAAGTTATAGAAATGGAAGAGATGAATAATGATGTTGATTCTAAATTTATTATCTCCTCTTTATTACCAAAGTAAGACCCTTAATCATTAATAGGGTCAAAAGTGGTAGCCTCTTCTTCATGATGTTCATGTTTTAACTTCTCTCCTGACCATGGAAATTCTGCTTCATCTTTTACTATGCAAGTAGAAATAGAAGAAATAACATATACTGAAGAAGAAGAGGAAGATCTCAGGGATGCTCCTACAGCATTTGAAGTGGGTATCTCTACCACTGTGGATGAACTTAGAGAAATAAATTTGGGTAAAAAAGAAGATCCATGCACCACTTTAATTAGTACGTCCATGACTCTTCAAGAGCAAGAAATTTATACTTCCTTTTTAAGGAAAAATCGAGAAGTATTTTCTTGGAATTATATAGAAATTCCAAGTGAGGATCCCGATGTTGCCACTCATCATTTGGGTTTTCTAGAAGAACATCGAGGATTCAAGCAAGCCACAAGGAGAACACACCTAACGTATTCTTCCAAAATTGAAGTTGAAGTTGATAAGATTATCAAGGATAACTTCGTCATAGAAGTTCAATATCCCAAATGGCTGGCTAATATTGTCCCTGTGAAAAAGAATAATGGTAAAATTAGAGTTTGCATTGATTTTAGAGATCTTAATCGGCATTTTCCCAATGATGACTTTCTAGTTCCGATTATAAATCTCTTAATTGATTCAATAGATGGATATGAATAACTCTATTTCATGGATGGATATTTGGGGTATAATCAAATCTGAATGGCTCAAGAAGATGAAGAATCTACAGCCTTCAGAGCCCCTTAGGGTGTGTTTTTCTATCGGGTAATGCCCTTTGGCTTGAAGAATGCAAGTTCAACGTATCAACATTCCATGCACCATATCTTCAAACCCTTTTTACGTAAATTTGTTGAATGTTATGTGGATGATTTGGCGGATAAATACAGACAACATTCTAATCACTTGGGTGATTTGGAAATCATATTCCACCAACATTAACAACATAATTTGAAGATGCACCCATTGAAATGTGTTTTTGTGGTAACCTTAGGAATATTTCTCGGCTTTGTTGTACACCATCATGGTATCAAAGATGATCCTGAGAAGACAAAATCAGTCAATGGTATGTCACCTCCTCAAAATTTTAATGAATTAAGAGGAATTCAAGGACACTTGGCCTATATTCAGCGTTTCATTTCCAATTTGGCAGGCACGTGTTTACCCTTCACCAAATTAATGAAGAAGGGAGTCACCTATCAATGGACTGACTATTTCCAAGAATCATTTGATATCCTCAAGAAATATATCTTGAGTCCACCGGTATTAATGTCACTAGTTGATGGAAGACCACTTATCCTCTATATGACAGCTTTAGAGCAATCATTGGGTGATTTCCTTGCCCAAAAGAATGATGCTGGGAATGAAAACAGCCTTAACCATCTCTGTCAGACTATGGTTGAAGAAGAAAACCGATATTAAAGTATTGAAAAGTGATGCCTAACATTAATCATTGCAGTTCAGAAATTGACACACAACCTGCAACATCATGAGATCCACTTGGTATCTCACAATAAGCCACTCAAATTCATCCTTAGTTGTCCAATTCTTACAGGACGTATGGAAAGGTGGGCAGTTATTTTGTAGCAATTTGATATCCATTATGTGTATCAAAAGGAAATAAAGGGCCAAGATCTGGATGATTTCCTTGCTGAACACTATTCAGTATAAGATACATCTTTAGATACTGAACTTCCTGATGAGGAAGTCTTCTCTATTCAAGATAATCTTCAAACATGGGAAATGTTCTTTTATGGTGCTTCTAGAAGTCCAATAGGGAAGAAAATAGAAGATCCTAAATTCAACAAGGATGGGTTAGGAATTGTGCTTATTTCCCCAAAAAAGGCTGTGCTACTGTATTCCTTCTTATTGTTGCGAGGTGGTACAAATAAAGAAGCAGAATATCAATCTCTCATTTCAGGCTTGGAATTAGCGCTTTAGGCAGAGTTGAATCACTTAAAGGTAAAAGGTGATTCAGATTTGGTAATCAAACAAGTCAATGAGGGATTATTCCATCAGAAAAGAAGAGTTAATCTCTTTTAATTATTACGTCATAGAATTAATGGTGGAAATTTCATCAGAACTGAAATTTTATTATGTCTCGCGATCAAAAAATGGTCAAGTTGATGCACTGGATAATGTAGCTACGGCCCTGGAAGATCCAAATCCGGACGAAATAGTCATCAGTATTGCCCACTGTCGTACAGTTTTACCATATGTTTAAATTAGAACTGAGGAAATCAATGAAATTAGTCCCATTTTTGAACCAAATGGTCATACTACATGATATATGATACCTATCAGGGAATACTAGCAAAATGGAACACTCCCACCTGATAGAGCTAAGAAAGAACAGGTCCAGCGATGTGTGGTAAATTTTACTCTTTATGATAGCCCAACTCACATAGAAAAAAATCTCTACAAAAGGGGTTTTGATGGAATTCTTTTCAGATGCATTGATGGTGAAGAGATAATGGCCATCATGAATGAAGTATATGTAGGAGTATGTGGTTCCCACCAGTCAGGACATAATCCTTCTAATCAAGTTCGAAAGCATGGATACTTTTGGCCTTCAATGATACAAGATTGTGTTTATTTCACTAAGATGTGTAATTATTTCCATGTATATGCCAATTTCATTCATCAACCCCCAGATTTTCTTCATACAGCTAAATACTCATAGCCATTTTCCACATGGGGAATGGATGTAGTGAGACCTTACCCTTCATCTACATCCAAGCAGTTTAAGTATATTCTTACTCCTAATAAATTCATTTCCAAATGGGAAGAGGCAATACCTCTCAAAAAGGATAGTTCTAAAACCATTGTTAGCTTCATCAAGTCTAACATAATTACCAGATTTAGTTTCCCTCATACCATATTGACAGATAATGACACCATCTTCTGTTCATCTGAGGTAAGGAAGTTGTATGAAGAATACAACATCAAATCCAACCATTCATCTCAGTATCATGCAGTAGAAAATGGACAAATAGAGGGATTCAACAAGATTCTTTCAAATATACTACAAAAGATGGTGGATAAATATAAGAAATCATGGCCTACTATACTTTTTCATTATTTATGGTCTTATCGAACCACCACCCGCACTGCTACGTGGTCAACTCCATATTCATTGGGTAGTGGAACAGAAGCAGTCTTGCATATTTAGGGTCAATTATCCTCGTTCAGAGTAGCCATTTGTGATCAGTCGTCTACAGATGAAAAATCTCAAAAGTGATTGGATGAATTGGGATGATTAGATGAAAAACGAGTGTGCACCCGACACCACTTGTAAGTCTACTAGAATCAAATAGCACGTGATTTCAACAAAAAAGTTTTTCTTCATTCATTAACTCAAGGAGAATTGGTATTGGTCCCCAGAAGTCCAATGATACTAGGGGGGAAACCTCCAAATATTGAACCAAAATGGGAAGGAACTTATTCAATACATAAGGTCTACTCCAATGGAGCTTATTCCTTAGTCTCAGTGGATGGAGAACTAATTACAACTCCAACCAGTTCCAGATTATGGAAAAAGTATTTTGTGTAATAAAAATACTTACGTTATGTATGACGTTAAACTGCATAACCATCATCCTAGCAACATGACACTAAACTGTGCATCAACAATAGTCCTCACTACAAGACTTTAAAATGCATATTCCCCTCATTCGTCCAACATGACGTTAAACTGTGTCCCCTTTGTCATCCTACATGACGTTAAACTGTACATGTTCGTCCCACATGATGTTTAAAGTGTGAAAAATTCTCTTTGATGTCCTAAAAGATGTTAAATTGTATCCAGTCCCTTATATTTTCTACATGACGTTAAACTGTTTATTGTTAGGGTTGTTGCTACCTCTTGTTTCTCACACCGCGCATGACTCACGTGAGCATGGAGTAAACTTCAACCATAACAACCTCTATGGAACTCTAACCATGCGTAAGTACCCACACCATTTTTGGGTTGTCATCAAATACAACTGGATCACCAATTCATTCTTAATTGAACTATGCAGACATTGATCTTTGACTTCTAGGCTGGGTACGTAGGATACTTCTCGAGGTTCAAGCCCAAAACCAGTCTCTTCATATCGGTTCACCTACGTCTCATACGATGTCGATCCATGAAGCAGCCCAAAACCAATCTCTTCATGTTGGTTCATCTTCGTCCCACATGAAGTTAAACTGTGTACGTCCCCTTTTTTCCGGGCTACATGACACTAAACTATGCAGCACCATCTTCCTTGCTATACAACGTTAAGCTATATAGTCCCCCACTGTCTAGCGCCTAATAGGGGATCATAATTGACATTTATCTCCAATTATGTCATATTTCAAAGACAACGTGCATACATGGTAATGCCCAAACCTTTAATATTGGGTGAAACCATTATGGCACTAAATTCCCCTATCTCCCTTCACTTGTACAAACCAAATCTGTATAGAGGGTATTTCAAGAACTACATATGGCTTGATTCCCATCCTTATGGGATACGTAGGAACATTAAAGCATCCATTGAATCTAGCCCCATGTCTTTAGGCCAGACCCCAAATTCGAATTTCAGTCCCATGGCTGAAAAGTCCCCCCTGTGAAGTTATGAAGGTGGTATGAAAATCCTGGTCATAATTCACATCATGTTTATAAAACACACACTGTGTATTCCTTATTATGGTCCGAACTCTACAACCTTAAACTAAGATCTTCTACATTCTCATCCCACATGATGTTAAACTGTATTTCAAGAACTACGTATGTCTTGATTCCCATCCTTACAGGATACATAGTGAAGTCTAGTACCATAATTCAGGACCCAATCACAACATGATTATGGTTAGCATTGGATTTTGTATCTTTTACATGCATTGGACAGTGCCCATTTTGATGTATCATACTCCTAACCTTAAATACTTCCAGATCTCAATAACCCTTTTCTTGACATCTGGTCACAAAATGTCTAATACCCGGGAATTCTTCTTCCTGACTATGAAGCATGTTCCCTTAGGCTTCGTTGCAGAAGTAATCTACAAAACGAACATGTCACCCACAATATTCTATTACATGACTATGAAGCCAATGCCCTTAGGTGGCCCTGCATAATTTAACCCCCTAACGGGTTTGTAAAATAGTGTTAACATCATTCCTGGGTGAAAACCCACTTTTTTTCTTATTGATCTTAACAACAATATGTAGGGATCTGGAAAAATATCCATCCTTAACATATTTGTCCCATATTCATTTTCATGATCTGAAAGTATTCAAGTCTGTGGTTTATATTTACCTTCCCTGTATTTGGATCAGACCTTCATAGGAGTGACATTCATCCAATTCTTTGACAATGTTGATTGGGAATATACTCTCAATATTCATGTACCAATATCCATACAAAAAACTCTATGTTTTGGAAAATTTGAATCTCCATAAACTTCCAATGGCTTTTAAGCATAAGAAAAGTGAAATTTCTGAGAGTTCTTTTTCCTGAGTATTCATCACATGCCCATAGGTGGCCTTGCATATGTAGTCTACATAACAGACATATCAGCCAAAGGATGTTATTATTTGACTATGCAGCCAATTCCCTTAAGAGGCCCTACATAATTCAACCCCCTAACAGGTTTGTTAAATAATGGTAACTTCACTCTTAGGAAATACTTCTTCTAATTCCATTTAGACCTTTTTTCATATCATTCTTCAGATTCAATATTTCCTAAGTCATTGTTTACATGTTTTCCTCTATACTTGAATGTGGTAATATGTTTTCAGATAAATTATCAAGGAATTGAGTAAATTTTAATCCATTTGGTCAAAGATATTCAACCATAAACATTAGACTTTTTTTTTCCAACATGCATGACATTAAACTACCATAAAAAGACAAGGGAAATCTGAACAAAAGTTAAGTCCCATCTCACTAAAAATACATATTTTATGATTTAGGCAATATAGATCAATTACAAGATGAAACGTTTTTGGGGTTGTTTGTATCACCCTAGAAAAAAATAAATCTATGATTACTAGGCCCATTGGCTTAGGTAAAAATTTAAAGAATGTAATAATAGAATGCAGGAACAAATGATTGAAGATGAAAGTGTTTTTCATTAATTCACAAGAGTTAGATGGAAATCAATAGATTGGAGTGTCTTCTCTTTTTCAGGAATTACAAGAGGCTTTGAACATAACTCATTATTTAATTTACGGCATTCAAAGCTTCATCACCAGCCACATGGAATTTATTCATTCAACTGGATAAATTAAGAGACACAGTGATACCATCTCTTCTTGGAACAAATGTAAAATAAGGTTCTTGAGTGCGATTTGAGAAAATTTTCTACTGATCAAAAAGTGACTCTATTTCAATCCAAGAGACTTGGAAGATGGATACATGGATTTGAGAATGGAGAATTGGAAGTAAAGAACCATTTGAAGAGAGTGATCTTTTGATATATTTTTCTAATTACATGATAGTCTTCTCCCCACCAACTGACAGTGGAAAACATATCATCCCATGGGTTTTATTTTTTCCTATCTTCAAGGAAATGACATGGAAGAAAAATTTGAATGTTCACACCATTTTTGCTACTCTTAATGCATGGAATTACCGAAATAGATGGATAATAGTGAGGCTGCATCTCAAGTGTATAGTTATTTGGATCTGGAATATTGACTCCTTGTAGATGACCATGGCCATATAAAGGTAAGTAAATGCTCTGTGGAAAATTAAGATGATACTTCCTCAAGTACTTGGCCAAATTTGGGAGAGTGATATTGCATATATCATAGTAATTGTGGAAAAAGATGTTCATCATGTCATCAATTATCTTTCTTTCCAGTTCATCATCTAATACAATTCTTTTGGGAGCCATTAAATCTACATAATGACCAGATAATTAACTTTTAAGTAAGTTTATTTTTCATACAATTTGTGAAGAAATTCGAAAAATTGATAAGGCCTTAAGGCGTGCATATATGATGGTTCCACACAAGTTCAAGATGGCCCTGCAAGTTTTACCGCACTAGTACTGGTGCGCAAGTCAGAAACTCACTGCAGAAGAGAAACACCAATAGAATCAAAAACAAGAAGAAATACAAGTCTCTTGTGCGAACGAGAGCCTACATGTGTGACGAGAGCGAAGTGATTTGAAATCTGGGTGCTTTGCGCAAGAGTGGAACCCATATTTATAGGATAGGCCACACATTGCACATAGAATCATGCATGTCTCGCACCTGCGCACCGCTACCTGTGCACTCAACACCTGTGCACCCAAATTTCATTGGTTTTCTCCTTTACCTCAGAGTCACATCCTCTTTCCTTTTTCAGATCCAACTCTGAGGGGGGGGGGACTTTTTTTGAAACTCCTTTCTATCAGAGATTCTAAAGAATGAAAAGGGGGAATACCTTAAGAACAAAGAGATTCATCCTTTGATGAAACATAAAAAACTGACAAAGGCATGAACACAGATTTCTTTAAGCCTGGGTCGCGCAAGTTTCACCATGGTCGCGCAAGTATACTTGAGCGCCACATATTGGTCGTGCAGGTGACTTGCTCCCCCTATTTTTATTTTCTCCCAAGGACCTCAATGGAATATAAATACCCCTTGTGGCCCCCCATTTCGAAAATGAAAAATTCAAAAGATAGAGTTAAGCTCTCGGCGCCCTATACTTTTCTTGAAAACTTATGAACACGTCTGAGGTAATTTCTTACCTTGAATGGAAGATCTAAAGAGGGGGAACAATGCCTAAGTGTTGGAATTCATAAATAATTGCGTGCCTAAGTGCCTAAACCTTAGGGGAAATGACCACACTTGTGCACCTCTTTATCCCTTCAATAGAACTTATGCGCCACCCTTTTGGAATCCTGGGCTTTTTCCATGTCTCGCCCAAGTATCACCCTATTGGTTTACCGTAACCCAAGTACACCCATGTTGTGCAAGTATACATGCGTGACCAGGACTTGCACGCCTGCCTCTTTTTGGGTTCCCCGTATGCCTATTCAGTCTTTTTCTTCAAATCCACCTCTCCTCTTCAAGATCTAGCCATCAGAACCCTCTTAAAAGCCACTTATGGCATGGTTCTTTTGTTGGATTCCTTATCTGAAAGGAATTTTGTGGAATATCTCTGAAAAACATATGATTTATATAACTTTATATCACTATGTTTAGAGGTTACCTTCATTAGACCTCATCCCTTAAGATGAGAGAATCGTTGATATGGGCATATTTCTCAAGAATAATCCCCAATAATAAATCAAGTTCCCCTTAATGGGAATCCTCCTTAGGAGTAAGCCCCAAATTAAAAACCTAAATCTCTATAAAGCACAACTACATTTATGGACCACGTTAATGGGCATCCTCCCTAGGAGTAAGCCCCAAGTCCCCATTAATTTTGGGCCTCCTTATCAGAAGTAAGTCCCAAATTATAAGTCCCCTTTAACACTAGGCCTCCTTCTCATGTGTAAATCACAAGTTATAATTTCTTTAACCTAGGCCTCCTTTTCAGGAGTAAGCCCAAGTCACAAGTTCCCTCAACCTGGGACTCCGTTTCAGGAGTAAGCCCCAATCACAAGTTCCCTTAACTTGGGCCTCCTTTTTCAGGAGTATGCCCCAGTCTTAATTTCATTTTTATGTTGGCTTCCTTATAAGGAATAAAACCCAATCATAATTCCCCCATAATTTGGGCATCCTCCTCAGGAGTAAGCCCCAAGTTAGAGTATCCAAATCTTCATAAAGCACAAATACCTTTATGGACCTTGTTCCTAGGATTCTTCCAAGAAGTAGATCCTAGTCTTCATCTACTTGGGCAGTCACACATAAATAAGCCCCATATCTTTCCTTGTAACCACATCTTTTGTGGCACACATTGTCAGTTTTAATAATACCTCTTGTTTCTCAAACCGAGCATGACTCACGTGAGCTTTGAGCGTAAGAGTAATCATGTCACCTCTCTTTGGGACGTTAATCATACGTAATCCACCATATTTTTTAATCGAACTATGTGGACTTTTATCTCTGCCTCAAAAGAAGAGTACTTAGGAAACATTTTTAAGTTTCAATCCCATCACCCATTGATTCTCATCGGTCCCATTTGAAATTAAGCTATATCTTAATTCCCGAACTACGTGGGTTCTGATTCCTTTTCTAACAAGGATACGTAGGTATCCCATCTACAGGTACGATCCCAACTCTAAAATAATCCATGTCCTTCTGAATGACAATAAACTTCAAGTGCCCTACTGGGTGGCTTTAAAACTAGCATGATCATCACAATGACCAAGATATTTCTATATAATATATTAAAGGGTACCATTGACTAATAATTTCTAATACATATAGATGATTCTCTATCGATGAAGAACCTCAAATACATATAAAAGATTCTCTAAATCCCATACATATCAATAATTTATTTAAAAGTCTAAAGGAATATTCATTTTCAAACTTGTTAAATTAATAAACATTCACGAACATAACTCAAATATATAAGAGAGTCCCGGAGTAGACAATAATTCCCCCCAAAAAGGTGTGATGAGTCCGACCTCCCATCCTCTCAACCAATGCAAATTCTTAAGCCTCATATGTCCACAACTAACGAGCACATACCTTTGGAATGTGGGTCCAAATGGATATAGAATCATTTGATATTTTCGGTTCTATGAATAAATCCGTTAGAAACCGATTGGAATGTTTGAACCTTAAACAAACGAGGTCATCCCCATTTCCAGGAAGAGACAATAACGTAGCCATTAAGTTAGCGAGCATGAATATGAATAAATAAATTATGAAAGTTATATATTTTTCATATGTATATAATAAATTCAAATATTAGATATTTATTAGAGATAAAATAAAAATCATTCTAACAAAAATGTATTTTTTGCGAAGAATAGTATTTTTCTAAAAGGCAATTCCGTCATGTTTTTCACGCATAATTTAAAATTAATTTTTTACTACTTTTAGAGTTTTTTTTTGAAAAAAAGTCAATATTTTCAAAATAAAATTGTAATAATTAATTTTGGTGAATTTTGTATGTTTTCCAAATTGATAAATATTTTGTTGAATAGTGAAAAATAATGATTTTAATTGAAAAATATATATTTTTAATAAATTTAAAATTTAAAATTATATTTGAAATTGTTTTAAATATAAAATTAGTTCAATTATATTAAAATTGAAATAATAAAATACATTCAAATAAATTTTATGTTTATTTAAAAAATAAGAACATTTTAATATTGTGAAAAACTTATTTTGAAAAAACTATTTTTTGATGTGTCTTTGTGTTTTTTAAATTAATTCCTACAACTTATATGAATCTAATTTAAAAAAATTGATTCCATATTTTCAATAATAATAAATTATATTATCTAGTATGTTTAATTTAATTTTTGACTATATTTAATAGTAAAAATAGTAAAATTTAATCACAATGGTTAAGTTTAAATTGGGATTATCGGGTGTTAAACTAAGAAGATAACGGTTAAAATGACCAAAAAATTCCAAAAACCCATTTTGTGGAAATATTTAGACATTATCGCCTATAATATACATGAATGTCCCATTCTAGAGGCTTTTTCATGCTATAATCACGGTTATCACGTTTTCTTTTTAAAAATATCTAGTGTTTCCTCCCCCCACATATAAAAGGTCTCTCCTCCCCTATTCACACATTAAAATCCCTTTGGTTCAGAAAATCCCTAAAAGTATATTCATTAATTCTCTAAAGAAATCATATATTAAATTTTGGATTTTCAGTCCCTACTAAGAAGGATTTTAGAATAAACCTAATAATTCTCTTTGAATAGTGGTAAAATTAATAAACGTGCATATTTGTTTTATTTCTCCATCCACCACCTTCAAGTCATATAAAACTGTCAAATTTTAATAAAAAATATATCCAATAAAGTTTTATATTTTTATATTAATTTCATAACCCATATAAATCTCTATTTCTATCAAATATTAAATGAAACTAGCAATCGTGTGTATGAGAGACAACCACATCGCGAACTGATGTAATTGGTTCTTTGTCGCCACCATTAAACGCTGGATATAATGACATATTTAATGTATTTTTATGATAATTGTGGCATTATTATAATTTTTTAATTATGATATCACATAAAGCTTCTTTCTTTATATTCTGTAGAGGATACAATAATGTCGCTATTGTGTATGGGGAATTACCACAATGTTAAACAATGAGATTCTTTTTTCAATACTAATTTAGTTGAAATGGTGTAATGATAAAATTAATGAATTTGTGTTATATTTATTTCATAATGATTTTTATTTAATTATAATATAACGTATAACTTATTACCTTACAATCTATTTGAAAATAATAATTTCACTCGCGCATACGTGTGGACTACAGCCTCTACATTGCAACGGAAATTGATTTTCATTTTATTTTCACCTAGATGGTAATAAGGATTTATTTCATTAATATAAATGATATATATAACATAATAATAGTTATATAATATTTTATTTATATATAATTTCCATTCATTCCATTCTTCAAGGAAAAATTAAAACAATGGTCATGTGTACGTGTGGGTTGTTATCTCCATGAATTGTGTAATCCATTTTCTATATCGAAATTTTATGGATTTCTATAATTATGTATATAATTAATTTATATTATATTTATTTCATGATTGAAATTGTTTATATTATTTAAACATGATCTAATTAAGAGGACCGAAATTACCAACCAAAACATACATGAAAATCAAAGAAAATATCACAGAAAATAGTAATTCTAACTCTAAATTAGTTTTAAACAGGAGATTAAATAACATAAGTAAATAATATGTGGTATGATATATATTAGTATGATTCTTTATGTCATCATTTTATTCCTTATAAACCATTAATTGTGCTTTATTCTGATGCTTATCCCCTTAAAGGGATTTTCAGCTAATCCCTTTGTTTGTTTATTCTATAGGTTATCCTACGAAGATGTAAGGGTGCAAAGGGTTTTAGGAGATCCTTATTAGGATTAAATAAAATATTATTTATTTCTGATTCATCCTTCATAATTATGCATCTAATATTTAAAAGTCACTAGACTTTATAATCCTTAGTTTTTATTTGAGCGGTATTTATGGTTAAATCATTTAATAATATGTATAAAAGGATAGGTCCATTATAAATATGTTCCCCATTCATGGAGTATAGACTATCTAAAATTAATAATCCTAGAGGAACTCAAGGCAAGGTATTCATCTAAATTTAATTTATTTTTATATAATGTTATACTAGAGACTATAATAGTCATAATATATTATTAAGGGATAACCAATAATATAGTTTTTCTATATATTTATGTTGAATACCACTACTGAAAAATCTTGATCATGTAGTGAGTTGTTCTTCCCCTGGAGAACAAAATTTCAGGTCCTATATGAAACAATTTCTTACATCTACATCAGAAAACATCCAAGCCTAGTCTGAGAGACATCTTATAACCCCACATACTCAACACCCTCCTATGGTTGTATCAATATGGGGGGGGGGGGGAACACATCAACCTCTACCACAACTCCTAAAATTATTATAGACACCTCCATATATTTAAAAGGATACCCTTATTGGTAAATTTAATCAAGGGTTCTAATATACAACATAAATTGGGCATGAATCTCTTAATGTAGCATGCCAATCCAAGTACACTACACAACTCAGTCAAACACTTTAGTGGATTCTAATATAAAACTACATCAACCTTCACTAGGTCCATTTTCACTCCCTCTTTTGATATTTAATTTATTATAAATTAGACCACTCTAATCTTGAATTGGCGCATTGAGAGTTTCCAAAAAATAAATTCTCTTAGAATACGACCTGATATATCCTCAAGTGTCTTGTGTGATTCTACTATATTATATAGTAAATAGGGATTTAATTGATGAATACATCCAAGAATTGATCTATGAATGGATACAATATCCATTCCATGAGTCCTAGGACACTTATGGGACATTCATCATGCTAAACAGAATCACCAAATACATATAGTGACTCTAGAAATTTCAAAATTTCATCATGTTTATAACCACATCTAGAACTAAGATAAGGTGATAGTGAGACCTAGTTTCAGTCTTTGAGAACCACCTCACCCCATTAAATTGTATAAAGATTTATTCTATTCAACATAGAGGATAATTTTTCTTGACAGTTGTATGATCTCGGTGATTATAGTCCACAAAAAACCTCATGATGTCATCAAACTTCTTCACTAACAACATTGGAGATATGTAGGGGGATATAATTGGTTAAGAAAATACCTTAGTATAAAAATCCATTAAATACACTTGATTATCTCAAACCTCTAATGTATTGATCCAATATATTGGTATATATATCAAGGTAGTCCGCATGTGAAAGACTATGTTTTAATTGATCTCTAAGTGTGGATTTAAGACTAACACATCCTCTGTGAAGATATACTCACACTTATCCACCACTTCATGAATCTAAAATTACATAGAATAATCATCCCCAAAGATAACAATATATGACTAATGAGTAGTCTTTTATATCATCCTACACATGAGAGTATGCCTCTCTTCTTAGACATCATTCTCTCTAATTAAGGAAAACTGCATCCCATCAACTCAGAGACACCATAAGCCATGGATTGAAATAGTCAATCAGATCATAATATATGGATTTACTATATATCCATAGAATAATATTATAAGTCCTCCTCATGGATACTAAAATTTCATAAGATATCTCATCCATGAGTATGGCCACACTTTCAGTAAAAGTGTGTTATCACTGAATCTCCATTGGCAGGAGTCTCCAAATGAAAATGTCAAGCTAAAGGCACTGTTGGTATCTATATGTATTAAAAATGGATGTGGTAAACAATAATGTGATTTTATTGTGTCTATCAGCACTACAACTAAGGTAATGGAGAAATATTTTTACCTCGAATCATCTTCAGAGAATCTGGGACAAAATACTCTACTACCTATAGTTTCCTACATTTCTGACCACCAGCTCCTTGATCTGGGAATGTACCTTCTTAGGTTGGTGGTGGTGACGAGTGAAAACATCCACCACCTCCTACTTCTCTCTCAACCCTCTACCATAGTTTCCACAATGTAGACCCCCAAGGTCAAACTACTACCTCTTCTTAGGATGTTAGTTAATCATTTTCCTATCCGTATAATAAATTTTCATAAAATTACACATGAGATGTATTTTCCTATCGTAGGAGTAAAATCACCTCTCCCTAAGATCGATTTAACCATTTAGTTATCCCATACCTATAGAACCAATTTCTGAATACTATTTTTAATGAACCTAAAATTTTCAACATAACATTACATGATTTTAAGCATATTTATACAAAAAATTACAATCCAAGGTTCGTTAAGTCTAGAATATTTGAAAACTATATACATAAAACATTAAACTTGGGGATAAAAACACATCTTTATTTAATCACCATAAAATCTCCTAACTTCCTATGAGCCCTTACATCTGCATAGGGAACCCTGGGGAACATTTGAACAAAGGGATGAGCTAAAAATCCTAGTAAGGGAATGAACATAAGAATAATTCTTAATCACATGAGTTATTAGGCATGGAATAATGATATAAAAAACATGGAACATATGAAATCATAACATTTAAACATGGGATCATATAAACATGAAATCATATAAATGTGGCAGAAACATAAAACATGCATTTAGTATGGGTTAGGGATAACCACCAATCCCATTTCCCAAAGTAGTATGAGTCTAGGATAACTGCCAATATCGTTTCCTAGTTTAGTATAGGTCAAGGCTAACTACCAATCCCATTTCACATAGTATCTCATGAGACTTAACTTTAACCAATTCATTGGAGTGCTATCTGGGTGCACCCATCCCAACATTTTCATGAATATTCTTGGCATATAAATAATCATACAAAATAAACCATACATAAATATAAGGGTACCCATATAATGAAATGGGTAACACAATCATGTCATAAAGCATAATGAATGGGAAAATCATAAATGTGTCCCTGTGAGAAAGGATTTAAAACATATACGGATTGGCCCAATTCTCTTCCCATCTATGCCTATGGGACTCCCAGGATGCCACCTTCACTATGTGACCCCCCGGTTTCTCATTGTCATCAAGTTGAAAAATCACCCATTAAGAATGAATTGAACCGAAAGTGGTAGAGGTTCAGATTGGCCCACACCATCTGCGTTAGAATTTTAAAAATGGGGAAGACTAATAAACATTGTACCCCCCTAATAAAACTTTCATCATCCCCCTATAATAAAGAATGAAATGTGGATAAACCTGATAGTTGGTTGGTCTGCGTTCATTGTATTTTCTATGAATGGGGAATGGGAATCAATTAAACTCATAAACAGGAAGGGGAATAAATTTAACTCATAATCCCCCCTCCCCCCAACTTTAAACATTGGAAAAAGATGACGACGAAGGAGGTGGATCCATGTTCAGGGATGTTCGTTGGTACTTTTCGATCCCCGGTTTGATTCTTCCAATGGTCATCACTCGATCACCGTTCTTCATTGGTGAGGAAAATCACCAGTGTCACAAGAGAGACTTATACCAAAGTGCTAAAATAGTCTGCCAACAATTTGATTAAATAAAAGAGAATTCTTTCATGTTGAGTTCATTAATAGGGTTCATTAATGAACAATAATTAATGTTCCACATAACCTACATGTGTTTTGGTTACACAATGAGAGAATAAATAGTATATTATTTAATGTCTGATGTTGCACTATGGACCTACCATCACCGCTAAATGGTGGGAAGGAAAAGTATTAAATAACTTCTTTATTTATTTTATTATTTTTCCAAAACTTCCAAAAAATTTACTTTTTCATCTGATCATTTCTAATCTAAATTAAGATTTTCCTAATAAAATCCCAGTGCTGTGAATTCAATGGTTCCCTCAAATTTTTAATCTGAATATCAGTTAAAAATAAAGAAATCCCTTCTCACACAATTTCATAACGTACCTTAAAAAAAGTTCAAAAATCCATTTTGGAAAAAATATGCATTATAATCAGGTGTCATCAATTTTCACAGTCTGAAAATAATTCCATTTAATTAAAAAAATTATATGCAATTTTTTGGGTCTTTACAACAATCATTTATATAAAACCAGAAGTGAACCAAGAAGGTTTTCATAAAAAAGAATGATTTTAAAAAGTCAATGTTGGCTAAAAACAGAGGATAGAGTGCACCTGAAATTAGGTAAAAATATTTGGAAGTTCCCTTAAAACAGGCTTTCTTATTGGAAATTACTACGGATAGAATATTTTAATAACATGTATATCCCCAAAAGAGAGTGATGAAAGGGTCTTGATAAATTAATTTCTTCCAACTAAATAGAAATTTTAATATATACATAAATGGATAATATACCTCTATTTTTATATAAATAAAGATAAGGCAACCCGAAAGAACAAAGGATATTCGAGTAGAATTCGTTACGGATTATTAGCGTGGTATAGACTGTACTTAATAGAGCTTGATGAGAGAGAAAATGGGTTTCTCATCACATATACATAATATGGGAATTATGGGGGAGGTTTGAAATCATACCTCATTATTTGATATTACACATAAAAAGGAATATCATAGAGGAAAATCTTGATTAAGAGTGAAATGGAGAGGATCCATTACTTTAGGTCTGATGGTGATCTTTGATTGGTCATAATGACCTGAATAACCAAATTTGGATAATTAATTAATAATTAAAGAACATATTCTATATGTAATGGAATTATTATAACCTTTTTACATTCATATATTATCTTTTTAATGGGTTTTTTTTCAATATCATTGTTTGGGACCGTTTTCTTACCTGGCATTAATGATCAGTTTTCTTATATTCCTATTCGTATAAACATGTAAAATGAAAGTGGTGTCCAGAATTGATGTTTTATGTTATTTTTGACCATCTATGAGATTACATGGTTATAAAAATTCATTATGTTATTGGGATTGAAAATGAATTATTATATAAAACCTTAGTGATAATCGTTTTGGTTAATCAGTGTGTATGATTACAATGAACATGTTTTGCTTCATAAAATAATATTCTTTGTAAAAAATGATTAAATAACATTAAATTCGATATATTAAATATATAATAATATGGTTAAAACATAACACAAATGGTTTGGTGACCTAAATTAAATATGATAATAGAAATTGATAAACTGTTCTCCTTGAATGTGCTAAATTAACACAGCTCAAACAGTGTTTTCATATATTTAAAATAATATATAGAGAAAATAGAGAAGATAATGATTTATCCCATTATCATAAAATCATACCAGTACATGTATGTTACTATAATTGTCATACCCTTTGGGTTAAGGGAGTTGAGGAAAGAAACAAGAAAAGAAAAGAAGATAAAAGAAATGAAAGAATGGGAAAGTGGAATTTACCTCTTGAGTCTACCTCCTCTGAGAAACTCTTAATGGGAGAGGTTTTGGAATTTTGAAGAGACTAGGAGAATTTGGACGTGGGGGAGGATATTGGGTAGAAATTTGGGATGAATATTGGCAAAGCACAAGGATTGAGGGGAGTGAATAGAAGACGGAGTGGGGGGGGGGGGGTTATAGTGGAGGAGAGGAGGGTTTTCTTAGGTTTTTAATCATTATATTATTAATTTTCCTTAGTACCATATTTATTTATGATTACATAGTCCCAAATAGTAATAAATGCATCCGACTTTGAACCAATGACCATTTACATCATCCAAGACTCAAGCAAGATGCAGAAATTTAGGTTCTAGCGTTTAATGTGAATTAACAGATTTTACTATTCATCAAAAATTCAAGTATTTTAGAAAACTCTAAATAACTAAACCTTACCATTTTTTTATGTGTAGAATCCTCAAATGAAGTCCATTTTTCAAAATATGATTAATTTTATATTCAATTAGAATCATAATTTATTATTAAAAAACCAGTTTTAAAACATTCATTTACATATTCTAAAATATAGGTACATAACACTTTCACATGAATCTTATTTATATACTATAATAGTCATGTTTATAATTAATTAGGGTATATCACTATTCATAATGGTATGTTACTATTCATAAGGGTTGGTTATTATTCACCCAAAATTAAGGTTTTCTTATTAGACTCCAAATAACTTACTTATCACAACCGTGTATGTTAGATTAACAAAATTCCAAACACAAAAGTGACAAACATATGTTTAATGGTCACATTGTACATAGTTGTTCATTATGTTGTAATTTCATGTGGTTATATAACATAATAATATGAAGGTAGATTACATTGAAAAATTTTGGTCGTTACATTATTCCCCCTTATGAAATTTCACCCTCAAAATTTGGTTTTAGATTCTAATCCATAAACAGGTGTGGGTACTTTTCTTTCATTGCTTCCTCTAGTTCCCATGTTGCCTCTTCATACTTGTGGTTCCACCACAGTACTTTGACCAGGTGATAGGTCTTGTTACATATATCTTTATCTCTATGTTCCACGATCTTTACTGGATTATCCTAATAATAATTACCATCCTCTAACTGTACCACCTATGAGGAGATTACATGTGAAGGATCTGGTATTTACTTCCTTTATAAGGATACATGGAAGAGATCATGTAATTTGGCCATGGTAGGTGGAAGTGCTAGCCAATAAGCCACATCCTAAACATGCTCAAGAATCTTGAAGTGGCTGATGTACCTAGGGCTTAACATCACTTTCTTTCCAAACCACATGACCTTCTTCCACAGAGATATGAATGGGAATATAATGTCTCAATATTTGAACTCAATGTCTCTTCAACGATTGTTTTCATAAATCTTCTGTCGACTTTGGGTTGCCTTGGTATGCTGATGAATGGCTTTTACATTCTGCACCATTTCGTCGACCATTTTAGGACTTAAAAGCTTATGATCATTGACTTCATCCCAACATGTCAGTGTTCTGCACCTTTTCCAATAAAGGGCTTTATATGGTTCCATTCATATGCTTGAGTAGAAACAGTTTCTGTTTGGGAATTCAACCAGTGCATGATGTTGGTCTCATCATAATTTGAAGTCTATAGAACATTCTCTCAACATATCTTCCAATGTTGTAATAGTTCGTTTAGATTAGCCATCATTTTGTGGATGATAAGCCATATTGAAGTTTTGTTTAATGCATAGAGCATTTTGGAGACTTTTCCAGAACTTCAAGGTGAATCTAAAATATCAATCAAATACAATATATTGTGGTGTTCCATACAGCCTTACCTCCTATTATATATATATCCATGCAAGTTGATCCAATGAGAAGTCCTCTCTAATTGTGATAATGTGAGCTACCTTTGTAAGATTATCCCTAATAACCAAGATAGAATTTTTCCCCAAGATGTATTTGGACTTCTTGTGATAAATTCCATAGTAATGTTATCTCAATTCCATGTTGGTATAGGTAGTGGTTGCATCATCCCCTTAGACTTTTTCCTCTCAGTATTCACTTGATGACGTACCAGGAACATTGATGTATATTATGAAATATCCGTTTTCAGGTTTTCCCATCAAAAGTTGTCTCTGAGATCTTGATACATCTTTGTGCTCCCTGTATGAATAGAGAATGCCAAGCTATGTGCTTAATTTAAAAGCACCTTCTTTATTTCTAGATCAGATGGTACACATAATCATGACCCATATCATACAACTCCTTCCTCATCAATTTTGAAATCGGTGGATTTCCCATTTCTATAGCTTCTACCCTTTCTTGAATTTCCACATATTTTCATTGAGCCTCCTTTATTTTCTCCATGAGAGATGGTTGAGAAATCATTTGAGAAAAGGATTGATGATGTTCCTCCATTAATGATTCCCATGTCCATCCTCTAAAAATCTAAAAATATTGGATCCTCTTAAATTCTCATCATTGATAAAGATGCACGATCCTTTCTACTTAAAAAATACAGCTCCTTGTTTGCCTTACCGAGATGGTAGTGGATTGATCAGTCATAATACTTAAGGAGATCTATCCACATTTACTAGTGCATAGTAAGATCTTTTTGTGTGAATATATATTGGAGAATGTTGTGTTCATATATGTCTCACACAACTACCTATAGAGATAATGCTACTAGATTTTTAATGCAAAGATCACAGCCGCCAACTCTAGATCATGCATAAGATTGTTCTGCTCTTGGATTTTCAGCTACCTTAAGGCATAGGCTATCACTTTGTCATTTTTCCTCATATTACACCAAAGGGATATGTATAATATTTTCAAGAACAACATTCCTATAAATATAAACACTTGATATAATACTCATAGAAGTTATCCCCAATGATATAATATCATTTCAGGTGGGGACTCAATGGTCTTAGAAAACATAAAATATATAATAATAGGATATGAATTAAAATACATTATGGCATTCACTACTATGAATTAGTGGTTACATGCAATTTATTCATCATTATCCACTATATCATAGGACCTCCAGTGCTCCGTTGATCATGGATGTTGTCGATGATCATCATACATCTCTACCCTTGCAATAGAGCATCATGTTGGATAATGTCCATCTTCTGTACATTTATGACATAGAACTATGTATGATGCCTTAGATGGAACTTTATTTCCATTAATCACATTATACATTTTGTCATGGAAATTGGATACTTTGGGCCCAATCATTACACACATAAAACATCTCTGAGTCGCTTTGTGACATTCCCCTTGGTGCCTCTTTCCATACTTTTTGCAAAAAGAAAATTGGGTCTTCCTTCCTCTATCACCTTTATCAGATGAATCATCACGAGATTTCATCTTCCACTTCCTTGAATCCATTTGAAATTGAACCAAGTACCAATTTTCAATCATGATTTTTGATATTTGGTTTGGAATAATCATGATATGTCCTTCTTGAGATCCCATCTGATCAGGGATCTCATTTTGGAAGTCATCATATTTCCCTTCACATCAGTTGTTAATATAATTCGTCCAAATACCATCCATTGTCTATAACAAAAAATATAATTTGGGGAGAGTATGATATAAGTGGAAAACCATTGACATTAAATGGATAGTGTATAAATTATACTTATCTCATTAATTTATGTGTTTCTAGGAATCAATAAATATTATTCATGATCTATCCCTAATTTGTATTCTTATGGGATCCTTATTGTTCCCTTAATAATGGTTCATAATAATCTTATGAATTTCCCAAAGTATATCCCCCGGGAGTCTCAAACCAAGAGTGTTGCAAGGCCCGTTGTCTTCTACCAGGATACCCTGGGTCTGATCCAAAACTCCTTGTTATTTTTTTCACTCTTAGGTACATCTGTGCTAGAGCCACGTCCAACTATTTGTATTTAGACATGGATGTATTTGATTGATAAAACACTTACTCCATACTTACCAAAATTTAGGGATGTTTTCCTATACTTCTTCTCATCCTTAAGGTTCTTACTAAAGTGATATATTCTTAATCTACAAAAAAAACTAGACCATTATCTGATATTAACTATAACGACCCTAACATTTTTCAAATAAAATTACATGATTTTAAGCATAATTTTACATCAGAGTACAATCCAAGGATTGTTAAGTCTAGTGTCTTTGAAAACTAGGTATATAAAACATAAGACTTGCGGCTAAAAAAACACTTCTTTATTTAATATCCATAAATTCTCTTAACATCCTTTGATCCCTTACATCTACATAGGGTACCCTTGGGAACACATAAACAAAAGGATGATATAAAAATCGTAATAAGGGAATGAACATAAGAATAAATATTAAGAACATGAGTTTGAAGTCATGATATAATTATATCAAAAGCATTGAAGATATGAAATCATAATATATAAACATGGGATCATATAAACATAGAATAATATAAATGTGGAAGAAACATAAAAAATATTTATAGTACGGGTCAGGGCTAACTGCCAATCGCATTTCCCATAGTAGTATGGGTCAAGGATAGCCGCCAATCCCATTTCCCATTGAAGTACAGGTCAAGGATAACCGTCAATCCCTTTTCACATAGCATCTCATGAGACTTAACTTTACCCATTTCATTGGAGATCTATCTGGGCACACCCATATGAAAATTTTCATGAATATTATTACCACATAAATAATCATACATAATCAAACATATATAAACATAAGGGTACCCATTGAAATAACTGGTTAACACAATCATTTCACAAAGAACAATGAATGGGAATATCATAAAAGAGACCATGAGAGAAAGGAATTAAATCATACATGGACATTCATAAGGTAAAATAGTCATATATCATGATAGGTGATGTCAAACAGAACTAGAAACATGTAATAAAATTATTTAATAAACATTAGAATTAAAATATTAAAGTGTGGTTTTAAGGAAAACACTTTAGAGCCTTTAAAATAGAAAAACTAACAATCTATTATATAAAAACATAAGTGAACCAAGATGGTTTTAATAATAAAAAGACATATTTTATAAATAAAATGGTGGCTTAAAATAGAAGATAGAGTGAACCTGAAATTGGGCCCAAATTTTGGGATATTCCCATAAATTTGTTTTGCTTATCGAAAGGTACTAAAGAGGGAATATTTTGAAAACATGTATATCCCAAAAAGAGAGTGATAAAAGGGGATTGATAAATTAATTTATTATAAAAAACATAATTTAGAATATGTAAAAAAATAGATAGCATAACTCCATTTTTATATAAAGAAAGATAAGGCAACCTGAAAGAACAAAGGATGTTCAGGTAGAATTTGTTACGGATTATCAATATGGTATCGAGTTTACCTTTGAGGGCTTGATGAGAGAGAAAAGGTGTTTATCATCACTTATAAATCATTTGGGAAGTATGGTGGAGGTGTGAAATCATTCCCCATAATTTGGTATTACACATAAAAAGTCATAACATAGAGGAAAATCTTGATTAAGAGTGAAATGGAGAGGATCCCTTACCTTAAGTCTATTGGAGATCTTTGATAAAATTAATAAACTGAATGAACAAATTTGGTTCATTAATTAATAATTATATAACCTCTTATATATTTAAATTATTTATTTTAAACTATTTATGTTCATATATTACCTTTTTAATGGCTCAAGTTGTTCAATTTCATTTTTTGGGAACATTTGCTTA
The DNA here is from genome assembly GCA_963277665.1 of Viscum album. Taxonomy (NCBI): domain Eukaryota; kingdom Viridiplantae; phylum Streptophyta; class Magnoliopsida; order Santalales; family Viscaceae; genus Viscum; species Viscum album. The sequence continues at coordinate 812,109,566 of OY728135.1, forward strand.
CTTTTCTTTATTGATATGTTTATTTATATTAAAGTTTGTATAAACATGTAAGATGGAAGTGGTTATTCAGAATTTATGTTTTATATTATTATTTAACATATATTATATTAAATGGTAATAAAAATTAATTTGGTTATTGGGAGGGAAGATGAATTATTGTATAAAACCTTAGTGATAACTGTTTTGGTTAATCGGTGGGTTTCATTACAATGAACCTGTTTTGATTTATAACTTAAAGCCATTTGAACAAAATTATTACATAAAATTAACTAGGATATATTACATATATAATAATCTTTTTTGAACATAACACAAATGGTTTCATAACCATAATTAAATATGATAATATAAATTGATAAATCATTGTCCTTGAATGTACTAAATTAACACATCTCAAACAGTGTTTTCATTTCATTAAAATAAAATATGGGGAAAGAAGAGATGATAATGAATTGTCCTATTATCATAATATCATCCTAGTACATTTATTTTACAGGATTTATCATACCTTTTTGGAGATGGGAGGTGAGTAAAAAACAAGAAATTAAAATAACTTAAAAGAAATGAAAGAATTGGAATGAGGAATTTACCTCTTTAGTCTAACACATTTGAGAACCTCTTAAATGGAGAGGTTTGGGTATTTTGAAGAGAAGAGGGGCCTCTGGACGTTGGGGAGGAGATTGGGGAGATATTTCAGATGAATATTGTCAAGGAAAAAGGCTTGAGAGGAGTAAAGAGAAGAGGGTGTGTGGGGGGTTTTATAGTGGAGGAGAAGAGGGTTTTCATAACTTTTTAATCATTAGTTTATTAATTTCCCTCAATATGAGTAATAGTTATTATTCCATGTACCATAATAGTAATAAATTCATGTGAGTTTGAACCTATGGTCATTTAAATCATTCATGACTCTAGCATGATGTAGAAATCCAGGATTCATCATTTATTGTTAATAAATAGTTTTTACTATTCATCGAAAATTCATGTATTTTACAAAAATCTCAAAAATTCCGCCTAACCATTTTTTGATGTATAGAATCGAAAAATTAAGTCAATTTTTCAAAAATAATTTTATATATATGATTAATTTAATATTTAATTAAAATCATAAATTATTATTAAAAACCAGTTTTAAAACATTCATTTACTAATTCTAAAATACAGGTACATCAAACTTTCACTTGAATCATTTTTATATAATATCATAGGTAAGGTTAATATTCATTAGGGTATATCACTATTTTTAAGGGTATGATAATGATCATAAGGGTAGGTTACTATTCACCAAAAATTATGTTTTTCTTATCAGACTCCAAATAACTTACTAATCGCAACTGTGTATGTCAGATTTTCCAAATTCCCAAAACATAAGTGACAAACATATATCCAAATGCCACATAGTATATAATAGTTAATTTTGTTTTAATTTCATGTTGTTATATAACATAATTATAGGAAGGAATTTTCAATTGAAAACTTTGGGTCGTTAAACTATCTTCAAAATCGCCTTGCAATCCTAGATCCCTAAGCTAGCCATCAGCTACCGGCTGCAAAAGCCTATTCTCTAGTGTTCCCACTAATATCACCAATTTGAGGCCTCTTCTTGGATAGAAATATCTTCAATACCAACATACACTCTATAACTCTAGCATGGGTAATAATGTAGATTGATACACCTCCAGCCTGTATATCTCTATGATGGTTTAAATTCATGGTCTATGCTTGAAATTAATCATGTTTAATGATGTATGTGGAGCATATAGAGAGGTTAATTATACTTGACACATAATCTTAGACTAATTTTTAGCCTTATTATAGCTCTATAGAATCCTGTATATATACATATTGCAACATTACTAGGTGAGACTCCTCTATAAAGATGCCCCAAAACTATTTCTAAGTGAGAGTCACCTCATACAGTATATTCTTCAATCATCTTCACCATTTCCCCAAACAGACATAGAGAAATCTTGTTGCTAGGACCACCATCTGATCGGTATTGTTACAGAAAAAGAAGTAATTTATTCTATCATCAGCTGCCTAGGGGTATGACTCATCCCAAAACCTAGGTGTTCTATGCCACTAGAACTTATGAAGTTCACTCACCATGAACACATTATTTTCGTATTCTAGTGGGATAATTGGAATCTCAATAGGTGGAGGCAAGTTCAACAAACCATATGGAGGTACCACATCCTATAAAATCTCCTATACTAAATTCCCATCACTTGATAGTCCATCATATAAATACTATTATGGAACTCTATCTTTTTTTCTTCATAGAGGCATCCTAAAATAGTAAATATGTAACATGGTCAATGAGAATATCCTGGGAGTTTACTCAAGAAGGCCATGGAAACCACAACTCATTGTTATATGATTCATGTACCAATTGTTTCCATGAAAACATTACTTATTTGTACTAAGTCATCAAGTAGGTTATCGGAGTCCTGGTGAATGGATATATTGGAAGACACACCATTACTATGTTCCAAGACCTAAGATCCAAAATCAAAACTCTATAACATTATTTGCCTTGTTCACATACCATCCCTCATACCTAAACTATCTCTAAATTCTACTCTAAGGAAAAACCTATCCTTTCATACCACTTTATCATGAATCAACCCACCTGGGATAGAATGGATGGTAATAAGATGATTATGACACCCAAATTCCACCTTCAACTGGCTAGGTACTAGAATCTATTTCCAAGTAGGGATAACATACACATGGTAGTCCTTACTCTAAGTTACATGTACATACACACATATTTGAAAAAACCAATATAATGTGGAAATGGAAATATATAACTGATACCAAAATTATTGAATACAACTAAATCTTACCTCACAATATGAAATAAGCATGGGAAAGAAAAATGGTGAAATATAATCCTACAAAATATGTGAAAGAGTTTAACCTGCAACAATGGGGGAAGTACTTTCAAATAGAACTCCCGGAACAAATTATGGTTCATATATCTCATCTATGTTTCACCTTCTCTTGGTCCTCTTTAGACTCCATCAAAACAATTTTCATATACATAATACATGAAATGTTCTGGAAGATCCCATGTAGGGTTTAGTATAATAATACCATGTTGAAAACCCTAAAATCACAAAACATAAAGAATAAGAAGATAGGTTTTCTCAAAAAACAATTGTAATTTAATTATAATATGATACATTAAACCATTAATAAAAACCAAAATATTATAAATATAGACACTCAGTCTCAATTTAGGTCACATCCAAACATTCATCATTATATTATGCTTAAGGATACAAGGAAACACCCATCTGGGGGAATAGACTTTTAAATCCTTTCTAACACTGATGGAACTCATCTGAGATGCTATTCTAACAGAGAATCCCCATAAATAAAAGCATGATGGAAAAATAAATATCAAGATAAAAAGATAAGGGATAACACTAAATGAATCGAGGGGATACCTAACCCTACTGGATTAACCTACAAGATATGGGATCACATTCCCTTATATGTTAGTCACATGTTACCTATCCCAACATAGGGAGAAAGAGGAACGAGTGTCCAACCCCAAGCCTCATAGAAGGATACCAACTCAAATCCACCAAGGGGATATTCAATCCAATACTCAAGAGTATATTTCGTACTAAACCCTGATGAAAATAGACTAGGAAAATCATCAAGGAATCAGGGAACTCTCACACTCTAAGAAGGAAAGAGGGAACACACCCAACTAATACTTAAAAGTGGGACACACTAAATTGAATAGAATGAGAGGGCCCAACCTTCCATAGAATACATGGTGTGTAATAGGTATACATGGAATTCCATTGCTATCTCATGTATGATCATAACGTTTCACCCATGATCATGCACTATGGACTGTACCTATGTAATGAAGATATTTCCTTGTAATATGGCTTTGTACATGTACCCTCGATGCGCCCAAATAGCCTAGCCATGCCCATTTTTCTAGTTTTGAATATTTACCTTGCCATTTAGGAGCCTATGTACACCCGAGGTACATTTGGGGTTTCTATCTAGAGGTCGCATAGCTTGTCGATAGGCAATATGATGTGTGGTTTTTAATTATATATGAAACCATATCCACAAAAGTAATGTTCAAAATGGTGTGTGTTATTCAGAATACTGGTCATATAACTCGAGAATTTATAGAACTTTCTCATCTTTATGTGTTTCTTTTTGTCTTATCTCCTCCATTATTCCATCCATAAATCACACCCCCAAAATGAGAATCTATTCTTGATTAATCCTTACCATTGTTGTGGGCCAGTTTCCTACCACCTATTTTTCTCTGAAATCATAAAACATCAGGACACATCATTAGAAATAAAAAACCCATAAAACAAGGATATTTGATCTATCACTGATCTATTTTCATCATTATAGAACCATTATCATGTCGTTGGACCAGAATATTAACTCACGGTAACAATTCTTTATGGGAAATGGTTATTTTTTAATGATCATCCACTAGGAATTTCCAAAACTTCCAGAAAAATAGAATACTAATGATGATCATATGGAAAATATGGGTAGAAAAGAATAAAATAGAAATGTAATGAATGATACTCATCTATTTTTCGGGTCAGCCTCAATCTGTTTTCCTTAAGGAAATGAAATAGAGGATAATATAGAATCAACCCAAAAAAAATACAAGAAGAAACATGCATCAACCACAATCCAAAAATCAACCCTGAGAAGTAATTTATTAGGGAATTAATTCATGTTTAAATTATTACACCCTGAGCATTTTATAAATAAAACAAAGTTACATAGTGTATACATATAGCTATTATATTCTAGACATTAAATTTGTGGGTATAAATAATATTAACTGATTTATGAAAAATAAATATAATTCCTACCCAACATAAAAATATTGATAAATTCATAGTAAATAATCATTCTAATTTTTTTGGTAAATTGAGTTCATTCTTTAACAAACACATTTTTTTTTCCAAAATGGGTTTTATTGATTTTTTTAGAACATATTATAATTAATTTTGAAAACAATTATAAATGCTATTTTAAAAAATGGAAACAATTTTTCAATCAGCATATAGAAATTATCTTGTAGTGTATGATTTATATTTTTCTTGAAAGTTTACTTTTTTAGTGAATAGTGAAAATTGCCGTTTGTCAACTACTATCATTTATTTTCATTATAAAAAGTAATTTTAAAAAATAATTATATTTTTAATTTTTTAATTTTAAATATAAAACATTTTATTTAAAATAATACAATTAATTTCATTTCAATAATAAATTTTTTTTTTATTTTTATGATTATTTATATGCATAAAAATCATTTTCTAAAAAATGTTTTTATGTGCATAATTTTTATCCATTTAAATTAATTAAAAGTTCCACTTGTAAGGAAATATTCATATTATATTTATATTCTATATATCATTTTCTAAAAAAATTAATGTTCATATAATGTTGATTACTAGTCATAGAGTTAACGTAAGATCATTTTAAGCATAGAAAAATAATTTTTTTTAAACCGTATTTTCGATACGTTTTATGAGTTAATTTTGAAATTGAATTCAGAAACATATGGAGATTTAAATTTATAAAATGGTTTCCATATTTTGAATCAGAATAACTAATATTAGGTAATTAGTTCAAATTATTTTTTCATCATAATGAATAGTAAAAACATTAAAACATTGTCACCATGATAAATTAGTAAATTGGGTTAAACTAGGTTAAATAAATTGATAATGCCACAATTTTTTCATATTATTTATTATTTGATTAGTAAATTTATAACCATATCAGAATATTTTTTATATAAAATTATTTATGGTACACGTTTCCCAGAAAGTCTCTTATATAATAATTTAACCAATGAAAAATACATAATGTCACTCTGTTTCCTTTAAATATCTCTTTTATGTTCAAAAGGGGAAAAATAATTTGTGAAATAATAATAAAGGTTATTTTAATTATAATAACATTATTTTTTATTATTTTAATTTATTTTTAATATTTAGTGATTATATTGTGTCCTTAAATACTTATACAACATTGACACAACCCTTTTTCAAATAGTGGAAAACTCAATATAAATAAATTTAAAAACATTAAAATTAATTTATTTAGGATGAATTATAGTTACAAAATACTTTTATATTTAAATATTATGTATTATTGATATTTTAATTGGTTATATTTTAAATTATTTATTATATTCATTTATTTATTGTCAAATTAAATGTATATTGTCAAAAATAACAGTAATGATATTTTATTTTATAAAATATATTATTAAATTATCTAAAAATCATAATATTTGAATGTGTGAAATTTGGATGATTAATAGACTAAAATGACCTCTCATTTCAATTTATAACCCAACTATTATCATATATGTAAAATTATATCACATTCAATTTAAAACTAATAATTAATGCAGTTAAAGTAAAAAAAATTGGTTTATATGGTGATAATCCAAATGATAAGGGTGTGTTTTCCAATTAAACTTGATTAAATTATATTTTATAGATATATTTAATCCTTATCCTAATCTCCCATCAAATCTATTGAAATTTTGAAGAATATTTGTTATTAATGAATTTTTTTCATTTTGTATTCTATCAAGAAATGTTATAATGAGGTCCCCTCCCCTCTTATAAAAGGACACCACCTCACCTCCCATCTAGACACATAAAGGGAATGTTTTTTATAATACCTTCAAAAATCCCATAAATACTTCAATAAAAAAGTCCTAGTGTAATTTGTTAATAAAAAAAAAACCTAGGGAATCATTTAGTGCAATCTATAAAATGTTGGTTGAAGAAGAGGTATAGTTCATAATAAATAGTTTTTGTTTTGTGTATTATTAAATCATCGTAAAATATAATTAAATCATATCTTTATAATAACATAAATATATAACATTCACTTATAAGTTTTTATGTTAATATAATACCTTATATTTATATCATCTTCCTTCAAATGGGAAATTAAACAATCGTTCGTGTATACAAAGGACTACTACCTTGCGAACTGATGTAATTCATTATCCATCACCTAATATTATGGATGTTTGTAATAATTGATTTCATTTATTTAAATGAAATTCATGAAATAATTATCCATAAGAAAATATAATATATTATTTAATTTCTGATATTTTAATTAATTGAAAAATGATAATGTCCTTCATGCGTACGTGTGGACGGCCACATCTACAAAGTGATGTTATTAGTTCTTGATCACAACATAACATGGATGATATATAAATTTATCTTAAAAAAATGTTATGTATGAAATTATTATAATTATATAAATATAAAATAATACTTACCTTCTTTCCATAATTATCATTGAAAATTAGAAATGTTATTCATGCATAGAAATAGCCTACCGTCTCCATGATTGTAATATAGTCCATGTTTCATAGCCTTCTTTCATGGATGGGTTTAAAAAGAAAATTGATACATTAAAATAATAAATATTTCATGAATATTATTATAGAGATGATGAAATTGTGACCACTTTTACCGTATTCAACTCAAGAAAGTCATTTTGGGAATATGAACCAAATATCATCAAAACATCCTATATAAACTCAATTAATTTGATAAATAAATAGAACATGGTAATAAATAAAAAAAATTATAAAAATGATAAAATTTATTAGGAAAATAAATTATTAATAAATTTTTATTATTCAGGAATATTAATTACGTATGTGATGATCCAAACATGAGGCACGATATTTTATAACTCAATTTCATTTCATTGGGTTAAATTACTTCTTTATTGTCATTAATATGTTAAGATTATTTGTGTAATCTTATCTTCTTATTTTATTTTTTATTTAAATTTATTTTATAAAGATTTAAATTTTAATCACATAATAATTTCGTTGAATTATTCTCACTTGAACGATACTATCTCTGTAATGTATTTAATCTCATTTCCCTTTATTGAGAAATATTTTATTGTAATGAACATAGTTTATTTTATATCATGTATATTCCACTCTTTTTATATTTTATATCATGGATATTTTATACATTTTGGTATTTTATATTACAATTAATTTTACTTCTTCCAAGGAAATTTTAGTCAAAACACAAGAAACTAGTGAAGATTATTTGTTACAATATTCATTCTTTTCGAGATTATTTATGTTTAATGTCACTTTGTGAAAAATATTATACAATTATTTTTGTGAAAATATATCTTTTATTCTTTTTTATTCATGAATTTTTATTACATGTTTTTTTTATTCCTCCCTTATATAATAAATATATATCATGAAAGTTATTTGTATGAAATATTAATCTTGTAACTTCACTTAGATTTGTAATATTTATCTTCAATTCCTATATTTTACTCAAAATATTATAAATAATGGTTTCACTACTATTAAACATTTTATCATAGAATTTTTAAAACACTTTTGACTTTATTTACAAATGTTTTTGAATGTAATATTCTTGAATTTTATAAATGATGTACTTTTTAACATTTTAAAAATATGCAAAATGAATGTTTCATTTTAACTTATACAACATGTATGTAATTTATCACTTTCATGATGAGTAAATTATTTGAATATTATTTTAAAAGTTCCATTTTTTTTTCAAATAACTGTTTTTTATAAATTTATTAAAAGAATTATATTTTAAACAAAATATGTCATAGTGAAAAAGGACGTTTTCCTCAATAAGTATTCCATTTATGATTTTAAGAACATTATCATCACCTAAAAAATCATTGATGTTATGGAATTATTCTAAATTTTTTATTTATTTGTCTCTCATTTATACCTCACTCATTTCTCATTCCTTTGATGGGGTAATACATCACTTATGTTTATCTATAAAATGTATTCATTATGAAATTTCCTTTGATTATTCTATGAGACAGGATTATAAAACCCATTTTTTTTCAAGGGTAATTATTATGGTTATACCTTATAAATATTTTCATTTTTATAAAACACATAATCATAAGAATTTTACGATGGGAGAACCTTGAAATATATCCAACGCATTAGTTAAATCTAGTATAATGAGATGATAAGTATGGGATTAAAGATTAATCTTACTTTATTATGGGATCTTCTATATGATACTATCTAGGGAGTAAGACTTGAATCATGGTTATGTAATTTAATATATTTCTTTCATATTTCCTATATTAATATGATATTGTGACATGATGTTATTTTTGTTATTTTTCAATGTTATTATTCATGAGCCTTCCCTTTGATGATATCATGTTATACCTTTGACGAACATGTTATGTTTCCTCTTTATGTTTATTACCTTAATTTTTTAGGCCACCCCTTTATTTTATACATTCCCCATGTTTTCCTATGAAATTTCAGGTGCCCAAATAGATTTTGGAGCTCACTAAGGAGAATTAAAATAACATTTTTATGTTTTATTTTATTTTTATGTTTTATAAAATTAGTCTTCCAAATACAATAGGCCTCATGATATTTGGATTGCAATTAATGGATTTTTGTGTTAAAAATCATGTACTGATATGTATAAAGGGATTGGGCCACTGTATTTGGTATCATACTGATCTACAGTAATTTTAAGTATTATCATTAGAGACCTTTAGTAAAAACTCCCAAGGGACAAGTTTAAATATATAATAACATGCTAAATTTTTGATAAGGAATATATAATATGGGTTTCTTAGCAATACATCCATGTCCGTAGACTACAGGTGGAGATTGTTTTGGAATAAAAATTTATCTAGGGGAAATAACCATAAAAAGAGTTGTCTTAGAATACCTCCATAATAATATTAATGCAAGGATAGTGTTCCCTTACTACACACCTTGATTTACACTCCTATAGGATTTCATTGTGTTAATTGTAATATTCTCTATGAACTATCATATTGAATTAGAGAATATAACAATGGTAAACATATTATATTACAAAGAGTTATATAACAAACCTAATGTTTTGGGGTTTATAATTTTAAGGTTGATCATAAGCCAAATGTCATAGATACCCATTTTAAGGTTTTATTTTATGGGAGTTTAAGGAGATTAAGGATAATTTTTGGGAGACATTTGTGGGTATATAACTCTTTGGTAAGTTGATGTTTTCACTATTTATGGTATAATTACTTTAGATTTTCTGTACATAAGCCTTATTTTATTGATAACATGGAGGGTTAATTTTATCATGGATATTTGGAAAATAATTTCAAATTTTGATTATTTGATTTTGTAGAGAACATATACATGTTATATTAAATAATTTAGTGGTTAAAAACTAATTTAATAATTAATGTTATTATTTAGGTCATTCATCATATTTTTGGAGTGTTCTTTTAATTATATTAATATTGTTTTATAAAAACAATAACCAATATATCAGGAAATAAATTGTCATATACGATATGATATGACCACAGGGCTTGAATGCACAACTAGAGGGTTGTAAGGGTTCAGTGCCTACCACTAGCCTACATGATATCTTGGTTTGTATGAAATTATTTTTTCATAAATTATTTAGTGGATAAATATTATTCTTACAGTGGGAAACATATTAGAGGATTAAATCTTTTTGAATATTTATGATTTTGAAGTGACTAATGGTATTTTGTGGAAAAATTCATTGTATTGGGTTATATGTAAACATTTAATCTAAAATGTAATTTAACATGAATGAAATTTTAGGAAGAACACAAGGAAATTTTTTTCTGTTTAGGTTATTTGAGATGATGTTTTATTTATTTTTTGAATTATCTGAGTTCATCCTTTAGTGGAAATTTCAAAGCAAAAATTTTTATTTCCTCACTTGATGGTTTATAATTTTTTTCATTATATTACCTTTTGTTATGAATTCTAGTTTTGGTTAATATATAAAGATAAGGGGAATATATAATTATTATATTTTGGATTATTTTATCAATTAAAATGTATTTTAGTGTATCAGGCATAGTAAAAATTCATATAGGATATTCATTCCTTGTAGAAAGAGAATAATTATAAATTTATTAAAGCACAACCAAAGGATGAAATTTTTCTTATAAAATAAAAAGATATGATTTATGAACATTTACACATGTTCATAGTCTATATGTTAAATGAATTCCTAAACTCTAGGAAAGGGATATTGAAATAAGAAATTTCTCCTATAATAATCATTTCTGATGAATTGATGGTCTTTTAACCCATCATAGAATAATGGTTTTGTGGTAATTAACATTCACATGATCATTCAATTTTGTGTGATCAATAATCTATATAACTCTCTATCATTATTCAATAATTACAGTCTTCTTCCATGTCTATATTATTACTTGACACTATTCTTTTCTAACATGAAAAACTGGTTATGTGATATTGATGATGACCTCCATACATCCTTATCAACCTTATCTAGACTACGTTTTATTAAACCTTTTTATGATACAGGGGTTTCAAAAAAATTATTTTAATATTTTAAAACAGTTATTACGAATATCAAGATCAAATTTTGAGGACTCGGTTTATTAAAGGGGGAGAATGCAGTAGCCTGATTTTTAGAAAAGAAAAATAATTTCAATAGTATATACATAAGACCGTTATAACAAATCATTAAATTAGTGGTTATGTATAGTATTAACAAATTTTCAATAATTATTTAATGATTTTAATCAATATAATTGTATTGATAAATTATTAGTTAATAGTTACTAAAATGTTTTACTAATTTCATTTTATTTTTCAACATAAATTCTTCAGGATTTATTGATTTTTTGAGAAATTATTATAATTATATTTTTTAACATTTATAAATTTAATTTCATAGAATTGGTATCATGATTGATATTAGAATATAAATATTAGATTATCGTAAAATTTTGATATTTTAATGAAATGTTTGAATTTTTAGTGAATAGATAAAAATTTTTAATTTTAAAATGCAATATTTTTTTGTGTTAATGTAATAAAATATATCTATCTCCTCTTATATAAAATTGGAAATTAAATTATTGTCTGTGTGTATGGTGGACTACATCACCATAAACCAATATAATTTGTTTTCCATCACCACATCTTATGGGCGGATATAATGATATATTCAATGTATATGTATTATTCTGATAACATATTTATCATTATTAAAATATAATATATCATTTACTTTGTTAAATATCTATTCACATAAAAATGATAATTTCATTCATGAATACAGTTGGACTACCACTTCCATGAAGTGATATTATTTTTTCATCATTACTAAAACAAATGGATGATATATTTATATGTGTATTTAAAAGAAACAATATGGTATTTATGATATGATGATAAATTTGGAATGATAATATAAAATGTACCCTCATTCTAAAACCATCATTGAAAAATGGAAATTTCACCCATGTGTGTGTATGGCCTACAATAATAAATATTGTAACATAGTTCATTTTCCATACCAATAATTCAAATTTTGATTTAAATATTTATTTTTATATAAAAATGATAATTATTTCTTGATTATTATTCTCGATATGGTTGAACAATGACAACTTTTACCATAGTCAACATACCGAATTTATTTTAGACATATGAACTAAATATCGAGAAAACGCATGGTGTGAACTTAATGGATTAAGTTAATAAATATAACATGATAATGAATAAAATAAAATAAATAATAAAAATGAAAAAATTTCCAAATAATTTAAAAAATTAACATATATTGATTTTTTAGGAATACAAAGTGTGTATGTGACTAGTCGAAGTCAAGGTAAGGAATTTAATAACTCAATATGTATTTATTTGGTTAAAATAAATTTTCTCTGTAATTTATATTATAATATAATGGGTATAATTTTATCATCTTGATATTTTAGAATATATAAAATTTATTTTATAGCTTGCAGTGCACTCAACACCGAGATCAAACAAATTGTAATATGCTATTTTTATAACCTAGCCATTGAATTAGCAGGTGAGAATATGGTTAACTATTTTATGAAATAAATATAATAAGGTAATATTCAATAGAAATTTATTTATTTATTATTATTAAATAAACACCCTATTTAATTAATGTCATTTTATTCTTCAAATATAAGTTTTAATCAAAAAGTCAATTTTATTGCTTTCTATAGGAAAATGAATTTAAATAATTTTTTCGAACACATAGAAAATTTATTTTATAAAATTAAATTCGTTTTTTAAATCATAATATCCCAATTATTCAATCATGAAAAGTTTTATAATTTTCTATAAATGATTAATTTTTTGTTAATAGTCATATATACTATTTTTTTATAAAATACGGTATCTTTTGTCATATCTTCAATAGATAATTTTGATATAATAAATTATTAAACTTATGTAATGGATCACATATTATATAATAATATAAATATCATAAAAAATTAATTTATAACATGAAAATTATAATTTATTTCATGGTTAATATGAAAATCACATTCAGTGGTGACGTATAATCTGCACAAAGCCAGAAAAGTCAAATTTGGTATCTTAAAAATAAAAATTTGGTTGAGATAATACCATTATATAATTTACTATTATATATTATATATATTATTTATGATATATTTAGTTAGAAACTAATTTTATAGTTATATGACAAGTGTCTTATCCAAATTCGTGTGTAATGCTTACACATGGGCAACAAAATCAAAATAACACATTGGATGTGTTTTCATGATACAGATGTCTGTTACAGAAAATATTTAACAAAATATAAATTGACATTATGATCATGAAAAAATTATTTTCATTATAAAATTTATTTATTTCTATTTGAGGAATCTTGGATAAGATTATGGCCTTTGAAGTATTTTATGGGAAGTCAAACATGCCAATATCTGGTTTTTAATATGTGTAATGTTTTTAATATGGATTTATCCAAAGGATATATTAAAATATAAATAGTTTTTTGAAATATAAATTATTTATATTCATCATTTTAAATAATTTTTAAATTTTAGTGAATAAATAATAACCTTAAATTCATACACAATGCTAAGGAAGTAATAATTTAATTAATGGAAAATCAAATAAATGATATTAACAATATTAAAATAAAAATAATTTGAGATATTTATGGTTATACAAGAATTTTATATATAACCCTAACATTTTTACGATAGGTAAAATATTTGTTTTGAATTTGAATTTTCTTCTAGATGTTATAAAATTAAAAATAATGAATAGTATTGAAATTTAAAATAATAGTATTTCATGATAATAATATTTTATTGGGTTATTTGGAAATAAAAAAAATTAAATAATCAAAAATAGGATAATATAGGGTAAAAAAGGCATCACTTGTACATTTTTATACTACTTGTAAACATTTTTCTCTAGAACAGAGTTAATATATTTTAATCATTTAATAAATTCCTAAAGCGCCCAACACTTTCATTATAAAAGAGAACACATAAATTCCCTTATTAACACTATGTTGAGTAATCTATATAAATGAAAATATAACCATTTATCTTATAGACATCTTTATCCATGTTTGATTTGTTTTGGACCTTCTAAAATTACAACCCATGTTCCCTAATGATGATATCTAAATGAAGTCTGTCGAATGAGAAGTAATCATCTTTACCAACTATTTCATGTTTATTTCTTCTTCTACGTACTATTAATGTGTTGTTTCAGTGATATAATAATATCTCTAGTATCATATATGTTCTGATATTTTATTATGTTTATGGGACAACTATATTTCACCTCTGATGTGCCTAATGATAAATGAAATCACCATGAATGTGCACATACAACTTTCCATCCCCACACAATGGTATAATTTTGTTTTCATATCCACATTACAGGGATGGTATTAATGATGGAAATAATGGATTTATATATTAAATCTATGAAATTATATGAATTATATAAATTTAATATACCATTCACTCGATTACCCATTCACTTGTTAAGGGACTGATAGCATACCTCGTCCATACATATGGAATACCATCTTAATGAAATGATGAGATTCATTTTCCACATCTAACCTCCAATAAAGAACATAACATTAAATGTAATGAGTCAATATGATATTTTTTCAATTAACATAATTAGGTATATTGTTTTCAAATATAAAGTGTGCATGGAGAGAGAATTTCATGATAGAACACATATTATAAAACAAGGAAATTGACACCCAAAATAGTAAAATGGATACAATATTATTAATAAATGGGTGATACGTTTTTATAAGTAAATCATATATGGTATCATATATATAGGTAAGGTTTAGTAATTTCTATATAATAAACTATTATTATTATACAGGAGGTTTATGGTCATTCATCTAAAGGGAAGCGTGAGATAAGTTAATTCATATCAATTTTCCTACGTTGTGGAATATTTTGATGTTATGCGCCTTATTTTTTTATGTGGTGTTTATAATTCCCCATAGAAATGTCATATAATGAATTAATCATTAAGTGTTATATTTTATGTTTCAATTTGAATAATTTCATCCAATGGGATTTGACTCAATAATTACTAGGTGCTAAAAGTTAGTATGAAATATAACATTATTTTTTGATTACTAAATTTCATATTAAATAATCGGTCTCTTGTGATTATATTTCATTATAAATTAAATTTGTCTTTAATATCCATTTTATTCTATGATGGATATGATTATTACCTAAACCGTATACCATTTTTATATTTGATATTTTCTTTTAAATTATTTTATTAACTAGGGAAATATTGATAAATCTATAACCTTTACAAAATACATATACATTATGATAAAGTACATTGTTTATTAATTCCATCAATTTTTTGATATATGAGTAATTATTTTGAAAATCTTGAAATAGTTGGGTAACAGCTATACATATCCCCTCGGTGCATCAGTAGTCTCATGAGAAAAATTAGTTGGCAAAATATGACCAATATTTACCTAGTATGTTTTAAACCATCCTGTGAAAGGTCTTGATGGTAAAGGTATCATGGTCCTGTGAAACATGATGTCTGATAACTAAACATCTCCATTATTAAGAAATAAGTTATTCATTTTCATGATATTTTTCCATGATGTTACTTCTTTATGCATTTCATTATAATTTTATTAATTTAATGTAATGTTTTTTAGTTATTTACATTTGTATATTGATTATTATCATTATTTAATGGTAGATTTTTCTTTACATAAACTTTTATAAGAATTTGATTTCACCCTTAATTTTGTCCCTTTCCCTAGGATATGAATAATAATTCATGGGATGATTTTTCAAGGATTCAGTTCATTTACTTTTGTTGTGTATTGTGTTTTATTTTCTATTCCCAATGTAAAATTGGTTTCATGTATATATATGGCTATCCATTACTACCAAACTAATTTGTCCTTTAGGATTAGATCCTTTGTATCTATTATAATTTAATAAAGTGACCATTTAATCTTAGCTACAGTGCTCAATATTTTTACAGTGTCTATCAGAGGATGTTTATTATAACTCATGGGAACTAAATTTAGGAAAAAAATAGATTGTGTAATATAACCCTATGAATTAATTTTATGATAAGTCTTTGTATGGGATAACATCCTATAAATTTTTTAATGACTATTGATAATCTTGGTTAACCCTAAGGACTCATATATGTATAATCATATTTCATGATTTAGACATATATTGAACAATATTTCATGACTATTTATATCTCACTCTGATTATTATATTTTAATACTTTCACATTGAACTTTGGTTTTATTCAATGGTCGGAACCATAATGAACTTGTTAAAAATTGAATGTGATAGAAAATGTGTTAAAGAAGTATTTCACTAATGGTATTATGGTATAAAGATTAATGAATAGTCTAAGGAATTATGTTTATTTTGGAAGAATATATTTTTTCATTAACTGAAGTGTTATAAACACCATCATGGGTTTATGATTTTAAATTTTATTATAAGTTTAAATTCGTAAATATAAATTTGAGGATTATTGTTATGGGAGTTAGTGAAAATTAATGATACTTTGGGAGACATTTGTGGAAATATAACCCATTGTTTTAGTATATTTTTTAGTGAAGAAGTTATTTAAGAATTAATTATGTTATATTTGTAGGAAATAGGTTTATGGTAATAATAACCATTAGTATCAACATGATCATTGATTTTGGGGTAATTATTGGTGAATATATTTTTCATAAATAAAAATGAAAATTATGAAATAACTTCATAGGTTAAAATTTTTATTTAATATTAAAAATATTAAGGTTTTTTTGGCATACTATAAGGATTATATTAATATTTTTTTATAAAAAGAGATACTCAGGGGTTAGGAAACATATCATTGCATCCAGAAAGGCCACAAGACATGAACCCCCAATAGAATATTGACAAAGGTGTATCACCTACCACATGCCTATGTGATGTCATTGATAGTATGATATAGTATTATCCATATTTAAATGATATCATAGATAAAGGATATTTTCATTTTGTGATCATATGTTTTACTATATAGATAACCAAAAGATTATAAATTGATTTTGTGTTATGTGATTTATGTTATGATAGAAGATGCTTACTATTTTGGGAAACCTATATGACTAAGGTAAACTGAATAATAAGTAATTTTATTTGAGGAATAAAGGATGAATTTAATTTTGGAGGAAAATATGATTTCATTATTGATTTTCAAAGATTCATGTTATTTATTGAAATATTTAGTGTACCTTAGATATTATATGTATAGGTGGTTCACTTATTTATAGATAAATATTAAATTTATCTTCAAACAGATATGTGATCAAATCTATATAATTTTTGAGGTTTAAATATTAGGTTTCAATATTATTTTGGACATTTAAGGATACTTATTTAATAAATGATCTGTATTGAATTGTGGGTATTATTGTTTAATTTTGTTAGAATAAAGTAGTTTTATTCATATGAAGGATTATTATTTTTTAGGAATTATACTACCATAATCAATCCATTTTGGTTTTTGTTTATTCATAAAGATCATGGGAATTTATTGTTACTATTTTGTGGATTTTATGATCTATAGAATTTGATTATAGTTCTCCAGGAATAAAAAAATTTCATAAACATCATTTTGAGAATAAATATGTTGTGATGGAAATCAAGTATAGGATAAAACTATACTTGTAAAGTTAGTTTATTTACTTATATTATTATTCTATGATGTAAAATAATTCCTTGACTCTAGAAAAATGATTTTTGAACAAAAATGTAATTTTTTTACTTTTCTTACTGAGAAGTCAATGTTTTTTAACTGATCACATATTTACTATTTTGTGATTGTTAAATTTCTCATGATCATGTTTTATATCAATCTCCATTGGTCCTTAATATCTATTTTTCTATTCTATATCCATGTTTTCATTTATAACTTATTATCTCCTACATGGATACCTATTATGTAAGGACCTTAACTCTTCCCTTCCTCTCTTCTCAAGTGGGTGTTTTATTGACCCTTTATATGATGTGGGATTTCAATAATGGATTTTTCAACTATAAACAAGTTCTGTTCTAAGTGATATTAAAATTTACAAGGGAAATTTTTTTTGAAGGTAAGGAGAGTGTAACATCCCATGATTTTAAAATATATATAATTTAATTAATAGCTTGTACCACACTCAATACCGAGCATAAATGAACCACGATATATTATTATTATAACTTAGCCATTAAATTAGAGAGTGTGACTAAGATTAACTGTATTATGAAATATATATTACGGTAACATTCAATACAATTATATATATTAATTCTTACGAAACAAACACATAATGTTTAATAATGTCCTTTTATTCTTCAAAAATATTTATTAATCAAAAAGCGATTATTGTTGTTATCTATGAGATAATAAATATAATTAATTTTTGAAAACTTTTGAAAATTAATTTAATAAAATTAAATTCATTTTTTAAATCAACATGTCAAAATTATTTTATACTGAATGTTTGATAATTTTCTAAAATAGATAAATTTTCGGTGAACAATAAAAAATATAGTTTTTTATAAAATACAGTACCTTTTGTGATATCATCAAGACATAATTAAGATTTAAAATGTTATTAAAAATATTTAATGACTCATATAATATATTATAATATAAATATCATACAAAAATACTATATAACATGAAAAATATATTTGATTTCATGATAAATATAGAAATCATTTTTCGTGCTGACATAGAGCCTCTGCAGCACAAGAAAAGTAAAATTATGAATCATAACAATACTAATTGCGGTGAGATAAGTCCTTGATATGATTTATTAACAAATATCATGTATTATTTATTATAGTTAGGGTTATAAACAAGTGAATTGTCCAAATTCTCTTGTAAAGCTTGCACAAGGCCAACAATGTTAAAATAAAACATTAAATGTGTTGTCCTGATGTATATATCAGTTATAAGAAATCATTAATTAATTTTAATGGTTGTATTTCTCACAGTAAAAGTATTTTCATGGTATAGTTTATTTATTTACATTTAGTGCAACATGGATAATATTATGATCATTATAGTATTTTATAAAAAGACAAATATATCAAACTCATCTTTTTAATAAGTGTAATATTTTTAATATGGTGTTATCTAGATGATACGTTCAACTATAAATATTATTTTGAAATATAAAATATATATCTTCATAGTATTAATTTATATTCAGTTTTTACTAAAAAAAATTAATTACCTTAAATGCTTATCCAATAGGGACACAAAAATTATTTAATTCAGGAAAAAAATCAAATAATTTTTTTAAAAAACATTAAAATAATCCAAATTTGAAATATTTATTATAATACATGAATTATATAGATGATCATGACATTACTAGGATATAATAAAATATTTTTTATCTATTTTCAATTTTTTCTTGTTGTTTTTAAAGTGAACATAATGAATAGTATCAAAATTAAAAATAATGATATTTCATGAATATAATATTTTGTTAAATTATTTAAATGTCATAAAAGTATTAAATATTAAAAAATCGAATAATATATTGTCATAAAAGTCATAAAATGTATATTTATATTCTATTTTGATGAATTTGGCTTTAGATTATTCTTAATATATTTTAATCTTTGGACAAATTTGAAAAGATCCCATCAATTAAATTCTAAAGGGGCGTCCCTTTATTAACTTCTTTACACAACATTGAGCCATATGAATCGACCAAAATCTACTCATTTCTCTTATAAATATCCATTTATATGTTATATATGTTTTTTCCTTCCAAAATACCTACCCTAGATCCACTAATAAGGTATCTAATGGATGTTTGTTGAAGGAAATGTAATCATCTTTACCAAACCATTCAAGTTTATTTATTATTCTAATTATTTATGATGTGATTATTCCATGATAAAATAATTATTATAGTATCATATATATACTATGATGTTATTATGATAATGGGACTACCATATTCCATTTTTTATTCCACCTATAAAAAACAAAATCATCGTGTGTTCTTACATACGACATACCATCTCCACAAAGTGGTGTAATTTGTTTTTAATCACCAAATACTTGGATATAATAAATGATTAAAAAAATGGATATATATTATAATTATGAAATTATATCAATTATACAAATTTAATATATCATGCACCCCCTTACCCTTTCTCTCATTAAGGTAATGAGGACATCGCTCATGTATTCATACGATCTATTGTCTTCGCAAAGCAGTATGATTCATTTTCCACATTAAAAAATCAATAATGATTTAAAAACACTTATAAGGAGATAATTTGATAATTATAATATTAATATCATTTTGGAGATGTTTTAAAATATAATATATTCATGTACTTGAAATTTTAAGATAAAAAACATATGAAAAAACAAGGTAACTAACACCAGAAATAGTGAAATGAATAAAATATAATTAATATGGGGTGACCAGATTTTTAGATGAATGTATATGAAATATATGTTATACTATCCTTGATTTTATCTTACCTTCCTCTCATGGACATATTTCTCTTTATCTCAATCCCAATCTATGTCGGCGTTAAGTTTTTCTACCTTCTCTATTTCTTTATCAGTATCTGCAATGCTCCTACTTTCACCTATATTGCAGTATATATCTATGGTATAGGTTATCTACCTTTTCAATTTCATCTTCTATTCTACTCATGGAAATTCCCCACTTCTAATCCTTTTAATTCTCTCATGGATTTATTTTTCAACCTTTTACTCATCAGTGGGTTGTTCCATGTAACACTGTGGTATCGAACTGCTACAACGAACGCCCTTGTTGCATAAACCATCATGAAAAACCCCATATTGAATTTTTATAGAGGTGAAATTATGTCTTAGGATATAACTGGTATTTAGATCATAGGTTCTTACTCATCATATTATTAACCAAATTCTTCTCTTACTACCCACACCATTATTATTGAACCCATCTCGGTCTTGTATCAGGGTGACTTTAGTGGATTTGGGATGGTGCTAGGGGATGAGTTTAGGGATGAGGTCTCATATTGGCTGGGTTTTTACACCTATTTGGTTATATTTGAATATGATGGTCTATTGTTGATTTGGTGTTTCATCCACATTGAGGTCATTAGTTCTTTTTTTTCTTTATCGGTGTTTCTTAAAAGTGGTTTTCCATTTATCAATGACTGTTATCTCCATTTTTTAATGTGTTTAGAATCAAAAATGAGGATTTACATCTTTTTGTGTTCTTCTGGTGTTGGTTATATTTATGGTTTCTATCCTCATGGTCATGGTTTTGATGGAAGGGATTGGTGGTGCTACCAAAGTTTGCCACATACTAAGGCCTAGTGTGCTAAAAGTTTTTCTCTTGCTTCTTGTTCTATGGATCCAATGAAATGTCAGACTGGTGGGAGATAGTTCATATGAATGTCTTCGGATATGTTTTTTAATAGGGGTAAATTTTTAGGAGGATTGACATTGCAGTAATTGATTGTGTTGGTCCAGAAGATTTTGATTTAGTGTTTGACCCTGACATTCAAGATGATTTTGGTTTTTTTGGATGTTTTTTAGGATGTTTTTTAATGGTTATGATCCTTGTTTTTCAAAATTCTTGGGTGTAGTTAGGATATCCATATTATTAATAGTGGTACTTGGTGGAATGTTTTGTGTTTTTGGAGAAGGATGGTATTTGTGGTGTTCAGTGATATTGATAATCTTTGAGAGGGTCCTCGTAGGAAATGTCAGCTTAGTGATGATTTTGGTGAAGTACTTCTCAGGATTGAAGCTGGAGGAAGCACACAGATCAAGGAAATGACATACATTTGGTTTTTAAAAATTTGAATTTGAATTTGTTATGGTTTTATGTGTCCTGTGGCTGAAGAATTGTTTATTTTTCATTGCAGTTAATGAATTGCATTTATTATGAAGTCATGTATTGCGAGGATTCCACTCATGCATAATGTGATTTATTATGAAAGGTAAAAATGGATTTGGAGAATAAAGTATTATAAATAATAGGGTGATAGAATATTATTATTAAATAATATATATTAGAATATATATATGGATATGTTTCAGAATTGTTTTCATAATAAATCTATATTTATTATAAACAACATTATAGAACATTCAACTAATGAGAAGCATGAGGTAAGGGAATTCATCTAAATTATCTTTCACTGATGCATATTTTGATTTTATGCACCGAATTTCATTTATGTAGTCTATATACTACACCTTTGACTTATAGTGAAATGAATAAATAATTCTTCATGATATTTTATGTTTCAGTTTGAATTAATCCATCCAAGGGGATTTGATTTGAAAATTACCAAGTGGTAAGAGTTATTAGGAAATATCACATTCTTTTGTTGTTATTAAAATTATCTTGAAGTACAATGAAATGTGTCTATACCCATGGTTCTCATGAACCATGAGTATAGGTGACATTTTCTAAACTATACCCATAGTTCCTGCTAACCTGTGGGAAAAAGGGTTCCCACATAAGCGTGGGAAGAAAAAATATTGCATGGATATTCCATGAGAATACCTATACCCACAGTTCAGTGTTAACCATGTGTATAGACATCACCTTTACCCATGGTTTTATAGAACCATGGGTATAGGGTATCTAATGTTTGCATGCGGAAAAAATTTTGGGGGCCTATTTCCTCTGTTGTTTACCTATACCCACAGTTTATATATATATATATATATATATATAATAGACATATAATTAAGAATGTTCGAGAAGTGTAGTGTTAAGGGAGTTCCACAGTGGAAAAGCAGCCTGGGTTCAAAACTCACAAGGGGAATTTTATTTATACCAACCTTTTATAAATAAATAAATAAGATAATATATGTATAACTAAAATGATTGAAATCGGTGTAGTGGTAAGGTAGTTAGGTAGATGAGCAGTGGTTCGGGTTCAAAACCCATGCTAGACTCTTTTTTATATTCATATTTTGAATATATATATATATATGTGCATGTTATTATATATATATATATATACATAATTCTAGTTATTGTAGTGGTAAGGGAGTTCGGTGATGGAGCAACGGTGCAGGTTACAAACACGCCCCAGACATTTTATGTATACCCACGTATTATAAATATATATATAAGATAATATATATATATATATATATATATATATATAATTTCAATTAGTTTAGTGGTAAGGGAGTTCATGAACATAGTAAAGGCGAGGGTTCAAAACCCGCAACATTCATTTTATTTAAAACTATACCCACTATTTTAGAACCGTTGGTATAACATTTCAAAACTATGGGTATAGCTAATTTCTATACCCACACTTTTAAGGCCCATGGTAGGATGAACCTTGGGTATAGTATATACCCACGGTATTCAAACCATGGTTATAGGTTTTTCAAACCATTGATATAGCTCAAGGATATATTGATTCCTCAGTTGCCCACAGTTCCTTCAAACCGTGGGTATATGATACATTTCTAGTTGTGTCGAAACCATTTACATTCTTGTTATAATTTTTCATTAGACATTAAATTTATATTAAATATCATTATTGTTTTTTAATGCATATGATTATTACATAAACCATATAAAAATTTTTTATATTGTATTTACTTTTAATTTTGTTTAATTAACTGGGGAAATATTGATAATTCTGTATCATTTACACAATGAAGATGCCTTAAGGTAAGGAAACTTTTTATGATTTAATAAATTATTAGATATATATTTAATTCTTGGGACATGAATGAAATGGGAGGGTCATGATTATAGATAGACCCTTGATGTAATTTTAGTCTCATGAGATGAATCAATTGGCCAAATAAAATGGGTTTTTACCAAGTATGTTATAAAAAATATTTTGAAATATCATAATGGCTGAGGTTTCATGTTCCTATGAAAAATGATTTCTGATAATTAATAATTTCCTTCATTCAAAAATAAGTTATTTTTATCCATGATATTTTTTACATGATATAGTCTCTTGATGCATTTTATTCTCAGTTTATTATTTTAATGGCGTGATTTTCATTTATTTAACTTTCTATATTGTTTATGTTAATTTATTAATGATAGATTCCCATTGTACATAAACTTTACATAGAACTTGGTCCCATTGATATATTTTTCCTTTTCTAGGGATATGATGACTAATTCATGGAACTATTTTTTTAATGATATACTTTGATTACTTTTGTTATGTATTTTGTTTAATTTTCTATTATTAGTGTAAAATGGGTTTCATGTATGTATGTGGTTATCCAAAACTACTAAACTTAATATTTCTTTAGATTTTTATCCTTTTTATCTATGAAAATGTAATAAAGTGACAACTTATTCTAGGATACTGTGGTTGAGGTTGTTACAAATATGACATTTTATCATTTTATGTCTTATTTCAAATTTTTTATGTGGATTTAATTTTAACACACATAATAACATCATTTGTTTATTCTCTCTTCAATGGTATGATCTTTTTATTGGATTTTATCTTAATTTATTTTTATTAAGTAATATTTTAATGTTATACACCTTTTTTATAAGGTTTATATGTTTCAAAATTTACATTTTATAACATGAATCATTCCAACTTAATTTTATTTTAAGTTACAATTAATTTTAATTCATCCAACAGTTTTTTATTCGAAGGATTCCAACATAGTAATGTCTCTATGTTACGATATCCTTTATTTTCAATGTTTCTTATGTTCAAATATACTTTGAGGAAAATAATATACAATTATATTCATGAACCACATCAATTTTATTTTCCTATGTTAATGAATGTGGTTTACATTTTTTTCTTTCATTTTCCTCTTTTATTGATTAAATTATCAAGAAAGGTGTTTTAAGTAATACTTATCTTGTATCTTCTTTTAGATTTGGAAGCTTTTCTTCTATAACTATATTTTCCAAAAAAATATTTTAATTAATTTTTTTACTATTATAGAATGTTTTACTAAAATCATGTTTACCCATTTTTTTCATTTTTTTTAAAAAAGTTGTTTAAATGTAATATATTGTCATTTTAGGAATGAATTACTTTTTTTCATTGTACAAAATTGTGAATATAATATTTTCTTATAACTTATATGATATATTTATAAATTTCCTACCATCAAGACTACAAAATTATTTAAATGATCAATTATACATTTCCATTTTTATTTTCAATGAAATGTTTTTTTAATGGATTTTGGATATTTTTATATTTTAAAGAGGGGATTTCAGATTGAAAAGGTTATTTTATTCATGAAATATTCCATGTATTATTTTAAAGACATTTTCATTAATGATGAATACCTTTGATGTTATGTATTGAATATGAAATATGTATATTTGTCTCTAACATATATACCCAGCTTATTTTCCCTAATTTTTATAGGGGTAATACATGCACTGTGTTCACCTCAAAAATTACTTCATTAATAAAATTCATTTGATTATGATATGAGGTCGGATTATGCAACCCATTTTATTTACATGGAAATTCTTTTGTTTATTCCATTTCATTCATTTCTTAATTTCACTCTCAAAATCATGAACATGTTATGATGGGTGCTCCCAAATAGTACACAAATGCATTGGGTAATGAATTAGTCACATGAAACATTATTTATGGGATTAAGGATCAATCATAATCTATTATGGGACATTTCCCACCATGTGATATTATCAAGGAAGTGAGCCTTGACTCAAGAATATGTAACGATATATGTTACTGACTCACTTCATGTATTCCAATGATCTTGTGATTCCATATTGTATATGTTACTCTGTTTGGGTAATACTTATGTGAATTCCTTTATATGATATCATATTATACCATTGACTCACATATTATGATTCATTGTCATTTTTATTCACATACTAGGATTTTTATCTCACACCATTCATTTATATTTTCCTTATGTTATCATATGTAGTTTTAGGAGATATAATAGATTTAAGATCTAACTATAGAGAATAAAAATAAAAATTTTATGTTTTAATTTTTTTATGTTGTATATACCTAGTATTCCAAATACACTAGGCGTTATGTACATTGCGTTGTTATTGATAGATTTTTATGTTAAAAACAATTAATAATATGTGTAAAGGGTTGGGTCTCTATAAGACTTTGGTAAAATGAATACAATATTAAAAAATATAAATAAATTCCCTACAATAAGTTTGGAGCAATCGCTAAGGAAGAACATTTCTATATTGTTGTAATTTGTGAGATCCACAAACACTATTATTCATGATGAAAAACATGGAACACCAATTGTTAATAAAAAATTTCATCATTAATCAAATATACTATCCATGATCCCTCTCATTTCCCTTGGGTTTTTAGGTCACATGAATTAAGTATACAAATAAATTTATTTATTAATTTAAATATTCATTATCATCCAATGACTTCACATAAACAAACCACTCGATTCCAACAAGGGTTACATCATGCATTGGGAGAACCCCACATTCTGGATTTAATTTTGGTCTCAGATTTCCCATGTGTGACTACATTTGTAATTTATTCCATTATTTTTTTAAAACTGCACACACATTATATAATATATATAATATTTTTAATATATCAATACTGAGGCTCCCAGGCCTTGGAATCTCATGTTGACTTTGCAACTGGATTCTAAATAAGTCTTTAAAATATTCCAATTTTTTTCATGTAAAAACTAAAGTCACAATATAACATGTTATGAGTGTTATTTTGGGTATTATTGACATAATATTTCTATGATTATGATTATTCTTCCCTTTTTATGACACTCTCTATGACATGTTTTTATGCTCATGATACGATCTATTATATAATGATATTTAGTTCTTCTATGATTCTTGTATTATGATCTACCAAATCCTTATCCCATGATTATGATATATGTATTACTAGGTACGATTTTCATATATAAATATCACATTATCAAACCCTTATGATCATGTTATGCATATATATAATCATTAACAGATAACTCACATGTTTTCAGTTACTAAGCATATTAGATCTCCTTTTATTATATTTCTATTCATTAGTTTATGAAAACAAGATTTTAATTAGGGTATAACTAAAAATTTTAATATTTTATAGGAACTTTTTTCAAAAGGTATAATAACTTTTAGGAAATAATAAGATTATAGATATAGTCTTCAAGGGAACTATACCTTTAAGGTTATAGGGAAAGTATTGTTCTGAGATTTATTGAATATTCATATAAAATGATGTAATATTTATATATGTAATGATTGAATCAACTAAACCTTATACCACATTAGTTTTATATGATTTTTGAATCACCGCCTAGAGTAATGAATTATGATCTATCTCTGAAAATACCTAGTGAAACATTCATTGAATCTAAGATATATAATTATCCCTCAATTGATATTTGAAGGATGATAGTTCCTCTTAAACTAATTACCCTTCCTCTTGATTATTTTCAAATAATATTTTGTATGGATTGGATGTCCCTATATAATACCCAAATAAATGTTTAGGGAAATTAGATCTCATTTCACATCTCAAATCATCATTTTATCAAATATCTGTGTTGGGTTGATAATGAAATAACCTAGGAATAAAATAATATAAGATGAGTTGTGATGAAAAAAAATGAAGGACTTTCGACTAAAAAAAATGGAGAGGAAGTAAACATAGATGACATGACTACTATAAAAGAGTACAATAATATATTTTTATATGGACTTCTTTATCTACCCCTGGAGTGTGAGGTTGAGTTGTCAGTATAACTAATAACTGAATCAATTCCTATATTAAAAATTACAAATAGAATAGATCCCATTTAATTTGAAAAATTAAATATAAAACTATAAAATAATCTAGACTTTAGTTTTATACACCCAATTGATTCACAATGGGGTGAACCAGTCCAATTTCATGAAATGATGGATTGATCATGGAATGTTTTCATTTATTTTCATGAGAATAAAATAATCATGATCATGGAAAACTATCATCTAAACTATATTGATTGAATATTCAATCTACTCCTAAGATCTCTATAATTCATACATATTTTACCATGATATGGATAACAATTATTAAGGGTAAAATTGGATGATATTTACTTGATATATTTTCATATGGGGTATAAGTATTTTAAATTTATAGTGATTCACTCTGGACTTATGAATGATCTTGTTACCTTCCTCAATATAATGAATAGAGTATTTAAAAACTACCTTGATCATGTCATGTCTATCTATTCAAATGATATTCTTGTATATTCAATGATAATCGAAGGTCATGGAGATCATTTGTGGAATGTGTTAAAGACTTCAATAAAAGATAAATTGCTCCCCAAATTTATAACTTATGAATTCTGGATGTATAAATTATCATTATTAGGTTATGTAATAACACACAATGTAATATTAGATGACTAATCAAAGAAATATATTGTCACACAATATCCTAGACCGATCACTATACCTAATATACATAGTTATCTTAGTTTAGTATGATATTATTGATTCATTTTGTTAAATCTCTCATGGATATCAAATCCAATAACTAAATTAACATGGAGGGGAGTGGAGTTTCGTTAGATGGAGTAATATGAATAATGTTTCAAGGAAATAAAAGGGTGTTTTGTTACCACTACTGAAGTTACATTACCCTACATTGGGGAAATGTTTTTAATATATAAAGATGCTTCATAAAGTTATTTGGTTTCACCCTAATGCAAAATGATAATGTATTTTTATATCTCTTGACAATTAAATACTCATGAACAAAATTACCTGACACATGCTTTAGAACATATATAAGTAATCTTCATATTAAATATTTTTTGACATTATCTCTACAAAAAAATATTATATAATACTGATCACAAGAGAATTCAATATATATTAGAATGGAAGAAATTGAATTTACATGAAAGGAGATGGTTGGAATTTATAAAAAATAATGAATACTGAATACAAAACCTGGGGGATAAAAATATGGTGACTACTACTCTTACAAGGGTAGATCATGGTACTCTGTCAATGATGTGTTTTGAAAAGGACCCAATACTCGTTGATTTTCAATCTATGAAACTTGAAGACATAATTATAGGATATAAATCTTATCTTTAAAAATAAACTAATTAACCTTCCATCCACATAAAGATCACATATACTGATAATTAAGATATTGAACTACATAAAAAGGTAATGAATGTTTCAGAGTTCAAATTCAATAAAGATATACTTATTAGGCAAGGAACCTAGACATGTATCCCATCAAAATTAAAATTAATGAATGAACTTTTGGATGATGTTCATAGCTTATCATTCCCTATTCATCTAGGAACTACAAATATGTATATAGGTCTATAATAAAAGATCTGGTGGGAAAGTAAGAAGAGTGAAATTGAATAATAAATATATTTATTCTTTTTATAAGAAGAAGTTATGATTGAATTAAAATTATTAAGGGTATGTTGAAACAATTACCTATACTAATATGTAATTTGTAAGAAAATCACCATTTATTTCATCATAGTTCACATCATGTCATCTAAATGAAATAATGTAGTTTGGGTTGTAGTCGATATCTTTCCAAATTCAATGAATTTTATTTAAATTCATGGAGATTTGTATCTTTTCCAACATTCCATGATATATGAAATGGATGTTTTAAGGATACATGTAGTACCACTCAAAATTTTATCTGATCGGTATCCAAGGAATAACTAGATTTTCTAGAGAAGTCATCAAAAATAATTGGAGATGGATCTGTGTTTTAGTACTACTTATCAACCCTAGATAAGAGTTATGTCCCATAAGACCATTCAAACTATAGAAGATATGATGAGATCTTGTTTTATGAAATTCTAATGATTTTGGTATCAATATCTACCCCTAGTTGAGTTCTTATATTACAAAAAATTTCTTTCTAGCATTCAGATGTAACTATATAAGGCTATTTATGGGAAAATGTATAGGACTAAAACATTGTGGTATGAAGTTGGTGAAAAGATGCTAATAATTCCTAAACATTCCCATGAAATAATGGATAAGGATCAAACCATCTAGGGACATATGATAGAGGAACAATGTTGACAGAAGAGTTATGTAGATAATCATTGATGAGATCTGGAATTTGAAGCTAGTTATATGGTGTTATTAAAAATATCTGCATGTAATAAGATTATTATATTTAGTAGGAAATGGAATTTAAACTCTAGATACATTTATCCCATCAATATGCTTCATCATTTTGAGGTTGTATCCTTTTTTATAGTAATAAATCAACACATAAATCAAATAAATGATTTGTTCCATGTTTTTATTTTGCAAAAGTACATACTAGATCATCACATGTACTAATATTTGTGTCTTTATTATAGAAAATAATCATTTATATGAGGAACAACATGTGGAAATCGTAGACTAAAGAGTGAAGTTTCTGAGAAAGAAACCTTGTATCTTCTCAATGTACTATGATGAAATAACATTTTTAAGAAAGATATATGGGAACAAGAGGATGTGATTATATAAAAGTACCCACAAATTTTTTCATCCAAGAAATACATTTTCGATGATGAAATTCTATTTAAAGGGGGTATAATGTAATGTCCTGTAACACTAGAAAATATATTCCCTTAATTAAAAATCATCCGAGTAGCTTGTATCTCACAAAACATAGAATGAAAATGTTCCTCGAAATATTAGAAAAGAAAATTATAACAATAATAAAACCTAAAGTAGATAAAAATTTATCAACCAATTAGAAATGTTTTAAAAATAGTATTAAAAACACATAAATCTCACCCAATTCATTTTTTCAATAATAGCAATATTCTTTTTATTTTTTATTTTAATTTAAAATATAATATTTGAAATTTTATAATTTTAATTAGACAAAATTATTATAATTTTTTAATTTATAATGTAAAAATTATCATAATATGAATTTTTAGAATATTTCTCAAATAGTTTCATTTTATGTAAATAGGGAAAAACAATTTCTTACCATAACTGTAACATTTATGAACATATAATAATATATGTATGAAATAAATTTTATAAACTATTTTAACTAATAACATATTTATTTAATTACTAAAACTATATATTTTAAATTTATAAGACATATTAGTAACTTTTTATTAACAAAAGTAATATTTTATAATATAAAATAGTTTTTTGTCTTCCCTTTTAAATAAATATTATTTAGGTAAAAAATTGGATTTATTTGAAATCCAAATGAAATTTAATTTTTTTATGTTAAAAAAATTTCTTATCCTTAAATTAACATTCACTGATAATATTATTCAACATATAAAGTTTATACTTGAAATACACTTTTTAAAAAAATGGGTTTTTACATATTACATGTAGTTTGTTAAAATTAATTTTTCTTAAAAATATATATTTTATATGATAATATTTGGAATAATTTGTTTAAAATTATTCAATAAGACCCATTTTATTTTTATGCATTAAAATTAAATTATTTTCAGAAAAATTAGTTTCCATTGAAAAATCAAAAATGGTAAAAGTTGAAATTATATGACTGAAGGAACTAAAAATAAGTTTAAAACATGTGTAAAATGTTTTGTTGAAATATGATAAAACATTAACCTTATAAATTCCATTATTAATTATTTTATATTTCACTTCACATGTGAAATATGTGATTTCATTTTATTAAGTTGAAAAATTTATAGAAAGGTATCCTCACCACTTATGAAAATGGAATCTCAAAACCCATTCTAGACCCTAAAAGAATTATATTTCCACCAAAATATCTTCCCATTATACTTCCATTATAATAATATTAATTTTATGTGATCTCTTGGTCATAATATATTGTCTTCACACATCTTTGTTGAGGAATCCTATATGTAAAATTCAAATATATCAATGTGAAGACTCATTTTTTTCCCAACTTCTTTCCATTCTATCTTACTTTCCAAAATATTATTTTCTAATTCTTATATAATTAAATAAGTATTTTTTACATAATTTTATAATGATATGGTAATACATATAAACCATATTTCATCTATTCTATAAAGGAATATAAAATCTTCATTTCTTGCGCTGTGAAGACTACTGCCTCTATGAAAAAGACAACATTCACTTTTTCACGACCACATCTCTTCACTGGTTGTAAAAGATAAATTATAGAATAAATTTTAAACATATAATATAATAAATATTATGAATATAAAAATTATAATCCATCTTATTTCCCTATTATTCTTGGATAAATGAAAACATTAATTGTGCATTGTGGAGACTACCAACTCCAAGAAGAATCATATCATTTTTCATTTAGTTTATTTATTATTTTTTTTAAAACACTAAAATATTTTTCAAAACATTAAAATTATCTAAATTATATCATTATTATTCTATAATAATTATATTATGCCAAAATAATATACTTTCAAAATCATAATCATCAATTAATTATGGTATGTTCTTGTTTGGGTTGATTTGGTCACCCACTTGAACAATTATATAAAATAATATCATGGGTGACTATGAGAAATTAATTATATTTTATTTAAATAAATAAGTACATAATGATTTTATTTTGGGTTTTTAATTGTATCATTTATATTAAACTCATTAATTTATATATTAATGATTATTCATTAGAAATATCCCAACCATGCTCAGCGCTAAATTTATCATTAACTATCATAACAAAAAATCCAATAGAATTATATTATAAAATTATACAGAGTTATCAAAATCAGTTATTGTACCTTATTTTATAAAATAATGATGACCATTAGGATAAGACTGAAAAAATGAACCTTATTACGAAACTAGTACAAAAAATCCAAAAGTACACACACTTAATATTGAAATTAGATAATAAGAAACTAATATACAAGCTGAGAATACTAATGATTGAAATTTATAAAAAAAATTCAGTATGTATATAGTTCTTAAATAGGTTACAAGGATGGAAGTTTTCGCTATATATTAGTTTAGAGTGTGATCAACTAAGAAGGAATTCTAGGTGAGCTTTTCTTTGTCATATTTTCCACTCCATGGGACATGTTGGAAATTATTCCCCATTGTTTATTTTATATGGTTTATTCAATAACATATTTTTTTAAAATATGAAAATATCATACATCTAATTTTATTATAATGTTAATATATAAAGGGTTATATAAACTAAATTTTTAATTCATTGGGTTATAGTGTTCCTAACATGAGTATTCGTTTTCAAGTTTTCTTATGTCCTAAAATTCACCTATTTCATAGGGTATTTACCCTTATTCTATGGGAAAATTATTTCTCATCATCTAGGACCACTTATTTAAGGAAATATTTTCTAAAATGAATGTATAATGTTAGTACAAATAACTCTCAATCTTACCAATGAATCTTTTTCATCCATGTTCATGTTTTTTCTAAATAAAGTGTTTTCGTTAATAAAATTAAAATAAATTTTTTCTTTGATATTTATAATATTTTCATTTAACTTTTTATAATAATAAATCCATTCAACATTCCTCTGATTATAATTTTCATTAAAGCAACCTAAAATGATTAATAAAGGCATTTCTTCTTATTTTTTCCCACTATGTATTTATTAATGTTCAATTATTATTTCATTTTAAATATTTTTTATATGTAACTCTATATAATAAATATTTAAAATTATCCTATTTAATTTCTCCAAAAATATTTCATAAATTTAATTTTCACTTATTCTTTTATGAAATAGATTTTAAGGTTTAGTGAAAACTTTTCCATTTTTAGTTTTCATTTTCTTATATGGTTTATCTCTCAAGAGTGATAGTTTGATCCCCATATTTATTTTCTTATGATAGGATTAATTTTTAAAGTGATATTTTTGATAACCTATGATTTATTATATTCTAGTTATGTGATGTTTTTTAAATTTTTATAAATCCAATTATTTTTAGTGGTTCTTTAATATATGATGATGATTCCTTTTAAGTAGAAGATATGTGTATGGATGATGATAGGTGGGGTCATATATCACCCTACAATTCATTAATTTTAATTTGAATATGAAAAGATAGTACTGAATGGAAATAATAAGTTTTTCCACATAGGTATGATAAAAATTAGTTTTCTCACATTTTTAGGGGTGGAGATAATAAGTTTGTTAGATAGGGATGGGCATAATGAGTTTCCTCATAATGGGATTCCTATGTTTATTATTGTTCCACATACTCAACGTTTTACCATGTTTTGAAACAATTACATGCTATTTACAAACTTATGAATTATTCTCGTGTTTTATATCAAGTTGTAAGTTATTTTTAGCATCATATTTTTTTAATATATTCTGCGTGTAACACCAAATGATTTTATGAACCATTTTGTTTGGAATAAATTAAATTATAATATATATATTAAAAAGTTCTAATTAAAAAATTCATTTCACATGGAAACAACTTTTTGTACGTTACATGAAACACAAACATGGAATATGATACACACAACATTGAGTTGGCATATGTTACATGCAGCACCGACGTTTCTATGAAACATCATTTTATTTTTATAATTATCTCAATGAGATAATTATAACCTAGATGTTAAAAATCATTATATGATATCATTAAAAATTCCATAAACATAACCCATCATAGTCAATGAATCAAATTTAAAGTGATTATACTCCCCCTATAATGATACACTTCAAGGATTTACAAATTCTTTCTTTATCAGCAACCGATACCAATTTTTGGATATCATCTATTAATGAAACATCATATTTGTCTTCCAAGTTCAAAAATTTCTCATCTATGGAAGCATGATGAAGATATTTTTAGTGACTAGACATCCAAATAATACAAAATATTTTAAAATAATATATGTCTACATATTCATAACTCTATGTAAGTGACAATAGATTGCGCTAATAACATCATTGTTATTCAATTCACTCACCGACTTCCCAAAATTTTGAGCTTTCAAAATTCACAACTCCAACCAACGAACTATCCTCGTGAACTCAATCACAATTTCACCAAAACATCTGTGAAAAATATTATATAGTGTGTGAGTTCTAAAATATTTCTCCAATTTTATTTTATCTTCAATCACTAATCTGGATACCAAGTAATAAAATAAAAAAAATATTGACAACATTTTGTTTTAAAAATATATATATTTTCTCCTTTAGGGGTCATTCCATAGTTAAAGGGGATAACACCTTTGCATATTAATTTATAAACTCACCTTAAACTTATCATCTTAATTCACTGCAACATTATTATCCTTTAGGGGAGATTTAATATATATTTTATGTTTTTTAAATAAATTAGGGGAGTTTTTTAATAAACCACTATCAAAAATGTTTTTTACAACAATGACACTTCTCTCCTCGACTCCCCTAACTCCCCTAACACCCTCGACCACCGCAACCCCTGTAACCCTAGGACCCCAGCCACCCGTGTGACCCCAGAAACCCCGACAACCCCCTGAAGCTCTCACCGTGCCTCACCGCCACTCACCGCACCTCTCAGCCCATCGCAACCCCTACGACCCCCTGGATCCCAAGGAGCCTGCAACCCCGGAGACCCCCATGACCCTGGAGACCCCTCGAATCCCTCGATGCATCTCAACACCCCTCACCAGCCCTCATCACACCTCGCCGCCCATGGTCACCCCTCACTGCCCCTCGCCGACCATCTCCACCTATATTTTCTAAATTATTTCAAAACCCTTTACATGTGATGTAACATAATTTCATATGTTTTAAATTATTGATAGTTTTTTGTTCAAGTGGAATTTTCAATGAAATAATATGTTCTAAAAGGGTGTGAAATGATGATTATTATGAACCTACAATATTACTGATATTGATACAATTTATAGTATACTTATATAACATGGATTCAAAAGCATATTATATGATATGATTCAGTTATGGTTCCCATTAGAATGAATAATATGTTCATGATATTAGTCTTGAAATCTATGTTATATTCCATATCAAGTATTTTATATGGATTAATCCATTTTTTAATAATTCAAACATTAAGTTAATATTTCTCAATGATATTTTTGGCATCCCAATAAATGTTTAATGCGTCAAACATCAGACTCATATTGTAATGATAGTTCCCAAGGGAACTGTATGAGTAAGAAATAAGTTTGGGTTTAAATATATATTGTCACGACCCATCCTCGGGGCCTGTTCCATGACTACCCTAAGCCAGCATTCCATAGGCCATGGGATGGCGACTAACACCAAGACGTAATTACCGATAAAATAAGAGAAGGCATTGCCTTTGTAAAGTAAAAACCACCGGGTAAGAAATCCGAAGTAAACAATAAGTAAAACTGGGTACAAAAGTAAGTGGGGAAAAGTAAGTGGGCCAAAATACAAACCCAAACTGAAAGTAAAATACAACTGGAAAGAAAGTACATCAACTAAAAAGTAAAGCCGCAACGTCGAGCCGTCCACTGGAAGTCCCACCTGAAGGGTGGGTACAGATACCCTCCTCAGCTCCATTGGTCGTGTCGTCCGCTCCGAGTATTTCCCACCCAGTGGTCCACCTCCAGGTACCGACCGGCTTCGCAAGCCTCAACCACAATCATCGTTGTCCGTCGTCTGCAACCAACACAACGTAGTGCGGGCATAGCCCGTGCAGGGGTGAGTATAAGCTACTCAATATGGATCCCGAGACCCCTGAAGGTCTCCCAGAATCCACAAAGGATAATCCACAAAATAATGATACAATCACGAAGTAACAAGAAACACTACATAGGTATATGCCCATACATATACCTAAGTCATCAATTACAGTTCGACTCCAGCATCCGAGCCCAAGTTCGATCACGTCCACACCGGATAGCACAACCCAATCCACATAGGAAAGCAAGTCAATCATATCGAAGATATTGATTGAATTCAAGACTCAACTCACACAGGTATACTTCTTCGTAAGACGATAGAGATTATCAGATGTACCCACTGATTCATCTAAGCCGTTGGACCCACACAGGATCGGTATGCACTGGCCCGCACAGGACCGCTGAGCGCTGACCCACATATGATCTGACCCACACAGGATCGGTAGGCACTGATCCATAGAGGATCGCTGAGTGTTGTAGTTGTCGTTGTCGAATGCACGGAGGATTCCCGTACAGTCTTCATCATCGTCGTAGTCGCAGCCAGCTCTAGGGTTCCCGCACACAGCAAGCTCGTTTCGGGAGGGTCCGCTCCATGAGCCGAGGGGCTGATACATCAACTGACACAATGTATGGATTTGATGTATCCCAAAGTTCAGTATCGTCAACAGGAACTCAACGTGTCAGACGATGCATCAATCGGACGCCCGGTCTGAGATTCATTGGCTTTTTCGTCCTAGGGTCCCGGTTGGTTTTTTAAAAAAACCAACCCGACTGTATTCCAACTACGTCCAAACCTCGAGCGGAGTAAGACAAAAGGTCCATCTCACTAAGAGGAATCCATCAAAGCCGATGACACGTCAATGAGATGTCCGGAGCTCAAGTTATATGTGTTTCTACTCCGAGGGCCAGGTTGGTTTCATACACGAACCAACCCCGCCAAACCCAAAGTTCTCAGAAACCTTGAGTGTAATATACCGAAATGAACGTCTCGATCCATGGATCGCTACACAACTGACAGTGCATCGATCGGAGGTCCGTAGCCCATGTTATGGGAAACAGACCGAAATAGTCTAAAAAAATTGGGGGTCTGGCCCCGGTCCGACCCGTCCCAACCCCCCCCCCCCCCCCCCTTGGGTCGCCCCGAACCGGGCGACCCGACCAGAGTCCGGGTCCGGCCCGACCGGCGCGGCCCAGCCCGGGGTGGCTTGGCGCCAGCCAAGCGGCCGGACAAAGGGGCGCTCCCCCCTTGAATGAAGTCGTGACCCCCGTGTGGGGGCCGCTCCTTGCCAATGGATGCGGCCCGGTGCCGTTTCGTCCATGGTCTCGCGCGGCCGTGGGACCAAACACCTGCCGTTGTGACTTCAGCCGTAGCGGCCCTTCCCGGCTGCGCGCCGGGCGCCGCCGCCTCCTGGCGGCCGGCCAGTGCTGGCCGGCAGGGTCTTCTGCAGACAACCGGACGCGCTCCGGTGGTCCGTTTTTCCTGATGTCTTCACCAGTGGTCCTCCCGGGACCAGCTCTTCACTGCGAAGACCTCAAAACGCCGTTGCGGCCTACTTCATCGCCACTCGTCGATCCTCACACCAAGAACAAAGAAACGGTGGGTTCAGACTTGTTTGTTGGTCCGCACCCACCGCGTTAGCAGTTCAAATGACTTCTGGAAATTAAACACATGTCGAGAATATAATTCACATAGATTTAATTGAACCAAAACCACTACCTCAAGCGGTTTATGATTGAAGATTGTCGCGACAGAAAGAACGCCGCGGAAGAAGCATCGCGGAAGAGGATCATCAGCGTCACAGGAGAGGATCATCGGTGTTGGGGTAGGAGGATCTTCGGCGTCGCGGTATACGGCGTCGCATCATTGATCTCCTAGAAACTAGCATTCTTCGTCGTCCTTCATCGGAGGCCGACGTTCATCGTGTTCTTTGTCGAGGAAGAAGAACATCAAGACTTAGAGCTTCCCCCCCCCAAATCTTCTCGCACAACGCAACCCCTAAAAAAATAATGGTTTCCTTATTTTATTACGCATGCCATCTATTTTTGAAAATCAAAAATAGGTCATTCAAATAATTTAATTAATTGAGAAATTTAAACCACCCAATCAATGAGGCGTTTATTTTTTAGTTAAATGCAAGGGTTGAATTTCATTTAATTGGGGTATAGGTGCGTTACCTAATTAAAGGAGGGGGTTTGAGGATTTGAATAGGTGGGGCTTGTGTGGGCCCCACCCCACAAATATCCTACATAGTGGAGTAGTATATAGTGGGTCCCACTCCAACCACTAAGCTTAGGTTAAACCACCTTAAATAAAATAAAATTGGTTGCACCAATTTCTTTTATTTATTTTACTTAACCCATAAATTTAAAACCACACCCGAGAAAACGCAACTCTGGAAAAGGTGTTCCTAAAAAATTACCGCCGCTGCAATTCCATCGGTGTTCTTGGATTTTGATTCCGAGAACCGGATCAAAAGTTAGGAAAACCCGCTCGTTCGTTCACTGAACGTACCCGAGCCAAACTTCGGAAATTGATTCTGGGCACACTGGGCCTCAGAATCAGGTGCCGTTAGAAACTGCGTTCTTGTAAAATCTCAAAGAAAATTAATAAAAAAATTTCCCTTCAATTTTACGAGTCTTTACATTACTCCCACCTCAGGGCTTTACGCCCCCGTAAAGATACATCATAAACTAGGGGAACAAATGTGGGTACTGAGCACGCATCTGAGCCTCCCACTCCCAAGTGCTCTCCTGGAGGTTCCAGTGCTGCCATCTGATGCGCACTAGAGGAATCTACCGTCCATGTAGGACCTGCTCTTGTCGATCCTCAATCTCCACCGGGACCTCTGCAAAAGTCACCACATCATCAACGTCCAGCTCCCCCTGGTCGATGATATGCGTCGGGTCGTGCAGGTATCTCCTCAGCTGAGATACATGGAATAAGTCGGTCACCCGGTGCAACTGAGGTGGTAGAACCAGGCGATAATCCACCACGCCTATCCTACTGAGGACCTGTAATTGTCCGATGAAGCACAGAGATAACTTTCCGCCTCAGCCAAATCTCCGTAATCCACGTCGAGGTGAGACCCGCAAGAAGACGTGGTCGCCATCCTCGAACTCTAGTGGCCTCCACCTCCTATCAGCATAAGACTTTTGCTGGCTTTGGGCTGTCCTTATTTGCTCCTAGATGACCTGGACCTTCTCTGTCGTGGCCTGGACAATCTCTGGTCCCACAAGTGCTGACTCCCCCGAGTCTGTCCAGCACAGTGGTGATCTACAAGGTTGGCCATACAACGCCTCGTATGGTTCCATCCCGATGGTGGAGTGGTATCTGTTGTTGTACGTGAACTCCACCAAGGGTAGGTGATCCTCCCAGGTATGACCAAAGTCGAGGAAACATGCACGGAGCATGTCCTCGAGTGTCTGAATGGTCCTATTCATCTGACCATCCATCTGAGGGTGAACGTCGGTGCTCAGACGTGACTGCGTCCCGAATGCCTCCTGCAACCCCTTCCAAAGTCGGGAAGTAATGTGATCATATCGATCAGAGATGATAGATGATGGCACACCATGAAGCCGTACAATCTCCTGAATGTAGAGACGTCCCAAGCTCTCCACTAAGCCCGACTCTCTGATGGGTAAGAAGTGAGCCGACATGGTGAGTCAGTCGGCTATCCCCCAAATGGAGTCGTGACCTCTAGAAGTGCATGGAAGTCTAGTCACGAAGTCCATAGATATGTTGTCCCACTTCCACTCCGGGACCTCCAAGGGCTGCACCAAGCCTGCTGGTACCTGGTGCTCTGCCTTCACCTCCTGATAGGTGAGGCATCGAGAAACGAACTCTACCACAGTCTTCTTCCTACACGGCCACCAGTGCTGTCGTTTGAGATCCTGGTACATCATCAACACTCCTAGATATACCACTAAAGGGGAAGTGTGAAACTCCCTCAGCACCTCCTCTTGTAAAGTAGCCGTACCATGGTACATCCTCTGAAAAGGATGACATGCTCTCCTCCCATAGAGAATCCATCAGGTGCCTGACCTGAGGAAATCTGTGCACACTGTATCTCACAGTCATCGTCCCCACGTTGTGCCTCTCTGACCCTCTTTAGAAGTAGAGGAGTGCCTGTGAGTGACTGTAGAAAGGTTGTCCCATCACTATCCACGAAGGATATCTACAAAGCGGCTAGCTACTCTGTCGCCTCCCCAAGTAGCTGAATGCCCGTCCTCCTGCTGAGAGCATCGACTACTACTTTCTCCATTCCAAGAGTATATACTATCTCAAAGTCATAGTCCTGGAAGAACTCAATACATCGCTGCTATCTCAAGTTCAGGTCCTTCTGTGAGATGATGTACTTGAGACTTTGGTGGTCAGAGTAGACTGCAATGCGCTCGCCCATCAGATAGTGTCTCCACATCTTCAGAGCGAAGACCACTACTGCTAACTCCAGGTCATGGGTAGCGCAGTTCTGCTCATGATACCTCAACTGACGTGATCCATAGGAAATCACGGCCCACTATTACATCAGTACAAATCTGAGTCCGGTCCCTGATGCATTGCAGTAGACTACGTACTCTACTACCTCCTCTAGTAGCCTCAAGATATGCGTGCTGGTCAATCTCTGTCTCAGCTCCTGGAAGCTCTGCTGACATCTTTCTGAACATACAAAGGGTTTTCCCTTTTTCATCAAAGCTGAGAGTGGTACCGCAACTCTGGAAAAGTCTATCAGGAATCTCCAGTAGTACCCAGCTAGCCCCAAGAAACTCTGCACCTCTGTCACGCTCCTGGGTGGCTCCTAAGCTAGTACTGCCTCGATCATCGCAGAATCCACCACAACTCCCAAATCAGAGATGACGCGTCCCAACAAGTGGACCTCACGCATCAAGAAATGACACTTCGAGAGCTTTCCATAATGTTGGTGCTCTCGGAGTGTGTCTAGTACAACCCGCAAGTGGTAGGCGTGCTCCTCCTCAGTGGTCGAGTATATCAAAATGATGTCAATGAAGACCATGAAAAATTGATCGAGGTATGGCTGAAAGATCCTGTTCATGATACCCATGAACACTGCTAGAGCATTGGTTATGTCGAATGTCATAACCAAGAACTCATAGTGGCCATACCGATATCTGAAGGTCGTCTTCTGCACATCCTCGTCTCGAACTCTGAGATGATGATAGCCTGATCTAAGGTCTATCTTCGAGAACCATTGTGCTCCCTTGAGATGATCGAAGAGGTCATCAATCCTCAGTAGTGGATACTTGTTCCTCACGGACACCTGGTTCAAGAGACTATAGTCGACACACAGTCGCAAGATCTCGTCTTCCTTTTTGTCGAACAATATCGGGGAATCCCAGGGTGAAACACGGGGTCAGAAGAATCCCTTGCCCTGCAAGTCCTCCAGCTGTGCTCGTAGCTCTCGAAGCCCAGCGAGGTCCATTCGATATGCTGGAGTGGATAACGGGGTTGTCTCGGGGTATAGGTCAATATAGAAGTCTACCTCTCTGTGAGGAGGTAGCCTTGGGACGTCATCGGGGAAAACGTCCGCATACTGATCCATCACTGTAGGAAAACCAGGACCCCGTACGTTAACTGCTCTTAGGATGAGGCTATCCAACTGATTAGTGATGGGCTGTCGTCTCCTCTGCATGAGTCCATCCTGTGCTGCAAAGGATCCCTTCTCGCCGGTGAAGTTGAACCTACTCCCGTCGGTGCGTATACACCGCACCTTGCGCCTGATATAGTCGATCTGAGCATGGGCTGTAGATAACAAATCCATGCCCAAGATGACATCGTAAGGCCTCGACGCCACTACAAGAAGATCCCAGCCGAATCTCTCACCACCCAGAGTAAGCTCACACTGCTGGAACTAGTGCGTAATCGTCGAGTCTCCACCCGTAGGAGTCTCTATCCTTAAGGATCGATCTAACTGCTCCGTCGGAATCTACGAGCTCCGAACAATGGCAGCGACAATGAAAGAATGACTCGCTCTTGTGTCTATAAGAACTACAACAAGGGTGGAATAGACATAGATAGTACCTCAAATCATCTCGGGCGCGCCGCAGTCGTAGGCCTCTACTGCCTGAATTTGTGCCTGTCTCTGCCTGCCAGCTCCATGTGGTCGGGGTGGAACTCCTGGTGGTGGTGGTGGTAGAGCCTCAAAGCGTCGCCCTCCACCTGCTGCTCGGCCAGCTCCCCTGCTTCATCTACCTAATCCCTACGGACCTCCATAGTCGACCCTCTGATTCTTCCTGGGTGGTCCTTCAACCGTCTACTGCTCCTCCGTATGGAGGGTCGGGCAGCCACGAGCCATGTGGCCCTACCCGACGCATGTGTAGCACTGTTTGCCTGTCGAAAGACTGGCTCTGCGCTGTGTGCCCCACACCTCTGAGCCAGTGTCTTGAGGTCTTCCGCCTGAGGTTATGGTCTTCCTGGATCCATGTGTCATCCGTCGACTGCCAGCTGTAGAAGACTCTGCTACGTGCCGCCCTACGGTAGGTCTCACTGCTGATTTAGGCTCAGCAAGAAAGCTCTCGATGAGAAGGGCTCGCTCCAGTATCCCTACCTGTGTCGGAATGCTGAGGGAGATCAGCGATTCCATGATCTCATTCCTCAAACCCTGCTTGAAGGTCCGAGCCCGGAAGAATGGTCCCCGTACCATGTCTCTCGAATAGTGCGAGAGATCAGAAAATCTCGCCGAGTACTGGGCGACCAACAAGCTGCCCTTCCGCAGCTGTAGTAGCTCATAGATGTGCACCACACGGAGGGTGGCTGGGAAGAACTCCGAGCGGAAGAAGCTCTCAATGTCCGTCCAGAGGAGAGATGCCTCATCGTGCACCTGGAGCATCAAGCTCCACCATATGCCTGTTGCCGCGTGTAGGAGACTCACTGTAAGGATTACCATGAGGTCTGCTGGTGTCCCTACCAATCGGAAAACTCATACAACTACCTCTAGAAAATACTTGGATGCCTGAGGGTCCATCTCCCCGTAGAACCTAGGTGGTCTCTGATGCTGAAACTCGTGCAGTGTTCCAGGGCGACGCGCAGTCTCAGTGCCTGGATGTGGTAGCATTGGTGGCTCTACGGGTAGTGGTACTGCCGGTGCCTCCGCAGTAAAAGGGCCCTGCACCGATGCCTCATCGCTC
The DNA here is from genome assembly GCA_963277665.1 of Viscum album. Taxonomy (NCBI): domain Eukaryota; kingdom Viridiplantae; phylum Streptophyta; class Magnoliopsida; order Santalales; family Viscaceae; genus Viscum; species Viscum album. The sequence continues at coordinate 812,153,743 of OY728135.1, forward strand.
GGTGGGTTTTCATCTCACACAATGTTTGGAACCCTAGCTGGCTGCCATTGTGAGGCCATCCTGAAAAGAAACCGGCGTGCCACAGTCAAACAGTATACCTGGTAAGCTGACACAAAGTAATCACAAAGAAAACTTTTGAAACACAATGAAATCAATGTTTTTGTGCATTGAGTCGGAAATCAGAAGTTAGGGTCCTGGTGTACGGATACGTTGGCCGTCGCACCAACACTGGACTCCCTAGACTAATAACCGCACTCAATACCCTTAACATTATTGCTTCACATAGAAAGATATCAGAGTCCTATGTTCTGTGGTAGAACAGAACTCCTCTGATACCAATTTGTCATGACCCGTCCTCGGGGCCCATGCCGTGACTACCCCAAGCTAGCCTTCCTTATGCTAGGGGCTGGAGACTAGCACCAAGGCATAATTCCCGATAAAAGAAGGGAAGACATTGCCTTTGTAAAGTAAACAAACACCACCGAGTAAGCAAGCTGAAGTAAACACTAAGTAAAACTAGGTACACAAGTAAGTGCGGAAAAGTATGTGGGAAAGAATACAAACCCAAACTAAAAGTAAAATACAACTGGAAAGAAAGTAAAATAACTAAAAAGTAAAGATTCAACGTCAAGTCATCCACAGGAAGTCCCACCTGATGGGTTGGTACAGATAGCCTCCTCAGCTCCACGGGTCCAGCCGTCTGCTCCGAGTACGTCCCGCCCAGTGGTCCACCTCCAGGTACCGACCTGCTCGGCAAGCCTTAACCACGATTAGCACTATTCGTCATCTGCAACCAACACAATGTAGTATGGGCATAGCCCGTGCAGGGGTGAGTGTAAGCTACTCAGTAGGGACTCCGAGACCCCCGAAGGTCTCCCAGAATCTAAAAAGGATAATCCACAATAGAATGATACAATCACGATGTAACAACCAACACTACTTAGCTATATGATTATACATATACCTATGTCATCAATTATAGTTCATCCCCAGCATCTGAGCCCATGTTTGATCACGTCCACACCGGATAGCACAACATAATCCACATAGGAAAGCAAGTCAATCATATCGAATATATTGATTGAAGTCAAGACTCAGCTCACACAGGTATAATTCTTCGTAAGACGATGGAGATGATCAGATGTAGCCACTGATTCATCTAAGCCGTCGGACCCACAAAGGATCGATAGGTACTAACCCCTGCAATGACCCACAAAGGATCGATAGGTACTAACCCCCGCAATGACCCACACAGGATCTGACTCACACAGGATCGGTATGCACTGGCCTACACAGGACCGCTGAGCGCTGACCCACACAGGATCTGACCCACACAGGATCGGTAGGCATTGATCCACAGAGGATCGCTGAGTGCTGTAGTCGTCTCTATCGAACCCACGAAGGATTCTCGTACAGTTTTCATCGTCGTCGTAGTTGCAGCCAGCTCTAGGGTTCCCACACGCAGCAAGCTCGTTTTGGGAGGGTCCGGTCCACGAGCCGAGGGGCTGATACATCAACTGACACAAAGTCTGGAGTTGATGTATCCCAAAGTTCTGTATCATCAACAGGAACTCAACGTGTCAGACGGCGCGTCAATCGGACGCCCGGTCTGAGAGTTATTGGCTTTTTCGTCCGAGGGTCCCGGTTGGCTTTTAATTCAAAACCAATCCGACCGTACTCCAAATGCATCCAAACCTCGAGCAAAGTAAGACAAAAGGTTCTTCTCACTAAGAGGAATCTATCAAAGTCAATGGCAAGCCAATCGGATGTCCAGAGCTCAAGTTAGAAGTGTTTCCGCTCTGAGAGCCCGGTTGGTTTCGTGCAGGAACCAACCCTGCCGAACCCAAAGTTATCCAAAACCTTCAGCTTAATATACTGAAATTACCGTCTCAATTAAAGGATCGCTACACAACTGAAGGTGCATCGATCAAAGGTTCGTAGCCCATGTTATGGGAAGCATACCGAAACAGTCCGAAAAAATGGGGGGTGTGGGCCTAGTCCGACCCGGCCCAACCCCCCCCCCCCCCCCCCGGGGTGGCCTAAACCGGGTCAACCCAACTAGGGTCCGGGTCCGACCCGGATGGGCTTGGACTGGCCCAGTGCGGCTAGTCCGGCCCAGGGCACCTCGGCACTGGCCGAGCGGCGTGGGCTCGGCACAGGCCGAGCGGCCGGACAAAGGGGGCGATGCCCCCTTGAATGAAGTCACGACCCCCACGTGGGGGCCGCTCCTTGCCAACAGACGCGGCCTGACGCCACATCTTCCATGGTCCCGCACGGCCACGGGACCAGCCACCGGCCGCCTTGGCTTCAGCCACGGCGGCCCATCCCGGCGGCGCGCCAGTGGGGTCTTCTGCGGAGCACCGGACGCGCTCCGGTGGTCCGTTTTGCCTTATATCTTCGCCAATGGTCCTCCCGGGACTGTCTCTTCACTGCGAAGACCTCAAAACACCGTTTCGGCCTGCTTCATCACCACCTGTCGATCCTCACACCAAGAACAAAGAAACGGTGGGTTGAGACTTGTTCTTGGTCCGCACCCACCGCGTTAGCGGTTCAATCGACTTCTGAAAATTAAACACATGTCGAGAATATAATGCACATATATTTAATTGAACCAAAACCCCCTACCTCAAGCGGTTGATGATCGAAGATTGTTGCGGGAGAAGGAATGTCGCAGAAGAAGCGTCACAAAAGAGGATTGTCGGCGTCGCGGAAGAGGATCATCGACATTGCGGTAGGAGGATCGTCGGCGTCGCGGTATACGGTGTCGCGTCATCGATCTCCGGGAAACTAGTGTTCTTCATCTCCATTTGTCGGGGGCCGGCATTCTTCGTGTTCTTCATCGAGGAAGAATAACTTCAAGACTTAGAGGTTTCTCCACCCAAATCTTCTCAGACAACGCAACCCCTAATAAAATAAGGGTTGCCTTATTTTATTACGCATACCATCTGTATTTTAAAATAAAAAACATATATTTCAATTAATTGAATTAATTGAGAAGTTTAAACCACCCAATTAAAGAGGTGTTTAATTTATAGTTAAACGCAAGGGTTGGGTTTCATTTAATTGGGGTGTGGGTGCGTTACCTAATTAAAGGAGGGGGTTTGAGGAGTTGAATAGGTGGGGATCGTGTGGGCCCCACCCCACAAATATACCACTTAGTGGAGTAGGATATAGTGGGTCCCACTCCAACAACTATGCATAGGTTAAACCACCTTAAATAAAATAAAATTGGTTGCACCAATTTATTTTAGTTCTTTTACTTATCCCAAAAATTTAAAACCACACCCGAGCAAACGCAACTCCGGAAAAGATGTTCCTAAGCAATTTTCGGAGATGCGATTCAATCGGTGTCCTCGGATTTCGATTCCGAACATCGCTTCAAATGTTAGGAAAACCCGCTCGTTCGTTCACCGAATTTACCTGAGCCAAACTTTGGAAATTGATTCCGGGCACACTGGGCCTCGGAATCTGGTGCCGTCAAAAATTGTGTTCTTGTAAAATCTCAAAGAAAATTAATAAAAAAATTTCACTTGAATTTTACGGGTCTTTACATATATTGATTAATTTTATGAATTTTTTATAAATTAAGAATTTATATGTGTTAATGTGAATGAATCTCCATTATCCCTCTCATAAAAAAATATTATATGTTGTAATGAAATCAAAATTAATACTGGAAAAAATATTTTGACTTCTTTGTTTCACTACTTTTGAAGAATACAACATTTGGACGACTCTAATATGTATTGAACATTGTTATATATACATTAAAAAAGAAAAGTATGGTATTTTTATTAGGGTACATTAATCATTACAATATTTTTTGAGTCCCACCATTTTATATCAGCACCGCTCTTGTTATACATGAGTCTCTTATGGTTTCTTTTAATTGTTGTGAAACTCAATTTGAATAAGAAAAACAATTGTTAACCTCCTTTTTTAAAAATATAGTATATATATTTATTAATGGAATTAATTATTAAATATTTGTACAATATAAAGATAACAAAATGTATATTTCCTTATATAACAACAAAATAATTTAAATTCAATAATGGATACTAAAACACATCAGCATCAATACTCTAACCCCTACTTATTGTTAGACATAAGCTTTTTATTATCTCTATATTATTTTATGGATCTTTTTAATTTTAATGCTTTGGTTTTCTTGTGGGTGGGTTCATTATTTACCATATGTATTTATATAGTAAAAACCTATTTAAAATATTTTTTTATATTTTCAACTAGTATATATGAATCTCTTTCCCTATTTTATAATAGTTATCTGTTTTCATTTTTTCCAATATTGTGTAGGCACAATGTGAAATACATTGATAAACGCTGGATCACATTATTGAGGAAAACACCTCAGTATTCTAAGGGATTGGAGGATTTTTTAGATTTTTCAATTTCAAAATGATCTGTTGAAGTGAGAATAATATTTCCATGTCCTAAATGTAAATTCAGAAGATAGTTGAAGAGAGAGGATGTTTATGAAAATTTCATATTGAATCTATTCCTTGGTCAATATTTGGGTTGAATTTGGAAAAGAGAATCGAACGTTATAGAAAGGTTGAGAACTAATGTCAATCCACAGAATGAGCTTCCAACATCATCAACAATAGAAAATGAAATGAAAAACCTTATAAATGAGGCATTCGACATTTCATGACCCCATCATCAACATCAAAATTTATTAGAAAAACCAGATGATGATGATACAAATAGAAATGTAACAAGTGATGTTTTTTAGACTTTCAGACAACCAGATCAAGATTGTAACATATCATTGGATCCTCCTCTTGATTCTAATGAGACTAATGTAAGAGAAAACCTCAGTGAATAAAATAAGTTTCAAGGTTTAGTTGATGATGGAAATAAATAGTTATATAGTGGATGTTTGAAATATTCAAAACATTCTTTTCTACTGATGTTATACAATATAAAATGTCTATATAGAATTACAAATAAGGCAATGTCCATGATATTGGAATTGTTACGTGATGCATTTCATAAAGAAAACATCTCTGAGTATTTTTATGATATGAAAAAGGTTATCAATGGGCTTGGTCTGAGTTATACAAAAATACATGTGTGTCCCAATGATTGTATGATTTATTGGTCAGAGAATTCAATTATATATGATTAAAAAATTTATTCTTCTAGATTGAAGTCAATGGGTGATGTTGGATGTCTCAATCAATATACTACCATGAATACAAATAAAAAGAACACACCTCCAATGGATTTTCATTACATTCCGTTAAATCCTCGATTGCAAAGATTATTCATGTTATCGAAAACTGTTGAACACATGAACTGGAATTCGGTATATAATATCTCTTATGGGTTAATGCGACATCCACGAGATGCATAATCATGGAAGACATTTGATTCATTACATACAGATTTATCAATTGATCCTATGAATTTTTGATTGGTATTGGCTATGGATGGATTTAACCCATTTGGGACTTTGAGTACCATTTATTGCATTTGGCCACTTGTTTTGATCGCTTACAATCTCCCTCTGAGGGATATGTATGAAAAAAACGTATTTTATCATTTAAATGATTATTTATGGAAACAAAAATACTAGAAATGATATTGATGTATACTTTCAGCCTTTAATTGAAGTATTACTCTAGTTGTGGAGCAATGGTGTTGAGACATATGATTTTTCTTCTAAAACAATGTTCAAAATGCATGCTGCTGTAATGTGGACCATTAGTGACTTTTGTGGACATAGGAATTTATCTGGTTGGAACAATTACACAGTTTTGGATTGTACTATTTTTAGCTTTTATTTTGATCCCAAATGACTACCTCACAATAGAAAATGGTTCTTCTTGTTCCATCGAATATTTCTCAATGCATTTTATAGATTTTGGCTGAACAGATCAAAATTTAATAGTTTCATTGATCGTAGACCACCTAAAAAGTTTTTAACTAGTTTTGAAATATTGGAACTACTTGGAATTTTTGAATTAGAATTTGGGAAGGTTCATCATTTGAATGATAGTGGGAAACAAGTTCTATGTGCATTATCAAGGGATATCTGAACGCAACAATGGAAGAATGAAAGAATATTATCCAAACTTCTATATTGGGAATTTAATTTTTTGTAGAATAATCTTGATGTGATGCATATTGAGAAGAATGTATGTGACAATTTGATTATCACATTTCTTAATGAGCATGGAAAGTTGATGGATCATCTCAATTCTTGAAAAGACTTACAAGTAATTATTGTAAAACGTGATCCTTATCCAGATGAGAATAAAAATTATTCTCTAGAAATTTTTGCAATGAAAATTAGGGATAAAGATACATTTATTAATATTTTAAATCATATGAATGTTTCAGATAGGTATTCAAGTAACGTATCAAGGTGTGTTGACTTAAATAATAAGATTTTACATGGATTGAAAAGTCATTATTCCCATATTTTGTTACAATAGTTACTACCATTAGCATTACGTACATTATTACCTAAAAACGTTACTGTTGTTGTACTCCAATTATTCACATTTTTCAGAAAACTATGTGAGAAATATCTACCTCCATTTGATTTTGAAAACCTTCATGATAAGTTTTTATTGACACTTTGTGCAATGGAGATGATCTTTCCTCCCTCTTTTACCTCTATGATGCATTTAACTATGCATGTGGTTGAGGAATATAAATTATGATGCCTCATACATTAACAGTGGATGTATCCAACTGATAGGTACTTTATTTATATGTTATTAATTTAATAAAACATTTATTTTCACTTAAATAAATGCATAATTATTTTTATTTATTTTATTTGACAGATATCTTGGGTATTTGAAATCATAGGTGAGAAATAAAGATCAACTAGAAGTCCCTATTGCTGAAGGCTATTTTGTAAAGGAGTTTCTTATCCTCTATTCAAGATACATTGATGATACTAAGACAATATTTAATCGAGTCGGACAAGTTAACGACACATCAACTCAATCTCAAATACATGGGAAATCAAAAATATTTCATACTATTGGAAGATTAGTTGGGAGGACCTCAAATGTTACACTAACGAGAATTAAATTATTACAAGCACATAGATATATAATTCTAAATATTGAAATTGTAGATCCATTTATTGAATAGTTGCAGATACAAACAAAGATACTAATGAGAGGAAGAACATGAAATGAGAAAGATATAATGAAACCTGTTAATAAAGAACATGTATAATTGTTTTCATGACGTGTATGTTCATAAATATTGCAATAAATATAGATATTAGGTTGACACATATATTTTATAAATCTAATAATTTATATATCTTAATTTAGATCATGAATACTGGTAATCGAGCATAGTTTTCAAAATATTTGAAGTTTCTTACTCATGTTCCCCTAAAACAAGTTAGAAAATTCGATTCTTACAAAGTGAATGGATTTATATTTCATAAAGTTAATCGAGAAGAGGGTTTGAAAACATGGAATAGTGGTATATTTACATTTTATAAAGTGGGATACTATGGAACGATAACTGATATTATTTAATTAAACTACAATGGACATTTTTCATTTTTTTATTAAAATGAAATTGGGTTGATATTATTGGAGGTGTTAGAAGAGATTCCTAGAAATTTACTTCTGTGAACTTCTCTCGCTTGACGGATGCTGGTGATCATGAACTGCATGATCCATATATCTTATCATCACAATCAATAATGGTTTATTATGTCAATGATGTAGTGGATGAAGGGTGAAGTGTAGTTTCTCACATAAAATAAAGAGAATTGTATGATATGGGTGATGAAGTTGAAGATATAACCTCTAACATTGAATCTCATCAACAGAATGAAGCAGACTTATTTGTTCATCTTAATATTGAAAATATTAGTCTAGAAAGTATGGATGAAGTGGATGAAGTACTGGAGTTGGAAAATGACATAATTAAAGGGGAAAATGATTATATGTACAATTGTACATTCATTTAGAAACAACATATTTTATTTTTTATGTCATTCATTATAATTGTTACATATATTTTGTTTGTTAGTACTATACATCTTTTATTTTTTTATTTTTTTTTCTGCATAATGTTTTTGAAATATATGTTTTGAACATTATTTTATTTGATTCAATGATAGAAATTCCACATATGAAGCATTATACAATTTCATTGACCATTGTGACAAATAACAATCCATTTGTTGAACACTTGTGGTGAGAATTTAAATCACAAAAATTCAAAATCATTTATTTTGCAAACATTTATTGTTTTTATCTTTAAATATAAATACATAACACTATTTAATTTTCTATATAATATTCTTAAAGGTGGTAGCATGAAGTAGAGATCGATGTGGAGAGGGTGACTAGTTGTGTTCATCATCAGATAGTGATTAGTTGTATTGTTTGTATGTTAGAAAAATGTAGTAATAGTAGGTTTTTATATATATCATGTGTGGCACAAAGTTTCCACCAAATATTTTCATGACCAAACATTTTCTTGATTTCCCATGTTTCCTCTTATGTATTATGAACCCAGTAATCTAAAGACACTAGGAGATTATGATCCTTATATTGTATTAGTGAATATTTATATTTATCAATCATACACTAATGTGTAAAAATTTCTAGTTTGTTATATTTATGGTGTAGAGGATCCGGAAGTGGTTTTTCGTGCTATTTCTGAAATCATTAAAATATCTTCAGGTATATTTATAGCCTTCTTGGACTTCCCAAAAAGAATATTTTAAGTTTCTTTATTTTCATGATTCATTTTTTATGATTCATTTTTTCCTAAATTTATTAGGATTTTTACCGAAGGATGAACGATCACCCTTCTTATTGATTTTATTAGGAATATCTAGTTTTGTAACTCCCATCAACTTGTTTTTAGTGGATAGCCCTTCTTTCATCAACTTTTATTGTATTATATTCATATTTGTTATATATTTCATGTGATCACTACCAATTATTCTTTAGCCTTATTAAAAATAGTTTTGATAAGAATTTAAAAATATCTATTGAACACTTGAGTTTCTTGATCCAATTAAGGTAGAGGGATTGTCCACCTCATTAGTAGTAGAATACACTAGCATCAATCCTCCCCTTATAAACTATATTTACCATATTTATCATTCTATTATTGAGAAACATCATCCTTAATCAATAGGGACATATTCATAATTTTATTCTTTTCTATATTTTTTTATTTATAAAATTTATAGGAGAAACTAAATTCTGATCAAAGTCAAGACATTCTTATCTAAAAATAAAATTCATCATAAATCATGAAAGAAAATTAAAACATTAAAAGTGAATAAACTTCTAATAGATAAACCAATCATGTATGAAACTACACTCAAATTCCATTTTATAGGATCCAAGGAGGGATATGATCAATACTGAGAGGGGGATTGAATCAGTGTTGGAGTCCAATTAATAATTTTTTATCCCTACTAACTTATACTTTGTCACATTTAGAAAAGTGATTCTATTATTATCTCTCTCACATTATATTTTTTATTTCTATCAACACCACCTAATACACACACACACAAAAGATACAAATATTTACATGTTTCACCTTTCAAAACAAAAGTCTAATCATTGACATGAGCTAGAATTTGAAAAAGATTATATGATTCACTAGTATCATGCTATGAATACAATAGGGAAAATTTTATAAATGTATCCATATATGGTACATACTAAAGTCAATATCAGCCCAATGGACCCTTACACTATCATACAAATGTTTTCATAATTATAGAGAAAACAAAAAATTATCCCCTCACCAGTACAACATGATGCAAGTATTTAAAAGAGGTTGAATGAATAGTTTGTGCATGGTTTTCCAATTTTTTCTCATGAATTGTGTGAAAACACTCCATAATTGGTGCCATGAGAATGGTTATCACATATTATGACTAATCATGTAGAAAAATTGTGTGCCTCATTAAAGTTGATCGAAATTAGAAAAATTCCCCTTCACCTTATATCTTTTCACCTTGTCATTATTTCTCCTTTGTGTGCTCAAGGGGGCTCTTTCCCATGCTCCTCATATCCTCTACTCCCAAAGAGTTGGATTGATTCCCATTATATGGTGTTGAACTCAACCTCTATCAAGTGAGTTTTATCTCACTCAGTGGGTCTAGGAATCTATCTTCCTTTTTTATATATTTAACTACTATATAGTTGTATTATTTTGGTGCAACTAAATTAACCATACTATCAAGGAATTCATCAATTTACGAAACATCTCTCGATATTAATAGAAACATACCTTGATATTTGCATTGTTGGTCATCCACGGTATTTCGTAGGTGGTATATAGAATTTCCCTTCGAGTTTTGATGTTTAATAAATTATTTCACTATGATTTCTGGAGGGACTTCAATGCAGCGACTTGTGAATTTGTTGTTTAATTTGTTGAACAAAGCTCATTAGGATTAGTATCCCTTGTTTACTAAATTTCCCAAGTCAAGGACCCTGAAACTCAAATTCGAACCACCCATAATGGTTTATTCCTTGAATGACATAATACAATAATTGTTTTCTAATAAAACACCCTTTTAATTGTATTGTTTTCTAAACTATCAAATTGAAGTTCAAATTAATTGTTGGAGGATGTTACAACCCCATTTCTATGCCTTAGTGACCAAATCCTCTTTTAGGTGGTTAGGGAAAAAGGCTTTTTGAGTGAACAAGATGTTCTCATATGGAATGCATGCTACCATGACCTACCACATACCTTTTCATGTATGGTGTTAACTACCATGGGTAGTCCACATGAACCTATTACTTTTATTCAATTTCCTGAAACCTTTAATTATGGAATGGACTACCTAATTAATTAAATGAAATGGTATTAGTTATGAATTGATTACTACATGTCTCTTATGACTTTATAATTGAGATTTATTTTTGGTGGTAACCTCATTAAATCCACTTGATTAATAATATGGAATGGATCTACACATGGAATCATTAGTATTTAAAACTTAATGATAATCAATGTATTAGTTATACCTTGAAAGACACTTTTTTTCCTCTTTACGGAATATTAAGTATGGCCTCATAGTTTGTTGATAGTTTGTATGTATGGATGATACATTTTATATCATGGATGTTCACACTATTCGGGTTACTTAGCTTCATATGAGTAATACTAGTTTCCAAGGGGGGACACATTGATGGCCTCTGTAGGAAGATTATTAAACCATGAAATGAGTGATACCCCTATAAGTGTGTCTGCATTTGAAAGTTATTTTTCTTATAAAAATTTTGGTTTCCTTGTATTAATTAAGATGTAGTATGTATGTGCATGTGAAATTGGAATGTTATTTAGGGCACCAATACTGGGGCTGCAAAATCAGCTTTTTTTTAGTAATCTATCTTTTGTGGCGGTTAAAACCACTACTATAATTTGGTATTTTATTATCATTAATGATTAAAACCTCCATTACATACAATAATTTAGCAGCGGTTAAAACAACTTCACCACAATTTTAATCTTCTGTTATCATTTTGCGGTGGTTATCTTGGTTTTAATGGAGGATTTATGAGGGAAAATGATATTATTTTTCGGCGATTTAATACACTACGAAAAAAATTTATTTTCCTCTTGGAAAACCGCCACTAAAACCACAAAACAACCACGAAATGTGTTCACTGCAACGGTTACCATAAACCAACATTAGATTAAATAAACCACAATATATTGTATGCCAACACACAATTTAGCGGCGGTTTTTTGAAACCACTACAGTAGAATATTGTGGTGGTTCAAACCACTTCTATTTGGTGATTTTTATGTAGTGATTACTGAACATAAAATAAATATTGACCATAAAAATTTTCCTCTTAAATGCCTTGGATATCTAGAAACCCATTAATGGATATAACATGTTATCAAAAAAATAAATAAATGATGAAAATAAATTTTGTTTCTTCTATTTCATATTGAGAGTGTGATATCAATTAAAAATATGTATTTTTTATAAAAACACCATAATTTAACCATGAAACCATTTTATGACATCAAATCATATTACTCTAGCTCATCTTCTTGTTATACCAATGTCTTTAAAATTCCATATTCAATAAGAATTATCCTTTTAAAAGTTAAAAAATTTGTTGGAACAATGAAGCATGTCACGAAAACACATTTCATCTATTTTTGAAAATTAATCATGAATCATATCTCCCCAAAAACCTAAAACCAATAAAAAATAATTTATGACATACATGTGGAAACATTGGACCTCAAGATCTCTCATGTTGGGAATGATGGTGAGTCACAATGGACAATCATTTTTTTTGTTATTATTTAGTGTGTAATACATTACCATATCTGAACTAGTTTGAAAAAAATTCACCTTATTTTTAACCATTGGGTGCATCACCATATCCTCATGGAAAAAATCATAGCCCTCTTTTCCTTGAGTACCCTTTCTGTTAAGGATCTCACACTTGATTACTAAAATGAAATTATTTTTCTACTTTTTTTATATTCTTCTTGTCTTAATATGAATTATTGTAATTTTCAATATACACATTGTCTTGGGACTATACATTCTAATTGAATTTTGCAGTTTCTAGAACATGTGAATTCTTATCTTATTTAAAAAAATTATTTTTATCTCTATAAGACATTTTTGTCTTAATATCAGATTTTAAACTACATAAAAAAGCTATTTTTAGTTTAAAATCATTCTTTAACCATCCCACATAACATATTTCTCATATTTATTGATTTTCCAGTGAATATAGTTTTATTTATCCCTTTCGTTTTAGTTAAAATTTTCCTAAAATATTCACTAGGTACATGGTTAAAATAGTTAATAAATTTAGAATAATAACCACACCTTCTTTGTGGCATTTGGAATCTCTTTTTTCATATATTCATTCAACTAAATATAAAAATATATATTATAATGATTGGTTGAAAAAGATATAAGTATTTCTATTAATATAAAAATAGAATCACAGGTCTTTATACATTCCTTTGAGACACATACATTTGTCCTTAAATCTTGGAGGGACCTTCTCAAATATTCTCTCAAAAATAAAACAATTTTACCTTTTCATGGGAATGTCCCTGATTATTTTTATCCCTGGCATTAGAAAGATCTCATTATGGGAAATACTAGATTTCCACATAGATTGTGGCCTTTGGAAAAAACCAATAATTTTATTTCATATTCAAAAATAGGATATTTATTCATCTTTACCGTATCAAATTCCATTGTAAAATGAAATAAAATATGTAAATCATATTTTAGTTTAGGCATGCCCATGGAATTTACTTATTCCACTGGCTTCTTGGATGAGATCAAGTCATCTAATTGCTTGATCTATTACTATTTTTTTAACTAAGCATTCAATTATTTCATGAGATTCTTACCACTAAACAATTTCATCCTATAATATATGGGAATATTTACAATCAAATTATTATACTCATTCATCTTATAGATCATTTAAGAAATAATGTAATGAAGATATATAATTTTAAATTATAGTTTTTTTTCTCCTCGTCTAGTTTTTTAGGTGAGTAGAAAGATTATATTTCTTGGTCTTTATGATTTGTAATTATATTTATTTAATATTTTTCCCTTAGATTCATCTTTCAATTTATTTACATTATATAAATATCCTCTAATTATTCATCTTAGGAGCCATTTTTATCACATAATATAGTTAATAACTCAATATGTTTTCTTTTAAACCCTTTAATATTTTAAACATAAATTTTTAAAAAATAAATACTAAATTCTTGAGAAATTTTCTCCACTTTTTTATTCAGATTTTCTTCTTTTAGATACACATATAAGTCCTAAACAAATTGCACAAATTTTCACATTGGCCTCCATGATCCATCATCTGTTCTCAGTGTTGGGATATTTTGTTTTTCCACCGAGGTAGTGATGGAGGGACTCTAATCTAAGGATGAGATTTCTTGTTCTTGACCATTTAAGGATGTTATGACCAGATCATCTTGTCAGGATCCTGTTAGACTTCTGCTCATTCTAGCAATTTGGTGGCACCTCGCTATGTGGATAGGGTGAAGGATTTCCTTGTGGTTGATTTCAATGTGGTCGAACTCAATGAATCAATGACATTCCATGTCTTGTATCTGGTTGTGATGTTCATCTGGGATAAGCCCCCTCTCACTTTTTTCAGGTCCTTCATTGTATCATGGGGTGTTCTTCAACAACTAGTGGTCTTGTCTTTATCCAGATCTTCCTTCTACATCCATTTGATCTTGGTGGATGATTTTGTCAAATGTTGGACTAGTTAATGAATATGATGTGGTCTGTGGAAGATCTATCTTTATTTCATGTCATGGGATATTCATTTCTGTAATGAATCTAACTTGGTTGCCCTGTGGATTCATGTAACGTCCCAGTTCTGGTAGTCTCCCCGAGATGCCCCATACCCAGTTGGCCACATGGCATCATGTGCATGTCCTCAAATTCCAGAGGCTACCGACTAGCAATGAGGGCCTTCAGTGTGATAGTGTGGAAACTATGAACTCCTTCGTAGAGTAACACAGTGAAAGTAAAAAATATACAATAGTAGAAGAAGTAATAATCCATAAATAAGTAAACAGTGGAAGACTTGAAATAATAAACTAGAGCAGATATATAAATATATATATATATATGAATGATGCATGATACATATTTCTAGTAAAGGGTCCAAACAAATCAAAATACTGGAATGAAACAGTACTAAACCAAAGTACAAAAGAAAATAGATAAACAGTTCCCCAGCATCACAATCCATATCTTGGTCCCATGCTTTCCAGCTCCACAGGAAATCAAGAACCTAATGTAGAAGGGCTCTTTCACTTATCTATACCTACAATAATTAAATCTGTTTGTGCCCAATAGCATGTCTCAAATAGGGTGTGAGACTAAATCCTAAAAGGAAACCACCCAAAGATCCATGCCTAACAGTCAGTGAGTAAATATGGAAGGTAATAAGAAAATGTGAAGTAAAAAAGAAGTACTCAGTAGAAACAATTCCTCTTAACAAATAATCATCTAATAAAGCATGGTAACCCACTGGGAAGTACATGTATCATATCCCCTCTGGATCAATTATTAGAATATATAATGACTCTTTAAGGAAACACTAATAGTCAATTCCTCTTATAGTCAAAAGTAATGCAAAGACTCTCTGATGAAGCTCACTCGGTCAATTCCCATTATAGACAAAGTAGTCAAGGACTCAATGAGGATGCTCACTCAGTCAATTCCCCTTATATCCCCAAGTGGTCCTAAGATCACCGAGGAATCTCACTTGATAAATTACCCTTATAGCCTGAAGTTGTTCAAAAACTCTCTAAGCAAGCTCACTCCGTCAATTCCCCTTGTAGTCTAAAGTGCTCAAAGACTCTCTCAGGAAGCTCACTCAGTCAATCTTCTATATAGTCTAATGTGATCAAATACTCTCTGAGGAAGCTCACTCGATCAATTCCCCTTATAGTCTACTACACCAGGTTCTCAAGGCCCTGTGTAGATCAGCGAGCATAACAATGAAAAAATGATGAAGGTAAACCTCAAAAACTACTTGGCTAATCATTCTACAGCATATCAAGCATGTCAGAATACAAACACTCCACCCTACAACACTAGGCATGGAAAACATGCAAGGGGGCCAAAAGGATAAGTAGGACCAAACAGTCGTATATAGAACATGCATGGGAAAACATATCAAATACATATCAAATCACCCTTTTCACAAATAAATTACCTCTAATCAAGCATAAAATCAAGGAAGGAAATTGACAGGGGTAAAATAGTAAATTCTCAATAGCCTGATTAAGGGTATTGGAAAAAATTTCACATAATACACAAAGACTTTCAGCGGAAAGGCACAAACCACCTACCTTTAGGGTTCCGACGAAAATGATCCACAAGCTACCACACCTCCTCAAATATGGTGAACGCACCACCAAAAACACTTAATATCTATTTACCTAACATCCAAAAGTCTTAAAATCAACACCCAAGATAACCAAAACCCTAGATATACACATAATATGTGTAGAAGTAGAAACATGGGGGGTGGGGAGAGAGATATGTAGATCTAGATGAAAACACAAAGAAACAAAAAAGAGAGACTTACTTGGGAGAAACTACATTCAAACCACCATGAAACCCCTTTGATTTGATTCTAAAATGAGTGGGAGAGTCCCTCCAACCATTGAGAGATGAAAATCTTGAGAGGGATTCGGGTGGGAGGAAGAATGTGGGATAGAAGGGAAATCCCAAGTGGATCGAGGCTTAAAACCGTAACATTATGTGGCCGCATGGTTACCCCTCATAGTTTCGAAAACCGTGCACTAACCATGGGGTTTCCACTGTCTCACCCAGGAACTTCACATAGCTTTCCTGCATGGTTTGACAAACCCAGCGACGCCTATACAGCACCCACTGTCATGTGTTCATAGTTTCCTGGGCTGGTTGCATTGTTTTTTCAGACCATGCACCAAACGTGTGCCAAACGTGCACCCCTATATGACTTTAAAAACATTAAATTTTTTCCCAAGAAATTAGTATTTTTCTCAAAAAGTGACCAGAAAAGGAAAACATACCTGAAAATAAGGTCCAGTTTCATAAAAACTTCTCCCCATAAAAATTTATTCCATGAATTTCTCTAGCAAGGCGGCGTAGTAGAAGAAACTATGAAAAACTCCAGCCACTGTGCTCATACATCATCCTCCTTCTCCCAAGTCTCATCCTCTACCCGCTCATGATTCTATTTCAACTCGTACCAGAGGAATAAACTGGCCATGAAGAACATTTGTAGTATGATCAAAAATCCATATAGGATGCTCCTCGAATGATGTGTCGACTTCCAACTCAACCTCCTCGGGTTGGAAAACATGAGATGGGTCTGAAAAGTAATGTCGAAGATATAAAATATGGAAGATGTCGTGCATATCCCGATACCTATGAGGTAACTACAACTGATAGGAAAACATTCCAACTCTGTCCAACACCTCAAACAGCCCAACATACCTCAGTGAAAGCTTACCCTGTCTCTTTATCTTTATGTGACCTAAACTTGGTGTGACATGTAGAAAACATGATCCCCATCCTCGAACTCCAGAGGTCATCTCCACTGACCAGTTTAAGACTTATATCGAGAATGTGCAGTAGCCATCCTCTTTTGAATCAAATCTATATGTTCTGTGGTCTCTTTAACAAGATGAGGTCCCTACATAGCATCCTCTCCTGCCTCCAACCAACATAAGGGTGATCGGCATGGCCTACCAAACAAAGCCTCATAAGGTTCCATCTGAATAGTTTCTTGAAAACTATTGATGCAGGAAAACCCAATAAGAGGTATATTATTCTCCTAATAACCTCCAAAATCAAAAATGCATGCTCAGAGAATGTCCTCAAGCACCTGAATCATACGCTCAGATTGGCCATCTGTTTGGGGATGGTAATCTGTACTCCAAAGTACCTATATACCCAAAGCCTTATTAAGCCCCTGCTAGACCTGAGAAGTAAAAAAAGCATCCCAATCTGAAAAAATGGAGTGTGGAACTCCATACAGACTTACAAACTCATGGATGTACAACCGTCCCAACTCATCAACACTGAAGGTCTATTCGATTGGAAAGAAGTGAGCGACCTTTGTAATTCTGTCAATGAAGACCCAAACTGCATCATTCCCATGAGGCGACCTCAGCAAACTGGTCACAAAGTCCATAATGAAATCGTTCCACTTCCACTCAGGAATGGGTAATTTTTTGTAAAGGCCCTATTGGTCACTGATGTTCTCCCTTCCCATGATGACTTGTGGAACACCTCATAACAAAACTAGCACCATCCTTCTTCATACATGGCCACCAATACTGGCAGTGTAGATCACGATAGATTTTGGTGATACCATGATGAACTACCCAAACTAAGGAATGAAAGTCCTGTATCATCTCCTCGCATATGTTTTCTAGAGCCCATATGAACCCCTGGAAACACAAGACCTCATCCTCACCTAATTTCCACCCAGGAATATGGTTATCTCCTGACATGCATTCCTATAAGACTAGGACTTCTGAATCGGATAGCTTCCTCATCCGTACATGATCAAGAATTGTAGAGGTAACTACTACAGAAGATAGAAATATATATCCATGTCTGTCATGCAGCTCCAAATTCATCTCATAGAACAGTTCCGTAAGCTACCACTCACTACTGGACTCCTAAACTGCCTCTATCTAGGTCCTCCGGCTCAGCGCATCAGCCACTGCATTGCCATTCCCAGACGTATAGGCACGCCCAAAGTCAAAAGACTGAAGGTAATCAACCCACCTTCGCTGTATCAAATTCAAATCACGTCTAGTGAAGATGTACTTGAGACTCTTGTGATTAGGGAAAACCACAAAATCATATCGAAGAAGATAATATCTCCAACAGCGTAAAGCATGAACAATAGTAGCCAACTATAGATCATGCATTGATTAATTTCTCTCATGTGGCCTCAACTACCGAGACCTATACACAACGAATCCTTTCCCTGCATAAGCACAACTCTTAGCCTGATACCTGAAGCATCACAGTAAAAATTATAGCTCTGTCCTGGATCTAGAAAGAATAGTATCAGTGCTAAATTCAACCTCCCTTTTAGCTTCTAAAAGGCTGACTCACAAGATTCTTACCACAATAAACTTTCACCCTTCTTAGTCAAACTCATTAGTGGTGATGCTTAGCGTGAGAAGTCATGTACGAATAATCTGTAGTATCCAGTGAGCCCCAGAAAACTTCACACCTAAAATACATTCATCGACTGTTCCCATGAATCTACTGCTCTCACTTTCTCTGGGTCTACTAACACTCCTTTCTCTAAAATAACATGACCCAAGAAGTGAATCTGATCCATAAAAAAGTGGGATTTTGAGATTTTAGCATATAATTGATGCTCTCTCAGTGAAATACAAATGATCTCAAGATGTGCGGCATGGTCGTGTCGAGTGTGAGAGTTCACCAAGGTATCATCTACAAAAACATCCATGAAGGAATCCAAGTACGGATGGAACACTCGGTTCATTAGTTCCACGAAAAATACAGGTGCGTTCGGGAGACTGAACGGCATAACCATATACCTGTATAGATCATACCTCCTCCAGAAAGCTATGAGAGGTATATCAGGTGGTCTAACATGAAACTGATGATCACCATACCTTAATTCAATCTTTGAGAACACACGATCTCCTCGACGATAATCAAAGATATAATCAATCCTAGGCAAGGGATATTGGTTCTTAACCATCAACTGGTTCAACTTATAGTAATCCACACAATGTTTAAGGGTACCATATTCATTATTCACAAACAGGACAGGCGAACCCCAAGGAGATGTTCTGGGTCAGATGAAACCCTTTTCCTATAACTCCACCAACTTCTTCTTGAGCTTCTGCAACTCTGGTGTAGTCATCCTATAAGGAGGAATGGACACTGATGCCACCCCTAGCACAAGATCAATAAAACATTCTACCTCATTCTCTGAAAGAAATCCTAAAACGTCATCTGGAAAGATGTCCCTGAAATGATCCACCACTGGAAGAAAGTATAACTGTGAAGTCCCATGGTCATCTAGATATAAACTAGCGATTTGGGCTGTAACTCCTCCCAACCCATGATGCTCGGGTCCCGCTCTGCTCACCTGGACATCAAATTCTCCATAATGAAGAAACAATTGCCCTCTGGTGATGTGAAACTCACCCTGTGAAGATACCAATCGATGAATGCCTGGAAAGGAACTAACTAGTCCATTATGTGAATGACATCGTAGCCTGTCATCTCTAGGACATAGAGGCCCCATAGAAAGTTACACCCACCAACCTCAAGAGGGCACTCCTCGCACTGACTTACACTAGATGTTCTCATCCCCAATGGAGTGTCTAGAGTAAAGATATCGGTAGAAGAAAAGATACAGAGCCCAAGTCTGTCTATAATAGAAATAGATATAAAGCTATGGAAAACCCCTATGTCGAAAGGAGATAATGATAAAATTGAGGCAAGTAGGATTGTACCTTGAACTATTGAGGGTTCAGGATCCTGCTCTTACTGGGTTTTCTACACTACAAAATTCTAGCCTACACTGCGGCCCTATGTCCCATCCTGACCAATCTGAACTTATCCACCCTATTGTCGCTGGTAGCCCGGTGACTGACCAAAACAGCCATGACATATACCTCAGCCTGACGGCAGAAATAACTCCAGTTCCCAGACTGGTGAGAAACTGACGGTGCTACTTCTAAACGTGGGGTCAAAGAAGAACCCCTGTCACCATATATGGGTGAAAAGATCTGACAGAAGCACTGAATTTGAACCATCTTTCAGCAAGATCAGCAATCCACTGGGTCCCTCAAGAAATGTGTCCTCGTATGCATGCTCTTCCCGCACCGGTAGCACACCACCTGACTACCAAAATATGAATCACGCCTAATATGGTCTCCTCATGATGTCTCCCTGTAACGCTTCCTACTATCACTAAGAGGAAAACTATCTTTGGATGTCTAACCACCCAAGATCACAGCTCCATAATCCCTCAGACTGCGCTCTGTGATCATCGCCTAGTTGACTATAGAGGATATCTAAGTCACCTGAATATGTTCACTGGTGATTGAATTTCGATTCTAAGACCATTCATGAAATTACTTGAAAATAACAACGCATCACCTCCTGGAATAAGTGCGAAACGATGTAGCTCTGTGAAGCAGGAGGAAAACTCCATAACAGTAAGAGTGCCCTGCTCCAGACTCATGAACTCTTGGGCCCGATCGGCCATCAAGGTCTCCAGATAGATAAAATCATAGAAGATTAACTGAAAATCATCCCAAAACCATATTTTGCTAGTGTTCAGACTATGAGATCACATCCCACCACCTCTTAGTATAGTCACAAAGCATGTAGGTAGAGAGCATCACCCTCCTATGTAGATGTATCTTCAGATGCTCGAATATTGTCAGAGTGGCTTCTATCTATGACTCTGTATCCTGGGGTTCTCCATACCTTATGAATTTTGGATGATGTTGTTGCTGAAAGACTCGTGTTAATTCTACCATCGACGGTGCAGGAGGCAGCGCTCCATGAAAGGTCTACATCATTCTCAAAAATCCCAATCTGTATTGTTCATCAGCACTTGTGTCATGTATAGTGGCTGGTTCAAAGACCGGCACAACTGGTTGATCTGCAGGTAGTCCCTGATCATCCATATCTGTTGTATGATCATCACCTGGAAAATGGCATAAAACTGGAGTTCATCATGGTTGTAGTACTCTTCAAGGTCTAGTGCACACCATAGATCAAGAGTATGAAGGACTGAAAACTAGAAAAACAATAATGGAATAGGAGAATAAAAGAACTCAAATTTTACTAAACATGACTACACGACATGTATAAGGCCTACACGACATGTTCCATTAGGTCATTTACATGGGCGTGTACTTCGACCATAACTAGTCGTGTAACACCCCAAACACACGGTGTGTTGTCTTAACACATGTCATGTATATGAATTCTCTTACCCTTCATGATTCTTTCTACACGGTTATGCCACATGGATCTCCTAGGACAAGACTACTTGAATTATTTGTTACAGACACGGTGTGTACAAGATAAGCTTCACCGGCCCGTTTTGTTAGTGAAACGACCGGTGTTCCTAGGATTACACCACACGATGTGTATTCTATATTTTTCTAGACAGTAAGCATCAAAAACTACTCTAGATCCCATAAAAACACTAAAACGAAATTAAAATGCCAAATTTAGATTTGTGAGGGCCCATACTCCCCAAAAATCAATGCTTGGAATCTTATACATGTTATAAATAAGAAAAAAACAAGGCAATGATCCACCATGTTCTGGTCCATGAGGGCCCATAACACCTCAGGAACCAAAATTTGGTGTTCATTCAAACAACCTTACCCAAACAATACCCTATCAAATAGCAGGTATTCTAATCAAAGCAACTATCACAACATCATGAATATTCTACACAACATCTATCACACCAACATGCAATTGCTAATGCACCATAAATGAAATGGAAATAATGAATGAAATATGCTTTCTAGCATTTTCCTATATGATGCATGAGATGAGATACCCTCATCTCATCAGGTTGTGACAAGGATAGAACCTCAAAAACATCAATAGTAATATCACAAAACATCTGAGTCACCAAATGGTGAAAATCAAATCAACCGTAAACTTGCAAAACCAGAAAAATTTCAATAAATGAGGTTGATTGGATTTTTCCTGTACACGGGTTAGATACTCCCAGGAACAGCTTATTACTAAGTACTTATTCCTTCCTATCCTTGGATAAAGGCTCCAAATAGTATGTTAAGAGAAAATAAATCCTCTGATACCACTTTGTAATGTCCCAGTTCCAGAAGCCGCCCCGAGACGCCCCGTGCCTTGTTGGTCCCATAGCCTCAAGAACATTTCCCCAAATGACAGAGGCTACATACTAGCTATGAGGGCCTCGTGTGTGAATGTGTGGAAACTATTCCCTCATTGGAATAGTAACACAATGAAATTAAGACAAATATATAATAGCAGAAGTAGTAAAAATCGATATAAAAGTAAACAGTGGAAAACTAGAAATAATAATCTAGAGAACACACATATATATATATATGAAGGATACATGATACATATGTCTAGGAAAGTAAAAAATCAAAGCACAATGTTGGAATACAACAGTACTAAACCAAATTACAAAAGAAAATAGATAAATAGCTCCTCAGCATTGAAATCCATACCTTAGTCCCATGCTCTCCACCTCCACATCCAATCATGAACCTGAAGTAGAAGGGCACTTTCCCTTATCTATACCTGAAAAAATGATATCTATTTGGGCCCAAAATCATGATCCAAATAGGGTGTGAGAGTAAATCCCAGAAGGCAACTACCCAAAGATCTGTGCCTAACAGTCAGCGAGTAAATATGGTAGGTAATAAGAAAGGGTGTAGTAAACAAGAAGTATCCAGCAGCAACAATTCCACATATGAAATAAGCAGCTAATCAAGCATGCTAACCCTCTGGGAAGTAAACATAGCCTATCCAGTCTAGTTTAGTTATAAGAATATATAAAAACTCTCTATGGAAGCACTAAATGTCAATTATTCTTATAGTCAATATTAATTCAAATACTCTCTGAGGAAGATCACTCGGTAAATTCATCTTATAGTCTAAGTAGACAAGGACTCTCTAAGGAAGCTCACTTGGCCAATTCCACTTATAACGCCAAGTGGTCGAAGTCTCTTTGAGGAATATCACATAGTAAATTACCCTTGTAGCCCGAAGTGGTTGGAAGAATCTCTGAGGAAGCTCACTCAGTAAATTCTCCATATAGTCTGAAGTGCTCAAAGGCTCTCTGAGGAAGCTCACTCGATTAATCCCCCTTAATTCTAACGTGCGCAAAGACTATCTAAGGAAGATCACTCGGTCAATTCCCCTTATAGTCTACAACACTAGGTTCTCATGGCCTTGTGTAGACCATCATGCATAGAAAAGCAAAAACGGACAAGGTAAACCTCAATAAATACTGGGATAATCAGTCTACATCATATCAAGCATGTCAGAATACAAACAATCCACCCAACAACACTAGGCATGGAAAACATGCAAGGAGGCAAAAAGGCAATGCAGGACCAAACGGTCGTAAACAGAAGATGCATGGGAAAACACATCCAATACATAGCAAATCAACCTTTTCAAAAATCAATTACCTATACTCAAGCATACAATAAAGGAAGGTAATTGACAGGTGTAAAACAGTAAACACTCAATACCCCGATTAAGGGTATTGTCAAACATTTTACATAATACTCAAAGACTTTCAACAGAAAGGGATAGACCACCTACCTATAGGTTTACGAAAAAAATGATTCACAGTCTACCATACCTCCTCAAATCCAATGATGGTACCACTGAAAACACTCTATATCTCCTTCCCTAACATCCAAAAGTCTTAAAATCTTCACCCAAGGTAACAAAAACCCTAGATCTGAACAAAATGGGTGTATATCTAGAAAACCGGAAGAGAGAGAGAGAGATGTAGATCTAATTGAAAACACAATTAAACCAAGAGGAGAGACTAACTTAGGAGAAACCACCGTGAAACATGTTTATTTTTCTTCCAAAATGAGTGGGAGAGTCCCTCTAACCCTTGGAAGCTGAAAATACTGAGAGATATTCAAGCAGGAGGAAGAATAAGGGAGTGATGGGAAATCCCAAGTGGCCCGAGACATAAAAACCCTATCTTTAAGTGGTTGCATGGTTACCCCGCATGGTTTGGAAAACTGTGCGCCAACCGTGCTGTTGCCACTATCTCACCCAGGAACATCGTATGGCTTGCCCACACAGTTAGACAAACTGTGCGCCACCCGTTCTGAGCCCAATGTCAGGGGTGCATATTTTCCTGGGTTGTCTACTGGGTTTGTTCAAAATCTGTTTCAACCGTGCACCCCTACATGAACTCCACAACATTAATTTTTTTTCTAGAAATTCCCCTTTTTTTCAAATACAAACAGAAATGGAAAAAATACCTGAAAATAAGGTCTGAGTTCTTACAATTCACCACCCAGTATTACTTCTTCCTTTTCAAAAGCCCTCGATGCTATAGAAAGTGGTTGTTGCATTTGGGAAATTTATTTGTGCATATTTTGACACTCTCAGAATCCAGTCTATTGAATCTCTGAGGATATGCATGGAATTGGATTTAGCAAGGGATCCTCCTTCGTGGGTTCTCATCAGAGTTAGAGAGGATTAACTTGGTGGAAAATAATTTTTTATCAATTGATGCCTTATTTCTCCACTCACTACTTCTAGAAAGGGTACTCATGGGAGTTTTGTAGGCATAGTAGGATCTATGATTAGTTAGTTTTTGGGGTGGTGGTTTCAGGGGTTGATTTTACTGTTGGGATCCATGGTGGTTTCCAAAATGTATTGACTATTCCAGAGGTGGGTATGGTGGAGACTGTGGATGGGCTTCAGACGGAGGGAACCCATTCCATTGGAGTTCATTTCTGAAGTGGCTGTTATGGTGAGCTCATTTCCCAAGGGCAGGATTTCGGTGGGGACATTATTCTAAAATTCAGTGAATGTGCCGCACATTCTCGATGGGGGACCCTTGGTCTTGACTGATGCTCTTATTTCTTGTCTCAATAGACATGATTCTCTACATTAAAATATGTTCTTATCTAAACCATTCTTTTCAGGAAAATCACTATTTAATATAATTTTTTCTTCTATCATATTTGATCACCAAACTTCTTCCTATACTTCCTAACCCACGCCACATTTTAGGGGTGATTCTCTCAATCATGGTATATCTATTCTTTGTGTATATTCTGGTAAAGGTCCTATTGTGGTTCACTGACCACTAATAGAGATGAATGGAGGAAAAAACATACCTTTATTTCAACAATATTAAAGGAATAAAATTACCAATCCCACACCTCCCTTTATTTCTACCAAATGGTTCTCTCCTGTCCCTATCAAAATAGAGCACTCCCTTGGCTCAAATATTATTTTATATATTTAAGGAAGCTCCCTTGACCCTCCTTAAATAGCTATGGTGGGAGGTGTCATGTTTGACACAACTCCCACAAATCCTCCACCCACCATGGACTTCTCTTATGTCTACCATATAAACATGTATTGCATGTGAAGTATCCATGTTCGAAGTATTTGGGTGGTGAGGTAGGTGCACCAGCCACCTACCATGCTGCTGTACAACTCCATCAATTCTCACCCTATAGCAATAATCCACTGGAGCATCTCCAATGGTCTAGATTCTCCCAAGTAAACACCTTTTTCAACATATATATTGTGTTGTCCTTCATGTGGATCTTCACAGGTCGCAACAACTATTGATCCATCACTTTGTGTATCTAATGATATTGAATGTCGATTTGATTTACTGGGAATGGTACATGGAGTTTTTTCTCAAGTCCAAAGCATTTTGAATATCGAAATGAAATATATACTCTTTCTGGATGAATTTGAGCTCATGGATAAAACACTTTAGCCACAACATCTCCTTGCTAGCTTTAAAAGTAGCAATATACTCTGCTTCGGTAGTGGATAATGTGATGTACATTTGTAACCTTGACTGCCATGATAAAAATCCTCCTACAAAATTATAGATGTATCCCAATGTAGACTTCATGATATCCGGATCTCCAGCCATATATGCATCTGTATAAGCCTCCTTGTTTGGTTTAGCTCCCGCATATCACAAACATAACATTGATGTACCTTTAAGATACCTCAGAATCCACTTGACTGCATGCCAGTGCTACTTCTTAGGATTATAGAGAAACCAACTAACAATATCCACTACATAGGCAATGTATGGTCTCATACTCACAATATCTTACATCAATATTCCAACTGATAAAGATTATGGTATCATCTCTATTGTCTTGATTTCTTCCTTGGATAATGAGTATGAACTCTTGCTCAACATGAAATGACCGTGAAGAGTAATTCTCACTGGTTTGGCTCTGTCAATGTTGGAATGTTTCAGAGCACGTTCAATATAATTCTCCTGAGTTAGATATAAGAACTTTATCTTTCTATCACGAATGACCTACATCCCTAAAATCTGTTGAGTTTCTCTCAAGTCATTTCTATCAAAAAAATTGGATAACACCTTCTTCAACCAACTAATGTTCGATTCTTCCTTCACAATGATCAACATGTCATCAACATAAAGTATAAGGGAAACAGAGTTACCATCCTGAAATCTCTAGATGTAGACACATTGGTCTTCTTGTGTCCTCTTGTATCCCTGAATGACCATGAATGACTCAAAACGTATTTTACCACTGCCTGGGAGCCTGTTTCATTACGTACAAGCTCTTCATGAATTTGAAGAAAAGGTTTTCTTCTCCAGAAACCTCAAATCCTTTAGGATACTTCATATAGATCTCCTCAGAGAGGTCACCATGATGAAAATGTTGTCTTTATGTCCATCTATTGAAGATCCATGTCCAATCTATCCACTAATCCGAAAATGACTCATATTGAATCCATCTTCACCATGGGAGAAATAATATCATCAAATTAAACTCCTTTCTTCTAAAGGAATCCATTGACAAATAACTGATATTTTTCCTTGAGCTCCCTTTTTTCCCATCCTTCTTTAGTCTAAACACCCATTTGTTCATTTGTGTAGTAATACATTTGGGAAATTCCACAAAATAGTATGTTTGGTTCTTCATGAAATACTCCATCTCATCCTCCATTTCATGCATCCACTAGAGGTTTTTGAGATGAGACACTACTTCCTAGTATCCTTCTAGAACAACCTTCTGAGTTAGTAATATGTAATATGACTCTGAATATTTTATTGATGGAATCCTTCAATGTGATGATCATCGAACATATGTAATGTTAGGTTCAGGAGACACAAAAGCACCTTGCTCCTGTGATGGTTCTGCAAATTCTTGTGGAGAGGATTGAGTCTCCCCTGCCCAATACCCTCCTCCACTGCCTCCTTCTCTGTTGCCGATGAGCCTTTGTGCACCTCCTCCTCTTCAATGAAATGTGGTGCTAGTACAGTTGTCGGATCATGAATGGAGTCCTCAACACTTTCCCTTTGAGACATTCTATGATTTCGAATGTCCTCGATCATCTGGTTCTCATGGAACACAACATATCTTCTTTTGATCAACTTCTTCCCCTTCAGGTCCCATAGCATGCATCTGAGCACCTCATCTCCGTAGCCTATGAAGATGCATGGTGTAGATCTCCAATATAACTTCTTCCTGAGTTCCTTGGATACATGTGTAAATGCCAAACATCCAAATACTCACAAATAAGAGTAAGAGAGATATTTACCAGACCATCCCTTCTATGAAATCTCTAAAATCAACGAGATTGATGGTGATTGGATGATGAGGTAGAAGGAAACCTAAACATCTTCTCATCAGAATGTCTTAGGGAGCTTAGCTAAACACATCATGCCTCTTACCTTCTACATGATGGTTATATTCATCATTTCTACAACTCCATTGTGTTGTGGGGTTCGAGGGACCATCCTCTCATTTCAGATGCCCTGACCCCTGTAATAGGCATGAAATTCCTTGGATGTGTACTCTCATCCATTGTCTGAACAAATACACTTTAGCTTACTTCCAGTTTCATGCTCCACTATGGCGTGGAACATCTTGAAGTAGTCCAGTACTTGGTCCTTCGTCTGTAAGAACAACAACCACACCATTCAAGATGCATCACCAATAATGGATAAGAAATATTTGTTACCTCTGAGTGAATCCACCTCTAGGGGTCCACATATATCAGATTACACCAGATCCATCATCTTTAATCTCCAAGATAAAGCGGTACTAAATGAGAATTTATGATTCTTCCCATACAAGCAGTATTTACAAGGATAAAGTTATGTATCCTTGTCAATACTGATGTACTTCTTCTTAGTTAGGGTAGATAACCCAATTTCACTCATGTGGCCGAGTCTCCTATAACACATATTGTATGACATCTTTTTCCACCATTTTGAGGATTTTTTCACATATCTTCACATGACTTTTGTACAATGTACAACATATGTGTCCTCGGGTGATAATGATGGCTCTTTTAGTTATCTTTCATGTTCCAATGCTGAAGATGTTGTCATATCCTTGTTGATTAAAGGATTTACCAGATAACAGGTTGAGTTGAACACTTGGAACATTATGAACATCCATCATGCTGCCTTTTTATCCAATGTTCATCTTTACAAGGATATCACCCATTCCAAAAATCTCTATCGAACTGGTATTCCCCATTTTGATTGCACCAAAGTCACAGGCTTGATAAGTCAAGAAATAATCACTATGCGGTGTGATGTGGTATGATGTTGTACTATTGACCACCCATTATGTGTCTTGGTATGATGTATGAAAGCATGTATCTTCTATGTCTTTATAGTAATGAATTACTTCTCTGGTGACGCTCACATGCACGTATTCATTTCATCTTTGTTGGTTTCTACTTTGACCCTATTCTTGTAACAACATTCAATAGTTCTTCTTCATGTGTCCCACCATGCCACAATGGTTACATCTTTATGTTGGCCTCCTTCCATTTTTGGACCTTACTCTATTCTTTATCCAACATCTGGTTCCTGCCCCACGACGGCCTCCTTGTTGTCTCCCTCGCTTCTCCAAAACATGTGCTTGGGTCTTGTTATAACATGCACCCTTCCTTCGGGCTTCCTCATTGAACAATGAATCTCTTACCATCACCATGGTATGTTTTCCTTTGGGCGCTGAGTTGCTAAGTGATACAACAAGTGTTTCCCAGCTATCAGAATTTGTGTAGAGTAAGTGGTTCACCAGATCATCATCATTTAGTTTCTTAAAGGTTTCCACCAACTAGTTGACTAGGATTTGGAACTCACTGGTTTGTTCGGCTATATAGCTTCTACACTGTAGTAAATGAATCATCAACCCCTTCAAAAAGAGTATCTTGTTTCGAGTGTTCTTTTACTGGTACATATTTTCCATATTTTTCCATAGTTCGTATGCACATGTCTCTTGAGAAAGATAGTGGTAAACACTATGATCGATCCATTTTTGAATTTGGCGGATTGTCTTCTTATTCAGCTTCTTCCACTTTGCATCATTGGTGGCATCGGGGTTGACTCTCTCATTAATAATGGGGTCAAAACAATCCTAATCATTTAGGACATCTTCCATTCATGAATTCCAAATCGATTAGTTTAAAGATGTCAATATAATCATCCCTCCAGTGGATGATTCCTCCAATGGATTTCAATTCAGTTAAAAATAGGGGAATTTTTTTAAAAAATAGAGATCATCTTTACATCTGGAATAGTAAAAAATGGTTAAATCGACTCCGGGATCATCAAAATTGGATACCTATTGATTAAGATATGATCAAAACAATATCAATGGAAAAGATCATTTGATGATGTGGTGATGATATGTTGATGACATTGCATGCCGATGCAGCTACCAGAAACTCACTAGAAAGGTCGTCAACACCGAAACAATATCTTCTTCTCCAGAAATGGGGGTACTGTAGCACCTGAAGTTTGACCAAACATTGACTGGGCCTTGGAATCTCATTTAGCTTATTTTTTGATGTCCTTGGCGTCGTTTGGATCATCTCAACATGGGATTTCACAATATAACTTCAAAACATGATTCTGAGCTACATGATTTTTTCGATCACCGGAAAATTTCCACTGCCCATCGCTATTTCACCGGAACCACCTCAAATACCACTTGTTGTGGTTCAATGACCACTAAAAGAGATGAATGGTAGGGGGAACCGAAATTTATTTCAACAAGAACAAATTACTTCAATTTCCCCTCCCACAATTCCCTTTATTTCTCTCACATAGAGCTCTCCTGGCCCTATCACAATAGAGCACTCCCTTGGCTCAGATATGATATGACATATTTAAGGAATGTCCATTGCCCCTCCTTAACTAGCTATGTTGGGAGGTGTCAAGTTTAACACAACTCCAACCAATCCTCCACCTACCATGGACTTCACTCATGGCTGCCAAATAAACAGGGGCTGCATGTGCAGCAGCCATGTTTGATGTGTTTGGATGGTGAGGTTTGTGCACCAGCCACCTACCATGTAGAGGGACAACTCCAAAAGGGACCATGTCTACTCCGGTGGTCTTGATCCACTAAAGGGATGGTATCATAGGTAACGTGTGGGACTCCACGTGTCTTACGACCTCGGATCACTAGCCACATGGTGATTCATGTTGTACCGGAAGGATCTAGGGATCCCTCTATGGGCTCTTCTAACTGTTTTGAGGTGCTGAATGATCTGGACTGGGAAGCGGTTATTTTCGGAGGCTTTGGTTTCAGGGAGGAGGTTGAATCAACACTTTGTTCTCCTTCTTTTAGTGGGAACTTTACCTGTTCTTAGAGTCAAGAAGTTTTGAATATCATGATTAGGATGATTGTAAGGTACTATTTAGTTTGAAAAGTCGAATCCCCTCTTTTTCAATGAATTTTATCATGATTTGAAATGCCAGTGGACTAGGAATGAGGGAAAAGGTGCCTTCATCTTTAACGAGTCAAGCAATTTTCACATAATTATTATTGTTGTTGTTCTAGAACCAAAACAGTTCTTGGACTGGATCCCTTTTTTTCCAAACAGTTGGGTTTCTCAGATACATTGAGGAGTGATGTTATCAACAAGTAGGTCTGGGTCTTATGGAAACAAGGAGTTACAAAGGAATGTGTGGAATCTTTTGAGAAAAATGGTACTATGAAAATAAATCATAGAGGACCAGATGTTCTATTAATATTTTTATAGGGGAAATGTGATGATGAAGAGAGAGAAAAGTTGTAGAGGTATCTTTCCAAGTTCAACTCAATAGGCCTTATAGGGTTTGTGGGAGGATATTTTAGTGTCACTCCATATGTATTAGAGAAAAGTGGAGTGGGTCACTCTAATAGAGCTATGGAGGAATTCATGCAGTTTATGGTGTCCAAAAGTCTGTTGGATCTTGGATACTCGGGTTGCAGATACATCAGGTGTAACATTAGGAAAGGGAGTAGTCAAAATTATTTTAGGCTGGATAGATGCCATTCCATCCTAAAGAGCATGGATTCCTTCCCACTATCTATGGTTGATCATCTACCCAGATTTTTATCTGATCATGATCCTCTGGTGGTCTCTTTAATGGATGTGAATAGAAGAAAATAAAGCCATAGTTTTTTTATTGCTGGATCAAGATGGGGGACTCCCACCAATTAGTCTAAATTTTTTAGAACTAGCTGGTTTTTGGAGATACTTGGTTAGGGTTTTCAACATGTATTAAAGGGATAAGGAATAAGATTCAAGCATGGGTGTCAAGCGGCCCCAACAACAATTCTTTCTTGGAGGAGCTTTAAAATGAGATTGAAAGTACTTAAGAGGGGATTTTAAATAATTGGAATGATGATACATTTATTATCCTCATGGATAAGTAAAACGATTTGGATAAAAGGATGGATGAGCTGTAAAAGATTTGTAGGGAAAGGTGCAGAGTGACATCATTGCGAGAGGGGGATCAAAACACAACTTTCATCTAGGATTAGATAAAAGAAAGGAAGTTATCCATGAAGATAAATCTACATCATAAGGATGGATCCTATAACAACGACATTATCATGGCATAGGGGATGGCTCTGGACTATTTTAAGGAACTTTTGGTTGGGCCTAAAAGCAGTTTGGCCCATATAGGAGTGGAGGTCATTGGTGGGGAGGTGTTCATGAAATTTATACCTAAGCAAGTGGTTGATAGAGACAATGAAAAGATAGTTGATCCTCCAAATGTGGAGGATATTAATGAGAAAATATTATATTTAAAGTAGGATATTGCACTAGAATTTGATGGTTTTCTGGGTTCTTTCATCATGGAGACATGGGATATTATCAAAGATCATATCAAAGATGAAATAATATATTTTTTCAGAGGGGGGATTTACTGATAATGGTTTGTATTGCCATAGTTTTGTGGATTTAGAAGGTTTCTCAACTGGTCTCCATCAACCAGTACCATCCTATTTTCTTGTGCATCTTAATATATAAAATCATGGAAAGTCTTCTGAATAGAAAAATGGGTCGTGTGGTCCTGATAATGTTTTTGATGAGTAGCATGGTTTTATTCAAGTAAGGTGCATTCAAGGGGCGGTGTAAATTTCTCAAGAAATGGTGGTGTACTTGAATAGGAAGGTTTTGTGTTCTAGCATAAGCATTAAATATGAAAAAGATAAATATTATGATTGAATTGATTGGAGATTCATTATCAATGTTATTAGGAAGTTTAGGTTTAGAGAATGGGATTGTGTCCTCCTCTTCATATTCTTCTCAACTCTGTGGATCCAGATCTCTTCCATGGGAAAATGATTTTTTTTAAGATAGTTTGTGGTCTCTGGAAAGGTGATAATATCTCCCCCATTTTATTTATTATTTATTAGGAGGCACTATATACAAATATAAATAGAGTTATGTCAGAGGGATATATCATGTACAATATGAACAAAACATGGATATATCCATTTAACACCTTATGTTTGCTGATTATCTTTTGATCTTTATTGATGGTATGAAACAATCAAATACTAGTTTTAATAAAATTATGGGGATGTATGGTTGTCTTAGTGGGAAAGTTTTAATTTGGGTAATAGAAATGTTTGCATAACCAAGAGATGATCCCTTAGGAGAAGAAATATTATCTAAAATAATTTAGGCTTACAAGCTTTAAAACACCCCTTGCAGTACCTGGGTGTTCCCGTATATAATGGAATAATTAAGAATGTACATTTTTATGACATTTTAGATCAACTAGTGCGGAAGATTTACAATTGTAAAAATAGGTTCCTCTCATTAGGTGGGAACATCAATTTGGTGAATATCATTTCCTCCTCTATCTGTATGCATGTGTTGCTGGTAATTAAGGCATTGAAAGGGATAATTGATCATCTAGAAAAAATACCACAAGATTTATTTGGGATGGAAATCAATCTATTAAGAGCAAATGGGATGAATGGAAAAAAATGAAAAGCATGTCATTCAAGGGGGTTCCAACCTTTGTGATGTTGCAGAAACTATTCATAGCATGCAAGCCAAAATGGTGTGGGAGATCATTGACATGAAATCTTTGTAGGCACGATACGAGAGGCATTGATATAGTGAAGATTGGAAAATTTGGAACAATAGAGCTATGATGATGTCAGTACATTCAAAAAGGATGTTTGATCTCATGTAATGACTGGAGGATAAAGTTTGATGTGTTGTGGGAAGAGGATATATCAGTTATTAAAAGGATAACTTGGTCGGTCACCATTTGTTTTTACCTAGATGGAAAATTCAGATGATCTCATTTAGGGAATCAGCAAAGCATCTTGGGCTGATCAACTCAACCCTTAATGAACATCATATATCTCTTTTTCAAAATATTTTCTTGACATATGAGCCCGATAGGTGTATGTTTTTGGGATCTTCATCAGGTTTTTTTGGGTGTTTCTACTGTGATATACTACATGTTAATAGTAGAACTGATACTTAGGTGATGAAACCATAGTGTAATATGTTTGCTCCTAAAATGAATTTATTAGTTTGAAGAATTATGAATTAATCCTTGCCTACCGATGATAATGTGCAGAAGTGGGGCATCAAAAAGGGTTCTCATTGTAGATGTTTCCACATCCCTCGACAAGAAACTCTAAGGAACTTATTTTTTGGTGGGAATGGGAATGTGGACTTTGGGAATTCTTGAATAGATGAAATCGAGTTGCGGGGAGAGACTACACAATGTCTTATTTTCTACCGAGCTGGTTCCAGGAGGTGGTACAGAGGGAGGCAGAGACATCTACTTGAGGGATGATCTTCACTGTGGCTTGTTGTGTTATATTAGATGACTGAAACAAGGTGTAAGAAGGAAAACACTATAGGCTGATGTGGCTTCATGTATGCATGAAGGACCTTATGGAAGTTCTAGTAGGTGTCTTGTAGGATGGCAGAGGACGAATATAAATATGTTGAATAATTCCAAGAGAGGCTATTTCTATTGGGAAGGAAAGGCCTAGCAA
This sequence comes from Viscum album, assembly GCA_963277665.1. Classification (NCBI taxonomy): domain Eukaryota; kingdom Viridiplantae; phylum Streptophyta; class Magnoliopsida; order Santalales; family Viscaceae; genus Viscum; species Viscum album. The sequence continues at coordinate 812,188,351 of OY728135.1, forward strand.
CTAGAGGTGGGTGGTCTGGTGTCCACCAATAGTCAGTCTGAATCTTAATGTAGATGGATCCAACCATCATGGTGAAATGAGTGGAGGAGGTCTGGTGCAAGACAACAGTGGCTCTATTATTTTGGGATTTAGTGCATTTTGTGGGTTGGGAAACTCTTTAATAGAAGAAATGAGGGTCATGGATAGTGGAATCATATTATGTGGACTTTACAATTTCTTGCTTATGGAGGTGGAGTCAGATTCTAGAGTTCTGGTTGATATATTTAATTGAAAGGATAGTCCTTCATGGGGGATTTTTTATTTTATTAGGTGGTGTATGATTTCTATCACTCAATATATGGAGATAAAATGAACTTGGAGGGATGAAAACTTCACTTCAGATTCTTTGGAAGACAAAGGTGATCCTAGGGATCCCAGTATTTTGTTCTTTCATACAAGATCTTTACAGAATGATTGTAATCTTTTTTGTTGGACGGGGGGAACCCTAGGGCTTCATCATTTTCTCATCTTGACTATTTTTGGACTTCTTTATTGTGAAAATCTATTTAATAAATGATGATAGTGATGATGTAGCATCATTAAATGGATTAAATGAAACATAATATATATTATTCATAGATTCCATTTTATCCTACTCAAATCCTTCATTTTGATCTCACTTTTTCAATAAAAAAATTGCATACTAGATTTTTTACAGTTCTTCTTCTTCAAGTTTCTTCCACCCTCCCTAGATTTGGGAAATGTAAAGTAAAAAAATTAATGTATATATCCAAAAACCAATTACATCAATTTAGATAAAAAATTAGAAAAACCACCTTCCTTGATACGAACTATTAGGATCATAAGGTACTTAGGTGAGTGATAACATGTGATGTGGGTGAATTAATCTATAATATCTTAATCCAATTATAAACTTTTCTTTGAAACCTTACTTCCAAATCATGATATTTACTTCATAGTTATTTGGGTTACATGTTTGATCATGTTTAGATGCTGATCTAATTAAAAATTCACTTTCATTATACCATAAATAAGAAATTTTAATTAATTTCTTAGTGCCCTTTACCTGTTTATGTAATGTATGTTATAAAGGACTGCTAGAACACAAGACGTATGTATTTTACTAGGTTCACCCAAACTAGGGTAATCTAAGTAGCATGAAACTGATAATATGTTGACCCACCATAATCCACTAACCCCACTAAAGAATTTTTGGTTTAGTCTAGGTCACTCATGTATGTGTTCCCTCCCTTACAATGTTTCGGGTAGATTCACTATAACGTTGGGATCACATCCTTCAATCCCTAACATTCACTGAAAACAATATAATATGTATTATAACTTTGGCATGCAGACCAACACTAAAAACCACATAATTTCTGTTTCACAGAGTGTATATGAGTGACTTTGATCCACATTCTACTCCTTTACAAACACACTATAAATATAACCTCAACAAGCTTCATTTCCAAAAAATGAGTTGTCATGGAAGCACACTACTATTTATTGGTTGTTTAACCATGAAGTGATAACTATCTTCACTTCGTCCAATGTTGATCCAATTATAAACTCACTTGTCCGTAGTTATTTAATTAGATATTTTAATTATCCACTAACCCAATTTTACTGATTTACATCATGATTAATTTCAAGGAATCCATTCACACAAGAAAAAATAATTTTACTTGGTTTATTTACACTTTTATAATCCATGGAGAAATTGATAAACAATGTGTTGATTTGTTAGAATCCTATAGAACAACATAATAATGTTGGTTTGTTTCTAGATCACTTCTAATTGTGGTGACTCCCCTTAAAATGTTTAGGGTTGATTCACTATCACCTTAGTACCACTTACATCCCTATATCATCTTTTTTTTCTAAAATAGTATAAGTATTACCACATTGGCCCATGTGATAATAATGATGAACCATATAATTTTTGTTTTAATGAGTATGGATGGGTGTATCTAATATCTACACTAACCCTTTATATAAATGTCGTTAATATCTCCCTAAAAACATAATTTTTATTCAATGAGTTGTTATAGTAACACCATAGTATTTTTGGGGAGGTTCTATAGGATGTTCCAGAATCTATTCACTTCTTTATAGTGTAAATTTGGAGTATTATATTCCTATACTTATAAAATCAAATATTTCACTGTCCTATACATTTTTTCATTTATGAAAAACCTTCTTCAACTTATTCTCTAAAAATAGGATTTAAAAAATCTTCTATCTTATCTATTATTTTTCATGAACAACCAAGAGTATTCTTCTTGATTTCTAACAACCATCCCCCTTTTGATCAGAGGGTTAACATTGATTATTCTTCGTAATTCATCATAGTTATTTCAAGTTCTCCACATGGTTTTGGTGTTGTAAACCATACCTATTTAATAAAATTGTTCCACCACACATGACTGAATGATATCCTCCTTTAACAAAAAATTCTTCTGATATTTTCATCTAGGTTTCATCCTTCACTAGTGTAAGGATAAAGAAATTAACATTTAGGTATCTAGCTCAGTTTAGCTTCTCTAAACTTCATTCCATATTATTCTCATATCCTGATTCATGCTGTCATTTTATAAAAGTAACTTGATCTAACTAAGACCTGACATGATATGATTCCTAGATTTACAAAAAACAACAATTTTTTAAGAGAAAACCCTTAAACATGGTTTCCACTGCATTCAAATGAATATGTTTAAAAAAGAAAAAAAGAACATTGTATGTACCATCTACCAACACGAACATTAAAATAATCATTGAGTTGTACCCTCCTTTAAACTAGTATTTTTAAAATCCACCAAGGCTACTACCATTGATTCACATAGATATTCATCTGGTTTTTGGATTCTATAAGTCTGAAAATTGTTCAACACTCAAAATTCCTTTATCCTAGACCATGAACGTTTCAATTACTGAGCTACAACTACAAATTTTACATTATAATACTTCTAACTCCAAACTCCATCCTCAATGGAAATGTGTAGCACATTGATCCATTTTCAATCACCACAGTGACCGTTCCATTTTCCATTACAAGGTGTCCTTTTCATCCCACAAAATTCATTTTTGGATTCATTTACATCGAATAGTTTCACACATCTTCTGTCCCACACTAGTTTTTAACACGGGTGGTGGTTTATTGTTTAAATATACCATAAGAGGCCAACTTATTTCCTCTTGTGGTTTCACCCTGTAATATGACTACTACAATGAAAAAGTATTCCCAATAATTTTATTTCTATGTTCCAAACCATGATATATTTTCTCCTTTCCTAATCTATTATTCTATACCCATGTTTTAATATTGAGCATGGTCACTGCCTTAGGTTGTTGGTCATGATCCATTTGTGTCACTTATTGGTTGATTGATTTTTTTTCAGTATACATTTATACTTTCATTATTTTTTATTTATTCCTATAAAACATATATTCTACTCAATCCCATCCATGAATTGTACTATGCCCATGTTGGGATTAAATATTTTTTACACTGACTCTTTTTACTTAATTCACCGTACATTATGATGTGGTGTAAGTCCTATAGGAATTGTTTAAGCACTATGATCATCGTACCTATCCACCATGGTCTGGTCATTTTCTTCATATCTCTATATACAAATATCTTTGTTTGATAAATTCCAAATTATATCACATTTGTTCCAACTTCTCCAAACAAAAAAAACCAAACATGTGTGGAAGACAAATACGACACAACAATTCCATCTCTTGTTGAAAATAAATCAAACATCATCCAATACATAATCCTAAAAAATATTTTAACATAACCTTAACACATTCTATAACTAGGGATGGGGACATCTATATAAAAATATAAAATCTTATACTTGGTGGATATAGATTTTAGGATAAAAATAGTTGCTACGGTCGGCTCCTCGTACAAGCATCATTTTGATTGAATTGTGAACTAATGGTATATAAAATGGTTAGGATACATGAAAAACAAAATGTTTAAAAATTAGAAGAAAATAAAAGGGTTATTGATATATAATTAAATTCAATTTCCCCACATATAAATTTATATATTGACAGTCTTGATTTCTATGTTATATTGGGAGAGAAGCCCTGACCTTTATACCCAACCTCCATGAAGGTGCTTTAACCTCCTATATAATAAATAAAAACATATTGATTAATTATGTAGAAAACATATTCATATATAGTACCTTTTATACTCTACAATTATACTAATTTATTACATATATATTATTTATTTTTATTTATTTTCAAAATCATATGTTATTAAATTTGATTTATTTGTACATGTTTTGAAATGCAGATTTCAATCCTCAATCATTCATAAAAACTTCTTCATTCCTAGAATTTTTAATTTAGTTAAATAATTATATTTTAATGATTTATGTAGCAGTATTTTCATTTCATATAAGTTATGAGTATAAATTGTGAGAATATAATTTATGAAAAACATGATTTAGGTATTTTATGGAAAACATGTTTTGAGCTGAGCATTGGTTCTCAGATATTAGAGTGGGACCCTCTAGATGGACTAGGAATGGTTCTTATATAGTTTTCTTGAGTGAAACCCTCTTATTGTATGTGTGAATGGGTCGTCTACCTTGAGATTTTTACCCCTTTATTATGAGACACAGTTTTGAGGTGGTATTGAGTTGGATATCTGTCTAGACAGATCTGTGAGATGTTGAGAATCAGTGATAGACTTCTAGAACCGATGGTGACTCGTATCCTAGGTTTTTATGTGAGATAGATATCCCAATTCTCTCTCCGTTATGATTCTTTTACTTAGAATATATATATATATATATATATATATATATATCCATTATGATGTATTTGATTACTCTCTTAGTTTTTCTTTAGTTGGATACTGTTTGTTGTATCTATTCTTATCATGTCTATTTAATCTCCCCCTTTATCTTTGGAGGAATCCTACTTGTTATATATATACTCACCCTTGGATTGGAATTTCCTGTAAGTGTCTTGTTTTATGCAGATGACGAACATGTCTATAGTGACTACAAACGAACCTTAGGGATTCCTGGTGCCTTGGACTGCATATAGTGATAAGAGTTTTGTGGCAACAAGTTGGGATCTCATAGTACTATTATTCTAGTTTTTTTTAGGATTGGGAATATTTTTAGTTCGGTGTGTATTTTTTCCCATTACATTAACTTTGTATTAGTGTCCTCCTGTACACCCTATAGATTATTCATGCTTGTTTTATATTCTATATGCTTCATCTTTCTATACATATTTCTATTCAATTATTTATTTAGATGTTAGGGAGTGTGTACTAGTAAATTAGGCAAAGGCCTCCCATATAGGATATGACTTATGGAACATGTCGCGACCCCTAGCCTATGGAGGCATTCTTAGGGTAGTTGTGGCTAAACCCCAGTTAGGTTTGGGTAATGAAATATTGGTAGAAGAGATTTCAATTCCTTGAGATAGTGTTTGGTGTAGTCCACTTGTGAGTATTTTTTTGGGATTCAGGGAAATAGTGTCACAGTATCTCAAGTGAGACTCTCAGGATAGAAAAACTAATGATGGTACTGGCGGACAAAATAATTATTCAACGGGACCTTGAATACATGTTTGTGGACTCATCATACTGAGACAATGGTTGTAGGGATAAATGGTACATGCATCATATTGTATTGATTCTATGATTATCCTTTTTACTCATCTCCAGATAATATATATATATATATATTTCTTTATTTATGATCATTTGATTTTTTTGGGTATTGATTAAATTTTTCTGATTCCTCTGTAACAGCAGTCTGCCAGGTTACTAGTTCAATATTGTGATAAAAATTTGATGACCGATAAGGCCTCAATTTAGGTTCTATCGCATGATATTTTTCTTTTAGGTGGATTAATTGAGGAACCCCCCCCCTTTATTTTAATGACATAAAGTTTCACTAATGGAAATCCCTCTTGAACTAGTTAAATATCACTTAATGTAAAACGTTTATATAAAATGTCAACTTCATTGGTTTTCTGTTACGAATTATGACCGTTACATTTATAGCTATTGAACAGTGAGCACGTGATTATTATAAATATAGGGCTTTAAAAAATCCAATTTACTCAGAAAAAATAAGTGATGGCCCCATCCACTAGAATGGCTCCATATGAAGCCCATTTGTCGGAGCTCGGAAAAGAGGTGGAATCCTTAAGATTCTCTCTTGACCAAGCCCAAGATGATCTTCATCATGTCATGCATGAATGAGACCGTCTACGGGAAAAGTGGAAGTTGATAGAGATTACCACTTGATCGATGTTATCTAAGACACCCTAAGAGTATGTCACCATCGCACACCTTACCATTAGGTCTTATGCGGATGTTTTAATGGGTTATGTAATAAATCACTAGTAATATGTTCATGTATATTATTTTTTTGTATATAATAATGAATATACCTTCTTGTCATTATTGATATATTGTAAATTGTTTTTAAAGTAAAAATAGTGTTTTTAGTTATTATTTAATTAAGAAATATATTTTATTAAATTAAAGGATTTGTGAATTAGATAATATTTTAATAAAATATTATTATTATTATTAAATTAATTTTATTATATATAAATGATCATATAATTTTATAAATGCAATTATAATTTTTATTAAGGTTTAAAAGCCATTTCTGTCAAAACCCGAGAATTTTTTATAAATGTCGATTATTATTTTAAAAGTTAAAATTAAATTATTTAGAAAATTATTTAGATAAAATAACTGATATTTCTGGAATCAGGTCGTCGAAATTATCCTATGGTGAATTTTTCATAATTTTCTGAGACAGTCAAATGTTTGGGTAAAAATTAAATACCGTTTAAATATATAATGTGTTTTATAACATCATAATGACCCAATAGTGATGTAATAAAATACTATAAGCTTTATTTTTTTCCCAATATATGTTTTACAATTAAAATAATGTGATTTTGGGTTTGTTTTAATTACTTTTCAAAGCATTAATGGACCCCTCAAGACTTATTAAACATCTTGTATTTTTAAATTATTTTCCATGGGAGTGTGACTGACCTCCACATAAGCAACCCCATTATTTTAAGCAGTTACAACTTTTTACTTATAAAATATTGGTTTCCTCTTACCTTTTCCAAAAACCATGGGAAAAAACCATGAGCTTTTTTTTGTTTTGGATTAGTTTAATGTAAGGGGTCCCAAACCTAAATAATAAATAATTCACTAACCTTTCCTATATAAACCCACCCAGGATCCCACTTCCTCCTGACTAAAAGCCTTTGGAGTTCATAAAACCTTTACCCTACTCTCTCTAGAATCCTCTCAAGGTGCCCTAAGCTCCCAAGAATCCTCTATCAATCCTCTCTCAAGCCTCTGGAAACACAGTTCCAATTAAGGGTTTTTTCTTCCTTTCTCATTTTTGACCAATTTTCTTTAAGTTGTTTTGCCCATTTAATTTCAATTATGACTGTTGGGGTATGGTTTCAAACCTACCTCATACTTCCCTCTTTATGTTTGAATAATGGGATACCCCTTTCTATCTCATTAGATGCCTTCCATGTACACCTATTACTATACAAAATTTTTGAAAAGAACTTCTCTCTCCTCATTTACATTCAAGCAATACTTTTGTATCATGAATCTAAATTCCATTAAAATTGTTGGGAAATGTATCTATATGACCTCCTTACTTTCCATTACATGTAAATATGATGATGAAGTTCTTTCTCTATCATCAACCGTTTTTATGAATTCTTATGTCATGCTGTTACGCTGTCAAAATCGCACTGATTTTCTAAGCCAATGCCACTGTGTAGTGGATACCATGCCCATTTCTCCATCAAGGTTATTAAACTTTATGCACATTTACATATTGATTATAAAGTTTCATTTATTAATTCTAGATTCTTTTATTGTGGAATAAATGATTATGTTTTTTTAATCCATGATTTATAATCCATTTGGCACACATAAGCATGAAATAAAATGTTTAAGAAGGGTGCACCCTTATAGCGCTCCAATGCATTTGTTAAAGTATAGTATCATGATACATTATGTGAAATGAGTATTGACTCATGATAATTCAAGTGAAACGACGGTTTTATTGTGCTTCATTATCAATGAGAATTTACTCAAGCTCTTTGTGCAACGATCCTTGGCTCGTGCTAATTCCATGTTAAGTGTTGTCGCCACATTTCCATGTTATGATTATCATGCTTTTTCATGCCTTTATGTTCATGTTTCTCTTGTTCTCTATTGATATGACTGTTGTATAACATGTATTTTACTCGTCATGTATTCCATTTTTATTCCCTTACTGGGCTTTATAGCTCACCCCTTTTCTTATGCATGTCCTCAGTTTATCCCATGCAACGCTAAGTACGAGGGAATGTAGTGGTCATGTAAAGGAAGTTTTCAATAAAGATGTTTTATTTAATGTTTTAAGTTGTTATGTAATGATCCTAAACCTCAAAGACACTAGACCTATCGATCATCCATGTTGTATCATGTGAATAGTAAATGCAAAAAATTGTGTTTAAGTTTGTAATAAAAGCAGGGTTTCCATAGTTGGTATCAGAGGATAGGTTTAGTTATTTTTGGGATTAGGATTATAAAATCATATTAATTCCTTAGATAAAAGATTAAGTATAATAAAAACATCCATATGTTTTGGTAAGTACTGAGTAAGTGTTTTATCAAGAAAATGCATCCCTGTCTCGATACGAGCAGGTAGAGGCACCTCTGGCACATATGTATCCTAGGGTTAAAACTCGAAAACACTACTTTGAGCTAGACTCGAATGAGAACTGGTGAACAAAAATGGGCCTTGCTACACTCTTGGTTATGACATTCCTGGGGGATATGTTTTGATAAATTCACAAGCTTAGTATGAACCCTTATTAATGGAATTAAAAAAATGCCCCTATGAATATATGTTAGAAAGTAGATCATGAAAAGCCTAGATTGAAGCCTATAGACTCATGAGTTAAGGAAATAAAAGTTTATTTATAAGTCATCAACTTTTTTCTTCGGATTACCCTTTATGTGTTACCCCCTAACTTTCCTTTTATTCCAGCCAATGGCTGGTAATATGAGGACTCGGGCTAACAACTGATGTGATGATCAGTGTGATGTCTATACTAATGAGATGCCTAATCCAATGGGATCGGGAACCACGAACATTGTCATGCTTCTCTCTCAGCTAACTCAAGCTTTGAATAGAAACACGGGTCATGAGGAACATTCAACCCCCCCCCCCACCACCAAGAAAGAACAAGTCACTATCGAGAGCTTCATGAGACAAAGGCCTCCTACTTTTAGTGGATCATCTGATCCCATGATCACTGAACAATGGATGAACTCCATGGAAAAGATCTTCTCCATCCTTCAATGTTCTGAATAAGAGAAGGTTCTCTTGGCGGTTTATCATATGCAGGGTGATGCTGATAAATGCTGGACGTTGATCAAAAATACGATGCCTGAGGAGGAGATCGAGGCGTTGGAATGTAAGGATTTCCGGAAGATGTTTTCCAATAAATATTTTCGTGCACCCTCTAGCTTATGATGGAAAGGGACTTCCTTTCCCTCATGAAAAAACATGATGAATATGTTGGAGCATATGAGGAGAACTTCAAAAGGATTTAATTATATGCTTCCGGCTTTGTTGTTACCCCAAAATGTAAGGTTGACCGCTTCTTTGGGGGGATGAAGCCTAGCCTACGGAAAGCATTAGCGATCTGTGACTTTGACATCTATGAGGAAATTTTCTGAGGTGCCCTCAAGGTCAAAATGGAGATCAGGTAATCATAGGGGTATCATGGGGACAAGAAGCATAAGGTTTACTTCAATGCTGGTGGTCCGATGGATAAATCCAACGGTGCTATGAAAATCCAGCACCCCACTTATCAAAAGTGTGGAAAGAAGCACCCTGGAAATTGCCTAAAGGGGACGAGGAAATTCTTTAGGTGTAGAAGAGAAGTGAAACTTTCTATTAATTGTCGGAAAGAAAGACCCGCGGCTGCGACAGAGGAGAGGAATGATCCATTCGAACCTCAACGCATTGATCATTGCTACAACTGCAAAGAACTAGGGAAATTTTCAAATATATTCCCTAAACCAAGGGCTTTCGTAAGAAACCAACAACCTCTAAGGCAGCAAGGAAGAGCTTTTTCCTTCACTTATAACGAAGAGAACCCCGAAAACAAAGTGGTGATAGGTACGCCAGTTATTCATTCAAGAATAGAGAACAAACTTTTTGATTCAGGTTCTATGCATTATTTTATATCTCAAAATTTTAATAGGAAAATCTTAGCACAACCACAAATCATGGAAGTGAAGATGTCGGTATGGAAAATGGGGAAATCATTGCATCCCATGAATATAAGTCCTCCCCTGTTATAATCTGTGGATTGAATTTTCTGGTGAACCTCGTCATACTCCCTCTGGTGTAATTTGATGCAATTCTTGGCATGGATTGGATTTCCATATATAGATCCAACATAAATTTTCGTGAGAGGGAAATAACACTCCATATAGAGAATTGACCCCCGGTTATTTACATGTTTAAGGAGGAAGATGAATCTTCTTTAGCTCCATCATGTCAAGCATGGATATTACTACCCTATGAGCATTCGTATCTAGCTCAGATGATTGAGTCTAAGGATGAAACTATCTTTGAAGAAATTCCTATTGTCAGGGAATTCGCTGAAGTGTTTCCTGAGGAACTACATGGTCTTCCTCCTAGAAGAGATGTTGAATTCTCAATTGAAATTATACCAGGGGCACTACCAATATCCAAGACTCCATATAGAATGGATGTTGTGGAGCTTGAATAGCTTAAGAAAAAACTACAAGAGAATATGGATAAAGGGTTTATACGCCCAAGTGCTTTACCATGGGGTGCACCAGTACTCTTCGTCAAGAAGAAGGATGGGTCAATGCGGATTTGCATCGATTATTGTGAACTTAAAAATATCATGATAAAGAACAACTATCCTCTATAATGGATCAATTACTTGTTTGATCAGCTACGTGGAGAACAGTACTTATCCAAGGTAGATATGCGGTCGTGATATTATCATGTACGGGTGAAGAAGGAAGATGTCCCCAAGACTACTTTGAGTACAAGATACGGGTACTATGAATTCATAGTAATGCCATTAGGACTCCCTAATGCTCCGGAAATCTTAATGGACTTGATGAATAGAGTCTTTAGATATTACCTTGACAAATTTGTGGTAGTATTTATATAAGGCCCTAGCCATAAACCTTACTTAATCTTGAGTTATTGCAAGATTACACATTGAGGATCTTTTCAGGTTTAGAGTTTTAGAGAATTAGATCTTAAAACATGCATTACAACCCACATTAAAACAAAGTGGTTACATAAAGATAGTATTCTTCACTCCCATCAATGGAAAAATATTTAAAATAAAACATGGATTCTTTCTTGACACTTCCTTGACACTATCATCATATCATGTACCTTTCCCTTGACCTGTGAAAAACATTTCAAAAAACTTGGGATGAGCATAAAAAGCACAGTAAGGGATATAAAAATATGGAAAGGAAACAAAGGTACATATATACATAAGGATGAGATCATACTTTACCCATAAAAAATAAGCACTTTAACATACCTCATCAAAACATGAATAAATCATAGAAATCATAAGACATAAAGGTAACTTGTGGCATTCATAACATTCTTACGTAGGGAGTAACTCTCTTGGTTACGTTTGGAATACCCATCACAGTATATTCCCTAAAATCTCTTCGGAGAAACCTTAACGTTTCACTCCTTCGCGTTACCCAATGCATTGGAGAGCTATATCGGGCTCACCCGCCCTTAGTTTATCACGGAACCACCCGTCTTCATAATAATGCCCAAGAAACTCAACAAAATCGTATCACATAAAACATGCATAAAGGAAACATAACATTTCCACCTTTCAATCACAATATATCAATACAACACAAAAAACATTGTGAAAACCATTTTCAATACGAAAATAAAATAAAAGTAAAACATGGTATTTATTTTTCTTTTAAAAAGAAGGTATGGCTTGTAGAGGAAGCTGAAACTCAAATAACGGGCATGACGACGGAGAAGTCGTTGTCGCCGCATACGTACGACAAAAACATTCCATTTTGACGTTTAGTAAATGCTTCGTTTAAAAAAGGTTCATTTTGAATAAACGTAAAAGTCAAAGGGGTTTATACACCGTATAAAAGAAAGTTGTGTATAAAATAAAATATGCCTCAATGAAAGGAGATTGAGACGAAGTCCCATACCTCGTATCCGACTTGACCCGACCGTTCTTTAATCTCATGAATAATAAACTTGAGTTAATCTATACTTGCTTATGAACCTTTTTCAAGTTCATTATTCCTTTTATACCAAGTTATGAACATCATGTAATCATTTAAGTTAATAATGTTCATTTTGTCGGTATTTGGTTTTTAAGTCCAAAATAGACTTCTTACACTTACATGTTGTTAATTTGGTCAAAGTTTCGTGATATCCAGAATGCTATTAATGATTTGGATAACATATATATCATATATATTCATCATATACATGTATTTATAATATTACATCACATTTAGAGGTAAGAAATGAAATGCACCGTTCATGGAGACGGTAAGCCGTACGTACGCATGAGCGCTACTTCCATTTCTATTTCGTATTTTCTGGAATGGAATCATAATGATATAAGAGTATATTATAATTACAGTATAATAACATATATAATATCATTAACTTTATCCTTTACACATCCCACATATGGTATTAACGAATCAAATCACTTTCAGGGGGCGGTAGTCCGCACTTCCTAAAATGAAGATATCGTGTTTACCCATAATGGAAACAATAATGGTATGCCATAAATGAAAAATACAGAAGCTTAAGGAAAGAATAAACATATTATATATCATATATAAAAATAGTTACATCATAATTGCCACCTTTTAAGGTGTTAAATGAGTATTGAACAATCATCGTTTCGGGAGGCAGAATTTCGCCATCCACGGAAACCGTATGTTCTTTAACCATTTGATGTAGTTGTGTGAGAGTGTATCTCAAATAAATATTATAACAACATCCTAGTATATTTAAGATACTGGTTTTGTTAAAAAATAAGTAAATACAAAGAGTTTAGGGGGTTGGAGAAGCAAAATAAAACAAATGAACATGAGAGAATGAATTACCTTTAAAAGTGTAACTCCTTTTGATTTGAGCCTAAAGGCTTACTTTTAAAGGGTTCTGCCCAATGGGAATCCTCTAGGATGAGGAGAGGGATGTGGAGAGAGTAAATGGGCAGGGGTTGGCCGAGCCAAAGGCTTGAGGAGTGTGTGAAATGAGGTAGAGGTGGGGGCCTTTTATAAGAGGAGAGGAGGGGCACTTTTGGAATGTAAAGATAAGTTACTTTATTTTAAAATGAGTTTCGGAATCAAAAGGTCCCACATTTCTATAATTCGAGGATAAGGTGATAAGGCTTCGTAATCCACTCATCCAATTGGTTTTGTCCATGTGTCATTTTTAGATTTTTCATTATAATTCCATTTTATTTAAATTGTTAAATAATGAGGTCATCGCTGCATCATCATGATGTCATAAATAATTTAATTTATTTAAAGTATAAAAATTAAAAAAAATACTATGATGTAGGAAATCGTTTTAGCTTTCCAATGACTATTTATAATCAAAAATCCAATCTTTATAACCCCATGTAAAAATTGTTTTTGTAAAACATATTATGTTTGTGTCATTTTTACTTTTACATTAAATAAAAGGTTATTTATGTCATTTCCAAACCAATGTGGATCCATGGGGTCCCCAAGTTGACCCATGGATTTTCATGGTCGGCCATGACACAAAAAATGAGGGTAGGACATGTTTCAAGCTCATCTTATTTTATTAAAGCATTATTTTTACCTTAAACTACACTAATTACCACTAATCGCGATTAAAACTGAATAAGTTACTATTCACCAAAAAATTATTTTAATCTCATTGAACCACATTTTAATTCTTAATGACAACCATATATGTCGGATTTTTGAAATTCGAAACACACAGGTGGGAAAATTTCCTTTAAACGGAAAATCAGTTTTTATAAGTACCACTTAGTGGTTTCACTATTCATCAAAAATTGATGTTTTTCAGAAAATTACCAAAAATTCACCCTAAGCTATATTTGATATTCCAAATTCAAAAATGAAGTACATTTTAAAAAATTCAAAGCATATAAGTCACATTAATTAATTTAATAATTAATTCCCGTTGTCAGAGCAAAAAGCGTGTTTTTATAAAACAATAAGTATCAAAAGATTGACACCGGTTTAAGTCTAATTTCAAAGTGATATTTATTCCAATGACCACCATTGGATTAAATGGTAAACATATATTCTAATTTCACTTCAAAACCAATTCAAAACATAATATAATCATATAAATAAATTAGATTAAAATGCAGTTTTGATGTAAAATGCAGTATTTTTCACTATTCATTAAAAAAATGAACATTGTCAAAAAAAATACCAAAAATTCACACAAAGTAAATTTTGATGTCCCAATCATAAAGAATAAGTTTATTTTGACAAACATAACTTATAAAATTGTCAAAAGATAGATTTAAAAATGGTTTTCCATCATAAGGCAGTAAAACAATCTTTTTAAGAATATTAGTGTATTCCATGCTTAAGATTGGATTTATTTTCATTTTAAGCCTCTAAAACAATATCTTATTCATTAATAGACATAGATAAAATATCTATTATTAATTAATTAATTGGTATGTTACATCCTTCCCCCTTTTGAAAATTGCGTCCCTGCAAATTATTTACTTATCAAATAAATGGGGGTACTTATCCCTCATTGCATTTTCAGATTCCCATGTTGCCTCTTCAATCATGTGGTTTTTCCACAAAACCTTTACCTGGTGAATCACCTTATTCCGTAACACTTGCTCCCTGTGGTCAAGAATCTGGACCGGTTGTTCCTCATAAGATAGGTTCTCTTCCAGCTGAACTACATCTGGACTCAAAACATGAGATGGATCTGGCATATACTTTCTGAACATCAAAACGTGAAAAACATTGTGTACCTGAGATAAACTCGGAGGTAAAGCCACTCGGTATGCAACTGATCCAACTCTCTCCATAATTTCGTATGGTCCAATGAACCTTGGACTCAACTTTCCTTTCTTATCAAATCTCATCGCACTTTTCCAAGGAGAAACCTTGAGAAAAACATGATCACCAACCTCGAAAGATAGATCCTTCCTCCGGTTATCCAAATAACTCTTCTGCCTGCTCTGAGCTGTTCTCATGTGTTTCTGAATCAGCTGAAATTTTTCTGCCATCTCTTCTACCAATTCTGGTCCCATCAACTTCCTTTCACCCACTTCATCCCAAAAAGCTGGAGTTCGACACCGCTTCCCATATAATTCCTGAAATGGTGCCATCTGTATACTGGAATGAAAACTGTTATTATATGAAAATTCAACCAAAGAAAGATGTTGGTCCCAACTTCCCTGATAATCCATAGAACAAGCTCGTAGCATATCCTCCAATGTCTGAATTGTTCGTTCTGACTGCCCATCTGATTGAGGATGAAATGCTATACTAAAATTTAATTCAGTACCCAACGACTTCTGAAGGCCTTTCCAAAAGTTAGAAGTAATCCTGGGATCACGATCTGATACAATGGAGAGAGGAACTCCATGTAACCTAACTATCTCTTTATGATACAAACGGGAAAGTTGATCAAGAGAGAAAGTATCTCGTATAGCAAGGAAATGAGAAGATTTTGTCAAGCGATCAACAATAACCCAGATTGCATTATTACCTCGAGATGTCTTCGGTAATCCAACAACAAAGTCCATGGATATATTCTCCCATTTCCACTCTGGCACTGGTAAAGGCTGAAGCATCCCTTTCGGTAACTGCCGCTCTGCTTTAACCTGTTGACATGTCAAACACTTCACAGTAAAATCAACAATATCTCTTTTCATTCCATCCCAACAGTAATACTCCCGCAGATCTCTGTACATCTTAGTACTGCCAGGATGAACTGAAAATGGAGAACTATGAGCTTCACATAACAACTCTCTCTTCAACTGTGAATCACAAGGCACACACAATCTCTTCCCAAATCTCAAAACACAATCATTATCAATGTTGAATTCAGGAAACTTACCTTTCTGAACTAGCTCTACCTTTTTTTCAACTCATTGTCTCGCTTCTGTGCTTGCTTGATTCTGTCTGATAGAGATGATCTCACTGATACCTGAAACAAAATAGAAGAACTTTCTGCACCAACAACTTCTATACCAAAGTTCATCAAATCCTTAACCAAAGGATCATGTTCCAAACGCAACATTGCTAATGAAGCATTACTTTTTCGACTCAAAGCATCAGCCACTTTATTTGCTTTTCCCGGATGGTAATGAATTCTACAATCATAATCCTTGATTAATTCTAGCCATCTCCTCTATATCATGTTTAACTCTTTCTGAGTGAATATATACTTTACACTTTTGTGATCGGTGTATATTTCACACTTTACTCCATACAAATGATGCCTCCAAATTTATAAATCAAAAACAACAGCAGCTAATTCCCAATAATGTGTAGGGTAATTTACCTCATGAGTTTTCAACTGTCGTGAAGCATAAGCAATTACCTGATCATTCTGCATTAGGACGCAACCAAGTCCTTTCAATGAAACATCACTGTATATAACAAACTCACCATTCCTGGAAGGTAGTGCCAAAACTGGAGCATTCACCAATCTTCTTTTCAATTCCTGAAAACAATCATCACATTCTTTTGTCTAGATAAACTTAACACCCTTCCGAGTTAGATTAGTCATTGGACTAGATAACCGTGAAAAATTTCTAACAAACCTTCGGTAATAGCCCGCCAAACCAAAGAAGGTACGAATCTCGGTTACATTTGTGGGTCTTGGCCATTCTTCCACAACTTTTGTTTTTGCAGGATCAACAGTTATTCCATCTTTAGAAACAATGTGACCAAGGAAAGAAATTTGCTGCAACCAAAACTCACACTTGCTTAATTTCCCATACAGTTTCGTTTCTTTTAAGGTTTTCAAGATAACCCTAAAATGTCTTTCATGCTCCTCTTTACTTTTAGAAAATACCAAAATATCATCAATAAAAACCACCAACATTTTTCACCTGAGTCAACTGAGCCACCACTGCAGAAAACTGATTAATTTTGATTCCGACCATCTCTAGTTGCTGATTCGGAAAGTCATTCAAATCTGTATGCCTTTACAGAAAAGCTGCTCTATTTCCATTATGAAAAAAAATTCTTAACACAGACATATCTTTGTTGAAGCAACATGGTAATCTGTAAATGCTATATCATTTCAATCATATCATAAATTAACTTATAATTTAACAATTTTCTAACTCCTAAAGTTGTCTAAACCGACCTCTGATACCAACTATAAGGCCCCAGCCTTAAACCTTACTTAATCTTGAGTTATAAAAGATTACACATTGAGGATCTTTTCGGGTTTAGAGTTTTAGAGAATTATATCATAAAACATGCATTACAACCCACATTAAAACAAAGTGGTTACATAAATATAGTATTCTTCATTCCCATCAATGGAAACATATTTAAAATAAAACATGGATTCTTTCTTGACACTTCCTTGACACTATCATCATATCATGTACCTTTCCCTTGACCTGTGAAAAACATTTCAAAAAACATGGGATGAGCATAAAAAGCTCAGTAAGGGATATAAAAATATGTAAAGGAAACATAGGTACATATATACATAAGGATGAGATCATACTTTACCCATAAAACATAAGCACATTAACATACCTCATCAAAACATGAATAAATCATAGAAATCATAAGACATAAAGGTAACTTGAGGCATTCATAACATTCTTATGTAGGGAGTAACCCTCTTGGTTACGTTTGGAATACCCATCACAGTATATTCCCTAAAATCTCTTCGGAGAAACCTTAACGTTCACTCCTTCGCGTTACCCAATGCATTGGAGAGCTATATCGGGCTCACCCGCCCTTAGTTTATCACAGAACCACCCGTCTTCATAATAATGTCCAAGACCCTCAACAAAATCGTATCACATAAAACATGCATAAAGGAAACATAACATTTCCACCTTTCAATCACAATATATCAATACAACACAAAAAACATTGTGAAAACCATTTTCAATACCAAAATAAAAGAAAAGTAAAACATGGAATTTATTTTTCTTTTAAAAATAAGGTGTGGCTTGTAGAGGAAGCAGAAACTCAAATAACGGTCACGACGGTGGAGAAGTCGTTGTCGCCGCATACGTACGACAAAAACATTCCCTTTTGTCATTTAGTAAATGCTTTGTTTAAAAAAGATTCCTTTTGAATAAACGTAAAATTCAAAGGGGTTTATACACCGTATAAAAGAATGTTGTGTATAAAATAAAATATGCCTCAATGAAAGGAGATTGAGACGAAGTCCCATACCTCGTATCTGACTTGACCCGACCGTTCTTTAATATCCTGAATAATAAACTTGAGTTAATCTCTACTTTCTTATGAACCTTTTTCAAGTTCATTATTCCTTTTATACCATTTTATGAACATCATGTAATCATTAAAGTTAATAATGTTCATTTTGTTGGTATTTGGTTCTTAAGTCAAAAATAGACTTCTTACAATTACATGTTGTCAATTTGGTCAAAGGTTCGTTATATCCAGAATTCTATTAACGATTTGGATAAAATATATATAATACATATTCATCATATACATGTATTTATAATATTACATCACATTTAGAGGTAAGAAATGAAATGCACCGTTCATGGAGACGGTAAGCCGTACGTACGCATGAACGCTACTTCCATTTCTATTTCCTATTTTCTGGAATGGATACATAATGATATAAGAGTATATTATAATTCCAGTATAATAACGTATATAATATCATTAACTTTATCCTTTACACATCCCACATATGGTATTAACGAATCAAATCACTTTCAGGGGGCGATAGTCCGCACTTCCTAAAATGAAGATATCGTGTTTACCCATAATGGAAACAATAATGGTATGCCATAAATGAAAAATACAGAATCTTAAGGAAAGAATAAACATATTATATATCATATATAAAAATAGTGACATCATAATGGCCACCTTTTAAGGTGTTAAATGTGTAATGAACAATCATCATTTCAGGAGGCAGAATTTCTCCATCCACAGAAACTGTATTTTCTTTAACCATTTGATGTAGTTGTGTGAGAGTGTAGCTCAAATAAATATTATAAAAACATCCTAGTATATTGAAGATACCGGTGTTATTACAAAATAAGTAAATAAAAAGAGTTTAGGGTGTTGGAGAAGCAAAATAAAACAAATGAACATGAGAGAATGAATTACCTTTAAAAGTGTAAATCCTTTTGATTTGAGCGTAAAGGCTTCCTTTGAAATGATTCTGCCCAAAGTTAATCCTCTAGGATGAGGAGAGGGATGTGGAGAGAGTAAATGGGTAGGGGTTGGCCGAACCAAAAGCTTGAGTAGTGTGTGAAATGAGGTAGAGGTGGGGGCCTTTTATAAGAGGAGAGGAGGGGCACTTTTGGAAAGTAAAGATAAGTTACTTTATTTTAAAAAGAGTTTCGTATTCAAAAGGTCCCAAATTGCTATAATTCTAGGATAAGGTGATAAGGCTTCGAAATACACTCATCCAATTGGTTTTTCCATGTGTAGGTTTTATATTTTTCATCATCTTTCCATTTTATTTAAATCGTTAAATAATGAGGTCATCGCTGCATCATCATGATGTCATAAATAATTTACTTTATTTAAAGTCTAAAAATTATAAAAAAAACTACTATGATGTAGGAAATCGTTTTAGCTTTCCAATTACTATTTATAATCAAAAATCTGATCTTTATAACCCCATGTAAAAATTGTTTTCGTAAAACATATTATGTTTGTGTCATTTTTACTTTTACATTAAATAAAAAGGTATTTATGTCATTTCCCAACCAAAGTGGATCCATGGGGTCCCCAAGTTGCCCATGGCTTGTCTTGGTCGGCCATGACACAACCAATGAGGGTAGGACATGTTTCAAGCTCATCTTATTTTATTAAATCATTATTTTTACCTTAAACAACACTAATTACCACTAATCGCGATTAAAACTTAATAAGTTACTATTCAACAAAAAATTATTTTAATCTCATTGAACCACATTTTATTTCGTAATTACAACCATGTATGTAGGTTTTTTGAAATTCCAAACACAAAGGTGGAAAAATTTCATTTAAACGGAAAATCAGTTTTTATAAGTACCACTTAGTGGTTTCACTATTCATCAAAAATTGAAGTTTTTCAGAAAATTACCAAAAATTCACCCTAATATATATTTGATATTCCAAATTCAAAAATGAAGTCCATTTTAGAAAATTCAAAGCATATAAGTCACATTAATTAATTTAATAATTAATTCCCACTGTCAGAGCAAAAAGCGTGTTTTTATAAAATAATAAGTATCAAAAGATTGACACCAGTTTAAGTCTAATTTCGAAGTGAAATTGATTCCAATGACCACCATTGGATTAAATGGTAAAAATATATTCTAATTTCACTTCAAAACCAATTCAAATAATAATATAATCATATAAATAAATTATATTAAAAAGCATTTTTTGATGTAAAATGCAGTATTTTTCACTATTCATTAAAAAATGAACATTGTCAGAAAAATACCAAAAATTCACACAAAGTAAATTTTGATGTCCCAATCATAAATAATAAGTTTATTTTGAAAAACATGGATTATAAAATTGTCAATAGATAGATTTAAAGGGGTTTTCCATCATAAGGTAGTAAAACAATCTTTTAAGAATATTAGTGTATTCCATGCTTAAGATTGGATTTATTTTCATTTTAAGCCTCTAAAACACTATATTATTCATTAATAGAAATAGATAATATATATATTATTCATTAATTTCTTGGGATGTTACAATTTATAGAGGATATTATAATATACTCCAAAACCAAGGAGGATCATGAGGAGAATTTAAGAACTATACTAGAGACTTTGCCCCAGGAGAAGCTCTATGAAAAGTACAACAAGATTGAGTTCTGGTTGAAGGAGGTCTCATTCTTGGGCCATATCATCACAATCATTGGGATATCTATGGATACTAGAAAACAAATTCAACTGAGGGATGGCCGAGGTGAATATCGGTAATGGATATCCGTAGCTTCATGGGGTTAGCTGGATATTATCGACGATTTGTGAGAAATTTCTCACAATTTTCCAACCCTCTTACCAAGATAAATCGAAAGGGAGTAATGTTTTCTTGGAGTGATGAATACGGAGAATTCTTCAAGGAGTTGAAAAGAGACTTATCACAGCGCCCATGCTCACTTTACCAACAAGTGGGGAAATTTTTGTCATATTCAGTGATGCTTCGAAGAAGGGCATAGGATATGTGCTGATGCAGAATGATAAAATGATATCCTATGCCTTAAGGAAGTTGAAAATCCATGAGATAAACTATCCAACACATGATCTGGAGTTGGATTCGGTGATCATGGCCATGAAAATATGGCGGCATTATCTCTATAGGGGGAAATGTGAGATATATACTGACCACAAGAGTTTTAAATATATATTCACACATAAAGAGATTAATATGTGCCAGAGAAGATGGATAGATCTCATCAAGGATTATGACTGTTCAATAAATTACCACCCTGGGAATGAGAACAAGGTGGTAGATGCCCTACGTAGAAAGGACCCAGCGATTCTATCAATGATGAGAATTGAGAGGGATCCAATCTTCTTATAATTGATGAAGATGGACATGGGAATCATAAGGAAAGGAACATCATCAATCCTTTCACAAATGACAGCTCGACCGTCTCTTTTGGAAAGGTTAAAGGATGCTCAAAAGGATGATGTGGGAATTCAAGAAAAAGTTGAATCTATCAAAAGGGGAAATCCTCGGAGTTTAATGTTAATGAAGAAGGAATTGTGAGATTTGGGAAAAGACTATGTGTTCGATAAAGTCAGGAGCTGAAGAAGGAACTTTTGGATGATACACATAGTTCACATTTATCTATTCACCTAGGGTGAACAAAGATGTATCGAGATCTCCGAGAAATCATTTGGTGGGATAATATGAAAAAGGAGATCGCTGAATATACATCAAAGTGCCTGGTGTGCCAGCAATTGAAGGAAGAGAGGCAGAAGTCTAAGGGGATGATGCAACCATTACCCATACCATAATGAAAATGTGAGAACATCACCATAAGTTTTGTCATCGGACTTCCAAGGACATCCAAATGCAACAATGCAATCTAGGTTGTTATGGATCATCTTACAAAGACGACACACATCATTACTATTCGAGAGGATTTCTCATTGGATCAACTAGCACGGATATATATCAGGTAAGTGGTAAGGCTGCATGGAGTTACACTATCTACTATGTCTGACCGAGATCCAAGATTCACCTCTATGTTTTGGAAGAGTCTTCAACATGCTCTGAATACTGAATTGAACTTCAGTATGGCCTAACATCCTCAAACTGATGGCCAATCCGAGCGGACTATCCAAACACTTGAGGACTTGTTGAGAGTGTGCTCAATGGACTTTAAAGGAGGACGGGATCAACATCTTCCTCTGGTTGAGTTCTCTTATAACAATAGTTTCCACTTGAGCATCCAAATGTCACCATATGAAGCCCTTTATTGGAAAAGGTGCAGAACACCGGCGTGTTGGGATGAGGTCAGTGAATGTAAGCTTCATGGAATGGAAATGGTCGAAGAAATGGTGGAGAAGTTGAAAACCATTCAGCAGCATATCAAGGCATCAGAGAGTCAACAAGAGAGGTATGTAGATAATCATCAACGAGACCATGAGTTTAAATATGGAGACATGGTTTTTCTACGCATATCTCCGTGGAAGAAGGTCATGAGGTTTGGAAAGAAAGGGAAGTTAAGGACAAGGTACATCGGCCACTTCAAGATTTTTGATCATGTCGGGGCTGTGGCCTATCGACTAGCACTTCCACCTACCATGGCCAAAGTACATGATGTATTTCATGTATCCCTCTTAAGGAAGTACATACCGGACCCTTCACATGTACTCTCTTCTAAGGTGTTACAGTTGGAGGATGATCTTTCTTATGAGGAGCAATCAGTGAAGATCATAGATCGTAGAGAAAAAGTTTTACAATATAAGACAATGCCCCTTGTCAAGGGGTTGTGGCAAAACAACAAGTTTGAAGTAGCGACATGGGAATCGGAAGAAATTATGAAGTTGAGGGAACCACATCTGTTTTAGTGTGGGATAAAAGAAATTTTGAGGGCGAAATTTCTTAAGGGGGGATATTGTAACGACCCCAATTTTCACTAATGGAAATCCTGCTTGATCTAGTTAAATGTATTTTTATGTTAAATGTTTATATAAAATGTCAACTTATTTGGTTTTATGTTAATAATTATGATTGTTACTTTTATAGCTATTGAACAGTGATCACATGATTAGTATAAATATAGGGCTTTAACAAATCTAATTTACTCAGACAAAATAAGCGATGGGCTCATCCAGTAGAATTGCTCCATACGAAGACCATTTTTCGGAGCTCGGAAAAGAGTTGGCATCCTTGGGCTTCACTATTGACCAAGCCCAAGCTGAGCTTCATCATTTCAAGCTCGAACGAGACCATCTACAAGAAAAGTGGAAGTTGATAAAGATTACCACTCGAGCGATGTTATTTGAGCCACCCCAAGAGTCTGTCACCGTCGCACACCTTACCCTAAGGTCTTATGCAGCTGTTTTAATGGGTTATGTAACAAATCACTAGTAATATGTTCATGTATATTTTTTTGTATATAATAATGAATATACCTTCCTTTCATTATTGATACATTGTAAATAGTTTTTAATGTACAAATAGTGTTTTTAGTTATTATTTAATTAAGAAATCTATTTTATTAAATTAAGGGATTTTTGAATTAAATAATTATTTAATAAAATATTATTAATATTATTAAATTAATTTTATTATATATAAATGGTCATATAATTTTATGTATTCAATTATTATTTTTATTAAGGTTTGAAAGCCATTTCTATCAAAACCCAAAAATTTCAATAAATGTCGGTTTTTATTTTAAAAGTAAAAATTAACATACTTAGAAAATTATTTAGATAAAATAAATGATATTTTTGGAATCAAGAAATTGAAATTATCCAATGGTGACTTTTTCATAATATTCTGAGACAGTCAATGTTTTGGGTAAAAATTAAATACTGTTTGAATATATATTGTGTTTTATGACATCATAATGACCCAATAGTGATGTAATAAAATACTATAAGTTTTATGTTCGGCCAATATGTGTTTTACCATTAAAATAATCAGATTTGGGGTTTGTTTGACTTACTTCTCAAAGAATTAATTGACCCATCAAGACATATTAAACATCTTGTCTTTTTATATTATTTTCCATTGGAGTGTGACTCACCTCCACATATGCAACCCCATTATTTTAAGAAATTCGGACTTTGGTCTTACAAAATATTTTCATCCTATTCCATTTTCCAAAATCCATGGGGAAAAACCATGAGCTGATTTGTGGTTTGGATTAGTTTAATGTAAGGGGTCCCAAACCTAAATAATAAAGAATTCACTCACCTTTCCAATATAAACCCACCCAAGCTCCAACTTCCTCCTCACTCAATGCCTTTGGAGTTCATCTAACATCTACCCTACTTTCTCTATAATCCTCCCAAGGTGCCCCAAGATTCCAAGAAGCCTCTCTGAAGCCTCTCTCAAGCCTTTAAAATCACACATCCAAGTAAGCGTTTTTTCTTCCTTTCTCATTTTTGTCCAATTTTCTTTAAGTTGTTTTTCCCATTTAATTAAAATTATAAATTTTGTGGTATGGTTTCTCACCTCCCTCATACTGCCCTATTTTTTGTTTGAATAATGGGAGAACCCTTTCTCTCTCATTAGATTCCTCCCATGTACACCCATTACTATGCTGAAATTTCAAAAGGAACTTCTCTCTCCTCATTTACATTCAAGAAATAATTGTGTATCATGAATCTAAATTCTATTACAATTGTTGGGACAAGTATCTATATTACCTCCTTACTGTACATTACATGTAAATATGGTGAGTAACCCCTTTCCATCTCATCAACCGTTTTTATGAATTTCTATGTCACGCTGTTACGCTGCCAAAATCGCACCGATTTTCTAAGCCGATGCCATTGTGTAGTGAATACCATGCCCATTTCTCCATCAAGGGAATTCACCTTTATGTACATTTACTTATTGATTATAAAGTTTCATGTATTAATTACTCATTCTATTATCGTGGAATAAATGATTATGTTTTATAAATCCATGTTTTCTGATCCATGTGGCACACTTACGCATGAAATGAAATGTTTAAGATGGGTGCACCCTTATAATGATCCAATGCATTGGGTAAACTATAGTATCATGATACATCATGTGCAATGAGTATAGACTCATGCTAATTCATGTGCAACGAGGGTTTACTCGTGCTTCATCAACAATGAGGATTTACTCATGCTCCATGTGCAATTAGCGTTGGCTCATGCTAATTCCATGTTAAGTGTTGTTGCCACATTTCCATGTTATGATTATCATGATTTATCATGCCTTTATGTTCATGTTTCTCTTGTTCTCTATTGATATGCCTATTGTCTAACATGTATTTTACTCCTCATGTATTCCATGTTTATTCCCTTACTGGTATTTATAGCTCACCCCTTTTCTTATGCATGTCCTCAGGTTATCCCATGAAATTCTAAGTACGAGGGAATGTAGTGGTCATGTAAAGGAAGTTTTCAATAAAGATGTTGTATTTCATGTTTTAAGTTGTTATGTAATGATCTTAATCCCCAAAGAAACTAGACCTATCGATCATCCATGTTGTATCAATTGAATACTTTATGTAATAAATCATCTTTATGTTTGTAATAAAAGCATTGATGTTATATGTATTGAGAATAAAATCATACTAGTAGATCCGGATGAGTATCCACAGTCTTAGTGAACTCCAAGAGTTCCAAAACTAGAAAAAAATGAGGTTCTGTAGTGAACCAGATACCAAGGAAGCAGAGGGTTATCAAGATCCTGTGTTATATGTTTTTTTGGGTCATCTCAACACAAAAAAATAGGTGGTTTTGTGAGCATATATCATTTTCCATGGTGAAACATTGAGATGGTGGGGTCTTGTTACCCATATGCATGAGGAGTTGACAATATTATGGATAGACTTCTAGAAACTATTTTGTATGGAGTAATACCCTCTTTGTTTACATAGTTTGGATTCAATATCTTATAGAGATTTATTATAGTTGGATAAATGTTGATGATTATGATGTGGGGTTCAATTAACTTATGAAATACTCACTCGACATGATCTGAGATGGATACTTCTGAGCATAGAAGTATGGGTAGGGACTCCGCATACGGATCCATGCCGGCATGGTGCCATTATGAATTCTCAACCACTATAGGTTGTTGGAGAGACTACTAGTGATAGATAGATTCATTTCAAAAGGATGTTAGGATGTTAATGTTGGCAGTGGGTGTCACATGGTGGAGTCTTGTATAACAGCTTGCAGATGCTAGTTGATTGGATCTCAGTGTAGGATACCTTCCCAATATCAGGATCATTCATGTGGTAAGGGATTGTGAAGAGGACCTGAGAGCTATGAAAGGGGAGGTGTTATTATTGTGATGGGTGAGGTCACATAGTGTATGACTGTCTGGCTAGATGTGTTGAGGAGCTTAGGAAAATTGCTATTGGACCACCATAGAAGAGGAATCACTGTGATCAGGGATCTCACAAGAGAGGTCAGGGAGGCCCACATTGATGCAGATCTGACAGAGGAGTAGGAGGATTTGTGGGTGATAGATGAATCTGGGATATCCTTCCACCATATTCACCAGGCATCCCACGTTATGCTTAGGGAGCTAGCATTTGGGGCCATAGATAGCAATAGGCTATGGAGGTTTATGACCCCGTGACACACAATATGATCAGTGGTATGATCTCTCTATTTTCGTCTCTATGTTCAGTATTCGTAGAAATGTGTTCCATTCATTCCTTTATCTCTATACAATTGGTGAGATAACTGGAGATACCAATAGAGTCACTAGCCTATTATCTTCCTCTTGAGGTTATTATAGGGGGAACATCTTCTATATCATTTATTTACTGGTAATGCAAGCTATTGTTTAGTGGAGAGAGGTTCACATAGGACATTTTGGTCATCACAATGAAACACTATAACAACACCTTGGGTGTGTATTTTTTCCATTATCTGATCCCGGATTTACTGTCACTGAATACATTTCATATTCATTCACACTAATGAGATGAGATTCTCCTTTGTCGGGGGGATAGGGAGATCTCATGTAGGGAATGTGGTTTTTTTTGTGAATGAGGATTCATCCCATCACCCATAAGTTGGAGAGTGTATCCCTTAGTGTATCAGTCACTTCATACATCTGGATTCCATTAATCATGGATGATTATATGTACTTCTTCCCTGGGGACATTTAGGGACTACCTCCATGGCACGAATTGGGGGTTTTCATCATCTTGAATTCTAGGGCCATTCTGAATTATTCTGCGGCATTTCAGATGGACCCCACCAAGCCCTTGAATGATATTGTTTCAGTTGGAGGACCTTTGAGAGAATGAATTCATCATGATCGGTATGTTTCCCAAGGAAGATCTGGTGTTTTTATCAAAAAAGGTATATGGGAGCTTGT
Organism: Viscum album; assembly: GCA_963277665.1. Lineage (NCBI taxonomy): Eukaryota > Viridiplantae > Streptophyta > Magnoliopsida > Santalales > Viscaceae > Viscum > Viscum album. The sequence goes on from OY728135.1 coordinate 812,216,204, forward strand.
GACATTGCATGAATTACTAACACCTAAACCAGGATATTATAATGAAAAATTACCCTATACCCAGGATTTAATTACTACTTAACAAGTTTTGAAGCATGATATGGTTCTCAAAAATAAATCTTAGACATATCTACCACCATTTGAGAGTCTACATGGCTGGTATTCTGAAGCTCAAATTTTTATGTCATTATGGACACTATGAGTTCATGATGATCCCCTTTTGTGTGAAAAATTATCCTATCATGTTTATAGGTTTGATGAAAAAGATTTTCCATTCATACTTAGACCATTTCATGGTTGTGTACATTTATGAAAATCATATATTCTTCATTATAGTAGGATCATGCAGATCACTTGAGGATGGACGAAGATTTACTCTCGGAGAATCAAAATTACAGTAAGATATTGAACTGTCAGTTTTGGATTCATGAGGTCCTCATCCTTGGGAATTTCATTTATGTGCATTTTTTAACTATCAACCCTAGAAAATATCGATTGAGTTCTTTCATTGGGGATACCTAAGATCATGTTAGAGGTATGAAGTTTTCATAGCTTTGGAGTGAACTACTAGAAGATTTTTTTGTAGATTTATCTAGGATTTCAGCCCCTTTGACAAACCTACCATGGAAAAGGAATCCATTTAATTGGAATAATAAATTATAGAGGGAATTTGAGGAGTTTAGGATATGGGTGGATAGTTATCCTCTTTTGAGACTACCAGAGGAGGGCATGGAGTATATAGTGTATTTTGATTCTTCTTGAGATAGGCTCTACTACATGTTGATGCAGAGGCATGCAGTTATCGCATGCGGGTCAAGACAGTTGAGACCACATGAGTATAACTAAACAACTCATGAACTATAGTTAGTAGAGGTAGTATTCTCAATGAGTATGTGGAGGAATTAACTTCTGGGACAGATCTTCATGGTTTTCTTAGACCATCAGAGACTCAGGTATGTATTCTTGTAGAGAGACTTGTACCTGAGATAGTAGTGCTAGTTCGAGTTCATGAATGAATATTAATTACAGATAGTATATACATCGATGAAGGGGAACATGGTAGTAGATTTCTTTATCTGTAATTCCCAAGATCGTTTTTTTCAAGAGACTTCTAAACTGTTGGCTTCCATACAATTGACCCTAGTGGATCAGGAAGATGCCACATTTCTTCACTAGATGGTGATGAATTTTTCACTTATCGAGGATGTGGGAGAATTACAACTAGGATACATCCACATTGAGGTCTTTCATGACCATAAATCCTTAGGATATTAACCTAATATATTTCCTAAATGAGGAAATCACATCATCCTTTTCTAGGGATAGACAGTGGTCCTAGTCACGATGCAAGAGGAGGTGATGTGATAGTTCCACATTTATCCCATTGTTTTATATCCAGCTATGGGAAAGATGTACAAAGACCTTTATAAGAATTATTTGTTTTCTGTAATGAGTCTGAGTTTGGATGATTTCGTCTCGTAGAGCCTCACAAGTTAGTAGATGAAGGATGAGCACTAGGTTAAAATAGGTCTGTTAAAACCCTTTGAGATCTTAGAGTGTAAATGGGATGGAATATTCATAGACATTGTGACAGGGCTACTAAAAATAGAAAAGAAACATGAAAACATTTGTATGATAGTTGACTGACTCACAAAGTACGTACACATCCTCGCTTTCTGATATTAGAGTTCGGTTGAGATTTTATGGTAGTGGTACGTATGGGATATTTTTCACCATCATGGGGTTACCTCAACAATTGTGTGTAATATTGACATGTGGTTCATGTCATGGTGGTTGAGAGGCCTACAGAAGGTGTTCAGGACCCAAATGATGATGAGTACAACACTTAACACCTAGAATTATGGTAACACTGAGTTCACTATCTAGGTGATGGGGGATATTCTGAGAGACTACATGTTAGAATATAGCTATAAATCGAGGGATCACATTCCCTTGGTATAGTTTGCATAAAAAATAGGTACCACTATACTATTTGTATGGAACCTTGTGAGGAGTTATATGGGAGACACTATAGGTCACCATTATACTAGAAAGAGATCTGAGTGGCATCTTTTATGGGCCTATAGATGGTGTAGATGATAATGAATAACGTCTGGTTAATCAATGATATAATGAGGATAACTTATAGTAGGAAATGATCTTACAGAGATGGATATCATATAAACTTATAGTTTGAATAAGGAGTCCAAGTTTCCCTAAGTGTCTCCCCAAAATGATGATTTAGGAAGTTTGACTAGGGAATCTCCTTATCCCCTCTAGTTATTCTTCCTATTAGATATCATGTAGAGGGTTTTCAATGATTCTAACCACCTTTCCCTACCCTAATAGTTGGAGTGGGTGATCGATGTCAATGTTGACGTGATATATGCATGACCCCACACAAGTTATCGATTGGGGAATAATGGAAATATAAGTATGAGATGATTTTATGGAGCACCTAGAGACAATTGAGGGTCCACAGGAGAAGGCATTTCATGGATGGATCATCCCATTTGTCCTCATGTTTTGGCAACACGAGGTCGTGCATGAGAGCTCATGGGAGTAGGAGAGCTTGATGTGGGCTTAGTATCTGGAGTTTTTTTTTATTTTTTTGGTTGTCAGTGATAAAAATTTGAAGGATATAATGATGTAGAGACTCATTTTTTCATTGTATGAATTTGAAAAATTTATATAAATATTTTCAGAGCTATCCACTAAGATGAAGTATGATTCGGAGGCCCTATTCACTTGGAATTAATATTATAAAAAATTTAAATATATTTTATATAATACACTCACTATTTATTAAATAACATGTGATAAATATTAAAAGGAACCATAGATCAAAAATTTGATACCAAAGTTGAGTCCAGAACGTGATGTTTACTGAAGGAACACAGTAAAATATGTTGGTGTGAGGAGTTTGGATAAAATCTGTCATGGGAGGTTATAGTTTATTAAATTAATAATAAATTTTATTTATTTAATTAAATGACATAATTATTAATTAATCAATTAGTATGTCATTATGGAGAATAATCCATGTTTAGCGTCATAAACCACATGGGGATCGAGAGACATTCTTCCCCTCCGTTGTTTTTGAGTCAACAATTAAAGATGATAGAACTTATATTTGGAAGCAGTTCAAGGGGAAACAAATGAAAAAACTCCTCTCAATATTGAATGATCATGTTATTCAATGAAAAATGATACAATATCCATTTAGGAATCATTAGTTAAATTTTAATTCTCATTTTGATTAAATTGATTCTGTAGAATCATCATATCACTTTGTATGCGCCAATTATTGACAATTGAATGTATTGAGTATTGAAATTAAATTGTATATTAATTATTTATCTCCTAGGATCTTCTAATTTTATTCATTATCATAGAAATATTGGAAAATGATTTTTAAACACTTCTTCTTGTGAATTTATCCCGTAATTCTTTACATTATTCTCTGATTATATTATGAGGCCTCTGTTTGTCATTGTCGGGTGGTACTGAGCCCGATCTGAAACCCAGATTCATGGTGGAATCACGTATGGAAAACAAAATATAGAATTAGGGATTATTTTGTTATGAATGTTGGTTTTGGGTGATATATTTGATGATCCTAATCGAAATGAATAAAGGCTATTGATTGATTATCGATGAGGTACATATGATATATACGGGAAGAACTGAATATCGATTTTCATCCATTGGATGATCAGAAATCCCCAGATGGAGATATATCCACAATTTTTATGAGGATAAAATTCTATATTATAATGTGGAATAACCATATCTATTACACTAAGACTATATCTAATATAATAATGAAATTAAAACTACATGCAATGTGGTTTTGATGAACACGCGGCATGAGACCCCAATACTACAACATCTATGGTTTCTAGTGAAATAAGTATAACTCATCATGTGGGATCCCCCACATGCCATGTGATATGTGTGGAGACTACTTGATTTTTACTCTTGAGTGTACATGGGAATGGGAGTGACAATGCACATTTCAGGTACCAATGTTCATGGACATGGGTTGGATAACACGGTTCTACCCTGGGTAGCATGGACATTCCTTGTAGTCCACCTTCACACCCCATACATCAACATTGGATATCTAATATTTTCTAGTGAGGACATGGGTATTGTAATTAGTGATACCACAAACCATCTAGGTCCCCTACACGCCATGTACCCATAATTTCCTTTTGAGTGAAATTCAACCCCTCATATCACCTTTGTTCTGGCTGAAATTTAGTCCCATGAGTAGCTTGTCCTAATTTCTTTTTCACCCAAAATGAAATGATAGCCTATATTATGGTTTTTAGGTAGGATGTGAGATTATTATGGAATTATTACTATTTATCTAATGATCGATGATGGAAGTGGTTAGGAAGGATCACCAGAGGCCCAAGATTGGCACACTCCTGTTAGGAGTGGGAATCGATCCTCTACATTTGTTTCTATTAGAACCCTCCTGTGGATACAAGGTATGGGTCATCAATAACTATAGTGGAACCCTTTAAATAGGATTGTTCATAGGTCCGTGACTTATCTTTCTATGTGGAACCCTTCTATGGAGATAGCGCATTAGTCTTTAGTGGATGGATTGGCACCCTTTAGTCGAGACTCGATATGGGTCCTCGAAATATATTTCGGAGTGGAACCCTCCTACAGATATAGGGCATGGGTCATCATTGAATAGAATAGAACCCTCCATCTAGTACTATCCATGGGTCCTCACCATATCCTTTTTGAGTGGAACCCTATTGCATAGATATGTTATGGGTCCTCTATGACTAGAGTGGAACCCTCCATTCGGGACTGGGAATGGGTCATCAGTATATATTTCTAAGTGGTAACCTCCTGTGAAGATAGGGATTAGATAATTGATGATTATAGGGTCACCCTCAAGATGGGATGGGCATGTTTCCTCAAATATTATAGTGGTGCCCTCTTGATGGGATGTGCATGTGCCCTCATCTATTAGAGTAGGACATTCTAGCTGGGATGGGCATATGTCCTCTATAGTTTACTTTAGTGGAACCCTCATATTGTACCGGGGAATGCATATTTTACCTAGAGATTATATCCCCTTGATTGTGAGGCATCATGGTGAGGCGTGTCATGACTTTGATGTATATTTAGATAGACACACAAGAAGATGGGAATCATTGATAGACATATGGAACTGATGAAGAATCTTTTCTTAGGCTGGGTGATGAGATGGAGATTCCCTTTATCTCTCACTAGGGAATCTTTTACTGAGCACACAGACAAATATATATATATATATATATCCATGTTGATGGATTTGTTTACTATATTTCTTTGGTTTGAGATATCTATTGTTCACTATATTGATTCCTATCATGCCTTTTTTTATCCACCTTCATCTTTTTGGAAATCCTACAGGGTATGTATATATGCACCCCTGCATGGTCATTTCCCACACATTTTGTGTCTTATATAGATGATAGACATGTAGTAGGTGATTGTAAAGGAGCATAGGGATACACAGTACCTCAGACCATGTACTATTTTTGGATCTTGGATATCCATAGATGGTCTCTCTCAACACTTTTACTTTCCACTTTGCCAGGTTGGGACATCTTTCTATTTGGGCATGTATATTTTCCCATTACTTCAAGTTTTTATTTTTATACTCTTGTTCACCCTAGAGGTTTTCATGCATGGTTTATTTTCTATTTTTTCATCTTTTTATCTTTATTCCTCTTCATTTATATATTTATATGGATGAGTGTGTGCATATAGGTACATTAGGCAAAGGCCTTACATTTTGGATATTCCTTTTGAGGCTTGTCACTACCCCATTGCTAGTGGAAGTTAGATTATGGTTTTTATGAATCTAGCCTTGGTTAGGTTTGGTTCATGAAACCATATTCAAAACAAAAATTTCTCTTTATATCATATATCATGAAGATTATTGTCTTGATAATCATTCCTAATAAAAATTATGGTGTTCGTATAACAACATTTTTATATGTGGTTGAACTGACATAAACAAGAACATGTTATATTAATGAAATAGTGGGAGTATAGAGTTATATAATTATAATATAATTTTAATAATTTATATTAATATTAATATCACATCATTCTACAGGTGAATTAAATTTATAAATATTTTATATGAATGTAACATTCCATATTTTCCCAAAGGTGAGAAATATTTAATTTTTGGTTCAAATTCCCTAAAATGGCCCTAGTAATGATGTATATGGAGTTAAAGGAAGTCTCATGTGCCTCAAGGGATTTTTCAAATCCCAGATCCCCAAAATGGTAAGAATTGTATATGGATTCATGGTTGGAGTAAATTGTGCCATCCAGCCCACATGATTTCTCTAAACTGTGTGGCAGCTTGTAGTTGGCACATGGGAACCACACGGTTTGTCTGTAATTGTGTGTCCTGTGGTAAACAGTCATTTGATTCTATATTTTTTTCAGATAGATCCCGAATTATGGGTATGAACACGGTTAGTTAAAGAATTTGACTAATTGTCTGGTATTTCCCATTCAAGCAGTAGTAGGCGCACGGTTAGAACACATATTTTCCAAACTGTTAACATTTTATTTTGTGCATGAAATTACTTTTCATCCCTTAAGGAATGTTTTAATATAATTTATTCCTCCCCTCTCCAATTATAGTGGGATTTTCCACCCTTCTCTACATGTGGGATTCTCTTCCTCCCACCCATGAGGTTTTAAGATATCTCCTTTGTATGTGGTCCAAACCATTCATTGTCAGAAGATATGAAATACCTCGGTAAGATCTTCATTATGAAAAAATATTTCTCTAATTTTATATTCCATAAGTTATTATCTTTTTCTTTGATGTATTTATTTCTATTTCTGGAGAATTTGAAAAATCCTTCAATATCATCTATTTTAGGTTGAATCAAGACTCGATAACAGATGAGTGTGGCATTAATACATTGAGGTAGGGGGTCTATGTTCTTTTATAATAATTCCATTGCCTTTTAATTGGCGTTCTACTATACCACTCATGGGAACCTTTTAGCAATGCTTCATTCATTCATATTAAATTAATTATAATGGGTTTTTTGTGTCTCTTGTGACCACACCTCGTGAAAAAACCCATTCGTGGGAGGTTCTCCTTACCATTGGTCACCCATTGGGTGTTCCCTCATTGAATGATCAATTTTACCATTTCTCTACATCACGAACCACCTCTGATGTGTGAGTTGTACTTTAATTAAAGGGTATTCTTAAAAAATTGAGTTAATATGAATTTTGAAACACGAGTTAGACCTTGTGCTTTGTGCCACATACCATATATTTAATGCTCATGCTTGATTATTCTCATTGAAATTCACATGGCTTACATTTAATTTTTATTTCAAGTTGGTTTAATTATTTTCTCTATTCCGGGTCAATTAATTATGCCCTAAGACACATTTTATGCTTATCACCTTGTTCCATAATTAATTTTCTTGGATAGAGTGTTATTCCTTGGTAATAGTTTTAGCTTGTGATATTGAACTGTAGATGATGACATGTAATATTTTAAATTCTATGACTTCTAGCTTATGAACTGTGCTCATGACTTTATCATGCTTAATTCTTTATGCCTTTTCCATATAATTATACCATAGTGCGTGGTGTTACTTTTATAGTTGGGATATCAAAGTAAGCATGTGATATTGAAACATTTACTTGATGATGTGTGATTTCATATATTCTATGTCTAGAGAAATATTCCTTGATTTCTACTCTAAATTGCTATGTTCTGGGAGTGAAAATGGGTCTCGAGTTAAGGATTACATTGACAGACTCTTCAATCTTGGTTGGATAATCTTGAAAAACTAGTAGAAATACATTAGTTTTCTATGAATGGGATCCCTATGTGAATTTAAATTTACTCGTGAGTGAAGTTGGTTCCCTAGGGAAGAACCTGAGGGATTATCCATTTGAAATAAGGATACTCTATGCCAGGGCTGATACCCAGTATCTTATGCGAGATAAATTGTAAATACTTAGATTCATAGTGTCTTGAAGGAAAAAAATGATGTTTTATGGGTTTCCTTGGATGGACTCAATTACATTGGTTATATTGAATGTTTTGTAGCAACCCTTAGTATTATATTTAGATCAACTTGGATGGGCTCTGAGTATGAAATGATAATTGGTGGATTGTTGATTTTCTTATTTCTTATGTGATGCATCTTCATAATTATCATTATTATGAGCACTTGGATGATGATTTTTAAATTATGCCCCAATCCAATGCACAAGCTTGGGGGTATGTATTATTTGGTTTCCTTGTTTAATTTAGTCCTTTTATACATATTATTCCTTGCATGGGTACTTCCTTTCAAACATCCAGCTTATTCCACAGCTGGTGGTATTGGTTGGTGTTGTTTTAAAAACAGGTACCCAGTTGGTTTTTTTTTATTTCTTTTATTATACCTTTATGGAACCCTGTCATTTATTAACAACATGGAATGGGTCGACCTAGACACCATGGATTCTGAACTACTATGAAATATTTCTCACACCCTTCTTGGGTTTGATATAGTACCTAAAAAGATTTTATGATCGGAGGTTTGGATAAAGGGAATTATGTTTGTTCTGATGCGTGATTGATTTATAGCCTCTAGATGGAGCTTTGGGGTAATGGACCGGGCATATGCTCGAGATGCTAGTGATAGTAGTTATTTTCTTTTTGTATATTATTTACATTATGTAGTATAATATTTTTATCCCCTATCACCCCTGTACAAACATTTTCAATGGAGACATGAAATAATGAACATCATTTTGTGTCTATTATTGTTATTCAGCTGCCACCATCTATTCATTTCAATGGTGTGGTTCATTACCTCTATTTATGTTGCTACCTATTTATATTTGTACTTACACTATTTGATATCCATTTCTTAATGTTGTGAATACGTTAATCATTGTGGGAATAGTATCCCCACAAACAAGCCTCAGGCCCTCACTACCAGTCAGAGACCTCTAGAATCTTGGGAGGTGGTCTTGAGGTCATGTAGTCCACCATCTTGGTGAACTATTGAGTGGCACTCTGGGTAGGATTCTACAAAGTGGAATCGAAATATTTTTCATTTTGACTTACTATATGGGTTTATAGAGGATACTAGAAAATATGAATTTTGAATTTACCATGTTCTTGGATGTAAATAACCTATGTTCAAAGGAATCCCAAATTACATGGGATTGGAAATTGCAGTTATTGATTATGCCATTTATAGTGTATATGACTTCACTATTGGGTGACACACTTGTTTATGATGTTATCATATTGGTATTATTGAGATTATGGTTTTTAAAGTTTTATTCCAATGATATGAGGGAATATTAAAAGTATTCATCATACAAGGAAGAAGCATGATAAAAAGTCATGCATTATTCCAGGCCATATTTACTTTTCAGGATGTATTTATTATTTTCATGTGATTTTCGTTGTTCCTTGTTCTATTGAGCAATATAGTGCCTATATTATTAGATTTTTAGAAATGTGTCCATTCAACAAAAAGGAACATTTTTTGGTTTTGGATAAGTAGACATCCAATTTCAATTTATAAGGTGTATGGGACCATATAAATTGGAATGGTGATCCGGAAAATTCATCCAAAATGAAAGGGATTTAAATTTATAAGAGGATTAAAGTTAATACTTCTATAAAATTAATTAAACATGTTATATGATAAATATGAGACCTAACAATTGAAATGAGCATTAAGCTATAATTCTCATGTCCTTAGTAATTCTTCTGAGCTTTAATAACCCGTAGATCTAGCTCTAAGTGTAGTCTCTTAGTTTTATCTTATTTAGGGGAAGCTTTGTACCTACCCTTATTTATTATTTTCCTTATCATATTTCCTTATATTCTTTCCTTATCTATTATAAATGATGTGTGTGGTGTGTTCTTTATAATTTTAGAACTATGTCACCATAACATCTTCGTGATGTACACCAAGTGAGCGGCGATGAGCATACTCTAGAGGTCATAGGCCCTGAGCCACCCAATATACTACATGTGGTTTGACTATATGAACCTCATTCTAATCCACTTATGGGAAATGATGCTCAGTTTCATGAGAGATTCCTCCAATTTATGCATTATGTTCAGGGTGGTCCTCAACCTGACCCTACCATTATGTTTCTAAGTCAGGACTTCTAGCAGTAGGATCCTCCAACCTTATTGGGGGATAGAAAAACGCATGTTGTAGAATCATGGTTATAGGCTATGGTGGATATATTTTAATGTCTTGAGACACCTCTATATAGTAAGGTCATGATTTCTACCAACACTCTACATAAATTTTTCATGCATTACTGGGTTGTCATTTCTTAGTCTGAGTGTTACTGACGTATGATCTAGGAGGACATATAGAAAAATTTCTATGAAAAATTATTTTCATAGATAGTAGGAATGAATCGATCTAGGGACTTCATATCTTTAGTTGGTATCTATGATCGTGCTTGAGTATTTTACTCATTTCACTGAGCACTGTAATTTTTCTCCATCACTAACTGGTGAAGAGATGATGACTATGAGAATATTTGAAGAAACTCTTGAGAATGTTTTCTTCTCATAGGTGAACATATTTCAGTTAATAAACGTTTTAAAAGATAGTGAAATATGATCTTATTATTGAATGAAATCTTAGAGATGATGGAAATTTTATCCATAGTGGTTCAGTTCTAAGATAGGGTGGCAGTTCATCTAGTAGTTTAAAGAATCATTTAGATGGTGCACATGTGGGTGGTTCTATCCAGGTGACATGAAATGGTTCCATAGCGTGTCAATAGTGCAAAGTCTTGTGCATAATAATCCTCAGTGCATAAGGAAGTCAATCGAATGTGAAGATTGTGGGGGGATGGGTCATCTTTATCACATCTATAGTTCTATTCTTCTAGACTCATATGATAGTAGTTTTCCCCTACACCTATGTCTATAAAGAGATCATGACTCAACATTAGGCTGAGAGTTGTTCTTCTAATGTTTTATTTGGGTAAGGTTGTAGTTGTTGTGGTCGAGGCAGTCAGGCCCCAGGTCATCATCATCAATAGAGTGGAACTGTTCAGTCTAGTCAGGAAGCATATCATGGCTGCGGTTCCGACCATATGTATATTGTGAAACCATCGATAAAGCAGTAGATTCTAGGGACATCTATAGTTAGAGGCACTATTATGGTATCATCTACATTAGTTTCTACCTTTTTTTATATAAGTTTTTTGTACTCATCTGCATCTGATTCATGTGTGGAAATTCTTATTCTCGTAGTCATTTAATTTTAGAGTGTTATATCTCTAGACACACCATTGGGGGTTATAAAAGAAAGAATACGCCAATGATAGGTTTTCCCCATTTAGATAGGTGGGTGACATTTCTTTTTAAGTTTCTTCATCCATGAGATGGCTGGCTTCGATGTCATTCTCATTATGGACTGGCCTATTCCTTATCAAGCCCAAGTAGATTTGTATCACCGATAGGTTTCCTTCACATCACCGTAGGGAAAGACGTATTTACCCAGGGGAGAATGTGATATCCTCAATTTTTGATATGGACCCAAACATACTAGGATGGGTAGATTGATTGATCATCTTGCAAGTCTCTTTCCAAGTGATCAGGGAATGCAGTTAGTAGAATTTAATCCAATTATAAATCAGTTCAGGGACATCTTCCCTAAAAATTTATCTATCTTTCCTCATGTAAGAGTGTTCGAGTTCGATATAGAGATAGTACTAGGTGTGGAACCAGTGTCAATTTCTCTACATGTGATGGAACCTATAGATATCGAGGAACTCAAAAAGAAGCTTGAAGACCTTGAGGATAAGGGTTTTGTCAGACCCATCACATTTTCACGGTGTTCACTAGTACATGTCACCAGTAATGAGGATGGTGCCCTTCAATTTTGCGTGGATTATAGACGGTTGAACCATCTCATAATGAAGATCATATAACCACTACTTCATATAGATGACCTCATACATCAGCTCTAAAGAGAAACTATTTTCTCCAAGATCAATATGAGGTTAGGATATCGTCAAGTCCATGTGAGGCCATCAGATATACCCCATTCAGTGTTATAGACCATGTATGTCTTGTATGAGTACTTAGTTATGTCATTCGGTCTAAATAAAATGATGAAAGTCTTCATGGCTTTGATGAAATATATTTTCTACCCATATCAATATTCTTTTTTGGTAGTCATTGAAGAGGAAATCTTAATGTACTCACCAACTATACATGGCCATGCCAATCACCATCAGGTCATGATTAGTACATTGAGAGAGAACCAGATATATTTGAAGCTTAGTAAATGATACTTTTGGATGAACAAGGTTCCCTTCTTGGGTCATATCATCTCATAGGAAGTAATATCGGTTGGCCCAAAAAGGGTGAGAAATGTGGTTTCTTTGGAACATACCATGAATTTGTTCGATATACGCAAATTCTTTGGGATAGATGGATATTATAGTAAATTCATTTAAGACTTTTCCCACTAAGAAACACCTCATAAGGCCCTGACTAAGAAGGGTGTATAGTTACTATGGTCCTAAGACTGCGATTTGGCCTTTACAATGTTAGATGAAATACTAACATGAAAATTAATCCGGATTCTTCCAAATCCGAGCAGAAGTAATATATTTTACTCAGATTCTTTAAGAGTCATATTGGGTCTAGTTCTAATTCAAGGTGATCATGTTGTGGCATATGGTCTCCGTTCCCTAAGGCCACATGAGTAGAATTACCCAGCACCCAATCTTGAGCTTTCAGTCATGATTCATAATATATTATGTTATAGGAAACAATTCTGGTTGAGTGGTTCATTGTATGCACAGATCATAATAGTCTCAAGTACATCTCCACACTGTGAGATGTGAATATTTGGAAGTAAATCTGGGTGGACTACCTGAAAGGATCAATTTGGGATATACCTAACACTGATGGGGGGGGGGGGTGAATCACCGTAGGGGACTTTTTAAACCAATTCCAACTTTTATCCTTGTACCTCTTGACCTCTTAGTTCTTGATTCTCTTATTCTCTTTTCCCTGTCGCATGCAATAATAAAAAGAAGTAAAACTAGGGACATGATATTTTTACAAGGTTCACCACTCAATAAGAGTAGCTACGTCCTTTCCATGAATGGGTATGACCAGTGCATGGATTCTCCACTATGATAGGATATGAAATTATAGTGGAGTGGCTAGGAAAACAATCCTCTAGCTAGTGTGATTCACTACACATTAGAGGGGGGTGGGAAATAATCCTATTCCCTGGACCGGTGATGACTAAGCCCAACTTGCAGCATCTAGCTGGTTCGTTATACTGCCTATGGAGACAGTCTTCTTCCTTCTTCAAAATTCAGGGTCTTATATTGGTCTTCTTTAATTCCCTTTACCTGATTACTTGCAAATAAGCAGGAAAGAAATTATTCCTTCATTCCTTCTCTTCATTTCTAGTGCAACACCAACTGCACTGGGCTTCTTCTTTCTTATTCTTATTTCAACAACAAACCACACTAAAACTTCTTATCTCTTCTTGGATAGAATCACATATACCAATGTGATTATTCAGGTAGTAAGGATCTGTTCACATGGCATCATCTGAATCAAACTTCCCTGAATAATTTGCGGCCTTCAGTTGGGCATACTCCGTTCTTCTTTATTTAATTCTCTTTGACGTAGTATAATTGCAGTGTCTTAATCTCTTTCTTCAATTCTCAATACCAACACATTAGTGTATCAGTATACCAACATTTTTTTGTGCAGATATGAATTCAGTTTCACAACTAGTTCTTCTTCACTTCGCAAAGCACAACGAGAGTGTTAAACACCAGTCGTGTGAGTGTGGATCTACTTCTCTTCGTGATGTTGAATGGTTCACGGTACTTCCTTCTTCGCAAAGTAAATTCGATAGTTCTCTGCACATGTTGAAGGCCTGCGGGACCCTCAAATTTTTTTCATACCCTTCAAGGTGACTTGTGCGTAAAAAACACATTTTTTCACCAAAAACCCCTTTTTTCCAACTCTTATTTTTAGCACAGAACTTCCCTTTTTTGCGCAACACTTCTTTTTGGTGCAACACTTCTTCTTTTCAGAAAAAACTCCATAATTCAATTTTTCCATGCGTCAGATCTTAGGACTTGTCTAAGTGTTGAGTCTCTACGAATTAGATGGGTTCCCCTCATATTTATATGCATTTTTGACCCTACGTATAAAACCCCTTCCTATGTGTAAAATTTTCTCTCACTTCTTTAGATTACATACACCTTCTTGGATTTTTCACACACCTCATGACTTTTCCTTTTTTCATCATTCTAAGCATCAAACCACTCTTGTGAGTGAAACATCAAACCCAAATTTTTTGCAAAACCAATTTTTACGTGCAGAAGTCTAATATTCCACGGCCCTAGCGCTAACATCTTTGATTTTTAACAATCCTCTAGCCTTTTTCATTTTTCGACTTCCTAATCACAATGCACCAATTGCGCGAAAAATTCCACACCGTGTTCCACATTTTGCACAAAACAAATCTTTCACATAACCTCTTTTTCACACACTCAGACCAATTTTTTTCACACTGAATGCCTTTGCCAAATTTTGATGTTCTAATCTCGAAACACCACTTGTGGGAAAAACTTCATTCCTCTATTTCACGCACCACACAAATATTTCACGCACCACTTTATTTTTTGCGTATCCTGCTAATATTTCGTGCATCCCACTACTATTTTGTGCACAATATTATTTTTTCACACACCACACAAATATTTCACGCACCTCTTTATTTATTAAGCACTTCCCTTTGTCAAAAATGAATCTCTTCATTTTCATATTTTTAGGCCCTAACATTTGGAAAACACTGGAAAATGGACCCACCTTAAACTTTTCTTTTTTGTGACCTCTAGATTTCCATTCCTTTTTCATTTATCTCTTCACTTCATCCCATACCCATTCTTGATCTTTCATCACAAACTCTACTATTGTGATTTAAATCTTTTGATAGATCAGTTTTAGCATCGTCAATGTTACAATTGGAAGTACTAAATCTTCCCTATCTTACAGCAGTATCATTCCTTCCAGTCAAAACTTTATATGAATGGAATCATCATTTATTCCCATTTCCATCATAAGGATTACATCACAAGTTCTCCTGACTTATGATATTTGTGCAATAAATATCAGAAAAGCATCATCTAGTTTCATGCAATGTGAAATGAATGGTTGTCTCAGAATGCCAAGCCCTTCCACATTCTATGTTATTCTTTAACTATGATTCCACACTTCATGAAAATAATTTTATTCTCTTCTCCAAGTTTGATCTTGCACAGATTTTATGAAATCATGAAGAATTTTATGGTCTTCTTCAAATCCTCATTCTTCTTCAATCATCCTCAGATGTATGATACATCATAGTTCTTCTTTTTTGTAAACAAGTGTCACCTTTGACACAAGTTCTTTGAACTTAGGATCAATTCAAAAATCGTCTGAATTTAATTCATGGAGAATTTCCCAAGAATGACCTTCAATGATATGATTTCATAACAGTTCTATAAGAATCCACACCTTAGCCGATCTCCATTAACTTTGGAGTCCTTCTTCATCTTCTTCTTCATTTTGACCAGGATTGAAAACTATTGAAAACAAATAAAATCTTCATACACAAAGTGGTCCCAACACTACCTGAAATGATTTTACGTTGAGATTTATTAGAAACCAAGAAATTTTAATTTCATATTTTAAGTCTTGATAAAGAAGACTCAAACACAATTAAACACCCCAAGATTTTGTGAAATATTTTTATTTCAAATTAATTTTATCCTTTTGATTTTCTTATTTTAGGAAACACAAAAAATAGATTGTATATAAAAAACTATTTTTGGATTACATAAAACCATGTTAATAAAGTTCAACATGTAAAATAAATTTTAACTTTCTCTATATGGCACTCTGAGGTTATCTTTCATTACATTCAATAATGAATTTCCTTGATGGCTTGTGTAAAATAATAAACCATGTTTTACTGAATAATGATTTATTATTTAATATAACCTATTCATTGAATTAGTAGTATGAAAAGTGTTAACTAAATTATTAAAACATATTGTTTATAGACATATAAAATGAATTCATTGGTTACAAATTAATTAGAAATGAATATGAAAACCAATTGAATATAATTAAAAATATTATGGTACCAACAAAGCTATTTTACCCTAATGAATTAAATTAATTAAAATTAATGGGTGGTATTAATGTAATATATTCTATATATCAAATAAAATATTTTTTACATTCATCCAATTGATTTGATAGACATAATATAAATATAAACACAATTCTATGCTTAAAACCTATATTTTTATTAAGGAATTTTTACGGCCTTTTAAGGTAAAACTGATTTTATGTCGAATCATTGTAAATTTTATATATTTAATATCTCAAAATAAACATCATCTTTGAATATGTAACTTATGTATTAGGTTATGTTTAAATTTTTTTTCTATGATGTTTCATTTTTAATGAATAGTTAAAAATACTGAATTTTAATTCACAAATACTTTTTAATATAATTTATTTATAAGTTTAAATTATATTTTAAACTAATTTCAAAGTTTAATTAGATAATATTTTAATCAATTAATTCAATTTAGGTCATTAGAACCTATTTCACTGGGAAATTTGATATAAAAACATAGAAAACATCTGATCATTTTTACTTTAGAAACCCGCACTGTCAACCCCACTGTGGGGTTAGATTTAAATCAATTCCATCCACTTATATAATTGGAATTGGATAAATTATATTCCATATTTCTAATCAACATAATGTATCATTTCTAATAAATTTAACTTATTTTTCGACATAAAATATTAGTAAAATTTATTTAACTTAATTAAAACAATAAAGAGAAATATTATGTTAACTAAGTACTAAACCCTAATGTTAAGAGCTAAAACAACCTATACAGTTGTCCAACGCCCATTTTAGGGAATTATTCATCCATGAAAAATCTATTATTGAGTTGTTTTTTGTTTTTTATGACTTTTTTATGTAAAAATGTGGGTACACCTAATTTGTTTTCAATAATTCCAACTTTGTCCTTTCCCATCCCTATAAAAGCCCCCACTTATCCCTTTTATTATCTCCTCTCAAACAAAAATATGTTTTTCCAATATATACACTATAAATTTCCAAAAAGTCCTTCCATTACTCCTCGATGCAATTCATTGGGCATAAATTAGTCCAAGTAACCCTTTTGGCACAAACCGAAAGGAGTTACATGATTAAGAGGTAATGTCTTATCCCAAGACCTTTTCTTTTATTTTCTTTCTCCACCCCCTCAAATATATTTATTACATGATTTTATAAAAACACCACTATCTTCAATATATTATGTTGTTTTTCTACTAACAATTTTTCCTACACATACACACACATCAATATAATGGATAACAAATATATTGTTTATATGTACGACGATCTACCTCCTCACTAAATGATGACTATTGACTTTTCCTTTACTGCATATCATGATGGACATGATGATAGAAACTCTGATAATTTATATTATATATTATATTTATTATGTCATTAATCATTTTTAATCAAACACATGTATATTTATACGTTCCATTTGGTGTAAATATGATATATTCGTTTGAGGAAGTGCGGACTACCACCCTCAAAGTGATGTGATTCATTCGCACACTATATGAGATGTATCAAGGACGGGTTTACTGAAATTATTTGATATATATGATATAATAATTATACTTTAATAATTATATTTATACATATATATACATATATTTCATTTACACTCTTTCATTCAATAAAGAAAATAATTGGATGCAACTTTAATGAATACATGTGGTCTACTATCACCATGAACAGAGTATTTAATTTCATACTTATATATTTTATATATTATCATAATAAACATATAATAAACATAAAATAAATTTATATCATGTAAAATATTCCTTATATAATGGTATAATTACAAGGACCAAATATATAACAAATTTACATACATGCGAAAATCAGAGCAAATATTACCAGAAGCATAAAATTAATATGGAATTATAAAAATGTTGGTAATATAAAGTAATAATAAAACCATATATGGTATTAGATAGAATAATAATGTTTTTTACGTGTTTACAATAAATTTATATATATTATATATGAGGTTTGTATGAGTACGACGAGAGTAAAGACAAAAGGTAAGTGTATTTCATCTCACATTTTAATTCGTTTGTATATATGCTTTATTCACCACCCATTACTTTTTAGTAGTGTGTATACTGCCCATGAATTTATTATAATATTAATATACCATATTCTATGGGTATTTTTATATCCATTTATTTTATGGTATTTATTTTTTAAAATTTACCAAATCAAAACAATAATTTTTTCTCAATTTTTCATCTTTTAGACACATGCCATTTATACACCAATATTTTTACAATAGGTGTATACAAAGTATTTGGAATTTTAGATCATGAATCTCTTTATTTTCGTGATATTTAAGCTTAATTTAATTCCCTATTCTTACATGGTGAGTATGGTTCAAATTTATCATGTGTTTAGAGCTTATTGAAATGATCTCATTGCTTTTAATGCTTTTTTATGTTTATGATTCCATTGATGAATTTTTTGGATCCATATCTCAATAAAGTTCATGAATATTATTATGCTCTGGTTATTCATTATTTATTAATGTATTAGTTCCATTTTTCTACACAATGACACAAAAAATAGTTAAGAAAGTGTTTTTTAGGAAATACAAAATTTACCCTATCTTCAGTCATAAAATGGTGTTCCTTCAATACCATGATTTCTAAAAAGGATCTCTAAGAATATTCTATCAATATACAATAAATCGTTAATAGTTATTTTTTCACTTTTTTATTTTACCAATGTTTTCAAAGGAATATTATTGTCACTTTATGAATAAGGAATTTTTTCTAACCTTTTACCATAAAAAATGTATGTTCTTATTCCCTCGTACAAAATGTATGGATTTACCCATCACTCTTTCTATGAACCTTCCTTTGCATGTTTAAAAGGATAAATTTTTTATGAAAATGTTTTTATAATTAATTTTCAAAGTAAATGGTTTTAATATTTTTTCAATATTCTTTGTAATATTTCAAGAAAAATTGTTTCAAAATGATTTTAAAGCCTTATTTATAAGATTGAAAAGTATTTTCAGAAAAATGGTTTTCAAATTATTTTCATCCTCTCTTTATATGTTTTCAAATATAATTATTTCCAATGTATTTTCATAAGTTTCTTGATTATATTTCATTTTTATTTTCAAAATAATGGATTAAAAAATGTTTTTATGTTTTAAAGAGCCATTTTCAAAGAATAATGTATATTTTCCTTAAGAAATGTTTTCAAAATATATTTCCAAGTAATTTTAAATTTATGTTGAAATCCATTGATTTTAATCATTCCATTCTAATAAATTAAACAAAGGATCCATTCATATCATTTATTGAATTGTTTATGTTTTTCGAGAATGATTTTTATGAAACCGGTTTCTCTTTCATGGGTTATATGTTTATGAATCCCATTTCTCTTTCATGTGTTATATGTTTATGAAACCAACTTCTTTTCATGAGATATGCTTTTATGAAATGTTTATAAAACCAATCTACCTTTCATAGGTTTTTATGTGATTTAATTTCTTTGATACACATTTCATTTCATAGGTTATGATTATATAATTATTAAGCCCATCTCCTTCCTTGGTAATGATAAGATGAATGTGTTGTGGAACATGTATGTATGATTGTATTTTCTTTTGACAGGATGGTCCTATATCGCCCTCCAATGAATTGGGAAGCAATGGATTTCTCATGAGTATAAATGTTATGTGAGAACCTGATTACATATTCACAATGTTATGAATGAACCTAGTTTCATTCCTATATGTTTATCCGTGAACCTGATTAATAGTTCAAAATGTCATGAGTGAACCTTATTATATGTTCCCAATATTATACGTGAACTCGATTTCATGTTAAAAATGTTATGTGTGAACCTGATTTCATGATCACAACATTTTGTGTGGACCTGGTCTCATGTCCATAAGTTAGTGAGAGGGCTTAAATTCATTTCATAAACTTAACGTGCGAACCTATTTCTACTTATACATGTGCACTATGTTATACATTTATGTGTATGAAAACATTACATGTCTTATTACAATGTAATAATTTCATGGATTATTCTCTTGATTTCTTTATGATTCATGTATTACGAAATGCATATAGTTATTCCATGATTAATGTTTCTGATCTTTGATATGTATTTTATTATCATCTAATGATCTTGATCACATTATTATACCCTTATGTTCAAGATATGTATACAAATTTCCATTATTTACCCTTACTGATCATTTTATCTCACCCAATTGTTATGTTTCCTTTCCCCGGGTTTAAAAGAAATGTTTTTAATTAGAATTAATAATGGTTTATGTCTTTTTGGAAAACATTAATGTTCTGTCACTGATATAGAAGAATTTTATTCCACATTTCCAATGGAAATTGACTAATACTGTCTTTGGGTGTTGGTTTGTATAATGTTTTATGTATTCTATAAATGTTATGTAATGTTAATGTATGAAAAGTGAAGGTCTCTATAGTTGATATCAGAGAAAAGGCTTATTTAACCATTGGAAACTAGGTTAAGAAAACTTCAGTGATATCCCTAGGTATATTTATATTGATATGTCAAGGAATGTTCCAAAGGAAAATTATAAGGATGTGTTAACATTTAGTAAAATTTCATATAATTGTGATAAAAGATTGATTAAGTGTTTTCCTAACAATAAATATATATCCAAATACTACAAATGGATGTGGCATTGGGAAATATGTAACTAGGGTTAATAAATATGACAAGATGTCCCGAGCCTAACTCAGAGTAATCTGGTATGCGATATTCGGCCTTGTTTCACAAATATTTTGACACTCCTAGGGTATATGCGTGGATAATTCACAAACTGTTCATGAACCATAATGAATAATTTAAATAATTTTTCTATGAATAGCCTAGGTTAAACCTAAGGTGTCATCGATTAAATAATGTGTTGTATGTCACACATCATATAAATAATTTTTCATGATTATGTGGTTTTCTTATACGATATGTGTTTCTCAAACCATGATTTTTAGTTTTAGTCAGTGAAGATAACTATAAGGAACATGGTTATCATTAAATTTTTTAGATATGGAATATATCGACTTTATGAAAATTTATTTCCTAGGTTTAAAAATCATCGGGAAGGTGGTATGGGTATTGGTTCTAATTTTGAAGATACAAAGACCGAAAATGACTTGTGAAATGTATGTGATGTTCTTCCAGCATTATTTTCATTAATAATTATAATCATGACTATATTGAGTTTGAGGAACCTTGATACATGATTTATATTTCATGTTCTAGAAAAGAGGTATTATGGGATACGTTGATGAAGCCTGGGTGATGGTTTAAGAATAAGGTTGGATGAATGATGTATTTATGTTTTTGAATTAAAAGATTCTGTTATATGAATCATGTTATATATATAAGTTGTTTCATTATAAGTTTTTATTAATGATTAAAAATGATATGTTTAATTATGATTAAGACTTATAAACGTGATATTTTGATTAAGGTAAGGTAACCCTTAATGTGATCAAGATATTGATAAAATTGTGTTTCTTTTGGATAAAGAGATGATTTATTTGGATAGAGTAGATTTGATAGAACTGATTACCATAGATCAAGTTATTGATTAGTTGGAAAAGTGGTCTATGTCATCATAGATGATGTTTACAACTTCATGGATTTAAGGAATATATCCAGTAACCTTTAGAATAAGTAAGAATGTGTTTTCTAATATTATTTAAGGTAATTCAGGTTATCACTATATTTTAATAGAATATATGATGAGGGTATTCACTTGTTTGGAATATGAAAACCAAGACATACTTTTTGATACATGGGAATCAATGATAAGATTATTTTAGGACTTTCTATATAATGATTTGAATTTTCATCTTTCAATAGGGTTTTATGGTTAACCATTTATGGAATGTTTAATATAAACTAAAGATGAAATCAGTATGGCTGAGGTACAATCTATCCATATGAGGATTTATCCATATTGTATAACATGTTATAGAAACATTGTGTTTATAGTAACTAAATAGATATGCGATTACATATGATGTATCTCATTGTCTATTAGTGATTTGGGAATCAAAAATTCACCGTCCTTTTTGGAGAAGGAGGTGAAGTGGAAATTATTCAAGATATGACCAAATGTGGTATTTTAGATATGAAAGTAAATGAAATCATGTAAGTATAACTTCTCATAATAATTCTTAAACTCTAGGGAACTTATCCCGAAACTATAAAGGTTATCTTAATACCTTTGTTTTGGATGAAAAATTGGTCCCTTATATAAACTCATATTTATGGCTTCGTGATTTCTTACTTTCTCCTGACCAAATTTTTTATCACTTTCCTCTAGAACTTGATAGTTAGATTTCTCTTCCTTATCAATTTTTTTTACTTCTTAGCTATGTTCTCCTATGTGGAAACCTAGTTATATGTAACATTGGGTAACTATTATGGTACCTGATTTCTATATTTAAGGAAAGATTTAGTATTAATTTTTACAATATGGGTTTCTATGAATGAAAATTTTAAGTATTAAACCATTGATAACAAAGAAAAACACCTACTGTGAAATTAATTTTAAGGGGGTATAATGTAACACACATAGATTTGGTGAAATATATATTTTTCAATTTAATTTTTTCTTTTTGATATTTTTAATTTCTCGCAACACTAAAAATATATTATGTTATATTAAATAACTATTTTGTCTTTTGAAAAACCATGCTAATCTTTCACTACATGAAACATAATTCTTAGGTTTCTATAAATGGAACACCAAGTTTATCTTGTGTTACACACGACAATGACTTTCCTCGATGGATTGTGTAAAACCCAAGATCAACTTTTACATAATAAAGATGTATTATTTAATATAAAATAGCTGTTAAATTAGTAGTTATGAAAATAGATAACTAGGTTATGAAAAATATGATTTACTAAAATATAAAAGTAAATCATTGGTTTAAAATTAATATTAAGTGAATTTGAAAACTGAATCAATATAATTGAAAATATTATTATACTAGCGAAGATATTTTTTTGTAATAAAATAAATAAATTAAAATTATTGAGTGATATTAATGTATTATATATGTTATATATTCATAAAATAATTATTATATTCATCCAATATATTCGATAGACATAAGATAATAACGAACTCAATTTTATAATTAACACCCTATATTTTTATTAAGGTATTTTTACCACTTTTAATGGAGAGCCCATTTTAAATCCAATTGCATAAAATTTTATAGATCTAATATGTCAAAATAAGAATCATCGCCAAAATATAAACATATGAATTAGTTTAGGGAAATATTTTTGATATTTTTCTATGAACATATATTTTTTAATACATAGTGAAAAATATTGAATTTTACTTCAAAATATCCTTTTCAACTAATTTATTTATATTGTTGAATTATATTGTAACTTTATTATAAAAATTAATTACAAAATATATTTATCAATTAATCCAATATATTTCATTATAACCAATTTCACATTGAAATTGAATCTAAAAACTTGTCAAAACATTGATCGTTTTTTACGTTAAAAAACTGCATTGTCAACCTGAATGCAAGATTAAATTTTAATTAATTTCTACCACTTAATGGTTTAGTATTTTTAAAAATGGATTCCATAATTTAATCATATTAACTTATAATTATTTAATAATTTTAACTTAAGTTTTTACCAAAAATATTTGTGAATTTAATATATTTAATTACTATGATTGAGATAAAAAGTAGGTTAACAAAGTATTAAACCATAAATTTAAGACCCAAAACTACCTAGAAATATTTCCAAATCCCATTTTATGGCTATTATTTTTCCATTAATATTAAATTATATATTTTTTTGGTTTTGTGTGGATTTTTTAGGTACCAATGTTCATATACATAATGTGTTTTCAAAAATGGCAAGTGTGTCATTTCCCTTCCCTATAAAAGGCCCCCACGTCACCCTCTTCTTCACACCTATAAAACAACATAGGATAGGCCAAGATCATCCCAATAGTCTTGAAAAAATCGCTCTATTAATCCTAGAATCATAATCTTAGGAAGAACGAAATCCAAGAAATCCTTTTGGCATAAACCAAGAGTAGTTACCCAATTAAGAGATAGCATCCCCTCTCAAAATTAGTTCTCTAATTTTCTTTATCCATACCCCTAAAAAAATTTATTAAATGATTTTATAAAAACACAAGTAACATAAATATACTATTATATTGTTATTATATGTTTTTGTTTGACATTTACATATATATCCATCTAATGTGTAACAAACATACTGTTTATATGTAAAGTGAACTACCACCGCACTTAATGATGATTGTCATTTTTCCATTACCACCTCTCATGGTGTAAATTATGATAGATGCTCTATTTATATATTTTATATAATATATTTATTATTTATTTAATATTATGTAATATTTTTACACCACATATCTTTATACTTTCCATTTTGTGTAAATATGATAATTTCTTTTGAGGATGTGTGGACTACCGCTGCATCAAAGCAATGTGATTTGTTCACACAATATATGTAATGTATTAAGGATGGGTTTTGTGAACTTATATGATATATATCATATAATAATGATAATATAATAATTATATAAATACATATGTATATATAAATATATTTTATTTACCTTCATTCATTCAACATAGAAAATAAACGAAAATATCGTTCATGCATACATACGACATACCATCTCCATGAATGGTGTATTCCATTTCAGACTTCAATATTATATCAATTGTTATAATAAAAATATACTGCATATAAATGGATTTTATTTCATTTTATGTATTATTTAAATCAGGATATAATTATAAGGACCAACGGTATAACAAATTAAGACACAAGCGAAAAACAAAGAGAATATTACCTGAAGCATAACATTAACATGGAATTATTAAATAAAATTTAATATAAAGTCATAATAAAACCATATATGGTATTATATATCAGAATATGGTTCTTTGTTATATGTATAGTAAATTTATATTTATTATACAGGAGGTTCTTCTGAGTACAGTGTGTTCTAAGTAACAAGGCAAGGGGATTTCATCACACCTTTTTCTTTTTGTGAGATACATGATTTATTCACCTCCCATTCCATTTGAGTGGTATGTATACTGCCCATGGATGTATTATATTATTATTATAATTAAATTTATGGGTATTTAAATATCCATTTTATGACATTTCTTTAAGGGAATTTATGTTTCAAAAGTTACCAAATCGAGAAAATAATTTTGTCTCAATTTTCCTCCTTTGGGACACATGCCATGTTATACACCTATATTTTTTCATTAGGTTTATATAATGAATTTTAAATTTTATATCATGAATATAATTATTTTAATGATATTTTATGATTCATGTAATTAAATTTTATTACAGGGGGAGTATATTTCAAAATTACAAAGTGGTAAGAGTTTTTTGAAACAATCACATCTCTTTTCAATATTGTTTATGTTTATGATTCCTTTGACGAAATATTTTGATATATATATATATATAAAATCATGAATATTATTTTCCTCAATTTATTCATGATTTATTCATGCATTTGTACCATTTTCTATATGTTGGTACATAATAGAGTCGAGAATTGTTTTTAAAGATTATATATTATTTCCCTCCATTCGTTGAGAAATCATTATTCCTTCAAAACCATGTTTTCTAAAATGGGTATATGAAAATATTATACTACAATCTTTTATTGCTTAAAATAATATTTTATATTTTTTTATTTTTCCAATTTTTTCAAATGAATCTTCTTGGTACTTTTTGAATAATTAATTTTTTCTAGACTTTTACTGTTCCAAAGAAATGTTCTTTTACCTCGAATGGAATGTACATGTTTACCCACCATAATTTCTATGGAGATTATATTGCATGTGTAAAAGGTTAATTTTAATGAATATTATTTTTAATGTAATTTTCAAATAATATGGTTTTCAAAATTATTTCAAGATTCTGTTTATGTTTTCAAGAAAAATGGGTTTTATGATTTTCAAACCTTATTCATAAGTTTGTAATGTATTTTCAAAGAAATAGTTTTCAAGATATATTTATATGTTTTCAAAGGAAAATGTTTATAAAATATTTTTAAATATTTTCTTTTAATATTTCATATTATTTTCATGAAAATGGTTTTCAATTTTTTTATGTTTTAAATATCCTTTTTCAATGAAAAAAGGATATTTTTTTCAAGAACTATTTACATAATATCATTCGAAGTTAATTTCTATTTAAGATTAAATCTATCGATTTTACTCATTACCTTATAAGAAATGATCTAGAGGTTACATTAATATAATTTCATAAATGGTTTATGTTTTGATTGAATGATGTTTATGAAACCTATTTCTCTTTCACTTGTTATATGTTTATGAAACCCTATTCTCTTTCATAGGCTACATATTTTGGAACCCACTTCTTTTCATGGGTTATGATTTGATGAAATGGTTATGAAACCTACCTAATTTACATAGGTTATGATGAGATGAAATACTAATGATACCCATTTAATATCATGGTTTATGATTTTATGTTTATAAAACCCATCTCTTTCATGGGTCATGATATGATGAATTTTTTTGTGGCACATGTATGTATGATTTTATTATGTGAAGAGTGGGACCTATATCTACCTCAGATGAATTTGGTAATGATGGACGACTCATGGGTATAAATTTTAGGTGTTAACCTGATTACATGTCGACAATGTTATCCATGGACATGGTTGTATGTCCATAAGTTTATGTGTGAACCTAATTACATGTTTACAATGTTATGAGTGAGCCTTACTATAAATTCACAATATTAAGAGTGAATAGGATTTCATGTACACATTGTTATTTATGAACTTGATTTAAAGTTCACAAAATTGTTTGTGGACATGGTTACATGTCCATAAGTCTATTAGATGGCATGATTTCATATCTTTATCTTAATGTGTGAACTTATTTATACTTTTACGTGTTCTCTATGATATATGTTGATGTGTATGCCACAATTGCATGTAATAATCAAATTTTATGAATTCACATCTCATTATCTTGATTTATTTATTATTCATGTCTTATGAACTACAAATATTTATTCCAAGATTCATGTTTGTGATCTCTAATATGTAGGGTATGATCTTCTAAGGATCATGATCATGTTCGCATACCCTTATATTCATCATATGCATATTCATTCCCTTTATATACACTTGTTAAGAATTTCAGGATACCCATTTCTTTTGTTTCCTTTCCCCAGGTTATGAAGATTTTTTTTTTGAATTATTTAGGGGGAAGATCTTTGTCGAATAGATTGAAGATCTTTCACTGAGTTAGAATATTTTGTGTTCCATGTTTCCAAAGGAACAAAACTAATACAATAGTCTGGTGTTTATTTATATAATATTGTAAGTATTCCACAAAATTTATGTAATTTTAATGTATAAAATCGAGGGTCTCTATACTCACTCCAACCAGGAGGCCATCGGTGGGTAGAAAATGAGGGTGTTTTTTTGAGTTACATCTAGATGTTAAAAAATGACACGAGTAAAAAAATATATAATATCTACAAGAAACATCATCTCTCATTGAGAGGGTCTAAGTGAAGTAATTTTCATATTTTAGGGGCCTCATCTTGAGGGAGATAATCATGGGAGAGAACCCACCTCCTAGTTGAGTTGTGAAGGGTTGTGAGACTCTGCACTTATATGGTTGTGTATGGGTGCCTACAGATATATAAGAAGAGTTGATGTGGGAATCACATAAATCAATATGAAAATTTAATCCCAATCATACTAAGATCTATCTTGATATAAATTGTCAATATTATTGGTCTGGTATGAAGTGGAAGATAGATGGATTCATCACTCAGTGCTCCACCTATCAGAAGGTGAACGCAGAGCACTAGCAACCTACTAGACTTATACAGCTTATTATTGTTCTTGAGTGGAAAAGGAATAACGTCACAATGAATTTTGTGAAAGGATTTGTGAGATCCCCCAAGGTATCAATTTATTATGGGTGATCATTGATAGGTTGGCCAATGTCATGCAGTTCTTACCAACTTGGGATACCAACTCTATTGATGATATTAGAAGGATTTATATCCAAGATATAGTGCGACTTTATGGTGTTCCCAATTCAATAATTTTATATTAAGATTCCATGTTTACTTCATGGTCCTGGAAAGGGTTACAAAATACATTAGGTTCATAGGTGATCTTGGCTACATAATATCATCCTCAGACTGATGGGTAGTCTGAGCATGCTGTTTGAGTGTTAATGGATATCATACAGTCCTTTATAATTGATTTTTTTGGTTCATGGGAAGATAATATTCCTCTAGTTGAGTTTTAGAATAATAAAATCTTTTGGGAATCAATTTATATGGATCCATATGTGGCCCTCTATTGTAGACCACATCCTTCACCTTTAGGTAAGTGAGGCACCTCTACCAGGTCCTCATCTTATTCAGGAGACATCATTGAAAGTCTAACTGATTTAAAAGAATATATCTATAGCTCAGTCCAGGAATAAGGCTTATTTCGATCACCAATGTAGTACTCTAGTGTTTTAGGTGGGACATCGGGTATTTCTATTTATATCTCCTAGATTCGTTCATAATAAAATACAAAGATAAAAAATATTATCATCTCAATATTTTAAGAATTTTGAAATTGTGTAGAGAGTGAGGATGGTAGCCTATCAGTTATTATTACCTCATCGGTATTGTGCCATGAATGACTTCATCAATTTATCTCAACTTTGACATTATCACCCAGACTGATATCATTCATTTGACCCTGAAGATATTGATCTGGAGGCAGGTGCGTCCTTCGAGAAGCATCTGATCTGTTTCATTGTTCATTGCATGAATGTTCCCTATAGAATATCTATTCCTATAGTCTAGGTACATTGGCAGCACAAACATGTGCTTTATGAAACCAAGGAGTGGTAGGCCAATGTACATGCACATTTTCCAAAACCTTTCCATGAAATCGTTCTTCCACGATTAGAATGGAAACTTGGGGATGAGTTGTTTTAAGGAGGGGAGGTTATAACGTCCCAGATTTTCCAAAAGGTACATACTATTTAATTTTTCTTATAATTTTGTTAAAAAGGACATAGTGATGATGATTAAGGAATTAATGGAGGTATAGAGTGAATATGGGGCCCATTAAAAGCTCGTAGCCCTAAAATTTGTATAGGAAGACTAGGAAACATGGTTAGAAAAAATCATGCTGCCATACCACATGGTTTCCATAAACAAATCGGTAGCTGGTAGTGGGCACCTAGGGGATGCACAGTTTTTCAGAAACTATGACGGTCGTGGATCATTTTCATTCATTGTATTAGTGGTTTCAAAATTCATGATTTCTACCCAGCCAGTTAAATTGTGAGACTAATCAATTGGCATTCCCCTTTGACGCATCAGTATGCACACAGTTGGCACACAATTTGGCCAACCATGCAGCCAAACCGTGTGATCTGTATTTTGTGGGTGAAATTTTATTTCTACCAATAAATAATGTTTTAACCTATTTTCTTCCTCCCCTCTACCATTCATGTCGGTTTTTCGTCTCTTCTCGACATTTGGTATTCTATTTCTCCCATCCATGGGGTTTTGAGCAATATCCTTCATCCTTGGTTCAAATCCATCACTATTAGAAGCTATGGATATCCCTCGATAAGTTATTCCTTCTACACAAATATTTTTCTAGTTTTATATTCCATATATCGTGTTATTTGAGTGTGACTTATTTTTTCCCTATTTTTGAGGAATTTGATAAATCCTTCAATTTCTTCTATTTTAGGTTGAATCAAGGCTCAATAATGGATGAGTACAATGTTAATATATTGAGGATGGGGGATTATGTTATTTACCAATTGTTTTGTCTCATTTTAGTTGAATTTCATTGTTACACTCACAGAAACCTCCTGGAAATGCTTCATTCTTGCATATTAAATTAATTGGAAGGGTTTTTCATGTCTCTTATGACCTAACCTTGTAGAAACACCCCTATGTGGGATGTTCAACTTGTCATTTTTCAACCCTTGAGTGTCTCATTTTTTAATAATCCTTTTTTCTTATTTCTCTACATCATGAACAACCCCTCATGTGTGGGTTGAACTTTAATTAAAGTACTTAATTGAAACAAATGAGTAAATATGAAATGTGAACCATAATTTACCCCTTGCGCTTTATGTCGCATAGCATAAATTTAATTCTCATGCTTACTGCTTCCCATTGAAATTTCACACACCTTACGATTAGATATTATTTAAAGTTGTTTGAATACTTTTATCAATGTAATTTCAATTCATTGTGATTTAATCCAAATTTTATGCTTATTTCCTTGTTCCATAATTAATTGGCTTGGATTGATTGTTATGTCTTGGTAATTATTTTAGCTTTTGATATTGAAATTTTGATATTGACATGTAATTTTTTAGATGTTTTTACCTTGTAGATTATTCCTCATGCTCATGATTAGTGCCTTCATCCTTTACCATATAATTGCACTGTAGTTCTTGGAGTTACTTTTATAGTTGGGATATCGTAGTAAGCATGTGATATTGACACAATTATTTTATGATATGTGATTGCATATATTATATGCCTAGAGATGTGTGCCTTGATTTTTAGGCTCACCTTCTATGGGCTAGGATTGAACATGGGTAATTAGTTAAGGATTTCATTGATGGACTCTCGGTGCTTGATTGGATACTCTAGATGTGTTGGGAGACATACAATTTCTTAGATGGTACGGGCTTTCTGGGTGGATTTACTTATAATTTTGTGTGATGAAAATTCACTAGGATCATAACTGAGGATGAATCCATTGTAAAGATAGCTATGCCATGCCTTGGGTGATACCCATTCCCCTATGTGAGATACTAGTTAAGGATTCAGAGTCATTGTGTCTTGAGTGAAACAAGGGACCCCGTATGGGTTGCCTTGGATGGACTCGATGACATTGGTTATAATTAATATTACATAGAAACACTTGGGACTCTTTTTAGATTGACTTAGATAGGCTCAGACTCAATAGTGGGAATTGATGGATTGTTGATTTTCTAATTTCATATGTGACACATCTTTATAATTGTCATAATTTTGAGCACTTGTATGAAAAAATGTAATCTAGTCATAAAGTCAACGCATAAGTTTGGGGGTATTAAATATTGTGTTTCCTGGTTTAATTTGGTCATTTTAGGCATATTATTCTATTCACATGTCCTTTATTTCAGACATTCGGTATAGGTCAAAGAATGTCATATTGGTCGGGTTTACTTTTAAAACTTGGATCGAGTTGGTCATTGCTTATTTATTCATCATATTATCATACTATTAGGGATCACTTTCAATTATTTATTGCATGAAATGGATAGACCTATATCCCATGGGTTCTATCCTACTAGGATTTATATCTCACACCCTATTTAGGTGTCGTTTGGTACCCGAGTATATTTTATGATTGCAGGTTTGGATAATGTGAAACATGCTTGTTCCGATTAGTGAATGATTTACATCATTATGATGGATTATAGGGTAAGACGACTTATCATATTCTCATGATGCCTGTAATATTAATTTTTTTTATATTTTTTTCCAGCATCTAGTATATTCTTTGTATCCTATATTCCCTCATACTCACATTTTCTATAGACACATGACATCATGATCATCATTTTGTATCCATTATTATCATTCATCTTTCACCAGTTATTAATATCTATTTCATGGTTAATTACCTCTCTTTTGGAAGATTTATGTTTCTACTTATTCTAACTCTATTTATTATCCATTGTTTACAGCTGTTCATAAAATGATCTAGGAGGGTATATTCTCCCCAAGGACACACCCAAAACCCTCACTTCTAGTCGACGACCTTTGGCATGAGGGGAGACACACATGAGGTCATGTGGCCCTCCTTCTCAAGGTACAATTTATTGTAACTCTATGTGGTATTATATAATGTATGACTAATTGAAAGGTATTGTCAATAACTGGAAACTTTGATAAATTTTTTCCTTGAAACTAGTTCCTTTAGAATAATGAATTTAGACCTATTCATTAGAAAAAGATGCTAAAAAACATGGAATAATATTTTGAGATAGGTAAATTGGGTTGGCATTCAATATGCATTGATGTAAGAAAGTTTGGTTTGGGAAGGGGATTAAAGGGGACCTTTTATTGGTGACTTTTTATTTATATTTCCATAAATTCCACTTACCCATGATGTAAGTTTATTATTTTACATTGAAAGTCAATAAAATGTATAAAAATACTAAATATTGGTCATAAATACTAAAATACATGTAATTTAAATATCATTTTATGAATATTTTATGCCTTTAACAATTAAATTAACCTTACCTCATTTTATAGTTACCATAGTAACTCAATTTTTACCACCATAACTAATTTTTTTTTTCAAAAAAATGAAATTGTCACACTTGCCTAATTTTGACATAATGGTTCCATATTTGGAATCCATTTAATCTAATTAAATTTATAAATATTAGAAATTTAAATTTTAAATTAAATCATAAATTATATAAAAAATTGTTTTTATATAAAAATTTATTTTTTAAACATTAAATGTTCTTAATCATATTTGATATCAATTTTTAATTAAGTGATTTTTAATATATTTGATTATACATTGAAGACTTATTTTATTAGGAATCATCCTTTAAAATTTATTAATTTAATTTATTAACATAAATGTACATAACATTTAGAAAAAGTCAACAATTTGATAAATATCGATTTTGACATTAAATGATTTTAATCACATCCCATTGAAAGTAATTATTTATATTATAAACCATTAATTTTATAAATAAATTGAAATTATAATCTTTATTTGAGCTTTATAAAAAAATAAAATTATTCTTTAAAAACTATAACAATAATAATAACATGTAATGAATAAATATATATTTTTTATAAAAAAAATATTTTTAATTGATTATTATATCATTATTTGATTCCTAATTATTTGTTATATAATTTTTAATTTTTTACTAAAAATTAATCAAACTCAATGTACTTATTGGATAAAATTATTATCCAATGACCATATATGTAATGAATATATATCCAATGACTATATATGAAACGACCATATATCCAACATCCATATAACAAAGAACCATATATATATTTGTAACTTTATATTCATATATATATAGCACTACTTATATTGCTAAATTCATTCATTGCATTCTCTAATTTATTTTTCTTTGTTTTTTTATATTTTTAACATATTTTATTATTTCTATATTAATTATTAGTGATATTTTCCTTATGGAAGATCGCGATGATCAGAATTTCTACATTTTTGTGCATTTATTTACATTCGATATCATTCCAACAGTAATTTTATGAATTATGCATCATTTTATTATATTGTAATGTATTTTATTTTCTATTATAATATTCTACCATAATTTAATATGAAAATTTTTAATTTGGGGGATTTTTTATATATCACATGAAATTGAATGCATTGGATTTATTTAAAGAAAATACAAACAAAAATCATATGGTGATACAAGGTTGAGATTTGATACATATGAAAAGTTAGTTGATGAAGTCATTAAAAAAAATTTAGAATGGGATTTATGAAAATTTGAATTTGATTATTTTTTGAAATGTTTTATTTAAAAAATTAGAGATAAAATATTCTAATGGAACCTTTAGAGAGATAATGACCCATAATAATTAGAAGAGAATTATGTGTCAAGATTATTGTATATGCCCTCAAATTTTATATTCAAAGTGTTAGAATATAATAATATAGAAAATAGAACCTTATTTACTAATAATTAATTTATATTAATGTGTACAGAATAAGGTATTTATAATAGAGGAATACATACATATTTATAATGTGATGGATTATATTTTCAAGATATTATTTCTCATATTTTATTAATAATCTCATACAATACATGTGACATCACATGAATCTATTTGGAAATATCTTCTTAAATATATAATTAATTTGGAGGGATCATAGCCTTAGTGTATTCATTTTCATAATTATAGTGTATTTCAAAAGAAAAATTATTCCATTCATCCAAATTTATTTACCTAAATTAGGGTAAAATATTATAGAATATCAATGTACTCATTGCATATTCATATTCATAGTGATTGACATGAGATTTATAATAGTGGAAATTAAAAATAAAGGATACAATCATTTAGTTAAACTTGATATTGTGTTTTATACATTATAACTAATAATGAAATAATATAAAATAATTACTTTAGTTATTTAACCCTCTATTGTTGAATAATAGAGGCCTCTAAATGATATCATTTTAATTGGTTACAATAATGATACATTCTAAATAAAAAAAATATGATTCTATATATTACTCAAGGTTTTGGTTCCTTTTTCAATAATAGATTAATGAGTAAGAAGATTTCCAAACCACCAACAAAATCAGATTTGAAAATACAAATAATATACCCTATAACATTATAAATAATAAATGAATATGTTTAGATAAATTATTTATTTAATAAACAAGGAAAATTTCTCTACATATTAATTTCTATTAAATTCTATTTCGGTAGAAATAGAGAAATAATGCAAGAAAAGGATCCCTGATATCAACATAACTGCAAAAATATCCTTTTCAACTACCATTTTATTTGGTAAATAATCTTATGGGGATGTAAATATTATTCTAGTATCTATGAAAAACTATAATTTTCAAATATAAAATATAGAAATGAACATAATATATTCACTAACTTATCCATAATTTGAAATAAATATTATTTTATGATAGAAAAAATATAATTATTTACAATGTACCGTTGTATAGCCCATTTTCATTGGTTTACTACTGAATACTTGTCTCAATATAGAGGATGAGAGGTCAAATCATCCCACATTGTCTTATTGGATACTATGGGAAACTCTTATTTATTTACTAATGTTCATAAAATCGTTCGTAGTAAAAATATGAAATTCACATTTTGAGAAAGCGATCGATCAACACTAATGACTTTATAAGAACATGACACTTAAAAATTATATTGTATTCCATTTAAACTAATTTTTTAGTTAAAATAAAGATTAATTATATATAGTAAGTAAATATAGAGTATATAATCATTATGGGAGGTAGAGACTGCCATAGTGTATGAAATGGTCCGATAAAAGGAGTATCCTTAATATCCATATAAAGGGAATAAAATATCATGTAGTTTTATTCCATATAATGAAGCATGTAGTACATTTTAAGGTCATGTAACCATGTCCAATGTGGTGACTTATAAGGTATTCATTCATGACAAGTGATCACGAATCTAAAGGTTGTGTATCTTGGACTAATGTTTATCCATCTTACAATCATGTTTCCAGGACTACTGGTTATGAATTTTATGATTGTCCAATCATTACCATTGTGTCTTGTATTTTAAATTCATACAACTAAGACCACTAGGAAATAGGGGCCAATATTTTATTTTCATTTTTGGGACGTATACGTGAGAAACTATTTATATTTTACCACAATATATGATGCAGATAAATACATATGAAACATACCGTAGAATTATAGAAAATTTGTATATCTAGTACATTAAATTGACAAGTGGAGGTTGATCAGATTCATATATAATATGGGATAAATTTAAAATACTAATTTTCTAGCCTAGTATTTTAGGCATACCAGGGGTTCCGTTAAGAAGATATATCTTTATTATCAATGTAATATGTGATAAATTATATTAATATGGTCCATAATTAAATATGATAAATCGAAGGTAGATCTTATATAGAAAAAGATTATTCCACCATCAACATTATACATAATCATAGAGGTAACACAAATATTGAAAGTGGAATGATAATCTATATCAGGTGGCCAATGTTTAATCTTGGGTAAATTAATATTTATATTAAGTAGACCTAGGTGAGTGGAAACTAAAGTGGTTTTAGAATCCACTAGGACAAAAGGTTGAAAACTCACCAATGTAGGAGACCTAAGGGAGTGGGTTTCTCAAGAGAGCTTTTTATGGTTGGGAATGGTTCTAAATAGGAGGAACATGGGAACCATTATAACTCAACCTTAATTCCTGGAGAATCTCTTCAAAATGTCTCCTTATCCATAACCTATGTAAGGGCTTGGGAGAATTGGTCTTCCAAAATGAACATAATTTTAAAAGAGATATATTCTCCCCCTAGGGTTTCATCCCCCAACGACGGGGCGCCATCCTATGGCCTCCACTGATCTCTTCCATCTTTGATTTTCCTCTGCATCATTTATATGGTTCTTTATACTTCAGTGATCTTATTATCTAGCACATCTCATTGATAGTGTTTGGTTCTTCTTATGGATTATTTATCTCTTTCTATTAGTTCTTCCCTTGTGGTTTCTCCTCTCTAATATTTAATTCTCTGGGATTTTACCTCTTGTTTTTGAGCCTTCAAATGTGATCCAATACTTCTCTTCTGACATGATCTGTCACACCAAACTCCATTTTTTTCCTATTCAGTGGTCTTCTTGGTGGTGTGGAATGTGCTGGTGGATAACTGTCAAGTTCCGTTGTTGAGGCCCTTGTTCGAATTTCCCTCTATTCTTTAATTTTATTTGGGTTTTGGCTTGGTTGTTTATTGTTTTTCATCCTTGACACTATCATCTTTGATTGGTTATGTTTTTATCTCGTGGGAAATGGTGTTTTGGTTTTCATGTTTATTTCCATACCGATTGGATTTGTTTTTGGTTCAGTATACCTGCATGGTGGGACTCATTGTGATTCACATAGTCTGCTCAACTCTTCCATGGACTCAGGGATTGGCACTCTGGGCTGAGTTGGTTTGGTGTGTTGGTTCTAAAGAAGTCTTTGGGAGGTGTTGTTCAAGAGGCCGATGACATTCTAGGAGGTGCTCATGCATGGGGTTTTCTCCTACAACTATCTGTGTAATGTTTCCTTCATTGATGAATAGAAAAATGTTGTTGGGGTGGTGGTGCCTCTCCTGTCTTGACGGATTGTTTCATATTTAATGTTGGTTTTTTCTGTTTCTCTATTTCTTGATGATATTGTGAATTAGTGATGTGTTGCAAGATTTGTGTTTTTTGATGCTAATGGTGGTTCTCTATGATGACAAAGATGGTTTCTAGCAGCTTCCTCATTGAAAAACTAGCAAACTGGTATGGAGATGGGTCTATTTTGTGTCAGGGTTCTTGTAAGAAGGTGAGATGTGTCCTAAGGTGTGATGATGGCATGGTTTGAATTTTGAATTTTGAATTTTGAGCTTTGAATTTTGAATCTTGAATTTTGAATTTTGAATCAGGTTTTGGGCTGTATGCATGGTTGGTAAAGGTTCTATATGGTTCGCACTTTTCCAAAAAGTGGTTTCTCAAAACAGTAATAAAAAAATTTAATTCCAGTTAACATATGTTTAAAACCATATAACATCATAAATACCTCTTATTTTCAATCACTTCTATAATTTCTTGATTCTAGAATCATTTAAGAGAGATTTTAAAAAGTATTTTTTATAGAGATTAGGGATCTATGTGCTTATGTGATTGGGGTATCAATCTATTGACAATTTATGTTAAAAATGGAGTCTCGGGGTCCTTAGGAAATGGGAACCTGGGATCCCATCCTTTATCATAACCACATTTCTTTCCTAGGTGTAATACATATAATGTTCATGTCAGATTCAGAGAACACATGTTGCTATGAAAGTGTGAATACACTGGCCTTTACTAAGAAACTCATATAAGGAATGAATAGATTTCTTGTAAGGCTGATAGATTTTTCCATGTAAGATGGGGGTAGATATGAAAGATCTAATATGGGGAACATGGATGGGGGTAGATATGAAAGATCTAATATGGGGAACATGGGTGGATAATAGAGGGAATACATATAGGAATTATATAAGGAATTCAAGCGAGGCTTTGATAGATCACCAAACCATTATTTCTCCCCTAAAAGTTCATAAATGTTTATTACAATTTCAAGCGATTATTTTAAACAAAATTTGATTGCTCAGATATTTCACCCACTAAAATTAGGTTCATTTATAAAGAAAAAAATGACATTTATGGTATATATTTCTTGGGTGTGGACTATGAAATTTAAAAAGGGAATGTATCCAAATATTATGGAACATTATGTGCAGTAGATTTTATAGTAGAATGTTCTTTTGGTCACAAAAGCACTCACATTAGAGATAAGTTGGGAACTTATGTTGTATTTGGGGCATCTATTTATTTCTTTATAATTAATGGGACCCCTTTTGTATTTAGCATGGACCCTAGGAAAAATACTATAGATCCATATATCTATCTTCTCCATAGTGTACCACAGCATGTGTTACTCTGTTGATTCTAGGAGAATCATTATTACTTATCATTGTATTTGGTTGTGAACCTCATAATGGGAATTCTTTGTTGGGTGTTCTATTTGAATTGAGCTTGGTTAGAGTAGTTTTTCAAATGTCCCTAAGAGAAAAAAGTGAGTTTACTTTTTAAAATCTGCACATGCTTTATTTCATGCTCTAATTGTACCCTTCACTCCCAATAATCATTCATATTCTATTAATTTTTCATCCAAATTGAGTAATCCATTAAAATAATTTACCAACAAAAATATCTTTGAGAATTATCTCTAAGAAATACCTAAGAAAAAAAATTAGGAATTCATTGCAGACATTGATATGGATTGATAATGAATTATCTTTTTGTTTCTCTAAATATCCTCAAGATTTTTGGGACAAGTTTTGATCAATAATCTATTACAGAATAGGATTACATTGTATTGATTTGGACACCTAGGTGTTTCACCAATTTTGGATTCATATTATAATTTTTAATCTCTTGGGTTTACATTATAGAAGACCCATAATTAGATAAATATCTATTTAGATCATTAGGTCACGTATGAAAATAGTGTCAATTAATCATAAAAATACACATAATATATAGTTATAATAGATTGCCACCACCAAATATGGGTAACATCCTTTTATGATTTTATTCATAGGATGTTATAAAACCAAACTGTTTCAAAATGTAAGAGTAGTGGAACTAAAGAAAAACTCTATGGGGGTAGAATTTAATGGAGCCCAAGGGAATTACCTGTAACTAAAATCGTACCATTTGGTGGAAAGGAACCCGTATTTGGAAATGGATTTATTCCACCATCAAATATGTGAGTTTAAACGTTTCGAATAATTGGCCAACATGTTATCCTTTATATAATATCATAAGAAGGAATGGAGTCATATATTTCTTGTTTTCGCAATAGTGAATTTCTAAAAATTAGTGTTTGTTCTCACATTGGGTGTGTTGGAAACATTGTTTCAATGATTAAAAAATCGTGTTTAATGTATTATTAATGAATTTTATGTTTTAGGATAGAATTTTATACTATAAGGAATGTTTTGTGAAAATTTGGCTATGTACAGAAATGACTCATCGTTGAATCCGAGTCACCAATAGGAAAGGCCCGCCGTAGAAATGAAATTTTGGATAATTATTGAAAAAATCTACCCCGGGACATGACTCACCATTGAACCAAGAAATTTGGAAATGTGTTGAAAATAACAACCATATGAATTTAGTCATCTCCAGGATAAAATTTGTGATACTTATGGAAAGAACACACTATCAGAATTATGTGACCCCAGATGATCGACCATCAGACACTACTTATTGTCATGATATTTGGAAGAGTGTTGAAATGAACTACAATAGATATGATTAACTGTTGATAATTACCTACCATTATCGTGACTCACAATAATCTTAAGTCACCACTAGGATGAGACACGTCCAGAAGAGTCGCTGTCATTATTTTAGGACCATTAAATGAAATGATTCTAACTACTATATTATCAAATTTAATGATAATGATTATTTTACTGGTTATTATCAAACCTTTTCATGTAAAATATATTAGGATATAATATCTCAGTATGAGGATTTAAAGATCCTTCTGATTTTTCCTTAAATGGATACTTCTGCATGTTACTTTAAGATTATGTAGTGGACATCATCATGAATATATTTTATTGAAGTGAGAAATAACCATAATTAAAGAACCCAAAGAGTGATTTGAAGTCTCAAACTTACTAAAGAGCTTACATACTATATCCTTATCTGTGCAAGACTGTGAGAAAGTGGATTATTATGAACATACAGATCATTTCCTAAAGATAGAACAAGAGAGCTTATGATGCTTTATTTTAATATATTTTTCTATTATATGACTGAAGCTTCAATTTATGCTACTTTTGAAGAGTCACAGGATTTAGACCACATCAGATAGATCAGCATAGTCTTTTCTTTATCTTTTATAAATTTTATTTCATCTTATTACCCTTACATTTTGAGTAGTGTGTGTTTTACCCTATTTATTAAACACACACTATATCTTTCACTTTAACAGGAAGATACATGGTTTTTAACTATCTCATTAAATTTTATTACCCATGGTGTTGTGGAAGAGGACCTTGTGTGGCATGTGATTATTTTATTTCCCATGGTTACTAGGTAATAGGTCCCTATGTGGACAAGAAAATTGGTTAGCTATTGTGTATACCTGATCTAGGATAGTTGTTTAGTTGTTTTGTAAATGTTGTATTGGTTGTGGATCAAGATTATTTTATATAATATTCTTTGGAGAAATATATTTCCAATTGGAGAGGATTATGTCTCAAATTAAGATGAGACCTCTTATATCTATTTCGCTATGTGTTTTTCTATTTCATTTCAAAGCATTAAAACGATTATATTTTAAATGATAAATGAAACCAATACTTCGATATCTAATATTAATTAGCTTTTATACAAGGTTTTGATTATGTAAAATGATTTCAAAAGGTAAAATAATTTTCATATTATTTTAACTAATCCACATTCACTCTTTGAGAAATATTTTAGAATATCACAATTTATATCGATCTGAAATTTTTATTAACTCAGCAGTTCTAATTATTTGGGGGATTTTAATTAAACATGTATTATGTGAAATTTGTATTGGATTTTCAATTCAACCTCAATTAACATACTCACTCAGAATAACATTTGAAATCAATGTTTTTTTAAATCATTTTAACAGTGATTTTTAGTTGTGTTTTAAGGATCATAAATTTTTGTTAATTCTAAATTTTGATCTCTAAATGAATAATAGACAATAAGGTTATTTTAATAAAAAACTAATTAATTTATTGGAAATAAATATTGTCAATGGAAAAAATAAAAATTCCAATTGAAATTATTGGTTTTGAAATAAGGTATTCTGTAATGGGTAAATATGAATTAACATAGACTACTATGAATACATGGGATGATTCTACTAAATATAGATAAAAAACAAATGAAATGTTATTAATTATCATTACTATTTCTTATTTGATAAATAATTCGATAGGATATCTTCTAGAAATACATATTTTGAAATTTGGGACATAATATCTATTTATCATTAAGGAACGAATAATAATAAAGAAATGTGATTGAACACTTATGAAATTAAATATGAAAAATTCATGATGAATCATGATGATAGAGTTTTTGATATGTCAATTAGGTTCAATGAGATAGTGAACGTAATGGTATCCTTGGGGAATCTAGTGTCATACAAAGGTCAAATCATGTGACTACTAAGACGTGTTCCATAGAGATGTATAGGAACATCAATTTTAATATGATAATGTTGTGACAACATTGAGCTACTTGTCAAGGAATTAATTGGGAATATTATGATGTTTGAGGAATATATTAAAGTTAATCATGAAGTGAATGATGAAATTAAGAGTAAATATTTATCATTTAATAATAATACATAAAAACGGAATAAAAATGAAAAAGTAAAATCTGAAAACTCTAGTTATGAGGAATAAGTAGCTGATGAGGATGAGGAAGAAACCCATATAAAAAAAGGCATAAGAAGATATAGAGGAAGAATAAATTCTTCAGAAAACTAATATATAAGGGAATGTATGATAATATAATGAATTTCTAGAAGTATTTGAAAAGAGATGACTATTAAAATGAGATTACCTCTTATAAGTGTAAGAGAAAAGGACATGTTAAGGATTATTGTCCCAAGATAAAGTAATAATGTATTATGATAAGGTTAATAAATCCATGAAATCCACATGCAGTTCCTTTGTGTAAAATTCCAGTGACTTAAACTGGACTAATAAAGAGAATTTTTACCGACAAAATATGTGCTTCATGAAAAACATATCTAAGGGAAACTACTTGAAGAGATCCTGTAAAAGTCTATGGTACCAAGAAAATGTTTTTCCAAACTTATTAAAGGAGATTAATAAATATTCAAGAACCTAATAAAGGTTGATGGTGTGAATATCACTTTTATGGATGATGCTAAAGGAAAAATAAATAACCTTGTCCAAAATGGTAAATTTAATTCCGTTTTGATTTCTAAAGTACTTTTTTATTGTTTAAAGTATAATATGATTATCATATCACAACTGTATGATGATGGTGTTCTTGTAAAATGTCACGACCCCCTCCCACCAAAGATGCCCCTCCTGAGCTGGCAATGGTGAAAGGGAGATAATGACCCCCGAGTCCCGCCTCCAGTAGGCCCCAGGTTGGCGACTAGCACCAAGGGTATGAGTTTTCACAAATATGGGAGACATTACCCTTTTTATTATTTTGGATCAGG
The DNA here is from genome assembly GCA_963277665.1 of Viscum album. NCBI lineage: Eukaryota > Viridiplantae > Streptophyta > Magnoliopsida > Santalales > Viscaceae > Viscum > Viscum album. The sequence continues at coordinate 812,259,145 of OY728135.1, forward strand.
AAATAGGACAAGTCAACCACCAAAAAGGGAAGAGAACAAGTGTATATAAATAAACCCAAACCAAGCCCACATGCATGTTTAAACAATTTTTATAACAAGGTACAAGTACAAGGAAGCTCAAAAGTACAATGCCAAAGAAAACAAGAGAACAACAACTGCAACAACTCCAACTGCCCGACTAGTAGGGTCCCGCACGGCCCTGGTAGTCCTCATGGAAACATGAAAGTAAACGTAGGGTGAGCATACAAGTATACTCAGTAGGGAAACCTAATGCTCTCGTGCACAAGTGGGGAGACACCCTAAGGTCCCGTGAGAAAACAGAAGAACCAGAAACTAACAAGGAAAAACTATCCACCCAGCCTCACTGGTCACACTCACCAAGTAACACAAACAAGTTTAGTATATATGTAGAACAAAAGTATTGGGTACCCTGCACCATTTCCCACTTAATTAGATGCTTCTCTTCCTAACGGCAAACGTCCTGACGCTACCACACTCTTCCCGCCCGCACACACCTGGGCCAAACCACGCATCCCGCCCGCACACAACTGGGCCTCACAACCACGCATCTCTCCCACACACACCTGGGCCTCACAACCACGCATCTCGCACGCACACACCTGGGCCACAACCACTAACCCGCCCGCAGACACCTGGGCCTCATCCCGAAGGTTCTTGGGAACGGTAAGCCTGCCCAAAGAGTCTTGGGCTAAAGGTCGCCTCAAGCCATCACAGCCTCCGAGACCTACCCGAAGAGTCTTGGGTGTAAGGTCACCTCAAGCCATCATAGCCTATGGAAGAAGGAGAAGGAAGGAGCTAGTAACTAAGGGGGAACACCCTCTCCCATAAAATGGGAGTGTTCGGCACTAGGTGCTTGACATGGGTGTGGTGCGACAAAACACAAAGATATAATTATATATATACATATACCAAACACACAGCCCAACCTATGGCTTCTTAAAAAGAGAAACTGAGCATGTGCCTCGGCACTGCTACCACGAAGCATGCATCAACAACCAAACAATCATCCCCCAACCCAATTTAGGTTTTCATGTTTCATGCAATGGTTTAACAAATTATTACTACTGGGCAACTATCATCCAGACAAAACCTTTCACAAACATATCCCTGCCATCCACAACCAAGGTTAGGTAAAACGCAAGCAACCACATGCCATTTAATTTACAAAAGATTATCACAACCATACAACATTCCATCATTCATTTATTTCAAAGTTCCACACATAAAACCCTTTCAACACACAAAACATTTCCGCATTTGAAAACACCTTTTTACATCAAAACACTTTTCATAATCAAAACACTTTTCATAAATAAAGGAATTTTCCACAACCATACAACATTCCATCATTCATTTATTTCAAAGTTCCACACATAAAACCCTTTCCACACACAAAACATTTCCGCATTTGAAAACACCTTTTTACTTCAAAAAACTTTTCATAATCAAAACACTTTTCATAAATAAAGGCATTTTCCACAACCAACCACTTCCCATTTCAACCCCATAGTTTACAAAACATTTCACACCTCCACGTTTCCACCATCAACCATTCCAAAGATCACCACCCAAACGTCGCAGCCCCGCTGCTCACCCAAACCACAACAGCCCACAAAACACCCCCAACACATGCCACGTAACCAAGCCAACACACACATGTTCATTATTCCATTTTGGTTCAACCGGGGTGATCACACAAGGGTTCTAGATTTTCATTTAAAAAGTAAACTTTACGTGATTAACCAATTTCCACATTTCATGAAGTTTCCATCCATAAGAAAATACAAAAGGAGAGGGAAACATTTAATTGCGTAAGCAAAGGCCCCCAACGACTGTGATTTTCAGTAGGTAGAAGCTATTTCAATTCACAAATATAATATCACAGGATATAAAAAGTAAGGTAACAACAATCACTAACTTCCCAACCCCATTCTTTAACCAGTTATTATCTTTATTTAATGGTTCAACCATTTCTCATGAAAACAAAAGGATACCCGCCACACATGATACACAATTAGAGAGACAAAGGTGAGATCCCTACCTCAAAAGGTCCCGATCACGTCGCTTCCGACGACGTCCTTCGGTGTCCTCCGCCTTCGCCGAACTCGACAAACGCCTCCTAGGATGGAAGCTGGAGAAGGAAGGCCGGAAGGAAAGGTGACAAGTCCGAGCTTAGAAGCTTTGTCTCGTCGCTACGACCCCGTGGCCGCTGAAGGATTGTAATTCGGAGCTCGGACAAAGAAGTTAGAGGAGGAAGACTTCTTGATCATCCAAGAGTGTCGTCGTGCGAAGAAGAAGCGATTGGTCTGGAAATAATCTATGACCCTTTCTTATATAGCCAACGAAAAGGTAAAACAGTATGCAGCGTGTATTGATGAATACACGGTGTGACTGTACACCCGTTACGTGTTTTGACTGGTCAACACACGACACGTCACGCGGTTTCCACGCGTTTTAATAATAATGATAATTCTATTATTATGTGGTGTTTCGTTGACCCGAGGCATGGGTCATAAAATTATCTCATTAATGGTCTTAAAATGACCGTCATAATTTCAGGGTTACGCTGTCGCTGACGGATCGTCAATCCGATACCGTATGAGGGAGATACGTTGGATACAAGATCCCATAATAATAATGAAATTATTATTATTGGATGTTTTGTGGACCCAAGCCACGAACCATAATTTAATATCCAAAATTAGACTTGAATCGATCATATTAATTATAGGATCACATCGCCACTGACGAGAAGTCAATCGGACGTCGCACGCGGGACTTATGACGGGTCGAAGATTTAATAATAATATTAAATCTATTAATTCTCAAGCGTTTCGAGTACCCGATCCGAAAACCCGAAAAAGACATCCAATATTGGACTCATAATTTTCGTCTCGTAGTCAGGGTCACACTGCCGTAGACGGTTCATGAAACCGAGGTCGCATGAATAAGTTACGATCGAAAAAGTGTTTTATCAACAAAAACAAAAACATGATTATTTTATTATTTAATTTAATTTAATTTAACTTCTTAAATCCTCATATCCAAAATCCACGACCCACTAAAACAAAAGGCCCCTCTTTGAATCCATGTCAACCACGCCCCACCCCTTGATTGATTTCCTTTTTTTTAACTTATTTATTTTATTACATTAAATTCTAAATCTTTATTTCCTTTAACTCTTTCTCTCTCCAATCTCATTAATTCTTCCACAATCCCCTCACTCCACCAAAAGTGGCGCCTCCCCTTCTTCATTCATTCCCAACACGCCCCAACCTTCATTCCTTTGTGGTTTTTATTATTATTTTCTTTATTATTCCATCACTTTGTAATCTCTCTCCAATCTCACATCAATGTCATTATTAATAAAATTAATATTAATAATACCCATCATTAATGTTCAAATTTAGTCCCATTAAATTATATTACCATAATTATTCTTATATTAAACTAAAACCATTCCATGTGACTCAAAACCATTTCATTTAATTGAATTAAACGACAAAACAAAATTAATATAACTTACATATTCAACCCTTTTTAATACATTTAATTTCATTAATCTATCGCACATAGTTTTACGTCATCATTGTTATTACTCTTTTTCAATAATAATAATAACAAGTCATTATTTCATTTTATTAACTCATCGCCATTATTATTTTTAAAAACAATAATATTTATGCTCATCGCATTGACTACATTAAACCACCGCGTTGGATATCTGAATCCAACCATGCCACATCAATGTCGCGTAACATACGTCAATTTAATTATTCAATTATATTTCTTTTATTTCACATTGATTAAACTAAAACCATTTTAATTTAATTAACACCAAATATTTTCAAGCCATCATAATAATAATAACACTTACGCTACGCATCTTCATTTATTTATTTGCAATAAATATCATAACTCATTTTATTAATTTCTCATTAATATTACGAATAATATTAATAACACAACACCTATTATTATTATTCTAATTTAATTCCAAAAATTTCTCAATTAATATTAAACTAAACGCCTTATTTTTTTAAATTCGTATTTAGAATTAAAACCCCTTTTAATTTAATTAATCACCCACTTTATATCACCATCTTTATTATTTAATATAATAAACTGACAAATCATCTTTTAATTTTTTTGTTTTTTTTTAATTCTTCTTCGTTTTTATCATTAATAATTATCATTGTTATGTGCGTCGTGTTGACCACATCGATTTCAACAAAGGAATGGACCGGAGGGGTCCGGTCCATTACATCAGATACCTCTCAAAACATTCTCGTCCTCGAGAATTAAATCCAACCCATAAAAGGGGGAAAGGTCCGAACAACCACCCCTTAAGATACCTCTCAGGCCTCTTGTCATACCAAGAAACAACCGACAACCCCAATTATGTGAGTTAGGAATTCCCTCTCCTATGTCGAGATATTATCCGCTTTAGGCGGCACTGACTCGCCTGCACGGGTTTAATCGCATCCGCATTAATGCGTCTCGATTAAGGACTGAGCCTTCCCACTTCCATATATTAGGATTTTCGAACTTACACTGCACCCAACAACGTACAACCCACACACTGCCTGGACACATGGCTTGAGGAATTCCTTCTCCCATGTCGAGATATTATCCGCTTTAGGCGGCACTGACTCGCCTGCATGGGTTAAATCACATCCACATTAATGCGTCTCGATTAGGGATTAGGTCTTCCCCTCCCCACATGATAGGGATCTTCACGTACATTTAAAGAAAAGCGGGAAACAACATAGCATTAAAAACTCACAAAAACAAGGTCCAGGCCCAGAGAATGAGCAAAAGATTTCCAACAAAGGAGTGTGATGATCTTGAATTTAAACAAAACATAAGTGAGAGAATTTAAGTAAAACCGGAAACATCTCTCTCGATCTCTGGCCTTGCTAGGGTTTCCACTTCTATTGTGTGAAACTGTCTGTGTCCCACTCCTCTGCCGTTCTCTTGACATCCAGGTGCCATAGTTGTTCGGTAACCAGGGAACGCCTAAGCCCAAGTAGTAATGAAAAACTCAAAGTTTTAATTATCATTTTATTTTAATTTCTTTCCCAGAACACCCAAATCAAGTAAAACACAAACATGATGATGTATGTACCTTCCCTAGGGTCTCTACCCTACAATCAATATAGTCTCACTTGGTCATTCGGTAGGCTCAGATTCCTTGCATCGGATCACGGGGGGCCCTAAAATCCCGTGTCCTAGCCGGTCTTCCCTGGCCTATGTCACGTACCAAGATTAATGAACACTGTTGCCCTACCATCCCATGCAATCCTCACTGTGCCTAACTCCAGACTCCATCCAATCTCTCAACCATCAGCCTCTGATACCATTCTATCACGACCCCCGCCCACCAAAGATGCCCCTCCTGAGCTGGCAATGGTGAAAGGGAGATAATGACCCCCCGAGTCCCGCCTCCAGTAGGCCCCGTGTTGGCGACTAGCACCAAGGGTATGAGTTTTCACAAATATGGGAGGCATTACCCTTTTTATTATTTTGGATTGGGAAATAGGACAAGTCAACCACCAAAAAGGGAAAAGAACAAGTGTATATAAATAAACCCAAACCAAGCCCACATGAATGTTTAAACAATTTTTATAACAAGGTACAAGTACAAGGAAGCTCAAAAGTACAATGCCAAAGAAAACAAGAGAACAACAACTGCAACAACTCCAACTGCCCGACTAGTAGGGTCCCGCACGGCCCTAGTAGTCCTCCTGGAAACTTGAAAGTAAACGTAGGGTGAGCATACAAGTATACTCAGTAGGGAAACCTAAAGCTCTCGTGCACAAGTGGGGAGACACCCTAAGGTCCCGTGAGAAAACAGAAGAACCAGAAACTAACAAGGAAAAACTATCCACCCAGCCTCACTGGTCACACTCACCAAGTAACACAAACAAGTTTTGTATATATATAGAACAAAATTATTGGGTACCCCGCACCATTTCCCACATAATTAGATGCTGCTCTTCCTAACGGCAAACGTCCTGACACTACCACACTCTTCCCACCCGCACACACCTGGGCCAAACCACGCATCCCGCCCGCACAAACCTGGGCCTCACAACCACGCATCTCGCCCGCACACACCTGGGCCTCACAACCACGCATCTCACCCGCACACACCTGGGCCACAACCACTAACCCGCTCGCAGACACCTGGGCCTCATCCCGAAGTTTCTTGGGAACGGTAAGCCTGCCCAAAGAGTCTTGGGCTAAAGGTCGCCTCAAGCCATCACAGCCTCCGAGACCTACCCGAAGAGTCTTGGGTGTAAGGTCACCTCAAGCCATCATAGCCTATGGAAGAAGGAGTAGGAAGGAGCTAGTAACTAAGGGGGAACACCCTCTCCCATAAAATGGGAGTGTTCGGTACTAGGTGCTTGACATGGGTGTGGTGCGACAAAACACAAAGATACAATTTTATATATACATATACCAAACACACAGCCCAACCTATGGCTTCTTAAAAAGAGAAACTGAGCATGTGCCTCGGCACTACTACCACGAAGCCTGCATCAACAACCAAACAATCATCCCCCAACCCCATTTAGGTTTTCATGTTTCATGCAATGGTTTAACAAATTATTACTACTGGGCAACTATCATCCAGACAAAACCTTTCACAAACATATCCCTGCCATCCACAACCAAGGTTAGGTAAAACGCAAGCAACCACATTCCATTTCATTTACAAAAGATTATCACAACCATAAAACATTCCATCATTCATTTATTTCAAAGTTCCACACATAAAACCATTTCAACACACAAAATATTTCTGCATTTGAAAACACCTTTTTACTTCAAAAAACATTTCATAATCAAAACACTTTTCATAAATAAAGGCATTTTCCACAACCATACAACATTCCATCATTCATTTATTTCAAAGTTCCACACATAAAACCCTTTCCACACACAAAACATTTCCGTATTTGAAAACACCATTTTACTTCAAAACACTTTTCATAATCAAAACAATTTTCATAAATAAAGGCATTTTCTACAACCAACCACTTCCCATTTCAACCCCATTGTTTACAAAACATTTCACACCTCCACGTTTCCACCATCAACCATTCCAAAGATCACCACCCAAACGTCGTAGCCCCGCTGCTCACCCAAACCACAACAGCCCACAAAACACCCCCAACACATGCCACGTAACCAAGCCAACACCCACATGTTCAGTATTCCATTTTGGTTCAACCGGGGTGATCACACAAGGGTTCTAGATTTTCATTTAAAAAGTCAACTTTACGTGATTAACCAATTTCCACATTTCATGAAGTTTCCATCCATAAGAAAATACAGAAGGAGAGGGCAACATTTAATTGCGTAAGCAAAGGCCCCCAACGACTGTGATTTTCAGTAGGTAGAAGCTCATTCAATTCACAAATATAATATCACAGGATATAAAAAGTAAGGTAACAACAATCACTAACTTCCCAACCCCATTCTTTAACCAGTTATTATATTTATTTAAAGGTTCAACCATTTCTCATGAAAACAAAAGGATACCCGCCACACATGATACACAATTAGAGAGGCAAAGGTGAGATCCCTACCTCAAAAGGTCCCGATCACGTCGCTTCCGACGATGTCCTTCGGTGTCCTCCGCCTTCGCCGAACTCGACAAAAGCCTCCTAGGATGGAAGCTGGAGAAGGAAGGCTGGAAGGAAAGGTGACAAGTCCGGGCTTTGAAGCTTCGTCTCGTCGCTACGATCCCGTGGCTGCTGACGGATCGTAATTCGGAGCTCGGAAAAAGAAGTTAGAGGAGGAAGACTTCTTGATCATCCAAGAGTGTCATCGTGCGAAGAAGAAGCGATTAGTCTGGAAATAATCCGCGACCCTTTCTTATTTAGCCAACGAATAGGTAAAACAGTATGCAGCGTGTATTGATGAATACACGGTGTGACTGTACACCCGTTACGTGTTTTGACTGGTCAACACACGACACGTCACGTGGTTTCCACGTGTTTTAATAATAATGATAATTCTATTAATATGTGGTGTTTCTTTGACCCGAGGCATGAGTCATAAAATTAGATCATTAATGGTCTTAAAATGACCATCATAATTTCAGGGTTACGCTGTCCCTGACGGATCGTCAATCCGATACCGTATGAGGGATATACGTTGGATACAAGATCCCGTAATAATAATGATATTATTATTATTGGGTGTTTTGTGGACCCGAGCCACGAACCATAATTTAATATCCAAAATTAGACTTGAATCGATCATATTAATTATAGGATCACATCGCCACTAACGAGAAGTCAATCAGACGTCGCACGCGGGACATATGACGGGTCGAAGATTTAATAATAATATTAAATATATTAATTCACAAGCGTTTCAAGTACCCGATCCGAAAACCCGAAAAAGACATCCAATATTGGACTCATAATTTCCGTCTTGTAGTCAGGGTCACACTGCCGCAGATGGTTCATGAAACCGAGGTCGCATGAATAAGTTACGATAGAAAAAGTGTTTTATCAACAAAAACAAAAACATGATTATTTTATTATTTAATTTAATTTAATTTAACTTCTTAAATCCTCATATCCAAAATCCACGCCCCACCAAAACAAAAGGCCACTCTTTGAATCCATGTCAACCACGCCCCACCCCTTGATTGATTTCCTCTTTTTTAACTTAATTATTTTATTACATTAAATTCTAAATCTTTATTTCCTTTAACTCTTTCTCTCTCCAATCTCATTAATTCTTCCACAATCCCCTCACTCCACCAAAAGTGGCACCTCCCCTTCTTCATTCATGCCCAACACGCCCCAACCTTCATTCCTTTGTTGTTTTTATTATTATTTTCTTTATTATTCCATCACTTTGTAATCTCTCTCCAATCTCACTTCAATGTCATTATTAATAAAATTAATATTAATAATACCCATCATTAATGTTCAAATTTAGTCCCATTAAATTATATTACCATAATTATTCTTATATTAAACTAAAACCATTCCATGTGACTCAAAACAATTTCATTTAATTTAATTAAATGACAAAACGAAATTAATATAACTTACATATTCAACCCCTTTTTAATACATTTAATTTCATTAATCTCTCGCACATAGTTTTACGTCATCATTGTTATTACTCTTTTTCAATAATAATAATAACAATTCATTATTTCATTTTATTAACTCATCGCCATTATTATTTTTAAAAACAATAATATTTATGCTCATCGCATTGACTACATTAAACCACCGCATTGGATATCTGAATCCAACCATGCCACATCAATGTCGCGTAACATACGTCAATTTAATTATTCAATTATATTTCTTTTATTTCACATTGATTAAACTAAAACCATTTTAATTTAATTAACACCAAATATTTTCAAGCCATCATAATAATAATAACACTTACGCTACGCATCTTCATTTATTTCTTTTCAATAAATATCATAACTCATTTTATTAATTTCTCATTAATATTACGAATAATATTAATAACACAACACCTATTATTATTATTCTAATTTAATTCCAACAATTTCTCAATTAATATTAAACTAAACGCCTTATTTTTTTAAATTATTATTTAGAATTAAAACCCCTTTTAATTTAATTAATCACGCACTTTATATCACCATCTTTATTATTTAATATAATATACTGACATATCATCTTTTAATTTTTTTGTTTTTTTAAATTCTTCTTCGTTTTTATCATTAATAATTATCATTGTTACGCGCGCCGTGTTGACCACATCGATTTCAACAAAGGAATGGACCGGAGGGGTCCGGTCCATTACATAAAATTTTAAAACAAAAGTAATGTACTGTTATTAATTACAAATATGATTTAGTATTTACTACCTTGATAAATTCGAGTGTTTATGTTATTGATCTTGATTCTTTAATTTCACCAAATGTTTCTTGATTATTTGAACTTTATATCTAATCATAGCTTTGGAATAGGAGGTTATTACATTGTAATATTCACTCACTTATAAAGCATACTATAAAAGGGTTAGTTAGGGATCTACAAAAACATTAATTTAAAAAATAAAATGTTAGTAACCCAGGTTGAAAAGTTAAATAGCATAAAATATCAATTAAATTAAGGAAAGATATTTCAACATATAAACCTTTTGAGTTGGTTCACATAGACAGGTTTGGACCATCTATATTTTCTGGTTTGAAAGGGAAGCACTGTGTATATGTTCCAGTATATTAATCTTCTAGGTATACATGGGTTTTATTTTTATATCACAAAAGTGAATATTTCAATCAATTTACCAGACATGATAAATATGTAAAAAACATAAGTGGGCTTGGAATTAAGACCTTAAGAAGGGAAAATTTTATTGAGTTTTAAAAATAAGACATTGAATCCTTTTTCTCAAAAAATTTTGATAACCATAACTTCTTATCTCCTAATACCCCTCACCATAATGAAGTTGTAGAAAGATGAAATAGAACATATCAAGAGATAACCCAAATAATGCTTAATGAATATGACCAAACTATCTACATTTGGGTAGAAAATATGAATACATAGTACTATATAATTAATATAGTATTAACTAGAGATTTCTTGAAGATAAAACCAAATAAAATGTAGAATAACAAAAAACCATAGGTTAATTACTTTATAGTTTTTGGTATCAAAGTATTTATTATTTGTATTAAGGATAATATGTTAAAGTTTTTCCTCCAAAAGTAATGAAGGGATTTTTATTAATCATTTATCTTAAAGTAAACCATATAGAGATTTTATCAAAAGAATGAATATTTTGTAAGAGTCTATCTAGGTAATGTTTAATGTTAAATATGCACATGAGTCAAAAAACACAGTAATATATAGAGTGTTATATATCCACTTTGACATTAAATTTCTAACCAACTAATATAAGTGTAATTAATGTAGAAAAGCCATCTAATTTTGAGTAACAATCAAAACCTAAACCAGAACCCATAGAAGACACATAAGTGAACAAAACATCCTTTTCTAGAGCCGCTAGGTCTATTCAATATCATCATTAATATAATTTAGTTAGATAATTAGATAGAGGTACACAAACTAAATATTTTATAATAAACCTAGTTGAACATCATGCATTATTATAAAAACTTTAATCTATGAACATCACTGATGAAAAAGATGATGAATTATGGGTAATTTCTATACAAGAGAAACTTAATCATTTCGAAATAAATAAGTTATTTGGATATGTTTATAGACCCAACGAAACCATGACTATAGGAACTAAATAGGTGCTTAGAAAAAAGATTAATTAATCTTCAACAATAGTGATGAATAAGCATATACTAGTCACAAAAGGGTATAATTAAGAACATGAGATGGACTATTAAAAATCCTTTTCACCTGTATCCATACTTGAATGCATTATAATACCTCTAGACTATAAAATAAATCTATATTTCAAAATATATATAATGGATGAAAAAAGTGAATTCTTGAATGGGTATATGAATGAGGATGTTTTTTTTGAATGACCCCTCAGTTTTTAAAACATTAATTTTCCAAATCACGTATCAAAATTAAAAAAAATAGTTATATGGTTTAAAATAAGATCTTAGAGCTTCTTATGATAGGATTATCTCTTTTATTTTTTCAAAACGACTTTCAAAAGGTATAGTTAATACTACACTTTTATAGAAATAATTTCAAAAGATATTTTAGTTATTCAAAACTATGTAGATGATATTATCATTGGATCTTATAAAAATTATTTATGTACCGATTTATCAAAGATTCCCAAAAAATAATTTAAAATGAGTTTAATGGGTGAAGTTAAATTCATTCTTAGTTTTTATATTTGTCAATGTCAATAATAAATTATTTCAAATCAAAATAAATATACTAAACACATTTAAAATGTTTTTAATTGGATACCACTAATAATAGGACACTCATATGAGTACCACCTTCAAATTGGATCTTGATTTTTTTTGGAAATTATGGGGTCAAACTATTAATAGAGGAATGATTGGAAGTATTATCTATTTATCTACTAGCTCATCATATATTTAGTTTAGGTAGTGTATGTGTTCTCATGATTAGGAAAATACAAAAGATTCACACTTGTTATGAAAATGATTTTTAAATACCTCAAGTATACAACAAATTTTGGATTATTGTCCCAAGAGGACAAGAATGTGAACAACTTAGTTATTCAATTTCTTATTTTAGTAGTTTCATGTTATATAGAAAAAAAATATGTGGAATATGTCATCTTTTGGGAAAGTAATTGGATTAATAGGGTTATAAGAAACGAAATTTTGTTGTAATGTCTACTTCTGAAGGTGAATATATAGCTGTAGGTAGCGACTATGCTCATATTTTGTGGATGAAACACAATTTTCTAGACTATGGATACCAATTCTGGTATGTACCAATAAATTGTAATGACACAAGTGCTATAAATTTTTCGAAGAACCTTGTATCTCACTTTATAACAAAAAAATTAATATAATACAATAGTTCATGAGAGATAATTTCCAAAAGGGTGATATTACTCATGAATACATTGGAACTAAACATATTCTTGCTGATATTTTTACTAATCCATTTAATTCTGAGAGAATAACCTATATGATACATGAGATAGGCATGATTTATTTTATTTAAATTTAATTTGTTGGGACCCACCATTGGAGTTTTACCCACTATTTTAGTATTACCCAGCATTGGAGTTTTACCCCTATTAGAGTTTTACCCACCATTAGAGTATTTCCCACCGTTGGAATTTTACCCACCATTGGTGTTTTACCAACCATTAGAATAACTTGTAGTTAATTTTTGATCTATCATTTCTAATTCTTATTTACAAGTATTTTATCTATTGAATTTATATAAAATTTAGATGATTTTTCATTTTTCAATTTAAAAATCACTATATTTGTATGTGAAATAAATTAGATAGTTTTGAAATTATGATTCTCACCCCCTCGAGACTTTTCCTTTGAACCCCACCACAATTCATTATCACCTGACTATATTGCTTCCCTCAACGTTGTTTAAACATTCTAAATAATTCACTATGGTTAGAGTAAAGCATGCCATGGAGTTATCTCCAAGCGAGTTCCATCCATCTAAGAAACAAAAAGGTGATTTGAGTTATCAAGTTGTTGATCCAGTGAACCTTCATCTCGGGAATCAGATAGTAGTGCCTAAAAAAGAAGTTCATACTCAATAGATTCAACCGATCATGTATTTTGTACTGAATCTAATTAATGAACCAGGATGGGTATAGTGGTTTTCTAATAATGAGAGGCCATTATATCATATTTTTGTGCACCAGTTCTTTTAAAAGTTGGTTTTATCTTTTCAGAATATGAATACTGGGTTAGAAGTATAATAGTCAAATGAAAAGTTGTTATATTTTAGAACTAATGTCTTAGATGTAATAAAGTACCTCATGAAGGTGTTTTAAATTAATATCAAGGTTCTATTATTAGTGATAGTAATTACATTGTTTATGAGTTTTATTTGGTAAAGGTAACTGGGGATGGAATTGTGAGAAGACCAGCGGAAATTGATCCTGATAGATAATTTCACTTTATTTTAAAGTTTATTCATGTTATTATATGTCCAAGGAAAGGTCATTTCACCCCAATGAGGTATCAAGATGTATATACATTTTTTATTATATAGATAGGAGAAACAAATACATTTTTATGATACCTTATGACATATATGATATATATTTTTAAGGGATACTTCATATAAAACTCTATTATATGCCCTAAGTATATTTCATACAAGATAGAGGGCAATGGTATTTTTGATGTTGAAGAAGAAACCACAGAAAAATGAATAGGAGTTATCCTTACCAGAGTCATTTGAATTAGAGGAAAACTATCTTTGAACCCTGGGAAGAGACAATGGTTTGATGATGTTAACAAACTATATGATGAATTAAACACTATTTATCATCCAATTAGGTAAAAAAAAATTATGGATCCTTTCATAGAGTTTGATGAGGTTGTTGTGTAGTCAGATGAATAAAAAGAGTAGGTTGCTTCCCTTGGAGATGGGGAGGATGTGTTTTCAATTGATGAGGTTTGAGTCCAAGATATTTCCAAGATTCCTCCTCCTATCTCTTTTTGAGCACCTAGTCCTCCTACATATCTCCCTGTTTGAGAGGCTCTTTTAAAAGAATGAACTAAATATGGGCAAACTATGATTTCTAGAGAGAAACAATTTAAAATAAATTCTCAATATTATTATGAAAATGGAAATGAAAATTGAAGTGATAACAATAATGATGATAATGGTGAAGAATAAGAAGGATAAGGTTATGATAAATAAGAAAATGGTGATAGAGAAGATGAGGAAGATGGAAATGGTAGAGAAGATAATAATGATTAAGATCATGATATACCTAATATATCTCATGTAGTTTTCTCTTATCCAAGTGTATATACATCCTTGAGGTCTATGGAGTGACCAAGCATAGTTGAAGATGTATTTATAGATACTATAGATGAGATGGAATCATATTTTGTTGTGGAGGAATCTCCATGTCCTTCAAGTCATCCTATTGAACCTGCTAATAGAGATCTTTCTGACCATTCATGGGGTAAATTAGTTGAACAGATAGTGGTTCATAGAATAGTGGTTGAACCTATTGTTGATGAGCCTACAATAGCTTATCCATTCATTTTTGAGGCTCTATTTTCATATTCATCAAGGTTGGATGTCACATTCTTTGAATAATGGGAGAAGTACCCTGGCTATGTTAGACTTGGATTGGAATATACTGACTCTGATGATGAGGGTCCTACTATTCATGTTCCTGAAAAGGTGGTTCCTAAGGGAACAGTGGTGGTTCATATAGATTATACAGGGGAGTTATCGAGATTTATTTCAAATGTGACTACCCTATCTGATCCTGTAGAGGAACCTACCATTGAGAGTGTTTCTGCACCCTTGATGGAATCTTCTATTTCATATTTTCCTTTTGATGTTGTATCCAAATCAAATATAGAGTCCTTTAGGGAAGGTATCACTTCTGAAAGTGGTAGGTTTGGAAGAATAAACATCTCTTGGGCACTATGATTAGTGATAAAGATTCAAGATACATGTTAGGGATTGTAATCTAGTACATCCATCCAAAATTGATTCATTTTATTCATGAATTATAGATAGAGAATAGGATGTTGGGAAATGAGATAGAGACATTGAGGCCTAAAGTGGATGATATGATATCATCTTTTACAGATGATATGGATAATTTTTTGGAGAGGGTGGATAACATATATTCCATGGATTATACTCCAAGTTCTCCACCACCTCCTTTTTATGTTGATTTGATACAGTCAGTGGTTAATAATAGCTTTAAGATATATCAGCTGGTGTTTTAGATATCCTTCAGGATAGTTTGAGATAGGTCTGGAATAACAGTGATCATGTCCATATAATGGTTAATGAATATATGAAGGATATAAAATCTATTACAGAGATAATTAAAATGGATATAAATTATTACCTTTCAAGGTTTTATACTAATAATGAGCACAACTCTCAATTAAATCTCTTTAATGAGAACCTATGAATTCATAATATTACTCAATCTTAGAAAGAACAGGTTAATCACCTAAAATTATTGAACATAGTTCTCAAGTTTCTTATGGAAGAGAAAAGGGAATTTTTCAGTGTTATGGATAGAGGAGGAAATATCATCATAGATTTCATCAATATCATAAATCCATTTATTCATTTTTTTGGTGGTTCAATAGTGGAATAGGATGCCATTCCAGTCACTATTCATCTAACTCATCCAACTTATAATATAGAGTTTTTTAGATCACATGTTACATGATATCACAATGCTCATTTACCTTATCTATTATAGCCTTTTAGTTTGACTCCCATAGAATATATCTAGAATCTTAGGAAGATTATTTTTCAAGAACCTTATTCATTATCTGTTGTCCCTATAAACATCCCTATATTAACAATTGGGTCTCCCATTGTGCCCTATGCCTCTTCCAAGGATATGTTCAAGGTGTATACTGTTCCGTTTACCCAACCGGAAAATCATTGATACTAGACAATATGTCATTGATATGGATTTTTGTATAAATTATTTTTTTAACTCTCTTAAAATGTATTTCGAATACTTTTTCAGTCTAAATTATCTTATTCTTAATATTATGTTTCTTTTCATTTACTCTTTTCAATTTATGAAAATCCAAAAAACAGGATAATGACTATGAAATTTATGATGAATATGGTATTTCTTTACTATTTTTACTATGATTTTATCCTTTAAATACCCTCATTATCCTTTGATACCACCATTCGTGTGTTTTCATGATACCATACCATTGATACCATATGTATTTTGTTTGTTTATTTTATATCTTATTTATTAATTAACCCTGAAATTGTTTTCTACTCAATATAATTGATTCCATATTTATTAAAATTTATCCTTCGATACCATCCATTTTTATTTTGATATATTTGATACTATTCCATGATATGTGACCAGAAAAACATGTGATATTGTTGGAACATGTGTTCCAATGATCAAAAAATCATATTTATTATATTATTAATGAATTTTATGTTTTATTCCATCATTTTATACTAAAATTAATTTTTTTGTAAAAATTTTGATAGGTATAGAAATGAATCGGCATTTAACTTGAGCCACTTCTAGGAAAGACCCACAATCAGAATGGAATTTTCATAATGTATTGAAAACAACTTCACCCATAAAGGAGTCATCATTGAGAATTGATCACTATTATACATGACTCTCCATTGAACTAAGGCATTTTGAAATGTATTGAAAATAAAAATCATAAGAGATGAGTCACCACCTAGATGAAAATTTGGATATGTATGAAAAAAGAATCACTGTCAGAATTAGGTCACCACTAGATAATCCACCTACAGACACTGCCAACCTTTAGGAAATTTGGAAATGTGTTAAAATGGCCTAACACTGAGACAAGTCACTATTTTGAATGACCTACCGTCATCTTGGATCATCTCCAAAAAAATTCATCGCCAAGATGAGACACCACAAGAAGAGTCAATGTCACTATTCTGGAACTTTTAAATGAAATTATTCTAACTACTATATTATAAAATTTAAAGTTGATGATTATTTTAATGGTTATTAATAAACTATTTTAGGTAACATTAAATAGGACTTCAAAACTCATTAAAAGAAGTATAAAATCCTAAATATTGTTCTTAAAACATATACTCATGTATGATACTGTAAGATTAAGTAGAAGACTCCCTCTTGTGAACATTTTGGTGAATTGAGTTAGAAACATATTTAAAATACCAAAAGATTTTGGAAAAGTATGTGGATTTTTCAACATCTTACACACTACAATCTCACATAGACATGACTATGAGAATGCAGATCATAACATACATATAGATCCTTTAATACATACCAAATAAGGGAGCCTACGATGCTCAGTTTTACTACGTTTTCATGAGAAATGGATTAAGATCCTATGAAAGATACATTCATGGACTCAGAAGCTTAAAAGAACATAAGAAAGAGAAACACCATCTTTTCATTAACTTTTTTACTTTCTCTTCCTTCTTATTACCTTTACATTTTAAGAAGCATGTGGTTTGCCTTTATTATCAAACACCAACTATCTTATGTGATTTAACCAAAATATATGTGATATATTCTTAACTATATCATTATATTTGTTTACCGACAATGTTGTTGAATATGTCCTTATGTGGTATGTGTTTATTTAATTTACCATGGTTATTGTGCAATTGGCCCACCTATGGTTTGGGAATCTAGTTAGTTGTTGAATATACTTAATCAAGGTTGTTTATTGTGAGTATTTTATATAATATTCTTAGCAGTAGATGATTTCCATTTAGAGAGGAATATGTTACATCTTGATATTAATCCTCCTATATCTATTCCACTATTTTTTGTTTCATTTCAAAGCATTAAAATTGTTTTTTAAATTGTAAATAAACCAATACATAGATAATTAATATTAATTAGTGTTTAACTTTTTATTTATTTAGTAAATTGATTTAAAAAGATAAAATAGTTTTTATATGATTTTAACTAATACATAATCACTTTTTTAGAAATATTTTAAAAGATTATAACTTATATCGATCTATTATTTTTAAAAAATGGGTTGTTCTAATTATTTAAGGTATTTTATTTAAAATCATTTTAACATTAATGTTTATTAGGTACTAAATTCACCCCATATTGAGATACTCACTCCAACCAATATGGTGAATCATAGTTGAGCCAAATTTTAATGTCAATTTAAATCTATCATAATATATTATGTGGTTGGTACTTAAGATGTCTTAATTTTTCAATACCTTGAACTAATAAAATAGTTTATTAACTAATGGTTGCTAGAATCCAGTACATTCCATTTAATATGTATAAAAGTTGGATTTAGAAAACCCACATGTTTTATGAACACATAATTATCATCAAAGAAATGGATAAATTTTGTTCTACCAACATTGGGGATATTTTACAAAGATTTTGGTCAAGTTCAGTGGAGTGATTCCATACAGAAGACTTAAAGTCCAATATAATTTATACATGGTTGAATAATAATGTTCCTTGAAAATTATATATCTAGGAAACCAAATTAGCTCGTAATTTAAAATTAAAACCTGAATTATTGGATATCACGAGTATGATATTTGACCATTGATGCCCGTGATTTGGCCATTGGAGTAGAAATTTTTCATTAATTTAATATAAATCTCCCACTAGAGTGATAATAAATAAAGTCCCCATTATTTTATATGATTGTTATTAAAAAATATCATTATGATACTAGTTTCTCATCATCTGTGTTGAAGGGGATTAAAATTTTCAATTATATTCACTATCTGGATTTGAATGATATTTATGATATGTTTAGAAATTTATCCAATAAATTTACTATAGGATATATTATAAAAAATACCACATGATCATGTGAAATTATAATTAATGCTACTTTTTAGGATATTAACATCCAAATAAACTTTTTACCATTTGATAAATCTATCAATCCATTCCTCAAATATTCATAGACCTAGGATAGATGTTATCTGGGTGTGATACATATTAGTGTTTTTATTTGAATGCATGTTACAACTTTCTAATTCAATATAAAATATTATCTTTTACATGTGGTCATAGAAGAAACATTACCCTATATACATATGAAAAAAATTGAATGTTATTCACATGGTGTGATGGGTTGTGAATCTAATCAGAATTGTGAGTTAACCTATTTTTATTCTTCAATTAAAAAGGAAGAGGATCTAGTTATAGAGAATGATCAAAAGTAAAATAACCCATACCAAGTACAAGTTTAAATTCATTAATTTTCAAAAAATATTATTGAATATTGGTTCTCCCTACATAACAATTATTGAGTAGGAAAAGAATTTCTAGATGAAGGATTAGATGCAAATCTTAATATAATCTTTATTATCTTATATTTATACAACACAAATTTTAACTAAGGCATTTTAGATCATGTTTCTCCTAATATGGAAACATTCCCTATAGTATTAATTATATCATCATCAATTTCTTCACATGGCTTTTCATTGAGTTCCTCATTGTAACATAAAATAAAATTCTAAAAGATAAATAATATTATAAGAACGATACCAATATTTAAAATATAATAATACATGAGATATCATGGAGATATATATATTATTTTATTAGTCACTCCTTGCTAAAATAGGTATCAAGGAAGATCAAATCTAATAACTTTTTATATTTTTAAGAGTAGATTTCATAAATTACCAGGAATTATATGCCACCATGAATATGAATCTAACCATTTGGGAATAATTAGCGGATCAAGAATAAGATATAAATTCTACCTAATTCCCTTGTCATTATACTCAATTCATGGATATGGTCACTTAAGAACTAAAACAATAAGAGATTGAAAAATCAAAATTATAAATTTGGATAGATATTTAGATGAAATAGATGGACCAACAAGAGTATTGTTTTGGTACTTATATAATAGAAGGGCTGATAAGTTGTGATTATAAATGAAAATACCCAAATTGGAAATCTATATTCATCTAATTGTATTGAAAATTGACACCCATTTTCCATGTTTGAACCTATTAAATAGATGGATCATTAATAATTGATCGGTGCCACTCATTTAGTATTAGATGACTTGGTATATTATAATAACTATATTATATCATAGCCCCAAAAACCCAATTTCTTTTTATTGACTTTTATATTCATTTCATTATTGTTTAACATAAGAATTATCCTCCCTTTGGACATACTCCGTTATTTTGGTCAATCAATAACATAATTCTATGTTTAATGAAAGTATTTGGTTTATTTGATAATATTTAAAAAATTGATCATTAGATATCAAATTATGATAACTACATAACAGTGTATGAAGAATAAGATCCATGTAAAATAATCCACTTGAATAATTAACGATTATGACATCCATAAATTATGATCTATATGAAATGCTTCAAAGGTGTAAAAAAGTTTGATCAATCAGTCAAATATTATAATTTTTTCACTAGGATGAGTATAAATGGGATATATATGCATCAAATTTGTAATCAACATATGCCATGTCTAAAATGTTATAAAAAGAATATAATATTTTTAGATTCCTCTAGGACTTTTGATCATGGAGTTATATAGGTTATTTACGTATATCAAACCTGTTCTATCACTATAAGCTGAGGTTAATATACAAAAATACAAGAGTATGAGTAACTCTATGTGGGAGAAATCATAAAGGGAGATTGAAGTGAATATGATAATGTTTAAAAAGGGACTAAAAACCTTAAAAAAACTCATTATGTTCAATGTAAAAAATATAAAAACCTAATGTAAATGATTAAAATTACAAATCATAACAGTTCCATATGTATATAGACCTAGTGAACATGGATTGAATATTTATTGGGATAAATTTCAGTCCCTTAAATCATTATACGTTTGATTTTTTAGTCTATATTTTCCATAATCCATAAAAGGAATGTATTAGTGAGTCGATACATGTCTTCTTCTCAGATATCCCTTTGTTTTTTTGAACCGAACACATTCTATACCTATTTTTTCTTTTTTAGTTTACGGTATTATATGTTGGACCAAGGATTAAGGGTAAGATTTTATGGTCATAGTTTTTTCAAAAATGGGATGATGTTTAACATTATAAAATATTTTACAAAGTGAGGTTTATTGTATGGATATATGGGTAGAGTTGACACAACATGAATGATGGAATCAAAGATAGTATAAATAATCCTAGGGGGAAGCGGTACACATATTTTAAATTCATGTCACTTAAAACATACTAGTTTTATGAAATTTAAGATTATATAGTTATAAAAATGTATTGATAATATGTTAGGGTCACAGAGTTCATACCAATGTGAAACATATTTTATGTTCATTTAACAAGGGTTAAAATAATGAAAAGGGTTCTCCCACCCAATGAAAAAAATAAACCTGACATGAATTGAAGTGGTGTTACTGTGCGTAACTAAAATTGGGGATCATATATATAAGATAAGAAAAGGAATGGGAAAAAAAAATATTCTAATATCCTTGAGAAAATGGTGGGGGTGATGTAAATCATAAGTTAACATATTTTAATTTGAGAATAATGGGATGTTAATGAATAAGATCGAAAAACTATCATACCATGTTAATATGAAATTCATGTTTATGTACCATTGGATAAACATATTAAGGATGACTATAAGACATGTATGAATGAAGGGTTATTCTATAATATAGTCATTTTGGTGTGAATTTAGAGTTTATTCTCCCCTGAAAAAGTGTATGTCATCAATTAGGTATAGGTGGGTTGTATATATAGTGTATGCATCATCACCAAGACAAAAATGGATTCCTTATATTGTACATTCTCATTATTAATAACTAAATGAGGTTTATTGTAATTCAAACATTCCAGATATAAATTTTGTACATATAAAGTACATATTCAATTATAATTAAAATGACCCATTTTAAATCCAACCATATATGATTAACATATTGTGCTAAAAATTAAAGTTATTATGAATTTTTGGTTAGGACCAGGATAAAAGATTTGGTCATCACTATGTAAATTTTGGTAAAAGGAATCAATCCACACATTTTTTTTAAAATAAAAATAAACTACAATAGGGTTGATAGAGGAAAACCTGATGTGAATTCATAATACCATACAATAAAATTATAAAAATATTGAAATTGGGTTTATTTTTTTTGGTTGGGACTAGGATATCTGATATTATTGTCACTGGATGTCCATCAATAATAAAAATAAAGAATATTGGCCCTGATAAATGTTTACTATAAACTTTTTCTTGAAATATGTGATGTTATCCTCATTCAGATGACATTAGTTGTGTTTTCCTAAAAATATACCACATTGAAATAAGTGCACGTAAATGGGATCTCTATGTGTTGCTCAATTTTCAATTGACTAATGGATATATATTGCTAAAAAATCCCAATCCAATGGAATTATAGTTAGAACATTATATCACGAATGTGGCATAGATTCCATCCCAGTCATTAGATTCAATTTTTATGGCATTATAAACATATATTGGTTGTAAAAAATGTATATTTCTATTGATACCACTGACCAAGTGTTAAATAATTCAATAATATTTGGTTTTATGAGTCATTTAGACAAAAAACACATGGATCAAAATATAAGCATGTTTTATGTTGAAAATTTTATTAAGGAGTTCTAAAAAATTCATCTCACTATTAGCTCATTTGAAGGCTATGCATGTATCCAATAAAATCCTTATGAGCATGCCCCGAAAAATTCCTACATGAATGTCCCTATAAATCCATAGATTCATTCCTAGTAATAGTACTATGAAGAAACATTTCCACTTACTCACATGTGCACGAACCAAATTCTTTCAAGTATTCCTTTCTATTTTTTTGTCTACACACTTAGACAATAGTGTTCATGCCTTCCTTATGAATGTCTTATTAGTGTGACCTACAAAGACATATGCATGTTTTCTATCGATGTCTTATGGACATTCCATACCAATTTCTACTACATGCTCTATGTCAATGTCACATGAACACCATCATGAATACATGGGCACCCAAGATGGTTATCAGTGGTTACATGAGTGACCATATTTGGTTTCCTGATAAAATGACAACCTAGCCTCCTATGTCAATAACAAGGTCATAACGAGATCCACTAGAGGATGATACCTATAAACTAATAACACTAAGGCCGTTCATATATTAACATGTTTTTTAAAACTCCCCAGTTATTATTTTTAAATAAAAATGCATTATATATAATGGGAACTTGAGGTATTTTTTCATACAATAGTTTTAACACCTCATTCCCTCTGTAAAGACCATTTCCCCCAACCTACCATATTGGTAAGGGATAGAGTCCCATATCTACAAGGGTCTCCAAGAAGGAAGGGTAATGTATGGTGAAACCTATATTACATATAAATAATGTCATTCCCAGTCTTAAATGGATCACTTGGGAACCCCACCCACCCATATAATTTTTAATATATATACATCCAATAATCAAGGGATCTTTAAGGTTCCCCATTCACCTTTTATATTTATGTACAGATCCACACCAACCACTCAATGGATTATATGAGAACTCCACTAAACCAGGTCACCTATATTGGGTAATTTTTCAAAATTCATCCAATTTTTATCAAAAACTATAACATCTGAATTGTTACATACAATAAAATTACATAACTTTTTCAGAATACATAAAAAATTATGAAAAAATATTCCTAAATAATCTATTAGTTTAGTTCCTTTAGAAACATGGAAACATATACACTAGTACATTATTCAGATACATTATCTCCTATTACGTTATTCATTAATAGCTCCATTATTAGACACATAATACTTAATGAATATCTTTATAACCATGGGAAGAAAACATAAATATTAGTGAGCTCAGATTCTTAGTAAGGGAAAAAGGGAGAGATGTAAACCTAAACATGAGAATGGGGGTTTAAGAATGTGATCATAATAATATAATATAATACCCTACATATCAATGATCATAAACATGAAAAATGGAATAGATCTTGGTAGTTTATAAGACATGAATCGCATGGAAATATAGAACATAAGCCACGAAATCATAAGTTAAATAAGACATGGAATTGTGGAATTCATAAACATGTGATATAATTTCCTATATGTAAAGACGTATTGGTAGAACATATCATGCGCTTCATAGGAAGTAAACCTACTGGGAGAGACACACCACCATCCCCAGTCACAATCTTTTCCATATATGGGATCTAGTTTCCCCATCTTCCCATAGTGGATTGGGTTTCCCCCTCTTCCCATAGTGGATCAGGATTCCCTATCTTCCATCATCATGGTGACAACACCTACTGGACCAGACACACCACCATCCTGATTCACAGTCCTTTCATTGTAAGGGACCGGGTTTCCTTATCTTCCCATAGTAGTTCAATCTCATTGAATTATTTCCCATTATTATCTTATGAGATATAAATATTTACCCACTTTATTGGAAGGATATAGAATTCCCACCCATATCATTAAAAAATCATTGATACATGTTCGACATGATAATAAAACATTCATCATATCATGACACATAAAATAGATAGGTTTTATACACATTAAATCATTACCCATGAAATAAAAATGGTTTCATTAACATTACATCACATCACCACCTATGAAAAGAAAAAGTTTTAATAATCTCTTCATGAAATAATAACCCATGAAAAGAAGCGGGTTTCAAATGAATATAAATCATGGATGATAAACCTATTTCATTAACACCATGACTTTAAATCATAAACCATTTAGAGAAAGAATATGAATGAAACCTTTAGATCATTCACATTAAAGGAATCAGTATCATCAATAGATTTCTCTTATATGGAAAATAATTTTGATCTATCTTTTGAAAAAAATTCTTAAGAAAAATATCCATTATTCATTACAAAATGTTATTAAGACATAAAAAAATTTGATAACCATTTTCATGAAAACATATAAAAGAATCATTGAAAACATATTGAATACCTTTTCTTTCAAAAATTCTTGAAATCATAAAATGAAAACATTAAAACATTTGGAAATCTATTTTATTTAAAAACATATAAATAAATCAGGATTTTTTTGATTTTTTTTCCTTTAAAAAATATAAAATAATCTTGAAAACTTTTTGAAAACCATTTATTTTAAAACATTATTAAATAATCTTGAAAATTTTGAAAACAGTTTTCTTAAAAACCCTATAAAAGAATCTTGAATTTTTTTTGAGAACCAATTATTTGAAAATTAATATTTTAATAACAAGTTTATTACAAATTAACATTTCTATCATGAATAGGAATCTTGATAGAATTAATGGTGGGGAAATCTATACATTTGGTGTGAGTTAAAAAGTGCATTCCTTTTTCATGGTAAAAAAATGCCTTGTTCAGAAAGTGACAATAAGACTACTTTGAAAACATTCGTAAAAGAAGAAAAGGGTAAAAACGACTCTTAAATATTATAGTAGTATAATATAATATTTTGGGAAACCATTTTTAGAAAACATGGTTTTTAAGGAACATAAGTTTCCAGCTGAAGAGAGAGGGTAAAGTCATGATTTATTAAAAACTATTTATTAACTATATTATATACAAAATAGTGGAAGATGTTACCATCAAATGAATATATCAGGAATAAATAGATTATAGAAAATTCAAGAGTGTTCTTGAGAGATGCATTATAATATTTTTTCCAAGGAATCATAAAGACAAACAATCTAAAAAAGGTACTACATTGTTTCAATAAGATCTTTTAACATGATAACTTTAAAATATACTCTCCATGTATGAAAATGAAATTAAATTAAACCTAAAATATAATTAAAAAATAATATATTTATATACACCTTGAAAAATAATATAGGTTCATAACAAAACATAAGTCTCAAAGAAGGAAAATTTAGACACAACTATCTTAACGATTTGGTAACTTTTGAGACATAAAACCCATGAATGAAATATCATATAATGGATATGTAAATACCCATAAATTTAATAATAATAATAATAGAATACAATTATGGGTATTAAATATATCACATAAAATAAAATCGTAGTTAACATGGCATGTATCTCACAAATAAAAAACTGAGATAAAATTCCCTTACATTGTGTCTTGACTCTCAACGTACTCTTTCAACCCTCCTTAATAATAAATTTAAGTTTATTATAAATATTTTAAATAACCATATTATTTTGTATAATACCATATATTTTTTTATTATGAATTTATATTAACCTATTATTGTCAATCTCAGGTTAAGGTTTCATTTCAGGTAATATTCTCTTTGTTTTTCAATTGTGTCTTAATTTTAAATTTCATTCTTTGTTATAATTATATCAGAAGTTTAAGAATGAAAAAATGATATAAATATAATTTATATTAATTTTATGTGTATTATAATAATCTATAGAATATATAAGTATGAAATGGAATACACCGTTCATGGAGACGGTAGGTCGTACGTACACGTAAATGCTGCTTTTGTTTGTTAATGTATTGAAAGAAAGAAAGAAAATGACATATATGTATATAATGTCATTAAATTATAATTATTAATTAATATATATCTTATAAGTTCCATAAACATATCCTTAATACATTCATGTAGTGTGTGAATGAATCACATCGGTTTGATGGGGTAGTAGTACACACTTCCTCAAACGAAATTATCGTATTTACACAAGATGGAAACAATAAGGTTATTTTTTAAATAAAAATTTACAAAGAAAAAAGAAAAAAGAAATTATATATATATCATATATAAATATATTTTCAATCATAATCTCTACCATGAGAGTTGGTAAAGTAAAAAAATTAATAATCATTGTTTCATGAGGCGGTAATTATTTGTACATGTAAACAATATGTTAGTTTCTCATTAAATGGAAGTGTGTTTAAGTGTAGATAAAAAAATTAGAATAAAAAATTATATTATATTTAGGAATCAGGTTTTTATATACTATAATGGATTAAAAATATCATAGGGAGTGGAAAATGAAAATAAAAGAAATGATCTTAAGAGATGGTGTTACCTCTTAATCGGGTAACTCCTTTTGGTTTTCACTAAAGGGATTCCTTTAAATTATTTATACACAAAGGGAGGAAAAAATTATGAATATAGTGATTTTTTTAAGTGTATTGGGAATATATTTTCCTAACCTATTTTGTTTTATAGGTGTGAGGAAGTGGGAGAGGTGGTGGACTTTTATAGAGAAGGGAAATGACACACATGTCATTTTTGAAAACAAGTCACCTGTAACAATATTTTTACTAAAAAAGTAATTAAAAACCATAAAAATTAATTAATTGATGTTTTATTGCAGAACTATTTCTATTCATTTCGTTTTTGAAAAGTTCCTATGTCATTTGGGTCCTTATGATTAAGGTGCATTTCCTTATTAAGCTGTGTAATTAATTTTAACTACATTCCCTACTATTTTTGGAAAACAATTAAGTTTATATTATTCGAAATTATGAATTATTATTATTATAAATATGGAATAAACTTTTTCTAAATTAAAATTTAATAAGTGGTCGAAATTAATTTAAAATTAATCCCACAAATGAGACGATACTCTGGGTTTTTAAGGGAAAAAAGTTTAAATGTTTTCAATGTTTTATAACCAGTTTCTTGGTGAAATTGATTTCAATGACCAGGATTGGATTAATTCATAAAACTAGTATCTAAATAAACTTTTAAAAAAATTTAAAACAAAATTTTACATGATAAGTAAATTAGATGAAAAAACAGTTTTTAATAAAAATTCAATATTTTAAACTACTCATTAAAAAATGAAACCTTATAAAAAATACAAAAAAAAAATATCCTAGCCTATTTTTTATGCATGAATTTATAATATTATATTTATATTTAAATATTATATTTATTAAATTTCCAAAATTTATATTTAAGATAGGTTCAACATTA
Organism: Viscum album; assembly: GCA_963277665.1. NCBI lineage: Eukaryota > Viridiplantae > Streptophyta > Magnoliopsida > Santalales > Viscaceae > Viscum > Viscum album. The sequence goes on from OY728135.1 coordinate 812,287,238, forward strand.
AAATGCGGTAAAACTGTTTTTTATAAAAATATAGGTTTTTATGAGTATTATTAGGTATGTTCTCATCTTATGAATATAAAATCAAATATATGATTATCCAAAATATTTGTTTGAATATATAACAAAAAAAATTTAATTTATTTATTTTAATAGTAGTAATTAATTTATGTTATTATGATAAATCGTCTTTTTCATATAAAAATAAAATTTTATAAAATCATCCCCTTTATATTCATTGGGTTATAAATTATTTTTAAATTAATAGGGAACCAAGGAATTCAACTATATATATTAAAAAGATAGTTAATCCTATAATATTAATATTATTGGATCTGTTATATCATATTAAGAAATAATATTTTAATAGTGAATTATTGTTCAGTAACACCCACTCTTGCATGTTACGGAATCCAACCAGGGAATTCAGTCTTGCATGTAACGTAAGATGACCTCAATGTTCTATGTAAAGAAAGGTAAAATTTATGTTTTTTAGTGCATGATTAACTTTTTGTTGTATATATTTCAATCCAAACACAGTTCTCTAATATAAAATAAATTATATTCAATGTTGCATGAAATGAAATATAAGAAAAAATAATAATTTGAAAAAAATGCATCACAAATTTTCATTGTGTTGCATTAAACCCCTCTTAGAATTAATTTCTCCATCAAAACATTTCTGGGTTATCAAACGTTTAATACATGAAACCTCCTTTCATAAAATCCCACATCATATAAATAAATCCTTAAATACCCTTTAAAAGAGGAATATTGGAAACATAATAGTTACCCAAAGTAATATATAACTAGGGTTCCACATATGAGAACATATGTAGAAAGTGAAAACATGGACTTAGAGGAAAAGTGTAAATATTTAAAGCGAGTGATTGAGGTCATGAATCAAAAACATGTTAATGAACAATGGAATGTTCAGGGACTCAAATTCATAAATTTTTGATGATTTTAAATGTCATAGGTTCAACAAAAATTAAGGTATTTGGACAACACATTTTTATATCATTATCCAATCATTGAGTTATTATTTTATTGACCAACAATGTAAGGAAATATACTTACTTGATATATTTATACAAAAAAAATTAATTCTTTAGTTGTCCTTTTATGTATTTCTAATTCATCCATTAATTCAATAAATAGATGTTCATAAATTAACTTTGATGCGCTAAGTGCTAAGATACATTATTATTGGATCATACAGATTATAAAAGAATGAAAAGTATTACTATCTGTCTCAAACAATCCATAAAAATTGATATTATTAATACATCAATATCTAAACATAAAAAGTAACAAAACTATTTCAATATAAATATTTATTCATCCAAAATAATTATTCATTAACCAGTACATCACATAGACTAGTGATATGTGTGAAACCCTTATTGTCCATCGATCATTGATTCAAGAGCCATGGCCTTTCCAGACATGATTGGTTATCTCCCAACATACATGTTATCCTTTTATTAAACCACACTAATATAATTTCCAAAATATGATAGTCATCATTGAAATAAATTTAATCACTAAATAACCTTTTAATTGATTTTTTCAATATAATATCAATACATAAATACTTCCTTAAAAGTTTAACTTAAAAATTTTATGAATTGTTAACCTTATAACCCTTCCGAAAGATGAATATATGAAGTAGTAGAAATAAGTACATTAAATTATCTTAACTTTGATCCCACATATATTACAAATTATCTCTTTGTTTTCACATTCCTAAAAAGTGAATATCCCCACTGTATATTCTCTTGAAGCATAGTGTTGACCTGAATTTTCATAAACCCTTATTGAATATCCCCACTGTATTAGATATATTCATTAAATCTAAAAAAATGTTATATTATCCATCCATGATAGTATAAAACACTTGTCAAAAATCCTTAATAATTCTATGGTGATCAATATCACCAATTTACATACCTATATCCAACATATCTTTATCCAAACATCAATATCTCAACATAAAGAACAAATTTAGTGTTACTTTCCCTTAATCAAATTATCACCTTTCCTTGAAAGAACTTTTCTATGTCATAATCACCATTAAACATGTTATTTTCATTCCATAATGAAAACTAATAATAAAAATACCATTTCATGATTCGTACAAAATATGCTTTGAATTTCATAACATATACACTTCAATAATCTAAATTTATTCTTAAACCATTACTCACGATTTATCAACTTATTCATCAATACATATTTCAAATAATATGAAATACTAATCTTGTATTTATATTTATCGAACACAATTATATCTTATTTACCAACAATTATATTGAAATAGAACTTAAAATTATTATTTATTTCATGGTATCTTCATCATCAGCAGAAAAGTCATTAGTTGTACTAGCTTGTTGATTCTCTTCACAATCCTTCCACATAGAACATTGATTTTTATAATTACCATACATTATACATTTAAATATATCATCAATTTATTATACCTTATGGAGTCTAAAACTCTAATCAAATTAGTCTAATGATGTTTTCATTTTCCATTTATAGTTACATTCTTTGTGTCATTTTCAATAGTCAAAACACCTTTTTGTTTCTCTAATACATTCACATAGGTTATTCCATCCACATTATTTACGCAAAGGAAACCAAATCTTATTTCATATGTGGTATCCATTACCTAAAATCTCATCCAACTCCTTCTTTATCTTTTATGTTGAGTTGAAGAGATGGTTATCTTACATGTTATTGATATTATTCCTTGAAAACTGATTAGGCATGATCACAATATCCTTCACTCCAGAAATAATTCCATTTGACTTTTCATAAGAATATTTTACATCACATTAAAATTTAATAATGTTCCTTTTGATTCCTTCCATTGGATAAAACTAGAATTAATTTAATAATAATTGATTATCATAGTGAGGAACCACATAATCATGAAATGTCACTTATATGATGACTAAGTTATGACACCATACATAAAATATTACAACTTAGGTTTATCCTTGGTTATTAATAGTAATCTTATATTAAAATAATTCAAAATGGTTAATGAAGAGTTTTTGAATTTCAAAATATTATACCCTTGGAGTTTCAAGCTAGGTGTGCAGCATGGCTCATTGTCGTGTACTTGATTATCCCCAGTCTGGCCTGAGATAACTTGTCAGAGTTGTTACCCCTAGGTACATCTATTATTGATCCATAACCACTTATATTATCCAAATAATGATGTATTTCTAGGGAACCACTCACTTTATCATTTACCAAAATTCAAGGAAATTCTCCTAAACATTAGCTCAACCTTAGAGTTATCCTTAGAGACATACATAGATATATTCTTATAAATATCCCTAGGGATATCACAAAATATTCCTCATCCATGTTTTCCATTTTTAACTAAAACATTGCTCAGATACCAACTATAACTACTCGGTCTTGACATAAATTAACATGACATAACTATTTTTTAATGTATAAATCATTATACAAACATCTTACCAAATACATTATTAGTTTAGTGCCTTTGAAACATGAAAACACAAGATCTAGTAAATTAGTGAGGTAAATTCTCTCCCACTAGGTTCCTCTTGACTAGAACCCCTCTTAGACACAACATAGTTATTACATATCTTCATAACTAGGGGACAAAAATATAAAAATGGGTAATCATAGATGCTCATTATGGGTATAAAAGGGAGACATGTAACTAGAAACATTATCATAGTGGTATGAGAATGTGATCATAACATTATAATATTATATATATCATGTCAAATAAAATAAACATGAATAATCTCATAGAGCTTGGAAATTCAAAAGAGTTGAATCACACAGGAATAAAGAACATAATCTATGAAATAATAATATAGGAATAAGACATGGAATCATGGCACATATACACCTATGATATCATTCCCCATAAGTCTAGATGAATTACTATAACATATCAAGGAACTTCTTATGAATGCACCTATTGGGTGGGACACACCACCATCCCTAGTTGAAGCCCCTTCCTTGTAAGAGGTTGGGTTTCCCGATCTCACCATATTTGAACGAGTTTCACCATTGTCCCATATTAGATCCGGTTTCCCCATATTCTATCTTCATGGTGACTACACCCACTAGGCGGGACACACCACCATCCCCTATCACATTCCTTTCCTTATAAGGGACTAGGATTCCCCATCTTCACATAGTGAATCAATCCAGTCGAATTGATTCCCAAAATTATATCATAAGATAAAAATATTTACCCAATTCATCAGAGAGAGACATAAGTCCCACCCATATAATAATAAAATCACTCATACATGCTCTATAATATAATAAAATGTTAATTGTATTATGATCCATTAAAAGGTATTGTTTTATAAACATCAGATCATAACCCATGAAATGAAATTGGTTTCATCAACATTTCACCACATAATAACCTATTAAAATGGATAGTTTTTAAATTCACATACTGAAAGAATAACTCATGAAATGTCATGGGTTTAAATATAATATAACTAATGAAAGATAAATATGTTTTCTAAACACCATGATATCAAAGAATAAACCACTTACATTAATAATTTTAATGGAACCATTAAATCATTTCATAGAAGGACATCATTAACATCAACATATGTCATAGTAGATGGAAAATAAATATGAGGCATATTTTGGAAAAATTTATGGAGTAAATTTTCATTTCATCTATAGAAATTTATTATTAACACATATATACTTTGGAAACCAATTTTCATGAAAACATATTAATGAATCTTTGAAAAACATATTGAATAACTATTCCTGTAATAACATCTTGAAAACATATACTGAAATATTAAATACATTTTGATAATAAATTTCCTTAAAAAATTATAAATAAAGAATAAAATTGTTTTGAAAACCTTTTTCCTGGAAAACATAAAAATAGGCTTCCAAAGCTATTGAAATCCATTGCATTAAAAATTTTATAAAATAAGCTAGAAAACATCTTCAAAAAAAATTAACATAAAAACTTATAAAAGAATATTGAAAACATTTGGAAACCAATTTCTTTGAAAATTACTTTTTAAAAAATTAAAAAAAATTATCCTTTTAAACCGGAAAAAGAAGATTCATAGAAATTATAGTGGGTAAATATGTACATGTCATATGAGGTAAAAAAGAAAATTCCTTTTACACAGTAAAAAGCATAGAAAAATGACTTGTTTTGAAAGAGACAAGAAGATTCCTTTGAGAAAATTGGTAAAAGAAAAAAGGGTATGTTTTACCTTTAAATATTCTTGTAGAATAGTATAATATTCTTTTAATACCTTTCTAGAAAACATTATATTGAAGGAACACATATTTTATATTGAATACAGAGGGTAAATTCGGTCTTTCTTAAAAACACTTTATTATCTATCTTATGTAACATATACTGGAAAATGGTGCCAAAACATGAAGATGTCATAAATAACTAGAGAGAAAATTATTGAGTTTTCTTGATAGAAGGATCATATGATTTCAACAAAGGAAGTATAAGGATAAACAATATCAAAGAGGGATAATATTGTTTCAATAAACACTTATCACGTGGTAACTTTGAACCATACTCACCACGTAAGAAACTTTAAGTTACATAAAGCTTAAAATATCATGAATATAGGTATATTAATGATATGACATGTCATATCTAAGTATATATCTCTAGAAATGGATTGTGGGTTTATAAAAAAACATGAGTCTCAAAGAAGGAAAATTTAGACAAAACTCTCTTATGGATTGGGTAACTTTTGTGACATAAACCCAATTAAATAAATATAATTGAATTTTAATGTAAATTCCTATAAATGTATTAATAAGAATAACACAAGACATTATGGGTTGTATATACACCACATAATAGAAAAGAGTAGTGAACATGTCATGTATCTCAAAAATATAAATGGTAGATGGAATTCACTTACTCTATATCTTGACTCGCATCGTACTCATTCAAAACTCCTCTTTAATAAATTTAAATATTTTATAATCCCTTTAAAGAACCAAATTATTATATATAATACTATATATGGTTTTATTATGACATTGTATTACCCTATTTTCAATAATTTCAGGGTACAGTTACGCTTTGGGAATATTCGCTTTGTTTTACGTTTTTATATTAATATGTTATATCATTAGTCCTTAAACTTATATAATGATATAATGTATGTAAAACATGATATAAATATCACGAATATTCAGAATATGTGTATATTAATAATATATATAACATATAATAATGAAATGGAATACACCCTTTCATGGAGATAGTAGGTCGTACATATGCTTGAATGTTGCTTCTGTTTTATTGATGTATTGAGTGAAAGAAAGTAAATAGAATATATGACCATATATATATGTATATAATACCATTAAAATAACATTATTATTTCATATATATTATATATTTTCACTAAAAATATCTTTAATACATTCCTTGTATTGTGTGAATGAATCCCATCAATTTGAGGGGCGGTTGTCCACACTTCCTCAAATTAAATTATCGTATTTACACAAGGTGGAATTTGTAAGTGTATGTTATAAATAAAAAATAGATAATAAAAAATAAAATATAAATATAATATATTAATACATTAATATATTTTTTATCATAATGTCCACCATGATAGGGAGTATAGAAAAAATGAACAATCATCATTTTGTGAGGCGGCAGTTCACCGTACACATAAATAGTATGTTTGTTACCCATTTTAAAGAAGTGTTTGTAATAGTAGGTCTAACCCTCAGCATAAAAAATGCAAGAATACTTATGAAATTGTTTTTTATACAATCATGTAATATGAATAGATTAGTGAGTGGATAGTGTAAATAAAAGAAAAGATCTTGAGGGTGGGTGTTTCCTCTTAATTGGGAAACTTCTTTTGGTTTACACCAAAGGGATTCCTTGGAAGTATTTATTACCAAATGAGTATTAAATTTGGATTGTAAGGTTTTTGGTAAGTGTATTTGTAAGAGAGTTTTAGATCTGATGTGGTTTGAGAGGTGTGAGGATGTGGGAGAGGTGGTTTTCTTTTATAGGGAAGGGAAAAGACACACTTGGCATTTTTGAAAACAAGTTAGGTGTATCCACATTTTTACCTAACAAATTTCATAAAAAACTAAAAAAATAAATAATTTAAGGGTAATTGATTTATTATGGTCTTTCAAAGGGTGTTGTATGAGTGTCTCTGTCATGTTTTCCCATAAGTTTATGGTTTATTTCGTTCTTAAGCATAATTTTACCTTAATCACTGTAATTAATTTTATCTTAAATCACTAATATTTTTGGTCAAAAGATAATTGGACCTTATTTGAAATTATAAATTATTTTTATTCAAAATTTGAAATCCATTTTTTCAAATTCCAATCATAGAAGTGTTAGAAATTTATTTAAAATAAATCCCCAAGACGGTACGACATTGTGAGTCTTCAAATTAAAAAAACTCCAAAAAGTTTAATATGTTTTATACCCAATTTCAATGTGAAAATTATTCCAATGAAAAGAAATTTTTTAAATGATAAAAATATTATCTAATTTAACTTTTTAAAAAAAATATAATTTAACCTTATAAGAAAATTATATGAATAATCCGTTTTGAATTAAAATTCAATATTTTTAAATATTCATTAGAAATGAAACATTTTAGAAAAAAAATATACTAACCTAATTTTTATGTTTGGATTTAAAATATAATATTTTATTTAACGTTTTATATTTATTAATGTTCAAAAATTTAGATTTAAAATAGGGTCTCCATTAAATGGTGGTAAAATTGTTTTTACAAAAACATATGTTTTTATGTGTAATAGTATGTCTGTTCTAATCCAATGCATATAAAATCAATTGGATGATTATAAAAAATATTTTCTTGAATATATAATATATAAATTTAATTAATATCATCAACTTGTATTAATTAAATTAACTTATTGAGGTAATTCATCTTTTTCACATACAAATAGTATTTTTTAAAATCATTTGGTTTATAGTCATTTTATTTTTATATTAATTTATAATAAATTTAAACCAAATCAATTAAACTCTATATACAATATAAATTTAGTAAACCCTAAAATATTAAATTTAAAGGCTATGTTATATATTATTAAATATTAATATTTTAATAATGAGTTATTATTCGTTAACACTTTTTCATTCATGTTACGCAAGCCATTGAGGAGAGTTAGTCGTACGTGTAATATAAGTTAACCTATATGTTCTGTGTTGAGAATGTTAAAATTTCTGTTTTTTTGTTGTGCATGATTAACATTTCTTTTGCGTATAACACAATCCATTCATAGTTCTTTAATATAAAATAAAATATTTTCAGTGTTTCATGAAATTTAAAATATTAAAAATATAATATTAATTCAATAACAAATAATTCACAAAATTACAGGGTGATAAAAAAACTCCTATGGATGTAAATAACCTCAGTTATACCCCATTGTTCTTGGATTTACCCAACTCTTGTTTCCCACATTCTATACCTTATTCTCAACCCTTTCTCTGGGCATCTACCTGGATGAAACTTGTACACTTCCCCCCTGTTTCCTTTCTAACTTTAATGGATTCATTCCACCTAGGTCTTTCCTCAAATAAAGTGGAATCACCTAAGCCAAACCCTTTGTGATTCTGACGTATTGTAACCCCTAAAAACATTACATGTATCAAATTTTGAAATAATCCAAAATGGGATACTCATGTGTAATTATTTAATCAAACCATTTGTAAGTACCTTTCTCATAGTAGTCCACTTTTAATGACTTTAAACTTATTATAATGGATCTTAGCCATATGACCATAAACATCAAGACACAATTATCATGGATATGTGATACTAAATGTCTACAATTTATTCCTTTTGAAATATCCTTAATATGTATAATGTATCTCATCATATGGTACAAAATTTGATCAGTTTTGTCCCCCTCATAGGCATACACAAAAATCCCCATTTATGGGACCAATCCCTCCATCATCACTATTTATACCTACATGAATGGTTTTAAATTCCAAAATACCGTCCAAAATAAATTTTAGTTGTATAGTGGTTAATAATTTGGTTCATATATAACAAAAAATTAGTCCATTATAATGTATTCTTTTAAATACATCAGTTTCAATCAATTACTTTCAACAAATTGGTACCTATTATTATTACTGTAAATTATTTTACAAGGAAGAACCTATTAGAATATGCTGATGAAGTATTGTATTTTTTTGTCAATGGATTATATAAAATTCAATGAGTAAGTTAAATTAAAATATATTTTTTATGGGTGTTTCCAAAGTAAAATCATCATGAGTATATACTTTGAAAGGATAAAACAATAAATAGTGGGAACACTAGTAGATGGAGTAAGGGGGAATGAATATTTCTGATGTATATAATAAATATGAATGTTGTTAATTAATGGAATATAAATTCATGTAAATAATTATATGCTGAAACAACTATAAAAATATGATAATTGATTGTGTATAACCAAATTATATATGTTTCAAAAAGTGATGAAGCACTATCAACCACATTTTGATTTGAAGTTAGTTTTGTGGATCTGTATGAACTAGAATATATTAGAAGAAATAAATTTGATGCATGCATAATGTAGTTTATTATCAAATGAAATAAAGAAACTTTTATATCTGAGCTCACTAAAAACTGAAGAATAAAAACTCACGTAAAAATGGATACTGTAAAAAACTAAATAATATGGATCTTGAGAAAATTAAAATTTTGAAGGAAGATTTTTTGAAGATATAATTTATTTTAAATAATAAGGACACTAAATAACATGTTTTAGACAAACATTTTACTAGGAAAAAGGTTAATAATTATATGGTGAAAATAATCATCGAAAGTAGGTAACTATAGTATAAATGCCAAAATTATCATAAAGAAGAATTAAATGATACTAAAAACATCTAGATATTTTTATACATACATAATAAAGATATTTATTGGATTTGGTTAAATGTAAAGATAAATGAACTTGTAGTGGTGATATGTTCATAAAAAGGGCTCATGATAAGTTATGAACAAAAAATATTGAAATCCAAAAATATTATGATCATGAAAAAAATGTAATCTGTTGTCAAAAAATTTTATCAAAAGTAGAAAAGGTTATAAAAGTACAACATAAGATGTTGAAGTGCTCACACTAGGCTGAGTTGAGGGTATCAAAAGAAGAAGGGTTTGAGTTTACCGGAATGTGAATCATTGAAAGAAGTCACCCTAGGCTAATAATAATTTTATCAAATTGAAGGATATATTTACATATTATTATAATATTGTGCATGCCATTCCAATATATAAAAATTATAATTTTCATACTAGAATCGCACCACATGAGCTTAATATCATGCATAAAATGATCCAAAACAGTTCTATCAGAATTGAATTTGATGTTTCCCTGGTTAAACCATAGTATTTCTAATATGGTCATCATGAATGTATATATATATATATATATATATATATTTCAAAGCTTCAGTTAATGTTGGATTGATGAAGTCATAGTTTTTCACTAGAAAGAGACTATCACAGGGGTGATTAGATTTCCAGACACACATCACATCTGATATATCAATCCAACTGATAACAAGAAACATAATAAGAGAGAAACTGTAAATTATAAATCAATATATCTATGAAGTTGATAAAATAATGTGAGTGATTATACAAATGTCTTTAGATAAAAATTGGGGACAACATAAACATTATTGGATGATATATAATTTAAAGGAAGATTAAGAATTCTTAAATAATGAAATCACATACAAACCAACTAAATTTATATCTATGTGAGTGTGTGAATAATATTTCATGAGAAAATATGAGTATGGATAAAAATAACATCACATGAAAACTAATTGTATGTAACGCAATTTGTAGAATCTTGTCACCAGGGTTCACATGTAATATATGTATTGAAAACCAAAAGATTGTAGAGTGGATATAATATTTGAAAACAATTATTTGTATATGGTGGACATATTATAATGATGTAATATATTTATAAATGGAATTTTATCATGTTGTATGTTGATTTAAAGCCTCGTAGATAATATGAAATGAATTACGTCCAAATTAATTGGAATGAAATATGTTTCTATGGAATGAATTGATTGTTTTAGTGAAATAGATGATGATTTTTGGAAGCATCAGAAGATGAGTTTAATATGAGCAGTGCATGAAAGTTGAAGGTTTTCTATTTAGATAATGAATATATTGATATTTTGTTCTCAATTATTTAATAAGTAATGGTGATATTAGAACGAAATAATTTTCGAGATGAAAAGTGTGAGCTTTCAAAAAATATATTAGACATAGAAAATAGGAAATTGATGTATGCAATAGTTTTTTGAAATAAACCGAATGGATATTATTAGTGTATATATACATAAAATTTTAGTGATTTGAGAGATAGATAAAGATTCAGGATTACGATATATTCATCCATTTGAAGATTCATGAATGAATATTTGAGCAATTATTAGGAAGTTTTATATGGAAGATTTAATGCATAATAAAATTCATTTGAGTGATGTTTTTAAAGACTTGGTAAGTAATTAATCCAAGAAAAAATATTGTGGAACTTTAGATTCATGTAAATTAAATTAATTATGATGATTTTGTGTTTCACTTTCATATTTTAATACTTGAGAAACATATTTTTTGATTCAATTCATGTTTTTTAGAAAAATTTGAAATTTTTTTTGACCCCTAATTTTGAATAGATTGGAAATGGATATACAATTTTATGAGATCTATTAATGGTTTTCACTATTGAGCCTTAGATTTTAGATATTTAGAATCACCAAACTTATCAGGAATATTGATCTTACATGAAGGGATGAGATCGTTGAAAGAAAAAACATTCCAAGAAGAATTTAATGTGATACTATTAGAATAATTGAATAAAAATTGAGAGATGATGTTTCCAAACAAAACATTCGAGTAAGATTTGGTTGGGATATTTTTTTACAATCCTAGAACATCATGTTATGAAGATATTTGGGAATATTTAAATATCATGTTCTACGGAAGAAAGTGAGATCTCCATAATTTAGTTCACTAAAAGTAAAACAAGGTCACTGTGGAACTATTCTAACTGAAGAAGTTACAATTGAATACAAGTTCAAGATTGTGAAATAATACAAAGTGATGAGAGTTATATAATATGATGTGAAGGGAATTAGTTTGTTGTATGTACACTGTGGGATAAGAATAAATGCAACTCACATCACTTTAATTGATAATAATATTTAGCATAAAGTATATGACTCAATGAGAGTCAATAAGAAATGGAGCAGGTACCCACATTATGACCAAACCTTGTAAAAATAGCTATGTGATTTTATTTACATTCAATATCTATATAGATTATCATAGAAATTAGTGAGGGATAATTATAAAAATCAATACATCCCAACTGATAATAGAGGTTCAATCAACTAAATAGAGGCTGTAATTTTAATATGAACATAATCAGTATAAAGTTGGTCACCCCTAATTCACCCCCTCTTCTTAGGGAGACTTCACAATCCCATGGGAATAAAAATTAGTATAAGATCAAGGATCCATCTGATTGGATATATAAGTCTTTACCCCATATTATATTCACTTATCTATATAATATATATATTTCTAAATGATGAAAAAAATAATCCTTACGAAATATAAGGAAGTTTCAGACTGAATTTCACTAAATTATATAAAAATGGGACATTTAGAAGTTCATAAAATAAATCCTATGTTAAAGAAAAACAAAATACATTCTGGTTAGTGGAAACATTAATGTACAACCCATTTTTTTAATTAGAAGAATGAGAAATTATATAAGATAATAAATTTATCCTCTCATGATTAGTGGGAGGAGGATCCATAGCCATTGGAAGTTATAGAATTGGGAGAAATTTTATTAAATCTGATTGAATAAATCCTCTCTAAGAAAAAGAAAGTCCATACTCTCAAGAGTTTGAATATTATAAAACTATTTAATTTTTTACATAGAAATTTTGGATTATATAAATAATATACATTTTTATTTTTTTCATATACATACTTACATACATCAAGGGACTATTAGAATAAAATTTACTGATGGAAGATAAATCCAATGAGATAGTGGTTGCATTGGGTAAAAAGTTTTAAAAATTCATAACTCTCATATAACTTGTGTAAGAAATGTCTAAATTGGTTTTAATTTATAATTAAAGATTCTATTTTTTAAGAATAATTATAGAAGATTATTTTTCAGAATGAAAATATTTACAATGTTTTGGATGTTTTTCATGTCCCAAAATCTACCATTGATGTTTAGAACTCTCACTTATAAATCAAAGATGTAAAATTAAAACACCTTGGAAATTATTTTTTAAAAGAAATCATGATACATGATAAAAATATTTAAATCTTGATGTTTTTTAGTAAACCATGATTTTAGTAAAAGGAAATTAAATCATTTTTTATGAATGTTCATTACATTACAAAAATACTTTCCCAATGACTGTAATAGTTTAATGTTTTTGGTGTCTTAGAAAACTAAGAAACTACTCCATATGTAAAATAAATAATCTACCAATATGATATTCATAACTATCACCCATCTTATACATGTCATATGTAATAATTTTCCTTATAACCTGGGGAAATAAAACATAAGAATGGGTGTTACTAAATTCTCATTAAGGGTAAACATGAGAGATATATATTAATTACATGAACATTAGTGTATTACAACATTATCATAACATTTTAAAACCATGACATGAATATTTAAAGACATAATATTGAGTTATAAAATAATGACATCAGTACATAATAAATAAATTTTAAGGAAATCAAAGAACATGAGTCCTGAGAGAATAACATTGGAATAAGACATATATTTATAGAAAACACATAAGCATAGAAATCATTTCTGTATTATTCTAGGGTCATTCCCAAGGCTATAATAGTAGAATAGTTCACTCTCAAAACCATCCTATTATTAAATGTTCACTCCTAAGACCATCATAGTGAAAAATTTTATTTACTGAACCAAGTTCACTCCCCAATCTAGTAATGTCTATATCATGATATATTAATATTTACCCAGTTCAGTAGAGAAAGATATAGGTCACATCCATCTCGTTGCATTCTTTTCATTGATAAATCTTGTCAGAATATCACCAAATATGGATTATTCTTCTTGAAGGATAATCATGGTGTTTTCACAGGATAATTCTAGACACTACACTTGGGAGGATCTCTTTGGTGTAACCATATTCCCAAAAGGATGGACTTACTTTTCTAGAGACTCCGTAACAATGCTCTATCCATTGTTGCCTCAGACCTAAGGTAGAGTTATCATCTCATCTCTTCTTAAAGAGTGACTTGGATGGATTCATTTGGGACTCATTCTCCAATGCTTTTGGATGGGTAGGTCATGGTCTATTCATGGGCGATTTTCTGCAGTACTAGATCTATGGGTCTGTGTACAGTGCTCATGAGCACTTTGTAAAGGAAATTTTTACATAGAGGGCTGATGGGTCCTTCGGATCGCCCACAATAAGGCCAGGTAGAAGGGAATATCTTTCTCTAGAAGGGATATTCAAGTAAGGGTGAGTTTTTTTATCACTGATCCTTTCACTACTACTCTAGCATTGATATCTTTCACCATCCTTGCGATGGGTTTTTTCTATAAATAGCATTCCCCTTTTGTTGCTAGGTGTCATACCCCTAGAAAATTGGTTTTAGTTGAACCCTCCTACATCATGTCTCAAACTGAATTTTGATAGGTCTTCCTTGAATGGATTAATGAATGGTGGACATATTGTCTAGGACTCAAGGGGATCTGTGGTTTTTTACATGCATCTTATAGAATGGGTAGGGAAACTCCCTCTTGGATGAGGCTTCTCCATTTCTCAAGGGATTGGAATTGTTTAGATCCCATGGATTCCTTCTTTAGTAGGTAGAGACCGATTTCATGGTCCTCTCCAGTTAATTCAAGGTGTGTCTATTATTTCCTCGGCAGCTACATACATAGTTCACCACTATAGTAAATTCGACCCTGATAATATTAATCTCATTAACGTGTGGAAAGAAAGCAACATGGTCACAAATTTACTTGCATCTTGAGCATCACCTAGAATTCCATATAACCTATTCAGTTCCATTGGATCCCTTCCCCCTATGTGAATTTGTTTGGTATGTGGTGACACTTTTGGCCTGCATTACATCAGGCCGCCTTGAACCTTTTGAGCCTCGATCTTCTTTATCCCCCTTAATAAAATTTTCTCAATGTTGGATTGTTGCAATAAAATTATACAGAATCATTTGTTAAAAAAATGGTGGAATCCAAATTGCATGAGGAATGTTTATTCACCCTAAATAAATAAAAAACTCATGATATATTATAATAAAAAAATATTTATCTATTTCCTACATAATAGACTTCAGCTAAAGATAAATGGATATGTGGGGATATATCAACATTCCACCGACCACATGAAGAATTAGATATTATTTCCATTGAGGATAATATTTATAAATATAAAATTGTGTTTTATTTGATAAGGATGATCAATTTCAACTTTCTAAATGGAAATATTCCATCTTATTGAGACTACTTGTACAAGGCTAATATTTCTCCTCCAAATTTTATCCAAGTTGAGCTTGTATATATATATTAAGTCATTTTATGTGAATATTCTTTACATATCTTAATAAATCATAGCCCAAAACCTAAAATATTAGTGTATTTAGAGATTATATACATAAAAACGTATTTTATAACATTTTTGGAATCTCTCACAAATAGTTTTTTCACATGATAATCTTTAAGATATATCATACATAATACCATCCCTCATAATGAATGTCACGACCCGTCCTCGGGGCCTGTGCCGTG
Source organism: Viscum album (assembly GCA_963277665.1). Classification (NCBI taxonomy): domain Eukaryota; kingdom Viridiplantae; phylum Streptophyta; class Magnoliopsida; order Santalales; family Viscaceae; genus Viscum; species Viscum album. Next base: position 812,303,156 of record OY728135.1, read on the forward strand.
ACTACCCCAAGCCCGTCTTTCATAGGCCAGGGGCTGGCGACTAGCACCAAAGGTGTAAATCCTGATAACTGGGAAGGCATTGTCTTAATAAAAGTAAAAAAAACACCACAGAGTACAAGCAGAACCAAAACACTAAGTACAAAAGAAAGTGATGAAAAGTAAATGGGCCAGAATACAAACCCAACTGAAAGTGCAGTTTCAGCTAAACGAAAGTACAATAGAAAAACGAAAACAGCTAGAAGAAGGAAGCAGCTCCTGGATCGTCCTCCTCGGATCCTACCTGAAGGGTAGGTACAGATAGCCTCCTCAACACTCTAGCCCATAAACCTCCTTCGTGTGTCATCTCTCCGTGAAGTCCTCCTCCATATACTGACTCGTCGTGTAGTCCACCTCTGGGTACTGACTCGTCGTGTAGTCCACCTCCGGATACCGTCCAGTCCTCGAACACTCAGCCTCTGTCAGCACTGCCCGTCGTCTGCAACAAACACAACGAGGTGCGGGCATAGCCCGTGCAGGGGTGAGTATAACGATACTCAGTAGGGACCCCGAGACCCTCAAGGTCTCACTAAAACCAACAAGGATAACCACAAAGAAGATCTCAACAGAGAACCTCTACTTAGGTATATGCCCATACATATACCTAAGTTATCAAGTAACCCATCTCAATCATGAGGAAACACAAGGATCATGAAATCAACAGATAACCACTACCCAGGTATATGCCCTTACATATACCTAAGTTATCAAGTGACCCATCTTAATCATGAGGTAAACACAAAGGTCAAAAGTCTCAGCTCAAACGAGGATTTTCATTAACGAAATTGTAACTGCTGAAGAGCTCCGTATCTGAAGTGTACAGTGGTCCTGTCACGACTCCGAGGTACTTCTCCCTAACCTAAGACTGCTGAGGTACTCCTCCTGTCAAGTATCGTGGGTCTGCGGCCAACTACTGGGCGCTCCAACCACTGAGGGTTTGTCGCCAAATACTGGGCGCTTCCCCTAATAGCCTACATAGGTACTCCTCATGTCGAGTACCGCGGGTCTACGGCCAACTACCGGGCGCTCCGTCCGCCGTGGGTCTGTCGCCAAATACCAGGTGCTCTGTCCACTGGGCTAGTCGACTCACTCCAAGTCGATTCGGTCAAGCAGTCGTTAGGTTTCAGCTGGCTACACGGTCTCCGTACTCTGTACTCTCATCTACAGGAGGGTCCGCTCCACGAGCTACAGGTCGATACTCCAAGTATCACAAGTCCCACGAATAAGTATCTCAATGGACCGCCTCGTAATAGGGGTCTCAATGCAACAGTTGGCACGTCAATCAGACGTCCGGTCTGTGAGTTACTATCCTTTTCGTCCCCAGGGCCCGGTTGGTTTTGTGTGCGAACCAATCCGGCCGTAACTCAACTACACCCCGAACACTCATAGGGTATACTCATAAGGACCGTTTCTCAACGTGATCACCAACGCTGCTGACGGTTCGTCAAACGGACGTCTGGTCTGAATGATATCATCTTTTCCGTTCTAGGGGCCCGGTTGGATTTCAGGTACAATCCAACCCGGCCACTATCCAACAGCAACCAAAACTCGGGCAAAGTATGCCAAAAGTTCCATCCCTTCAAGAGGAAAACAATGAGATAGACAGCGCGTCATTCGGACGCCCGGTCTGTGAGTTATTGGCTTTTTCGTTCCAGGGGCCCGGTTGGTTTCGTGAGCGAACCAACCCGACCGCACTCTGACGGCATCCAAACCTCGGGATGAGTAATCCAAAAGATCCGTATCACTAATAGGAATTCAACAAAGTCGACGACACATCATTCGGACGTCCGGAACACAAGTTACGAGCGTTTCCGCTCCGAGGGCCCGGTTGGTTTCATGAACGAACCAACCCGGCCGAACCCAAAGTTCTCCGAAACCTTGAGTGTAATATACCAAAATTACCGTATTGATCCAAGGATCGTGTTTCCGCTGACGGCGTTTCAATCAGAGGTCTACAGCTCAATATATGAGCATTTGACCGAAAGTGGTCCGAAAAGGGGGGGGTTTGGGCCCGGGCCGACCCGACCCGACCCCCTGGGTCTGTCCGAACCGGGCTGACCCGACCCGGGTCCGACCCGGCTAGGCCCGGCCTGGCCCGGCTAGGTCCGTTACAGCCCGACCGGCCGGCCGCGGCTGGGCGGTTGCCGCGGAGCAGCGGGGGTGCGCACGCCCCCCCCCCCTTCGCTGCTGATTGACGCCGACGGCAACCACCGACGGCAACTTCCGGCGGCGCGCTGCCGCCGCCTTCCGCGGACCACCGGACGTGCTACGGTGGTCCGTTTCTCCTGCCGTCTTCGCCTATGGTCCCCCCGGGACCCCACCTTCACTGTGAAGGGATTCAAACACCAAAACGGTCTTCTTCGTCATCTCCCATCAATCCGGACGTCAAAACAATTAGCGTCGTCCTTGTAGTTTTCCAGCGCGACCCAATGGTGCCGCACCCCTTCACTGCGGTCTGACACCGACCGCGGTTCTTTGGTTTTCTTCGACGCGGCGCGACGGCGTCACGTTCTTAAACTTCTTTCCATGGCACGGCGCGACGGCGCAGCGCATTTCCTTCCGCAGTAATCCGCGTGGTGCGACGGCACCACGCCTTCCCGTACCAACCACAAAGGAACCATCACGAAAATAAGGAGGAGGGTCGGTCGTGTTTGTGCGGTCCGACCCCTTCGCATTATTCGATAAAAAATGGTTTAAATCCATTAAGATCGTCATGTTGGTAATCACGATCAAATAAATAAATAAAACCCCTACATCGATCCACATGTACGAACGATCCGCGGATCAACCCAGAATTGGTTGGTCCGCGCTCGTCGTTCTTTTCTCAAAAGGTAAGAGAATACCAAAATAAAATCCCAACCCAGAACATAATCTTCGCAGATCAATTTAATGTTTATTTGATCCGCGTTCTTTGATTTAGAAGGAAGTATCATGGGGTTCATTAATATTTCATAAACAATTCCCTACCTCAGTTCAGGAACGATGCACGTCAATTGAGCCGCGGAAGACGAGCGTCGCGGAGGTTAGCGTCGCGGAAAACGAACGTCGATTCCATACTAGGTATCTAAGCTCAACCGTTCTCTTGATTCATTCCTTAGTTTATGAAGAACGGTTTAGATAGGGTATTCCTTAGAGTAGTACTATGCATGAATATATTTTTGAGAGATATTGAGGACTATTGATGCAATAAGAATACTGTGTTTATAGTCTCTTAACAAAATAAAGTATTAAGGTTCTCCAGCATGTGTTTATGAAAGGTAATTAATATTCATAAAAAAATATATGATATTTATATATAAAAACCTAGGTATCTACAGTTAGTATCAAAGAACTTGTTTAGTCAATCATTGGAGATTAGGATTAGGAAAACTTTAGTGATATCCCTAGAGATATTCATAATTATGTGTATAGGTAAATGTCTAGGGATATCTTTAACGATATATATAAGTATAATTATAATTATAGGAAAATATCATAAAAATTTGTTGAAGGATATAAAAAGGGTTTTAAATGAAATTAAATCCCATTCTAGATACTACAAGTTGATTTGGTTGTGCCATAGATGTACCATAGCACCCCAGCCCCAGAAAGAATGGATTCAGTTTCTGATACTAATTACATTGGCCTGAATACACGAAATATATCCCCAAAGGACAAATCAATTTATTAGTCTTGGTAGATAAAATACATAAATGGGTATTCTTTTACACATGAATACAATAATCAAAAAATAACTTTTTCTTATTTAAAAATAAATAACTTCTAGGATAACTCTGATATATCTAGAAAATCCCTACATATCTTCCAAATTATTCTTATTTGATTTTTGGGGAAATAAAAATAATAAGGGTGAGCTCAAATGCTTAGTAAAGGAAAAATAAATCTTATGAGATTATGAATGAATGAGAATAATAATTATGGCATGGTAAAAAACTGAACACACATTCTAAGTAATAAATATTCTGAAAATGAAGTCAATAAAAAAAGGAAAGGTAAATTAAAACACATTCCATTCAAATAAAAAAATAAGGTAAAATAAATATGGAAGGTTAAGTAACTTAAAGACATGAAATTTAATCAATGAAATAAAAACGAAATGTATCCATAGATATGTCAACGCAAAATTTCATGGATGAATAATATCTAAAATGAAATGAAGGAAATGATTTCTTAATGGATTTCTTGTCAAAGTTACAAGAAAGCATGTACAATAAATACCTTTAAAAATAAGGCTTCAAACCATAGAAAGAAACCCAATTAAGTTACACAAATTATTTTTCTCATGAAAACATATCGATGCATTGATGGGATATATAACTTAAGAACCCACCCCACATTAACAGTCCATAACATTCCTCATATCGAATAACAAAATAAATAACATGCCTTATCAAATACCCATATTGAATAAATAATATAGAATTGTCAATATTTATCCAAATAATCATATAAATTTCAAAATTGACATCATATGTGAAATGATATATGGTTTATTCAATAATAATTTCCATGATAAATTAAAATGATAATTATTGGGAAAACTAAATGATCATTTATCATTGGAGAATGAATATTTCAAGGGGAATAACAAAACATTCAATGAAGTGAATGTGAATTCTATCCTTGTCTAAATCAATAATAAAGTGTAAAAAGTAATAATAATGATGGTATCAATACAAAAAAATCCCATGTGGAGTAAAAATAAAGGGTTCTTGTTGTTGAAGAATATAAATACCATAAAATATCATTTGTATGTATTTTTTAAGAAAACATCCTTTTGTTTTGTAAAAACATTTTTATTTGAAAATAAAATTTAGAAATAATTTATTTAAACATAATCCTTTTAAATGTGTAATTTAATCTTCAAGGAATCAATGATAGATAAATTTTTACATGTCGTACATGGTAAAAATAAACATTCCTTTTGATAGGTAAAAAGGTTTAAAAAATTCCATGTTTAGAATGATACAAGAAGATTGTTTTGAAAAAATTAATAAATGAATAAAAGGGAAAAATTTTCCTTACCAAATCATATTTTAAATGTTTAAAATATTTTTTAAACCTTTTTAGAAGACGTGATTTTTAGAAGAAAATAGGTTCTCTGATTTAATTAATAAATGATGTCGGGTTTTCCTAAAATCCTTTTATAAAACATTTGTGTACCAAGAGAAGAAAAATGGTAATAAAAATTGATAAATTTCATTAATAATGAGAGGAGATTAATATTAAATTGTTTTTTTAATAATTATCTAATAATTTCCTCGAATGTAAATTCAAGTACAAGCAAGCTTGATTAAAGTTGATATTGTAAAATAAACCCTTGAAAATGATATAACATAGAGGTGATAATAAATCAAAGAGTAGATTATGTGTATCAATAATTAATGAACATAAGTAGATTTTACATACAAAAATATATAGTAAAAATTTATTACACATATAACTTATGAATATTAATGTCAAAAAATAATTAATATAACCCAAAGAAAAGAAATTGAGTAACGAAATATTATCCTGCTTGTTAACTTTTAAATCAAATCCCATTAAAATAAATCATTAAAATTGAAACTAAAAATACCATGAATAAGGATTTATTAATGATATTACAAGTCTATGTGGAAGTACGTACACCATATATAATAATTTTTGTGTACATCAATAATGTATACCTCACAGAAAGGAAATGGACAAGAATCCATTACCTTGTGTTTCCTTTCGGGTGAATGTCCTTTAACCTCATGTATAAGGGGATTAAACATGATAATAACATGTAATATAATAATATTAATATTTATTATATAATATATTATCCTATAATAATATCTTATTACCCGTTCGTTAATAACCTTTCATTATTTTAACTATTTCATGTATTAATTGCCTAGTTTGTCAAGTATGTTATGACTTTTTATTTTACATTATTATTAAATATATAATGGATTCATAATCTCCATAATTTCAAAAATTATTTTGATATCATATATATCCATTATATATATATATCTATAATAATATATAATTTTTGGAGATAATAAATTAAATGCACCGTTCATGAAGATAGTAGTCTGTACTTACGCATGAACTCTACCTTCATTTCATTGTCGTATTTTAATTTAATGAAAAACAAATGATATGTATATAAATGTATATTTTAATTATAGTGCCCTATTTATGTAATATATTACATAAATGTTTATTAAAATTATCCTTAATACATTCCATGTTTACTATGAACAAATCACATCGCTTTGATGGGGCGGTAGTCCACACTTCCTCAAATGATGTTATCATATTAACGCAAAATGGAAAGTGTTAAATGTAAATTTTATAAAATTATTATGTAAGTATAAAAAATAATAAATATCATATATAAAATACATAAATATTTTTTCCATAATAATTTCCAACCATGAATGTTGGTAAAAGAAAAATGAATAATCATCATTTAGTGAGGCGATAGTTCATCGTACACAGAAACATAATGTTCGCTACCCATTAGATGGAAGTGTGTTTTAGTGTTGGTCGAATAGTTAATAAAAACTATAAAATTATATTTTGGTTACTGGTGTTATTATATTAACATTTATGAAGAATATTTTATTTTATGGATAAGTAAATGAATGAAAAGTGATCATTGGAAAGCATTACCTTAAAATCAAGTAACTCCTTTTGGTTTATACCAAAGAGATTCCTTGGAAGGCTTCCTTCCCAAATGGTTGATTCTAGGTACAAGATATGGATGTTAAAAATCTAATTGGTCTGATCTTGGATGAACCAAAGTGGTTTCATATGTGTGAGGAATGAGGATAAGTGGTGGACTTTTATAGTGCAGGAGGAGTGTCACTCTTGTAATATTTTGGAAAAAGAATTCTATACACATTATTCATGTTGGAAGTGGCTCCAATAAATGACACAATCATATAAAAGATATTATATGGTCGATATATGTCCATAAAATATAATTTGGACAAGTTTAAATGTCTTTTGGTGCCATAAGGTTAAGGTTTAGTCCTTTATTAAGATATATTTAACCTTAATTATTGTAATTAATTTTAATCACTTTCACTAATATTTTTGGTAAAAAATAATGTTGTTCATGTTATACATTATAAATTTTGATAATTATAAATATGTAATCCACTTATACAAATTCCAATAATATATGTGTCATTAATTAATTTAAAATTCACCCCGCATATGGGATGACAATACGGGTTTTAAAGTAAAAATGTTTGAATGCATTCCTTGTTTTTATAATGAATTCCAAAGTGAAATTGATTCCACTAAAATATATTGTTTTAATAGTTAAAATATTATCTAATTAAACATTAAAAATAGTTAAAATCATAATTTTACCTTATCAATAATTTAGATGAAAAAGAATTTTTGAACTAAAATCCAGTATTTTTACTATTCATTTAAAAATGAAATGTTTCAAAAGAAATTAAAAATTCACCCAAAAAAATTATTATGTTTCTATTTAAAAGTTGAAGTTTATTTTTGAAATATTAGATCAATTAATGTGTCAAAATTTATGTCTCAAACCATCCCGAGTCAACCCTAAACTAGTCACCAGAGCCAGTCCGCGACATGGTCTAAAGGGAATTCGCGATCCCCACAGGCTAACAACAAGTGCCAGGTACTATCAAAGAATGAAAGTTAATGATTTAACCCAATAAATAAACAAAAAAAATACAAAAAATAAATTTAACAACCCACTATATATAAATAAAGTTTGACAAAACATCATTTATATAAGGAACTGAAAGTATATCAGATCATTACAACTAAAATGACCAAACCTGATGACTATACTAACTCCATGTGACCCCAGTGGTCACTTTACAACATAAAGAACACATGTATCCCAAGAAAATTGAACTGATACTGAAACCTATAGGAGGTCTAAAAACACAAAAGAACTATAGGCGTGAGTACTAAAACATTGTAGGCTAGCCCGATTATCTATTCCCAATGCACTTCCTATAAAACAAAAGAAACACCCATTTTCATGTTTGAACTAAAATATATAAAATTATTTTTTCCCAATAAGATTATATAATATAAACATTAAAATATTAAATTCTTTCATGTTTTCATAAATTGTAAATGGTAGTATCAATTTTCAAAAAGGATGCACCATTAATGAATAAACTCTTTTTAAGGAACCACACATGCTGCTATAATTACCAACCAGAAAAATTTTATGTCGATGGTGACTACAAAATATACAATGGTTACTAGTCATAGGTACACCCCTAGGAACTAGCTAGATATAGGGCCATAGGAACCTTGTATCTCATTGTAAAAGTATCTATAACCAATAACCTTCTTGTGCAGAAGCCACTAGGAGGGGAATCCCCAATGGACTATTGGTCCCTAATCATCATCATAGCTTATTTAGTATTGTCGTCACCAATATTACTAATTGAAATAATGATAAATCCACTACCAGATCACTGGCATACGTTCCCTAGTCTACCCACCTAGATACTAGGTCTTCCCACTTTGTCCTCAAACTAGTTCCACATGTTACAAGATTCCATTTGTACATAAATACTCCACTTCTAAATCATTCACGCAAGAAAAAATCCATAACATGTTTCACATCTCTTTCACAAATCAATAAACCATTCAAATTATTTATAAAATAGGTTTATGAAGTATAATAAGGCTTTGCACATATAATCCATTCAAAATTTATCTTTAAAGTCCAAACACCAACCAATACCACAGAAACAAGATTTGGAAGCCCCAAATCCATTTAATAAATCAATTTCATGAATCATAAAATGACCCCAAGTTTTACAATATGGAACACACATAAAAATCCATTTTTAAAGAAAAATGCCAAATGAGGCTTTATGAATTTTACAAAACCAACATTTATTAAAATAATGAATTCCACATTCCATAAAGAGTTGAAAACACTTCATTTTAATATTCTATAAATGTACATAAAAAAATTAAAACATTATGGTTATACTTCCAAAACACAACCACCTTCATAAAAATGATAAACGTGCCATTTATCAAAATCATATGTCAAATTAAATTTAAAACAAAAACTCATTACATTGTACATCCAAGAAATACTTTGGGAACCATTTAAGGGATCCAAATAAATTCTTATTATTCTTAAAATATTTTTAGAAATCCCAAAAATTAATTTATATAAAAAAATAACTCATAAAAACAAATTAGGCAATTTATTAAACACATGGAATGCATCATTTAACAAAAACCAATTCATTAAACTCTCAAGAGGGTATAAAACATCAATTTTTCATGCCATATATTTATTCAAGATAATTAAAAATTCCTAAAATACCAAAAAATAGGTCTGAAATCTAACATAATGGTTAATTAAACAAGTGGTGTGTACATTATTTACAAAACAACACTAATTTTCACAAAACAAGGAATAAACCACCATATTTTCACAGAAAATAAATTATACAAGGGCCCAACAACAATATTAAGGTTATAATAACAATTAAAATAACATAAAAAATATGAATCTTAAAAAAAGGACAAGTGAAATGGGAAACCTATCTCAAATCCGTGACAGAATGGAAACACACGCCCAAAATCACTCGTTGTAGGTTCCAACACCCTAAATAAATTACGACTATACCTAAACGGGAAAAAACCCATAAAAATCAAAGGATAATAAAAAACTAGGAAATTAATAACAAGGTGAGAATATAAACTCAAGAAAAATTGGAATAATAAGAGAGAGGGGGGATAAAGGAGATAAAAAAACCATGAGGAAACTAGTCAAATGTTCACCTTCCCTTAGTGTACACTAAATAAAAAATTGGAATATCCTGGGAATCCATGGGAGGCCTCGTTATGTCTGGAAGAACTAGGGTAAATGATTTTGGGTGCATTTGGGTCTAATAATCCTATGGGGGTAAACTTGGAAAAATAAAATTTTATATTATGGGTAGTGTCGCATGCTTTGGCCGCACAATTTGTTAAACTCTGCAGCAGCCATGGGGTCTACCATATGGTCACCCCTAAGTGGTCGTACTCTCTTTCTCTATATTTGGAGTAGGTTTCATGCTTACTTCATGGTTACCCCTAATCCACCATATGGTCATGCTCCAACTATGAACATGGAATTCACATGCCAAAATTTTATCTTTTCTCCACAACTCTAACAAAGTAGGAGGAAACCAAGAGAGAAATGATAGGGCAGACATGAAACTCCAAAACTCAACAACTTTCACACCTATAACTCAATAAAAAGACCAAGATTCCCAAAATAATCATAAAAAAAGATGAACATGAACAACCAGGTGTGACAATTTAGATTTAAAATGGGTTCTCCATTAAAAGGCAGTAAAATTGCCTTTAAAAAAATATAGGTTTTATGGGTAAAATGGGGGTTGTTCTTATCTTATTCATATCAAACCTAATGGATGAATATAACAAATATTTGATTGAATAATATATATATATATATATCATTAAAATTATTCACTAACAGTAATTAATTATAATAATTAAGATAAAAATCCTTTCGAAGCATAAAAATAATACTATTTCTTTTTATATCATATTAGATCTTGTATTTTCTAATCATCAATTTGTAAAAATTGAATTCATTTTAAATTTATATAAACCATAAATATTAATAAGTTAGTTAATACAATTTATAACCACTAACATAACACTGATTTTATATCATATTTTGTTAAATAATAATATATTAATAATATATTATTGTTATTTTGTGAAAATATGTCTTTCATGTAACACAAGCTTTTGAGGGAGGAATCTCTTTCATGTAACACAAAATAAATTGGTGTTTCATTCATTGAAATTTATAGAATCTATTTTAAATTCTAAATACATTATAATGTATCTGAATATTATATTCCCCTACATGCTTGGTGATTTTTTTCAAACATGATATCAAATACAAAATTGTACATTAAAATTTCGGGGTCTTACATTATCCCCACCTTAATTAAATTGTGTCCTCACAATTTAAACACAATATTAAAAATAGAATGTTTTATATTTCATACATTGAAATACCACATTGTGATAAGGTTTATGATTGGTTGTGGGATCTGTTTTGTGATGGGGACTTTTTCTGGGTTTCTACGGTGCTCGGGTTGCTGATGAGTTAGTAATTATTCTTGGTTCTTATTTTGTGCCTTTGTTTGGTTTTGGTTGTGTCTTCTTTATTGGTGTTTTGGTTTTTTGGTTTCTTCTGGTTGTGGGAAAAGGATTTGGTTGGTCACATTTTGGTTGTAATGCTCTGCCTTTTGGATTGGCTTCTGCTACGGAATTGTTGCTCGCGATTGTTTCAGGCTTTTGGGTTGGCTGCTATGGATTTGCTGCTCGTGGTCGATTTTGATTGGCTTGGGTTTTTATTTTCTTTCTTGTTGAATTTTTCTGCGGGTTGATGAGGAAAGAAGGTCCTAAAATTTTTGTGGTTTTTAGGCCTACAAAAATTTGGATCTGTGAATGTTATTTTGAGGATGGAAATAAAATTCTTGTGCAATCTTGGTGGTTTTTACATTTTGATGAATTCTTGGTAATGGTGGAGTGGCTAGTTGAATGTGTTGAATTGGTTTAAGGGTTTTTTGGCATTGTGAATTTTGGATCTCTGATGGTTCGAGGTTTGGGTTGATGCGTCAATCTCAAAAGGGGTTGTTCCATATGGGGTTTAGTGCAGCGGGTTTCTCCAGGACTTCTCTACGGATTTGGATGTTTGAGAAGGTATGGCTTTGCCATCAGTACCAGGCTCGTGAATTCATGCACAAGACAGCTTGCTGGAAGCGAGGACCAAGAGGAAGCTGTTTTTATCATCTTTGATGGTGAGTTGAGGCTCTTTGGTGATGGCGTGGTGTTGTTGGCTGAAAACATTTGTTCCATGGTGATCTTTTGTTTATGTCATGAAGTCTTGTTTCGTTTCTCACTTTTTCCTCAAAAGTGTTTGAATACTAAAAAATTTAATTTTCAGTCAGCGAGAGGGTTTCTAAAAAAATCATCTATAAAAGTGGGAATGAGAAGTAAAAGGGTAACAAGGAAAAATATATAACTATTAATCTATGTAGGAGAAAATTATTGTAAAGTAGAGATACATACTTGGTGGAAAAGTGTAAATATTTATAGGGAGTGATTGATGTAATCCATCACAAACAAGTGAATGATCAAAAGAAATTTGAGGGATTTAAATCCATAAATCTGAGATTATTTATAAGTCCATTGGTTTAGCAGAAATTAATGTACTAGGACAACATTTTATTTTGAAGTCATTTTCATAATTTTGGGTAACTCTTTTATTAACCATTAATATAATGAAATATTCTTACATGATTGGTTTCAATTTTATACGAAAAATCCAAACTTTTTGTTCTGCTTCGATCAAATTCTAATTTATCCCCTTACTTGCAGAAATTATTTACCAATAATTTTTTATTTATAAAGTAATAAAAGAGATTATTAAAGGATTGTAAGGCCCATGAAAGAGTGTAAGGTCTTTATGTTTGTCCTTAACCATATTCCAAAACCAATATGGTAAATATATTAATCTATAATCCTCAAAAGTGATACTAATGGTTCATCATTAACATTTATTCATCAAATTGTTCAACTAAAAACAATGAAAAATTAACAGAGAAATTGCATAGGTCATTGGTAGGCATGAATCCCTTATTTTCCTTTGGCCATGGGTTCAAAACTGGAATCCTTGAAAAAATTGATTGGTTATCACCCGACATGTCAGTTTTCTTTTTATAAAACTATATTAATATAATTTTGAATATAAATCTAATGGGAATACATGGAATAATGTTAATCACTAAATAGACTTTTAACTATGTTTTTCAATATAACCTCAATACATAAATACTTCATAGATATATTTCCACATATGACCTTCTGTGTTCTATGTTTTATTCATAATATCATTTATAGGACTTATAAATCAAGACACCTTGTTTTTAAACCAAAGTTTTAACATTGATTATTCGTTATCATGTCCACTAAAATTCATCATAATGGTTTGTATATAAATATTTTATAATCCTATGAATATCCCCTGGGAGTGTCAAAATAGGTGTGTAGTAAGGCCCACAATTGGGTATCAGGTCACCCCGAGTCGGGATCACAACACCTAGTCAGATTTATTACTCTTTGGTACATCCATTCTAGAGCCACATCCACTTGTAGTACCTATATTGAGATGTATTTCTTGGAATACCCACATAATATCTACCTTAACAAGATTATAGAATGTTCTTATATCTCCAAATTTTAACATAGGGTTATGTTATTTAATATATTTTTTCCTAAATCTAGTTCCCAATGTTTCTACTAAACTTCATTTTAAACCATATTTGGTGCCCCAAGCCCATAAATCTTGGAGCTGATGTCAACTACTAATTGTATTGGCATGATTATATGGAATCAATTACTGAAGGACTGATCAACTTAGTAGTATTAGTGAACCAGATACATAAATGATTATTGTATCATATAAGACTACAAAAATTACAACATAATTTTTTTTATTCTTTCTAAATAAATAACTCTAAGGATAACACAAAAACAATATAGTAGTTCCATGCATATCTATCATTGTATACTTCGTGGATTCTTTGGGAAATAAACATAGTAAGGGAAAGCTTGAATTCTCAATAAGGGAAAAATATAGCATAATAAATAATTAATAAATGAGTATAATAATTATGAAATGGTAAATAATTGAAAATACATTCCATTTAATCCATAGGATGAAATGTATGTGAAAAACAATAAGTAAATATTAATGAAAACGCATTCCATTCAAATTACTAGATACTGAAAAATGAACGTGGCAAGGTAAGAAACTGAAACACATGACATTTAATCAATGAATTGAAAATGGATTGTATCTATAGATATTTTGATGAAAAATATCATAAATGAATAATAACTAAAGCTAAATGAAGTAAATTCTTTCCTAATATATTTCATGTCTATAGAACGTGAAAACATATACCATCGTACCTTTCAAAAGATAGTTTAAAACCATGCATAGAAAGGCATTTAGTTTGAACCACTTATTTTCCTCACAAGAATTTATCGATGCATTAAGGGGCTAAATAAATTCTGGGCCCCACCCATCATTACAAATCTAAATAATTCATCATATAAAATAATCAAATAAATAATATGCCTTATCAAGTAACCATAATGAATTAAGAATATAAAATTATCAATATTAATCTGAATTATCAAATAACTATCCAACTAGATATTGTATGTAAAATGGTATATGGTTAAGAAATACTAATATCCATGATAAATGAAATATATAATTAGGTATAAAATTAAATGTTCAATGATCATAGGATATTAACTATTTTAATGGAAATAAAAAAGTTATTCTAGGAAGTTTATGTGAATACTATACATGAAAAAATCAGTAGAAAACTATCTAGAGGAAGAATAAAGATGTAATCAATAAAATAAATACCAAGTAGAGTAAAAAATAAAGGTTTTTTTGTTGTTTATGAATACAAATACCATAAAAACTTTTAGCAGTATTATTGAGAAAAATATCATTTCGTTTTGTAAAACATTCTGAAGAAAAAATTCTTTGAAACTCCCTTTTAATTTTTTTTTAAAAAAATTGACATTTTAAACATTAAAAGGAATCTTCAAGGAATTATTTTTTGTAAAAATATATACATGTTGTACAAGGTAAAAGGGAACATTCTTTCTAATAGGTAAAAAAGGTTAGAATAATTTCTTATTCAGAAATCCACAAGATGATTCCTTTGAAAACATTAATAAATGATAAAAATGGGTAAAAAGTCATTAAAAATAATTTTTAAGGTTAAAAACATTTATAAAAAAGCATTAGTAAACATGCTTTTTATAAGAATATAGTTTCTCTGACTAAATAAAGAAATGAAGGAAGGTTTTCATAAAATCATTTTTAGAACATTTTAGTACCGAGAGTTGAAAAATGGTACTAATAATTGTTAAATTTAATTAAAAACTAGAGGATATTAAAATTAAATGTCTTATTAAACAATTATTTAGTAATTTACTCAAATGGAAATTCAAGTACAAACAATTTTGAATAAAATTGATATTTTGAAATGTGTCATTGAAAAAGATATAAAGTTGAAGTGATAATAAAAAATTGGTATATTAAATGTATCAACTATAAAGCTACATAAATGGAGTGTAAATAATATAATATATTGTAAAAATTTGATTAAACACATAATCATATAATATTAATGAAAACAATTAAGTAATATTACTAATAAAAAGAAAATGATTTATGAAATTTTATCATACTTGGTAACTTTTAAATATAATCCCATTAGAATAATTACTTAAAGTTGAAACATAAAATACCATGAAACAAAAATTTATTATTTATATTACATGTCAATATGATATTCCCTACATCATATATAATAAATTAGGTTTACATCAATTAATTATTCCTCACGGAACGAAAATGAGACAATAATACCTTACATTGTGATTCCTTTCAGGTGAACATCCTTTAACCTCCTATATAAGGGGTTTAAACATGTTAAGAACTTATAAAAGAACCATATTAATATTTATTATTAAATATATTATTTTAAAATAATAAATTATTACCCCTTTTTTATTAACCTTCATTATTTGAACTATTTTATGTGTTAATTTCCTAGTTCATTGAGTATGTTTTAAATTGTTATTTGTTGTCCTTATTAAATATATCCTGGTTTCATCATCTCCAGAATTTAAAAAATGATTTTAACGTCATATATATCCCTTATATATATATCCATAATAATTTATAATTTTTTTAGATAATAAATTAAATTCACCATTCATGGAGATAGTAGTTTATACGTACGCATGAACACAACCTCCATTTCATTGTTATGTTATAAAATAATAAAATAAAAATCATATGTATATAAATTTATATTTTTATTCTAGTAACATATTAATGTAATATATTTCATATATTTTTATTAAAATTATCTTTCATACATTTCATGTTTAGTGTGAAGGAATCACATCACTTTGAGGGGGCGATAGTCCACACTTTCTCAAATAATGTTCTTATATTAATAGAAAATGGAAAGTATTAAATTTATGGGTCATAAAATAATTACAGAAGTATAAAAATATAATAAATATCATATAAAACATATATAAATATATTTTCAATGTTAATTTCATACCACGAATTTTGGTAATGTAAAAAAATGAACAATCACGGTTTCGTGAGATAGTAGTTCGCCATACATAGAAACCGTATGTTTATAACCCATTAGATGGAAGTGTGTGTTAGTTGATGTATAAAAATTAACAAAAAACCACAATGTATATTGATGATACTAGTGTTATTATATTAAAATTTAATAATAATATTTTAGGTGTTGGAGAAGTAAATGATTGAAAAGTGATTGTTGGAAAGCATTACCTTAAAATAAGGTAACTCTTTTTGGATTATACCCAAGGGAATCCTTAGAAGGATTTCTACCCAAATATAGGGTTAAAGGTATAGGGTGGAGAATTTGGTAATGTTTTTTTATAGATCGTATCCAATCATGTGTGGTTTGAGAGGTGTGATTAATGGGGATATGTGGTGGGATTTTATAGTGGAGGAAGAGTGATACTTTTATAATATTTTGAAAATAAATTACATACCCATTTTTCATATTTCAAGTGGTTACAATAGTGGAACAAATTAAATAAAACATAACATAGGGTTGATATATTTCCATAAAATAGCTCTTTTATATGTGTATAGGTCTTTTTGGGCCTTAAGGTTAAGGTTTAATCATTTATTAATCTTAATTTAACATTAATCTTTGTAATTAATTTTAATAACTTTCACTAATATTTTTGGTCAAAAAAATAAGTTGTTATTATTATACATTATAAATTATACTGATTCAAAATATGTAATTTATTTTTCTAAATTACAACATTATATGTGTTAGAAATTGATTTCAAATTCATCCCACAAGTGGGACAACAATGTGGGTTTTTAAAGTAAAAACTTCTGAAAGTTTGCTATGTTTTTATAATCAACTTCAATGTGAGATTGATTAAAATTATATAAATTGTATTAATTGATAAAAATAATATCTAATTAAAATTTAAAACCAATTATAATTAAAAAATTTCCTTATAAATAAATAATATGATAAAGCAGTTTTAATCTATAATTCGGTATTTTTAATAACCCATTAAAAATGAAATGTTTCAAAAAAATATCAAAAATTTACCATAGAAAAATTATTCTATTTTTATTTTAAAGGTAAAGTTTAGCTTCACATTTTAAATCAAATATTGTGTCAAAATTCATATTTAATATGGGTTCTCCACTAAAAGGTGGTAAAATAGTCTTTTCAAAAGTATATTTTTTTATGTGTAAAATAGGGTTTGTTCTTTTCTTTGCATATCAAACCTAATGGATGAATATAAAAAAATTGATTAAATATTTAATATATATTTCATTATAATAGTAATCTAATTGTAATTAATTCTATTTATTAATATACAACTCCTTTGGGAACATTAAAATAATAATATTTCCTTTTATGTCTAATGTGTTCAAATTTTCATTTCTCAATAATTGGTAACTAGTGAATTGATTTTATATTTATATAAACCATAATTTTTTAAAATTATTTAATAATTTTCATAACCTCTAACATAATGGCTATGATATATAACATTTTATTAAATAATAATATTTTAATAATATTGTACTATTATTCTGTCAAACTCAGTCATGCATGTAATGCAAGATATCGAGGGAGGTCTCTCTTTCATGTAACACACAGTAACTCAGAGTTTCATTCATTTAAATATATAGAATCTATTTTAAATAGTAAATATATTATAATTCATGTAGATATTATTTTCCCTTACGCACTTGATGATTCATGTCATACATGCTATTGAATATAAAGATGTACTTTATAATTTTGGGGTGTTATAGGTACCTATGGGTAATAACTCTGAAGGGGCGACATTGAGCTGGACTTAATAATCACTTCATTCAAGAAAATTTTCCTTTAAACACACCTGTTTTGAATCTCTAAGGGGATATTCTTTGTAAATTCAGAAAACATTTACAAACCATCATGAAGGATTTAAATAACGACCATTAATTACCATGGTTATGCCTAAGGTCTCCTAGATTGGAAAGAAGGTGTAAAAATATAGACATACTATAAATTATTTTTCATGATTATGTGGTTCTACACTATTATTAGTGTTTCTCATGTTATTCTTAATATTTTTAGTCAATGGGTGGAACCCAAATGAACATTGTTAATATTGAGTGTGATGGAAAATGCATTGATTTTCCTCCTAAGAAAAAAAATTATAGGAGATGGAATGAAAAATATTTTGGAATGATCACACTATATTATCAAGATATGTTTCATGATGAAATTTCAATTGAAAAAATAGGGAACATCGTTCTTTTAGTTTCTACATGAGACAACATCTACCTTCTTATAGTGGTAATATTGATCCACTGCATGTTGAGAAATAGATTAGTACCAATAAAAATATATTTTCCCTTATTTTGTGTCCATATCTTGAAAAATTCATTTTGGATGTGTATAACTTGGAAGGTGACGTATATCATTAGTGTAATCTTATTAAGAACATGGGGGAATAATAAGAAATTGAATCTATGGAATGGGGAGACTTTAATGGGATATTGACCAGTAAGTAATTCCATCATATTATTTTATAAAATATCGATATGGAATTCCATGATCATATGGAAATGATGATAAATCCATAGGCACCTATAAAGAAATGTTTTTTTGACATTAATGGTATTTATTTCATTTAATCATCTTCCCTGAAAGAAAAATAGATCAATTATTTGGTGGCCTAAAACAATGTCTTCGAAATTCCTTTTCTATAAGATACTTTAGTTGATATGAATAATTAATTTGTTGTGTACTAATTGTAGAAATTTTAATTCAATATTGCAACCATTATAATGGTTTTAATATGAAAAGTAAAATCAAGTCTCTAGAAATAAAAGTGGTGGAATGAAATTCCAGCCATCTATGTGCCAGAAACATGGGATGAAGGATCAATGGAATTCCTGAATATAACTTGGAGGTGCCTTAAATGTTGAAATTCATGTCATAAAACCCATTAATGTAGAAATGTGCTTAATGGTTCAGTTAATGAAGTTGAGGATAAGAGGACACCAACTAATGAACCACCCACACTCCAATATTACATGTGTAATGGTTTTGGAAATTATTCGAATCAATGCCCTAGTCCAAGGGATAATTTTAATGATATGAAAAAATAACCTTTGAAGAGAAATGTTCACAGGGAAACTTATGAAATCATAATTGATGAATTGAATCATGACTATTAGGGAACTTGTATCCTCCCCTCCTTATTTTGTAACTTCGTGTATGATTTTGTAACAATGATCCCAATGAAAATCTTATTTTTTATCCTTTATTGAAATTTCATGTGATTATATCCCTCTAAATAGATTATGGAATAATGAAATCTAAATATATATTCTATTTCTACATGGGTAAACCCAAGATTCCAATGAAAATTTTTTCTAGAAAATATGTTCTTGTATACAGAATACATGGTGAAATAACTTTTGTAAGTGTATATATATCCATAAAAAATTAACTAAAGAGTTATGGATACCATCATAGGATTATATGATTAAGGTTAATAATATGTTCATATTCAGTGACACACCTTTTGAGGTTTTATTTGACGGTATTTTATCAATATTAAGGAAATTTTAAGAGAAAATTATGGACATACAAACCATTGGGTTTTTACATGTTTTAGTGATAATGTTATTTAATGTGTAATTCCTTTAAAAATTGTGGGAATTTTATTAAAGGCACTAGTAACCTGTAGGTTTTATCTAATCTTTGATATTTAGGTAATAATGGGTTGTATTGTATTACCTTATGTAGTTATAAAAATTTATTTCTATTAGATAAGATTTTTTTTCAGATCCTCCAGCAAAAATTTACATGAATGAAGTGGTAAGGTTTCATAGGGTACCACAATAAATTGTATCTGGTCAGGATATGATGCTTTCCTCAAGTTTTTTGTAAATACATTAGAAATATATTGTTACCAAGTTGAGTTTTATAACTATGTATCATCCTCAGATAGATAGAATGTTTTAAGGAATAATTCAACCCCTTGAGGGTATTCAAATATCTTATTCTTTGTATTTCAAATGAGGTTGGGATCAACACCCTCTATAGTTGAGTATTCATTTGACAATATATTTTAGATGATAAGAAACATGGATTCTTATGAAGACCTTTATGGAAAGAAGTGAATAACTCTAATTTTTATGAATGAAGTTGCAGAAATAATTATATTCAAACATTATCCAGCTAATGAGATAGCAAAGATGGTTAGAAACATTCAGAAACATGTAAGGATAAAACCGTTTTGAAAACAAATTACCGCTGATAATCATTGACATGATCTACAATTTGAAGGTGGTGATAAGTCATTTCGATGAATTTCACCATGGAAGAAAAAGGGATATCTTAGTCCCGGTATATCGGCCCCTTTGAAATACTTTATCCTATAAAGATAATAGATTTTCATCTGGATTTACATAAAACCTATATAAGGTTCATATTTTATTCTATATAACTCTACTTAAGATGTACATATACTACCCTTCACATGTAAAAAACTCATAGGTCATACCTCTGGAGTAAGATCTCTCTTATAAAGAACAACCATTTTATATTATAGATCATTTATAAAAAGTGTTTTGAAGCAAGAACACTGGCCCTATTAAAGAATTTTTTTTAAATGTTATCTTAAGGAAGATATGTGGCTTCATGAGAATGGAATGAGGTATAAGTTTCCTCAGTTTTTGGTACCTAAGTGATGAATTATCTAAGAGAAATTCATTTTATGGGTGGTTGAATGTAACACCCTCATGTTTTTATGAAATATTTTCTTGAAACAATTTAATTATTCTAAAGCATTAATTACATGAAATAGTGAGTTTAAATGAACCTTGAGATTCCCTTCATATAAAATTACCATTTTAACCTAGCTTTTATATTAGCAATAATAAATATAACTAACTTAAGAAAATTAATTTTGTCATCTTTCACTACAAATTATTTGAGAAAAATACTAATCAATTATATATTTGTAAATGTGAATTACTATTATTAAATTAAATAAATGAAATATATATGTTATATACTTAATAAAATATTTTTTATATTCATCCAATAGATATTTTGTTGTAGTGTAAGAATAAACCGTATTTGATGTATAAAAACCTATATTTTTTAAAAAGGTAATTTTCTACCATTTAAATAGAAAACCCCTTTAAAATTAATATTTTGACTCATTAATAATTTTTATATGGAAACATAAACATCTTCTTTGGATGTGAGACATAAAAATTTAGTATGGTTAAATATTAGTGTTTTTCTAATAAGATTTAATTTTTTATGATTAGTAAATAAATACTTTAAATTTTAATTGAAAACATATTTTTTCATCGAAATAATATATATGGTTAAATTTTAATATTAATAATTTCAAATTATAAGTAGAATATATTTTCATCATTCAAAATAATTTATTTCCTTAGCAATAATTTTACATTAAATTCAGATGTGAAAACATTTGAACATTTTGTAATGTTTTAGCTTTTAAAACCGGTTCCCTCTTTCCAATAATGGGAATAATATAAAATTAATTACTAAAACTTATGTATTTTTAATTTTATAAATTAGACTCCATATTTTGAATCATTATGTCAATATTATTTATATATCATTATTTTATTTTTTTCTTTATGATTAGTAACTTCGGTAAATTTTCTTAATACGGTAAAAGGGTAAACCAGGTAATTAAGGGTAATAATAATTTTATCCAAATATGCCTAAAACTTTTCCTAATATCAATGGATGAGTTTGTTTCAACCTAAATATTTTTGGGGTCAAAATGGTATCTATTTTAATCCACATTTGTGAGATTAATACATTTATGTTTTTGTTATTTAAAGAAAATGTAAATATGTCTCACTCAAATTTTATTATCTAAATAGTTTTTATTATAGGATTTTCAAATAGATAAATTTGAATATAAATAATCATTTTAAATCTAATATGTTTCTTCTTTATCTTGTTCATTTATTTGTAATTGTTTTGAAAGAAATAATTACATTAATATCTTATACATTAATGATACAAAAATTATTTAGTTGATGAAAAATCAATACTATAGTTTTTATTAAAATACTAATACCCATTAAAAAACCTAAACACTTGAAAACATCTTATTTTTAGAGTATATATTTACCATAATAATAAATTTGTAGATTTATGTACCATTTGCTTCCTTACAGAAGGGATGATGATACTTATATTATTTTATTTAAACTGATGTTAAATTTTCCACATTCATAATAAAATTTTAAATATTGAATTTTCCAGAAGAAAAATTAGAAAAAAAATTCTACTAAAATATATAATATTTATATTCATCATAGTATTTTATTTTTAATTTTTATTCAAAATATAAATATATTAATTAATTACACAATATTGACGTAGTGATTATTTTATTAATAGAGATAACAAATAAATGATATTAAATATATTAAAGTAAATATAATTTAAGAAAATTAACATTTATACTGAATTTTATAGAGTACCTTTACCTATAAATAATATAATAAAATATTTTTTTTTCAATTTTTCTTGTTATCTTAAGGTTTATGAAAATCAATGAATTGAATAGTCAGAAAATTGACACTATTGATTATTCATCAAAATAATGTATTATTAAATTATTTAAAAATAATAAAACATTTTTTAAAAGTATATAATAATTATGATATGGTAAAAACTTTTATAATTTATTTATTTATGGTCTAATTTACATCAAATGAGATAACATTTCACCATTTTAATAGTGAATTATTTTTTACCCAAGTTAAAAATTTAATAGAATTACTATGTGTTAATTAAAAAGATATGGTTTAAATTGGCCTAAAACTTGAAAAAAAAATTATTCGATGGTTATGTTACGACCCTATATCATCTCATATTATAAATTGGTACATTTTGGAGTTTTTGTTTTCGGGGTTGATTTTAATATTAATTAATAATTAGGATGTTTCCAAAAGTGCCCCTCACCTCAATTATAAAAGGGAACCTCCTCCCTCACCTAATAACTTAACTTTGAGCCTTCATGAATGTAAAGCCCCTGAAATTTTACCTTATAAATGATTCTAGTGACACAATAGAAGTTTTTGTCTTCTTGAAAGAACAAATCCAGTTCCCTTAGAGGATATTTAGAGGAACCATGTTGAAGAAGAGGTAATCTTCTCTACCAATTCCTTCAAACTTTTTCATTCTTATACTTCCTCTACATGAGTTATTTCATTATAAAGTAATAAATATAGTATCACTTTTATACTAAGATGTTCTTATTTTGAAACAATTATATGCCATCTTCTATCCATCCTATGAAAAATGAAATCACCATGCGTGTGTTCGTATGACTTACCGTCTCTATGCCATTGTGTAATATATTTTTCCACCACAACCTTAAATTAATGGGTATGAAAATGGAAGTAATATCTATGTATGATTATTATTAAATTATATTTATTATGAAATATTATACACCTTCCAATTCAATACCATTTAATAATTATGGGAATGATATCATTGCTCGTGCGTATGTACGACTTACCATCTCCAAGTTGTTATGTGACTCATTCATCCTGATATTCAGAAAAGAAATATTATATAAATTTATTTAACGAATAAATATGATATATATTATACAAATATAATTTCTTAAAGGATATAACTATAACCTATGATGAGGAATATGAACTTATCTAACACAACATGTGGTCGAAAATAAAGATCTTAATACTTGACGGAGGAGTAATAATGTTACTAAAAATAGATGATAACGTAATCTTATAAGATATCATAAAAATTAATATGACTTTAGAATAATTTAATTAAATTATTTAAATCATTACACAAGAGGTTTGGATACATATAAAGGAAATCATACCTAAGGAAAGGGATAATTTCGCATTCTCATTATGTCATGACCCGTCCCCCGGGGCCTGTGCCGTGACTACCCCAAGCCCACCTTCCATAGGCCAAGTGATGGTGACTTGCATCGAAAGGTTTATTCACTAAAATTAGGAAGGCATTGCCTTTATAACCTGTAAACACACACAACCAAGAATACAATAAGATACGAACAACATGTAAATTGTTTAACAAAAGAGTGCTGAAAGTAAAATGGGCTGGAATACAAGCCCAACAGTAAAGGTACAAGTACAACAGAATACAACTAAACAAAAATGAAAGAAGCCATCGGGTCGTCCTC
Organism: Viscum album; assembly: GCA_963277665.1. Classification (NCBI taxonomy): domain Eukaryota; kingdom Viridiplantae; phylum Streptophyta; class Magnoliopsida; order Santalales; family Viscaceae; genus Viscum; species Viscum album. Next base: position 812,327,606 of record OY728135.1, read on the forward strand.
CGAGGTTCCTACCGAAAGGGTAGGTACAAATTCCCTCCTCAGCACTCCACATCTTCCCGTCTCCTCCGTGTACCAACTCGTCATATTTTCCACCTCTGGGCACCGTCCGGTCCTGGTACCCTTATCCTCGATCGATGTAATCTGCCATCTGCATCAAACACAACAAGGTACGTCCATAGCCCATGAAGGGGTGATTATAACAATACTCAGTAGGGTTCTCCGAGACCCTCATGTTCTCACAAAATCCATAATGGATAAACCACAAGCATGAATTCAACTATCAACCCTACTAAGGTATATGCCCATACATATACCTAAGTTATCAAGTATACCCATTTCGATAAAGAGGAAACACTTGGTCCAACCCAAGAGCCCAAAGCTCAACTGTTCCATAAAGGAAGGAATACCATTATGGTAAGTACCACATAGGTATGCCACATAAAATAATACCACCAAGGTATTACCATGAAGGGAAGTACCACACTATTTTGAACTCATCTCACACCAGTTATAACTCAAGTACAGTAGTATAGATTATTAGATGTAACTACTGAATCATCTTACTCGGTTGAGAGGATCTACTGCTGACCCACACAGGATCGCTCGATGCTGACCCACAAAGGTCCGCTCGGTGCTGAGCCACACAGGATCACTCGGTGCAGACCCACACAATATCGCTAGGTGCTTACCCACACAGGATCACTAGGTGCTGAACCACACGGGATTGTTCTTCATTCTTCACGTCACAGCCAGCTACTGGGTTCACGCACTATGCTCGCTTGCCTCTGAGAGGGTTCTCTTCACAATACATTGGTCGATACTTTAATTGCCATGAAATCTCATGAATAAGTATCTCAATGGACTACCATGTCATATGGGTCTTAACAAAATAAACGATACATCAATCAGATGTCCGGTCTCTGAGTTATTATCCATTTAGTCCTGAGGGCCCAGTTGGATTCATGGTTGATCCAACCGGACCATTCCCCAACTTTATCCAAATCTCTAGTGGGGTATACCAAATGTACCCTATCTCTCAAAGGTTTCCAGCACTGTAGATGGTTTGTCAAATGGACATCCGGTGCAAAATATATGGCCTAAATTACGTAAATGGGTCGAATTGGGTCCGGGTCCGGTTTGACCTGGACCGACCCAACCTGAGCCAACCAAGTTCGGGTCACCCGACCCAACTCGAGGGGTCCGGCCCAGCCTGCGCTGGGTGGCCTGGCCTGGTGGCCTAGACCGTGAGGGCTGTAAGGGGGCGTGGGGGGCGCGGAGGCCTCGTGGGGTGAAGATTCCACGAGGGGGCCGCAGGGGTTGCAAAGGTTTCAAGGTGGAGTAGTGGGGGCACAGAGACCGCAAGGCGGCGCGGCGTGGTGGGGCCGCGGGTGGCGCAGCATATCCAAGGGGAACATGGTGAAGGCATGATGTGGTGTGGCGGGGCCGTGGGGACGTGGGGCCGTAGGGAGGTGGGGTCGCGGGGCGGCGTGGTGAGGCCTCGGGGTGGTGTGGCATGTCCAGGGGGTGGCGTAGCTGTGTGGCACGGTCGCACGTCATGTCTTTGATTACAGCTGGCTTGACCGGCCGCTCTCCGTTATCGCCTTCTTCATAGTCAGTCGTGGCGCCAACTGTCGTTCTCATGTTCTACCAGTGCAAAATTCCTACACCAGTCGCCATCACCATCATGAAGAACACACATGGAAAGAAGAATAGAAGAGGAATCTGGACATGTTTGTTTGGCCCGAACCCTCCATTTTATAGTGGTAGTAAGCGGCTCAACAAAACCTGTAAATCAAGAACCTCAAATTTTAAAATTCATACGAAATGTGGATCAACTCATTTTGGTTGATCCATGTTCACAATGATTTCCATGAACTAAGAAGTTTAATCGATAAAAATTCATGAATTCAATAACAACCCCTACCTCGTTTGATTCGTTAAAAATTTTCCGCGGGGAAGGAGACAATGTCCTTAGTAATAGACGGACATCAGTGAATTCAGTGTTTCCTAGATATTTTGAGTATTTATGTTGAAGATTTTCCTAATCAATGAATGTCCCGAGGAAGAAGATGAAGTCTAATTTGGTGTTCTTTGTTGGCATTTTTCATTGGAGAGCTTTCTCCCAATTTCCCTTTGCCAACCCTTACCCCAATTCCACCAAAATTTGGTAATAGAAAACTTATTAATTTAAATTAAGTATATTAACAACGTTGGCACAAATTCAATTGGCATGTTGGATTAATTAATTAGCCCAATTAATTTGAAAAGTGATGGAAAAGTTAATGTTGGAGGGAGTCCATGAGGTTTCTAACACTTAAGAGGGGAGTTCAAGGGGGTATTAGTCTTGGGTGGTCCCCACCACCATAACCCAAATGGGAGGTTAGCCTTGCATGGTCCCCACCACCATAACCTCAAATGGGAGGTTTACTTCTAGTAGTCCCCACCTCTCAACATCTACATGGGAAGTTACAAATGAAAACAAAATAAAATGTTACAGAGTTTTATTTTATTTTATTCTTTCATGAAAAACCCAAAAAAATTATCTTTCACCCTCGACCAACTATCTTCAAGATGAATGTCTCCATAATCGAATACTGGTAATGTGAGTTCAATGGTGTCCTCTGATTTCAATTCCGAACACTAGTTAAAAGGTATAAAAATCCACTCGCACGTTTACTGAATGTAACCAAAAAAAGTTCAGAAATGCATCTCAGGCACTCCGGGCCTCGGAATCATAAACTGTAAATTTTAAAAAAATAGTAAAATTCACATTTAATTAAAAAACATTACATGGAACTTCTGGGTCTTTAAATTCTCCACACCTCAGGGATTTACTTCCCCGTAACCCACATCACAAAAATAGAAAAACAAGTGGGGGTACTGAGCACGTATATGAGACTCCCCCTACCATGTGCTCTCCTGGAGGTTCATGTGCTGCCAGTGAACCCACCCCAGAGGTATCGACTACCCATGAAGGACCTGCTCCTCTCAATCCTCAATCTCTACTGAAACCTCTATAAAAGCTTCCCCATCATCGATGTCCAGCTCGCCATAGTCGACGATGTCAGAAGGGTCATGCATGTATCTTCTCAGATGGGATATATGGAAGACGTCATGCACCCCGTGAAACTGGGTTGGAAGAGCTAAGAGGTAAGCCACCTCACCAACTCTATTAAGGACCTGAAATGGTCGGATGAACCTCAGAGATAACTTGCTGCCTCGGCCAAATCTCTGTAAACCTTGTCGAGGTGAGACCCGTAGAAAGATGTGGTCACTATCCTCAAACTCTATAGGTCTCTTTATCCTATATTCATAAGAATTATGATGGGTCTTTGTAGTATTCATCCGCTCCTGGATGACCTGCACCTTCTATGTGGTAGCCCGTACCATCTCTGCTCCCACTAGTGCTGACACCCCTGGGTTAGTCCAACACAAAGGTGATCTATAAGGTCTCCCGTACAACACCTCAAATGGTTTCATCCTAATGATGGAGTGATAACAGTTGTTTTATGAAAACTCTACCAAAGGAAAGTGATCCCCCCCAGTTTCGATAGAAGTCGAGGACGCAAGCACGTAGCATGTCCTCAACGGTCTGAATGGTCTGCTCAGTCTGACAATCCGTCTGAGGATAGAAGGCGGTGCTAAAACGAATCTATGTCCTGAAAGCCTCTTCCACCCCTTACATAGTCTAGAAGTGAAATGTGCATCACTATCAGAGATAATCGTTGAGGGTACTCCATTTATCCGCAAAATATCTTGCACATAGAGGCGTCCCAAGTTCTCTATTGAACCCTACTCTCTGATCGATAGGAAGTGGGATGACTTGGTGAGTCGGTCAACGATCACCCAGATAGAAGCATGACCTTTGGATGTACGTGGATGTCTGGTCACAAATTCCATGGATATCCCATCCCACTTCCACTCTAGGACCTCTAAAGGCTGAACCAAGCCTGCTGGTATCTAATGCTCCGCCATCACTTACTGACAACTAAGGCATCGAGAGACAAACTCTGCTACTATTTTCTTCATTCCCGGCAACCAGTTGTGTCGTCAAAGATCCTGGAACATCTTCTCCACTCCGGGATCTACTGCTAGAGGGCATGTGTGGAACTCTCTCATCACTTCCTCTTGAAGTGACACTGGAACCATGGTACGTCCTCTGAAGAGGATGAGGTGCTCCCCACCTTAAAAAAATACATCGGGTTCATGTCCTATGGATATATGAGCACATCATGTCTTGCTGTAAACGTCCCCACACTGTGCCTCCATAAATCATTGAAGAAGTGGAGGAGTTGCTGTAAGAGACTAAAAAAAACTGCTCCATCTCTCTCTACAAAGGATATCTGCAAAGCGGCCTCATGCTTCGTCGCCTTGCCAAGAAGTTGTATATCATACCTCCGGCTGAGTGCATCAGATAAAACATTCCCCTTCCTAGGATTATAGACTATCTTGAATTAATATTATTAGAGGAACTCAATCCAATTTCATTGTCTCAGGTTCAGATCATTTTGAGATAAGTTATACCTGATACTCTTGTGGTCCGAGTAAATTGTAAAACCTTCACCCAATGGATTGTGTCGCCACATCTTCAAGAAGAAGAACAATGCTGATAACTCTAGTTCATGGGTAGTGTATTTCTACTAATGTTGTCTCAGATGTCGGGAACTATATGTGATCACTACTCGCTCCTGAATCAGGACACATCTGAGCCTAGACCCTGATGTTTCATAGTAGACTATGTACCCTACACCCTTATCTATAAGCCTTAAAGATGGGGGCACTAGTCAGCGTCTGCCTCACCTTCTGAAAACTCTTCTGGCATCTCTCTGACCACACGAAGTGTTGCCCCTTCTTCATCAATACTGATAGAGGTACTGCAACTCTGGAGAAATCTGGCACAAATCTCTGGTAATATCCAGCCAAACCCAGGAAACTCCGTCCCTCTGTCACACTTCTGGGTGGCTCCCAAGAATGTACTGCCTCAATCATCACTGGATCCACTGAAACTACAGCCTCTAAGATGATGTGTCCCAAAAATTAAACATCTCGGATCCAATACTGGCACTTTGAGGGCTTACCATAGAGCTGGTTCTCTCGAAGCATGCCCATAACTATCTACAAATGATAGGCATGCTCCTCATCAGTAGTAGAGTAGATCATAATGTCGTCGATGAAGACTACTAAAAAGTGATCATGGTATGGCTGAAGGGTCCTATTCATGAGTCCCATGAACACTGTCAGAGCATTGGTTACAGCGAATGGCATAACCAATAACTCATAGTGGTTGTACCGACATTCGGAGGTCGTCATCTGTACATCCTATTTTCATACTCTGAGCTGGTGATAGCCTGATCTAAGGTCTATCTTCAATAACCACCATGATCCCTTTATCTAATAAAAGAGGTCATAAATCCTAGGAAGTGGGTACATGATCTTCAAGTCACCTACATCAGGTGCTGATAGTCGACACGAAGTCTCAAGCTCTCATCCACCTTTTTGGTGAATAGAATCGGGGATTCCTAAGGGGAAACAGTGGGCCGAATGAACCGTTTCCCATGTTAGTCCTCTATCTATACCCACAGCTCACGAAGCTCCATAGGAGCCATCTGATACACATGTGTAGATATCAGTGCTATCCCAGGGTACAAGTCAATGTAAACGTCCACCTATCCGTGAGGAGGTAGACCCATAACATCATCAAGTAAGACATCTGCATACTGGTCCTCCACATTAGGTTAGCTTAGACTCTCCACATCAACCGCTCCGAGGGTATGGCTAGCCAACTGATGTGTAATCAGCTACACCCTCCTCTGGGTAAGTCCATCATGCGCTGTATAGGCTCCCTTCTTGCCGATGAAGGTAAATCTGGTTCCATCTATGTGCACACACCGCACTTTTCACCTAATACAGTCAATATGAGCATCGAATGTAGATAACCAGTCCATACCCATGATGGCATCATAAGGCCTCGATGCCGCTACTAGAAGATCCCAGCTGAATCTCTCACCTCCTAGAGTATGCTCAGACTACCGGCACCAGTGTGTAATTGTCAAATGCATTCTCGTAGGAGTCTCTAGCCATATGGATTGAGCCAACACCTCTATTAGACATAGATCATACCTTGTATCATCTCCTAAGCACTGCGATCATAAGCCTCAGCTACCTGGAGCTAAGCTTGCCCCTGCCCACCTGCTCCTTGCGGTCAGGGTGGACCTCTAGGTGGTGGTGGCGGAAGCATCTCGAATCGTCTCCCAACGCCAGTTTCACGGTCATCTCCTTTACCACGTTTGCATGCTCCCTGTGGACCTCCTCGGTCAAACATCTTTCTCTTCCTGGGCGGTTCATCGACCATTTGATGATCATCTGTACATTGGGTCAGACAGTCATGAGCCATGTGACCCTTCCCACCTCATGCGTAACACTACTCGCTCTTGGAATGACTAGTTATGACTCGGGTTCCCCGCATAACCAAATCTGAATCATGTGGTTGTCCACCTATAGGTATAGTCCTCTTGGACCTCTATGTCATCTGTTTGTTACCAGCTGTAGAAGAATCTGATACGTGATGAATGGTGGTAGGTCTCGCTTCTAGGGACTGCACAGTAAGAAACTCTCCACTAAGATTGCTCACTCTAACACCCCCATATGCGTCGGGATGCTAAGAGAAGTCATCAAATCCCCGATCTTCCATCTGAGTCCCTGCTCAAAGGTACGGTCACTGAATAATGGGTCCCGCACCATATCATTGGAATAGTGTGAGAGGTCAGTGAACCTCGATGTGTACTGAGCCACAGTCATGTTTCCCGGCTGCAGATGAAGAAGCTCTTAAATGCGCACTACATGAAGAGTCACAAGAGAAACCTCTTCCCAAAACAGGCTCTCGAATTCTTCCCAGAGTAGTGTCACCTCATCATGATCCTGGAGCATCAAGCTCTACAAAATTCATGTTGATTCCTATGTAATACTAGAGACATGGATCACCGTTAGATCAGATGGTGTCCTTACTAGTCAGAAGACTATCACTACAGCCTCCAGCCAATCCTTAGCCACATGTGGGTCCATATCTCCCCTGAACCTAGGTGGCCTCTAGCACTGTAACTCGTGCAACACACTCAAGAGGAATACGCCCTCTACTGTTGGGGATAGTGGAATCAGTGGCCCAATGGGTAGTGGTACCACTAGTGCCTCTACTGGAAGAGGTCCCTGGACCGAGGCCTATTCACTCGGTGGTCTATCGATGTGTACTAATCTTGGAACCCTAGATGGCTATCTCATTGATGGAATCCTGAAAGAAATAGGTGTTCCACGGTTAGTAAGTTATACCTGGTGAGCTAAATCAAATAGTTCAAAAATATGACTCTTTAAAACGCACACACAATCATTGTTATCATGTAATGAGTCAAAAATCAGAATTCAGGGTCCTGCTATATGTATATGTCAGCCACTATACCAACATTGGATTCCCTAAACTGATTACCACACTCACAAATCTTAACACTCTTTCTATTAAAGTAACAATCATAGTCCTATGTTCTATGGTATAGCAGGATCCCATGATACCAATTTTTCATGACCCGTCTCACGGGGCCCATGTCGTGACTACCCCAAGCCCGCCTTCCATAGGCCAGGGCCTGGCGGCTAGAACTGAAAGGTGTATTCCCTAAAACTAGAAAGTAATTGGTTTATAACTTGTAAACCCACCAAACCAAGCACCCAGAAAAATGCTAACAATAAGTAAACTATATTAGAAAAGAGTGTTGAATGTAAAAGGGGCTAGAATACAAGCCCAACAGTAAAGGTATAATTACAACTGAATGAAACTGTAGAAAAAGGAAATCAGTAGCCGGACCATCCTCTGAGGTTCCTACCTGAAGGGTAGGTATGGATCATCTCCTCAGCACTCCACATCTACCCATCTCCTACATGTACCGACTCATTGTATGGTCCAACTCTAGGAATCATCTCATCCGGGTACCCTCAGCCTCGAACAGCGTTGTCCATCATCTGCACCACACACAATAAGGTTCAGGCATAACCCGTGCAGGGGTGAGTATAACGATACTCAGTAGAAACCTCGAGACCCTCAAGGTCTCACAAAATCCAAAAAGGATAAACCAAAATAATGAATTCAAATATCAAACCTACTTAGGTATATTCCCATACATATACCTAACTTATCATGTATACCCATCTCAATCAAAAGGAAACACAGGGTCCAACCCCAAATCCCAAAGCTCAACTATTCCACAATGGAAGGAATACCATAAAGGTAAGTACCACACAGGTATGCCACATAGATGAATACCACCAAGGTATTACCACAAAGGGAACAACCACATAGGTACAAACTCAGATCACACCGGTTATAACTTAAGTACAGTAGTAGAGATGATTAGATGTAACTACCGAATCATCATACTCTGTTAAGAGGCTCTGCAGCTGACCCACACAGGATCGCTCGGTGCGGACCCACACAGGATCTCTCGGTGCTAACCCACACAGGATCGCTAGGTGTTGTCCCACATAGGATCGCATGATGGTGACCAACACCGGATCACTACGTACTGACCCACATAAGACCTCTCATCATTCTTCACATCACAACCAACTACTGGGTTCCCGCACTACACTCACTTGCCTCTAGGAGGGTCCACACGACAAGAAACTATTAAATACTCCAATTTACACTAAGTCTCATGAATAAGTATCTTAAAGGACCTCCACATCATAGGGGTCTAAATGCAGCAGACAGTACGTCAATCAGACGCCTCGTCTATGAGTTATTAGCCCTTTAGTCCCGAGGGCCAGGATGGATTTGTGAATGATCCAACCCATCTATTCCCCACCTTTATACAAATCTCTAGTGGTGTATAACAATGAAGCTTTGTCGCTCCAATGTTTCCACCACTGCAGCCGGTTCATCAAACAGACTTCATGTGCCAAAGATATGGCCGGAAATACATAAATAGATTGAAGTGGGTCCGGGTCCAGTCAGACTAGATCGAACCGACCCCTCCTGACCCCCTGGGTCTAGCCCATACCATGCTGGGTGGCCCAGCCTGTGAGGGCCATGAGGGGTGTGGGGGTCGCAAAGGCCGCATGGGATGCGAAGGCCACGAGGGGGCCACGGGGGTCACGGAGGCTGCGAGCGGCGTGGCGGGGCCGCGGGGCGGCAGGGCCATGCGGTGGAAGGGCAGTGAGGTGGCGAAGTGAGTCTGTGTGGGGGCTTGGCTATGCAGCACAGTCGCGCACCATGTCTTCACCGACGGCCGGCTTGAATGACCTCCCTTCATTGTCACCTTTATCATAGCCGGCCATGGATTCGGCCACCATTATCATGTTCCACCGGTTCCAAACATTGGCACCAGTCGCTGTCACCAATGAAAAGAACACAAAAAGAATGAATAACGTCAGAGGGGTCGGTCCATATTTGTTTGGCTCGCACCCTCCACATTAGAGAGGTAGCAAGCGGCTCAACAAAAACCTTGAATCAAGAATGTAAAATTCTAACATTCATATGAAACGTGGATCTAATCATTTTGGTTGATCCGTGATCTCCATACATTCCATGGACGAGGAATTCTAATCGAGAAAAATTCATGAATTCAATAACCCCTACCTCATTTGATTCATTAACTATTGTCTCGGGGGAAGGAGATTATGTCATTAGGAATAGACAGACGTCGGTGACGTCGGTATTTCCTCGATTGTTGGTTCCTTGAGGTTGAAGATGTTCCTCATAAATGAATGTTCCGAGGAATAAATTGAAGTTGAAGTCGCCATTCTTCGTTTCTGTTATTCATTAGAGAGATTTCTCCCAATTTCCCTTTTCCAACCCTTCCCCCAATTCCATCAAAATGAGGGAATACCCAACTTATTAATTTATATTAAGTACAATAACAATGTTGGCACAAATTAAATTGGAATGTTGAATTAATTAATTAGCCCAATTAATTTGATAGGTGTTGGCAAATTTAATGTTGGAGGGAGTCCAAGAAGTTTCAAACACTTAAGAGGGGAGTTCAAGGGGGTTTTGGTCTCGGGTGGTCCCCACCACCATAACCCAAATGGGAGGTTAGGCTCGGGTGGTCCCCACCACCATAACCTCACATGAGAGGTTTACTTCTGGTGGTCCCCACATCTCAAAATCCACATGGTACGTTCTAAAGAAAAATAAAAGAAAATATTACCCAATTTTATTTGATTTTATTCTTTCACGAAAAACCCAAAAAAATATCTTTCACTCTCAACCAACTATTGTCGAGGTGAAAGTCTCCTTAAGAGAATACAGGCGCTGTGAGTTCCATGGTTCTCTGAGATTTCAATTCCGTGCACCGGTTCAAATGTTTCAAAAACCCTCTTGCACGTTCACTAAACGTACCCAAAAAAAAAGTTCACAAATTCATTCCGGGCACTCCGGGCCTCAGAATCATGCACCGTAAATTTTTGTGGACTAATAAAATTACCATATAATTTAAAAAATTACATGTAAATTCCAGTTATTTAAACATTATTATCTGATATTTTTTATGAGTAAGTATTTACATGGTATATTTTTCATCCACATCCATGTCTCTTAAATATGAATTATTATTTCTTTAATTCTAAAATTTTGTAAATTTAATTTTACTGATTGGTAAATTTTTAGTAAATGATGTGAAAAAAATGTTTAGTCACAATTCGATGCGATTTACATTTTGACTTTTCTGGAAAAATTACATAGTGATTGTTTTTTTATAACTTATGCATCATTAGAATATTTTTACATCTTCATAAGGACTTATATTTAAAAGGCCTTTTCTATATGATTTCATGTTTATTATAAGATGAATTTTTTTCTTTTAAATTTTCGTAGCATTTCATGAAAATAAAATGTTTTTGAAGAAGAAATAATATTTTCCTCAAGAAATAATTTCATGTATTTGATCAAAAAAAAATTTCCATCTTAGAAGGAATTTATTAATAGGGTTATGCTTCAAGTATACTATCCCTATTATTCCTATGATTTGATATTGTTTATGATTAACTTCAATTTATGAAATTCATTTATTTTATATGGATTATGTTATGACGGAATGATGTTTAAGAACCCCATTTTATTCCATGCATTATGCTATGATGAATGATTTATGTTTTTGTGGAACACTTAAGAATAATTTTATTATGATATAGGTGGGACCTAAATCTCCCTCCAATTAATTTGGTAAAGATTTAAAACCTATTCGATATACATGACTAGAATGATAAGTAAATCTAGTATAGTAATACATTGCTGGAATGATATGTGAACATGGTTCAGTAATATAATTTCTTCGTGATGATGATCTTGGAAAAGAGCCTTGACTAATATGAAATGATTTTCTATTCTTATGTGTATTCAAAAAAAAATTATTTCTTAGCTTAAGACATTTGGGATTATATTGAAATTTTATGATTTACCACTTGTCATGATATCACGATCTTTTATATAGAGGATAAGACTTTCAAATGTTATGTTTTTTTTCCTGTGATTTTGATATGATTAATATCTCCCATGTTTCCCTTACTAAGAATTTGAGCTCACCCTTTCATATGTTTCTTTTCTATATCATCCCTCCTTTTTTTCACATAAACATTCATTTCGTTATACAAAACTAAGGATCTTTAATGTTTAGTGTCTGGGATACCAGGAACATAATACATGAAACAAAAAAAACATTCTTCTTAAACACTTGAAAGGATTATCCTTATGTTCATCATAGGTTCATTACTGCATCTCATAACCTGGGTACATACATCAAAAGAAAGGGTGAGCAGAAGGCCTAGTAAGGGAAACAAGGGAAACATTTAACATGTGAACTTGAGATACATCAATAAAGTCATGAAAAGAACATTAAGGCATGAGAAAGAAATCATGAGGTATATCATAATAAAAATAACTTTTTTCATAACTTGAAGATGTGGCTACAACATTTAATATTTACAATCATTCAATTTCACCAAGGTCCATCCCGAAGGTGTCAATAAAAATTACCAAGGTTATTCACCAAGGTATCAGTCTAAAAGGTCTTCTCTAGAGATTAAGTCTTTACCCAATGAATTAGAGCGCTATCAGGACGCACCCTTAAAATGTCTTTATTATCATTTTATCCACATATATCATCATCAATAATTTCATAAACAAACCATATAGAATAAAAGAAATGGGTTTCATTTCATAATCATAACGTTTTAATAACTGCTTTAAAGACATGATCATTATGTCACTTTAAACCCACGGAAAGGGAAAGCGGGTCTCATGTATTTAAATCCCAAAATAAAAAAACATGGTATATATTTGAATACCCCTATAGAAGAGGGGGCTTTGAGAATTCACTTAATAAAATAAAATAACTTCAGAACAAGAGAGAGAGACATTTTGAGACGGAAATTCTGCAGCATAACAACTATGTTTCAGGGTTTTAGAAAACATTGAAAAGAGAGGGGGCATGGGTAAAACATTCATAAATGACCCATAAAATAGTAGAGGGACATAATAAGAAGGATATATGGACATGGTAATGAAATTTGAATGATATACCATATGAAATGAAGAAAACAAAAGGAAGACAAAAATAATATTTCTCTTATAAAAATTCTGCAGCCTAACGACGTCACTTAAACTTCAAAAAATGAATTGATGAGATCAAATAGGGTCTCTCATCATATGAACATAAAAGTTAAGTATGATAGATATAGAGATCATACACCAACATAATAAAAAAAACTTTAAATACTTGACATGAATGTAGAAATTTGGAAATGTGTGAAAGAATCCCTTAGAAATTCGGCAGCCTAACGGTCCCACTTAAAACATCAAAATACTGAATTGAACAGATCAAATAGGGTATCTCACCATATGAACATAAAATATAAGTATGATATATTTATATATCACAAACCAACATAATAAAAAGGAACATGAAACACTTTACATGAAAGTGGAACTTTGAAAAATGAAAAAGGTGAACGAATCCTATAAATATTCAGCAGCATAACGGCGTCACCTACACTTCAACAAAAATGAATTGACGAGATCAAATAGGGTCGCTCATAATATGAACATAAAAGATAAGTATGATATATATAGAGATAATACCCCATCATAATAAAAAGTAACTTGAAAGACTTGACATGAAAGTAGAACTTTGAAAAAAATGAGAAAGGTGAACGAATCCCTTAAAAATTCGGCAGCCTAACGACGTCATTAAAACATTCTTAAAATGAATTGATGAGAGCAAGAGGGGGTCTCTCATCATATGAAAATTTAAAGGGAAGTAATAGGAATATAAAATAACATCATCCAACATAAGATCATGGAGCATAAAAGAAATGACATAAAAGAGATTACTTGAAAAGAAAGAGAGAGGTAGAATCCCTTACCTTAAACATAACTCTTAAAACTCAAAGGTTGGGACCTTAAGGGATTGGGGGCACCTTGGGAGGACTCCTTGGGAGGTAATAAGACCAGATCTTCGTTGGGGGAGAGTTGGTAGTGAAAACTAAAGGAGGAAATGGTGGGTATTTTTAGGGAATATGAGGGGACAAGACATTAATGGCCAAGGGACACCTCACAAGTGGTTTTCTCAAAACCATGGGCTCTCCCATGGTATTTCCCATGGAGTTAGGCCACATGGGGCCCCCATACAGTAATTCATCACCTTTTGTCTGAAAAACATTATAATATCTCATGACATCATAATGGCATTGTTATGATGTCATTAAACATACTAAAACCCTAAAACTGTATTTTTACAATTCACTAAAAATTCAACTTTCCCAGAATAATCTCAAAATTTCACCATAACCAAATATCAATGATCTGATTTAAAAAATGAACTCCATATTATAAAAAGAATTTTCTAAATATTTTTAATTTAATTTTAAAATAAATACACTATTCACCGAAAATTCATTTTTTTCAGAAAAATCCCCAAAAATTACATTAACATAATATCAATGCTCTAAGTTCAAAAATGAAATCCATTTTATAAAAAAAAATCTAAATATTTTTAATTTAATTTTTAATTAAAAAACACTATTCACTCGAAAAAAACTAATACGTGACTAATAATTTATGAAACAGTTATTTAACCATTTTATTGATTCACATTACTTAATCAAGGTGTCTAGATTATATTAATACTTTTTTATGTGAGGTTACTAATCCATTTGGTCGCATTACTAAACATAAGCATAAGATCACTATTCATAATTTACTATTCATCAAAAATTATGTTGATCTTATTAGATTCTAAATTTCGTAATGAACATAATTGTAGAAGACCATTTTTTGAAAATCATTACACAATTTTAATTATTTAAGGTTTACATAAACATTTTTTAAAATATCCTTTCTCTAAAATTCATCAAAAATATGCATACTATATTTATCTAGACATTTGAAAATTCATAAGCTTCATCATAAAAAGAAATCAAAATTTTTATTTCAAACAAAGGATTACACAAGGTAGTTACGGTCTCTTTACATAACCCCTTATAACCCCAGTATAGGACCTAAGTGTAAGGTGTGCTAAGGTGGGAGAATCTGAGGACGGCTCAACCAAAATTGCACGAGTAGTAATTTCTATCAGTTTGAACTTCTCATAAAGGCGATTCTGTTCTAGCTTCACATGATGAAGTTTGGACTGGGTTTGGTCCAGAGCAAAGCCCAGTGGTTCTACCTCCTTCCCAAGTTCCGTTAGATGGGCATCGATTGGCCCGAGACTATTGGATGAGGCCATCAAATCTTCATTCTACATTTATTAACCAAGATAAATTGTATTTAGAGACAATAATCAAAATTTTTAGATTCCAGCAGTCATATTGACCAATGGTTATATAACAGTCAAAACCCAACTGCCTCATTTTAATTATACTCATGTTATCAAATGAAATAATTTGGTTGAGTATAAAAAATAAAATAACACGCAAAATTATGAAACAAGATTTATTCAAAATTTCGAGCCGTTACAATCTTACCCCCTTAAGAAATTGTGTCCTCGCAATTTTTAAAATCGGGATTGGAAATTTCATTGAAAGTCTCACATTAGAAAAAGTGTCAGTAACAAAATTACTTTAAAAGAACGAAAGGGAAGTAAAAAAGGTCACCCGAGTTAACCCATACTAGGATCCCCTGTAGGAAAACATGGATAAGGAGGAAAAAACAATGGGCCGTGTTCTAAGGGAGAGTGATAGGAAACCTGATATAGAGAAAGTTAACAACAAGAAAATCACAACATTATGATGGGTCAAACGGTATTTGATTACCCAGTAGGAAACGATGACAGACAACATTTTTTTACGTTCCTTTTCATAGTTTTGATGAATTCATTTACTAAATAGAACAAAAAAATTAGGAAATATACCTACCTTTAAGTAGAGTTTCATCCTTTAATAAGTTTCTACCAAAACTAATCTTTTCTCCAAATGATGAGCATTCAAAACTACTTGGTCTCAACAACGCACAAGAATCAACTTCTAGAGAATCACATAATCCAGAAAAGATTAACTATATATTTCTTATATTATCCCAAAAAGATAAAGGGTAAGATAAAACAACTCTTCAAAAAGAAACAATCCCATAGGAAGGGAAACTTCTCTAAATCTTCAAAATTCAATGGTACTACCCAAAGTTCATCATAGACCATTCCATAAATAATTGTCCTTAAAATTCCTCAAAATAAACCAAACTAATATTGAAACCCAAATACAAGAAGGATTTGATAACATAATCTTCCAAAATAAACTTCATCGTCCATCTCTAAACAATATCAACCACTTATAACATCTTATAACAAAAGTAGCTAACCTAAACATATTTTCCCCATGATAGTTTAATCATTTACATAAGTATCCTAAATTACTATAAGTCCACCTTAAATTCATCGATTCGTTAAAATATAAGTCAACCTTTACTCCTCAAAGAAAATACCATAGTAATCTACTTACCTCGATCAAATAGGGTTCCTAAAATAGTGAACAACTTCCAAAATAATAATCATCTTTTAATCCCCTAATCATCTCTGTCATATTAATATGGCAATCATCACATTTCTTATTAAATTGGTTGTTGGGACATGTTGTTCCATTTCCCGGCATTAACTAAGAAAAGAAAGTACAATTAGGGTCTTAAATACTTTGCCAATAATCATGAAAAAGAACTTAAATCATAGAAGGATAACTTGTAGAAGGAAAGTATACCCTAACATTTGATCACCTAGGTTCCAAACTAGGTTATCCATGATCATATATTCTTATGTGAATCTTTATTTTATTTTTTCTTTGTTCTTTTAATAAATGTTCATACAAAGCTTATGAATTTACCAAATAATATCCCCCAGGAGTGTCGTAACCAAGAGTGTAGTAAGGCCCGTTGTTGTGTACCAGTTCCCGTTTGAGTCTAACTCAAAGTGGTATTTTTGGGTTTTACCCCTATGTACATCTGTGCCAGAGCCATCTCTACCTACTCGTATCCAGACATGGATGTATTTTCCTAGAAACCCCTTACTTAATACTCACCAAAATACCAGGAATATTTCCTATATTTAAACTTTACTATAGGTTTCTTCCTAATGTTTTCATATCATAATTTCCACAAATAACTAATCCATCCTTTGATACCAACTATAGTATCCCGCCTTTTTGTCACATAAACTTTCATTACATTATAAAAAACTGAGGAACTTTAAGGTTTAGTGTTTTCGAAACCAGGAACTTAATAAATGAAACAAATAAACATTCATCTTAAACACTTGAAAGGATTCTCATTATGTTCATCCTAGGTTAATTATTGCATCTCATAACCTGGGTACATACATCAAAATAAAGGGTGAGCAGAAGGCCCAGTAAGGGAAACAAGGGAAACATTTAACATGTGAACTTGAGATACATCAATAAATTCATGAAAAGAACTTTAAGGCATGAGAAAGAAACCAGGAGGCATATCATAATAAACATAATGTTATTCATAACTTGAAGATGTGGATACAACATTTAATATTGAAAATTATTCTATTTCACTAAGGTCTATCCCCAAGGTGTCAATAAAAATTACCAAGGTTATTCACCAAGGGATCAGTCTAAAAGGTCATCTCTAGAGATTAAGTATTTTCCCAATGCATTGGAGTGCTATCAGGGTGCACCCTTACCATGTATTTATTATCATGTGAGACAAATATATCATCATCAATCATTTCATAAACAACCCATATAGCATAAAATAAATGGGTTTCATTTCATAATCATATCATTTTAAAAACTGCTTTAAAGACATGATGTTTATGTCACTTTAAACCCACGGAAAGGGAAAGTCGGTCTCATGTATGTAAATCCCAGAATATAACAACATGGTATATATTTGAATATCCCTATATAATTTTGGGCTTTTATTATTCACTTAATAAAATAAAATAACTTTAGAACAAGAGAGAGAGACATTTTGAGACGGAAATTCTATATCATAACGACTATGTTTCGGGGTTTTAGAAAACATTGAAAAGAGAGGAGACTTGGGTCAAACATTCATAAATGACCCATAAAATAGTAGATGGACAGAATATGATGGATATATGAACATGGTGATGATATTTGGATGATATACCATATGAAATGAAGAACATGAAAGGAAGACAAAAATAATATTTCTCTTATAAAAATTCACCAGCCTAACGACGTCACTTAAACATCAAAAAATGAATTGACGAGATCAAATAGGGTCTCTTATAATATGAAAATAGAATATCAGTATTATAGATATAGAGATCATACCCTAACAGAATAAAAAATAACTTGAAAGACTTGACATGAAAGTAGAACATAGAAAAAGTGTGAAAGAATCCCTTAAAAATTCGGCAGCCTAACGACGCCACTTAAAACTTCAAAATACTGAATTGAAGAGATAAAATAGGGTCTCTCATAATATGAAAATAAAAGATCATTATGATAGATTTATAGATCTTACCCCATCATAATAAAAAGTAACTTTAAATACTTGACATGAAAGTAGAACTTTGAAAAATGAAAAAGGTGAATGAATCCCTTAAAAATTCGGCAGCCTAACGGCGTCACCTACACTTCAACAAAAATGAAATGACGAGATAAAATAGGGTCTCTCATCATATGAACATAAAAGATAATTATGATATATATAGATATCATACCCCAACATAATAAAAAGTAACTTGAAAGACTTGACATGAAAGTAGAACTTTGAAAAAAAATGAGAAAGGTGAACGAATCCCTTAAGAATTCGGCAGCCTAACGACATCATTAAAACTTTCTTAAAATGAATTGATGAAAGCAAGAGGGGGAATCCCATAATATGAACATGAAAAGGGAAGTAAGAGGAATATAAAATAACATCATCCAACTTAAGATCATGAGCATAAAATAAATGACATAAAAGAGATTACTTGAAAAGAAAGAGAGAGGTAGAATCCCTTACCTTAAACGTAACTCTTAAAACTCAAAGGTTTGGACCTTGAGGGCTTGGGGGAACCTTGGGAGGACTCCGTGGGAGGTAATAAGAACAGAGCTTTGTTGGGGGAGAGTTGGTAGTGAAAAATAATGGAGGAAAGGGTGGGTATTTTTAGGGAATGTGAGGGGACAAGACATTAATGGCCAAGGGACACCTTACAAGTGGTTTTCTCAAAACCATGGGCTCTCCCATGGTATTTCCCATGGAGTTAGGCCACATGGGGCCCACCATACAATAATTCATCACCTTTGGTCTGAAATCCCTTATAATATCTCATGACATCATCATGACACAGTTATGATGTCATTAAACATACTGAAACCCTAAAACTGTATTTTTACTATTCACTAAAAATTCAACTTTCCCAGAATAATCCCAAAATTTCACCGTAACCAAATATCAATGATATGATTCCAAAAATGAACTCCAATTTATAAAAATATTTTCATAAATATTTTTAATTTAATTTTTAAATAAATACCCTATTCCCAAGAAAATTCATTTTTTTCAGAAAAATCCCCAAAAAATACCTTAACATAATATCGATGCTCTAAGTTCAAAAATTAAATCCATTTTATAAAAATAATTTTCTAAATATTTTTAATTTAATTTTTAATTAAAAACACTATTCACTCGAAAAAAACTAATACTTGACTAATAATTTATGAAACAGTTATTTAACCATTGTATTGATTCACATTACTTAATCAGGGTGTCTAGATTATATTAATACTTTCTTTAAGTGAGATTACTAATCCATTTGGTCAAATTACTAATCCTAAGCATATGATCACTATTCATAAATTACTATTCATCAAACATTAAGTTGATCTTATTAGATTCTAAATTTCGTGATGAACATAATTGTAGAAGACCATTTTTTGAAAATCATTACACAATTTTAATTATTTAAGGTTTACATAAACATTTTTTAAAATATCCTATCTCTAAAATTCATCAAAAATATGCATACTATATTTATCCGGACATTTGAAAATTCATAAGCTTCATCATAAGAAGAAATCAAAATTTTTATTTAAAACAAAGGATTACACAAGGTAGTTACGGTCTCCTTACATAACCCCTTATAACCCCAGTATAGGACCTAAGTGTAAGGTGTGCTAAGGTGGGAGAATCTGAGGACGGCTCTACCAACATTGCACGAGTAGTAATTTCTATCAGTTTGAACTTATCATGATGGCGAGTCAGTTCTAGCTTCACACGATGATGTTCGAATTAGGTTTGGTCCAGAGCAAAGCCCAGTGGTGCTACCTCCTTCCCATGTTCCGTTAGATGGGCTTTGATTGGCCCGAGACTACTGTATGAGGCCATAAAATCTTCTTTCTATATTAATTAACCAAGATCAATTGTATTTAGAGACAATAATCGAAATGTTTAGTTTCCAGCAGTCATATTTACCAATGGTTATATAACAGTCAAAACCCAACAGTCTCATTTTAATTATACTCATGTTGTCAACTGAAATAGTTTGGTTGAGTATAAAAAGTAAAATAACACACAAAATTAGGAAACAATATTTATTCAAAATTTCGGGTCGTTTCAATCTTCCCCCATTAAGAAATTTCATCCTCACAATTTTTAAAATCGTTATTGGAAATTCCATTGAAAGTCTCACGTCAAAAAAAGAGTCAGTAACACTATTACATTAAAAGAAAGAAAGGGAAGTAAAAAAGGTCACCCGAGTTAACCCATACTAGGATCCCATGTAGGAAAACATGGATATGGAGGAAAAAACAAAGGGTCACGTTCTAAGGGAGAGTGATAGAAAACCTTATTAAGAGAAAGTTAACAACAAGAAAATCACAAACTTATGATGGGTCAAACCGTATTTTATTACCCAGTAGGAAACGATGACAGAAAACATTTTTGTTTTACGTTCCTTTTCATAGTTTTGATGAATTCATTTACTACATAGAACAAAAACATAAGGAAATATACCTACCTTTAAGTATAGTTTCATCCATTAATAAGTTTCTACCAAAACTAATCTTTTCTCCAAATGATGAGCATTCAAAACTACTTGGTCTCAACAAAGCATAAGAATCATCTTCTAGAGAATCACATAATCCAGAAAATATTAACTATATATTTCTTATATTATCCCAAAAAGATAAAGGGTAAGATAAAACAACTCTTCAAAAAGAAACAATCTCATATGAATGGAAACTTCTTTAAATCTTAAAAATTCAACGGTACTACCCAAAGTTCATCGTAGACCATTCCATAAATAATTGTCCTTAAAATTACTCAAAATAAACCAAACTAATATTGAAACCCATATACCAGAAGGATTTCATAACATAATATTCCAAAATAAACTTCATCATTCATCTCCAAACAACATCAACCACTCCTAACATCTTATAACAAAAGTATCAAAACTAAACATATTTTCCCCAAGATAGGTTAATCATTTATAGAAGTAACCTAAATTACTATAAGTCCACCTTAAATTCATCGATTCTTCAAAATATAAGCCAAACTTTACTCCGCAAAGAAAAAACCTTAGTAATCTATTTACCTCGATCAAATAGGGTTACCAAAATAGTGAACATCTTCCAAAATAATAATCATCTTTTAATCCCCTAATCATCTCTGTCATATTAATATGGCAATCGTCACATTTCATATTACATTGTTTGTTGGGACATGTTCTTCCATTTCCCGCCATTAACTAAGAAAATAAAGTACAATTAGGGGATTAAATACTTAGCCAATAATCATGAAAAAGAACTTAAAGCATAGAAGGATAACTTGTAGAAGGAAATTATACCCTAACATTTGATCCCCTAGCTTCCAAACTAGGTTATCCTTGATCATATATTCTTATGTGAATCTTTATTTTATTTTATCTTTGTTCCTTTAATAATGGTTCATACTAAGCTTATGAATTTCCAAATAATATCTCCCGGGAGTGTCGTATCCAAGAGTGCAGCAAGGCCCGTTGTCGTGTACTAGTTCTCATTTGAGTCTAACTCAAAGTGGTATTTTTGGGTTTTACCCCTATGTACATCTGTGCCAGAGCCGCCTCTACCAGCTCGTATCCAGACAGGGATATATTTTCCTGGAAACCCCTTACTCAATACTCACCAAAATACCAGGAAGATTTCCTATATTTAAACTTTTCTATAGGATTATTCCTAAAGTTTTAATATCATAATTTCCACAAATAACTAAACCGTCCTTTGATACCAACTATAGCGTCCTTCCATTTTGTCACATAAACTTTCATTACATTATAAAAAACTGAAGATCTTTAAGGTTTAGTGTCTTGGAAACTAGGAACTTAATACATGAAACAAAAAAACAATCATCTTAAACACTTTAAAGGATTATCCTTATGTTAATCCTAGTTTCATTAATGCATCTCATAACCTAGGTACATACATCAAAAGAAAGGGTGAGCAGAAGGCCCAGTAAGGGAAACAAGGGAAACATTTAACAAGTGAACTTGAGATACATCAATAAAGTCAGGAAAAGAACTTTAAGGCATGAGAAAGAAATCATGAGGAATATCATAATAAACATAACATTTTTCATAACTTGAAGATGTGGATACATCATTTAATATAGATAATAATTCCATTTCACTAAGGTCCATCACCAAGGTGTCAATAAATATTACCAAGGTTATTCACCAAGGTATCAGTCTAAAAGGTCATCTCTAGAGATTAAGTCTATACCCAATGCTTTGGAGTGCTATTAGGGAGCACCCTTAGAATGTCTTTATTATCATGTGAGCCACATATATCATCATCAATCATTTCATAAAGAACCCATATTGAATAAAAGAAATGGAGTTCATTTCATAATCATAACGTTTTAAAAACTGCTTTAAAGACATGACCTTTATGTCACTTTAAACCCACAGAAAGGGAAAGCGAGTCTCATGTATGTAAATCCCAGAATAGAACAACATGGTATATATTTAAATAACCCTATAGAATTGTGGGATTTGATTATTCACTTAATAAAATAAAAGAACTTTAGAATAAGAGAGAGAGACATTTTGAGACGGAAATTCTACAGCATAATGACTATGTTTCGTGGTTTTAGAAAACATTGAAAAGAGAGGGGACATGGGTCAAACATTCATAAATGAACCATAAAACAGTAGAGGGACAAAATATGAAGGATATATGAACATGGTGATTAAATTTAAAAGATATTCCATATGAAATTAAGAAAATGAAAGGAAGACAAAAATAAGATTTCTCTTATAAGAATTCAACAGCCTAACGACGTCACTTAAACATCAACAAATGAATTGACGAGATAAAATAGGGTATCTCATCATATGAACATAAAAGATCAGTATTATATATATAGATATCATACCCCAACAGAATAAAAAATAACTTGAAAGACTTGACATGAAAGTAGAACATTGAAAAAGGGTGAAAGAATCCCTTAAAAATTCGGCAGCCTAACGACGCCACATAAAACGTCAAAATACCGAATTGAAGAGATCAAATAGGGACTCTCATAATATGAAAATAAAAGATCAGTATGATAGATTTATAGATCATACCCCAGCATAATAAAAAGGAACTTTAAAGACTTGAAATGAAAGTAGAACTTTGAAAAATGAAAAAGGTGAACGAATCCCTTAAAAATTCGGCAGCCTAACGGCGTCACCTGCACTTCAACAAAAATGAAATGATGAGATCAAATAGGTTCTCTCATCATATTAAAGTAAAGGATAAGTATGATATATGTATATATCATACCCCAAAATAATAAAAAGGAACTTGAAAGACTTGACATGAAAGTAGAACCTTGAAAAAAATGAGAAAGGTGAACGAATCCCTTAAAAATTTGGTAGCCTAACAGCGTCATTAAAACTTTATTAAAATGAATTGATGAGAGAAAGAGGGGGTATTTCATCATATGAACATGAAAACTGAATTAAGAGGAATATAAAATAACATCCTCCAACATAATATCATGGATCATAAAAGAAATGACATAAAAGAGATTACTTGAAAGGAAAGAGGGAGGTAGGATCCCATACCTTAAATGTAACTCATAAATCCCAAAGGTTGGGACCTTGAGGGCTTGGGGGCACCTTGGTAGGAATCCATGAGAGGTAATAAGACCAGATCTTAGTTGGGGGAGAGTTGCTAGAATAACTAAAGGAGGAAAGGGTTGTTATTTTTAGGGAATGTGAGGGGACAAGGCATTAATGGACAAGGGACACCTCACAAGTATTTTTCTCAAAACCATGGGCTCTACCATGGTATTTCCCATGGAGCTAGGACACATGTGTCCTCCCATACAATATATCATCACCTTTGGTCGGGAAACCCTTAAAATATCTCATGACATCATCATGACACAGATATGATGTCATTAAACATACCGAAACCCTAAAACTGTATTTTTACTATTCACTGAAAATTCAACTTTCCCAGAAAAATCCCAAACATTCACTTTAACCAAATATCAATGCTCTAATTTCAAAAATGAATTCCATTTTATAAAAATAATTTTCTAAATATTTTTAATTTAATTTTTAAATAATACACTATTCACCAAACATTCATTTTTTTAGAAAAATCCGCAAAAATTTCCTTAACATAATATCATTACTCTAAGATCAAAAACGAAATCTATTTTATAAAAATAATTTTCTAAATATTTTTAATTTAATTTTTAATGAATAAACATTATTCACTCGAAAAAACTAATACTTGACTTATAATTTATGAAATAGTTATTTAACCGTTTTATTGAATCAAATTACTTAATCAAGGTGTCTAGATTATATTAATACTTTCTTTAAGTGAGATTACTAATCCATTTGGTCACATTACTAATCCTAAGCATAAAATCACTATTCACAATTTACTATTCATCAAAAATTAAGGTGATCTTATTAGATTCTAAATTTCATACTGAACATAATTGTAGAAGACCATTTTTTGAAAATCATTACACATTTTTAATTATTTAAGGTTTACATAAACATTTATTAAAATATCCCTTCTCAAAAATTCATCAAAAATATGAATACTATATTGAAAATTCGTAAGCTTCATCATAAGAAGAAATCAAAATTTTTATTTAAAACAAAGGATTACACAATGTAGTTACGATCTCCTTACATAGCCCCTTATAACCCCATCATAGGACCTAAGTGTAAGGTGTTCTATGGTGAGAGAATTTGAGGGCGGCTCAGCCAACATTGCACGAGTAGTAATTTCTATCAGTTTGAACTTCTCATTAAGGTGATTCCGTTCTAGCTTCTGACGATGAAGTTCGGCTTGGGTTTGGTTCAGATCAAAGCCCAGTGGTGCTACCTCCTTCCCATGTTCTGTTAGATGGGCAGCGATTGGCCCGAGACTACTGGATGAGGCCATAAAATATTCATTCTATATTAATTAACCAAGATCACTTGTATTTAGAGACAATAATCGAAATATTTAGTTTCCAACAGTCATATTGACCAATGGTCATATAACAGTCAAAACCCAATGGTCTCATTTTAGTTATACTCATTTTATCAAATGAAACAATTTTGTTGAGTATAAAAAATAAAATAACACACAAAATTAGGAAACAATATTTATTCAAAATTTTGGGTCGTCTCATTTTCCATATGCCATAAAAAAGATTATTATTTAAGATATGTCAAAAAGGAGTCTAGTTATGAAGAAATAAGTAGGAGACAATATAGATGGGTTATAAACCTGTTGTTTATGTTTCATAGTTTCAAAAGAAACTATACCTATATGGTCCTATTGTGGATTTATTATGTATTGTAATCAATATTATTCAATTTGGAATTAATCAATGTATGTAAAATATGGATCGTTATAGTTAGTATCAAAGGAAAGATACAACTAACCTTTGGAAACTAGGATGAGAAAGCTATAATAAGATCACAATGGATTTGTTGAACTATATGTTACAATCCTAGTGTTTTAGAAATGATCATGAATAACCCAATACAAAACCTAGAGTGTCTTAAATTGAAATTTTATTCTTGTTTATGTGGATACCCATTATGATTAGGGTTCCCCCCTCTATGCTTTTTAGTTTTATTAAATCGCTAGATCCCGAAGGAACCACATTAATGTTGAATGCAATGGGCAGTGCAAGGATTATCCTCTTGAAAAACCAAATCTTATGGGAGCTATAAAAAATCTTATAGATATGCTCATAAAACATTTTAAAACTTTGAATCATGTAGTAATTACGAATGAGCAAAGTAGGGAACAACATTATGTTGAGTCCTTCATGATCCAGCGTCCACCTTCTATCAGTGGGTCTTCTAATTCATTAGTGACTAAACAATGGATTAATACCACTGAAAGGTTATTTTATGTTCTCTAAAGTTTAGAACATGATAAATTCATCTTTTCAATCTATAATTTCGAAGGTGAAGCTGATCAATGGTGGAATCTTATAAAAAAATATGAGGAAAAGTGATGAAATTGAGTTGATGGAATGAAAATAGTTCCATAACATATTTTTCAATAATTAGATTCCTTGAATTCTTTGAAAATAGATAAATAAAGAGTTCCTTGAACTTAATGAAAAGGATTATGAATCCATTGGTACCTAAAAATCATATTTTACTAAAAATAAAAGGTACTCTTCTAGAATTATTATCCAACCAGAGAGTAAAATTGATTGATTCATCATTGGATTAAAACCAAGTCTTCAAAGGGAATTATAAATAAGGGTATTTTTATAGATATGAGTAAAGTTTGTTTTGTACTCTCAGGGTTGAGATGAATATTGGAGCAACCCATCAGTACTATGGGTTTAATTAGAAGATAAAAATGGATTTCAAAGGAAAATCCAAATATCAGACTAAAAAGAAGATGAGTTTTCCCTTATGCTAAAAGTGTAGAACGAAACATAGAGGAAATTTTCTTAAACGGACTAGTAAATGTTTTAAGTGTGGAAAACAATGACATTGGGTATATGAGTACTAAATTTATGGAAACAATATGACTAATGATATGAATAAATAAAACTCTACCAAGAATGGACCTCTTCCACATCAATTCTACAAGTTCATTGAAATGGGGCATTATTCCAATAAATGTCGTAACATAAGGGTTATTGATGATAATAGATGTTAGAAAACTCATAAGGACAAAGAAAAGTAAAGTCACATGAAATAACTATTAGAAATATAGAGTATGATAATGATGTAGTGAAAGGTACACTAACCATCCACTCTAATGTAGAAAATGTTTTATTTGATTCTGGATCTACCCACTCATTTATTTCTGATGAATTTTCTCAGTGTATAGTCGTATAACCTCAAAAATTAGATGGTGAGTTATCTATAAAAATCCTAATGGCACAACAGTCACATTAAAAGTTTTTAATTCTTCTCTGATTGAAGGTTGGGTGGAAAGGGCTTTATGCCAATCTTGTGATCCTTCCTATAGTGGAATTTTATGTGAATCATGGAATGGATTGGATTTCTCTATATGAAACGTATATAAATTTCCAAGGGTGGGAAGTCTCATTTTATATTCCAGATAAATATATGATCATTTATCGATATGTGATTGAATATAACCTTCCAGAATAACTTCCTACTAGTTTATGGGTCCTGATACATAGAAATTAAGATTATCTATCTCAAATGGTTGTGGATAATCTCACCATTAAGAATACACTGACTGTGTGAGAGGTTGATGATGTTTTTCTAGAATAATTACCATGTATTCCTCAAAATCATGGTGTTGAGTTTTCAATAGAATTAATTCTAGTTTTTACTCATATTTCAAATATTTCTTTTAGAATTACCATAATTGAGATGCAGGAATTGAAGAATAAACTCTAATAGAATCTTGAAAAGGGATTCATATTCCCTAGTGCATCACCTAGGGGAGAACCTATTCTATTTTTTAATAATAAATACACGTCAATGAGACTATGCGTTGATTATTGAGAACTTAACAAGATCAATAATAAGAATAAATATCCATTTCCCCACATTGATGACATATTCCACCAAATACATGAAGCTCTATACCTTTCCATGATTGATCTTTATTCAGGATATCATCAATTAAGGGTCAGGAAAGATGATATCCCAAAGATTTCATTCTGTATAAGGTATGAAAACTATGAATATATAGTGATGCCTTTTGGTTATAATAATTCCCCCTCTATCTTCATGGATCAATTGATTAGCTTCTTTAGAGACTATCTTGATCATTTTTTAGTAGTATTTATAGATGATATTCTTGTCTATTAAAAATATAAGTAAGAGTATGAATATTACATGAGAATTGTACTGAAGACCCTGAGAAAGAAGTAGCATTATGAAATTTTACCAAGTTTGAATTTTGGCTTCAGGAATTATCATTTTTGTGTCACATAATCTCAATAGATAGGATATTTATGGATCCAAAAAAATGGAAGTTATTAAAAGTTGTTTAATACCAAAATGGTAACTAAGATCCAATGTTATATGGTTTTGGATGGATATTATCGACATTCTATGAACTGTTTTTCACGACTATCTAATCCACTCACCATGTTCACATAGGAAAGAGTTAAGTTCGTGTGGATGGAGGAATATGAAGAGAATTTAAAAGAGCTCAAAATAATGTTAGCCAGTGCACCTATACTCATGCTACCTGATAGTGGAGAAAGGTTTGTGATCTATAGTGATATATCCATGAATGGTTTGGGATGTGTTCTCAAGAAACATGACATGGTTATAGCTTATACTTCATGATAATTGAAAATTCATGAGAAAAATTACCCAACTCATGCTTTAGAGTTAGCTGTGGTAATATTTACATTAAATATATGGAGGTATTATCTTTATGGTTAAAGACGTGATATTTATATTGATCATAATATTTTAATGTATATTTTCACATAAATTTAGTTAAATATGCACCCAATAAGGTTGTTGGAGTTTATTAGTGATTATGTATGGTCAATACATTACCACCCTAGGAAAGTGAACAAGGGGGTAGGTTCTTTGAGTCGAAATGACCATACTAGCCTATCTGTGATGAGGATCATAAAATATCCAATATTTATGGATTTTCAATGGATAAATCTTGAAATTTTAATGTAAGGGGAGAAATTATATCTTTATCCAATGAATGATCAACCATCTATTCAAGTAAATATTAAGGAGCCGTAGGAGGAAGATGTAGAGCTAAAAAATAAGGTGAGAAACATTCGTAAATTCAACCTTGATTGTGATGGAATAATATTGTTTTAAAATAAGGTTTGTATTCCTCCCAAACTAGACTTAATGAAGGAGCCATTGGATCAGTCTCATAGTTATTCATTCTCTATATACCCTAGAAGAACAAATATGTTTAGGGACTGGAAAGAGTATTTCAGGGGGGATGGAATAAAAATAGATGTTGCTGAATATACCTTCCTGTTCTTGTTTTTTCAATATGTTAAGGTTGAGAGATAGAAGTCTAAGGGGATGTTACAAAAATTACCCATACCAAAATGTAAATAGAAAACATCACTAGAGACTTTTCCATTAGACTTACCAAAACATATAAAGTTCATAATTCCATATGATTTATAGTTGATCTCCTTACGATGTTGGAACACTTCATTTCTATTGGAGATGATTTCTGTCTTGATCAACATTCCAAGATATATATAAAGGAAGTGGTATGATTTCAATGAGTATCACTTTCAATTATATCTTATCGGGATCTGAGTTTTACATCGATGTTATGGTGAAGCCTTTAGTAGGCTCTAGATATATATTTATATTTCAATACTACTTATCATTATCAGATATTCAGTCAGTCTGAGAGGACAACTCAAACTCTAGAATACATGTTTTGATATTTCACTATGGATTTCAATGGTGTTTGGTATCAACACCAACCTTTAGTGGAATTTTCTTACAACAATATATTTCACTCTAGTATTTAGATGTCTCCCATGAATTCATCAATGGAAAAAGGGCAGAAATCCTAATTTATAGGATGAAGTTGAGAAAATATGGCTATTAGGACCAGATCTTAGTGATAAAATGGCAGAAAAGGTCAGATCTATTCAACAATAAAGAATAGCATCTCAGAGTCTGAAAATGAGTTATGTTGATAACCAATGAAAATTTCAAAAGTTTCAATTTTGGGACAAGGTGTTTCTATGAATATATCCATGGAAAATAGTAATTATATTTGGAAGGAAGGGCAAGCTGATCCCTAGGTATATTGGTCCTTTTGAAATTAGGTACTGTGTTAGAATGGTAGCTTACCGATTGGAACTTATACTGAATATCTCTCAAGTTATGATGTATTTAATATATATCTCCTATGAAAGTAAATACCCTATCCTTCACATTTTCTAAACTGTGAAGTCATACAGCTGAAGCGAGATATATCTTATGAAGAACTACCGATAAATAATCTACATCGTAGCGAGAATGTTCTACCAAAAAAGATAACTCACTTGGTTAAAGTTTTATGGATGAACCAGAAATTTGAGGAAGCCACGTGGGAACTTGATGATATGATTATGGAGATATATCATCATCTATTTATATCCATGTGATGAATATGGAGGAAAAAATTTAGTTTAAGGGGGTAGAATGCAACACCCTCATGTTTTTATGAAATATTTTCTTTAAATAATTGTAATTATTCCGTAGTTTGCATTGCATGAAATTGTGATTTTAAAAGAACCTTAAGATCCCCTTTATATAAAATTTCCATTCTGACATATCCATTTGGTTATCCGGAATAAATATAACTAACTTATGAAAATTTATGGTGATGTCTTTCGCTACCAATTATTTATGTAAAATATAAATAAATTATATATTTGTATATATTAATTAATATTAGTAAATAAAATTAAGGAAGTATTTATGTTATATACTTAATAAAACATTTTTTATATTCATACAATATATATTTTTTACATATTGTATGAATAAACTCTATTTGATGTATAAAAACTTATATTTTTTAAAATGGTAACTTCCCACCTTTTTAATGACAAACCCCTTCTAAATTAATATTTTGAAACATTTATACTTTTTATATGATAAAATAAACATGTTATTTATATGTAGGATATAAAAATTTACTTTTTAATTTTTTTAGTATTTTTCTAATAACATTCAAAATTTGATGATTAGTAAAAAATACACAAATATTTTTACTGAAAACAAATTTTTCATAATAATAATTTATATTGTTAAATTATAATATTGAATGGTTTAAAAGTACAAATGGATTATAATTTTATCATTTAATATAATTTATTTAATTATATTTAATTTAACATTGAATTTAATTTTAAAAACATTTCAATATTTTGTAATGTTTTCTATTTTAAAACATGTTCTCTCTTTCCAACAGCCGGAATAATTTTAAATTAATTACTACAAATTCTGTGTTTCTAATTTTTAAAAATGGATTCCATATTTGGAATTATTAGGTCTAGATTTGTAAATATATTTATTTTATTTTTGGGCATTATGAATAGTAACTTTAGAAATTTTTATTAATGTAATAAAAGGGAAAATTGAGTAACTAAGGGTAAGAATAAGATTATTAAATTACCACAAATATTTTCTTAATATAATTGTATGAATGTTTTCTAACCTAAAAAATCATTTGGCTTAAATATTATCCATTTGAATCCACTTGGATGGGATTGGGACATTTAATTTATTTTATTTAAAGAAAAGTTAAATATATCTCACTCAAATTTTAATAACGAAATCATTTTTAATATAAGGTCATAAAATATATAAAATCAACTATTTATATTCATTTGAAATCTAATATGTTTTTATATTTTAGGGTAATTTATTTTTATTTTTTTGGAAATAAACAATTACCTTAATAGTTTATATATTAATGATTTAAAAATTATTTAGTTGATTAAAAATCAATAATATAGTTTTTATTATAATAATAATACCCATTGAAAGACCAAAACAGTTGTACAAAATAATATTGGTAATTTATATCTTGAACATAATCCAAAAAATGGTCGAGTTAATGACCATTTGAACCCTTATATAATCAATTATGAATCATATATTATTTTATTTAAAGATATGTTAATGTTGACACATTCAAAATAAAATTTTAAATATTGGATTTCCCAAAAGATAAATTTGATTAAAATATTCTTATTAAAGCTAACATATTTATATTCATAATTGTATTATATTTTTATTTTTTATTCAAAAAATATGTATATTAAATAAATAGACCAAATTGATGTAGTTATTATTTTATTAATAGAGATAAAAAATAAATGTTATTAAAAATATAAATGAAAATGTAATTTCGGATAATTAACATGTATAATGAAATTTCAAGATGAATTTTACCAATTATTAATGTAATAAAATAGTTGTTTTTATGTTACCTTGTTATATTAATATTATTAAAAATCAATGAATTGAATTGTGTTAAAATTGAAACTATTGATTACTTGTCAAAATTATGTTTTATTAAATTATTTAAAAATTCTAAAAAAAATTAAAAAATATATCATAATAATTATATTGTATAAAAAGTTATACTTTATTTATTTATGGTCTATGATACATTAAATAAGTAAATATTTTACCCTTTTAATATTGAATTATTTGTTACCCTAGTTAAAAATTAAATTGAAAAACTAAGTGTTAATTAAAAATATAAGGTTTAAATCGATATAAATAGTATCAGATATTTATTGTATGATTATATTAAAACCCTATATCGTCTAACTTTCTAAATTGGTGAATTTTGGGGGTTTTTGGATATGTTTTTATTTTATTATAAATTAATATTTTTGAGGTTTCCAAACCTACCCCTCACCTCAATTATAAAAGGGAACATCCTCCCTCACCACCAAAATTAACATTTAGTCTTCAATATCAGAAATACCCTACCATTATATGTTGTATACTTCCTTGGTAACATTATAGATCTTTTTTTCTTCTCCAAAGACCAACTCTAGTTCTCTAAGAGAAGATTCAGAGTAAGCCCAATGAAGAAGGGGTAATCTCTTCTACCGATTCTTTCAAACTTCATTCTTATTATACATACTCTCCATGAGTTGTTTAATTATTTCCTAATAACTTTTGTATAACTTATATACTTATATATTAATATTTTTAAGCAACTATATTTCATCTTCTATGCATCATACTAAAAATGAAATCACCACGCATGCATATGTAAGACTTACCATCTCCACAGCGTAGTGTAATTCGTTTTTTCACCACCACGTTAATTGGAGGGGTATAATGATGGATGTAATAACTATATATGATTATTATAAAATTATTTTTAGTATGAAATATTATACACCATCCACTTTAATACCATTCACAAATTATGTGAATGATGTCGTCTCTCATGCGTACATATGACTTATCGTCTCCACGATGCGATGCGATTCATTCAACATGATCTTCATTAAAGAAATATTATATAAATTAATTGAATGAATAAATATGAAATATATTATACTAATATAATTTATTTAAATGATATATCTATAACCTAATAATAGGAACAAGAACTTATCTGACATAACATATGTATGAAAAAAGACAAGATAATACCCAATGGATAAGTCATAATAATATGAAAAAATGAATGAAAATATGATCATATATGATATATAAAAAATAATATGATTATAGAATTAGTCAATGAAATTTTTTAAATCATTATAAATGATTTTTGGATACATACAATGGAAATATGACCTAAGGTAATGGATGGCTTCTCAATCTCATTATTATCTAAGATTGTTTATACCAAAGTATTTAATAGAGTATATTAATCATCCACTTACATTTCTCAAAAATATCTATTATTACTTCTATTTTTATATGCTTTTTTAAGGTAAATTTTACCCATTGGTTAATTTTTATTAAACACTATGAATGGAATATTTTTTCCTTATTTGATATGAGGTACTTTTTGACATTTTCCAGCACAAGTATAAGGACAATGTTTTTTTATCTTACATGGCATGAAAGGATTTTTACATCTTCATAACAGCTAATTTCCATGAATCATACTCTACATGATTTCAGGTTTATTTTTAAATAAATTATTTTTTTTAAATTGTGTCAAATATTTAGAAAATAAAAACAATTTGAAGAAGAAATGATATTTTCCTCAAGAATTAATTTCAAGTGTTTTATGAAAATTATTTTTGGTGTAAGATGACATTATTTAATAGGGTTCTATTTCATGTATAATATCCTGATTATTCCTATAGTGCGATTTTTTATTATTTACTTTAATTTATTAAATTAATTTGTTTTATATGGATTATGTTCTGATTGAATTTTATTTATGAAAACCATTTTATTGATTAGGTTTTGCTATAATGAATAATTTATGTATTTGTGGAATATGTAAGAATGAATTAATTATTAGATGAGTGGGACCTATATCTCCCTCCAATGCATTGGGTAAATATTTATATCTCATGACATAGACATTCCTATAATGAAATGTAAATCTTTATTAGTAATACAAGGCTAGAGCGAGGAGTGAACTCAGTTCAGTAATGGACTTTGTCTATAATGATAGTCTTGGAAATGAGCCTTAACTAATATGAAATTATTTTATATGATTATGTTGACGCCAAAAAATTACATGCCCTCTTTTATGAATTTTGGGATTATGTTGAACATTTATGATTTATCCCATGACATGATGTCACGATCTTTTATATATAGGATATGTCTTTCAAATGGTATGTTTTTATGTCATATGATTATGATTTGATTGATATCCACCTTTTTTACACCTACTAAGCATTTGATCTCACACATTCATATGTTTCTCTTCCCCAGGTTATGAAGAAAGGTATTAAGTAATATATTTCAAAATGGATTCTAGTTATGAATAAATAAGTGGGAGACAATGTAAGTGTTTTATAAACCAGTTTTTCATAATTTTTAGTTTTTAGTTTCTAATGACATTATACATATATGGTCGTGTCATGAATTTTTTATATTTTGTAATGAATATTCTAAAATTTTGAATTAATATCAATTTATATAATGTATTGGTCATTATACCCTGAGATTTTATAAAAAAAAATTTAATTAAATTAATTTTTTCAATATTTTTCATTACCTACAACGCCGAGTTTATCATGCATTACCTGCAACATCAAGTTTATTTTAATTTAAATTAAACAACATGATTAGAGTTCATTACAAATAACACTATGTTTATCATTCATTACATTAAACGCTGAGTTTATCCTACATTACAAGCAACACCGAGTTCAAACGAAATATGAAATACTATAAAAATTTTATAATTTAATATGGATGTTATCACTTATACATTAGAACGGTGGTTAGAAATAGAATTATTTAAATAATAAAAATATATAGTTCTAAAATTTATAAATAATGAATTACATGGGGACTAATTAATTAGAAATAAAAATAAAAACTACTTGAAATTAAAGGGATTCTTCTTCTGAAAAACAATTTTTATGTGCATAACCAGGTTTAATCTCAATAAATTAAACAAATACATTTTGGTGTATTAAATTTATGAAATAAATATATATTATATTGATTCATATTTTTAACATTTATCATATGATATTTCTAGATAATATATAATAATAAATTCAGTTTTTGGTTAAAATTGTATTTTTTCAAAAAACAGTTTTGTCGCCTTTTACGCTCTTATTTTAAAATTCTTTTCCCCAATTTTATAACATTAATTTTAGGAAATTAATTTTATTTGTTAAATAATAATTTCAAAATTATCTTTGGTTTAATTTTTGAAAATTTTCTATGAATTTATATTTTTCAATAAATTCTGAAAAATACTAGTTTTTTTTTAAAAAATAATTCATTTTAATACATTTAAAAACAATAAAACTATTTTAAGATTTTTTTAAAGGTATGTTTTTTCAGTTATATATATATATATTAACCCAATTTAGGTCATTTTAATCAATTTTATATTGAATTTTTATATAAAACATTTTAAAATATTGAATATTTTTTCTTTGGAAAACCACATTCTTGTAATGTCTCTTCGATTAGGTTTAAATTTAATTTTGAAAATTATTTGAATTTAATTTGGAAAAAAGGATTTAATAATTTTAAATAAAAGATTTATATTATATAATAGGATCCAATTTTTGTTTTACAATAACGAATAATAAAAATGGTAAAACGTTTTTGCAGTATTTAAAGAAATAATTAGTTTTTTGGGTGTTAAAATAAAGGGATATGTTTTAAAAATGACCTAGAACATGTACAAAACCAATTTTATGGAACTATTCAGAAATTATATCTTCTTGTTTAGATAATGGAACATTAATTATCCTGTTTTCATGTGATGATTATGGGTATATATTTTTCATTTCATAAAGTATAAGTATGCCACTCAAGTCACTTATAAAAGGTCACCCACTCAAATCTATTCTTCATACTTCTAAAAACATTTGGTTCTACCAATAATAACAAAAATAAGTTCCATATTTATATCCAATCACAATGGAAACATTATTTTTCTCATAAATATTACTTAAGAAGCCTTATGGTTCAAAGCAAAAGAAGTTGTCTAAAGAAGAGGTTACATCCCTAATCGATCGTATTATTTTATTTCTTTACCCATCTCCTTAAATTATTATTAAACCATTTTTATATAATTAAATAATTATTTTAAATATAATGGGATGTAATTCTGTTAATTTATTTACCTAAATCCTTCTCTTATTAAATTAAATGAGTTACAAAATCATCATTCATATGTATGGAAGACTGCTGCCTCACGAACCGATTTATTCTTTTTTCCATCACCACATCTAATGAAAGGATATAATGATGGAATAATTTTTTATGTATGATATTTATGATAATATAAGTCTTCTATAATCATTATGTCTCATTTTCCATATTAACTTCCATTCTTTGGGAATATTATATCATTGTTTGTGTGTCTGACAGACTACCACCCTGCGGCGTGATGTGATCCATTAATGCTTGAATGGAGTGTAATAAGGGATGTTTTAATGAAAATATATGATATATAGTATATAAATTTGATTCTTGAGTGAAAATATATTACGAAAATTTATACATTTTTTTCTTTGGGAAATTTTAAAGAGCATTAATGCACAATATCACCTACCATCTCTATTAACGGGGTATTTCATTTTCTATCTATAAATTTTATGGATAAATATATATATATATATATATATAGTGAATATTTATGATATTTAGATCATGTTTAACATTATATATATTAACAATCCAGTATCATAGTAATAGGAACAAAAATAAAATATAAAAATATAAATGAAAAATAAAGGAGTTATTTCCTAAAATGTGACTATAAAATTGAATTGTTAATAAATAGGTAATAAAAGGTTATATTTAAACAATATATGGTATAATATATATAATTATGTTTATTTAATATATATATAATATAATTATATTTATTACATAGGAGGGTCAAATTTTGGTGAAGGATGTTGAGACTTGTGGTAAGGGATTCTGGTCTCACTTTTATTTTATGTGAGGCACAATCCATTTTCACCACATGTTTATTTAATGTGGGGTATATACTATCCATGAATTTATTTTATGATTCAAATCTTAAAAATTATATGGATTTACATATCAATTTGGGGATCTTTATTTCATGGGTATTATGGCCAACATTTTACCAATGTGGTCAGGGTTTTATGATACAATCTCATCAATTATTGAGATTATTTATGTCTATGTTTCTAATTTGGAAATAACATGATACATATCTCATGAATCTAAAAAAATTTATTATCCTATGGTGATGTCATGATAATAAATTAATTCACTCAATTTTCCTCTTTTTATATACTCAAGAATCTAAACGAATGTTATTTAAGAAACCTGAATTTATTTATCTCTTCTCTCGAAAGTCCATTTTCTTCCAAAACAATGTTCTCCAATAATGTATTCAGGTTTTTTGTAAAATCATAAAAATGGTTTATTATTGAATTTATTACCCTTTCTTTAACTTTTTTTTGAAATTTTTTAATGTAATATTCATTTTATTTTCGAAACAATTTTAATTTTGAATTTACCTCAAATATTAAAGGAATATCCAATTTAATGTGTATGATATAAGAACTATTTTCTGCCATCATGACCAAAACATTGTTATAAAAATTTATTTATATGTTTCAATGTTAATTTTTGATGAAAAAATTTCCCAAAATGATTTATTATTTCATAGTTTTAAAACTTTATTTTCAAAATGTAAAGGATATTTTCCTCATGAATGTTTTAAATGATTTTTCAAGCTTCCTTTATAAGTTTCCAAGGTTATTTTTAAAGAAATTATTTTTAAATATTCTTATGTTTTAAAAAGGATTTTTCTAATTGGAATTTCAATATCAATAAATATTCCAAGTGATCTTTCAAAAAACTTTTTCCCTTCAAAATTACATCCTTCTAAGTTACTTATTATTTTTTGGGGATAAAATAGAATGATATTCTCAATTTTATTAGTTTGTATAGTTAATATTTATTTTCATGAAATTTTTATTATACCCTTTCATTTTTTATGGGTTATCCTATAGTGAATAAATGAAGTTATAATGATTTTTTTTCTTTACATGGGTTAGGATGTGATGATTTAATGAATAGTTTCTGATAATGTGGAGGAAATAATTATGGTTTTCACTATGATATTTGTGGGACTTATATATCCCTCTTATTATTTGGGTTTTTCTTTATATATAATGAGATAATAATTGGACACAAGTTATTGGGCTATATCTACTATCAAAAATAGGTACGCCCTGATCCAATATGGGCAACAGGTGAATCCTAGTCCATAATAGGAAACATGTGATAAGTCATGATATACTACGTTGATAGTCTAGGTAGTTAACCATGACTTAGGAAATGAATTTTCTATGTTTATGATGGTACCAAACTATTATGAAATGAGATTATGGATAATCATCTATTTATGATGATTTCTCACTCTTATAGGCCATGTTTTCAGATATGATAATGCTTTATACCCTGAGCCCTGTATATGATCTATTAAAGAATGGGTATGAACATAAAAAATTATTTTCATGGTCACATACACATATTAATATATAATTATTTAATATGATCATTGATTTATATCTTCTATGTTTACCCATACTATGTATCTGTGCTCACCCTATCTTTTGTTTCCTACACCATGTTTAAAGAAAGGATTAGGTAGGGTATGCCTAATATGAGTGATCTATAAGAATATCTTTATGGTATATTTTTTATATATTTCATGAAATAAGAATATTGTGTTTTTATTATCAAAATAAACTAAACTATTCTGGTCCTTAGGTATGTGTTTATCAAAATGTATTGAATATTCATAAAAATGATCTAATATATATGTGTAAAATCCTAAGTCACTATATAATATGAGCATAGATAGATTATCATAGGTTGATTTTGGCTATTAATGTGACATATATACAACGAAAATTAATATTATAAATATATATATAGAGTAAATAAATTCCTACAATCACATCAAATTCCATTAAAGGGAGAATAATAATATTTTTAAGAAAAAAATTCCCAATAAATTATATCAGAGATGGGTTATAAACATGGGATTAAATAAAATTACCACTAATATATTTCTTGATTAATTCAATATATTTAAATTGGGGTGGTAATTTTGTGCTCATTTAAAACTTATTAGACTTGAATAATTGGGTAGATCTATAATAAAATAATAAATTCATAGTTTTAAAGTGGATGACAAGTGTACTTTTCACCACATCATTTTTGTGACCAAAATTTAATTTGTCACTATATTTTATTTCCCTTTTCCCCCTAGATTTAGAGGTTTTTGTTGTTTATTATCATCATTATACCATAATATGGATGAACTACAGTGTCAGTCAGGTATTAGGCTGAGAGTTTCTTTCATATAATTCCATATTTGGCCTATTCATTTCTCATCACCTTTCATATACTTGATGTATTTATATTCAATATTTGAATAATTTTCTATTCCTGTTGAACAAATTACCCCATAATTCTTCCCATATATTCAATATATAAGAAATTTAATTTTATTCAATATAGGTTTTTTATCATTTCACCATGAAACACCATTTTCAACTTCTACTACAGACCATGAGAATAAGGGAGTCTCAAATTTCTATTTACACCTTGATATCACATAAAACAATATCTTTATAATTACTAATGTCTCTTAATGATTAATGTTTTCAGATACCTGGTTTTAATCCACTAAAAAATTATGGATTTTTCTTTCATGGTCAATGATAAACTAAAAGTTGTTCCTTTAATTCCTAGTGAAGTTTTATTAATTTGATCCAATGTCTTCATCCTCCTTTTGGATCAACTTTAGTAATTACCTCTTTATTATAGGTAAAATATTTTAGAGAATATATTTACAAAAAAAATAAATTCTTAAACTCCACTCATTCCATAGAGTCAATTTATTCACCCTTACTCTTATTCATAATGAGAGTCAACTATTAGTCATCCACACCTTCCAAATTAAATTTGGTAAAAAAACTATCATGATCTATCCACTTTATAATAGAAAATATCTGCCCTATTTTTAATGATATATTTATTATAAATTAATAGTTTAGAAGACTTATAAAAGGATGGTGGACATTTACACATGAAGTTATAAATAAAAATTTACTCCTTCCATGGTGATTTAGGTAGTTTGACATGAATCTTGTAATGGGTCAAAGATTGAGAGAGTTGGGTGATCATAACCCTATGATTCTTCACTACATTTATTATCCTTTTCAGTTTTACATTGGGAAAATCAATTTATTTTCCATAACACTCATTATTAACTTGATTCATTATTGTTACATACATTAATAAAAACAAAAAATGATAGTGTGAGTATCAAGAAATAATATTCCAAGTAATAAATTATATGATAAAAATTCTAAATCCTGTGATATTATCAAATTTTATACCTTCATTTCAACCTCTGATATTTTAGGTTCATCATACATAATATTTGGTTCAACATATAATTTTTTGGTATAATCATCTTATTCTAAATATCTTAATACCAAAAAATTATTGAATCCCTCTCTAATACCAATTTAGGTGACCCAAGAACAACATATATACATATTTCAACATTTTAGAAGATTAATCGTTACACATCATAATAAATAACACCTAGGAACCTAATGTATTAGTTTATGAATATATTAGATACATAAATAGTTGTTGTTATAACATATTCAACATCTCCCACAAATATTTATCTCATATGATACCCTTATAGACACATCTTAACAATACTCCCCTTCATAACTTGGGAAATCTTAAAAAAAGGGTGATTTTGGATGTTTAGTAAGGGTAAACATAATAGATATCAATTTGAGATCATAAGTGAGATTAAGATTAGAATGTGTGTATGAGAACATAATCAAGTTACAAGATCATAACATTATAGAATCATACCTAATAAATATATATCATAAATAATGAGTCCTGGCATAAGGATGTTGGAATAAATTAAGAAATAAGATTTATTAAAGTGGAACGTGCCATAATAATAATGATTCATCGATACATATCAAAGTAATAA
This sequence comes from Viscum album, assembly GCA_963277665.1. Taxonomy (NCBI): domain Eukaryota; kingdom Viridiplantae; phylum Streptophyta; class Magnoliopsida; order Santalales; family Viscaceae; genus Viscum; species Viscum album. Next base: position 812,368,706 of record OY728135.1, read on the forward strand.
TATTGTGTTATAGATATAATAGTTACCAAAATCACATTATGTATGGAGTCCTATAGTGTATTTAGTTCACTCCTCATTCCCATATATATACTGGGAAGAGTCCCACAGTAGATTAGGTTAACTCCCCATTATTATAAATTTCATTTTATGATATATATTGAGTTACCCAATTCATTATATGAATATTTAATTTCAGTACCTCCCATCACATAATGGAAGTATATACACATTTTTGTGCCACATTAACATGAACAAATTCATAATTCTATCAAATATTAATTAAACAATGGAAATAAACAAGTTTGAAGAAAGTTCGCTAAAACATTTATTATAAAACATGTAGTGAAATAAGGTGGATGGTGTTACTAGAAAATATCCCCAATGAAGAGTAAAAAAATAAATTTTTTTGATATATGACAAAATATTACAAGATAATTATGAAATTACTTTGTAAAATGAGATGCAATGCCTTTTATATTTTTAATAAATTTTATTTCAAACAGAAAAATTAAAGTAAAATGAAACTATAAATCATATAGGGAAACTATAAAAATATACAGATAAATATTATTAAATAAAAAATAATAATATATTAAGAAATAGAAATCATGTGGAGAATAATATAAATGAATATTTTGTTCAAACATTTTTTATGAAGGTAAATGTTTGAAGAAAACTACTAAACTGAAAACCTAAAAATAAGATTAATTTAGTACATAATTTAAATTAAATTTATAAATACCTTAAGGAATAATATAGTTATATATCAATACATCCATAATACAATATAGAGAATATATACATATAAGAGATGGATTCCCGGCCAAAAAGAGGAGATAAGGATAACTCTGCTTACAAACATCCTTTTTTTTCAATTTTGAACCAAATGTAGGATGAATGGAATATATACATAAAAGCCTCATGAATAGATATAAGCTAATATAATATATGGGTTTTATTTATAATAATTTATAATTTAACAAGATTGGATTTCAAACACAATCAATATTGATTTCCAAGTGATATTTTTAAATAAACTCTTACTTTTTCTCCCGAATTCCACAAAAGTGATTTAACTTCCTATATAATAAACATAATTATCCGAATAAATTATTTAATAACCTTATTCGTATATAATACCTTTTATAATCTTCAATTACATTCACTCATTACATATATAATAGTTATTTATTGTTTATTTTCATCATCTTATGTTAATGGTTTGGATTGATACGTAGAAGTTTCATAAAGGCTATGTTGGTCCACATTAATTGATATAAATTTAAGAATTCAGAAATTATTAATGATATTAGAATAATTTTATTTCAATTCTTTTTTCAGTCCTATGTTTATTTAATGAAACACATGGGTATGGTTTGTGATAATGAAAACCATAACGAATATTTTTTTGAAAATTTACCGCTAACAATGATTTACTTAATATTGATCATTACTTTTTTGTGTCACCCTTACATAAAAATATTCATATCATTAATTACTATTTAATATAATATATTATGAGTATGAATTTTATGGTAGTCATTAATGTTGTAAATGGTGAGTATAATAAAATATTTTTAATGTAGATAGTTGAACCAACCCAAACAAAAAACAAGTTATACTAACGATTGTGTTAATGTATAGATTTATATAATAGTAATATCACGTTAAAAGAATTATAATCATTCAAATATAACATAATTATATTTTATAATTATATTTATAAATATTCTATATGAAATTGTAAATGAAAATAATGGTGAACTTTGATGAATTTTCTCATTTTCGATAAATGTTCATTTAGAATAAAGCATTTGTGGTGCCTTATTTGAACCAAAATCCATAATAATAATAATTATTATTTTTTGGATATGGGAAATGGATAGATATTAAAGATATATCCAGATGGTTTGAGTGGTTTGGGATGCATATAGGATGGGTCCTTTTATAGGTGATTTCTATGTGGAATTTTCGTAAATATTCATCTTTTAATGTATAAGATTTCCATTTTAAAGTAAAGTAGATATGAAATGGATAATGGTGGATATGTTCGTTAATACCCTCTTTAAAAAATATATTGATAAGGATTTAGGTTTTTTGAAGTCTATATCACTTAGTTTATATATTATCACCTCTTTTTATCATTAATATGATGACTCCATTTCTACGTGAGAATCCTATTTTTATACATAAAATTTAAATTAAATGTATTACATAATTTAAATACTCTGATAAAAGTTTTTAACTTCATTTAATATAATTCAAATTGTAAATAATAAAAATGTACCCTTTAATTAAAAACATAATATATATATATATTGACAAAAAATATTATAAAAAACATTTCAAACATTAGGTATTATTACTCTTATTTTATTTCAATTACAAAATGATTGGTAAGATATATTTTATTGATTAAATCATTAATTTATATTATTCTTTTAAAAGTGATTAATTTAATATATCAATAAAATTACACAACAAATAAAAAATAACTCACTAAAAATATTATTTTTTCAAACTAAATAATTTTTACCACATTCTCTTAAAGTTAATTATTAATTTTCTAAAAATTTAATTTTATCAATGCAGTATTATTAAAATAGTTCACTCAATTTTGAAAATACACAAAAAATAAATTCAAAAAAAGAAAATAATAATAATAATTTAATTCCTAATAAAATATTTTTTTAATAAACTATTTAAATGAAACATTATCTTTTAATTTCTTTTTAGTATTATGAATTATATTATTTTTAATATTTTTGGAAAAATTATAGATGTTAAATATACCAATTGGATACATGCATACCCAATGACCATATATCCAATGACAATATTTCCAGAAACCATATTTCCAATGATCATATATATAATAGTCAAACATCATTCTTGTATATATTCTTACATACATTCTTCGAATCATCCACCTAATTTAATTACTTATCTCTAAAAATGTTTATTATATTTCTAATTCAATAACTTATTTCCATAGTAATAACTAGGTTTATCATCTTCAAGGAAAATTGTGAGGATAAAGTTTTAATTTTCATGGAATTTTTATTTACATGAGATTTATTCTAATTCAACATTAATTAGTGATGTCTCACGTTATATTCTTATAATTTATAAGTATTTATATTTCATCGTAATATTTTACGTCTATAAAATAAATACAACTCATTTTATTTTGATATTACATGTGAAAAAAAATATTTTATCAAAATATTTATTTAATAAAATAATACATTGTAAAATCAAGAGGTGTTATACCATCAGAAAATATCCTCTAATAAGGAGGAGTCGCTCGACCTATAAGAGTAATGTTTATTCATACGACCAACCCATGACTTAGAGAATTATTTTATCTAATTCTAACCATTGTGGACTACAAAAAATTCCATTTTTTGAGGATACAAAAAGAAGTTGACCTTATTAGTCTCCACACGCTGCCTCTACAAAATCATCGTCCCATGAGATTTTATCACTAGAACTCCTTAACTTCATTGAGTCACTTACCACTCTAATGGAAGCCATAGATAGGCGATGTACACAAGTGAGACCAAATAGGAAATAATAAAAAGTCTTGGTGGAATTTAATCCTCATTCATCCAAATTTGGGAATCCTACTTTCTAGATATTCAATGGCATAAAATATCTAATGATACATCTCATGAACTTATCATCCCAATGTTTCACTATAATGGTAACTCTATAAAAATATGATTCAGAAATGATTAGGTGATTTACAAAAATTCCAAAAAGATTTTATTTGGAATGTAAACCAACCCAGTAGGACTGTCACTATTTGAAAATATATTCGATGGTAGATTATTTATCAATTGGATTTTAAAATAACGAATACAATGGACATTATCTGTTAAAATTTAAAAAACATATGAAAAAGGAGTGTTTTGGGATTAATCACTATGTTTAAATACTAAATCTCTTTGCTAAATATGAAGATTCCATGTGAGTAGTTTGATGAGATATGCTTATAAAATCTTCATGATGAGTTAAAAAATATTCACATTCTTTGGAATCTAAGTGGTGGTTTCTAGGATTTTTTATAAATAGAAATGTGTTGTAGGGACGTCATTTAGTATCCCAAGGCGACATCTCTGCTGGCACCATCAAAAATAGATTTGAAAGCTAGTATTGTATATATTTTAACCATCATACTCAGTCCAACAGTGATATTATATCTAGTATCCAAACCCTCTCAATACCATGTGGTTCCTCCCCGTGAACATCAATAGTAGTAGAAATACCATCAATTATATAAAATGATGTAGAAACTATGAAAATTTTTAGGATAGAAATAACTGATTTTACAACTTCTTAAAATTTTATGTAATAGGGATCGTTATCACTACCCTAGATAAGAAAAATGATTATGCTTTTAATTTTTAGGGTTCTTAATGAAGTATTTCTAACTGATCACCTGGATTATATCCCTTCCATCAGATTTTATATAATAACATTGAACTCTACTTCATCTTCCATGATATACCTCAGAATATAGTTGAATCTATACAGATTTAGTTTGTAAAACCCCTCGTGTTGGTGGATGGAGTCACTTATATTCTATTATAAGATGAATATATGGAGTGAAGTCCCATCCATAGGATCAATGGAATTTGTTGAATGTATGATTAGTATATTGGTCTGTTGGGAGCATGTGATACCCATGGATTGACTAAATCAACTAGACATGAACATAATTCCCTCTAAGACATCAGAGGTTGCATCTTAATCATCAAAACCATCTATAAATCCTCACATCCATTTGTGAAAAAATATGGCATGGGAAGAATATTATTTAAAGGCCCTCAATTTTATTTAGAATGTAAAACACTACTAAAACCCATCACTTAGAGGATAGGAAGTTCCCCACAAAATAAAAACTTTGCATGATGATGTGTTGTAATATATCCCTATAAATTTCATCAACTTTGTAGACCACATCATTGATTAATAAGACTCAAATAAACCTAATTACCCGATCAATAATTAGTGAAGAGGGTGTAAAGGTAGGTGGAGATGAAACTATGGTAGAACATGTGTTCACATAATGATATATTTTTTACATTCACCCATATAATTTTGTTTTATTTTTTATGGGTTTTATAATCCCATCATTACAACCTTTTTATATCTACATATCATTTTAATTAATTTATTAAAAATATTCTCAAAAAGATGAAATACACTTTGAATCAATTTGATATCATTTTTTTATTCTTTTCATAACATTATATACTCTATTACAAATGTCAAAATTAGTTTTTAATAAGATGAATGATATATTTTTATATAATATATTAAACTGAATCCAAATCTATATCTAACCAATTTTATCCTAATGGGGCCCCACAAAGAGAAGAAAATCTTAGAAAAGCATATTGTTCCATGCTTCAGTAATTAGGGCATGTATTGGTAATGTGACATTCAATTGGGATGATTTATCATCTATTTTAAATATGGATCAATGTCTCACTACTCCAAAAAATTTCATGTAGAAAATCTGTATAAAAGTCAATAAAATAAGAAAATATATTGGAAGTAAAAAGGTAACCATGAACAGTTCCACTAGTTCTTTTGATACGTGACCTCATTTTCTATTTTGTTATGTAGAATGATATAAAACACTCCTTTTCATCATATAAAAATAATTCTAGATTAGTGGGTTATATATATAGGCTTGATATGTTAAATTATTTGAGGTTTTATTCATTTTCTTTCTATGGGGTTCTACGGCCGTTGTGATCACTTGGGTGGGGGGACCTTGATGTTCTATACAGATTTTAAATATAATTCTCTTAGTTATGTCATTAATTTGTTGTTTTTATTATATTTTTATATATTTTTTATTTTTTATTTTTTTATCCCAATATTCTCAAAAAATAATCAAATGAATAAAATTCCACTTTCATTCTTGAATAATTTAGATTGTGTGACGATTTGATTGTGTTTTCCATTTCTCTCATGATTTCTCTTTATTGATCACTATTATGTATTTTTTATTGATAAAATAAATAATTATAAATCAAGAAGAATAATGTTATTATAATAAGGAAATTATAAATTAATAATCCATCCTTGAAATCACACAAATTCCATCATTTGTTGACTTGATGAGTTCATGTTATGATATTGGACTCAAGTCAACTTGTTTTTTTGGGAAAACCCTTGGTGAAATCAACAAATAAATTAAATAAAAATATGGTTTTAGCTATATAAAATGAATTATTATAATATTAAATCTTTTCCGTTGAACTGACGATGTATGACCATTAAAGAAATTTCCTAAGGTTGTCACATTAACATAAATTATTTGAAATTAAACTATTAAACATAAAAAATATTCATTATTTTATAAACCCAAACCAACATTTCATCAAAACCACATATAATATTTTTATAATTAAAACTATATTTTAAATTAATGATCAAAAATTTCATTAGGAGATAACGTTGGGATTTTTCTTTAATGTAGATATTTATGTAACAAATAAACATCTAATTTGATGAATTTAGAAGAATGATAAAATTTTTACATTTGTTTTAGGGATCCAATTTTTTTTATTTTATTTAATTAATTTATATTTTTATTTCATTTTCTATCATTCATTCTATTTTCCATCCCCTCCCCCATCCTCCACTTTTTTGGTTGTTTTTTCATATTTTTATCTCTCAATTTCTTTATCAATATTATATCCAATTTCAAATATAGAATTTTCATGTTGTTTTTATTCTTTTTCTTTTATTTCATCTCATTTATTTAATTGTAATTGAAAAATAAAAAAACATACATCCTCATCAATATTTTTTTCATGACCTGATCTGAAAAATAAAAATTTCTATAAATAGACCCAAAAATCAAAAAACACATCATGAACACCATCATTTTTAGGGTCGATTAATAAAAACCCATTGGGTAACCATGTATTAAACCTTAGGTGATATTTTTTGAATATAATGTTTAACCAAATCAAGGATATTGTAAAACATATTTGATTAACAATACATAAAAATAATTGACCACCCATGATGTGGAGTACAAACTTGTGTACATCCAATTCCATAAGGAAGCATCCAAAATTAAGATGAGATTGAACCTTGTCCAACTCAATCCAAAATTAGATGGAATTCTGTGTGAGGTCACACTCAAGCATCTCAAGGAATTTTACAAAGTGTAATCTACTATGAAACATTGATGTTTGTCAGAGGACCTAATAATTTGTATAATCCACATTCAATTTATGTTGTATCCAATGATTAGATACAATGTATGTCGACCAAAATTGGTGACTGGAATAACCTCCAATATATCCATCAGGATAATTTTTTACCTACCCCAAAACTGTATCCATTTGAAAAGAGATATGTGGAATTAGGCAAGTACATTGATATATTCTTAATGAATAATTGCAAAGATTTAGAAAAAAATTGACATAGTTTCCCACACCACCAAATTATTGAATAAATCATAATTTAAAACTATTATGAGGGGATTTTACACATATATTGTGTTGTAAATGATTTTGAAACTGGTGGTCTTATAACGGAAAACACATGTTATTATTCATGAATATATAGCCAAGATGACACAAAATTCACTGCAATTTGGTACATGAGCAATAGAACCCACATGAGAAGTTCAAGAGAAAACCCATTCCTTAACATAAAAAAAGGTGGATAATAAAATTTATGATATTCATATATTTTTATGAAAATTGTATCATGTTCATGTTAATTTGGAATATCTACTAATTCCATTACATTGTGATATTTTTTCCTATAACACTCATTTATATTATCATTACTCCCAACACAATGATTCATCTAAGTCTTGTGCAGTGGTATTTAATAGGTATCCATTTTAGCTAGTACCTCACACCAAGTAAGAAAAATTAAATAAGAACCCTATCACTTGGTGTAAACTATAACCACATTATAGAGAAAAGGTTACACAAGTAATCCCAGATAGAACCTCTATCACCATGTCCAATGTACACACCCTTATCATCTTTAAGCTCCTAGAAGTGACCCTTATATTCCTATGATAATACATCCAGTATCATGTTATTGTGGAATAAAATCGATTCATTGAACCAACAGTTCTATCCAAACAAATAATTATAAATCTAGGACATTGACACTCAAATGGGATAATTGTAAAACAAAATAGATGGGATAAAGATAGAAGGTAATGGATGACCATCATCCCAGTCTATTTTTGATCCTAAAGTTAAAGGTGATATTAGTTTCATTAAACATTATAGTGGTAAATAACATTCTCTTTCTAATAACCTTACACAATAGGTATACCAGCCTTTTGAAAACACTCCCCCTTAATCCTCAAAATATTCAAGTAAATCTAAGAAAAAATAGTAAAATATTTTTCTATTGTGGATTCCCCTAATCATTCCAATTCATATCCTTTTCATAAAATAATTTATCAATACTAAAAAACTGATAATGAACATATTAATGAGATCATGGAGACATTAAAAAGGTAAAATATAACATTCTTATCTTGGATAAAGATAAAAATATTCAATGCTGTACAAAATTCATTAAATGTATTTATTGAAAAAATGTGTTGGCTATATATTAATGAGCCATTTATCCTTGGATGTAATCTCTCAGCACTAAAACAAATGATAATTCCAAACATATACAAGGATCCATACACATTTATAATACCTTTATAAAAATTTGAAACATTATTTTCTGATTTAATAATCTATTTTGGTTATTTAATTCATATGATTCCTTCTTTTTGTAAATTTCTTTATTATTTGATGATCTTCAACCAACATCTATAATGGTGCATCATTCTAATTGATGTACTTCACACCCAACATTAGTGATTGAGGATATTCTCATATTAGTGAACAATCTCAACTTCCACATATAGTTATACATTAATGAGATGAAAGATACCTAAACCTAAGAAAGAATCCCCTCATACTCATGATACCGTTACATAAAATAGAAAATATAATGACCAATGTTACTAATTGAACATTATTGATGACGTTCATATAATAAAGTGTAATATTCAATATTCTTGATGCAATAAAACTCCATGTTCCGTATTATTCCACTCTTCCTGGATATTTGATGGAAGTACTCCACAATGTCACACAGTCACTATTTTTTCATCTTAACCCCCATTATAAATTCTCTTCACTACGTGATGTAATGGTTTTGAGTCATGCATTTATTGTTGTGTTGGTTTTGAAAAGGATAATTATTTTATTTTAATTTATGTGCATTTTATTATGTGGTACCAATTAAAATTAATGATTATAAAAATATATTTAACATTAATTCTATTTTAATAGATAATAAATGTGATCATACAAACATTTCCATGGACTGAACTCACAATAAACACCTTCCCACAATCCATAACCCACTACTGTTCAATTTAAAAAAATTCCTATTTATTTAAAATAATAGTATCTTGAGGGTTTTAACTAATTTCTTTCCCTAATTTCTAATAACCTCTCCCAAGACCAGGAATTTAAATTTTTATACATTTTGAGAGATTGTAAAAAGGTGATTGGTTGGTCATTGGATGAATTTTCGTGGGATTAGAATAACTATTTTCTTGAAAATTATAATTTTATAAACCAATTAGAAACCCATAATTCATGCTCAATGTTAGTTAAATCCCACGCTCTTTGAATTATTAAAAATAGTGGTTATAAAATTACATGATGTTTGGATCATCTATATCATATCTCATAGTAATTTGGTTAGTCAAGTGAAAATTGGGAATAAAAAATCGTAAATAATTGTAGTTTCAAATGAAAGAAATGAATTGGTTCCAACACATGTGAAAAATAGTCGGCAAGTCTGTATTAATTAATATCATCTTAATTAAGCTACAAAAAAGCACCACATTCCCATACCATTTGTTGATCAAATATAATAATTGTTGGAAATTAATTGTTATTATTGTTTCATTGATGTCTATTCATGTTATCTTCAAATTTATTTAGCCTTTGAGGATCAAGAAAAATAGAATTTACCAATCCATTTTTTAAATTTCCATAATGTATAATTCTATTATGTCTATGTGAAACTGTTGGTATTAATAAATTTTATATGATCAGTGTTTTCTCTAATAAACTAGTTTATTAAAATAATGTTTTTTTAAAATATTTGAAATTATATGGTACATTAATTTATGTTTATACATACCTTAACTATGCTTTTGAGACCGGATATATGTTTTGAGGGATCGGGAATCAACACTGAAGTAATTGGATGCACTGACCTATATCTTAGAGTTATTGGGGTGCCACTGGCTATCCAGTACAAATACACAAATATGATGGTTGAGGTGGTAGTATCCTAGGTTGATCCTAGAATCTATCATATATCTAGTAAACAAACATAAATTAGATGATGTATAATGTAGTAGCCCTGGGTTCTTCCTATACTTAGGGTAAGAAAATGTTTCCCAGAAGGCCTCGAATGTATTTTTGTATCTGTAACTTTTATCTAACACGAGTTTATGGTATTATTATCCTTATTTTTTACCTTATCACAACCATAACAACCGTGGAATATTTATTTCTATGAAATTAGATATATTCTTCCGCTCTATTCATCATTTCAAGCTTGGATTGATCTATTGACTCCTAAATGTTATGTTTTATCCATTTTCTAACAATTAATATTCTTATTATAAAAATGTTCATAGATATAAGCTATTTTGGGAACATCTATGGATTGTTTCTTGATATAATGAATATATTTTGGCCTGTTAATAGATATAAATTGGATCTGTATGGTTGTAAGTCATTCCTTGGTACAGTTCTCAAAATAACATTGGTGATGGTTATTAGTATGTAATTTGAATTAATTTTTATCCTATCTCTTCATATATTTATTGAATATTATTATATAATCCCCTTTAAAGAATTGGGATTGGTTTTGGGGACCCCTTGTGTGTGGGTATTATCTGGTTGGTGTGGGGTGTGATTTGTGTATTAACTATTGATAAATCATGACAGTTTTCAACAAATAATTTACTGAGGAAGAACCTTACCATATAGTTCCCTTGTATGATTTTTTTCTTGATTTTTTTTACATATGTGTGTGTGGTTCATGAAAACTATCTTTAATGTTGATAAAGTGTGTAGCTGTGTTCCCCCTATTTTATTTTTATTGCATGTGTGTGTGCATGGCTACTAATACTCAATCCTGAAATTCATTATATATGAATATATTTATCATAATTTTTTTCGGTGTGATTGTATGGAATATAGAGGATTGTCTTCTAATAGAAAGTGACGAGGGGATTTTCATGTCTTTTTTAGCTGTTACAGGTGGATAATGTGTGGAATGTGATGATGAAAATGATGGATCTGGACATAGGGTAAGGGTATGATGTCCTTGGGGATAGACATAAAGCAGATATGAGGTATGATGTACTTATAGACTTACTTGTGATAGATATAGAGTAAGGAGGCTTTGTGGATGATAAAATGTATAAATGGGGTTTGATGGGCTTATAGACTATGTGTATCAAAGATGAGGTGAGATAACCTTGTGGAAAAACCAAGGAATTTTTGGATTTATGGAATCTTGGATATATGGAAACCTTGTGGTCTACCCATGATAATGATTTTTATTATGAATTTTCTTCTAATACGAAGTTGAAGTAGGTGTGAATTGTGTTCTTAGAGGATTAGATAGTGCAAGATCACTCAATACATGATTGATTATTTCCTACTTGTGTGCTCACTTATTTTCATGGAATGAAACTTTTATTCATGTTCACTTATATTAAGGATGCATTGGTGGTTTATTTTTTAGGTTATACTCAAACCCTGATTGAATATCTCGATTCACATGAAAACATCATGATAAGGGTTCAATGGAGGGGTAAGGGACCAACGACGGGTAATTGAGGAGGTGTAGATTGGTGTTTGGAGGTGGAATCGGGATGCACTCATTATTGATGTTACAGTTCCTTGGTTTACTTATTATTAGTTCTTATGATTTATATTGGGTTGAAGGGACACATTTGCGGTCCTTGGTTTATTACATTTTATGCTTCTGTAATACCTGACATAACATATGATATAGAATTTTTTAATAGTTTTGTCCACTGTTCCTTGTTGTGTTTTTATTATTTTCTTTTTTTATGAATATTGATACTATGGTTATTGTCTCCCCATTATATTGTTTGGATCGTCTTTGTTAATCAGAAACCACTAATATATGGAGAGGCATACCTGAGGTCATATAGCTCACTGACTCGGACCAGGTGATTTGGGTTAGGGCATTAAAAATTCATTTCATGTGATGTTTTTTTCAATATTATTGAATATGTTTGTGGAATGTTAGAAAGAAGATAGGCTATGTGTAACCTAGGTAGGGGATTCAGGTAAGATCCTAACAAGCTCTTATGTGATTAGCCTTTGAGTTACTAGTGATTATACTACTATTATAGTTATGGAATTATGGTTTCATATTGATCCTGAGTATGTTTTCTTGTTATAGTTTACAATATTTTGGTTCACTCATGTAACAGGACTAGGCATATAGGATCAGCTGTCATATATATACATGTATCTTATTATTCATGGTAGCTCATTGAAATTAATGTCTTGATATTTTATTTATACTTATAGGTTATATAGTACTACAATTTTAATTATTTTGAATTGATCATTTTTTTAATATATACATATATATATATATATATGAGTGTGACTAATGTAGATGTACGAAAAACAAGGAGTAGGCCTTGGGTAGTACAATAAAGTTTATGCCTTATCATTTTGAGTAACCTTCAAGGATATTTATTCCTATATAAATCATTTGGGTATACCTATAAAATAATTTATTTTATATCTTAGGTAAGTTGGTATAGAATGTATAAGTGTTCATTAGTCATTGTAGATAATGCTATCGTGATGATGTCAGAGTTGACTGCTGCAGAAGCGGGTTAGAATGCTTAGATTAGGAAGGACACTCATATATTTTCTCTAGGGTTTTAGGTTTAAAACTAATATATCCATAATTATTGTATATATTTCATGTTTATGAAAGAATATTTTCTCGGTATATGTTTAATTATTCTGAGGACATCCATCTTCTGCATCCCCCAGCCCTATAGGGTGCAATATGCCCACAAGATATTCAGGATTAGATTGACATCATCGAGTGGATCCTTGATCCAGTGGAGACACAATAGTATTTATGGGTGAAGATGTAATCATTCATGCTATAGGGACCTTCCCAGAGGTGTCGAGGTGTTATGAACCAATATGGAAGATATGCCGTTCTTACATGGGTGACCATCAAGGATATCTTCTTTGAGGAGCACTTCAAGGATACATTACCATTTGATTTTTTTTATAGATGTTTATATAGATTCAATAGGGATCGATGTTATTCTCTACTTACAATTCAAATTTCCAAGAATTTCTTCACATCACTCATATATTTAATAGGTATGAGGTAAAAAATTCCCCAAATTTTTTGATCATCCTATGACTGGAGTTGAGGTGTCATATCCCTAGATTTGACCTAACAACATATCCATTGGTTCTTAAAAAGGCCTTGAAGATAATTAAATCTCTATATGAGTAAAAATATGTAGTTATTCTTCCAATTATTAGTGAATCAATGGGAGAACCTACCAATATTATATTATGTGCCACTTTTTATTGACATAAGAGGAAGGATGTGGGGGGAAAAGTGAAGTGGCCAAAAATCTGGTAAAATAAGGGTTTCTTCATCCCAATCTATGGATGGAGGTGTCCCCTAGTGTTTTAACTACGGAAGGATTGTGAAATATCCAAAAACTTTCCTAGGACATCATATCAAGTGTTTTTCGTGTGGAAATATGTGACATCCTCAATAGTTCTATTCAAATGTGCTGAAAAGAGGCTCTCTTAGGTATATATTATTGACATGGACTGTGAACCAAGTATTGGTTCATGGTCCTCTGATATAGATTTAGAACCCATATATTTTGATAACCTAGGTGAGTTAATCACCTCTGTCCAGCGTCGTCAAGATGAGGTAGATGGATTTTATGTCGTTGACCAGTTCCCACCTAATAGTGAAGATGGACCAATTGTTGTTCTAGGTACTGTTCTCACTACATCAAATTTATCTTATTAATTCTTTAATATAATAGCTTCACATTCATTCATATGTTCCCAAGTTTTTATTGGACTTGACTTATCATTAAATTTATCTTCATTGTTTCTGTCTCCTGATACACAGTCATGGAAGAGGATTATCTATATAGATTTAAAGAATCACCCATAGTAGTTTTTGGTTATGGAAATTAATTTTATTTAATTATTATAGATATGGAATAGAATTTATGTGATCTTTGGAATTGAATGGTTTTCCAGTTATCAGATGCACATCAACTATTATAGGAGGCATTTAGCCATTAACATGCCAAAGGGAAAGAATTTTTTTCTGAATGTTGAATGGGATTTAAGATTTTGAATAATTGGATCAAACTTGAGCCATGTTTGGGCTCTCACAACACATGTAGCCGAATCAGTTCATATAGTGGACCAGGAAGTAACCCCCTCCCATTTTCCTACTATCATGGAACTATGTGGGGTTATCTTTCCAGAATATTTCTCAGGACATCCTATTGATATAGGATATTTTTTAGAGATCAAACACATTCTAGGAGTGTAACCTATATCGATCCCTTCATATTATAGATAATCTGATGAGTTGAATAAATCCATGGTAAATATTGAGGATTTTGTGTTGAATGGATTTATTAGAGTGATAACATATCCCTTGGGTGATCTAGTGTTATTCCTGAAGAATTAGAGAGGTATTATCGAGTTTTGTGTGGATTATATGAAGTAGAATAGTTTGACCTTGAAGAAAAGATAACTACTTCCATGGATCAATAACTAGATTGATTATTTATGGGGATCTTGGTGGTTCACCCGGATTAATCAATGATCATGTTTTCAACAGTTTTGAGTAAGAGAAGTGTATATTTTTTATATAGTGTTCATGAGTATATATGTAATGTATGAGTATATTGTCATTACTTTTAGGATAAAAATTGCACCATCAGTATTAATAGATCTTATGAACAAGATAATTCATCCATATCTTTATTCTTTAATTGTCTTTTTGTTGGTGAAATCCTCATATACACATGGACCAATGATATTCACAGTGGACACCTTGAGATTGATTTGAGTACACTACAAGAACACTGTATCTATGAAAAGTTCTCGATGATTCACTTATAGATCTATGAATAATTTTTTCAAGGATGTGTAGTATATGAGGTATTGGTTTTTTCAGATCTAGAGAAGGATGTGGTTGTGATGTCCTAGTAATTTCATAGAATTTTTTTTGAGATCAATATTTTCCATGGATTAGTAGGATTACACAAATGGTTTATTCAAGACGTCTCTTATCTAGTAGTTCCTATGACCGGGCTCACTAATTCAAAGGTAGAGTTTCAATGGACATATTTGTGTGAAGATGTATTTTTTATATGAAGAGAATATTGATGAATATATCAATTCTAATGTTTCAGAGTCTAGTATTGGATATAGGGTTAACTCTGATGCGTAAAACATATTACTGGGATATTTTCTATTATATAGGGATCAAGTGGTTTCTTATGTGTATCATCAGGTATTCCACTTTATTAGAACTTTCCTATTAATGATGTGACATTTTTAGTTATGTAATATTCTCTAAATTTATTTCACCATTATCTATTTAGTGAGAGGTTTGTAAAATAAACAAGGAATGGGATATTGTTTTATATATTCTCTCACGACGGCTTCAATCTCTGATATAAGTGTTGGGTGGAGTATCTATATAAATTTATTTTTAGATAGATTACGATCTGAGAAAATGAATTTTTTTTGTAGATTCAATTAGTAGGAAAATTATGGACCATTAGGAGACCCCATTAGAGGATAATGACTCAATGATGAGTTTGTTGGTTTATCAGTTGGTTGTCGCAACTGAGGGGTGAGGGGTGATGAATTTTTTTTCCTTTAGTTTGCATGACTATTTTGGTGGAGTGGGTAAAATCTGTCTAGGAAAGATATACTAAATTCATAGTGATGTGGGAATGGTTAGTGAGAAGACACCTAGTTCCAGGATAGTTGATAGATAGTGATAATGTTATCTATATTCATGGAAGAGTTGTAGTCCCATATTCTATGAGGGAATATTTGATTAGGGACTCATATGCCTCTCAATGGGTTGTGCACCTAGGATTGATAAAGATGTATCTTGATGTTAGATGATGATTTTGGTGTCTATGAATGATGATATACATGACAAGTTTAATTCTCATTGTTAGATCTATTATAGGATAAAGGTGATGCATCAATGACCAATTGGTTTTCTTTGGCAACATCCCATGCTTATGTGTAAGTTTAATGAGGTGACAATGGAATTTGGGATGAGGTTTCCTAGTACCCTAAGAATTTGAGATTTCATGTGGTTGATAGTTAATCGAATAGAGAAATTGGAACATTTCTTTCTGATTTAAGAGACTCAATATATATATGTTTTAGGAAAGATTTGTGTCTAATAAATTTTATAATTGAATGGAGTTCCATCCTATATAGTGTCACACAAGGACACATTTATTATGTAACTATTTTGGAAACTCTATAATATGACCTCAGAGACTCAGTTGATGTTGATTACAATGTATCATCCACAAACTGATGGATATTTAAAGAGGGAACCTAGATCTTTGAGGAAATTCTTTGAGCATGGGACCTAGACTTTGGTGGATCATGGAATGATCATTTGGACTTGGAAGAGTTTTATTACAATAATACATTCTATGAATATATTTGGATTGAACTATTTCAGGCTCTTTGTTGTTGGACTTGTTGCCTACTATTGTTTTGGAACACAATGGGTGAGGTAGGTTTTGTTAGGCCAAGTAGAAAATGATCATTTAATAACAAATAAGATGACCATTGGAGTTTTTTGTGGGTTGCTAGTTTTTCTTGGGGGTGTCACAAATGTATGGGCATCGTCATTTATAGAGGAAAGGGAAGATAGAACTATATTTGTGGGTCCATTTGAGATCATTAAGCATATAATACTAGTGGAATGATGATTAGATCTTAATAAATGATATCTAGTTATTTATAACATGTTCGATTTCTCTCAGATTCATGTACCATCTCAATCCTAAACATAGGATCGACAGTGAGGATATTGAGTTGGAATAAGATTAATTATTTGTGGAGATCCTGATCTAGATTATGAACCAAAGTGAATTTTTTTTTGGGGGAATATAGTACCATGTGTTTATGTTTTGTAATATCATGCATGATTCCTAGAGGATTCTTTAGAATGAGAGTTTTATGTCTGAATGTAACGTCTATAGTTATTCAAGATGAATCACTAGAGACACTTCTCAAGGATGGGAAGTCGTTATATGGGAAAATTTATGAAATATTCAAAATTATAAGGAGTGTTAATTTAACATCCATTATACCTTTAATATTTTTCTAAGTCATGATATTTGTGTTTGGAAGTGGTAGTTGGAACTGTATTATTTGGAGGGAAGGACCAACAGCTTGGAGTTGCTAGTGTGCCACATGAAAGTTAGTACAGAGGCACCAACTAGCCTATAGAGGTGGAATAAGACCAGGATAAGCCTGGGAGACATACATCAGTTGGTATAAATCCACCAAGAAACTTATTTTTTAGGTACTAGGCAATAATTATACATATAGCCACCAGTTGGATGATTGGGAAACACTGGCCATCAAGTTGACAACCACCGACCAACTAATGGTTCCCAGATGGCCTATTAAGGTTTCCTTTGTAATTTCAATCTAATGTGACTTTATTATATTTACCTTCTTATTTTTTGACATTCTCATGAACAGAATTGCCATAGGAAATATCATTATAAGAAATTGGATCTCTCTTTCCCCTCTCATTGGAATATCAACCATGGATCAATATTTTAACTCCCAAATAGAAATTTCAGTCTAATATAGATTGAATATTTTTTTAAATTGGACCTAGAAATAATCTATATTGGAAAGATATTTGATACTTTATGGATATAATGGAGAATTATTAGTCTTTTGATGAACCAACATCATATCTAGAGACCTGGAGACCTTTCATTGGATCAAATCTAGATTTATATTTGAATATGGTTGATATTACATAGGTTGAATTGATTCTAAGCCTATTTCAAAACATCTTTATTGAATCCTATTCAAGAATACATTTATGATGAATTGGAGTTATTATAGGGATCCTTGGTGTATGGGATTAAAATTATTTGTGTGTGGGTGTGATTTGGTTATCAGTTCATGAAAAATATTGGTGTTAGGGATCTACTCATTTGAGGTAGGAAGTTCCTTTATATATAGAAACATTCTATGGGTTGTATCCCTGATTTTGATCTCTTGTGTGCATATTTTTAGCCTCTGAGACTCGTGTTTTATATTTATTTCATGTTTGTGGGTGTGTATCCATGAGTCACATGTATTATTTATAACATATGTGTGTTTGTGTATATTTTTTTAGACTCATGCATGAAATTACATATTACTTCCTACGTGTGATATACCCTATTCTGGGTGAATGTATATCTTGTATAGGTCTCTTATTCTAGTAGAATGTGATAGGTGGACCATCATATCTTATTCAAACCTTAGAGGGGGGTCACGTGTGGCATACAAAGATGAGGTCAATAGAACAATACACAGGTTAGAAGTATAATAACTATTAGTTTCAACCCATGATAGAGATTGGTATTATCGTCCTGTATCCTAACCCATGATAGGGAAGGGGTACACCATCTCTCTTTCCTAACACAAGGTTTAAGTGGGGTATATTGTCCTTATGGACTGACCTATGTTAGATATGACACATGATGGCCTTTGGGACAAAACCAAGATGGGTTGGTCATGTGGTTTCTCAAAGATATACTGTAGCCTTAGGGTCAACCCACAATCACTTCTTCTATTGTGAATTTCCCTCCAACATAGAGCTAAATAGTTATGAATAGGGTTGGTAGTGGCATGGTTAGTGCATGATGTCTCATCACATGATTGAATTTTTCCTATTTGTTCTTTTACATTTTATTAAATCATACACATCTTAAGCATGTTCAATTATGTTAATGATGAAATCGTTTTTTACTAGTAGTTTTATACTCACACCCTACATTGGGATCTTTTTTCCCATATAGACATCAAGATTAGGGACCCAAGAAAGTTAATGGGACCAATGTTAGGTAGCTAAGGAGATAGAGATTGGTGTGTAGAGGCTATACTGGGATGGACTCTAGATAGATGTTGTTGGGACTTTATTTATTTCATATTGCTTATTTTTATTTAAATTTTTCTGAATAGCCACAGTAGGGGTCCCTGGTATATTACATTCTCTATTTTTATGATACGTGACATTCCATCTGATATAAAATTTATTATTATGTAGTTATTTTATTCTTTTTTGGGTTATTATCATTTGGTTGTTATTATTTTTTTGTATGGTTATTCGTACTATGGGTATAGTCTCCCCATTGTACCATTTATACCCTCACTACTAGTTATATGCTTCTTCAATATGAGGAACTGTGTATATGTTCATGTGAATTATCGGCCTATAAAAACTAAATATGGATAGGCCATTATTGTTTTTAAGGATGATTTCACTATTGTTATCTATTTATTTGTTTATTGTTTAGAACAGCTATGTTTTTTCCTCATTAATTTAATTAAAAAATATCTCATATTAAATTATAATAACTTTCATTTTATAGTAGATTTGGTGATAGTACAATTTTTTTTCAATTGGAAAGATGGAAATCATGTTGATAAATCAAAAAATGAAATAATATCCACCCTTCCATATCTATAATGTGCTGGTGGCATGCGGTATTTCATGGCACATGATGTATTTTAAGAAAATCACTATGAATTCATTATGTGGACACATCCTTTATATTGGTAATTAAAACAACATTCTAAGAATATTTTTGAAATATTTTATTATTATGTTTATAATTCACTAAAAATGAGTCTTGAATCACCTCCTATCTCCCAACAACCAAGGTGGGATATCCACTTCAATCTCATTTTTGATACTTATAAAATTTCAGTTGCCATAGTTTTATAAAATATTATTGAGAAGGATTATGATTTCATTACCTATGCCCCATGTATCATAGCCACTATAGAATAAAACCACACCAGTGCCAAAAAATAACTTGTTTTAATTGTGTTTTCCCCAAAAAAGTTGTTCACATCTACTTAGTAATAAATTAATTGTTTATTGTAAGATAGTGTGTCCCTTCATATTCTCTTTAAAAGGGTTTAGGTTAATCCTAACCTTATATTATGTATTATTCTCCTCCAAATGTTTGAACTAGATATTTTTGACAAGTGAGTATTGGAAAATTGATATTTGAACAAATTTGTGGGATTTACACACCATTTTACCATTATGTTCTCCCATCCATATCTATTGGAGAGTATTTCCCCAATAATAACCATTGCAATCTTATAGACCTTATCCCTTAGAATATGAATACTATAATTTTTTTATTCCATAAAGGTTCACTATTGATTTTATAGTAGAAAAATACTTGAAAATTTATCATTATTCATGATGTTTTAGTTATTATAAACCATATTTTTATAGGATTTAGAGTGATAAAGTTATTCATTTTTATGTCTTTGACCATGAGATCATATTTATTTAGAGATTATGTTATACTATAGTTTATGGGGCTACACTATCTCTCACCATAAATTTCAAAAGGACCTAGTCTTTTGACTTTATTGACCAACATTGAATAGTGATTCCCATATATTTTTTATGTTATGTACATTATATAAATTAATAGATAATATATCAAAGTGGAATGAATTGCCTAAATAACCCATGTAATTTTGTGATATTTTTTATAGAAGAGGCACAAATTTCATGGGACCCTTCCCAAATTCATTTTTCATTATGTATATCCTATTGGATATTGATTATGTATATAAATGGGAGGAAGGAATATAAACAATGACCAATAACCCCTGAGTGGTTATTGAATTCATGAGATCCCATATCTTTATCTCGTTTGGTTTTCCTTGGTTAATCATTATTATTAAGGAAACTAATTGTGGAAATCCAAACATGAAAACCATACTCCATAAGTTTTTTTTTTGTAAAGTCTACAATGCATATAACCCCTAAACTAATGGAAATTGATAAATTTCAAATTGGGAAGTCATTAAAATCATGGAAAAATATTATAAACCAATAGGAAATATTAGAGTTTGTAGTTGGAGGATTCACTTTGGGTGTACCATTAGACATTTATAACACACAAAAGAGTCCCACCTTATATGATTATAATTAGAAAGGAATGTGCCTCCTTTTGGGGGTAGATAACAATGAATATTTGGTTGTTAAACATTGTATATGAACCTCTTAGACATATGTAGGCATTGAAAACTATGGGTTTGTGAGTTTGAAGAAATTAAACATGGTTCATTAGAGAAATATTTGATCTAAAAATGTGAAAATGATTATCTGTGATAATATAATTCTTCAATAGTTGTTTTGTATTTATGGGAATGTCCTAATGTACAATTCTAGGTTATAAATCCTCTTATGTGTGATTTTTTCCTGATAGATCGGCCCATATACTGTTACTATCATTTATCTATTTTGGGAAATATTGATTTTTCATGAGAAGAGTGGATAAAGGGTTACCATCAATTGGTGGACCTTTAAACACTTTTGTGAGTATTTTCCAAAGCATGTGGTGGAGGAACCCCAAATAAAGAATGAAACCTAAAAAACCACTTAGATGGTTGTCCCTTATTGTCACCATTATTTAGATATATATTTATTTTAATTTCTCATATTAAAGATAATATAATATTTTGGTGAGGGAGATGGATAATTAATTTATAAGGATATGATTTTTTTAAAAGAAAAAAACAATTTTTGTTACTATTTTTCTTTATTTTGTGTATTTAGAAAAATTTTGATCATAAATTAAATATTAAAAATAATTTTAATACTTAATTTAATTATGATTTTTTTTCTATAATTTCATAAAAATTGATTAAAATGTCTATGTATATGAAATATTTTTTCAAAACATTAGATTTATAAAATATTCTTAGGATTTAAAAGGATTTATACAACTCATGACTCATTATAAATAACCAATAATAATTTTCATCCACTAGAGAAGGGATCAATAAAATTATCTAACACTCTTCCTTGTACCCTCTATTTTGTAGTGAATGAAAATTATATTTTTTGTATCTAGTGTTTTACTATATCCTTAAAAAAAATTGTGAACATCGAAATGAGTTAGTGTGATTGTGGTTCTTATTTGATTGTATTCCATTGTTAATACGATGTTTTGAGATATAATAGTACATTTTTCTTTGTAATCCCCTATTATTCATGATAGACCTTTTAGTTATCCATATTACAAGACTATCTTCTCTACATACATTCAATCTTGTATACATTTTATGATCAAAGATTATTATGAGTGTGAGGGAAAAGGTTATTTTATATGTTTTACTAGAAACTATTTACTTATTATGAGAATGTATTTTGGGGTGGTAATTTGAGGGATGGTCAAAAAGTCATGTATATTTCATTTTAATTCATTTTTATCTTCTTCCAAAATAAAAAAATAAAAAAAATATTAATGTTAATTAATTTCTTATTATGATAATTTGTATGAATCATGAAAAAAATTAAAATATAAGGGTGTTATTCATTGATCATTCGTATATATTTATTTCATCCCATCATGTTAAAAAATTATATATAAACAATTAAAATAAAAAGGGAAAATGAAAAATGGGGAACATTATTTTATATTATTTCATTTGATATTTATTCTACATATATAGTTTTAAAGAGGAATATTGAGTTGGGTGATTAATATGTTGGTATATTGAGTAAGTTAATTTCATAACATTTTGAATTATGGATAAGTTTTTTTTTCTAAGAGAAATAGCTCCTCTTTATATACTTGTTTTTATAATGATAACCACAAAACATTAAAATAGAAATACTTGAAAATTATCATGATTGGCACAAAAAGAATTGTATATTATGTGGAAATTTTTTATTTAACAAATCATACGGTATGACTATAATTATCCTGAGATGAGTATAACATTTCATAAATTTCACATTCTATAGAATAATTAATCAAAATTCATTATGATGAACATTAACACATGTTACATGGATTAATTGAGATAAAAACATTTGAATATGAGAGATGAAGAATGATATAAAAATAAATTTCATAAAATAGAAATTATAGAATGCACCTTTAAAATAATATTTGGAATTTTCTCACTTTAAACAAATTTTGTGGATTTGATTAGGATATATGTTTTTTCCCATGGTTGGGGTGGGAAAATTGTGGGGTTGTTACCATAAAACAATATATTATTTATTTATACCCTTGTACTAATATTTTATAGTGTTTGTGAGATTAATAATCCCACAATTATACTATTTATATTTCTATATATAATTTTAATTTATTATTTTAAACAGGATCAAAAGGCTGATATTACAATGTGAACCAATTTGAGAACATGTGTGTATCTTTATCATAACATTATATGCATTTATATAAAAGAAATTACATTGTAATAAGATGAAATATACATTAGGATGAAATTTCACCAACTGGATTCAATTTTGGAACCAACCAAAAGGTTCCCAATGTTATCACCTAAAGAGAAGCAATCTAAGCGAAACATAATGGGCCACACTTTTGTAATTGGGACATTTCTTGGTTGAGGACCTCTAATTGGACTAATTCCACCTCTAATAAAAATCTGAATGAAATTCCCATCTCTCTAGTAAATTTAATTTCAATACTCTATTTATAATTTGGTTAACTAGTAGGTTCAATTTTAGGGAGAAAATCAAAAAAGAACTGTAACACCCCGTGATTTTTATGAATTATTTTCTTTTGAATTAATTTATTATTTTTGATCTTTTTCATTCCATGAAACATTAATGATATTTTATTTTATTAAATCACTAGGTTTAATTTGTGTTATACATATAACCATGCTTATAGTTATTTACACACAACTTGTACATAGTATTTTTATATGAGGAACACCGAGGATAGCTTGTATTATATGAAATAATAACTTCCCTTGAAGACTTTCATAACACGCAATACTGGGGTTTACTGAACAATAAAATATTATTAAAATATGATTATGTAATATAATAAGATAAAAAATTAACGTTAAATTATATTTAATGAATAATATTTACTAATTTATAAAATATAGTGTTTAAAAAATATAATATGAATTAATAGGTTACCAATTAATTATAAATTAATATGAAACTTGATTAAATATAAAAAGAAATATTATTACGGTCACAAAGTTGTTTTACCATAATAAATTAAATTTTCAATTATTTTTATAGTGAAATAAGTAAAAAATACTTTTCACATGGAATTGACTTGGCATACGTTAAATGAAACATTTAATTGGTGCACTACTTGGTGTAAGTTACAAGCAACACCAACTTGACGTACGTTGCACATAACACTGACTTGGCGTATGATTGACACAACACTGAGTATCTATGATACATATTTTTTATATAATTATTTAAATGAGATAATTATATCCTAGCCATTAAATTTATTTATAGAAATATTGATAAATACTTTTCAAATATTTTTTACAATTTATTTATATATTGATAATGAAATATTTGATTTCTGGTAAAGTCATTTTCTGTTAAAAATATTGTTTTCTTGAATGAATATATTTTAATAATAAAATTAATTTTAGACACATTTAGAGATTTATTTTGATAAAATATACTTTATTTTTGAATTTATGTTGTCAAACGTATCCTAGAGTGAGTTCCTGTGATTTTTCTGAGAAACAGCAAATTCTAATGAATAGCGAAAAAATACAGCTTTTTAGTGAAAAACTACCTTTTTTAATTAATTTTTAATTTTAGATGATATTATAATTTTTTTTAAGTTAAAATTAGATAAATATTAAATCAATCCATTAAATATAATTCATTATAATCAATTTCACTTTGAAATTGAATAAAAAATCATAAGAATTTTTTGAACATTTTTCGACTTAAAAAAACCGTTATTTCGCCCTATCTATAGGATTAGAATTAATCTTAATTTTTTCACTTCTATGATTTGAATTTCTAAAAGAATACATAAAAAATTGTATTAATTTTAACATTTATATAAAAATAAGACCATTTTATTTTTGGACCAAAATGTTTAGTAAAAGTGATTAAAATTAATCATAGTGATTAAGCCCAAATTAAGCTTAATTATGGACTAAACATTAAAATTATGGGCCCAAATGATATATAAACTTGTCCAACACCCATTGAATATCCATAATTCTTACATAAAACTTACATTCTATATTATTTTTTTGTTTTTTATAAATTTTTTTATGAAAGAACATGTTTACGC
Source organism: Viscum album (assembly GCA_963277665.1). Classification (NCBI taxonomy): domain Eukaryota; kingdom Viridiplantae; phylum Streptophyta; class Magnoliopsida; order Santalales; family Viscaceae; genus Viscum; species Viscum album. Next base: position 812,394,234 of record OY728135.1, read on the forward strand.
CTAACTTGTTTGTAAAACTTTCAAGCGAGTCATTTTCCTTCCATATAAAAACCCACCACCTCTCCTACTTCTTCAAACCTCTAAAGAAATTTAATTACAGAAGATAAATACCCAATAAACTTACAATAAATCATCTATTTGTAATATAATCCCTCGATTTCGGCAGAAAGACTTCCAAGGGAGCGTTTTGGTACAAACAAAAAGGAGTTACCCAATTAAGAGGTAACGTCTTCTGTCAAGTCCTTTCATTTAGTTTCCTTCTCCACCCCATCCAAAGTGGTTTATTATATGATTATATAGCATAAACAATATCCTAAATATACAAGTATTTTTTTTCTCTAAATGTTTTGACTTACACTTACTAACACCTCCATCTAATGGGTAACAAATATATTGTTTGTGTGTACGGAGAACTACTTCCCCATGAAATAATGATTGTTAATTTTTCCATTACCACCTTTAATGGTGTCCATTATAATGTAAAATTTGTTCATACCTGATATTTATTATATTTATAATTCCTTTATTCTTCATTATGTTTTATTTATAACATATCTTTATGCATTCTATCTTATGTAAATACGATAATTTCATTTGAGGTAGTGTGGACTATGGACCCTCAAAGAGATATGATTCATTAATTCACTAAATGGATTAAATTAATGATGTTTTTAGTGAATATATATGATATATATTATATCATAAATATTATTTAATAATCATATATATATATATGTCTTTAACTTTTTTTCTCTCCACATGACAAATAAACAGAAATTGCATTCATGCGTGTGTACAACCTACTGTCTCCATGAATGATGTATTCTATTTCCTACTTATATATTCTAAAAAATTTTATAATACACATATATTGTATATGAATTATATTTATATCATTTTTGACATTCTTTAATCATTGTATTATTATAAATAACTACAATATAACAGTTGAAGACAAATATGAATAACAACTCGAATATTACAGGAAGTGAAACAATCACATATGATGGTTAAAAATAAGGTAATATAAGGTCATAATAAACCAATATATGGTTTTGGATCTAATAATTTAGTTTGGTAAAATATTTATAATAACATTATATTTATTATAAAGGAGGTTTGAATGAGTATGATTAGATTCTAAACACAAGGTAAGGTAATATCTTCTAACTTTATTATTTTCATGAGATACATGCTATGTTCACAACTCTTTAATTTTATGTGGTGTATGTACTTTTCATGAATATAATATATGTATAATTTACTTAAATTTATGTGTTTTAACATATCCATTTTTTGAACTTTCTTTCATTTATTTAATGTATCAAAATTTACTAAATTGTTTCAAAAAAATGTTTTTGTCTCAATTTTCTTTCTTTGGGACAAATGTAAAGTTATGCACCTGAAATTTTTTCATAGGTGTATATACTTAAATGTTATATAATTAATCTCTTTATTTTCATGATATGTTAATCTACATGTAATTTTCATTTCTTACTTGGAGGTTATGATCCCAAGTTACAAAGTGATAAGAGTTATTTGATACAATATCATCAATTTTCAAGATTGTTTATTTTTATGCTTCCTTTGATTGATATCTTATAACACATATCTCAAGGTATTCATTAAATGTATTCTCCTATGACTATTCTTTATATACACACATATTGGTACCATTTTTCTACTCTTGGGTCCATAGGATATTTAAGAAATCGTTTTTAAGAAAGCATGATTTTATACTCTCTTCAGTCAGTAATCTATTCAAAACTATGTTTTCTAGAAATTTTTTCCAAGACTATTATAAAATTATCATGTGATAATTAAAATAAAATTTTACTTTTTTTTCATAACAAATTTTTTCTATGTAATCTTCTTGTTTCTTTCAGAATGAGACACTTTTTTATCCTTTTTACTATGCAAAAATGAATGTTCTTTTTATCTTGTACGACAAGTATGAATTTATCCTCCTTCAATCCTTTAAAATTTATTTTCATTTTTAATTGTTAATTTTTTAGAGATTGTTTTTAAAATATATTTTCAAATAAAATTTTCGTCGAAAAAATTCAATCTTCTTTTATAATTATTTTGGATATATTTTTAAATGTTTTTATGAGTTATTGATATGTTTTCAAATCATTTTCAATGAAAATTGTTTTCAAAATGTTTTGAATCTCTATTTATGAGTTTTGAAATTATTTTCAAAGAAATGGTTTTCAAAGTGTTTTGAAGCTTTCTTTATATGTTTTCAAAGTGTTTATGAAGAAAATGGTTTTTAAAATATTTTGAAGTTTTTTTATAAGTTTTCAAGGAAAAGGGTTTTCTAATTTTTTAATGCCTTTTTTATATGATTCAAAGGTATTTTTTAATAAAATTATTTTGAAATTTTTTTAAGTATCAAAAATCCTTTTCCAAATAATAAAGGATATTTTCCTCAAGAAACATTTTTCAAAGATATTTCAAAATTATTTTTCATCTAAGATGACATCCATTGATATTACTTATTCCCATTTAGAAAATTATATATAGGTTCACTTCATATTCTTTATATGAATGGGTCATGATTAATTTCATGTTTTTCATGAAACCATTTTCAATTTCATGAGTTATATACTTTTGAAACCCGGTTCATTTCATGGGTTATGTTTATAATGAAATGATTATGAAACCTATCTTTCTCTACATGTTATGATAATATTACATGTTTATAATACCCATTTTATTTCTTGGGATATGATATGATTATTTATGATCTAGTGGAACATCTATGTATGATTTCACTATGACATTGGTGGGACCTATATCTCCCTCCAATCCATTGTCTGAAGATTTATATCTCATATGTTTGACTAAGATGGTATTAGGAATGAACCTTGACTACTAAGATGGTTATGGGAGCGAACCACGACTTCCAAGATGGTATGATAAGTGAAATCATGCTACTAATATGTCCATGGAAGTGAACCATTACTACCAAGATGGTATGAGAAGTGAACTCATGCTACGAAGATGGCCATGGGAGTGAACCATGGCTACTAAGATGGTATGAGGAGTGAACTCATGCTTCTTAGATAACCATGTGAGTGAAACATGACTACCATGATGGTATAGGGAGTAAACCCATACTACCAAGATGGTCTTTGATGTGTTTCCTTATACACTATGGAAATCATATTTTATTCTTATGTGTCTGCCACATATCCATGGTTTATTATTATGTTATACTTTCATGGATTATGTTATTTATTTTGTTAGGACACATGTCTTATTAACTGCTATTATTTATTCCATGATTCATGTATATTATCTTTGATATGAATGTAATGATATTAAATGTTCATGATAATGTTCTAATACCCTTATGATCATGATTATACTAACACATCTCCATAATTTACTCATACTGAGAATTTGACCTCACCCATTTCTTACATTTCTCTTCCCCATGTTATGAGTAATTGTTTTAAATAGAATTACTAAAGGATGATATCTTTATCGGTGATGTTGAAGATCTTTTCCCGGGATAGAATATTTTGTTTTAATGTTTTCAAAGACACAAAACTATTACAGTCCTTATTCATGTATTTTTGTAATATACTGAATATAATTCTAAAACAATGTAATATACATGTATGTTTAGCCTGTGTCTCTATAGTTTGTATCAAAGGAAAGGTTTAGTCAACATTTGGAAACTAAGATGAGAGAAATTTAGTTAGATACCTAGGTATTTTCCTAATTATATGTCTAGGGATGTCTCTAAGGATAAGTATATGGATGAGTCAATGTTATGGAAAATGTTATAGAATATTGGTAAATAGTATAGTGAGTGGTTTCTTATAAATACCACCCCCTTAGGATACTACAAGATTATGTGGTTCTGTCACAAATGTTCATAGTGGTAACAACACTGAAAAGTTATTTCGGGCCAAACATGGGGTAATCTGGTAAAGGACAATAGGCTTTGATGCGCACTAGGTTTGACACTCCTGTGGGATATGTTCTGTAAATTCAAAATCTCTCCACGAATCATCATGAAGGATTTAGATATAATTTGGCTACAAATAACATAGGATAAACCTAGTATGTCAAATATTAATGAAGGTTTCATAATTTAGAAATCCAAATAGTAAAACTTTTCATGACTCTGTGGTTTTCTACTACAACAAGTAATACTAAATTTATGATTATAGTTTTAGTCAATGGTGGGAACCGGAAGGAACACTGTTAATGTTGAATGTGATGGATTATTATCTGATGAGAATTTAAGTTGTATGATCAGTAGAGTGAAATATTTTGTTATCATTACAAATAGGTTCTTATGGAACATGATTAACAATGAGCACCTGAACCAACTCTTGGACTCACCAAGGAAGAGAATGTAGAAGTTTCATGAGAGTTTAGGTAATGGGGACCATGGAGGAAGGAAGATTTGGTTTCCATTATGAAAAGAGTTTAGAAGGAATCACCTAATATAATGTCTTAGAGGAACAAGAATATGTTTTGACTCTGGAAAGTAAGGACACAGATAAATTGACTATAATAGAAAAATGAAGAGTTAGGTTAACATAATGGATGATAATATTGGACTCCCTAAGTCTTCAAATAATATTATGTGTTTTTTGTGTGGAATAAGTGTTCATTATGGAACTCAATTTTCCAAGTGAAAAGCTCCTGAAAAAATTCATCAAGGTGGTCTTAATAATAGTTAAATTGCTAATGAAGAAGAGACTATAGATGAAATGTGAAAGGAATGAATTATTATAATTATAAATCTGTGTCAATGGATTAAGAATTAAGTAACTGATTTTGTTATGTATTTGGATTCAATAAGTATGTTATATGTGTAGAAAAATATATAATGATTGTTCAGTTTAACCGTTTCTCTATGGATTTACAAAAACACATTGAATGGTTCAAATGGAATAAAAATTTGATATAACAGTAAGGTAATTTCCCTAAAAACACATGATTAAGGTAAACATATCCCTTAATATGTTCCTAATGTTATGATAATATTTTTTGGATGAAGATATGTGGGTTATGAATAAATAAATTGGATATTATAGATTACCCTAGAGCTGATTATTGAAAAAGTGTTCTATATCATCAAGGATGAAGTTTACAACATTTTTGGATTTTAGGAATAGATCCAATATAATTTACAATAAGAAATTATGCATTATTTCCAAATTAATTTATGATAATTAAGGTTTTAACCATGTTAAAAGGGAATATATGATGAGTAAATTCACATTTTTGGAATGTGAAAACTAAGATATACTTTCTGAAATATGGTGGAATAAATGTTAATATGATTTCGTGGATATCTTTCTAAAGTTTTGTTTTCATCTTTAATAAGGGTGAAAAGCTTAACAATTCAAGAAAAGTTTTAGTTAAACATTAGAAGAAGTATTTATTAAATGTGTTTATATTGAAAACCTTGGTTAAAAGGTTATTTAGTGATTAAACTTATTTCAAGGATGTCCATATTATTTATTTTTTAAAATTATATTACTGTGGTTTTAGAAAAGGACATCATGTGTGTTGGGTGAAAAACAATAATGTCCAGAAAGGTCATGGTTCTTGAACCCATGATCCTTGGATGGTAAGGTTTTCACGCCTACCACTAGCCTATGCGATAACATTTCTAATGTTAAATTATTTTGTATGAACAATTTTTTTTGATGAAATAATAGTGTTAGTTATTATGTTTACATATTAATGTATTAACCATGTTTATTTATATGAATATTTATACATAAATGTTATGATTTTTATTCCTTTATGGGTCTTAAAATCTGTTAAATATTATTTTAGCACTTTAGACATCTAAGAAAATTTCAAGACTTCAATTACTAGAGGTAATGGATTAATTATAAATTGATAAAAGTGAAACTAATGAATGAACCTTTGATTATATAAGAATATATATTTACTTATATTATTGGTCAATAAAATAATTACATAATGTTAGGATAATGATCATCATAGATTTATAAATTTACGGCCCTCAACTATTCTTTGATCATTCAATAATTCATGATTGATGAAATCAATAGTAACCTATAAATATTTACTCTTTTTATTCATGTCCAATATTTACTCCCAAACAACGTTTTCTTATGTGGAAACCCATTTATATATTACATTATTTAACTATTATGGTTACAACTTTCCCTATTTATAGGAATATTTAATATTCCTTTGTACGACGTTGGTTTCTATGAATGAAACTTTCATGTATTAAACCCTTGATAACCCAAAAAAAATTTGGGGTTGAAATTCCTTTTACGGTGGGGTATAATTAAACTCCTTGTGATTTTATGAATTATTTTTTTCAAATGTTTTTATCCTTTTTTAATATTTCTCATTTCCTAAAACACTAAAGATAGTTTAATTTATTAAAGAACTATGTTTATATTTTGTTATACACAACAACATGTTAATATTTCATTACAGGAAACATAAACATTAGATTAATATATATAGAACACTGAGGTTAGCTTGATTTATACAAAACAATGACTTTCCTCGATGACTTTCATAACATAAAAGACAGAGGTTTACTGAATAGTAATATGTTATTAAAATATTATTATTTAATATGATAAGATAAAACCTCGATGTAAAATTAAAGGTTATTAATATTATTAACTAATTTAAGAAAATATATGGTTTACACAATTTAATATGATATCATAAGTTACCAGTTAATTATAAATGGATATGAAAACCGATTGAATATAAAAAGAAATATTATTATTATGACAAATCTATTTTACCATAAAATATTAGGTTTTAATTTATGCCTTGAAATAAAGTAATAAGAATACTCCATTCACAAGGAACTTACTTTTTTTAATTTAAACATAACACTGACTTGTTGTACTACATGGCTTACATTACATGCAACACTGACTTGGAATACGTTACACGCAAAACCGATATGGCATACGATGCCCGCAAAACTGAGTTTCTACAAAAATCTATTTTTAAAATAATTATTTAAATGAGATAATTATAACCTATTCATTAAAAATATTTTTAATAATGTTAATAATTGATTTTCAAATAAAGGTTTATAGTTGTTTTATTTATGGATACTGAAAGATATGTTTATTGGTAAAGTTTTTTTGTTAAAAATTCTATTTTCTTGAACGAACCCCTCTAAATAATAAAAATTTTTTTAGAAAAATTTAAAAATTGAATTTTATTAAATATACATCATCTTTAATTTAAAATTTCTAAATTATCATTGTGTGATTTTTTAGGATTTTTCAAAGAATGCATCATTTTTTGGTGAATAGCGATAATACTATTATTTAGTTAAAAACATATATTTTTAATTAATTATTAATTTTAAATGATATTATAAATATTTTAAGTTCAAATTAGATAAATATTACATATATTAAAACAATTTCATCAATTATAATGAATTTAACTTTGAAATTGAACACAAAATCTGACTAAACTTTTGAACATTTTTCTACTTTAAAAACATGTAATTTCTTCCCGTCTATAGGATTATCATTAATCTTAATTTTTCTGATTTGTGTGATTTGAATTTAAAAAAACTTACATACACCATTTTATTCATTATAATATTTAGAGTCTAATAAGAACAAGTAAATTTTTTACCAAAATTAATAGTATAAGTGTTTAAAAGTAATCAAGCGATTAAAGCAAAATTAAGCTTAATTAGGGACTAAGACTTAAAATTAAGGGCCCAAATGATCTAGAAACATGTCCAACACCAATTTAACGTCCATATTTTGGCCATAAACCTTCCTCTATTGAATTTATTTTGTTTTGGTATGTCTTTTTTTAGGTAAGAACAGGTGCACACCTAAATTGTTTCTAAAAATTTATAATGAGTCATTTTACTTCAATATAAAATTCCACCACCTCTACCACTTCATCACACATCTAAAACCTATTATGTTAATCCAATACCTAAAAAATAAACATCCCATTACTCATACCTTCCTCCTATAATCCATCCCACTGTGCATACAATCTTCCAAGGGAGCCTTTTGGCCCAAACCAAAAGGAGTTACCCAATTAAGAGGTAACATCTTATCTCAAGCCCTTTATTTTATTTACCTTATCAAACCCATCAAAATCTCTTTATTATATGATATTAACATCAAATTTATCCTAAATATACTATGATTATTTTATGTAAATGGTTCTAACTACATTTATAAACACCTACATTTAATAGGTAACAGACATACTATTTCTGTGTTAGGAGAACTACTACCTCACAAAATGATGATTGTTAATTTTCCTATTACCACCTATCATGGTGACCATTATGATAAAATAAGTACTTATATATGATATTTTTTAAATTTATAATTTCTTTATAATTATTTAATTTTTAAATCGTACATACCTTTATGCTTTCCATCTTATGTAAAAATGATAATTTTGTTTGCGGAAGTGTAGACTACCACCCCTCAAAGTGATATGACTCATTCATACACAACATGTAATGTATTTATTATAGTTTTAGTGAATATATATGATATATATGATATCTTAAATCTAATTTAATTGTGATATGTATTTATATATATATATATTTTTGTTTACTTTCTTTCTCTCAATACGACAATTAAACTAAAATAGCAATCATGCGTATGAATGACCTACGTCTCCATGAACAATGTATTAATTTTCATAATTATATATTCTAAAGATTGTTATAATACATATATGATGTATATTTTTATATTTATATCATTTTTTACGTTCTTTCATCATTATATATGTATAATTTCCAACAATATAACAAATTCTGACTAATACGAAAAATGAAGTGGATATTACCCGAAGTGAATCCTTAAAATAGGATGGTTAAAAAGTTGGAAATATAAGGTCATAATAAAACCATAAATGGTTTTAGATATAATAATATGGTTTTATAAAGTATTTATAATAATTTTATATTTATTATACATGTGTTTTGAATGAGTACGACGAGAGTCGATACATAAGGTAAGGGGATTTCTTATCACTTTTTTATTTTCATGAGATATACACTATGTTATCCACTATGTCCTTGTTTCTGGTGTATATACTTACCATTATTGAATTCTATGTATTCTGTACATAAATTTATGGGTATTAACATATCCATTATATGATCATTATTTCGTGGGATTTATGTTTCAAAAGTTACCAAATCGGTAAAAAATGGTTTGTCTCAAATTGCCTTCTTTTGGATTCAAGTATTGTCCTACAACTAATATCATTTTAGAGGCGTATATACTTCCATGTAATAAAGATAATCTTGTAATTTTCCAAATTTTTTAAGCTTCATGCAATTTACCATTCATACATGTAGGGTATAATCCCATGTTCCCAAATGATATGAGTTTATTGAAATAATCTCATCGCTTTTCAAGATTGTTTATGTTTATAATTCCATTGATGAAATATTATAACACTTATCTCAAGAAATTGATGAAATTTATTCTACTACAGTTATTCTTGATATAATAATGTATTGTTACCATTTTTTTACACTTTCTTCCATAATATAGTTATGAAATTGTTTTAAGATAGCCTAACATTACCCTCTCTTTTGTTGGAAATCTATTCAAAACCATGTTCTCTAAAAAGGGTTTCTAAGAATATTCTATAAATATAATATTATCATTAATAGATATTTTTACCTTTTTTGTCTTCACTAATTTTATCAATGGAATATTATTATTTGTTTCTAAAAAAGGAAATTTTCTATCATTATTACTATGCAAAAAAATATTCTTTTTACCTCAAACGAAATATACAGTTATAACCATTGTTAATACTTTAAAGATTTATTTTCATTTTTAATGGTTAATTTTTACGAAAATGTTTTCAAAAGATATTTTAAAATAAAATGGGTTAATTATTTTTCAATATTCTTTTATATGTTTTCATGAAAAATGGTATTCAATCATTTAAGATATTTTTTCAAAGTTTATTCATGAAAAATGGTGTTTAAAAATATTTCAAAATATATTTATGAGTTTTCGATGTATTTTATATGAAATAGTTTTCAAAAAAACACGATTTCTTTAAAAAAAATTAATGTGTTTTCAAGGAAAATGGTTTTTAAAATGTTTTGAAGCTTATTTTATAGGTTTTCAAGAAAAGTGGACTTCAAATGATTTCACATCTTCTTTATAATTTTTAAATGTATTTTCTATGAAAATTATTTTCAAATAGTTTTATGTATTTATATTTTTTTCCAAAAAAGTACATTTTCCTCAAGAATTGTTTTTAAAATATATTTCATAATTAGTTTCCATCTATGATGACATATATTGATGTTACTCATTCCATTTTATGAAATTATATAAAGGATACATTAATATTTTTTCTATAAATGCATTATGCTTAATGTAATGGTCTTCATGAAACCCACTTCTCTTTCACAGGTTATATTCTTATGAAACTAACTTTTCACAGGTTTTGTTTATAATGAAATGATTATGAAACCTATATTTTTTCACAACTTATGATGAGGGTACATGTTTACCATACCCATTTCATTTTATGGGTTATGATATTATTATTTATGACCCTATGGCACATGTATGTATGATTCTATTATGAGATGGGTAGGGCCTACATCTCCCTCTAATTCATTGAGTAAAGATTTATATCTCTTGAGATGTACTGATATGGTCTTGGTAATGAACGTTGACTACAAATAGTGCTATAACAGTGAACCATGACTACCACAACGATATGAGCAGTAAACCCATGCCACCAAGATGTCCATGGGAGTGATCCATGACTAATAAGATGGTATGAGGACCAAACACATGCTACTGTCATGGTCGTGGGAGTGAACCATGACTACCTAGATGGAATATGACGTGAACACATACTACCAAGATAGTCTTGGTGGTGATGCCATGGATACTATGAAAATCATATTATATGCTTCTGTGTCTACCAAAATTCCATATTCTTTTCCTATGTTATGATTTCAAGGATTATGTTATTTATTTCATTATGACTCATGTCTTATGAACTGCCATTATTTATCCCATGATCCCTGTATATGATCTTTGATATGCTAGATACGATCTGAAATTTTAATGATAATGTTCTCATATCCTTATTCTCAAGATTATTCCTATATAACACCCTTATTTACCCTTACTAAGAGATTTATTTGACCCCTTTCCTTTGTTTAATTTCCTTAGGTTATGAATAATGGTTTTAGGTAGAAGTGCTAAAGGTGGAGATCTTTAAGGGAGTTGTTAAAGATCTTTCACTAGAATATAAGATTTTGTTTAAGAGATTCCAAAGACACTAAAATATTATAGTACATAGGTATTTATTTTTGTAATGTAATAAATACAAATATACAATGATTTAATATCCATTTCTGTTATGTCAAGGTATCTATATGAATAGTTCACTATTCCATTTGATAATAGGATTATTTTTCCATTTTCCTATGTAAAACGTTAATAAAAATACTCAAAAACTTTATTAAAAATCGATAATCAATTATAGGGTTATAAATAGAGAGGCTTGGAATATTACATTTATTCATATTTACTTTATTCCTCATATACGGAGTTCTAATCTCATTATAATAACCTGATAGAAGATCCATAATGCAAGCCCATGGGTTAAAATGTAGGTTTTATACTGATATATTTAATTCAAGGTTTCTATTCTATTTTTATTAAAACAATTATTGTGTCTGTTCTAGTATACTCACATAAGAATCAAATGAATTTGAATCATCATGATTTAATGCATAATTTTAATTGTTTGATGATTTGAGAGTGTTTTCATCCTCTATAATTCTTTCTCATTCCTAAGAGCTATTGGGGATTGCATCAGTTGATAATTTCCAAAATTATAACTCAATAATAAAATTTTTATTATAATGAGAGAATAATAAATTAATAAAAAATATTTGTCAAAACATTGAGCCTCTCATGTTCTTCCTAAATGACTTCATGTTAACATATTGGATGAAAATCACTTCATCATCGACAATAGTTAGTGAATTGGATTTCCAGCAGAACACTAAGAGTATAAAAAGTATAAATAATATAAAATTTTGGGATTAGTTGTTTAAAATTAATTATTAAAATATTAAACCATTTCCCTTTAAGTGCTGATAGATTCAGATCAATGAAATTAACCAAGGTGATTAAATTCTCATAAAATAATTGACATCTAACTATTTAAATTTAAAATTATTCATTTTTAAATAAAACCAAAGAATCCGTTCATAAAAACAAATAATATTTTTTTACAATTAAATCATTCTATTAAATGAATGATATATGGCTCCATTTGTAGATGACATGGGGTACCTAATATATAATAGAAATTCTAGTGGAAAATAAGAATCTAATTTGATGAGTTTGATAGTGTTATCAAGTTTTGTCATTGTTTATAGGGAGACAATATTTTTTTAATTTATTTCTTATATATTTTAATTTCATAGACTTTAATTATTTAAATACCCCTTCTCCTTCCCCCTTGTTTTCATTTGTTTCATTTTATCTTATTTTTTTCATTCTTTATTTCTTTGTTCTTTAATCTTCATTGTAGTTAATAATATATTCTTTTAGTAGCAATTTTGAATCCTGTAACCCAAATATGGTCATTAATTTGTTACATTGGAATTAATATTAGGGGACTTTTCCCAAGGGATCATTCAGTTTAGTAGACTTTAAGAGTTAGATACTTAAATTATACATAATTTTCATTAGGAATAAAATATAAAAGATTGTAATGGAAAACATTCAAAATCATTGAACTCATTAACAGTGTCTTTTATCATATACTAGGTAATGGAAACAAAATAAGGGTTCCCTAAAATTCTTTTTAAGGGTTAAATATATTAAAATACATCATTATTAAAAAAATCATAACTAATATGGAAATTTAAATTAATTAAAATACAATCCATTTAATAAATAACATGATCGAAAAATGAATCCATGGACAATATCAACTAAAAAATACCAAGGACAACAATAACTAAATTATATGTGATGTAAAATTTTAATATAGGACTTTAGGATCTCAGAAATCATGATAGTTATATTGTCAATACATTAAACCGTGATGGATTAAAACCATGGGTTGGTATACACCAAAAATCCATTTATTTTGGCTAATAAATTTGTATCATGATAGATGTCAACAAATCAAGGGGATATATAATTCAATGTTCCACCTATCACTAAACTTCTAATGCATTCATCAAATATTAAATGATTAATTTAATTCATGAACAATATTCCTTATTAATAAGTATTTATATTAATTAAATAATACAAATTATCATTAATTCCAAAGTCAATAAAACAATATTCAATGGAAAACACCATATGATAAAAGTGTATAATTTTTAAGAAATAATCATATAAATGAAAAAAAATATGGATATTTACGGTAAATGTAATGTTCAATCATCACAAGAATGTGAATGCTTCGAGATAAAGCTAATGAACATAAAATTAATAAGTGATAAGAGACTACCTTTGGGTCATATTGGATTTTTAATAAGCTTATGTCCTTTATAAAATAATTATAATGGAAATGAAATATTAAAATATGTTTTCATTAATGTTTTTGATTTTTAAATCAATTGATAACATATATAAAATGATAAATTTCATAAAACAATTACGGAAGCAGGGATGTCCGTTAACATTGTATATATTAAAAAAAATATTTCGAATTATGTAAATAAAGTAAAAAAACCATTATAATGATTAATTAAATTCATTTTAAAATTAAATTATAATATAAAATTTCTTTAATAAATTATTTTAGAAATAAAAATGTACATTTTTTAAATTATTTCTGAAAAATATGGACATGGAATGAAAATATTTCCAATTAAAAGGTTAATAAAATAAATTCTATTTTAAACATTTAATCACCTAAATCAAGTGTAAAACTAAGGAAAATATGGAATAAAATATGAAAACTCACTAATTATCCAAATTATTATAAAATTGTTGGTTATTCTGAAGGATATATGATAATATTCATTCAAATAATTTAAAAGCAATCCCAAAAGAATGTGAGATCCTAAAATAAAATATTATCTATATAGAAGCACTAAATTGTAACCCATTAAAAAATAAACTTTAATTGAATCATTAATCATCGTTAATAAATAGGTATTTATTTTAAATATACTAATGGGGTAGTATATATATCACATAAAATTGAATAGGTTTATAATAACAAATATGTCTCAATAGAAATAAAATTGAGATGCAATATCTTACTTAATTCTTTACTTTAGTTGAACAAGATTTAAAATCCTATAAATTGGTTTTAAAAATGTAATTAATTCATGATATAACAATATTCAAACTTATAAAATAATTTATTAACTTATTATATCATTTTATCTCATGTTTGTTAATAATATTTCATTATTACCATTACTTTGGGTTTTAGTTGCTTCATTATATTGTCCATATTATTCATATATACTACATTTCTTGGAAATATGATATAATTAAATCATATATATAATTATATTAATGTTATAATTCTTATTTTTTCTATTATATATATTTTTATAATCATTCATGAAATATGAACATGGAAAATAAATCACTTCGCTTCGTGGAGATCGTTGGTCCTACATACGCATGAGAGATATTACCCTTTTTTAATGACTGAAAGGGTAAGAAAGTTGAATATACATTAATTTTAAATAATATATATCATTTGATAATTATAAAATATATTCATTATTTCTATCATTGTGACTGTCCATGTGAGTTGGTGATGGAGAACCAATTTCATCAGTTTGGGGGGCAGTAGTCCACCAAACACCTGAGTAATAGTTTTGATTCCCATTTGATCGAGAAGAAGATGGATAAATATTGTTCCATGGATGTAATAAAATAATGTTCTGTAGTAGGTACTGTTTTTATTATATTGTAATTTTTCATACAAAATTGAATGTGGTTAAAGAAGACATTAAAAAGGAAGAGCTTGGTGAAGGAAATAATAATCTCTTTTCAATATCTTATTAAGGACTGTATGTGTCACGACCCATCCTCGGGGCCCATGCCGTGACTACCCCAAGCCCGGCTTTCATAGGCCAGGGGCTGGCGACTAGCACCAAGGCATAATTCCCGACGAAAAGGGAAGGCATTTCCTTTGTAAAGTAGACAAACACAGAGAGTAAGCAAGCAGAAGTAAACACTAAGTAAAAACTGGTACAATGTAAGTGCGGAAAAGTGGTCCAGAATACAAACCCAAACTGAAAGTAAAGAACAACTGGAAAGAAAATACAACAACTAAAATTAATGCCGCAACATTGAGCCGTCAACTGGAAGTCCCACCTGAAGGGTGGGTACAGATAGTCTCCACAGCTCAACAGGTCCAGATGTCCGCTCCGTGTAAGTCCTGCCCATTGGTCCACTCAAGGTACCGACTCGCTTCACAAGCCTCAACTACGATCAGCGCTGTCTTTCGTCTTCATCCAACACAACGTAGTGCGGGCATATCCCATGCAGGGGTGAGTATAAGCTACTCAGTAGATACCCCGGGACCCCCGAAGGTCTCCTAGAGTCCACAAAGGATAATCCACAATGGAAAGATACAATCACGAAGTAACATCCGACACTACATAGGTATATGCCCATACATATACCAAAGTCATCAATTCCAGTTCATCTCCAACATCCGAGCCCAAGTACAACCCAGTCCACATAGGAAAAAATAACCCGTTCCACATAGGAATATTCAACCCAATCCACACAGGAAAGCATAACGTAATCCACACAGGATATCAAGTCAATCTTTTCGAAGATAAGATTGAAAGTCAAGACTCAGCTCACACAAGTATACTTCTGTGTAAGACGATAGAGATGATCAGATGTAGCCAATGATTCATCAAAGTCGTCAGACCCACAAAGGATCGATAGGTACTAACCCCCGTAATGACCCACAAAGGATCGATAGGTTCTAACCCACGCAATGAACCACACAGGATCTGACCCACATAGGATCGGTATGCGCTGGCCCACACAGAACCGCTGAGCGCTGACCCACACAGGATCAGTAAGCACTGATCCAAACAGGATCGCTGAGTGCTGTAGTCGTCACTGCCGAACCCACGGAAGTTTCCCGTACAGTCTTCATCGTCGTCGTAGTCGCAGCCAACTCTAGGGTTCCCGCACACAGCAAGCTCATTCGGGGAGGGTCCGCTCCACGAGCTGAGAGGATGATATATCAACTGACAAAAAGTCCAGAGTTGATGTATCCCAATGTTCCATATCATCAACAGGAACTCAACGTGAGAGATAGCGCGTCAATCGGATGCCCGGTCTAAGAGTTATTGGCTTTTTCGTTCTAGGGGCCCGGTTAGTTTTTAAATCAAAACCAACCTGACCACACTCCAACTGCATACAAACCTCGAGCGGAGTAAGCCAAAAGGTCTGTCTCACCAAGATGAATCCAACAAAGTCGACGGCACGTCAATCAGACGTCCGAAGCTCAAGTTATAAGCGTTTCTACTCCGAGTTCGTGTTCGAACCAACCCGGACGAACCCAATGTACTCCAAAACCATGAGTGAAATATATCGAAAGGACTGTCTTGATCCAAGGATTGCATCGCAGCTGACGGTGCGTCGATTAGAGGTATGTAGCCCATGTTATGGACAAAAGACCGAAAGAGGTCCGAAAGTGGGGGTTTTGGGCCTAGACCGACCCGACCCGAGACCCCTTGGGTCGGACCGAACTGGGTCGACCCGACCCGAGTCTGGGTCTAACCCGCTTGGGCGTGGCCCGGCTCGGCATGCTGGCGCGGTCCGCTGGCGAGCTAGGTGTAACCGAGCTGGGCAGAAAAGGGGGGGGGGGGCTGCCCCCCTGTCTAATTAAACGCGGCCCCAACATGGGGGGCCCCTCCTCCCATCCAGCTGGGGGTTTAGAACCCCCGGACTTCCCCCTGACCGGCCGACCAGCTCCGGCCGGCCGCCTGCTGCACTACGGGATCGGCACGGTCTCATCCCCCTGCTCCGACGCCGGCAGCCAGACACCGGCCGCCGCTCCCTGCTCCGCCGCGGCCTCAGGCCGTGGATTTGGTCTGACCGGCGGGGCGCGACAGCGCTGCGCCCCTCCGCCGCGGCCCCGCTCCAGCCACAGTGTTTTCATGATTCTCCGGTGCGGCGCGACGGCGCTGCGGCCTTGTTCGACTTCAACGGCGTGGCGCGATGGCACCACGCATCCTTGTCGCACGATCCCGCGCGGTGTGACAGCACCGCGCCTTCTCCGTTCCAAACCACAACAATTCCAATAACAGAATTAAGGGAGGAGTGTCAGCCGTGTTTGTGCGGTCCGACCCCCTCCCATTAATCGATAGCAAGCGGCTAAGATTATGAAGAACGCTCGAATATTCATGAACAAAAACAATAAATCCCCTACCTCAAGCATTGTCGTCGAACGCGGTTTGTTGAGGAAAGGGACGTCATGGAATTGATCGTCATGGAAGAAGAGGATCATTGGCGTTTGTTGATCTCCGAGGAAGGCATCTCTCGCCGTCATCCATCGTCGAAGGTCGGTGTTCCTCGTCGGCGGCGGTGCGTTCTTCGCGTTCTTCGACGAGGAAAGAAGAACTTCAAGACTTCCCTTTTTCTCCCAAAAACTCAACACAACCAGCCCAACAATAATAAAATATGACCCTCTTATTTTATTACTCAAGGATTTAGTTTGAAATTCAAAAATTGAAAAAACTTAAGTAATTAAACCGAAGTCATTAAAATGGAGGGTTAAGGGGGGTTAGGGAAAATGAAGGGGTGGGGTTCATGTGGGCCCCACCGCCCTCATAACCACACTTGGGTAGTTACCCCAACTTCCACTCAAAGTTTTAACCACTTAGTAAAAATAAAATTGTAGCTCAATTATATTTTAATTTCCAATTTTTTTTATAACTCCTCCCGAGCAAATGCAACTCATGAAAAGGTGTTCCTAAGTAATTACTGGCGCTGAGATTCCATCGGTGCCCTCAGAATTCGATTACGAGCACCCATCCAAAAGTTAGAAAATCCCACTCGTTCATTCACTGAACTAACCTGAGTTAAAAATTGGATAAATATTCTAGGCACAACGGTCTTCGGAATCAGGTTCCGTCAGAAACTGCTTTCTTGTAAAATCCCAAAGAAATTAAAGAAAATATTTCCCTTTAATTTTATGGGTCTTTACATTACTCCCACCTCAGGGCTTTACATCCCCATAAAGATAAATCATAAACTAGGGAAATAAATGTGGGTATTGTGCATGCATCAGAGCCTCCCACTCCCAAGTGCTCTCCTGGAGGTTCTCGTGCTTCCATCTGATGCGCACTAGAGGAATCGACCATCAACGTAGGACCCGATCTTGTCGATCCTCGATCTCCACTGGGACCTCCACAAAAGTCGCCTCATCATCAATCTCCAGCTCCCCATGGTCAATGATATGTGTCAGGTTGTGCACGTATCTCATCAGCTGAGATACATGGAAGACATCATGCACCCGGTGCAACTGAGGTGGTAGATCCAGGAGATAAGCCACCTCACCTATCATGCTAAGGACCTGGAATGGTCCGATGAAGCGCAGAGACAACTTGCCACCTTGACCAAATCTCCGTAATCCACATCGAGGTGAGTCCCGCAAGAAGACGTGGTCATCATCCTCAAACTCCAGTGGCCTCCGCCTCCTGTCCGCATAAGACTTCTGCCAGCTCTAAGCTGTCCTCATCCCCTCCTTCATGACCTGGACCTTCTCAATCATGTCCTAGACCATCTCTGGTCCCACGAGTGCTGACTCCCCAGGGTCCTTCCAACACATCGGTGATCTGCAAGGTCGGTTATACAACACCTCATATGGTGTCATCCTGATGGTGGAGTGGTAGCTGTTGTTGTACGCGAACTCCACCAAGGGTAGGTGATCCTCCTAGCTACGACCAAAGTCGAGGAGACATGAACGGAGCATGTCCTCGAGGGACTGAATGGTCCTCTCCGTCTGACCATCCTTCTGAGGGTAAAATGCGGTGTTGAGACGTAGCTGCATCTCGAATTCCACCTGAAACCCATTCCAAAGTCGGGAAGTAAAGCAAGCATCTCGATCGGAGACAATGGACGATGGCACACCATGTAGCCGTACAATCTCCTGAACGTAGAGGCATCCCAAGCTCTCCACTGAGCTCTGCTCTCTGATGGGTAAGAAGTAAGACGACTTGGTGAGTCGGTCGATAATCACCCAAATTGATTCGTGACCTCTGGAAGTGTGTGGAAGTCCAGTCACGAAGTCCATAGATATCCCGTACCACTTCCACTCCAGGAACTCCAAGGGTTGTACCAAGCCTGCTGGTACCTGGTGCTCCACCTTCACCTGCTGGTAGGTGAGGCATCGAGAAACGAACTCTCCTACAGCCTTCTTCATACCCGGACACCAGTGCTATTGTCTAAGGTCCTGATACATCTTCGCCACTCCTAGATGTACTGCTAGAGGGGAAGTGTGGAACTCCCTGATCACATCCTCCTGTAAAGCAGCTGGTACCATGGTATGTCCTCTGAAAAGGATGACATTCTCCCTTCCCACAGAGAGTCCATCAGGTGCATGTCCTGAGGATATTTGTACACGCCGCGTCTCACAGTCAACATCCCCACGCTGTGCCTCTCTGACCCACTGAAGAAGTGGAGGAGTGACTGTGAGTGACTGTAGAAAGGCTACTCTATTACTATCCACGAAGGATATCTACAAAGCAGCTAGCTGCTCTGTTGCCTCCCCAAGTAGCTGAATCCTCATCCTCCTGATGAGGGTATCAGCTACTACGTTCCCCTTTCCAGGAATATAGACTATCTCAAAGTCATAATCCTGGAGGAACTGAATCCATCTTCGCTGTCTCAGGTTCAGGTCCTTCTGTGAGAATATGTACCTGAGACTCTGGTGGTCAGAATAGACTGTAAAGCACTCACCCATAAGATAGTGTTGCCACATCTTCAGAGCGAAGACCACTGCTGCTAAATCCAGTTCATGGGTAGCGTAGTTCTTCTCATGGTTCCTCAACTGACGTGATACATAGGTGATCACTGCCCGCTCCTGCATCAGGACACATCCGAGTCCGGTCCCTGATGCATCGCAGTAGACTACGTACCCTACTCCCTCCTCCGGTAGCCTCAAGATAGGTGTGCTGGTCAATCTCTGTCTCAGCTCCTGGAAGCTCTGATGACATATTTCTGACCACACGAAGGGTTTCCCCTTCTTCTTCAAAGCTGAAAGTGGTCCCGAAACTCGGGAGAAGTCTGGAACGAATCTCCGGTAGTACCCAGCTAGTCCCAAGATACTCCGCACCTCCGTCACGCTCCTGGGTAGCTCCCAATATTGCACTGCCTTGATCTTCGCAGGATCCACCACAACTCCCGCCTCAAAGATGATGTGTCCCAAGAAGTGGACCTCACGTATCCAAAACTGACACTTCGGGAGCTTACCATAAAGCGGGTGCTCTCGGAGTGTGTCCAGTACAAACCGCAAGTGGTAGGCATGATCCTTCTCAGTTGTCAAGTATATCAATATGTCCTTGATGAAGACTATGAAAAATCGATTGAGGTAAGGCTGGAAGATCCTGTTTATGAGGCCCATGAACACTGCTGAAGCATTGGTTATGCCGAATGGCATAACCAAGAACTCATAGTGGCCATACCGACATCTAAAGGTCGTCTTCTACACGTCCTCATCCCGAACTCCGAGCTGATGATAGCCAGACCTGAGGTCTATCTTCTAGAACCAATGTGCTCTCTTGAGCTGATCGAAGAGGTCATCAATCCTCGATAGCAGATACCTGTTCTTCACAGTCCCCTGGTTCAGGCGACAATAATCGACACATAGTCGCAAGCTCCTGTCTGCCTTCTTGGCGAATAATATCGGGGAAGCCCAAGGTGAAACACTGGGTCCAATGAATCCCTTTCCCTGCAAGTCCTCTAGCTGTACCCGTAGCTCTTGAAGCTCGGCGAGAGCCATCCGATATGCTGAGGTCAATATTGAGGTTGTCCCGGGGTACAGGTCAATATAAAAGTCTACCTCTATGTGAGGAGGTAGTCTTGGAACGTCATCGGGAAATACGTCTGCATACTGATCCACCACTGAATGTAATCTCAGACTCCGCACGTCAACTGCTCCTAGGATGAGGCTATCCAACTGATGTGTGATGGGATGTCCTCTCCTATGTGTGAGTCCATCCTATGCTGTAAAGGCTCCCTTCACACCGGTGAAGGTAAACCTGCTCCCATATGTGCGAACACATCGTACCTTGCGCCTAATGTAATCAATCTGAACATGGACTGTAGATAACCAATCCAAGCCCAAGATGACGTCGTATGGCCTCGACGCTGCTACAAGAAGATCCTAGCCGAAGCTCTCGCCTCCTAGAGTAAGCTCACACTGCTGGCACCAGTGCGTAATTGTCGAGTCTGCTACCGTAGGAGTCTCTAGCCGTAAGGATCGAGCCAACGGCTCCATCGGAATCTCCGAGCTCCGAACAAGGGCCGCGGCAATGAAAGAATGCCTCACTCCTGTGTCTATATGAACTGCATCAAGGGTGGAATAGACACAGATAATACCTCAAATCATCTCGGGCATGCCGTGGTCGTAGGCCTCTGCTGCCTGAATCTGTGCCTGTCTCTGGCCGCCAACTCCCTATGGTCGGGGTGGACCTCCTGGTGGTGGTGGTGGTAGAGCCTCGAAGCATCGCCCACCACTTGTTTCTCGGCCATATCCAATGCCTTATCTGTCTTCTCCCTACGGACTGCCACGGTCGACCCTCTACCTCTGCCTGGGTGGTCCCTCAACCGTCTGTTGCTCCTCCGCACGGCATGTCGGGCAATCACGAGCCATGTGGCCCTGCCCGTCGGATGTGTAGCACTGTCTGCCTCTCGAATTACTAACTATGTACTGAGTGCCCCGCACCTCTGAGCCAGTGTCCTGAGGTCGTCTTCCTGATGGTCCAGTCTACCTGGACCCCTGTGACATCCATC
Organism: Viscum album; assembly: GCA_963277665.1. Lineage (NCBI taxonomy): Eukaryota > Viridiplantae > Streptophyta > Magnoliopsida > Santalales > Viscaceae > Viscum > Viscum album. Next base: position 812,416,259 of record OY728135.1, read on the forward strand.
GACTGCCAACTACAGATGACTCTGCTACGTGCCACCCTGCGGTATGTATCGCTGCTGGTGTAGGCTCGGCAAGAAAACTCTCTATGAGAAGAGCTCGCTCTAGTACCCCTGCCTATGTCGGAATGCTGAGGGAGATCATCGATTCCCTGATATCATGCCTCAGTCCCTGCTCGAAGGACCGGGCCCAGAAGAATGGGTCTCATACCATGTCCGTCGAATAGCGAGAGAGATCGGTAAATCTCGCTGAGTACTGGGCGACCGTCAAGCTTCCCTACCGCAACTGTAGTAGTTCATGGATACGCACCGCATGGAGGGTGGCTGGGAAGAACTCTGAGCGGAAGAGGCTCTCAAAGTCCGTCTAGAGGAGTGATGCCTCGTTATGCATCTGGAGCATCAAGCTCCACCATCTGCCTACTGCCGCGTGCAGGAGGCTCGCTGCGAGGATCACCATGAGGTCTTCTGGTGTCCCCACTAACCTGAAAACTCGCACAACTGCCTCCAGCCAATACTCGGATTCCCTAGGGTTCGTCTCCCTGCGGAACCTGATTGGTCTTTGACGCTGGAACTCGTGCAGTGCACTAAGGAAATGTTCACTCTCAACGGCTGGGGCTGGTGGCATCGGTGGCTCGGCGGGTATTGGTACCGTTGTTTCCTCCGCAGTAAAAGGGCCCTGCACCGAGGCCTCGTCGCTCGGTGGGATGCAGTCATGCACGAAACTCGTAACCCTAGCTGGATATCATCGTGGGGCCATCCTGAAAAGAAACAGGTGCGCCATGGTTAATATAGTATACCTGGTGAGCTGACACAAAGTAATCACAAAGAAAACAATTGAAACACACATTCAATCAATGTTTTCGGGCATTGAGTCGGAAATCGGAAGTCAGGGTCCGGGTGTACAGATACGTCGGCCGCCGCACCAACACTGGACTCCCTGGACTGATATCCACACTCAATACTCTTAACACTATTGCTTAACATAGAAAAGATCACAGTCCTGAGTTCTGCGGTAGAACCGAACCCCTCTGATACAAATTTGTCACGACCTGTCCTCGGGGCCCGTGCCGTGACTACCCCAAGCCCTCCTTCTATAGGCCAGGGGCTGGCGACTGGCACCAAGGCGTAATTCCCGACGAAAAGGGAAGGCATTGCCTTTGTAAAGTAGACAAACACACAGAGTAAGCAAGCAGAAGTAAACACTAAGTAAAAACTGGTACAAAGTATGTGCGGAAAAAGTAAGTGGGCCAGAATACAAACCCAAACTGAAAGTAAAGTACAACTGGAAAGGAAATACAACAACTAAAAGTAAAGTCACAACGTCGAGCCGTCCACTGGAAGTCCCACCTGAAGGGTGGGTAAAGATAGTCTCCACAACTCCATGGGTCCAGTTGTCTGCTCCGTGTACATCCCACCCAGTGGCCCACTCCAGGTACCGACTCACTCCACAAGCCTCAACCATGATCCGCGCAGTCCGTCGTCTGCATCCAACACAACGTAGTGTGGGAATAGCCCGTGAATGGGTGAGTATAAGCGACTCAGTAGGGACCCCGAGACCCCCGAAGGTCTCCCAGAATCCAAAAAGGATAATCCACAAAGGAAATATTCAATCACGAAGTAACATCCGACACTACTTAGGTATATGACCATATGCATACCTAAGTCATCAATTCCAGTTCAACTCCAACATCCAAGCCAAAGTACAACCCAGTCCATATAGGAAAACATAACCCGTTCCACATAAGAATATTCAACCCAATCCACACAAGAAAGCATAATGTAATCCACACAGGATATCAAGTCAATCTTATCGAAGATATGATTTAAAGTCAAGACTCCGCTCACACAGGTATACTTCTTCGTAAGACGATAGAGATGATCAGATATAGCCACTGATTCATCAAAGTCGTCAGACCCACAAAGGATCGATAGGTACTAACCCCCGCAATGACCCTCAAAGAATCGATAGGTACTAACCCCCGAAATGACCCACATAGGATCTGACCCACACAGAATCGGTATGCGCTGGCCCACACAAAACCGCTGAGTGCTGACCCACACAGGATCGGTAAGCACTGATCCACACAGGATCGCTGAGTTCTGTAGTCGTCGCTGTCGAACCCACGGAGGATTCATGAGTCGAGGGGCTGATACATCATCTGACACAAAGTCCGGAGTTGATGTATCCCAAAGTTCCATATCGTCAATAGGAACTCAATGTGATAGAGGGTGCGTCAATCGGACGCCCGGTCTGAGAGTTATTGGCTTTTTCGTTCTAGGGGCCCGGTTAGTTTTTAAGTCAAAACCAACCCGACCACACTCCAACTGCATCCAAACCTCGAGCGAAGTAAGCCAAAAGGTCAGTCTCACTAAGAGGAATCCAACAAAGTCGACGGCACGTCAATCAGACGTCTGGAGATCAAGTTATAAGCGTTTCCTCTCTGAGGGCCCGGTTTGTTTCGTGTTTGAACCAACCCGGGCGAACCCAATGTACTCTGAAACCTTGAGTGTAATATATATAAACTACCGTCTCGATCCAAGGATCGCATCTTAGCTGACGGTGCGTCGATCGGAGGTCCGCATCCTGTGTTATGGGAAAAAGACCAAAAGAGGTCCGAAAGTGGAGGTTTTGGGCCCGGACCGACCCAGCCCACTTGGCCGCAGCCCGCCACGGCGCGCTGGCGCGGTCCGCTAGCCAGCTCGGTGTAACCAAGTTGGGCGGACAAGGGGGGGCGGGGGCACTGCCCCCCTGTCTAATTAAACGCGTCCCCCACGTGGGGGACCGCTCCTCCATTCTAGTCGAGGGTTTCGAACCCCCGGACGTCCCCCTGACCGGCCGGCCCGCTCCGGCCGACCGACTGCTGCACCACGGGTCCGGCGTGGTCCCTTCCCCCTGTTCCGACACCGGCGGCCGGAAACCAGCCGCCTCTCCTTGCTCCGCCACAGCCTTGGTCCGACCGGCGCAGCGCGACGGCACCGCGCCCCTCCGCCGCGGCCCCGCTCCGGCCGTGGTTTTTTCGTGATTCTCTGGCGCCGCGTGACGGCGCCGCGACCTTGTTCGACTTCAACGGCGCCGCACGACGGTGCCGCGCATCCTTTCCGCATGATCCCGTGCAGTGTGATGGCACCGCGCCATCTCCATTCCAAACCACAACAATTTCAACAACAAAATTAAGGGAGGAGGGTCGGTTGTGTTTGTAAGGTCTGGCGCCCTCCCGTTAATCGATGGAAAGTGGCTAAGATTACAAAGAACACTCAAATATTCATGAACAAAAACAATAAATCCCTTACCTCAAGAGTTGTTGTCGAACGAGGTTTGTCACGGAAAGGGACGTCGCGAAATTGATCGTCGCGGAAGAAGAGGATCGTTGGCGTTTGTTGATCTCCCAGGAAGGCGTCTCTCGCCGTCGTCCGTTGTCGAAGGTCGGCATTCCTCGTCGGCAGCGGTGCATTCATCGTTTTCTTCGACGAAGAATGAAGAACTTCGAGACTTACCTTTTTCTCCAAAATACTCAACACAACCAGCCCAATAATAATAAAATATGACCCCTCTTATTTTATTACTCAAGCCTTAAGTTTGAAATTCAAAAATTGAAATAACTTATGTAATTAAACCTAAGTCATTAAAATGGAGGGTTAAGGGGGGTTAGGGAAAATGAAGGGGTGGGGTTCGTGTGGGCCCCACCTCCCTCATAATCACACTTGGGTAGTTACCCCAACTTCCACTTAAAGGTTTAACCACTTAGTAAAAATAAAATTGTAGCTCAAATTTATTTTACTTTCCAAATTTTTTTGTAACTCCTCCCGAACAAACGCAACTCCGGAAAAGGTGTTCCTAATCAATTACCGGTGCTGCGATTCCATCGGTGCCCTCAAAATTCGATTCCGAGCACCCGTCCAAAAGTTACAAAATCCCGCTCGTTCGTTCACTGAACATATCCGAGCTAAACTTCAGATAAATATTCCGAGCACACCGGTCCTCAGAATCAGGTGCCGTCAGAAACTGTGTTCTTGTAAAATCCCAAAGAAAATTAACAAAAAAATTCCATTGAATTTTATGGGTCTTTACAGTACGATTATTCTTTTGGGGATAAAATCACCAATATAATTTTGATAAGTATATTGAGGATATATTTTATTTGGTTTGGTTCAAGATAAATACCTTTATAGGTGTGAATCATTTATCGGATAATGTCCCCCTTTATAATTGTGGTGAATGGAATACTTGTAATTTTTCAAAATCCTCATTAATTTCATGTCATTATCGTGAGAATATGTGTCCAAAATGGATTTTATTCAAATAGGTAATGGAAAATTTTTCAATACAATCAAGAAATGTGGTTTCTGATAATTTTTAGTTCATTTTGACCATTTTCATTTTAGGTTGACCCTCGGGTAAACCTGTTCTAACCTTATCCATGATAATTAATTATTACTGTTTTTTTAAATTCATTATGAAAATAAATTAATATGACCTTATGAAATAATATTAATAATGGTGATTATAAATATTGAATCCATTTTATCAATTAAAATTCATATAATTGGATAAATTATTTTAAAAATAAACCAGTAAAAAGTATTGAAAATGATTTTTCAAGAAATGTGTTTTTCAAGTATAAGATGATATGATATTGAAAATTTTACTAGTAATCATAATTAAGGGTATTTAAATTCATATATATAGATATATAATTTGTAAATATGATTTATATAATTAGTATTTTATGGTTATTTTAATTAATTAAAATGGAAATACATTATCCCTTTTAAAAAATATTTTTCTAAAAATTATTCATTTTTACCTCAAAATGGTCTTAAATTAATATCTATAAATTAATATTAAATAAACGGATTATTATAAATTGTAAAAAAATATATTTTAAATAAAATTTTGAATAGTTAAATACTACATTTTTAAATATTCATAAATGCTTATTTCCAATGGAAATAATTTTCAAAACTCATTATGTATTATTTTGACAAAGTTCAAAAATAATATTCATCCTATAAAATTAGAATATTTGTCCCATGAAATATTAAAATTGTGCATTGTATTATAATTTTAATAAAATATAATATTTAGAAACTAAAATTGAGGACCCTGTGTAACATTATTCTCTCCTGCACAAATTTAATCCTTGAAAGTTTTATAGATATTAATTTCTAAATAAAAGAGGTAGATTTTTCATCATAAAATCCTTTGGTTCACATGTTTCTTCCTCCATTTTATGATTTATCCAATGTATATTTACTATTCGAGTGATCTGATTCCTCAATGACTACTCTCTAGTTTTATGAATCAAGATAAGATCTTTATAGTAAGATAGATAATGTTTTAATTTAATTTATTTAGAGGTTAGAAAATAAATTTGGTCTGGCATGTAATTTGTTAACAATGACATATGTAACACATAATTTAATTTGGATAAAGTCAGTGGTATATCCAAAAGGATTTCTATAGATCCAATTATATAAAAAAATGTAAATGTTTTGATGTACCTGGTGCTCAACTTTCCATTCTTAACTAACCTTATGACACCCTTCCATAAAGATATATTTGAAAATACATGATCCCTAACTTGACATTCCAAATCTTTCATATGGTTTTCAGTATAACTCGTATACCTATATTTTCATTCTTTACTATAATTTGAAATAGTATTTACCTTTTTCTTTGCCTCCTAAAAACTTTTTGTGCTTATAATTTTATTTCCAATAACATCATACCAAATTATTGGTGTACAACACATCATTGCGTATAATGCTTCAGACAACACCAATTACATATTAGAATATAAAATATTGTTATAATAAAAAAAACCAAAGTTAAATATTGATCCCAAATACCATGAAATCCATGTGATCATAAGAGGTAAATATACTCTTATAGAAAGGAAATGTACTGATTTTTTTGAATATCAACAATAACCCATATTTCACCATTATTTCAATGAGTTTTTCATCTTCTAAAAAAAAGTCTTCAGTACTTTCATATCATTTTCACATAGGGATAGGTATATGTCTCATGAATCCTCATGTATGTTGTTTCTTAGACTTCACCTATTTAAAAAGTAATCATCTTGATATAAACTCAGAAATTTATCGATTATTGATATCCTACAAAACATTTCACTTAGATATCTATACATTATAGTCCTAATAGGGTGTATAAAGAAATTTAAGTTGAGGGCATCATCTGAAAATTTTCTTTTTAGAACAGGTTAACATGGAATGGATAATATCTTTCATAATTTCAAAATGCCATTATTATAAATGAATTATTCTAAATTCCCATTATTAATGATTTAATTTTCTTGTTAAAATTGTCATTATTAGATTGGGAAATTTTTTTATTTTCCAATAAAAATGGTTTGCGAGTTATTTTAAAAAGTATTGACGTATCCCCTTCTTTTATAATTATATTTTCCTTATTTAATATATCTATGAACATAGGATCCAGATCAATCCTCATTTTTTTAATAAATCCATAATCTCCCCTTTTTAATGCATCTACTACCTTACTTTCCTTCCATAGGAGGTTTGTACTAATCAATCATAATTCACGAGTAATTTGATCAATCAAATTTTCCTAATACTGTGGTGTTTTTGTGAAAATATGTATTTTGGGAAAGTATAGGCTTTTATATATCTCCCATTTTCACTCTATAGATAATGTATCCATATATTCAAAACAAGGATTGTGACTTTCAACTCATGACCATGAGTTTCATAGTTCTATTATGAGTCTTTAACTGACTCGATTCATATGAAATAACATTATCAGTTTTCCAAGGGATATAACCAAGTCCCTTATCTAATGAATCAAAACTTTTCAGAAATCCATCATTTATTAATGGTAGAGTCAAAATCAGATAATATAACAATCTCCTCATCTATTCTTAAAAACATTATTCACACGCTTCTTTACATGTGAACTTAGGCCATTTACATGTTAGCTTGGTTAATGGGGTTTCCAATTGGGTTATATTTTGAATAAATCATTGATAGTAACCTACCAAACCAATGAAACTACATAATTTATTTATGTTCATTTGTGTAGTACATTCTTTGACTACCTTTATATGATAAACTGAGTTTCCATCCTAAAATATGACATGGCCAAGAAAATAAACTTCCTGAAGTAAGAATTATCACTTGATAAATTTCTCATATAACTCTTTTCCTCTAAGAGACTCAAGGATCATACAGATTTGATTCTCAATGTCCTCATAGATTATATAATGCATCCTGATATCATCAATGAATTCCATAATATAATTATCAATATATTCCTTGAAAACATTTCTCATTAGATTCATAGAAATAGATACTGATTTAGTCAATCAAAATGGAATTACTATAAATCATAATGCCCATTCCTCATTCCAAATTAAATCTTCAAAATATATACCTTATTTACTTCTAATTTATTATACCTAGAATAAATATCAATGATTGAAAAATATTTAGTTCTATGAAGTTAATCATATAATTCATCAATGTGCTACCGATGATACTTTTTCCTTATCATAATAACAATGATTTCCTTATAGTAATTTCACAACCTCATGGATCCATTTTTCATCTTAACAAAAACAATCGGGTCTCCCCAAGGCTAAACATTACGGATAATAAATCCCTTATAATGAAAATCCTCTAGATTTTTCATAAAATTAACTTATTCTATAGGGACCATTTTTTAGGGAGTCTTTGATATAGTTCTTACATCAAGTATTAAATCAATTCAAAAAAGGAAATTCACACTTTGATGGATGTCAAGATAATTTCTTATGAAATACACCAATTTATTCCTATAAAATAATAACATCCTGAAATTAATGTTTAGTATTTGCATCAACACATTGTTTTTTATCTTCCTACCCAAGAATATCATTCATAAGTTCTACTGGGGTGAATCTAGACATTACTCAAAGAATGAATTCTCTACTCTAATGATAAGAGATTCCACATATTCATTATGCATAATAAGTTTATTATCATTTCAATAAATCTTTTACATAATATTTTGAAAGATAGTCCATAAAATTGATTATATGAAAACAGAACATAGGTATAATAATAAACTACACACATATGGTTTGCTTACATGTCTAAATTGGAACTATTAGATACATCTTTGTTGCAGTGAGATTTCCACTATGAGTTTTGACTTACAACAATATTATTAAAGTTCTAGTAAAAAATATATATATCCTATAAAATATGGAAAATATATACTATGTTGGGATATATAATCAAATAATGCATTAGAAAAATTTTATTCTGGGAATAAAGTACCATCCATGACATCTTTGGGATCTTAAACCATGCTTATAGTGGTCTCTTAATCTTAGCCTTCTCTCTTGGCCCCTTTTGTGGTAGATTACCTAGATCTTGGGAAATTGGTTTGAATAATGTCTCATATATTTATTTCAAAAGCAATAGAAAGAAGTTGTATCTTTCATTCCCTTACATTAATGAGAAATATGTCCCTTTTCACTTCACATGTAATACACTCCAATTCCCTTTAATGATTTTTGAGGGTATTTATTTCCACAACTTTCACATAATGTAAATTTATTAATTTCCTTTTTCTTCTTTGAAAAACTCCATTTTTCTTGGTTTTAGATAGAATATTATTATTTTTTATTCTCCATGAATATATAAAATCTAGAAAATTTATTTTCTATTTTGATATAATATAATAAAATTTCATCATATGATGAAATAGGTTGTGAAACCAGTTCCAATCAAAGTCTGGGATTACTCCCTTTAATGAAATGGACAATCATGAATTCCTTATTGCATATGTCATATGTAGCATACTTGGATGGTCTTGTAAATGTATCCTACTATAGTAAACACTTTATTCTTCCCTATTCTTTAATATGTGGAAATTTCTCTTCATTTTAGTTAATTTCTTAGGGAATAAATATTTATTAAATAAAATTTCATTAAATTCTCTCAATTCGATGAGTTTAATTTCTATATAAATCATATTATTCAATATCAGCATCCTTCATGGATAAACATCGCCTTTGAGAAACTATACTTCAAATAAAACCTTTTCCTTTTCAATATATCCAAAGGATGGAAATATCCTTTCATGGGGCTTAATCCATTACACAACTACCACGGGATAAGTAGTCCCACTAAATATTGGGGATACAATTATATGAAATGATCAAATATATGTGTATCATTCCATAGAACATTAGGATTCTCCTTATATGAATGTATATTAGTGAAAAACTTGGTCATCTTCCCTCATATAGTTATGATATTCTCAGTGCCTACACCACTTGTTTTAGCTTTCACATTTGGAAAATTTCTATATTCAACATGAGTGTTAATAACATTATTTCTGCCAGGAGAAATTTATAAAAAAATGTATATAATGAATTAGTTCATAATATTATTAATTTTAAAACAAAATTCTTAATTTTAAATTTTTTTTCACAAAATAACAGAAATTGACAATTTATTCATTGTTAATCTCAGAATCATCAACTTTGTTCCTTTTGGGATATCTCTAAATCCTAAGAAAATTCAAATCCTTCATAATTATTTGTAAATATAATTTCAATTTTTGATAGAATATCCCCCAATAATGTAAACACAAGTGAGAGGGATGGGATAAATCCCCTTATAATATAATGACATCTGAAATATACTCAAACAAACCCTTTTCAAGGTTATTTCCCCTAGATACATTTATATCAAAACCACATCCACTATTAGTATCCATACAGATATTTATTGCTAACAAAAACCACATTATCTCTACCTTACCACAAATTAAGGATGTTATTCCAAAATTTGACATGTATTAATTGTCTATCATCAGGTTATGTTCCCTAATCTATGTTTTCCTAAATCATGTACTCATGTTTTCTACTAAACATGATCTAATACCAACTATAACAACATCGACTATAGTTACATTGAGATTGTGGTATCTTTATTACATTGGAATTGATACTAGGGGTCCAATCTCGAGGTTCTAATCATTTTAAATGACATGGAGATCCATATGCGTACATGATACTCATTTTTTATAGATAATTAAATATAAAACAAGGTAATGGAAAATATTTACCATACTGAAACTCATTCAATTATATCTTCTTTATATCTATGGGAAAGGATAAAAACAAGGGTGAGCTCAAATTCTGAGTAATGGTTTTGTATTGATGATGATATCATGGGTAAATAATGAATAATCAATATAGAAAGGTAAATAACTGAAAACACATTCCATTTAATCAATAAAATAACTATGAAATGCATCCACGGATAATATCGATGAAGAATATCATGGATAATAATAACATAATTCTCAATGTAGGAAATGATTAATATTGGACATCATGATCTCATAAATCAATATATCTATACAATAAATACCTCACACCAATATATTTTAAAAATACGGTTAGGTATAAACCAAAAATCTATTTTATTTGGCCAACTGATTTGTCTCATGTGAATAGTCACTGAATTGAGGGCCTATATATATTCAAGCCACACCTATCATTGCATGTCAAATTCATTCCTAATATATCAAATGATTAGATTTAATTCATAAAAAACATTGATCATAAAAAATATATATATCGAGTAAATAATATGGATTATCTTTAATTATCAAGTAAACCAAATACATTTCACAAAATAAACATATGTAAAAATGGTATATGGCTTAGGAAATAATCAAATCCATGATAAAATAAAATGGATATTTAAGGGAAAATTAATTTTTAAAGATCACACAATTTTTTTCATAACCAAACTCCCCCAAAGAGTACACTTAATTGGATGGAAATTTGAGAAGGATGATAGTTTCTATCTAAGTCCCACATCTTGTAGGCATCGGGTTGGAAATTACCACCAAGGGTATAAACATACACAAAAATGGGATGTATTACCCTCTAGGAGAAATATGTAGATGAGAGAGATAAAATATGTACACAAACCAAAACCTCCTTAGAATGATTAAATAAATCTCAAGTATATACTTGTAATTTCAAATAGAATAAAAACAAACGGAAAGGGAAAAAGTAAAAAAAAAGTTAAACTCAACAAAGACCCTGAATCATAATGATCTCCGGCAAAACCTTAATTTAGTAATATCAATCCCAATATACAAACCGAAACTACTAACCTAAAAAATAGTTTATATATACATTGGGTGACAATAATAATATACTCAACAGGATCCTCCCTGGAGCTGCTCATTCAAAATATAATGAAATGTTGACAAATTATGTTGAAAAAAAGTGAAACAAACACGTCACCTAAAAAGTTATACTATGTTCTCAGCCTCTATATGGTTATCTCTCACCAAGTAACACATTAAAAATCATATATTGTAATAATAATAAAAAAAGGGTATCATGTTACCACTTCCCAACCAGTTTTTCACTTAGCCCCAAAAACATACATCTTAATCCATATCTCTCCAAAAGAAAGCCAATTAAAATACACATGGGATAAATATCACAATATGCACCTCATGCATCACATCATCAAAAAATCTCATCCACATATCTATATAGTACCTAAGTACTTTCTCTATCCTTTCACATCCCATATGACGTGTATCATACACCAATTATTCTACCTCAATCCATCATAGATCATACACCAAGTAATGTACTTCAATCCATCACATCCTATACACAACACAACTATAATAATCCCAAAGATACTATTCTACATATGTGTGTGTGTGAAATAAACACAATCAAATACATCACTCAACACATATATATGTGAATCTAACCACTGTGTAGATCAATACATAATATTTCCTAGAGAAGGGAGATGGGATAATGGAGTTTTTCATCGATCCTTTCTCACCATCCTATATATTGGGGAACACACAATCCCATATTACAGTAGGTTTTAGTCATCCTAAAACACATGTTATGGGTAGAATATGAAATCACCTAACATATATGACATAATATAGCTCACAAGCACACTATGGGTGTAACCTATTCCTTGGATCAACTACATCAATCTCAAATATGATACCCGACTTCCAAAAATAGGGACCAAATATCATATTATCACATAAGAATTCAATTGAGGTACATTAATGAATTTGTATTTTAACATCTCACGTTCCATTAATTACTTATTTTACCATTAATTAATATTAAATTTAATTCAAGTTAAATATCATTATCCAACTATGTGAATTAAATTCCCTCTAGAAATATCCATTCAAGTCCATGGTTTCTCAAGATTATTATATTTGAATTTCATTGTACTAAGAACCCACCCTTTGGATTAAGAATTATTAAATATTATTAACCTTCCATAATTCTATGTACTCTAGAAAAACATCTTAAGACACCTCAAGAGAGATGAATACAAGAACATAAAGTGGCCTTAAGGTGTGGGTAAGGGAAATGAATATTAAACAATAAATATGTCCATTAGTCCTTTAAAAAAACTCACTAACATTAATCATCTCATCTTTCAACACATGAGTGGGTAAGCTCAACTTTAACATTTTCCATAATATTTTGTCCCATTAATAACACCCTCATGCTTATCTCCATGAAACCTTCCATCATATGCATTAATAACTACCACAACTTCTGGGCCCCTTCCCATATCATTATCTGTCCTAGGTTCAAATCCAGAGCAAATCCCAAGGTACAAAACAAACAAGCATAGTAAATAGGGATACATGGACCTAAACACAAGGCACTTTACCTTCAAAATAAAATGATTTCTCTTATCCCCAAGCAATTTTTATTTCTTGTACAACCGATTTTAATCCATCTTGAATTAATTGATTAAATTCTTATAGGTTATAACTACCGGAGACCTAAAAAACTAGCTAAAATAAACTTTCAAATTAATTTAATATGCTTCAAATTGTAAAAATAGTTTCATCAAACTGTCAGACGAAAAAATATCATTTAACATGAGTCTTAGTTATATTCATCATTTATAGGAATTTTTATCATCAATTTATTTAACAATTACATTAACACATAGAATAACAATTGTCAAAAATCATGCATTTAGAATCATTTTGATTACTATCAAATTATAATAAAGACCATATTCATTAGACATGCCTCTTAAGTATCTTAGCCAACCAAATTAATTCTTTCTCTATTTTTTTACTATTTTACAATGAACTTTGTAAAATATTCATAAAAAAATGTTAACAAGTATGCGGTAGATAGAACACAATCTACCAAATCAAGAGGCAACCCATTATCACGATAAAAAGAAACACAATGTGATCGCTACAACCATAAACCAATTGATTTTTTTAATATTATTAAATATTTATTATGGATAATTACTCTACCATTTAATGGGAAAAACACTTATTACTTTAAAATTTCATGTAAATATATTAGAAGTAATGAATCCCCGACCTGGAAGTGATGATTCCTAAAATGTTGTTGAAATAGAGTGTCGAACTAACTATTGACACACCATGAAAATATCAACATGGAGGATATTAGGGGATTAAGCTGACTCTAAAATGTTTAAGATCAAGGATGGTTCTCCATATTTGAAGAAATCAATAAATAAATCAACCAAAAGAAATGTGAGATAAAAATAGTAAAATGATATGATTTCCATATCACAATCGAATCATTAATTGAAAAACCTATTAAACTGATCTAGAGGAGTCATTAAAAATTAGTAAACTTTTAAGATATGGATGGCATAAATATCCCCTGTTGAAATGAATCTTATTTTTTTTAATAATGGATTTGAAATAATTTTACATAAAAATTATAAAAAGGGAAAAACTAAAGATTTCATAAAACTAAAACTTACAATGTCCAGATGTTACCCCCATAAGATACCACTAGTTGTAACCACCAGTTGTTACTGACATCTACTATCACCAAATGATACCTATATCTACTACTGGAAGTAGCAACCACTAGAATAAGTTAATGTCAAAATTATTTTTGTTACTGCTATCTTCTATAGCCAAAAAAAGTCTAATGCCACTAGACTATCTGCAACCAGTGGATGCTACCACCAGACTTATTATGCTATCACAATCTACAACCATTAGCTTCTATAATTAGCTACTACTGTAATAATCTGTATGCTACCTCCATGTGATCCCATCATCAATAAAACTCATTTTTCTGAACCTATAGGCGTTGAAAAGATAAAGGTTCCAAAGAACTAATGAATTTCATTAGATACCTCTTATACAATTCTCATTCATAAAAATTAAACCAAACCCAAAGATAAGGGAATGAAAATATTTATCTGAATATCCACAAAGATAGATAAATTTCAATATTAATTCCATCATAGTAGTCGAACCTCCTCACTCATAGGAAAAATCTCAAACCATGCAACAGAAACAGCATCTCCCAAACACTCTCTCAGGGGAGATACCTCTCAAGCTTGAGAAAGGCCATAACAAAAAATAAGATAAAACCATCTCATAAAATAAAATAGGAAAACATTCACGGTGAGACTTAATAGAGGAGATCAAAAAAACTGGGGCATCGTGAACATATTTGTGACTCATGTTTCCATGTACTCTCCTCCATGCCACAATGTCGCGATAAGATGTAAACCAAAGGAATAGAAAGTCAACGAAACACCTTATCCTAGAATTATTGGATCTATACATGACACACCTATAATATCACAACTTCATCAACATAAATCTCTCCCCATGATATGAAATGATATTCATCATGAAGATAATGGTGAATATGTGACACATGAAAGACAACATGCATCAGGATTATCTATGAGAGAACTGTTATGAGGTACGCCATGGATCTAACTCATGATAACACCTAGATTGGCCCAAAAATAATGAATAAATCTTACTCCCATAAACAAACATTCACCTCTCATGATGTGGAGTCACATTTTGGACCACATGACATCCAATATCAACCTCCAGAGGTCTTCTCCTTTGGACTTAATAAGACATCTAATGATCATGTGATGCTTTCATCCTCCTGTGAATTACCTGAACCATCTCTATCATGTACTTAACTAGACCTGGTCAAAGAATTAATACATATTTTACCCCTGTCTAGGAAAATGGATAATATAATGGTTGTATATACAATGTTATAGAAGTTTCCATATCAATGCTTGAGTGAAAACTATTATTGTATGTAAACTCTGTCAATGATAGTGAACTCATCCATGAACATCCAAAATCTTAGACACTAGAATCCAACATGTATTCAATATTATGGATAGTCTGCTCTATATGTCCATCTAGATATGGATCAAAATTAGTTCTATGGAATAAGTTAGAGCCAAAAGAATGTTGGAGGCCTCTCAAAACCCTATATGTAAAATACGGATCATGATCTCAGATGATCATCCTCGGTACAATGTGGAGTCTCACCAAATCATCAAAATAATGCATTGATAATACCTCCACTAAGCTCGAATCCTTAACCACCATGAAGTGGGATGATTTCATCAACTAATCCACCATCACCCATATAGCATAAAATCCATATAAGATCGAGGTAACCTGGTAACGATGTCCATCGAGATGTACACCCACTTCGACTGAGGAATATTAAATGGCTATAGGATACCACTTTGAAAATGGGGATTATACTTTACCTTTTGGAAAACCAAACATTGAGGTAAAAACTCTCAAACATAATGCTTCAAACTAGGGTCGTCAAACTATCCTCTAAAATCTTGTTACATATTCATGACACCAGGATTTACTTCTATGTGAGATCTAGGGAATGCACAAAGAACCATCTCATGCATCACCAAGACAACTGTACTATCATCAAGAAAAGAAACCTATGCCTTTAAACTTTCAAATATCAAGATGTATCACTGAATGTAATTCCATCATACTCAAGGAATCTTTATATTCATGCACGACATCACTAAGTGACATTATGCTCAGTGCATCTACTAAAACATTTTCTTTTCCTGGTGCATAAAAAATATTGAATTCATAATCCTGTAAGAATTACATCCACCATTGTTATCTCAAGTTCATGTCCCACTAGTAGAAGACATACCTCAGGTATCATGATCAATGAAAACAAAAAAACACCCACTAATGTGGTAGCCTCAACATAACATTTTGCAAAACACAACTGCCTCCAAATCAAGATCACATGTGGAATAGTTATGATCAATGGGATAAAACAATTATGACACATAAGTGACAATCAATATCCAATACATCTGAACACACCCCAACATAAGATGTGAAGTATCACAGAAAACCTCAAAATGAACTCCCACATATGGAAGACGAATAACTAGAGTGATAAAAAACATCTCTTGTAGGTAGTCAAAAGATTTTAAAAAATGGTCAGTCCACAATAATTCTTGATCTTTTTTGGTCAAGATTATCATAGGAGTTTAAACTTGACAATGATTAAATAAAACCCTAATGTAATACCCTACATACCAAGGAAACTCCAGGCCTCAACAAGAGTCTTGGGGGACTCCTAAAAAATGGAATCCTCTATCTTCAACGGATCCATAGCTACTCCCTACTAATACATAACATTCATCATGAAATGAACTCCATGAGCCATAGACCTCAGACTACGACAACTTCCCAAACTGATGCTGATGATGAAGAAATCCCAAAATAACATACATATACTATATATACTCATCATCATATACAGGTGCACACACTACAAGAAAAAGGGATATTTGTGATGGACTATTTCGACAGGGAGGGGTATCGTCACAAATAGGCCGTTAGGATGGACTATTTTCAACGGGACCGACTGACCTTCACAAATAAGTAGTTATTTGCATCTGGAATTGGGTCCCCATCACTAATGGTTTGACGTGGGTATCGCACCAAACTGCGGGGTGGGTATTTGTGATGGGTTTTTATACCCGTCTCAAATAACGTTTTAACTGCCACCCCTAATTAATAAGGGGGTTTGTATTTTCGAAGGGATCTGTCAAAAATATCCTTACCTACACGTACCCCCATCTAATTTTTTCTCATTCCACTCCATTCTCTAACCCTCTCTCCCTCTCTACCTATATTTTCCCTCTCTAAATTTTTCAAAGTTTATGATTCTATATCAGATC
This sequence comes from Viscum album, assembly GCA_963277665.1. Lineage (NCBI taxonomy): Eukaryota > Viridiplantae > Streptophyta > Magnoliopsida > Santalales > Viscaceae > Viscum > Viscum album. The sequence goes on from OY728135.1 coordinate 812,433,332, forward strand.
AATATTCGAGTCGTAGATCCTACGAAAGTTTATATTTTAAGGTATTTAATGTATTCTTTTATTTTTTAATTAATTCATTTTATTTAATATTTTCTATAATTATTCTTAATTAGATATAATTAAATGAATTTTGAAATAGATCGTTTTATTTTGCATTATCTATTTTTACAAATAATTACTTGTGATTAGTATTAATTAGTATTAATTAATATTTATTATATAGTATTATTATTTAGTAGTCATTAGTATTAATTTATAAAAGTATTAATAATTATTCATTATTAGTAATAATTATGGTTGTTAAAAATTAGCATTAGTAAGTAGTAAATTGAAATAAATATTTATAAATTGTTATAAATTGTAATAAATAGTAATAAATTTTAATATTGAGTAATAATTAGTGATAAATAGAAATAATTAGTAATAATTAGCTGTAACTATTAGAAATTAATAATAATTTGTAATAATTAAGGGGAATAAGTAATAATTAGCTGTAATTTGTAATAAATTGTAATAATTAGTAATAATTTCTAATAAAATGTAATAATTAGTCATAATTAATAATAATTAGTCATAAGTAATAATGATTAGTAATAATTAGTAATATATATGAATAATTAGTAATATATATGATAATTAGTAATAAATACAAATAATTAGTAATAAATATGAAAAATTAGTAAATACGAATAATTAGTAATAAATTTGAATAATTATTAATTATTAGTAATAAATAAGAATAATTATTAACAATTATTTGTAATTAATAATAATTAGAAAGAATTATGTTTAATTAAAAATAGATATGAATAATAAATAAATTATATGAATAATCACAAGTAAATAAGATTAATTATGAATAAATATGTATAATTTTAATAATTTGTAATAATGTGTTATAATTTGTAATAGTTAGTAATACTTTGTAATAATTTTTAATAATTGTTAATAAATATGAATAATTAGTAATAATTAGTAATAAATATGTATAATTAGTAATAAAGAATAAAAAATATGAATAATTGTTAATAATTAATAATAAATATGATTAATTGGTAATAAATAATAATAAATATGAATAATTAGTAATAAATAGTAATAATTACTAATTAATAGTACTAAAGAGTAATAATTAGTAATTAATTGTAATAAATAGTAATAATTAGTAACTAATAATAATAATTTGAAATAATTTTGAATAATTATAAATAATTAGGAATAATTAGGAATAATTAGGAATAATTAGTAATAATTAAAAATATTTTGTTATAATTAGTAATGATTAGTAATCATTAGTAATAATTGCTAATAAATTGTAATAAATTGTAATAAATTGTAATAAATGGTAATAAATAGTAATAAATAGTAGTAATTAATAATAATTAGTAATAATTAGTAGTAAATAGTAGTAAATAGTAACATTTATTAATAATACTAATAAATTGTAATATATTGTAATAAATTGTAATAAATAGTAATAAATAGTAATAAATAGTAATTAATAGTAATAAATTATAATAAATAGTTATAATTAGTATTAGTTATTAATAAATAGTAATAAATCGTAATAAATCCTTATAATTAGTAATAATTAGAAATAATAAGTTATAATTAGTATTAATTAGTAATAATTAGTAATAATTAGCAATAATTAGTATTAAATAGAATTAATTTGTAATAATTAGTAATAATTATTATTAATTTGTAATAAATATTATTAATTAAGATTAATTAGTAATAATTAAAAATATTTAGAAATAACTAGTAAAAATTAGAACTAATCAGCAATAATTAGCAATAATTAGCCATAATTAGTTGTAATAAAAAATTATTAGAAATAATTAGAAATAATTTTCAATAATTATAAATAAATAAAAATAAATAGTAACAATTATCAATAAATAGGAATAAAAATAAATAAATATTATTAAATAGTAATAAATAAGAATTAATTGGAATAATTAGAAATAATCAGCAATAAATAGTAATAAATAGTAAAAATTTGCAATAAATAGAAATAATTTTCAAGAATTGGAAGTAATTAGTAAGAATTTGTACGAATTTTCAAGAATAAACAGGAATAAATAAGAATAATATGATTAATATGATTAATTAGAATAATTAGAATAATTAGAATAAATCATCACAATTTCCAACATAGTAATAATTAGTAATAAATTGGCATAATTTCTAGCAGATTGAGGGTATATCTTTTGCCCGAAAACATGTCTCTTTGCAATTTTATCCCATTGAAATCACTATGAAAAATCTACTCTAACATATGGAAATCCATTTTTGTATGCATGATAATATAGAACAACATAGTGAGGCCTACCTACTCTCAATTAGCATGCATATGAACATGAATATTTGTAAATCGAAGTAGATTTTTCATACTGATTACAATCTGGGAAAGTTACAAGGATATGAGTTCTCTAGAAAAAGTTACCTTTTTCTCGAAGACTCATCTCCTTGAAACATTCTCCCACTAAAATCACTATGAAAAATCTACTCTGACATATGGATATCCATTTTTTGTATGCATGATAATGGAGATAAGAGTTGGGAGGCCTCCCTATTCTCCATTATCAAGCATAAAAAATGGATATCTATATTTCAAAGTAGTGTTTTCAAAGTGGTTTCACTCAGAGAATGTTATAAGGGGATGAGTCATTAGGAAATGGAGTTATTACCAATCCATTCGAAATTTTACTGTCTATAATTAGTGGTGATTAGTATAAATTATTTCTAAATTACTAATAATTAGTGGTAATTAATTTAAATTATTATAAATTAGTGCATATTAGTATAAGTTTTTTGAAAAATACTATAAATAACTATGAAAAATATAAACTATTTTAAATTTATAGAAAATTGTATTTAATTTTCTTTTTTTATAGTGTTTTTCCTATATCAAAATATTCATGAAAACTAATTATTTTATATTTTATAGAGAAATATGGAACATGGAAGTCGATAGAAATCATTATAAGATGACCATTCTTGGATAAATCAATATAAGAATCCTAACGGTTCTTGTATAAATCTTTTATATAGTGAGGGTGTTGAATTTTCTTTATCATTTGCATCATCCAAACCAGAATTTGTTTTAAAAGTGAAAATTAAGTTTCCTTCTAAAAAATGTTCGTTGAGGATGCTTGAAACATTTTGAAATGTTGGGGGTCAATAATTATGTTTTGGTTTTCTACTAGATTATTTTTTCTGGTAACAACATGATGAACACAGTTTGAGAGAAGATAATAATAATTTTGTTTCAGATCAAACATGGTTTCAAAATTTAGTACATGATGTGTAATGTTATTCATTTCAAAAAACTAAAACTCAGGATAATATTAATTTAACTATTAAGTTAAAATAATCTCCATTTTATAGGTTGTTGAGGTCCAGAGAGGTTGCCTTATATCCTGGTCGTATGATAAAAAAATTTGAAGTGATTGAAAAATTTGTGGCTATTAAATCAGATAATGGAATGTCAAATAGATTTTTTGAGTAGATATTATATTTGGTTAAAACACTATTACCCAAAGGAAATGTGTTTCTTATAAATTTCTATAAGAGAAAGAGGTTGGTCATAATCTAGGTCTTAGTTATCATAAGATTAATGCATGTTAAAATGATTCCATCTTATATTATAGTGAAAATGAGTTGTTGGATAGTTAACCCACATGTGGACAATCGAGTTATAAATATGCTCAACAAGGGAAGTCAAGATTTATTCTTGTAAAGTAGTTGAGATATTTCACAATTACTCCTAGATTGTAGCATTTATTTATGTCTCAAAACACACCGACATTGATATTTTTGGACTCCTCTAGTATTGATGCTCCCAAATAATGCTCAGTATTGTTTCATTATGTTTATATATAGTATTAATTTTTCATGTTAAGTATTACATGATCAGAATGACTGAAAATATTGGACTAAGTATGAGTCACCATTGAGGTGAACTCACAGTCACGAGTTTCAAATATTTGACTAAGTATGAGTAACCATTAAGGTGAACTCACAGTCACCAGTTGAAAATATTTGACCAAGTATGCATCATCCTTGAGGTGAACACAAAGTCATCGGTCAGAGGACACATAGTCACTGTTCAGTATGTAAATTGATAAAGTATGAGTCACAGTTGTATTGACCTATCAGTTCAGTATTTTCACAAAGGACAAAACACCGTTGATATATACAAGACACCATTGCATCGACCTACCAATTCAGAATTTTAAAAAGGGACCAAACACCATTGATATGGACAAAACACCATTGTATCAACCTACCGGTTCAAAATTTTGAAAATAGACCAAACACCATTGCATCGACCTTTTGGTTTAGACTTTTTATAAAGGGCCAGACACCATTGTAGTGACCTACTGGTTAGGAATTTTCAAAAAGGACCAGACACCATTCCAGCCGTTCATAATTTTTCACAGATTCAAGGAAACAATTCCAACCATTTATAATTTTTTATAATGTCAAAGAAACCATTCTTAAAAAACCATTCAGAGACAAAAGACAAGGTACTGCTCCTGTGTTAACGCTCATATAGAACCACTCCTATGTCACCCTTCTAAACATAGTAATTTTAACCTTTTCATTTAAATTAAAAATTATTACTAACAGTATTATATGAGGTACTTATTGATATTGATTTTATTATTGATTTTATCAAACAATAGTTATGACATTATCTATAGATAGTATGAGGAATGAGGTACCTGCATGTGATAAAGATCATACTTCTTGTCGGCCACTAAAACATAAAAAAGAAAACACTTGAGAATAAAATTATGGGTGTGCGAGAAGATTAAAAGACCCATGACAAAGTAGAAAAAGCAACCACATAAATGAAGAACACTTATCCTGCTAGGTGTGGACAAGGAATAATTTTCATATAATCAATGTTACAACATCCTTGCACCAAAAAACACTATTGAAGAGGATCTATGAGGAGCATATCAACCCATTGGAAACAAGAACACATTGCATTGGCGACACTCTGTATTTGGTTTCTACTTCCAAATGTGGACTCCAGCCTCACGACATCTATATTAAAGAAGTCCGAAAGCATCAATCAAAAACATAAAACATTCTAAACCCTTTCTCATTATTTTTACTCTATTGTGTACATTCTTACTATTCTTTCAAGCAATATGTCTGTCTACATCAAAAAAACATACTCTCTCCTAGGATAAGTAGAAGGAGACATGATATCCTCACTCACTAATATTTATACAATTTTTAATCCCATGTATAACTGTGGAAGAGGTCTCTATATGGAATGGTTATATGTTTTTACCATGATAAACTGTGGTAGAGGTCGAGTTTACCTTGACATTTGGTGTGCTATTATAAACCTTGATCCAGGGTTTCTATCAACTTTGTTTATATAAACTTCTTGGTGGAAGGTGATCACCAAGTGGGGATGATTAAGTCTCTACATGATATTGAACCTCTTGTTTTTTTGTGTTATATCATGTTTAGTTTTTTTATCCGTATTCATTACTCAACCTATAAAATTGAACATTAATTTAATAGTCAATATTATATAGTGTTTGAATTTGATTTTTTAGTATACAAAATCTAAAAGTTAAGAAAATTATTCAAACTATTTTAACTGAAATCTAATCACTCTTTGGGAATTTTTTCAGACAATTAAAAATTTTATAAATTTATTACTTTGGTTAACTAACCAAAATTTGTTTAATTAGGGGATTTTTAAATAAATGTTCTAAGACAGAAATTTTTATTTTGAATCAATTCCCTACACTCTTGAGTGCCCTACTCCAACCAAAATTTGGTATCATAGGTTTTTGTAAAAGATTTTTCAAACAACATTTTCAATTGGGATTTTAGTTGTACTTTTAAATATCTCAAAATTTTTGTTAGCTCTAAATCATTAGTTCTATAAAACTCTAGTTCATTATTTAATATGGATAATAGATAAGAAGGTGATGATACCTGTAGACCTCCTTACTTTAATGTAACTAATAATAACAAGTGGAAAATTAAGATTAAAATGCATTTAGAAATTATGGGTTTTGAGATTTGGTCTTCAATTGAAGATAAATATATGATCTCCACTAATATTAGTAATACTTGGCATGACCCAATCTAAGACACCAATAAAAATAATTTAAAATATATGAATGGGTTATATTGTTATTTAAGAGATGGATAATTTAATCGGATTTCTACATGTCAAAAAACCCGTGAAATTTAAGACACATTTGCTATTTCACAAGATGTAACCACTAATGTTAAGGAAATGAAACTTAACAGAAATTATATTAAATAATATAACATCAAAATTAATCCTGATAATCCTATCACTGACATGAATCTTAGGTTGAATGAAATTTTAAACAGTATGATCTCTTCGGGAAAGACTGTTATAGCTGAGGAACAAATCATGTGAATCCTCAGATGTTTAATAGGAAGATGGAGAGGAACATCTGTGATAATAAGGTAATCCTTTTCTATCAATACTTTTCCAATGATGGAGCTGAAATGTAAGCTAATAATGTATGAGGATGAGTTGAAGGTGAACAAGGAAAAGGATGATGAACCCAAAAAAATTTAATGGCTTTCAAAACCACTACTTCTAAACACAAAGAAAAGGATAAGGCACAAACTCATTCTGATTGACCAATCTTTAAAGAATCACCATTTGATAGTAATGAGGAAATGACACAAATTTCCATAAGATTACAAAAAATCTATAGAACGAATATGTTTTCTCAAAATCCTAGCTATAAATGAAAATATAGCAATAATGAAAACAAAAAAATATATTGAAAAGAAGTGAAAATACCAATGAAATAGTTTTTTATGAGTTAAAAAGGAAAGGATATGTAAATCCTAATTGTACCGAATTAAATTACAAACAAGGAAATATGAAGATAAAAATTAAAGATACAAAAATGAAATCAAGTCCACATGGAGTTCTTTTGAGGACAGTTCAAGTGGCTCAAATTTTTCATATGATGAGTTGGGTGAAAAATCCAACATGTGTTTCCTGGAAAACACTTTTGAGGTAACCCTTAAATCTCTTGTATTAAATTTTAATTATTCTAGAGATGAATCTAATTATGAGAATATGAATAATGAAGAAATTTTTGTATATTTTAGAATGATTTAGGATACATGTAATGATTTAAAAGATAAATATAAAATTTTAATGAATCAATATGCTCTTACATCTTCTATTAAATCAAATCTTATTGTAGAGAAATAAATTAATGCTCAATTTCTTAAAGAAAAATGAACTCAAACTATCTAATAAGAAATTAAAAATGGATAAGATAAGTTTACCAAAGGTATTAATAATCTAACATAAATGATTTGTAAACATGTTCCACTAATATATACTAATGGTATTGGATATGAACCTTGAGAGAGGAATATTTAAAAAAATCATAAAAATCAGTTTTTTTGCCTAAAATTTATAAAATTTCACCTAGTTATTGCAATGGAAAATCCTTCACTACATGTTGTATTTCTAGAAAAAAATAACATTTATTTATTCAAATCCTTACAAAATGTTTATAGGAAATCCATGAAATAAATTTGGGTTCCCAAATATTTTATCACTAATGTTACTGGACCCATGAAAATATGGGTAACAAAGTCTTTTCTTGGTTAAATTATTTTTGTACGTAAGCTACTAGAATAGCTCCTTTAAGATCTTTTGGTACATGAACAATGGATTTTCAATGCAGATGATAGGGGATTATTCGAGATTCAAAAATCATTTCAATGTTGATGGTTGTCATGTCACCTTTGGGGAAAATGAAAAAGAAACAATAATTGGTCTTGGCCAAATTGGTAACTCTAATTCAGTTTTAATTTCTAATGTTCTTTTTGTTGATATTTTAAAATAAACTTTTCTTAGTATTTCGTACTTACGTGATGATGAATTTCAGGTTAAATTTAAAAATTATTCTTGAAATTTATTCAATACTAAAAATGATTTATTCTTTATTACTTTTAGAAATGAATATGCTTATGATGTTAATTTAGATTTCTTAGTTTCGCAAAATTTTTCTTACTTATGTTCCTTTCAAAAGGATTCTTTTCTCTAGAATAGGGGACTAAGACACTATAATATTCAATAACTTATAAATATCACTAGAAATGGTATATTCAAGGATCTACCTAATCTTGAGTTTTCAAATGATAAAGTTTTCAATCCTTGACAATGATAAAAACAGCACAAAATATATTTCAAACCAAAAAAAGAAGTTTCAACTTCTCAACCTCTTGAGTTGGTGTACATGGATTTTTTTAGACCTTCTAGAGTTTCCTATTTAACTGGGAAACAATATATCTATGTTCTAGTTGATGAATTTTATAGGTATAGTTGGACCTTTTTCTTAGCTGACAAAAGTGAAGCTTTTTCACAATTTATCAAGTATGCTAGAATAGTTGAAAACCTATGTGGTTTTAGAACTAAATCCTTATGAAGTGACCATGGATGGGAGTTTCAAAATCGAGAGTTTGGATATTTTTTCTCACAAAATAGCTATAGTAATAACTTCTCTACTCCTAGGGAACCCTATTAGAATGGAGTAATAGAATGTAGAAATAGAAATTTACAAGAAATATCTAGGACTATGCATAATGAATATGATTTACCTATTTATTTTTGGGCTAAAGATATCAATATATCTTGTTATATAATTAATAGAGTCTTAATCAGAACAATTATTAAGAACACCCCCTATGAGTTATGGAAAAATAGGAAACCCAAAGTTAGCTACTTTAATTTTTTTTTGTAAGGATTACGTTCCAAATATCAAGGAAAATCATGAAAAATTCTCCAATAAAATTGGTGAAGAAATTTTCCTTGGATATTAAATATCTACAAAATTTTATAGAGTTTTCAAATAATGGACCAAATGTGTTGAAGAATCTGTACATATCAAATTTTATGAAACATATCCACATGATCCTAAAACCTACATTGAAATCCTTGAGTATAATTTTCCCAGTTTAGACTTAAATCCTAAACCTTCTGATTTTATTGTGAAATAATTTTATAATTCTAGAAGACCCCATGATTCTGACCATAGATAACCTAAACCAGTAGCAGAGCCTATAATGACTAGTGCTTCTTTATCTAGGACTGTTAAAACTCTTATTAACCATCCTTTATATATTTTTGTTGGATACATAGATAAAGGGGCTCAGAATGTAGATTCTCTAAGAAATTAGGTTGAACATCAAGCCTTCTTGTCATAGCTTGATCCTAAGAACATCAATGATTCAATCAATAATGAATTCTGGGAAATAGATTTTCAAGAAAAATTCAATCAATTTGAATGAAATAAATTTTTGAAACTGGTGGATATACCCAACGAAATCAGGACAATTGGAACTAAATGGGTTTTTAGATATAAAGTGGATCAAGCTAAAACCATTGTAAGAAATACGGCAAGACTCATTTCATAAGGATATTTTCAAGATGATGGAATTGACTATGAAGGAACCTTTAAACCTTTATCCAGACATGAATCCATTAGAATCCTAGTAGCCTAAGTACCACATTTTAATTTAAAGCTATATCAATTGGATGACAAGAATTATTTCCTAAATGGGTATATAATTAAGGATGTTTTTATTGAACAACCCCTAGTTTTACAAACCCTTATTTTTAAATTCATGTTTTTAAATTATTGAATGATTTATATGGATTAAAATAGGCTCCAAGAGCTTAGTATTAAAGGGTCAGCAATTTTATTATTTCAAATGGTTTTACAAAAGGTATAGCTGATCCTACTATTTTTATAAAAATAATTTTTGAAGATGTTTTAGTTGTTATAATATATGTTGATGATATTATTTTGGGAACTTCTAAAAATTATTTATGTGTTGGTTTTTATAAAGTGATGCAAAATTATTTTGAAATGAGTTTAATGGGTGACCTCAAATTCATTCATGGATTCCAAATTTTTAAAAATAAAGAAGGTATTATATCAAATCAATATAAATATACTAAAAATATTCAAAATAATAATAATTTGGATAGCACTAAAGCTAATGATACTCATATGAGTACCACCTGCAAATTGGATCTTGATGAAAATGGAAACTATTTTGATCAAACCAATTACAGAAGTGAAATTGACTACTACCCCACATGATATTATTTTTAATATATGTATGTGTGCTCTATTTCAAGAAAATCCTAAAGTGTCATATCTTCTTTCTATAAAAATATTTTTCAAATAACTCAAGAATACTACCATCTTAGGATTGGTCTATACTAGATGAAAATCATTTTACTTAGTTAGCTATTCTGATTTAGATTTTTGTGGTTACAAGTTAGATAGAAAATGGAAATCTAGAACATTTCACTGTTTGAGAAAGTCTCTAGAATCATGTTTTAGTAAAAAACAAAAAATTGTTTCATTATCTTCTGTTAAAGCTGAATTCATAGATGTTGCTAATTTTTGTGCTCAGATTTTGTGCATGAAACACAAATTACTAGATTATGGATATAAATTTTGACATTTCAATATAAATAATGATTAAAAAAGTGAAATTAACATCTCTATAAATCCAATTTCTCACTAAAAAACAAAACATATTGATGTAAGACATCACTTTTTTAGAGATCATTATAAAAAATGTGATATTACTTTAGAATTAATTTTCATGGAACATCAGTTTGTTGACATTTTTAATAAGTCATTTAATTATAAAAGAATGAGTTAAATCATAAATGAATTGGGAATGATAAATTTTGAGTAACTAGTTTGATGTCTCACCATTCGATGTCTCACCATTTGATGAGTCGCAGATCGATAACACGACGTTGTGATGACACCCCTGACAGCACACCATCAAGACTCACCATTGGGACCCACCATTCTATAAATATCAATTTTTATGCATCATTGCTTTAATTATTTCATATTATTTTATACCACATTTTTGAATTATGTCTTTGAAATACCTAAATGACAAAACCCAGTCAATCCAATTAACTTCTCACTTCTAAATTGTTGTCAAATACTGAAACCAAACCTTTATCTCTCGAAACATTTCTCATTCGAACCATATCTACATGATCAGTATGGCCCTAATGAAGCATCCCTCTTCTTCAACCTGATTGAAACACTAATCAATAAAGATATTAAAAGCTGATCTGATCAGAATTCACAAGGAACCTCTAAACCCTGGTCTTGTAGATCGAGTTATCATGTTGGAAATGGATGTTTTTTAAAAGTATATTCTTTGGATTAAGTATATTGTTCATAGGGAATTGGACGAACAAATCTAGTTAGATTGGTTTACTAATGACAAGATACCATTATACCTGAAAACTGTTTTTTATTTTAATCAGTACGTTGAGTTTTCTTTTGATTCCAATGATCATTTTGTGTTTAGAATTTTGGTAAATGGAAATATATTTTCCTTTTCTTTGAGGCTATAGGATTGTTGTTTATATATACCTTGTGAATGTATCTTTGATTATCATTATGGTGGTCCTCCCCTTATGAGTGATATATTCAGCCTATAAGAGGCTTTAGGTGATTTAACAAGAAATGGAATGAAGAGAAGACATATTTCTGCTAATTGGATTGATAAACGAGATTGTTATTAATGTTTATTCGACACCTTATATTTTAAAGGAAAGTTTATTTTTCCACCTTGAAGTATTAAGATGTGTTCTTGTTACATCTTCTGATAAATGGTCATAAGATAATATTGGGAAAATATATTATCCTTCATATGTGTGATATGATCAAAACCTCCTCAAAATACACTTCACTATTTTAATCATGATTCTTCTCAGCAATTTTGCAACACAGATGATTAGTAAGGGATGATGAAGAAACTATTGTTGGCTATGAGTTTTGTTTGTCTAAGGATATATGAAAACATATTATGATTATTTGGAATACCTAGAAGAATATATGGGTTGAAGACAATAAAAATATATATGATTATTTTTATCCTATTTATCATCCCTCTCAACACAAGGATATCACTAACCCTAGTGTAGAACCTGATGAGATAGTAGAGTATTCAGATGAAGAAATGGAAGCTGATGTTTCTAGAGTGGAAGCAATGAATGTTTCTAATGGAAAGGTTTTGATCTGGATATTCCTAAAAGGAATGAAGAACCTCCCCATGAATCTTCTGAACCCTCTCAAACTCTTACCTCGAGAAAATATCTTCTAAATGATTGTGATTATGATGAATGTTATGGAAATACATCTAATGGTGAGATACTATTAAGGAATAAGCTGTTGTGGAAGAGAGTGTTGATAATGAGAAACAAGAAGAAGGAGAAAATACAGAGGAATAAGTTTGTTTTCCATATAAAAAGAGTATTAAAAAGACTGAGAAATTATAAGGAAATATAGTTGAGAGTGAATTTCATCAAGAGATGTACAAATTTGGGTAAATAGTTCATGAAATTGAGTCATTTAATTCTCAAATGGAAGCATCTATTAAGGGGTAGAAAACCCCCATTATGGAGAGTTTTGAAGTACTAAATCCTCTTGATCCAAGTTCAGTAGATTCTTGGTACAAGTTTCAATGTTATTTTATGGTTGATGACTCTCATAGATCCTCATTTAAAGAAATTGACCATTAAACATTGTTTCAACTCAAACCTGTCATAGCTAAAGAAGTGTTGACTATTCAGAAGCCAATACCTATATATGTACCTATCCCAGAATCTACACAAAAGACCCCAAACTATGTGAGTCCAGATGATTTAAAGGATTTTGGTGAAAATATTTTATTTTTTATTTTAAATCTCTTGAATTCATAGCCTTATCATTTGACTAACTATGGTAGAAGGGATGCTGGAATGCTTCTAGAAAAGTTAATATAGAAAAATCATCCCAAAATGCTTCATTAAATACAAGAGGAAAGGATTGAAAATAGACAGCTTAGTGATGACTTAAAGTCCGTAAAATCATTTGTTGAGGAAATGAGGAGGGACTTATAAGCTACTCCTGCTCCAGCTCCAGTTTCTCATCTATGTGATGTTGATGCTATTATGCTCTCAGACAAGGTTGTATCTCAAATTCAACCTAATTTGATTTTAGTGGCTGAACAAGTGGTCAAGAACAACAAATATTATACAATTAAATCCGTGGACTTGTGTCTGCTATCAATAAACTAACTGATGAATATAAAGGATATTTAGATATGGTTATTGAAAATCTTAACGCCTTCATCTCAGCTAATACATCCCATCCAACTTCTGCTTAGACCTCTCAACCTTCAGATGGTGAAATGCTCAGATCTATGATTAGATAAGAGTTTCATGCTTTGATTGGTCATTATAATCAAGAAAACCTTTTTAAAATTCAAAAGTAGAATGAGAATTTTCATGAAATTGAAAGACTTTACTCAAAATCTACCACTAATTCTCAAGTATAAATTTCAATGAATGTGTATCACTATTTTAATAGGATCTATACCAAGCACCAGCTAACCAATCATTTCAAATAATTGGTAGAGAATCTGAGGATGCCTCCTATAACCAAGGCCTTCAAGGATCAAGTTCATAAGTTTAAGGATTTTACTCATACACTTGAGACGTTTTGGATGACAAGGTTTATTTTGAGAAAGCAATGGACTATGGTGGTGAGATCATTATATATTTTATTATTCTACTCAAGACATACCTTCATCATCACACCAAAACTGTTGTTTCTCCTGCAGATTCTCCTATGAGACCCGTCCAAACTCCTTCTACCTCCCCTTCTACACTATTTACACTTGTAAACATTATCCATGCTTAGTATATAAGACAAATCAAACTAGTAATAAGTGATCATACACTACCTCATTCCTCCCCTAGATCAATACTCTCTCTTTATATTCTTGAACGCATACCTCTACCTTCACTCTCTATTAGCTCTGTCTCTTCCACCATTACCACTTCTGTGCCTCCTTCTCATCCTTCCTTCACATATGATAATGGCATGAAAGTGATGGAATCAGATGTTACCAACAAGTAGTTGTATTTCATCTTGATAGGGACGTATTTTGTTCTCTTTTATCCACTTTACTTTCATTTTTAAAATTAATTAAATATTTATATTCTTTCATATTTTGTTCTATATATTTTTTTCATTATTTATTCTCTTTTTGTATAATCCAAAAATGGGGAGAACTCAGATATGGAATTTAAACAATCATTATGGTATTCAGATTCTCCCATTTATGGAGCTCTTCCTCAAATATCTATGCTCTCATACTAAAATATGATTTTGAGATGTGATATTTTACATTTATGATCTCATACTATAATAGATTTCTATGATATTATTCTTTCTATGATGAATTTAATTTATCTTTGTTTATGTACTAATTCACATAATATTTCTAATATGTTAAGAAAAATATTTACCATTTATTGTGATCATCATGTAAGGATTGTAAATTCTATGATTTTTTATCCTCACAGGGGGGTGATTACTAGAATCCTCTATTTTTAATGCTAACAAATCATGGTTAATTTTGTTTTATTATGCCTATGTATAGTATTAATATATTCTATTAAGTATTACTTCCTAAGGAAAATTGAAAATATTTTTATAATTATGAGCCACCGTTGAGGTGAACTCATAGTCATCAGTTTCAAATATTTGACTAAGTAGGAGTCACCATTGAGGTGAGATCATAGTCACTAGTTGATAATATTTGACCAAGTATGAGTGAGCATTGCGAAGAACTCACAATTACCAGTCAGAGGACTCATAATCACCATTAACTATGTAAACCGGTAAAGTATGAGCCACCAATTAAGTGCCCTACCAGTTCAAAATTTTTACGAAGGACCAGACACCATTGATATGGACCAGACACTGTTACATCAACCAATCTGTTCAGAATTTTCCTTAAGGACCACACACTATTGCAAAGACCTACCAGTTCATAATTTATAAAAAGGACCACACACAATTGTAGTGACCAACCGGTTTGGAATTTTCACAAAGGACCAGTCACCATTCCAACCATTCAGATTTTTTTCAATGTCTAAGACACCATTACAACCATTCATAATTTTTCACAATGCCTAAGACACCATTTTTGAGACAGAATTTCATGAAAAAGAAAATTCACCACTCTAGGGGAACCTTTCTAGACATAGTCTTTCCATCCTCTACCATTTAATTCCAAAATTTTTACCATAGATCATATTTCAGTTCTTTATTGATACTGATTTTTTTAGTGATTTTTTACAGACAATATTAATTACCTTCTCTATAGAAAGTATGGGGTACGAGGTACCTATAACTAATAGAGGTCAAACTTCTTGTTATCTCCTATAGCATAAAAAAACACATGAGAATGAGAGTCTGGGCATGCAATGAGATTAAAAGACATAAGACCAAGAAGAAAACTACACACAAAAATTAAGAAAACTCATCCTGATAGGTGTGAACAAAGTATAATTTTTTTAGAATAAATGTTCCAAAATCCTTACACCAAGAAACTCTAGTGAAGAGGATATACCTGGAGCATCTCACCCCACTTGAAACCAAAATAAATAGCATCTATGACAATCTGTTTTTTTTTTTGTCTGTTTCCATAAGTGGACTCGAGCCTTATATATTATACATCCAAGAAGTGTAGAAGCATCAATCACATTATATAGAGAATTATAAACTATTTCTCGTTATTTTTTTTAGGTTGTGTACATTCTTACTATTCTTTCGAGCAGTATGTATGTCTATATAAAAAACACATATTGTAATCAGTGCTATGCTGGATGATAAAAGATATCCTTAATCAATCATCTTTCTGCACCTTTTTACTCCAACATATAACTATGGAATATGTACCTATGTGTCTTGGTTGAATTTTGTTTCCCATGATTAATTGTGGAAGAGGTCTAGTTGAGATGGACATATTTTATTCTATTGTAAACCCTGATATAGGTTGTGGATCAATATTTTTCATATAAAATACTTAGTGAAAGGTGACCACTAAGTGGAGAGGATTAAGTATCTTCTTGAGATTGAACCTCTTGGTTTTAAATTTACTATGTTATTTCATGTTTAGTTTTTTTTATGTTTTTATTAATCAAACTAGAAAACATTAATTCACTCTGATAGTTAATATTAGATAGTTTCTGTATTTGAATTTTATTTAGTATACTGGATTCAAAATTTAAGATAAGTATTCAAAGTATTATATCTAAGAACTAATAACCCTTTGAGAAATATTTCAATAAATTAAATATTTTATAAATATGATACATTGGATAACTGTAATTTTTATTTAAATTGGTGGATTTTAAAATAATTTTTTTAAGATAGAAATTTTTATAGGAACTCAACTTACCCCCCCCCCCCTCTTGAGCGTCCTACTCCACCCAATAGATTTCATGAAAAAAACCATTATTTAAAATAGTAAAAGCTTAAATAATCACTTTGATGGTGATTTATAGAAACATTTTGACCAAGTGCATCATTATTTTCATTTAGAAGCCGGAAACATAATATTAAGTCTTTGTACTAAATGTTTTTTTCCATTTCCTTCGTAAAATAGTTAGTATGCATGTTGGTCTATATTTATAACTTCGTACAATTTAACTCATTGGATGTTGATGAAACATTCACATATATTTTTTACCTTATTAATTACAGGACATCCAAAAAATAATATAGATGTTTATTTGAAACCATTGATTGATGAGTTAAAGTCACTCTGGAGTAATGGTGTCAGTACATATGATGTTATTGTGAAACAAAATTTCTTTCTGAAGGATGCTTTGATGTGGAAAATTAGTGACTTACTAGAAAATGAAATGTTATATTACTAGAGTACACAAGGTCCAATATTATATCCATACTGTATGAGAGAAATAAAATCATTTATGATCATCAATGAAAAAACCTTGTTTTTCGACAGTCATCCCAGATTCTGTCCAACAGGTCATACTTTTCTGAAGAACAAATATCATTTCATAAAATGAGCAATTGAAAGAGATGGATTTCCAAAAATGATCTCAAGTACAAAGTTAAATTAAATTTTCTATTCATTATCTCCCATCATAGTTGGACCAATGATAAACTAATACAAAATTGACGACTTTGGGAAAGAACACAATTGGTTAAAATGGATCATTTTTTGGGATCTGCCATATTGGATTGATTTTTTTGTCCCTAACATGTTAGATTTCATGAATATTGAGAAGAAATATTTTGATATTTTATTTATTACTATTTTGGATAGACTAGGTAAGACCAAAGATAATGTAAAGACACTATTAGATATGGTCTAAATTTGATGGAAACCAGAACATGAAATAATTATAAAATTTTTATCACAGAAGTAAGTGAAGCCAAAATAAACTTATACAATAAGAAAAGATAATCAATTATTATTTAGTTAGTGGATTGTATATTTGAGACATATAGATGGTTATCCTTCTAATTTGGGTAGATTTGTTAGAAATGGTCCTATTACCAGATTAAAAAGTCATCACCATCATGTTATAATGCAAATACATATACTGATTAGATTACTAGGTTTGTTGAATTATGTTATTTTGGATGCAATAATAGATATATCATACTTTTTCTAAGACATTTTTATGGGTACCAAAATCTATGATGCACTAAGCATATAGTAAGAAGATGTTGTTTAATGTTTTTGTAAACTGCAAAAATTATTCCCACCAACTTTCTTTGCCTCAATGGAACATTTTATAATAAATTTTCTTCATGAAGAAAAATGTAGAGGTATGGACCATTTCTAATTGATGTATCCATTCAATATATTCTTCTAGAAATTGAAGAAAAAATCATGTAACAATGAATCAATGGAATGGTCAATTGTATAAGCTTATTTGGGGAAGGAATTTTATTTTTTTCTACTCTCATTATTTTCCATCTGAATATACCTCAAAACACAACTGCGTGGACTGTAATGAGGGAAATGTTGTTGATGAAATGAGAAATCAAATATCAGTTTTAAATCATCCCAAACATTTCTTTGGTGGAGTTCATTAATGATGGATATTAGATGATGAACATCAGAGAGCTCATACATATATTATGCTCAACACTTAAGAAATGAAACCATATATACTATGAGTTATCCTATCACTTATTTTATAATATTTATTATATTAATTTCATATTTGTTTAATTTTTTGTAATATGATAATCATATAAAGAAATGGCTTCCTCAAATTACAACAACTACTCTTGAAGAACATTAAAAAATAATTTTTCCAACTGGTTTCAAAAACTAGTCAGATAAATTATTTATGGTTTAACATATACAATAAATTTATTACTTGTTATATTGATAATTTTTTTACAAATTTTTAGGTATCAAAACATGCTAATGAAATTGATAATCGGTCGTGTGTATTTAGAAAATAAAAATCCAAAATGGTTAAATATATTTATGTATATGTGGTGAATGGTTTTTAATTTCATAAATGTACATATGGGGAATCAAAAAAACAATGAATAGTGGTGTTTTATTGAGAAAATCCCATCATAGAGAATCCCAAGTTGAATTTTATGGCATGCTAGGCGAAATTATTGATCTATGTTTTCTAGGATAGAATTACATAAAATTGTTTAACTTTTGCGGTTGGATACTGAGAGAGGCTCATGTGTTCTTCAGAGCCCTGGAATTTGATATTAAATATAAATTTTTCTTGTACTAAATGAACCATTTTTATTTAAGAATTAGGGATATAAATTTTATTATAATAATTATTGTGCTACTTAAATATCGTTTTGTAATTGATGGAACACAATAAAAATGAAATATTTGGAAAAAAAATTAATCAAATTAAATATGGTTCCCCTAACATGGAAGGAATTAAATTATTTCATGAGACAACTCCAAATACATATTTATTACAAAGAGACATGAATATTGATGATGAAAACGCTCAATTAAGGCTTGGTGGTGAAGATTATGTTAATGATATTACAAGTGAATATGAAATGACATGAGATGATGAAACAAAAACAAATATAGAAATTGATGATGCTGAGATGGAATATGAATACAGTTCCACCATCCAATATAAATATGAGTATGATAATGAAGATTGATATATTTAAATACTAGTTATAATCATATATAATATATATCTATATATACTAGTTTTTTCAACAGTTTTCTAACAACATGTGTTTTAGATGGATGAAGAGTTGTTTCGTCAGTTAAAGGGGGCCGATCAACCAAATGATGAGATGGATGTTGGATATTCAAACCCTTAGAATACTGGCTATTTGGGGAGGACTGAAGGAATGAATGGTCGTGCAGGATTTATGATTCCTTACCCTATCCCAAAGAGATTCCCATGTCTTGGTATTGATCCACGCATGCATAGTTATGCTTACCTGTGTAGTTTAGTTAGTTTTCATTAATTATCATTAATTTATATACGAATTGTTTGATTATTTTTTTTTCTTTTATCAGATATTTACGCATATATCTATTAGACATGGGAGTGTTATATT
Source organism: Viscum album (assembly GCA_963277665.1). NCBI lineage: Eukaryota > Viridiplantae > Streptophyta > Magnoliopsida > Santalales > Viscaceae > Viscum > Viscum album. The sequence goes on from OY728135.1 coordinate 812,452,822, forward strand.
GAGAAATTATTTTTCTGATGCATGTTTTATATTATATCATATTCCAATTGATGTTAAGAACCACATGTTCAATCATTAGTTGTTATGTAAATAAATAATATATATTTTCGAATTTTTTTAATTAATAAAATGATATTATTAATTGTCTTTATGGTTTATAGTATCCCATCGACGAGAGAATGTATGACCTTATCTGGCATGCATGAGTGGGTTGTATGTGTGAGTGTTGCCATCATTTTTTGCATAATTTTAGGAGGACATCAATGAAGAAAACATGAGTCAAAGAGTTTGATCAGTCCAACTATGCCCACCAACCTGATCAAATTTAATCTCAGGGTTGGGATGGATTATTTTCACACTAGATGGGTGGTCGTTTTTAGAAGAGATCTTATATAGGTCAGAAAAACTAGGGGAGACAGGAGGTGACACATTAAGCTAGTAGTCGTACATTCAATATGCGTAGGGAAAATATGGTAAATACCTTATTTAAAATAATTTATATAACATTAAATGTAAAATATTTACTTCATAATCATATAAGTAGTCTAATAGACTGATATTACAAAGTTTGACATTTATAAGAGGATGTACAGTGATCCAGTCACTAGAGAGATTAGAGGTGATCACCAACGTTAGATTTTGGTCTGTATAATTTCATTTCGAGTTTTAAAATTATCTAAAAAATATATTTCATCTATTTTAATTTTAAATTGAAAATGAAGGAGTCATATGAGGCTATAAAATCTTAGAAATAGACTGATATCCAGGCATAGACTGATGATTAGGCCAGTACTCTCAGATTTGATGAGGTAGCATTGATGCAGGTTACTTAGTATTCCTTCGAGAAAGGCCGGGTTTTTGGTATCATCTCCCAATTGACACCTGGGAGTTATTATGGTATCGTTGTGTTGTCGAAGTCCAACTCTAGAGGACCTCATAAAGATTCATCAACATTTTTTTCACAGTATTACGAGAAGTTTTCAGCTCAGGGTGATCTTATAGAGAGTATGCGTAGGGAGTAGGAAGAGCTCTAATAATAGTAGCAATGATAGTAAGAAGAACTCTAACAACAACAACAATAGGAGGAGGAGGAGGTGGGATGATGGTAGTAGCCGTAACATGAGTAGACGATGTAGTACATGAGATGTATGACTCATGGTTTAGGGTTGAAGTTCATTCCACCATCTCCTCCAGCACCTCAAGAAGTCCCCCCCTCTCAATTATGTATTTATTTTTTATGATAAAACATTTGAATGTAATTTTTTTGTAATAGTAACTATTTCCATTTCTACATAGTCTGTTTTTTATATTGTTGCGAATATTGAATTTTTTATTTTTTAAATAATTATTTATTATTTTATTTATTTATTTAATTTTGTTATTATTTTTATTACTTTTTTTACATTTTTATTTTTTATTCTTCAATTATTATTTTCTTATATTTTTTCAAATATTGAGGTTTTTATTATATTATTATTTTTTATTCTTTTAATAATATTTATATTATTATTTAATTAATAATAAAAATATTATTATTGTATTATTAATAATCTTATATTATTATTATTATTTTAAATTATTATTAATAATATATATTTATAATTTTATATATTTTTTATTTTACTAATATTTATATTATTATTTCATTAATATTAATATTATTTTATTATTATTATTATTACTTTCTAAAATGATTTTATTATTAATGAATAATATTATTTTATTCAATTGTATTTTTTTATTTTTAAGCTATTTGTGATGGGAAATCGTAATAGAGTTTTTAAAAAAAACATGAATACTATTTACAGTGGGCTTTCACAATATGTTTTTTTAATCTCAGGGAATGTACTTGCGATGATCCTTTCTACAATGGGGCATATACAACGTGGTCCTGTCACAAAAGGTCATTTACGATGAGACCCCGTCGTAAATACCCCATCACAAGTAGTGACAAGGATTTAATCGATGAAAACCACCATAAACTTATCTATAAAATCCTTTATCACTACATTTATTAAACCCATGAACACTACAAGAGTATTCGTCACAACAAACAGTGTCACAATGATCTCATAATGAAAATAATGACTATGGAAAGTTGTCTCCATAATTTCCTCATCCTTCACCCAAATATTATGATATCCTAACCATAAATCAATCATCACAAAGCAACATTATCCATTTAGTATATTTTATAAATCATAAATACATGTTAGGGGATAATGGTTTTTCACAATAATTTTTCTCAAGCGATGATAAAAGATAAAAATACACAAACTCCAGTTATCCTTCTTCAATTACAAAATTTTCTTACCCCAAGGTGATACACTTAGTAGAAAAGACATCACTTTAATAGATCATCAGGTGATAATTGTTTCTCTCTCAACTCAGAAGTTTCCATCCTAGATGGAGATATAGATATTAGAGAAATGCCTTATATAGCTCTATCCCAATACTGATCTCTCATCAAGGGGGTTACACAACAACCTTATCTGTAAAAACAAAATTATACTACGCTAAAACCCTAGGAAAAACTATTGGTTTAACCTCTGATGAACTCATCATCACTTCATCCCTCAAAGAATAAAAGGATGAAACAAGTCTCTACACCATATGAGGGTTTCACTGTCTAATGAACACTACTAGTTCTACATCAAAATATTAGAACATGACCTATTTCATGAAGTAATCCAAAGAGACATCCAAAAAATACATCTAGTCCATACTGAGGATAATTTAATATTGTAGTATTCCTAAACTTAATATTTCTTCCCAAGAGATGTTCCTCCCTAACACCAACTCACGGTCTCTCCAAAAATCATACAAATCAGCTCAACCTCCAACTTGGGTAGTCAATACCAATGGATCTAGAAGCATCTACACCTCAAGTCCCAAATCATGGATAATGGTAGGAGATAGGGAGGAATGAATAATTTATAAATCCAATAAATGATGAACCCATGAAGAAAACAAGAAAATGGAACTACCAAAAATGATGTTAATTGGTGGGTTTTTTCATGACAGTTTTGAAAACTGCTGCTAAATGTGTTCCTGAAAGACATTTTGCAGTGATTTCAAAAACGACTGCAAAATGTTTTTAATTTTTTTTTAATTTTTCTAATTTTTTCAATGGAAAAAATCTAATTTTTTATTGGAGGGTTTTAAAAAACTGTAGAGAAATAGGGGTGGTTTAAAAAATCACTTCTAATTAAATAAATGGAATTTTTTTTAAAAAAATATTCAAGATTCATAATTAGCGATTTATTATTTAATCTCATATATAGTTTATTATTTACATTTCTAATTAATATTTATGTGTTAATTAATGAATATTTATAATTATTGGTTAATAATAACTTGAAAAATAAAACAATTCTACAAAAAATTAAAAAGTAGACTTCGACATCAAATAATAATAAATTTTGATCCAGGAGTCTGCTTCTGCTCCTCAATAAGTCAAATCCAAGATTATGAAATGACCTAAAACCATATGTGATTTAAATTGTGTGATTATCAAAGGGAAAATAATATTTTAAAATTTCAAAAAGGTTAACAATCAAACATGAACTTCAAACAGCCATAACTTTTGATTCAGGTCTCCATTTGGCCTCTACCACATATCAAACCAAATCTTGAGATGAGCTCTTCAACATGTATTCTATGACCATACCATCAAGCATTTTTCCCATTTTCCACTAGAAATGCATAGAAGGCCTTTAAAACAGAGTTTTTAGTCACTAACCCTGCTTTCATAAAATTTTATCTGTTATAACTTCTGATCCACATGTTTATTCGACCCGTAACACAAAAAATATCAAAGCTCATTTCGGGGTTTTAGATTTAACCAATTGTGGAGTTGAAAAACGACTCCCAGATTATATTATATGGTTATTTCATTGTTTTTATGGTTTCCAGAGTTTTTAATCTTTTAGGGTTTGTTTATTAATTTATCCATTATTTATTAATTAATTATTAATTAATTATTAATTATTATTTGGTTATTTATTTATCTTTTTTTTATTATCTATTTTTTTTTATTTTTTATTTTTTATTTTTTATTTATTTTTTATTTTTTATTTTTTATTTTTTATTTTTTATTTTTTATTACACTATATATTTATTTATTTATAATTTATCAGTTATTTTTTTATTTTTCATTATTATATAATTATATTATTATTTATATTATTATTTGTTTGTTTGTTATTTATTTATTTATTTATTATTTAGTTACTGTGTACAAATTAATTATGAATTAATTATAAATTTGTTAATTATATAATAATTATTAACTTATTATTAGTTTATTATTCATCTACTATTTAATTATTTCGTATTTATTTATTCATTATACAATAATTTTTAATTTTTAATTTTTAATTTTTAATTTTTAATTATCAATTATTATTTATTAGTTATTAATAATTAATCATTATTAATCAATTAATAATTTATTTATTATTGATTATTTATTTTTTATTTTTTATTATTAGTTTAGTATTCAATTATTATTCAATTATTTATTTATTTATTTATTATTTATTTATTCATAATTAATTATTTATTAATAATTTATATATTAATTATATATTATTTACTTATTTGTTATTAATTCACTACTGTTTTATTATTAATTTTTTATTAAAGTCTTATTTTTTATTTTTTTTATTTTTTATTTTTATATTAATATTTATTTGGTATTTTTGAATTTACTAATTTATTTATTTTTTATTTATTCTCTATACGTCAATATATATATCGGTATATTGAATTCTATTTATTCACCACATAAAGAGTCTACTAGAGTTGTCAAATCATTGGAGAATAAGCAACATGTAAGGTGTTCAAATCTCACCCAATGCTGAATTTTGACATATGGCATACACATGTGAATGTGCATGTGCATGTCTATATGAATGTTTGTGTAAATATTAATAAATAATAAATTCATTCATTCATAGAATTCAAAAATAAACAATAATCATAAAATAATAATAAAATAATAATACAATAATAATAAAATAATGATGATAACTATAATAATAAAATAATAATAATTAAATATGAATAATTATCAAATATAAAAGTAAATAAATAATAATAATAACAAAATAATAAAAAATAATTAAAAGAATAAAAAAATAGCCCTATGATTAATAATAAAATAAATAAAAAAATAATAAAAAAATAAATAAATAATATATAATAAAAGTATAATAAAAAATTAATAATTTTTTTAAAAAATAAAAATATCATTACATTTAAAAAATCAATTGTGAAATAATTTAGAGGATTAAAACGCCGCTAAATCATTCTATATTTTTTTTTCAAAAGCCGCTGGTAAATAAATGCCAATAAATGATTCATCGGCGGTTTTTCAAAACCGTTGCAGAATGATTTTGTGGTGTTTTAAATTGACTCTAAATGAAAAAAAAACCACCGCTAAATTCTTTTTTTGGAATGTTGTGGTTCCTCGAATAATGTCTTGAACTCCCAATGTTGGCAATGCTGGAGAATGAATATGGCTACGACCTTATCCAAGGCGTCTATGACCATGATGATGATCACCATTACTAGCATTCTCTACCCTATGAGTATGAAGAGCTTCACCGATTTATCCTCTTCCTACCCCATCTTCATTCAATTGATTCCAAGCTAGAGCACACTAATGTTATGGCCTTTGTTGAAATTGCCTCATTGGAGGAAAATGAAGTTGAACAACTACTTCATGCTAACATCAAAAATTGGTGCGGGAACTCCTGTCCCTAATGAAATTGAACTATATAATAAAAAACATGTCATATCCCTTAACAAGGTTCTAAGATCCACCCAACCCTAAAGAAATTTGCTAATTGGGGCTATAACCTACCCCCAACTGACTGAAAGCTATTATATCCAAATACTAGGAACCCAAGAAAATATCTCTTCTTTGTGAGGAAGTTTGTTGACTCCCCTCTCCTGATGACCTGATTATGGATAGATTCCTCCCAAAATTCTCATCTCTCCATAGTACCTCAATGTATGTTGATAACATGAACGAGGTGACCCGGTTCTAGATATCTAGATGAAAGACTTCTGTTAATTTCCTCACATTGGTAATGGATCCCATATACATCTAGAGTCTCTAACACTAAAACTCTCAATGTTTCAACCTCTATGTGTGATCATTTTTGACCTTTACTCGGTGGTTATATTATATCATATCCTGCTAAACATATTCATAATGAACCTAATGATGAAGTCGACCAAGATCCATACCTATAAGAATAACAAACTACTAATTTTTCTATGTCTGGAATGTAAAAACCCTGACCATAGTAGCCAAAATTAGTAGTTATTTTATTAAATTGGTTCTAGATACAAGTGATGACATCCCAAAAGACTGAATAGTTTATTAGTCTTCATAAAATAGATTAATACTTTACTCTAACATTTCATTTTAAAACATGAAATAAAACATAATGAAAGTAAAAAAAAACTATATATCCTTTAACTCATTCAATGATTCCTTCTTCATATACTGGGGAAATGAAACTAAATAATGGAGAACATATATTCTAATTTAATTTTACAAAAAAAAAATCTATCATGAATAAATAAATAATAATAAATAAGTAATAATAAATATGGAAATGTAACCATATTAATGCACATGACATTTAATAAATAACCAGACTATCATGATTAGATAATGTATAATCAATATCAAAAGGTAAATAATTGAACACACATTCCATTTAATCAATAACATGAGTACAAAAAGAATCCATGGATAATATCAATACAACAATATCATGGGTAATAAAAAATTATATCATAATTAATAAAATGTTTATTATTGGATTATATGATCTTAGACATTATGGTTTCTTTACATTCAAAACTATTCAAAAGATTGTGTAAAACTATGGGTAATAAACGATTTAACATGGCCAATTGATTTGTCACATGAGACCTACCAATGCATGTAGGGGCTATATAATTTGAGGTCTCATTCATCACTATATTTACAATGAGTTTCTAATATATTGAATGATTATTTAATTCATGAACAATATTCTTTATCAATAAATTTTCATATTGAAAAAAGATTACATAATATCAATATTTCCCAACATAATTATATAACATCAAAGTAAAACCCCGTATGTTGAGATGATATATGGTTTAAGTATTAAACATATCCATGATAAGTATTATTGATATTTAGGGGATATGTAATGTCCAATATTTATAATAAAGATAATATTTCAAGGTAAAATTAATGATTATAAAAATCAATCAAGAATGATAATGTCAATACTTTCCCAAGTCAAATTGATCATAAACCATCCAAATAAATAATAAGGATTTTATCATTATAAAATATCTCAATTGGATTATGTATATTAATGGTTTATTTTCAATGATTAATAGAATTAACATAAAATGGAATCTTTAATGAAATGAGTGGTCGTAACAGTGCGACTATTTTGTTCATGAGGAGTAAACTAAAACAATGATGCATTTCACATATTTATAAGAAAATTCAAAAGTAACTTATTTGTAAAATGATAGGGAGATTATTTTTTAAAACATTTTTTTTGAAAATCCAATTCAGGGTAAAAATGACTATAAAATCAGAGTAAAATATTTATTATTTTTTTACAAAAATTTATTTAAAATAAATGTATTTTAGACCGAATATATAAATAAAGTTAGATTTTATTAAAATCAATTAAAAGTAATTTTAACTAACAATGAGAGGAAATTTTAATATTAATTGAAAACATAATGAATAACTAGAGGATAATAAAATTAACTGGTTTTATTATAAAATGATACAATGATTTCCATCAATAGAAATTCAACCCATTACAATCATGATTATAATGATCTTGAAACATAAATCAATTACCACATTGGTTACTTTTGAATTGTATTCCCCATGATTAGAATAATTTAAAATGAAAAATTAAATATTATTCATATAAATATAATCTTAATATAACATACACCTCATAAAATTATATAGGTAAATAACATTACGTATGTCCCAAAGAAGACAATTTAATATGAGCATCTCTTATAATGATCTTAAACATTAAGTGAAAGTTAATAAATGAATTGATTATGTATATAAAATATAAAACCATATAATAAAAGTTTAAATAAAACATAATATACTAAAAATTAATTTCACAGATAATCATATAATATCAATGACAATGAAGAATTAATACAACCCAGTGAAAAAAAAGATGAGTTATGGAATTATTTTGCACTTGGTAATTGTCATGTCGAGAACCCTTGGATGAAAGAATTATAATTAAAACCTAAATACCATTGAGAATGAATGATTCATGATATTTCATTTAAAAGGGGTATTACATAAATCATATAAATAAATTAGATGTATAACATTGCCATATGCCTCAATTATAGGAAATTGTGACAAAATCCATTACATTGTGCTTCCACTTTGTAAGATGAACATTAATATTATTTATATAGATTTATGAATGTTATTTATTTATAACAGTATCTTATTAATGATTATAATACAATATATGAACTTATTATAACATATTACCTCTCATTTCTTAGCAGTCTATTATTATTATTGTTAATATTTAAGTTGTTAATCGTATTGATTTCTTATGTACATTTTGTAATGAATGTTTCAATTATTGTGTATTGGTTATAGTTAAATCATATATATAATGATATTAATTTTATAAATATAATATTTAATTATTTTATTCATTTCTATAACTGTTATTGTAATCTATACATGTAAAATAAATTGCTTCACTTCATGCAGATGGGATGTCTTACCATTGCACGAGGGACAATATCATTTAATAATGTGTGGAATGTTATGAAAGTGAGTGATATATTAATTTTATAGAATAAATACACTTTCATATATGTAACATATGTTCAAGAAATTTATCTTTATTAACTTATATGTAAAGTGTAATTTAAAAATGAATCACTTCACTTCATGAGGTAGTAGTACGCCATACACGCGAGCGAGGCTATCAAATTTTGAACTTAATGTAAGGTAATAAGGTGTATGTGATATTAAAATATTAAAATTATAATTATATAATAAAAATTTATATATGTATATAAATTAAATCCATCATTATATCCACCTATGAGAGTTGTTCACTAAACATGAGGCATATTGGTTCATGAGATGCTAGTCCGTCATACACCTGAATGATGGATTTGTTTCCCATTTGATTGGGGGTGATATGGATAAATATTATTTAATAACTATAATAACATATAATTATATTTGAGAAAATGGTGTTATTATATGTCAAATTTTAAGAAATAATTTTATTTTTTAAAAGATTAAAAAAATAACAATCTTCTTTAAGATGATTACCTTTTTTAGAGAGACCTATTTTTGATATCCTCTCACAGACACTAAGGTTTCTCTTTTTGGAAGGTTGATAGCTATATAATGTGTATAAGGGTGGTTTTGAGTGATTTTGGAATTTTGTTCTTGAACCATGTGGATTTATAGGTGGGAATATGTGAGGGGAGTAAGTTTCCTTTTATAATTGAGGAAGAGTTTCATTTTTTTATATACCCAAATATATTCAATAATGTGGAGTCACTCACACCCCAAGTGCCTTCAAAATTTAAAAATAATGTTTTTAAAGAGATATATGTATGATTCATAACTCTATAATTTAAAATAAACATATTTTATTCCATTTACCTCTTTAGTTTTACCCCCCTTGGTAAACCGGTTTGAACATTAATCATGGTAACATATTTTAATATTTTTACTAATAATTATAACAAATAACAAATTTACCATTACTATATAATAATAATTTTTATTCTAAAAATTATGTAATAAATTTTATTAAATTTTATTCATATTATTGTAATAATTTTACATTAAATTAAACCCGCAACCGTCTTAAAAATTATTCTTCAATAAATGCATTTTTCAACATAAGGCGATCTAATAACAACTATATGAAAATGAATCATAATTAAATTAATATAAATTATTAATTTATGATATATAATATATATATTTCATTTATATAATTCATCATTAGGTTTTTTTATTTATTTAAAATGGAGAAACAATATTCACTTTGAGATAGTTTTAAGAAAAAATGTGTTTTAAAGCATAAAAATAAAATTATATTAAAATCTATTATATATGTGATTTTAAAGTAATTAATTGAATGAAATATAAATAAATAATAATTCTGTTTATTTCAAATCATAAAATAATAATAGGACTTTTAAGTCACTAAATTTATTAGAACGAAATGAATATTTTACTAAAAATAGTATTTTCATTATTTACTAAAATTCAATATTTTCAGAAATTCCCAAAATTTTATACTAAGTTGTTATAGATAAGATCATTTAAAAAAATAAATTTATATAATAGCATTTCTAAAATATCAAAAAATAAACTATAATTTTTATTACATAAATAAATAATTTTTTTTAAGGAAACATATTTATTTTTATAATAAAATATCATTATTAAAATTTGAGTGATTTTTTATTATGAATATATCAAACAAATTATATTGATTTAGAAATTTATATATTTAATAATTTATTTTATTCTATTAATATCCACTAATTCAAGGTCTGGGATATAAATTTCATATTTAAATAATATACTTTATAGGTCATTTAAGCTCAATGTTTCATGTTGTATATGTTGTCTTACATAATATTATTCATTAGAAATATTGAAATTTAATGTATCAAAATATATCAAATAGATTTATTTTATTTAAAATAAATATACTTTAAAATACAAGGATTTTTTATGAAATATAAAATAATTAAGATTATTTATTTATTTATTTATTTTATTTCAGTAAATTATTAGCATGTTTCAAGGTTTAACCATTTTCGAAAAAAGGTACAATAAAGATTGATGTATGATCCTTACCTAGGTATCTACCTTAAAAATAGAATCACATCATTTCATAGTCTTGGTAAATATAAAGGTGCATGAAATAGATCATTTTGGGCCCTAAATAAGCATTTCAAAGTTTGTTTCCCATATTTACATCACTTAGTAAACTTAGATCCCATCATTGAGTTAACAGTCCATAGAGTCCTCATCGGTTCTTTACTCCAACCTCTATCCTATCCCACAACCTAGACCTTTGATACCAATCATTCATGGCCCACTCCCACTACAGAGTACCCTTTATGGGCCAGAAATAAGAGAAGGGTGATATTGATTTAGAATGTCCTACCATCAGTAGGCCATAGGTTGATGACAAGCACCGAGGGTATAAAAATACACGAAAATGAGAGGAATTACCATCTATGAGAAACTTGTAAAAGAGTGGAATAATATAGATACACCAATAAAAACCTACTCATTATGATTAAAAAATATCTATATTGTATATATGCATTGTAATATAGAATAGAAATAATTGGAAACAAAAATATTAGTACCAAAAAGGTAAACATGATAATGTCCATGAATCCCAAATAGATCCTACAAAACAACAAGTAATTATTATCCAGACCAATGTCCATCCTTCTCCAATTGACATATAAACAGTTTATATATTCATAGGGTGAGCATAACATTATACTTAGTATGATCCTCCCTAGAGCCTCTATAGAAAAAGAAAAAGAAAGAATGTTAAATCCGAGTAAACAACAAGTGAAACTATCTCCTCAAAAAAATAGTTATACTATGTTCTCATCCCCAATTTTGAAATCTCTCACCAATTAATTCATAAAAGTGATCATATATAATAATAATAAAACAAGGGTACCATGATACTAGTTCGCTGGTGGTCTACCACTCTTCCCTGATGGCGTACATCCAGATCCATCTCTCTCTAAAAGTAATTCTTCCCGAAGAAACCTGGGAAAAATATCACAATATTCACCTCATTTATAGAATCATCAATCCATTCTATCCACATCTCTATTTAATAAATAATAATTATAGGTATCCCCCATAAAACATGTGATGTGTATCATACATTGGGTAATATAACTCAAGCCATAACAACACATACACCATGTAAGGTACCTCAATCCATCACATAAAATATACATTATACCTTTAATAATACCTTGGATACTATATATGGAGAGATTTGTGTGTGAAATAATCATAATTCATTACATCCCTCTTCACACCTATATAGGAAACTAAAAACCATTCATAACAACACATAATACTACCAAGATAAATGAGAGATAGTGGAAGGGGAAGTCAGCCGTCCATCCTTTCCAACCTATATATTTGGGAACACACCCTCATAGAGTCAACTAGTTTTTAGTATACATATCCAAAATGGGCTGGGGAATATAAAATCAAAAAACATACAGGATATAATATATATCACAACTACTCATAGTGCATGACATAGTCCTATGCTCAGCTACAACTATCATCACTCAGGCACTAGGATTCCACTACTAGGGACTATATATCATATAAGCACACATGCATTTAAAGGAGCTACAATAAAAAATTAATATCTCTCATAACATTTCCCTTTCCATTAATTAATTCTTTAACCATTAATTAACATTATCATTTTTTAAAATTACATTTTATTACCCAACAATGTGAAGTACATTCCCTCCAGGAATATCCAACCAAGTTTACAGTTTCTTAATATTATAATCTTTTAATTCCATTATAGAATGAATCCACCCCATGGATTAAAAATGATTAAATATTATTAATTTTACATACTTCCAAGTACTCTAGAAAAACATCCTAATCTACCTTGGGAAAGATGAATCCAAGAACATATCGTTTATTTAATCTATGGAGATAGGAAATCCTGATTAAACAATAAATATAGACATCCGGTCTTCAAATAAATTCATTAATAGAAGGAATCCAATATTTTAGAACATTAATGGGTAATCCCATCATTAAATTGTTCTATATTCTCTTTTTATATCCCCGAAAACCTCATGCATATTCTTATGTAACTCTCCATCACAGACATAAAATGATGAAAAATAATATTAGCCTCCCTTCCCATATCATTACCCACAATAGGATCATCCATCCCATGATGAAATCCAGATTAGATCATAAGGACACATAAAAACACGCACAACTTATAGGAAAACATGCCCCTAAACACAAGGCACATGACCTTCACAAGAAAACTGGCTCTCTCGGCTTAAAAAATTTTATATTTATTGAACAATGTGTTTTGAATCCATCTTGAATTATCTTATTTAATTATCATGAGTTACAAATATTCTAAACCAATTTCATTTGATAAAATAGACTATCAAATTAATTTAATATGCTTCCTAGCATGAAACAAATTTCATCAAACTATAAGAATAACAATTATCAGTTAACATGAATTTTTATTATTTTCATCATTTATAATAATTCTCATTTTTTTCTCTTTAACGATTATATTAACACATGGAATATATACTTTCAACAAACAATCATTTAACATCAATTTGATTACTATCAAATGATATGAAACCTAAAATTCATTAAAAATGACTCTTCACATTCATAGAATTCAAAATTAATTATGGATTTACATTCTTTACCAATTTACAATTAACATTTTGATCCAATCATAGACAAATATACTAAAAAGAATAATTCAGATATCACACTATATAGAAAATAAATAGGCAAACCATTATCATGGTGGAAATAAATAACATGTGATATCTATGAATATAACGCAATTCATTTTTATTTAATCTAGCTAAATAATTATTATTATTAATTAAACTCTCATTAAAATGGTTAATCCATGGTAACCTTAAAATTTCATTTAAATAAAATAGAACCATCGAATCCCTAATAACGAAGGAAAGTTTCCACAAATGTTACTGAAATATTTTATCAACCCAATAGTTGACATGCATAAAAACATCAACATGGAAGCACTTAAGGGATACAAGTTATTATAAAATGTTAAATAATAATAATGATTTATCTTATCTGGATGAAATAAATCTAGAATTCAAAGTGAGAAATGTTTAGATAAGAACAAGGAATCAATGGGATTTCCATATCATGATTCAAATATTAATTAATAATCCCATTAAATTCACAAGGAATATCAATTTAGAAGTTGATGAATTTTAAGAAATAGATTATATAAATATAGTTTTTTGAAATGGATATTAATTCAATTTATTAAGGATTTAAAATAATTTTATATAAACAATTTAAAAATGGAAAACTAGAACTTTCTACAGATAACTGTTACATATAGATACTTCCTCAAAATTCTATTTCTAGCTGCTACTGCAGGCTGATACCTCCACCTATTACTACCAACTACCACTTCAATTTTTTACTACTATAATAGGTTAATTACCACCTGAATATTTTTTAATTCAATATTTTTACACTATCAACTACAACCAAACTATGAAAACTACTACTAGATTCTACATCTATACTAAGTTTTTTACTTCTACACTATCTGATACCACCAGATTCTATTTCCAGACTATTTTTTCTTTAACAATCCACTAACGTTAGCTACTATCACTAGCTACTACCACCAGTTGTTACAACATGAATAATTATTATACCAATAGATACTACTATGAGTTGCTAACGCTTGCCTTAAAACATCCTTTTTCTACATATCAGATTAGGAAAATATAAGGAAAAATGTTCCTAGTAAATAGGTTGTTACAAATTCAAATTTTCAAGAAAATATTTATGACCTAAACATTTATAAGGGTAAGATATGACCATCAGTTCATCAGAAATATAGGTTTTTTAATCGGATCATGTCCTTTGGAAAAATAATGAAAATGTAATTGAAGTAATAAAATAACATTTTATTAAAGTATTTTTTTTAATATTGTTGATAATGTGTATAGACATATAAATTTCAAAAAATGATTATGGTGATCGGGATGTTCTCTAACACCATATATGTTAAAAAACATTCCTTTTCAATTTTATAAATAAATTCAAAATTAGACCTTTTATAAAACATTATAAAGATTCATTTCATACCTTTTAAAATTCAAGGATGACTTAAAATGTCCTTAAAAAATTATTCGATTAATAAAAATATTTTTTTTAAATTAATTTTGACAAATATGGACATCGAATAAAAATACATCTGATTAAAATGGAAATAAAATTTGTTTTTATTTTAAAATTTTATTTTCTTGATTCAATTGTCAAAGAGACACAGATTTCGAAGGAATTAAGGAAACGTCACAAATTTTCATATTATAATAAATTTATTCCATCTTATAATGGAAAAATGATAATATTACTTTAATAAAAATAAAATCAATCCTAATAAAAATTGAGATTGTAAAATTAAATCTTACCTCTTCAGAAACTTTTAAATTGAAACCAGTTGAAATAATAAATATAAATTTAAACATTATCCATAATTAATGAATAAGTATTAATATTAAATATATGAAAGGGGTAGTATATTCTACACATAAATTTGAATAGGGTCATAGTAACAAATATGTCTCAATGGATTGAAAATTGAGTCAAAATCTATTACCCCACACATTCCTTTAGTTGAAGATGTTTTAACCTCATGTATAATAGTTTTAGTCCTGTAATTAATTTATATAATAAGCATATTATTATTTATAATTATATATAATAATTTTATTTATACCATCTTGTAACCCATTCATTATAAATATTTCTGTATAATCGTTATTTTGGGCGTTAACTGCTTCATTTTCTAATTCCCATTTTTTCATTGAAGTTCTAGATATTGTGAATATGATATAGTTAAATAATATATTGAATGATGAAAAATTTATTAATATCATAGTTTTCCATTTTATACATGTTTATAATAATTCCTAAAATTTGAATATGGAAAATGAATCACATCGCTTTGTGGAGACGGTAAGTCATACGTACGCACAAGCAATGTTATAATATCATTAATGGGTGAAAGGGTAATGAAGTGGATGATATATAAATTTTTTGAAAATAAAAAAACATTTCATTATTATCATAAATATTAATTATTTCCATCATAATTTTTTTCCATGTGAGTTGGTGATGGAAAACAAATTATATCGGTTTGTGATGTGGTAGTCCACCATACACACAAGTTATGTTTTTGTTTCTCATTTTGTGGAGAATGAGATGGATAAATATTATTCGAAAAACAAAATAGCATCTTATTATATTGGATATAATAGTTTTGTGATATTGTAATTGTTAATACAAAAGTGAATGTTATAAATGAAAACGTAAAAATGAAAGAGCTTTGTGAGAACAATTACCTTTGCTTCGACGAACTTCCTTTAGATATCTTATTAAGGGCCACATGGCTGGTCTTTTGGGAATAACAACACCTATATAATGTGGATACATATTTTGGGGAGATATTTTTTAATTTTTTGTCAAGATAATGTTCTATATAAGTGTGAATAAGTGAGGGGAGAAGGTTTCATTTCGTAATTGAAGTGAGAGGAACATATGTAATTTTTCAATGATTTTCAAATCATTCAATTAACTTTGTTAGAAATATGGATCAAAAATAGATCATATTTGAAGTGAAACGTAAAATGTATAAATCCAAAAAAACAATGGTTTTTTAGAAGAAAATATGGTTTATTTTCACTCTTATCTTTTTAGGTTAAGCCCTATATAAGCCCATTTTAACCATAACCATAGTAATTATTTTTGATTTTTTATCATTCACAAGGAAAAAATTAAGATAAATTATTTAATTATTATTATTATTTTGATTAAAAATATGGAATTTATTTTATAAAAATTAATTCATAGGATTGAATTAAATTAATTTAAAATATTTGACATGAAATATGTGTTAAAAATAGTTTTCAAAAAATACATTTTTCAAGCATAAGAGGATATAATACAAACTATACAAATAGTAATAATCATTATTTGGATTTAAATTCATATAGTTAGATATTTTATCATTAAATTAAATTTTATTGATTCATCATTAATTAATATTTTCTTTAATTAAAATGTAATGAGATTATGGATTTTAAAAAATAGTTTTTAAAAAAGTATACCCTTTCCCATCAAATGATATTACTTTTATTTATATCAAATTTATAAATAAACATACTTCAAATACATTAACATTAATTAAAAATTTAATAATATTCATTAAAAAATATAATAAATCCATGACAGGACTTTATAAGTATAGTTTCTTTCTAAATTAGGAAACATAAACCTAGGTTCATAAAAAATTTACATTATCTCATGCTTATTTCTCCATTTCTAGATTCCTTTTTGAAATATACTAATTAATAACCTTATTCATGAAGTGGGTAAAATAATCATATTAAATGGTGAGATCAAATGCTCATTATGGGTAAATAGAAGAGATATCAATCATATCGTAATCATAGGACATAAAAACATAACATTTGAAAATCTTATCCTGAATATAGAAGATTGTGATATCACGTCATGGGATAAATCATAAAAGGTCAACATTATCCCAAAATTTATAACATTTGAAATGATTTTTTTGGGATACACATAATTATAGAAAATAATTTCATAATAGTCAACGCTCATTTCCAAGACCATCATAACAAACAAGGGCCCTTACTAAACCGAGTTCACTCCTCATTCCAACCTTGTATTACTGAACAAAATTTACTTGGCATTCAATTCATGTATATATCTTGAGATATAATTATTTATCCAATAAATTAGAGAATGATATAGGTCCCACCCATATCATAATGAAATAATTCTTATGTGTTCTAAAATAAACATATATCATTCATCATAGCATAACCCATGGAATAAAATAGGTTTGTTATAATCATTCCATCAAAACATAATCCATATAAACCAAATTAATTTCCTAAATTAAGGTTCATCATAAAAAATAATATAATAGGAATAATAGGGATAGTATACTTTAAAGGGAACCTTATTAGTCAATGTAATGTTATATGGAAAATAATTTTGGTACAACTCATGAAATTAATTATTGAGAAAAATGTCCTTTCTTCTTCAAAGACGTTTTCCTTTCTCAAAATGCAACAAAATTTTAAACTAAAATAATTTATTTGAAAACAAAAATTAAATATTTTAGAGTAAGTTTCATGGAAATAAGGTGTTATGAAGGTGTAAAAATCAGTTCACTCCATATAAGTAAAAAACATTCTCCTCAATCTTTTGTTAGAAAAGTCAAAAAGTACCGCTTATTGAATAACAAAAAACGATTCCTTTAATACCGTCTAATAAAAAATTACTAATGGGTAAAATTGAAATTAAAAATTATATATTAATATAAATAATAATACATATTTAGGAAACATGGATGTGGATGATAAATATACCACACTAAATACTTACGTATAAACAATCTTGTATAATAATTAGATTGAAAAATTATCGCATACCTTATGTATGATTTCATCTGTATGTATCTGAAACTCATTTATAATGATTTAAATAATGTAATTGAATTATTCTAGAATCATAGTCGTTTTTATGATATCATATATGATCTTATTATCATCTGTTTATTAGTAACATTATCACTCATGAACCAGGTATTAACTTCATTATTATCTTACGCATGTTGTGCCAGATAAGTTATTGTTCCTCTTTTGAGATTATTTTTATATCATTTAAATAATTATATTAGTATAATATATATCATATATATTCATATAATTAATTTATATAATATTTATTTAATGAATAGTATGTGGAATGAATTGTATCCCATCATGGAGACGGTAAGTCATATGTACTAACAAGCGACTATATCATTCCCATAATTGTTGAATGGTATTGAAGTGGATGGTGTATAATATTTCATAATAAATATCACTTTATAATAATAATAATATATATTTCTTCCATCATTATACTTATCCAAGTAAAGTGGTGGTGAAAAAAGAGATTACACCACAACGTGGAGATGGTAAGTCGTACATACACTCACGAGGTGATTTCATTTTTTATAGGAAGAATAGAAGATGGAATATGATTTTTAATAATAATAACATATCAAAATATAAGTAATAGTGGAGTTATTACTTTATAATGAAATAATTTATCGAGAAGAAGTAGAAGAAGAAAGAATTTTAAATGAATTGATAGAGGAGATTACCTCTTCTTCAACGTGCTTCCTCTAAATCTACTCTTAGATCACTAGAGTTGGTCTTTGAATAAGACTAGAACCTATAGAAAATTACTGTGAAATTTGAGAAGGCAAAATGGTAGGTTATGTCCAAAATTGAAGGCTCAAATTGAATTGATGATGTGGGGGAGGATGTGCCCTTTTATAATTGTGGTGATAGAAACTTTTGGAAACCTCAAAAATATTAATTTATAATAAAATAAAACCCCATAAAACCTCAAATATTTCAAAATATAGAATATTATATGATATAGGATTGTAATACCACCAACCAATAAATATTTTACATGTTTTTTATCAATTTAAACCTTATCATTTTAATTAACACTTAGTTATTCTATTTAATTTTTAACTAGGGTAACCAATAATTCAATATGAAAAGGGTAAAATATTTACTTATTTGATTTAAAATATATCAAAAATAAATTTATGATAAAATTTTATACCATTTCATAATTAGTATAAATTTTTTAATTTTTTTTATTTTTAAAAAATTTAATAAAACATTATTTTGATAAATAATCAATAGTGTCAATTTTGACACTACTCAATTAATTTATTTTTAAAAATATTAAGATAATAATTTAACATAAAAAAAACTATTTTATTATATTCCTAATATGTGAATTGATTCTATAAAATTTATTATATTTTTTAATTAGCACAATTTATTTTTACATTTATATTTTTAATAAAAAAATTGTTATCTTTATTAATAAAATTGTCACTACATCAATTTGTGTAATTATTTAATATAATTATAAATAAAATACTATGATTAAGACAAATCAATTAGATTTCCAAATAATATTTGCAGTCGAATATATCTTTGATAAAATCAAATATTTAAAATGTTATTTTGATTGTGACAACTTTAACACCACTTTAAATGAAATAATATAAGTTCCATAATAACTTCTATAAGCCTTTAAATGGCCAATGAATTGACCCTTGGATGATTATGGTTGAGATATACTCAAAATATAAGATTTGGTCATGTTTTTAGGTCTTTTAATGGGAATTATTATTTTAATAAAAAATATATTATTTATTGTTCATCAGTTAACAAATTTTTGAATCATTAATGTATAATCTATTACGTCAATTATTTATTTTATAAAAATTAAATAAAAAATCGATGATAAATAAAAACGTATATATTTAAAAATATTATTTATAGTATAATTTATCTATTTTATAACCAAATATTAAAAATTATTTAGTTATTAAAATTTGAGTGAGAGATATTTGATATTTCTTTAAATAAAATAAATTAAATGTCATAATCTCATCCAAGTTAATTAAAATTGATACCATTTAGACCCAAGGATTAATTAAGTCCAAAAACATGAATACAATGGTATTAAGACAAGTTTTAGTGTAATTTTATAATAGTATTCTTACCCTTAATTACTAGATTTATCCTTTTATAGTATTAATAAAAATTACCAAAGTTAGTCTTAATAATTCTCAAAGATAAAATAAATATATTTAGATAATTGGGACATAATAATTCCAAATATGGAATCCTTTTTTTCAAATTTAAAAAACCAAAAACATTCAATAATTAATTTAAAATCATTACCGTTGTTGGGAAAAGAGAATGGGTTTTAAAAGTTTAAACATTACAAAACTCTGAAATATTTTTACATCCAAATTAAATGTAAAATTAATGAAAATTAAATACATTTTATTTAATGATAAAAATATAATCTATTTATAATTTAAAAAAATTCATTATTATATTTTAACCATATAAATTATTTTGATGAAAATAGTTGTTTTGAATTAAAAATTTGTGTATTTTTTAAATATTAATTAATATTTGAATGTTATTAGAAAAATTCTAAAATTTCATCAAAATTAAAGTTTTATATTTTGCTTCCAAATAACATGTTTATGTTCTCATATAAAAATTATTAATGTGTCAAAATATTATTTTAAACGGGGTTCTCTATTAAAAAGGCCAAAAATTACCCTTTTAAAAAATATTGGTTTTTATACCTAAAATAATGTTTATTCATACCCTATGAAAAAGATATAGTTGATAGATATCAAAAATATTTTATTAAGTATATAAAATATATAATTCATTATTTTCATTTACTAATAGTAATTCACATATACAAATATATAATTGATTTATATTTTTCATAAATAATTAGTAGCTAAAGACTTCTCCATACATTTTCATAAGTTAGTTATATTTATTCCTAACAACCCACTGTCTAGGTAAAAATGGACATTTTATACTAATGACATCTCAATGTTCATTTAAACTCATGATTTCATACTCTGCCAGCTACTGAAGAATTAAAATTATTTAAAGAAAATATTTCATAAGAAAATTATGGTGTTACAGTCAGACCCCTTAAATAGAATTTCACCTTCAAAATTCATCACTTCCAAACAAATAGGAATGGATATCTCTACCTCATCATATCCTCAAGTTCCCACATAGCTTCCTCAAATGTGTGGTTCTTCCATAAATCAATAACCAAGTGAGTGGTCTTGTTTCCTAGAACATTCTCTCTACGATCCAGAATCTATATCGGTTGTTTTTTTATAAGAGATATCTTGATACAACAGTATGAATTTTCAGTTTAATACATGTGTAGGATCATATAAGTACTTTATCAAGAGAGATAAATAGAACCCATTATGAACTTGAGAGAGATTCAGTGGAATCACAAATCGGTAAGCTTCTATCCCCACATGATCCTGAACATTAAAAGGGATGATATACCTAGGGCTCATCTTGACCTTATTTCCAAATCTCATTACTATATTTTTGCAAGATATTCATAGAAACACCTTGTCACCCACTTCAAAATCCTGGTATTTTCTTCAGTGTTTATCATAATTGTTTTGCCAACTCTGAGCTTCTCTTATGTGTTTTTTAATGAATATGACATTTTTCACCATTTTATTAATAAGATCAGATACTAATATCATTCTTTCCCCAACTTCATCCTGGAAAGTTTGATTTATGACCTTATTTAAATAGAGGGATTCATAGGGAGCCATTTAAATACTAGAGTAAAAGATATTGTTGTAAGAAAATTACACCAAAGGTAGGTGTTGATCCCAACAACCTTTGAAATCTATAGAGAAAGATTTCAACATTTCTTCTAGAGTTTGAATTTTCCTCTAAGAAACGCCATCTATCTAAGGATGATAAGAAGTGATGAAACATAACACCATATCCAGAACCTATTGAAAACATTACCAGAACATCAAGGTAAACATCAGATCCTGATCAGATATAATTGAATGTGGAACACCATGCAATCTTACCACTTCCTTTACATATATCCTAGAAAATGGATCAAGATATAGATCATCTATAATATAAATGAAGTGTTCTAACTTTTTAAGGATATCATGTATAACCCATATAGAATTATGGCCTTTAGATGTTTTTAGAACTATGATGACAAAGTCCATAGTGAGGTTTCCCCATTTCCATTCTTGTATGTAATGGTTGTAACATCCCCGTAGACATCTGTCTCTCATCTTTACCTTACAGACAAACCAAGAACTGAGATCCATATTCAGAAACATCTCTTCTCATTCCATCCCACCAAAAATAACATTTCAAGTCCATGTAAATCATTTTCCTTCTAGGGTTAATAGAGATTGATGAACTATGAGGCTCATACAATATCTCCTTTAATTCTAGTATGGTAGGAATTCAAACCTAATTCTTGAACATTATTATTCCATCACAATCAATGTTGAATTAAGGATCATTTCTCACCTTGTTTTGTAGCTCTATATCTTACGTCTATGACTCCTTAATCTTCACTTGTATAGATGGTTTAACATTCATTTGATAAAGACATGATTTCTACAATTCCTTTAAAATTTCAATATCCATCCTTTGAAATTCCATAAATATTGGATCTTTTTTGATCCTCATCATTGATAGGCTATAATAGTCCTTTTGAATCAAATCCTCTTCCAACATGTTTAATTTCCCTTGGTGGTAATGTATTTAGCATTCGTAATCATTAATTAATTTAAACCAACTTTTTTGGTTCATATTTAAATCCTTTTTTGTGAAAATATACATTAAATTCTTATGATCTGTAAAAATATAACACCTTTCACCATAAATATAATGCATACATGCCTTTAATTCATTTATTAACACAGATAACTCCAAATAATGAGTTTGGTAATTTTTCCCATGGACTTTTAGTTGTAACAAGGCATAATAAATCACCATATAATTTATCTTGAGATCACATATCATCCCCTTCTTGGATGTATCACTATAGATCAAAAAACATTTCTCCACTACAAGGCAGTGTGAGCATAGGTTCACTGGCTAACCTTCTTTTTATCTCTTTGAAATTATTTTCACATTTATCTGTCCATATGAACTTAAATTATTTTTGAGTCAACATGGTGAGTGGATTAGATAATCTTGAAAATATTTCAAAAAAAATTGATAATATCCATACAAATCATTAATTTCTTAGATCATAGTTACAATTTTTGGTCTCGGCTAACTTTCAATATCTTTTTTTTGCTCGATCCGCTGATATCCCATCTATTGAGATTATGGGGTCAATAAATGAAACTTTCTGAAGCCAAAATTCACACTTGGTAAATTTATCCTTTATCAGGGTTTTTAGTACAAATATAAAGAGATCATTCAGATATTCCTTAAATTTTGAATATATAATAGTATCATCTATAATTATAACCACAAACTAATCAAGATAGCCTCTAAAGATTATATCCGTTAGATCCATGAAGATAGTATGGGAATTAGTAAAACTAAAAGGAATCTCTATAAATTAATAGTTTTCATACATTGTACAGAATGTCGTCTTTGGTATATCCTCCTTCTTGACCATTAATTGATGATATCATAAAAAAAAGATCAATCATGTAAAAGTATTGAGCTCTATGTAGTTGGTTTAATAAGTCATCAATGCTGGGAAAGGGATGTTTTTTTCTTGATAGTGATCTTGTTAGGTTCTCAATAATCAATGTAGATTCTCATTGATCAATTATTCTTCCTAACAAATAGAATAAGTGCTCCCCAAGGTGACACACAAGGGAATATGAATCCCTTATCAATATTATCTTATATTTTCTTCTTCAATTCTTGAAACTCAATTACGTCCATTCTATAAGGTGCCTTTGAAATTGGAATAGAACCCGATATGAGTTCTATTGAAAGCTCAACTTCATGATTTGGTGGAAGACCCAGTATTTCTTCTTGAAAGACATCATAAAACTCCTATAAAATAGGTGAATTCTTAATGGTTAGTTTCTCACCAACTATTTTAGATAAATAAGCTCCATTTAAGAGATCAAGACTCATAAGATGGAAGAAATTTCTAATGGAATGTTATATTCATCCTTGTATCGATAGATGATCATATATTGATCCAGAATATGAAATGTAGCTTCCCTCCAATGGAAATTGATTTGATATCCATATAAATAAATCCAATACATTACAATAATCTTATCAAATTCCATTATTAGAAGGATAAAAATAAGTTCCGGAAGTAATTTAACATAAACTTCAACCGATAAAGAATTATGATCTTTTGATGTGATTATTGTGCCATTAAGAGTTCTCACAACTAACTCAAGATATAATATTTTAGGTAATACAGTGATACCCTTAGGAAATTTTTCAGAAATAAAAGAGTGGGTGGATCCAAAATCAAATAAAACACTTTCTACTTCAGATTGGATGGTATGTGTACCTTTCACCACTTCATTGTCATACTCCACATCACCAATAGCGATTGAAAGTGACATTCTTTTTTATACGGAATTAACAGTTTGCTAACGTTGTTAATGAAAAATAACCCTTGGATTAGGTCATTGATTGTAAAAATTACATATTTCCTTTTACATGTTGCATTAAATTATATGAGGTGAATTCTATATATCCTTTTCTCTTTTCGCATCATTAGACATATATTTCCCACTACTTCAGTATTCAACTGCATGATTGTTGACACTCGTTTTTGTCACATTGTTTAAAGGAATGGAAAGGGAAATGACTTAGCACAAATTGATTCAGACTTTGAAGAAAACATCAAAAATCAACAAAGGAATTAAAAAGGAGTCAAAGGACCTTGCACCGTGCAAGTTCCCTTACTGCCGCGCAAGTACACTTGCGCACCTCCTGATGGTCGCACAAGTGACTTGCGCACCCTACTTGAAAACCACCCAAAGTCTTCATAATCCTATATATAGACCCTTTGGTCCCCCCCATTTCATAGAGGTATTTTTCTACAATTCATATATAGAGCTCTGAACGCCCAAGTCTCTTCTTCAAGTCTTACGAACACTTCTAACGTAATCCATTACCTAGAATGGAAGGTCTAATCAAGAGGAATAAGGTCTAAGTGTTATAAATCACTAACACATCCACGCCTAAATGTTTTTCTCTTAAGGGAAGTGAAAACACTTGTGCGCCTCCTTACCTATTCATTGAAACTTGCACGCCACACTTCTTGAAGTTCCTCAGGATGATTCTAAAGGCTTTGATCAAAAATCGCCCAAGTATTACTCTACAGGTCGAGGATCGTGCAAGTACCCATATGTCACGCAAGTATACTTGTGCGACCAATACTTGCATGCCCATGCTGTACCTATGCACCTTCCAGGACTTGTGTGCCCCCTCTCTTTTTGGGTTCCTTTCCTACCCATTTAACACCTATTATGTCATTCCACCTCTCCTATTCAAGATTCGGTCTTCAAGAAACTCTTCAAAGTCATTTATGGCATGTTTTCTTGATTAACTTCCTTATCTGAAAGAAATTTTGTGGAACATCCCTCAAAACCTAGTGATTTACACATCTCTATGTCACTAAGGTTAGAGATTTCATTAATTCAACCTAATCCTTTAAGATGAGAGAACCCTTAACCTGTGCTCCCTTTTTAAGAATAAGCCCTAGTCTCAAATGGGGGACTCCTTTTCAGGAGTAAGTCCCAGATCCCCTAGCCTGGGCCTCCTTTTTAGGAGTAAGCCCCAGTCATAATTCCCCAAATTTTGGGCATCCTCCTTAGGATTAAGCCCCAATCCTTAATTCCTTTAACCCGGGCCTCATTTTCAGGAATAATCCGCAGTCTCAAATATGGGCATCCTCCTTAGTAGTAAGCCCCAAACCTTAATTCCTTTCACCTAGGCATCATTTTCAGGAATATTCCCCAGTCTCAAATATAGGCATCCTCTTTGGGAGTAAGCCCCAAGTCCCTTAATTTTCAAATCCCTTTAACCTGGGCCTCCTCCTTAGGAATAAGCCCCGGTCATAATTTCTCTTAACCAGTCATAATTCCTTTTGATCTGGGCTTCCATATCAAGAGTAAAACCCAATCATAATTCCCCTCCTAACATGGGAATATTCCATAGGAGTAATCCCCAAGATTAGAGTATCCAAATCTCCATGAAGCACATATACCTTTATGGACCCTGTTCATGAATTTCTTCCCCAAAGTAAATCTTAATCCTCATCTATTTGGGAAGTCATACATACATAAGCCCCACATCATTGCACGACACAATTGTCTAGTTTCACCAATACCTCTTGATTCTCACACCGAGCATGACTCACATGAGCTTAGAGTGTAAAAGTAATCATGACATCTTCTTTTGAGCCATCAATCATGAAGAAACATTATACTCCCTTACTCGAACTACATGGGTTCTGATTCCATTTCCAAAATAGAGGATACGTAGGTAGCCCATCAACGGGTACGATCCCAACTCTGAAATAATCCCAGTCCTCCTGAATGACAATAAACTTCATGTGGCCCACTGAGAGGCCTTAAAACTAGTATGGTCATCATAATGACCAAGAGACATTTATGTATTTATGGATACCATCAACTAATAATCTCTAACAAATACGGATGATTCACTATCTATGATGAACCTCGAATACATATAAAAGATTCTATAAATTTCCTACATATTCAATCATTGATTTTCAGATCTAAAGGAAAGCTCATTTTATACTTGGTAATGTAATAAGGATTCACGAACATAACATAAATCAATAAAGAGAGTCCCGGAGTAGACAATAATTCCCCTAAAAAAGGTGTGATGAGTCCGACCTCCCATCCTCTTGACGAATGAAAATTCCTAAGCCTCATCAGTCCATAACTAATGAGCGCATACCTTTGGAAAGTAGGTCCAAATGTATATGGAATCATTGGATGTTTCTGGTTCTATGAACAAACTCATTAGAAATCGATTGGAATGTTTGAACCTTCAATCAACGTGGTCATCCCCAATTTCAGAGGAAACAAATAATGGTGAACCAGACGTGAATCCTTAACCAGGTTAAAATGATGCTTTTCTTATTTGTTAGGCCCCTATTTAAACTCAATGAGAGGGCCAACAAAGATATCAATGACATATTTTCTCATCCAAAAGATTTAGTGGCCGGACTTATCTTGATTATGTCTGTTATATCAAATAGGCACTCTTTTTCCAAGATTTCTGCATTTCCAGAATGGATTATCTTATTTTCACATCCATGAATACATATACTATGAAAACCTCTAATGCGAATGGAACTGCTGCAACTCCTGCTAGATCATCATCCACTCTGAGGATGACATCACCTACTCAGCGTCTTCAATGCTGGGTATCAAATGCATTGGTTAAGGAGTACCATCAAAACGGTGCTATTTCTACTCTGGAGGCCGCTTGAAAAGCCCTCCAAGTCAATAATTCAACCTGGTCATCCGGACAGCCATGACCAGCGATCAAGAAGTAGGTGGTGCTAACAACCGTCTCCAACCGTTTCGGGTCGTTATCCCAGGAACGCAATCACCATTCACTCCTATATTATGAGGAGGTGAATGAGCAGGTCCCTTAGGGAATTAATTCAAGGAAGCATAAGTCCTTCCCAAGGGCTCATATCAACAATCGCCGCTAGACTCAGGCAGTAGTGCACCATCAACATGATGAGGGTATCGACTCCAGGCGTTCGGATCAGGTTCCTCGAACCCGAGCAGGCAAGATGAATCACCAGAGGAAAAATCTGGTCAACAGTGAGAAGGTTCTCATCTCTGCTATCTCCGGAGAAGTCCACCAACCTAACATCGTGGCAAAAAACGAGCAAGAACATACACACATCCGTTTTAATTCTTCTGTCTAGCAGACTCGTCTGACAGCATCACACCAATCCCGCCAGACAATTCTGGCAGAGTACTATAGGCAGGAACAAACATCTGTTTATACGTCATCAACTAGTCAGCAGGCTCGTCTGACTACATATGATGGATCTCGTCCACCACGTTCAGAAAAGTACAATTAGCAGGCACATACACCTGCTAGTATTGATCAAACCTACCAATAGTATCACTTGGTAGCACTCGGAGAAGTCAGTCGGAAAGCTTCGGTGACAAATAAGAGGCAGACTCAACTCTCTGACCCCACACCTGAGTACTGTCAGGATTCACTGTGAGTAAAAGGAGGACAAGAGTAGGCACACATACCTACTAAAATCACGGAATGGACATATATCCCCGTTCTGGCAGCTGAAGTCACCAAGCACATTCTGTCAATGGTGAGATAGCAGAAGCAAATCTCTGCTCATATTCTGGATGCCTGCCAGGATTTTATAACAGCTTCAACAGTATCTCAGGGAAAGACTCATAAATCTATCCCTACCAGTGGAGTTACACATCAACATTTCACTCCAGAACAGATACACACATCTGTTCCAGTCCAAGAGGGTTGTGGGGCATACTCCCCCATATCATACGAACATCCAAGTCAGGCACATACAGTTGATTTGAGTGGAGATCGTCAGTATAACCTGGACATCTCTCCAGATCAGGCACATACACCTGCTCAGAGTATCCAATTTCATCAACAAGTGGTTTCCATGGCGAGTAAGAAAGATTCTAAGAAGACCACCCAACCAGCACAGTCAAGAGATCAAGATCCAATCTGTAACAAGGCCTAGCTCGATGTTGGAGTTCTTGAAGACCTCAGACAGTATTTTGTTGGAATCCAAGATTCTACTCCTTCAGTTCCCAATAGTGGGAACATTAATTCCGAAGTTCTTCAATAGACGCTTCCTCATGAAGGCTTGCTTCATGATAGTTCGGTCGATCTTGAAGTTTCATCTTCAGATGAGAGCTACAATAACCCTCTGGGTATCCAGAAGACCAAGGATCAAGAGATATCATCTTTTTTTTGTAACCCACCATGGTGGTTCTCCCCATGATGATGAATTTCTCTGCAAAAGTCCTCTCCGCAGTAGTGATGCACATTGCCCGGAAAATGCACAAGTGGACAATGTAGTGCTGAGAAATACCTCTTATCTTGATGAACTTGAAAATGTGAAACCATTCATGTGTGATGCTTCATCGATAGCAGGTGAAATTCTTTCTCAACCATAATATTTACTAGGGTGTAGGTCGTTCTCCGAACAACCCCTAAGTCATGCATCTTCTAGTTTATCAGTGATTTTTCTACGGATCTTGTTGAATCCGACAAAGAAACAAGGAAACACCAGATCTGGTAAAATCAGGTAGAAGACTCTTCAATGAATGATAAAGAGGAAATGTTGAACATGAGAAAACAACTGGTGAATGGTGAAGTGCCAGTTATGTTTTGGCCTCTGGATGACTCTCAGTATGACATTCCAGAGATGTTGACGGAAGGTGGAATTCATGATATTGGTCTTAACATGTGGACAAATCATTTTCAGTTGAAAAAGAAAGTATTATATTATGATTAATATGAAAATCATATTGAGATAATAGAAGGGTTACAACATTAGATTGATTTGGAATCTCTCTCAGTATCTCGATAACTGAAGGATGAAAAGCAGCAGAGATCCCTTCAGCATTCATGCCTTGGAGCACTAGGAAGATTGCACCAGTTAATTTCCAACACCCCATCTGGTATTCACGTCAGAGGATAGGGTGTTCATGGAGCACTACTTTTCACTGTACTCTCCAGTCAGCAAAGCTCGTCAAAAATGGTCTCATGCAATGTTATTGCCTGTGGCTGGCCATAGTCAATAGGTTTTGTTTGTAATCAAAAGCTTGCCCAAGAACAGGACTCAACTAGTTCTTCTCAAAATAAATAATAAAGAGAACATGTTGTTGAATTACTCCTGCATCAAGCAAACGAGAATATTGAACAGGCCTCTCATATGGAGAAAGCACATCATCAAGTGACAGAAGTGTCAGAAATCATCCAACAGTATTTTGAACTGGGTGATGAAAGTGGATATCGATTGATTAATCCAGCTAATTTCTAGACTAAGGTTCTTAAGATCAGGAAATATTTTAAGAAAGTCTCAGACATAGCATGCCAAGAGCCACCCCAGCATTGCAGACTGGGGACTCTTTTATCTCAACCCTCGGAATCAACAAAAAGGATTCGAGGAGTTTAGCAAAGGCAGTAGGAATAGCCCCAGTCCACCGGACTGGGGACTTTTTCAAATAATCAATCCCCTCCTCAGCAAAAGTCGGTCTTCTCTTGACTGGGGAAGAATCCACAAGACGAATGAAGAGCCAAATTATCAGGAGATTCTTTCCAAATTATGGTTCTCTAAGAAGTTCCTGAGGGATGAAATCAACAAAAGGTAATGTCTAATCCGGGGCATGGCAGAAGACAATATCACAGAAATGTTGATATAAGGGATATGATGCGTTATGCTTCAATTAATGTCATTAATTTCGTTGTTTCTGATCCTCTATAACATGAGGCTCACTCAGGGGACTCAGATGAAGAGGTTCCTTCTATAGAAGATGTACGCACAGACACAAATGAAGAAGGAGTGCATACACGAAATGAAAGGATTACCTAGAATCTAGGTAATCCTTAAAGTAACCCACTTCCCCCTATCCGAATTGGAGATATCAAGGGGAAAGGAAAGAATCAAGTTACATACCCTTCCACTGTAGAAGGCTAATCGCTCTCACTAGAGAAAATATTTTCACAACAGGAGGAAGAAATGAAGGAATTAAGGAGGATGAATGCAGAATTACTTCAGGGTAGTCTTTATCCTAAGCGTGCTGGAGTCAGTCAGCCAAGGGAGTTTGTTGTAGTTACTGATATGGATCAAGAATATCCTCCTTTATTGGTACACCCTCATAGGTCTAATCCTACAGGTCAAGTGTAACAACAATTGGCAGTGCTACCATCAGTTGCAGTACCAACCACCATATCTGTACCAGCTCCAGTTATTTCACCTTCCTAAGTCCAAGTTCAAACGGATATTTATCAAAAGTTAATAACTACCATTGAGTCATTAACTTCTCGGTTAGAGACTATGTAAGGGAAGCATGCGTAGGTTCAACCAGAAAAGAGAGCTTACCCTAAATGGGTAGATTCAATCTCTCCCCCATCAAGTTTTGGGAACCCTGTATTCCCTATTTTCAATGGATCAGGCGATCCTGAACATCATTTGATGCATTATGTGTCTTGTTGCGATCCTATGATGGGAACTCTAGAATAGCAAGAACTAGTTAAACTCAGATGCTTCGTGCAATCCTTGCAAGGACCAGATTTTGTTTAGTAAACAATCTTGAAATCTCGGTCAATTACTGGGTGGGAAGATCTTCGCCAAAAAATCCTTCCTCAGTTCAGCTCAATGTTGCAAAAGACAACAGTTTTTGATCATACAAACCATAAGCAAAGGGAGAATGAAAGGGTCTCATATTTCATTTCTTCCTGGAAGGGATTAATATATTCCCTAAGCTTAGCACTCCCTCAGGAAGAACTGTTGCCAATCTATGTGGAAAATCTGCGTGATGAATTACACACGCCGTTGCTCCCTGGGAAATATATATGAGGGTTTCGAGACCTTACTTCAATCGCTCAACAAATAGTAGATTCTCTTATAAATACTAAGGATAAGGCTCGTATAATTCCATCAGCTCCAGGAAGGAGAATGGCTAAAGCAGAGACTGCTACAATTATTCTTAAACAAGCACATGTACCTACTTCTACATCAAAACCATTATCTTCTCGAAGGGCTCCACCTACTGAGCGCCAAAAACAAATCCCATTTCGTAAAGTTGATCAATGAGATCAAAGAAGAAAACAATTTGAGGATCTGAAGAGAAAAACATACTCTTTCCGAAATGAACAAGTTCATGGTTACTTCATTTCGGCCCTGGAAAATAATTTGGTTCAGTTTCCAATTCCCAAAAGGCTTTACAAGGAAGGAGATGAAGGCCGTCCCAATTATTTCCCCTTTCATTAAATGTTGGGGCATCCCATCCAAGAGTGTTTTGTCTTCAAAGACCTCCCACAAAAGATGGTCAACTTGGGACAAGTCAAATTAAAAGGTTCTTCAGCTCAGGTAGCATGTGCTACTGCTATAGTTACTGTAACACCCTGACCCTAGCTGCCCAGAGCCAGTGCATTACTTCGTAACATTGGCATGATCACAAAAAATCAAGTCTCGAAAGACCGATTAGTTTAGTAGCCTTGGAAACACTAGATATATTCATAAATATTTCATTACATCAAAAAGTAAACAAACTACAATAACATGGTCTTCATAGTCCACACTCATATCCCTTTTTGACTACCCCTGTAGGTCATTCATAAAATACTTCTTCACATCCTGGAAAAATATTAAAACATTGAAAGGGGTGAGCTCAGATGCTCAGTAAGGATAACAATATAGCAGAAGATTTCATCAATAAACATAAACATTTAAGGCAATGTATAACTAAATCAAAAGCCTTTTAAACTTGAACTTCAATATAATATGGAAAAAGTTAAATGAGATAATGCCATTCACTTCTTCACAATGATATTCTACTGGTCGAATAATCACATGCAATATCAATAACCACTTTCATAATGAGGGAATGTATAATGCCAGACATTTTGAAACATTTTGTCAAGGCCTCGGCCAAGATGTCTAAAATGATTAAGGCCTCGGCCAAAACCATAAATAAAATTGGGAAAGGGCCTCGACCAATTCCACATCTAGTTGTCTCGTGAGACCTACCGATGCATCGAGGAGCTATTGCGGGCTCCACCCGTCACTTATTAAGTCCAATACATTCCTCATATGAATAGGTTTAAACATAACATAAGTATTCGTATTAAAACTAGCATACGAAATGTCAACAATTTCTCCATAAACTATGGATGGTATAAGAATAACACATCCACAGTCAAATGTTTCACAAAATGCTCAATGGAAGTTTTGTATCATAAATCAATTTCAAATAAACTTAAAACCCATCAAAAGATGTTGACATGGATGAAATCAAAGCTATTTGAGAGAAATATCTCTCTTTTTTGAAATCATTTAAAAGTCCAATAATTATAAAATAATACATTTACTTTGAAAATATTATTATAAGCTTGTAAGGGAAGCTTCGACGAAGTTATAATGGCGGAAAATAGCCGCACCCGCCGTATAAGTTAAAAAAACATTCTTACCTTAAATTTGTCAAAAAGGTCAAAAAGTACATTGTTTGGAAAACGACGGTAAGATTCCTTTCAAAAACGTATAAGGGTATAAATGACATTAAACCATTTTCCATTTAATAGTAAAAATGTTTTGAAAGACTTTTAAGAAACATGGATGTGGATGATAACGAGGTCCCAGTACATAATTATGTATAAACAACCTTGGATAATGAAGAGGTTGTGAAGTAAACCCTTACCTTGTACTTTTCCTTGGTTGGGGTAGGTTAACCTCCTGTATAATGGTGAAATAATTGTTATTATATTATACAAGAATCATATACATTCATATGATATCATATATGATTTCTTTGTTAACAATATCTTAGATTTATCATTGTTTCGGGTGTTAACTTACTCGTTTTATTTTATATGTTTTGTTACATAAGTCGTGTTTTTCATGGATAGGTTGTATCTTATTCATATACAGAATGATATCATGTCCTTAAACATTATTTTGAAATTATCAAATGATAATTATACTTGAATGGATATGACAGAGAATGAATCTCATCGCGTTCGTGGAGACGGTAGTCCGTACGTACGCACGAGCGACAATATCATTATTTTGATATTAAAATAATATATAATTGGATAATATATCATATATACAGAATCATTATCATGTTATATTTATTATTTACATGAATTACATATCATTTTTATACCCATCTAAATAATAATAAATTGAATAACAATTACACCCCGACGTGGAGACGGTAAGCCGTACGTACGCACGTATGGTGACATGTCATTGAAATGATGGGTAGAATACTGAATATGGTTGTTCCATATTTATAATAACATCACAGTATATATAATATACTGGAGTTATAATTTTAGAATTTAAATAATGAACAAAGAGGGAGTGGAAGAAGAAAGAAACTTGAAAGAGGGTGATGAAAACGTTACCTCTTCTTCGGGTTCTTCCTTTTGATTTGATCAAAAAGAACTCTTTAGGATGGATTTATGACTAAAGTAAAGATTCTAGGATGAAGGGAGAGGAGTTGGGAGAGTATTTGGGCAGAGTTTGGCCGAACCAAAAGGCTTGAAAGTGTGAATAATGTGGTAGAGGTGGGGGCCTTTTATAAAAGGAGAGGAGGGGCTCTTTTGGAATGATTGAAATGTTACATTATTACACAATGCTTTTCGGATTCTAAAGGTCCCACACTTATATAATTCCTGGATAAGGTGATAAGGGTTCGAAATCTACCCATCCAATAGTATTTGTACAAGTGTAAGCCTTTTATTTTACATTATCTTTTCATTTTATTAAAATCGTTAAATAATGAGGTAATCGTGGCATCATAATGATGTCATAAATAATTTAATTTATTTAATGTCTAAAAATTATAGTAAAAATACTATGATGTAGGAAATCTTTTTAGACTTCTAATTAATATTTATAGTCAAAATTTGGACTTGTGTAACCCCACTTAAAATTTGTTTTAGTAAAACAACTCATGTTTGTGTTAATTTAATTTTAACATTAAATAAATATATATTAATGCCATTTTCCAACCAAAGTGGCTACATGGGGTCCCCAAGTTGACCCATGGGTTGTCTTGGTTGGCCATGACTCATCCAATAGGTGTAGGACAAGTGTAAAGCTCATCTCATATTATGAAAACATTATTTTTACCTTAAACTACACTAATTACCTCTAATCGCGATTAAGAACTTAAAAGTTACTATTCAGCAAAAAATTATTTTAATCTCATTGAACCACATTTTACATCTTAATTACAACCATGTATGTCGGATTTTTAAAAATCAAATCACAGAAGTGGTAATATTTCATTTTAACGAAAAATTAGTTTTTAACAACCACTTAGTGGTTTCACTATTCATCAAAAGTTGAAGTTTTTCAGAATAAGGCCAAAATTTTACCCTAAGCTATAATTGATATTAAGAATTCAAAAATGATGTCTATTTTACAAAATTACAAACATATAAGTTGCATTAATTAATTTTATAATTAATTCCCGCTGTTACAACAAATAGTGTGTTTTTAAGAAACAATTTATATCAAAAGATTGGCAATTGTTTATGTCCAATTTCAGTGTTAAATTAATTATAATGACCACCATTGGATAAAATGGTAAAAATATATTCTAATTATACTTTAAAACCACTAAATAGTATAATTTATCACTATAAATTATTTTGATTAAAAAAGTTGTTTTTAAGTATTTTTCACTATTCATAAAAAATTAGAAGTTCTCAGAAAAATACCAAAAATTTAACATAGGCTAATTTCGATATTCCGAATCCAAAAATGAAGTCCATTTTGATAAATAAAATTTATAAAATTTCAAAAAATAGGTATTACTATTCACAACGGCTAGTTTTAATTCGTTGTGGTGTGTGTTAGAGCTCGAGGTTGCGTACAACACACGCTATTGCATTATTCAAAGGGAAACGTACCGTGGAAGCTTGGGGTGTTACATTCTCCCCTCCTTCAATAAATTGCGTCCTCGCAATTTGAAATTTTTCTTTGAAAATAAAAGGTTGAAAAGAGAAAATACCTTTGTGGAAAACCCACATCGGAAATAAGATTAATAAAATTTAGTCTTAATAAGAGGGAAAAGGAAATGAAAAAGTCACCACCCAATTATGACCTCGATTAGGAGAACATTGGTGGAAATTAGAGACATATAATTGGAGGAAAACGTAAATATTTGTAGGGAGTGATTGAGGTCATCAATCACAATCAACTGTCAAATTGGGGGCCTCAAAGCCTTCAATCTATGTTGATTTAAAATATCATCAGTTCAACAAGATATAAGGTATTAGGATAACACATTTTTTGGTTTTAATATCCCTTTACTAAAGTTTAAGAATTAATTTATTCATTGAATAAGAGATAGGTATATATATATTTATGCTTGACAATTAGAGTTTCAACCATCAACTCATCTTTCACTCAAAAAGATTATAGAACTCAAAAATATTATACTTATCCTAATTGTATAAGGTTCCAAATGTTAACACATACCATTTATATTAGTAAAATTATTTTTTAATAACCAGGGAATTCCTGTAGGCTAGTGGTAGGAAATAAAGGCCTGTCGCACTATGATTGTGGGTTCGATTCCTGCAGCTTTGTCCGACGCGACGAGTTATGCCCCACCCTGTAGGTTGTCCTTTTCCTAAAACTATAGTATCATAATATTCCAAAAATAATCTTCATAAATTTTTTAACCTTAAACAATACTATCCAAAGATCAACTTAATCCACTCCAACCTTTATAGTTATCCAAAATACCTCTGTCCAGACTTTCTCTAAAAGGTCTCTTAATTCCAAAATCAATTTATCAGATTCCCCAAACAAAGTAAAGTTTCTCTTATTGTCACATACTAAAAATATAATTACCTTCATCATATTAAAACCTTACTGAAATCAACAAGTACTGAAGTACAATCCTTATATATATATCACATTATTCTAATAACTAGAATATAATCCATGAGTCCAAAAGCACCAATACATTTGTTATTCTGCTTCAACTGTAGTAACAACATAAGATTTTCCTTGATCCCTTGGCCTTTTCTGAGGTATGTTTCCCTGACGCTTAGGACATTTATTTTCATAATGACCCATTTCTGTACAATTGTAACATTCAACTTTGATAGCCTCTTTCTTTCCCTTGCAATCACGAGCCTGGTGACCCTTTTCTCTACATTTATAACAAACTCCCATTCCTTTTAGGCAAGTACTAGGGTGATTCTTCCCACAATTATCACATAATGGAAAATCCTTCTTTCCCTTTTCCCCTTTATTTGTCTCTTTTTCCACCGTTCTCTTCTTCTCTTGCTTTACTTTGTTGTCATAAGACTTAGAGAATTCCTTTTCTGTCTTGATAGAACACGAGACAATATCTTCGTATGACGAGAAGGTTTGTATGACTAATGCTCGACGGAGAAATGGTTTTAACCCATCAAAGAAACGATCAATCTTACTTCTCGGGTTACGTATATAATCTGAAGCATGCCTCGCTAACCTTATAAAGTTGGCCTCATACTTTGCGACATTCTCATCCTCCTTCTGCCTCAGACTCATAAATTGCCTTTCCATATCCGCTCGATGGTCTCAAGGAAAGTATTTTTCTAAGAATAGCTCTTTGAACTCCTGTCATTCCATGTTTGTTAATTCATCATCTTCCTTTGTGTTTTGAATTAGTGACCACCATTGATCAGCATCTCCAGTGAGGCGGTAAACTGCCATGACAACTTTCTCCCTTTCACTACTCCCCAAGGCATGGAATATTTTCTCTAAGGAATTTATCCATTGCTCAGCTACTATAGGATTTGTACTCCCATTAAAGGTTGGTGGTTGTTTCCTCATGAAACGGTCTAGCATTGATCCTCCATGTTGCGGATCAGGGTGCTCCATACGAGTAAGGTTGTTATTCATAACCTGCGTGAGTTGTCCCAGTACAATGAGAAGCTGATCAGCACCAGTTGTATCACTAGCTCCACCATAATTATCTTGAGCAGGAGGGCAATCCCTGCACGGAGTGCGTGCATTGATACAGTTTCCATTCCTTCCACTAGGCGCATTTCTAAACAATGGCATAAACTAGATTATTTTATGAATCAAAATACATAATTCCATACTTGTAAAATACATAACATAAATTGAACTATTTATGGATATAATCCATAATCATAAAAAGGTTTTATTCGAGTAAGTATATACTCATAACCATTCATAGTGGTTTGTAAAGAAAATGGGAATTATCCTAAGCATATCCCCCGGGAGTGTCGTAACCAAGAGTGCAGCAAGGACCGTTGTCGTGCACCAGTTCCCGTTCGAGTCTAGCTCAAAGCGTTGTTTTCAGGTTTTACCCCTAGGTACATCTGTGTCAGAGCCGCCTCTACCTGCTCGTATCCAAACAGGGATGTATTGCTCGGAAAACTCACAAAATCTCTAAAATATCAAAATTCTAGGAAGTTTTTCTATACTAATCCTCAATTTATATCTTTGGGCTATGTGCTCTAATCAGAGTTTATCTAAATCTAGCTTCCAAGGTTAGTACTAAACTGCCTCTGATACCAACTATAACGCCCCGACCCCAGCTACCCAGAGCCGGTTCATTACTTCGTAACATTGGCATGATCACAAAATATCAAGTCTCGAAAGACCGATTAGTTTAGTAGCCTTGGAAACACTAGATACATTCATAAATATTTCATTACATCAAAAAGTAAACAAACTACAATAACATGGTCTTCATAGTCCACACTCATATCCCTTTCTGACTACCCCTGTAGGCCATTCATAAAATACTTCTTCACGTCCTGGAAAAATATTAAAACATTGAAAGGGGTGAGCTCAGATGCTCAGTAAAGATAACAATATAGCGGAAGCTTTCATCAATAAACATAAACATTTAAGGCAATGTATAACTAAAACAAAAGCCTTTTAAACTTGAACTTCAACATAATATGGCAAAAGTAAAATGAGATAATTCCATTCACTTCTTCACATTGATATTCTACTGGTCAAATAATCACATGCAATATCAATAACCACTTTCATAATGAGGGAATGTATAATGCCAGACATTTTGAAACATTTTGTCATTGCCTCGGCCAAGATGTCTAAAATGATTAAGGCCTCGGCCAAAACCATAAATCAAATTGGGAAAGGTCCTCGGCCAATTCCATGTCTAGTTGTCTCATGAGACCTACCGATGCATCGAGGAGCTATAGCGGGCTCCACCCGTCACTTATTAAGTCCAATACATTCCTCATATGAATAGGTTTAAACATAACATAAGTATTCATATTAAAACTAGCATACAAAATGTCAACAATTTCTCCATAAACTATGGATGGTATAATAATAACACATCCACAGTCAAATGTTTCACAAAATGCTCAATGGAAGTTTTGTATCATAAATCAATTTCAAATAAACTTAAAACCCATCAAAGGATGTTGACATGGATGAAATCAATGCTATTTGAGAGAAATATCTCTCTTTTTTGAAATCATTTAAAAGTCCCATAATTATAAAATAATACATTTACTTTGAAAATATTATTATAAGCTTGTAAGGGAAGCTTCGACGAAGTTATAATGGCGGAAAATAGCCGCACCCGCCGTATAAGTTAAAAAAACATTCTTACCTTAAATTTGTCAAAAAGGTCAAAAAGTACATTGTTTGGAAAACAACGGTAAGATTCCTTTCAAAAAAGTATAAGGGTATAAATTACTTTAACCCATTTTCCATTTAATAGTAAAAATGTTTTGAAAGACTTTTAAGAAACATGGATGTGGATGATAACGAGGTCCCAGTAGATAATTATGTATAAACAACCTTGGATAATGAAGAGGTTGTGAAGTAAACCCTTACCTTGTACTTTTCCTTGGTTGGGGTAGGTTAAACTCCTGTATAATGGTGAAATAATTGTTATTAAATTATACAATAATCATATACATTCATATGATATCATATATGATTGCTTTGTTAACAATATCTTAGATTTATCGTTGTTTCGGGTGTTAACTTACTCGTTTTCTTTTATATGTTTTGTTACATAAGTCGTGTTTTTCATGTATAGGTTGTATCTTATTCATATCCAGAATGATATCATGTCCTTAAACATTATTTTTAAATTATCAAATGATAATTATACTTGAATGGATATGACGGAGAATGAATCTCATCGCGTTCGTGGAGACGGTAGTCCGTACGTACGCACGAGCGACAATATCATTATTTTGATATTAAAATAATATATAATTGGATAATATATCATATATACAGAATCATTATCATGTTATATTTATTATTTACATGAATTAAATATCATTTTTATACCCATCTAAATAATAATAAATTGAATAACAATTACACCATGACGTGGAGACGGTAAGCCGTACGTACGCACGTATGGTGACATGTCATTCAAATGATGGGTAGAATACTGAATATGGTTGTTCCATATTTATAATAACATCATAGTATATAGAAGATACTGGAGTTATAATTTTAGAATTGAAATAATGAACAAAGAGGGAGTGGAAGAAGAACAAAACTTGAAAGAGGGTGATGAAAACGTTACCACTTCTTTGGGTTCTTCCTTTTGATTTGATCAAAAGGACTCTTTAGGATAGATTTATGACTAATGTAAAGCTTCTAGGATGAAGGGAGAGGAGTTGGGAGAGTATTTGGGCAGAGGTTGGCCGAACCAAAAGGCTTGAATGTGTGAATAAGGTGGTAGAGGTAGGGGCCTTTTATAAGAGGAGAGGAGGGGCTCTTTTGGAAAGATTGAAATGTTACATTATTACACAATGCTTTTCGGATTCTAAATATCCCACACTTATATAATTCGTGTCTAAGGTGATACGGGTTCGAAATCTACCCATCCAATAGTCTTTGGACAAGTGTAAGCCTTGGATTTTACATTATCTTTTCATTTTATTAAAATCATTAAATAATGAGGTCATCGCTACATCATAATTATTTCATAAATAATTTAATTTATTTAATGTCTAAAAATTATATAAAAAATACTATGATGTAGGAAATAGTTTTAGCTTTATAATGAATATTTATAGTCAAAATTTGGACTTGTGTAACCCCACTAAAAATCTGTTTTAGTAAAACAGCTCATGTTTGTGTCAATTTAATTTTAACATTAAATAAATATATATATTAATGTCATTTTCCAACCAAAGTGGCTCCATGGGGTCCCCAAGTTGACCCATGGGTTGTCTTGGTCTGCCATGACTCATCCAATAGGAGTAGGACAAGTGTCAAGATCATCTCATATTATGAAAACATTATTTTTACCTTAAACTACAATAATTACCTCTAATCGCGATTAAGAACTTAAAAGTTACTATTCACCAAAAAATTAATTTAATCTCATTGAACCACATTTTACTTCTTAATGACAACCATGTATGTCGGATTTTTGAAAATCAAATCACAGAAGTGGTAATATTTCATTTTAACGAAAAATCAGTTTTTAACAACCACTTAGTGGTTTCACTATTCATCAAAAATTGAAGTTTTTCAGAATAAGGCTAATATTTTACCCTAAGATATAATTGATATTCCGAATTCAAAAATGATGTCTATTTTACAAAATTCAAACATATAAGTTTCATTAATTAATTTTATAATTAATTTCCGCTGTTACAACAAATAGCGTGTTTTTAAGAAACAATTTATATCAAAAGATTGGAAATTGTTTATGTCCAATTTCAATGTTAAATTAATTCTAATGACCACCATTGGATAAAATGGTAAAAATATATTCTAATTATACTTTAAAACCACTAAATAGTATAATTTATCACTATAAATTATTTTGATTAAAAAAAGTTGTTTTTAATTATTTTTCACTACTCATAAAAAATTAGAAGTTCTCAGAAAAATACCAAAAATTTAACATAGGCTAATTTCGATATTCAGAATCCAAAAATGAAGTCCATTTTGATAAATAAAATTTATAAAATTTCAAAAAGTAGGTATTACTATTCACAACGGCAAGTTTTAATTCGTTGTGGTGTGTGTTAGAGCTCGAGGTTGCGTACAACACACGCTATTGCATTATTCGAAGGGAAACGTACCGTGGAAGCTTGGGGTGTTACAGTTACAGAGGAGGAAGGTGAGTGGCAATAATTTAAGAACAAAAATGGACAAAAATATGATGATTGGATGGTCAGAAATATGATAAACCGAACTCATGCTATTTTGCGAATTCAATTGAAGAAAACAATTGTGCCTTCTGCCATGAATGCTGCAGAAAAACCCTCTTCATCAGAGGGAAAATCCTTAAAGAAATTGCATGACTCAAAGAAAGAAAAAGAATCATAAAAAGATGAGTATGTGTTAATGCCTAAGTTGTCTTTGAATCTGGAAGACTTCATGCCATCTACTTCAAATTCACAGGTACCGCCCCACCAAACGGCATAGCCTAAATAGGCTAATTAGGCAAAGTCTTTAATCAGATAAAGAGTTTATTTTTGGTTCTGTTAATATGATTCAATTAACAGATCCATATTCCAGTCGTAGTTTTGATTTTGATGAGCCTGAATTACCTATATCAAATAGAGGAATCAGAGGAAGTTCCGGAGGCTCATGATACAGGGGAAGACGTGGATCTTTTAGAGGCCTCTATTCCAATTCTACCCCTACTAGAACTGTGTATGTGGCAGAAACTCGTTGTAGATCCCTTCAACGAGCTCAACAAGAACAAGCCTATTTTTTCACACAAGGCATACTCAGCCCTACCACAATTATTCTGGAAGATCGGTTGAAGGTTCCATCTTCTTCCTCGCAGCAAGTAAATAGACCAAATCGGTCTAATATTCCAAAGCCAGGAGTATTACCAACTCCAATCCCAGTAAAAGATGCATCAAATTACAAGGCATCAAATTTCAAGGCACCTGCTAAGCCACATGTTCCTGTTGGGAAACACAGACCTTTGGATCAAAAGTATGATATACTGAAACACCTGGCCCATGTACCAGCCAAGTTATCAATTCTGGATGCCTTGAATTTATCAAAGGATATTCAGGAGGCACTCATTGAGGCTTTGTCAAGTCCTGAGGAGTTGGAAACTGATATTGCTGCAGTTGAAGTCTACCATGTATAGAATAATCATGCAGAATGCCTTGCAGTAATATCTTTTACTGATTAAGATGAAGATGATGTCTTGCATGGACATATTAGACCTTTGTACTTATCTAGAAAGGTCAATGTCATATACATCGGAAGAGTTTTCGTTGATAATGGTTTAGGAGTCAATCTCATGCCCATTCGTACACTTCGATGATTGGGCCTCACAGATTCTAATTTATCTCCTTCTACTTTGATGTTACAAGGATATGATAAAAATGAACAAGAACCACTAGGCGAGATTACACTCAGAAATCAATTTGGAGATCTTGTGTCCAATTCAGATTTCATGGTTGTTGATCATGACTCAGCCTTCAACATCTTGCTTGGATGACCCTGGCTACATCGGCATGCAGCTATCCCTTCGTCATACCATCAATGTCTCAAGTTTTGTTTCGATGGTCAAGTTGGGACATTATATGGTGATAA
Organism: Viscum album; assembly: GCA_963277665.1. Lineage (NCBI taxonomy): Eukaryota > Viridiplantae > Streptophyta > Magnoliopsida > Santalales > Viscaceae > Viscum > Viscum album. The sequence continues at coordinate 812,496,470 of OY728135.1, forward strand.
AGCCTCATTCAAGACATGTGAATCTCAATACATTGAGGCGGAATTCTACCACGTGAAGGGAAAGGAGGAATCTGTAACAAAGGATTTTACCAACGTTAATGCTCCGTATGGTTTGGAAAAGATTCCAGTAAACCCATTAGCACATGTGAGTACAGATTATGTGTTTTTTATCAGTCAAATTGATAGGATAGACCCAAATCAAAATACTATTATGGAAAGATCCAAAATGTCAATTACGGCAATCGATCCAGACAAAATGGGAGAAATTAGTGATTCACCAAGCGATGATGAAAGCTCAAATGGAGATGTCTTCATTTCATCTGCTGAAATCCCGCAAGTCTATACTTCACCAATCAGTCCAGGGAAAGTTATAGAAATGTTATAGGTAAACGATGATGTCAATTCTCAATCCATCATCTCTTATTTATTACCCAAAGAAGTCCCTTCATCATAAATCAGGTCGGAAATGGACTCTTCTTCTTTAAGATGTGAAAATTTTGACATCTCTTCTGATCATGAAAATTTTGCTTTATCATCTACAATGAAAGTGGAGACAGGGGAAATAAAACATGTTGAAGAAGAATAGGAAGATCTCAGAGATTCTCCTCTAGCATTTGAAGAGGGTATCTCTACTACTGTGGATGAACTCAGAGAAATCAATCTGGGTAAAAAAGAAGATCCACGCCCCACTTTAATCAGTGCGGCCATGATTCTTGAAAGGCAAGAGATGTATATTTCCATTTTAATGAATAATCGAGATATATTTTCTTGGAACTATAAAAAGATGCTAGGGATCAATCCAAATGTTTCCACTCATTGTTTGGGTTTTCCAGAAGAACATTGAGGATTCAAACAAGCTTCTATAAGAACACACTCAACCTATGCTTCAAAAATTATGGCTGAAGTGGATAAGCTCATCAAAGATAACTTCATTAGAGATGTTCAATATCCCAAGTGGTTGGATAATATTGTCCCATTGAAAAAGAATAATTGACAAATTAGAGTTTGAATTGATTTCAGAGATCTTAATTGGCATCGTCCTAAGGATGATTTTCCAGTTCCGATTACAGAACTCTTGATTGATGCGACAGCTGGCTATGAAGCGCTTTCCTTCATGGATGGATATTCTGGATATAATCAAATCTGTATGGCTCCAGAAGTTGAAGAATCTATAGCCTTCAGATCCCCTCAGGGTGTTTTTTGCTATCTAGTAATGCCCTTTGGCCAAAAGAATGCAGGCGCAACATATCAACAAGCCATGCATCGTATCTTCAAACCCTTTTAAGGGAAGTTTTTTGAATGCTATGTGGACGATTTTGTGGTCAAATCCAAACAAAATTCTAATCACATGGATGATTTAGAAGTCATATTCCACAAGCTTCGACAACATAATTTGAAGATGAACCCCTTAAAATGTGCTTTTGGGGTAACCTTGGGGAAATTTATTAGCTTCGTTGTACGCCATCGTGGTATCAAGGTCAATCCTAAGAAGAAAAAGTCAATCCTTGGCATGTCACCTCCTCGAAATTTGAACAAATTGAGAGTAATTCAGGGACATCTAGCCAATATTCGTAGTTTCAACACCAATTTGACAGGAAAAAGCTTACCCTTCACCAAATTAATGAAGAAGGGAGTCACTTACCCGTGGAATGAAGAATGTCAAGAAGCATTAGATATTCTCAAGAAAGATTTCCTGAGTCCACCGGTACTTATGCCACCTGTTGAAGGAATACCACTTATCCTCTATGTGACATGTCTAGAGCAATCATTGGGTGCCTTTCATGCTCAGAAGAATGATGATGGGAATGAAAACAGCCTCTACTATCTCAGTCGGACTATGCTCGAAGCAGAAACCCGATATTAAAGTATTGAGAAGTGTTGTGTGGCATTAATCTTTACAGTTCAGAAGTTGATACACTACCTGCAACATCATGAGGTACAATTGGTATCTCGCAATAACCCACTCAAATTCATCCTTAGTCATCCAATGCTTACAGGACTTCTGGCAAGGTGGGAAGTTATCTTGCAGCAATTTGATATTCAATACATGTCTCAAAACGAGATAAAGGGACAAGCTCTGGCTGATTTCCTTGCTGAACGTCCTTTAGTGGAAGACAGATCATCAGATATTTAACTCCCTGATGAGGAAGTTTTTTCTATTCAAGAAACCCTTCAAACATGGGAAATGTACTTTCATGGTGCTTCTAGAAGTCCAACAGGGAGGAAAATGGAAATTCCTAAATTCAACAAAGTTGGCTTAGGGATTGTAATCATTTCCCTAGAAAAGGTAGTGTTACATTATTCCTTATTATTTTGGGAAGGTGGTACAAATAATGATGTGGAATACCAAGTACTCATTGTAGGATTGGAGTTGGTGCTTCAAGCACATATGAATCAATTAATGTGAATGGTGATTTAGACCTGGTAATCAAACAATTAAATGGGGATTATGCAATCAAAAAAGAAGAACTAATCCCTTTTTATGATTTCTTCAGAGATTTAATGGTGGAGTTTCCTTTGGAACCAACATTTTCTTATGTCCCAATATCAAAAAATTCCCAAGCTGATGCACTGGCTAATATATCCACAACTATGGCAGATTTAAATTGGGACGAGACAACCATCAGTATTGCCCACCGTCGTACAATTTCACTTTATGTTCATGCCAGAACAGTGGAAATAAATGAAATTAGTCCCATCTCTGAACCATATGGTCACACTACGGGATGAATGGTACCTATCAAGGAATACTTTCAAAATGGAAGACTTCCACCTGATAGATCCGGGAAAGAACAAATCTGGTGACGTGTGGTCAACTTTAATCTTTATGATGGCCGATATCACCTAGAGAAAATTCTCTACAAGTGTGCTTTTGATGGAGTTCTCTTCAGATGCATTGAAGGTGAAGAGACAATGGCTGTCATGAAATAAGTGCATGTAGGATTCTGTCATGGCCACCAGTCTGGACATAGACTATCTAATCAGATTTGAAGGCTTGGATACTTTCGGCCTTCAATGATACAAGATTGTCTTGATTTCCCAAAGAATTGTCATTCATACCAAGTACATGCCAAAATCATTCATCAACCTCTATAGTTTCTTCATACAAGTAAATACTCGTGGCCATTTTCCACATGAGGAATGGATGTGGTGGGACCTTACCCTTCAGCTATGGCCAAGCAGTTTAAGTATATTCTTACTGCTACTGATTTCTTTTCCAAATGGGCAGAGGCGGTACCTCTCAAGGAATTCAGTTCTAAAAGCATTGTTAGCTTCATCAAGTCTAACATCATTACCAGATTTGGTGTCCCTCATACCATATTGATGGACAATGGCACAAACATATGTTCATCCGAGGTGAAGAAGTTGTATCAAGAATACAACATCAAATCTAATCATTCATCTCGGTATCATGTAGCGACTAATGGATGGATAGAAGATTTCAACAAGAATTTGTCAAATATATTACAAAAGATGGTGGATAAAGATAAGAAGTCATGGCCTGATAAAATCTTTAATGCTTTATGGGCTTATTCTGCAATGCAGTCAACTCTATATTCACTACTATATGGAACAGAAGCAGTCTTTCCCATTGAAGTTCAATTACCTTCACTCAGAGTATCCATTGGTGATCAATCATCTACAGATGAAAAATATCAAAAGCGATTGGATGAATTAGAACGGTTAGATGAGAAAATATTATACACTCTGCACCACTTTGAAGTCTATTAGTATTGAATAACACGAGCTTTCAACCAAAATGTTCATCTTCGTTCATTCGTTCAGGGAGAATTGGTATTAGTTCTCAAAACTCCAATGATACCAGGAAAGAAACCTCTCAAGCTTGAGCCAAAATGGGAAGAGCCTTATTCAATACATATGGTCTATTCCGATAGATCTTATTCTTTAATATCAATGGATGGAGAACTCATCACTACTCCAACCAATAACAGATTTCTGAAGAAGTATTTTGTATAAACACAAAATACATCATCCACGGTCTGTACATATGACCTTAAACCATTTGTATTACTTTCATCCCACATGACGTTAAAATGTGATGTCCTAACTACATGATTCTAAACTATACAGAAGTCCCTTACGTCCAGAAAGACGTTAAACTGCATAATAATCCATGGTCCATACATATGACATTACAATATTTGGATTACTTTCGTCCCACACGATGTTAAACTATGAAAAAGTCCCTAATTCATCCAACATGACGTTAAACTATGTCTCCTTCATCGTCTTTGCTGTATGACATTAAACTATATAGCAATGGTCCATACATATGACCTTAAACTATTTGCACTTTTGTCCCACACGACGTTAAACTGTGAAAAAGTCCTTAATACGTCCAACATGATGTTAAAATGTGTTTTCTTTTGTCTTTACTGCATGAAATTAAACTTCACAGTCCTCTTTTTGTCTGACATGACATTAAACTGTGTTGTCCCCATCGTCCTAACTACCTGACGATAAACTGTACCGAAGGTCCTTTGATACATCCTACATGACATTAAACTGTACTTTGTCGTTGCTACCTAACACTAAACTGTGCATCACCAATAGTCCTAACTACAAGACTTTAAACTACATAGTCCCTTTATATGTCCTACATGCCATTAAATTATGCATTGTTAAGGTTTCTATTACCTCATGCTTCTCACACCAAGTATGACTCACGTGAACTTAGAGAAAATTTCAACCATAACACCCTCTCTGGGCCGCTAACCACATGTAAGTCCCAACATCATTTTTTAGGTCGTTCTCTCCAAGAACAACTTGATCATTAATTCATTTTTTAATTGAACTACGTGGACTTTTATCCTTTCCTTACAGGATGGGTATGTAGGAAACCTCCTAAGGTTCAATCCCAAAACCAATCTCTTCACATCGGTTCACCTCCATCTCATATGTTGTTGATTTGTGAAACCATCCCCAGAATCAATATCTTTACATTGGTTCTCTTTCGTTCTTGCTATATGACATTAAACTGTACATCATTTTTTGTCTTGTACGCCAATAAACTACATTATTCATTGATACCCTCACCTGAGAAGGAGTCATTATTTACATTGATTTTTCAATGATGTTTCATTCCAAAAACTATGCTCATACATGGCAATGCCCTACCCTTTTATCTTCGGTTAATCCATTATTGCACTAAAGTCCCCTTTCATCCTTCACATGTACCAACCAAATTTTTATAGAGGATACTTCTAGAACTACGTGGGATTGATTCCCATCCATATAGGATATGTAGGAATGTTTGAGTGTCCCTCGAATCCAACCCCAAGTCTTTTGGGCCTAACCCCAAATTCCACTTTCAGTCCATTGGCTAAAAAGTCCCCATGAAAACACATACTGTGTATTTCTTATAAATGGGCCAAGATCTATGACCCTATACTAATATCTCCTATATTTTCCTCCCGCACGACGTTAAATTGTAGTTTAAGAACTACGTATGGCTTGATTCTGATCCTTATGGGATACATAGTGAAGTCCAAAATTTCAATTAAGGATCCAACCAAAACATGATTATGGTTATCATTGATCCGTGTATCTCTGCATACATTGGACAATACCCATCTTTATGTGTTATAATCCTAATATTGAATACTTATAGATCCTTATAACCCTTTTCTGGACATCTGGTCACAAAATGTCCTATTTCTGAGAATTCTTTTGCTTGACCATGCAACGCGTGCCCTTAGGCGGTCTTTCATAAACAATCTACATAACAGACGTGTCAGCCAAAAGATGATATTATTTGACTACACAACCAATGCCCTTAGGTTTCCCTGCAGAATTAAACCCCCCTAACAGGTTTTTCAGATACTGGTAACTTCATTCTTGGGAAGAAAGCATCTTTTGTCCTTATTGGTCTTATCAAAAAATATGTAAGGATCCTCAAAAAATAGTTATCCTTAACATATTTATTTCATGTTCTTTTTCATGGACTGAAAGTATTCAAGTCTATTGTTTATATTTTCCATCCCTACGTTTGGGTCAGACCTTCTAAGGAGTAACATTCATCCAATTCTTAGACAAACCTATTTGGAAATATCTTCTCCATATTCAAGTACCTCTCTCCATATAGAAAACTCTATACTTTGGAAAATTTGAATCACCATAAACATTCACTGGCTTCTTAGCAGTAGAAAAGTAAATTTCTGAGAGTTCTTTTTCCTGACTATGAAGCACATTCCCATAGGCAGTATTTCATAATTAGTCTATATAACAGACCTGTCGGCCAAAAGATGTTATTTATTTGACTATGCAGCCAATTCCCTTAGGTGGCCCTGTATAATTCAACCCCCTAACGGGTTTGTTAAATAATGGCAACATCATTCTTGGGAACTACTTCTTCTAATACCTTTTTAGGTCTTTTTCATATCACTCCTCAGATTCAAATTTTCTTAATTCTTATTTTACATAATTTCCCTCATACTTGAGTGTGGTAAAATATTTTTAGATAAGATTTCAAGGAATTGAGTCAATTACAATTCATTCGGTCAAAGCTATTTCGACTGTAAACATTAGCCTCTTTATGTCCGACATGCATGAATTTAAACTACCCACAAAAGACAAGGGAACTATGAATAAAAGTCATGTTCTAGCTCACTAAACATACATCTTATATGATTTAGGTAATATTGAGCAATTAAAAGATTCAATGTGTTTAGGGTTATTTATAATAATCTTAGTAAAAATTCAATCTATTATTACTAGGCCCATTGGCTTAGGTAAAATTTGAAGCAGGTAGTAAAATGCATGAATAAGTTATTGAAGATGAAAGTACTCTCCATTGATGCACAGGAATTAGAGGGACATCCACAGATTGGAGCCTCTTCTCTTTTTCAGGAAATTACAAAAGACTGTCAGAATAAGTCTTCACTTGATGTACAACATCCCGAGATTCATCAGCAGCTACTTGAAGCTAGAGAACTCAACTAGATTCACTCTTCTCAGCTTGATGGAATTCCTTCTTGGCATATGCAATGGCTTTCATACCATTCGTTTGAGCTCCCTCCATTGAATTATTGAGCTGGTCAAGTTCCCCAGTAACAACATCTAACTATTGCTGGAGATGCCCCTACTGGATGACTTTTTATATGATCATATGATTCAGTTCTTTCATCATGGCAGCATAGTCAGCCTCAGCTCAGGATACCACAACCTCAAATTTTCCGATGTTGACTGATAGCATCACCCTAGTCAGATCTTCGTGGCACTTTTTCTCCAGTTCCCTTATTAAGATGACTTGTTTCACCGTGGTATAAATCTCTTGGTATCCAAAACGGCCATGTCCTAGCATGATGAACTGGGATGACAACCAGGAAATCTTTGATGACAGCTCTTCAAGAGGCACTTTAGTTGTGATTTTCCATATGTTGTTCCATTCCTTGCGTCGTGAAAAGTTGAGCTCCTTAGGAACCTCTGGGTCTAATTAGACATCATCATCACAGGGGGGAATGTAATCTGGGATTAATGCACTTAAGAATGTGTCTTATTCTACTCCATCCCCCCTGAACCTGGTTGATTCACCTTCTAATACTGTTTCAGCAGAGGTTGAGACTTCACCTCCAGTTATAGCCATTGAAGTTGATAGTCCTTTTTGATCAGTTAAAAGTATGGTTAGTTTCATAGAATAATGAAATTTGGTTGTCTATCTTGAAAACATAGTTCAACCATTACCTAACTGTAGATCAATAGCTTGAGAAGACTCCTCCCCATCTTTCCCAGTTTCAATAGGATCTTCAAGATGGGTCTCATGAGGGTTTACTGGGTTTAGCTCCACTTGAGCTAATTTTTCTACAATGGTAGGGTTGACATCAATGTCTACACCCTCTTTAGGCATTGGCAGTTCAGCAGCTTCCTGGGATGGAACTGCATATTATTTTCAGTCATGATTGGAAGTGTAAGTTATAAAAAAAATTACTAGACGAGGGATAACACTCATTCCCAAGGTCTTCTAAATCCCATGATAAATTACCATTATCATAAAATTCTTCTAAAGACATTCCACGATTCATCATTTCATCCAATGATATTTCAAAATCCTGGTTAGTCTCACCAGTGGGAGCATTTGATGTGTCCTCTTGGGGACCCTCATTCTGTGGCCCCTTACCCTAGAAAGCTTCTTCAGGAAGGATAGAAGATTCAGTTGCTGCGGCCGCCAATTATTCTGGTGCATGTTCTTCTCTAATTGTAGCAGTAGCAGGAGCAGTACTGAGAATAGATATTGGCTCTTTTTCAGAAGCAGCCAAGTCAGCCTAAATTTTTGTTTTTTCCACAGCACCCTCTGTGGTCTTTAAAGGGGGATCAGTCGTTTCCCTCAGAGGGGAAATTGAAGAATCCCCTGCAATCTCAAGGAAAATGAGAAATCTTTTTCATGGTTTAAAATTCATGATAATCCAAAGGACTTACCACTAATGATAAATTGTTTAGCGGTGGACTTACTCCTTCGTCGCCTTTTTCCTTTTGGCTTCTTAGTAGTATCAACAGTCTCCTTCATTGGAACTTGAATTGGAAAATGGAAGGCCATGTACAACTACTCATTCATGGCCTGCTTTCCTGGAGATATCTCGCCCGATTCCTGAGGATACTCATTAGGAGCCCCAATGGCAGTACCACCAGGGCAGTATTGTGGTGAAGGAACCTCAGATGTTCCTTTCTTTGCAAGCTGCAAGGTGAAGAAAATAATTTCCTTGAGTAACAAAGCTTCGATTGTAATCAAGTTTCGAAGCAAATAATTAAAGAAAACTTACATATTCAGGAGCCACATAATTGTTCCACTCCTCATCAGTCCCCTCAGCGGTTCCACGATCTATCAATTCCTTCACCAGTTGGTGATAGGAACGAAATAATCAGTGGAATATATGAGAATTTCCATCTCTCTAATATAAGACCACACATCATTGGGGTTTTCCTTTTCTTGAATATCTGTAGGAGCCACGAGATTCCCGATTCCAGAGAGATGTAGACCCTCGCACAAATCCAACCAGGTAGTCTTAGTACCACAATATAGACTCTACCATGTCTGGATAGCCTCTGGTCGTAGATATTCAGTGCATGTACCAAAAGGCTGTGAGCAAGGTCCTACAATTTTCGACTTCAATTTCTTCCCAGCTCCTTCCCTTATTGATAGATAATAAGAAAATAAGACTTATTTATTTATAAAGTGGTGTTGATTAAATTATCACAATGAAGTAACTCACCAGGCGTTGATGGAGTAGGCCTTTTGATTCTAACCGGAGGATTATATCGGGCACGAGTCCGCTTTTCCACTTGTTGTGCCTCATCATCCCCATCATGAGAATCTGGTGAATCAGTCCTAGAGGTGGAATTTGGTGAATCAGCTTTAGGTGGGGAAGCATCACCTTCATGAGGAAGGTTTATTTTCTCTATAGTCTTCTTCCATTTCCCAAACTGATAAAATGGGTGATTCAACACCCCTTTAGGGTATGATGCTATCCAGTGCTTGGCATACCATGTGGTCAACTTATGTGCTGCTTTTTCAACTGGTAGATCTAATACCGCCCCAGTCTTCTCCCTTGATGTCAGCAGCCATAGTTGCCAAAAAACCATCGGATGTTCCTCTAACCTAACATGTACTGGGGGAGACACAACAATCTGTTGTAGACACTTGAATTGATGTAAAAATCTATATAGAGTAGAAGCCTCACATATAATTTCTCTTTCAATCTTGGCAACTGGCACACCATCTTTGCAAGCTAGCATGTATGCCCACAAATCCATGTGGGTTGTTCCATCATCAACAAACCGCTCGGTTGGCGGATTTCCATAGGGAAAGAAGTTGAATTCTTTAAACATGCTCAACCTCACTTTCATGTCATAGGCATTAAGATCTAATAGGGAAACTCCAGATAATTCCTGCACTGACGGCCTAAAAGAACTTCTAGGAATTTTTACTCTATTATGAACATTGTAAGTCCTAATGTGAGTGGCGATCCATACACATAAAACCTGGAATGGTCACACTATTCTTAAAGGAGATTTACCCAGGACGACCTAAGGTAAACTCCTGTGAATATTTGCTAAAATGGGGGTATCCAACCCAGCCAGTTTTCCCTCAGCTAACTTTGCCGCAATGAAAAAGGTCCCTGGCCTGACGCCTCCCTTCAAGTCCCTAACTAGAAAGAGATAAAGGCTGAGCCACAAAGCCAAGAAGCCCGCCAGACGAGTCTTCTTTTGGAACCTTTGATTCACCTCATATCCCCACTTCTCAAACTCCCCTGCTTCTAGAGTTGGCCAGAATGTTCTAGGAGCACCCCACTTCTCATGTTTTGGGCAGGTAGTAGGACAGGTGGGCCTCATATCCTTGGATTTCTTTTTCTTGGATCCTTTTTTCCTTCAGCTCCTTCTCCTTTGGCTCCTTCTCTTTCTTCTAAATAAGAAATATATTCATCCAATCCTCCAGATGAATATACTTTCTAGAATGAGTTAAGGAGGTCTTTGAACTCTTGAGAATGTGGAAGATTTTAAATAATTCCCGAGCTAAAGTAGGAGTATTCTCAGAATCATTCCATGTCACCTTGGGAGGAATGAATTCATCATACATATTGCCCAAAATTGGATCCCCTGAGATACTGTGGACATTCCACAAACATATGCCTACTTCTACATGAGTCAGATGGAAAGGATTGGTTTCTGGGCTCCAGTGGCTGAGTATCTCTGGCATGAAGTTATCATGTCTGTGAACATATGTTTGCCAAACCCAGACACCTTCGTATATCGCCACTCCTTTCAGATCTTCGACAAACTCTGCACAGGTTTGTCATACCCAGTATTCCCACATCCATCTTGGCTTCACACCTCCCCCAGGATGGAAATCCCAAATTTTCTTCTAGCCTTTGTATTGATCCATATGAGCATTTCAGAAGATTTAAGGATGACAGTGTGGTTGCTACTTAGGCTTATGAGGTTTCATTTCTGGCATAGAAGGGCTATGATGCATCATGTGGGCCTTCTCCACTATTCCAGCATTTATAAATCCTCCACCACATGAGATATTTGTTAAATCTTAGTTTGTGTAACTCTGAAACCAGCAAAATAGGAGATAGTTCTTTGCTTCTATAATAATGACTTCTTGCAGATGACCATAACCATACAAAGGAATATAAGTGCTTTATGGGAAATCAAAGTGATATTTATTTAGATACATAGCCAAATCTGGGAGAGTGCTATCACAAATGGTATAATAATCGTGTCCAACGATATCCATCATTTCATCAATTCTTTTTCTTTCCAGTTCATCAGCCATTCCAATTATTCTTTGGATCCTTTAAGTCTACAAAAAAGTTGAATAAATTAACTCTTAAATGGGGTTATTTTTCAGAAAATTTGTGAAGGAATTCAAAAAAATGCCAAAGGTATTAAGGTGCGCAAGTCTAAACTTGGCGCACAAGTATGGATGAGTCACGAAAGTGTTCATGTGCCATACATGATTTTTGCGTGCAAGTATAACCGTTCAAGTTCAAGTACCTTGACAGCAGCGCGAAAGTGAATAAATAGAGGATAACGAGCAACTTGCGTGGTGAAGGTGACCTGTGCTGTGAGAGCTCGAAAATCTGGAAATCAGATATTATGCGCGGCGAATGAGAGCATATTTATAGGACAGGCTGCCCACCTACACGCCTCCAGCCTGCGTGCTCCATCCAGCACGCTCCAGCCCTACGCGACTCGCACCTGCACGATGACAGTTGCGCGGTGAACACCTGCGCGCCTATTTCCCTTTGGTTTCTCTTCTTTTCCTCAGATTCACATCCTTATTCTTCCGGATCCAACTCAGAGGGGGGACTTTTGTTGACACTCCTTTTCATCACATTGTTTAAAGGAATTGAAAGGGAAATGACTTAGCACAAATTGTATCAGCCTTTGAAGAAAAAAATAAAAAATCGACAGAGGAATGAAAAAGGTGTCAAAGGACCTTGCACCACCCAATTTCCCTTACTGTCACGCAAGTAAACTTGTGCGCCCTATTTGAAAACCACCCAAGGTCTTCAGAAGCCTATAAATAGACCATGTGGGCCCCCCTTTTCGGGGAGAAATTTTTCCAGAATTCAAAAATAGAGCTCTGAACACCCAAGTCTCATCTTCATGTATTCCAAATAATTCTATGGTAATCCTTTACCAAGAATGGAAGGTCTAAACAAGAGGAATAATGTCTAAGTGTTAGAAATCACTAGAACTTGCACGCCTAAATATTTTTCCCTTAAGGGAAGTGAACACACTTGCGTGACTCCTTACCTATTCATTGAATCTTGTGCGCCACTCTTCTGGAAGTTCCTCAGGATGATTCTAAAGGATTTGATCAAAAATCTCCCAAGTATTACTCTACTGGTCGAGGATCGTCCAGGTACCCATATGTCGCGCAGGTATACTTGTGCGACCAATACTTGAGTGCCCACGTAGTACCTGTGCGCCTTCCAGGACTTGTGCACCCTCTCTCTTTTTAGGTGCCTTAACTAACCATTTAACCCATCTTATGCCATTCCACATCTCCTATTCAAGATTTAGTCTTCGAGACACTCTTCAAAGACATTTATGGCATGTTTTCTTGATTAACTTTCTTATCTGAAAATAATTTCGTGGAACATCTCTCAAAACCTAGTGATTTACATATCTCTATGTCACTGAGGTCATAGATTTCATTCATTCAACCTCTTCCTTTAAGATGAGAGAACCCTTAACCTAGGATTCTGTTTCTGGAATAAGCCCCAGTCTCAAATTTGGGCCTCTTTTTCAGGAGTAAGCTCCTGATCCCCTAACCCGGGCCTCCTTTTCAGAAGTAATCCCCAGTCATAATTCCCCAAATTTTGGGCATCATTCTCAAGAGTAATCCCCAAACCATAATTCCTTTAACTTGGTCCTCCTTTTCAGGAATAATATCCAGTCTCAAATATGAGAATCCTCCTCAGGAGTAAGCCCCAAACCTTAATTCCTTTAAACTAGGCCTCCTTTTCAGGAATAATCCCCAGTCTCAAATATGGGCATCCACTTTGGGAGTAAGCCCCAAGTCCCTTAATTTTAAAATCCCTTAAACCTGGGCCTCCTCCTTTGGAATAATCCCTAGTCTTAATTTCTATTAACCAGTCATAAATCCTTTTGATCTGGGCTTCCTTCTCAGGAGTAAAACCCAATCATAAGTCCCCTCTTAACTTGGGCATTTTCCTTAGGAGTCTGCCCCAATATTAGAGTATCCAAATCTCCATGAAGCACATATACCTTTATGGACCATGTTCATGGATTTCTTCCCTGAAGTAAATCTTAATACTCATCTATTTTGGAAGTCATACATAACTAAGCACCACATCATTGCATGGAAAACTTTTATGGTTTCACCAATACCTCTTTTTCTCACACCGAGCATGTCTCACATGAGCTTAGCACGTAAAAGAAATCATGAAATATTCCTTTGAGCCATCAATCATGCAGAAACATCATACCCCCTTACTTGAACTACGTGGGTTTAGATTCCTTTTCCAAAACAGAGGATACGTAGGTAGCCCATCAGTGGGTACGATCCCAACTCTGAAATAATCTCAGTCCTCATGAATGACAATAAACTGCAAGTGCCCCATTAAGTGGATTTAAAACAAGTATGGTAATAATAATGACCCGGAGACTTTTATGTATTTAAGGATACCATCAACTAGGAATATATAACAAATACAGATGATTATCTATTGATGAAGAACCTCGAATACATATAAAAGATTCTCTAAATTTCCTACATATTCAATCATTTATTGTCAGATCTAAAGGAAAGCTCATTTTATACTTGGTAATGTTATAAGGATTCATGAACATAACTTTAATCTATAAAGAGAGTCCCAGAGTAGACAATAATTCCCCTCAAAGTGGTGTGATGAGTCCGACCTCCCATCCTCTTGACCAATGCAAATTCCTAAGCCTCATCATTCCACAACTAATGAGAGCCTACCTTTGGAAAGTAGTTCCACATGGATATGGAATCATTGGATATCTCTGGTTCTATGAACAAACTCGTTAGAAATCGATTAGAATATTTGAACCTTAAATCAACGAGGTCATCCCCAATTCCATAAGAAACAACGATGAACTTCTTTTCCACAATTAAAACATTTACTAGTCCCTTTAAGAAAATTTCATCTATGTTTCCTTCAACACATTGAGCATAAGGGAAAGATCATATTCATTTCAGTGTGATCTTTATATTTTCCATTGAATTCCATTTTTCTATTCTTATCAAACCTATAAGACTAATGGGTTACTCCAATCTCCATCTGATCCTTGAGAGCGCATCAAATGGTTTCATTGTAGATATTAAAGATAATTAGGCCTAATTACCATTGAAACTTGGTTTTAACTCAAAATAATCGATCATTTATACTCTATGGTTGTATAATAATTACACAATCATTCCTTGAAAGTATTATAAAATTTACTTCTTAGGTACCAAATGATTCATCGTTTTTTCTTATGTTTAAGGAACTCCTTCTCCATCTTTGTTCGAGGAATATGAGGAATGTACTTATTGAAAAATATGCTCTTGAACTCAAATCATTTCATGGACTCAATTTCATCTATTTTCATCATATTATAGATAATATTCCGCCATTTATTAGATTTACCTTCCAAATAATAGACTGATAAGATGACGTTGTACTGTTCTTAACATTGGGGAACTGAAAATATCCTTTTTGTGGTATCGTCCATTGTTCGGCCACTAATGGATCATAAGAACCATTGAAAGAAGGTGAAAGATTCATCAAGAAGGAATCAACAAAATTTCATACCCTCCTTTGCTCATTTGGAAGTCTTGCATAATTCATAGCTTGAGAATGGTGTGTGAACATAGTTATTTTTTTCATTCCATCTCCCATAACATTTGGTTTCTCAGGAGGAAAATCATTTCATTGTGTATCGTATTCACCATTAACTTGGTTCCTTTAGGTTCTTTCCATTAAATAAAACCAAGATTCATATTGCGAGAAACACTAAACATAATGGGAAAACCACATAGTCATGAATAAAATTTCAATTTAGAACACCTAATGTTTTATCCTAGGTTATTCATGATAATTTATAAAACACTTGGATTGTAACCTATACTTAGACATATCCTTTGGATTCTTACTAAGGTTTTCTCATCCTAGCTTCCAAATTTTGACTATAATTTTCCTCTAATACCAACAATAATGAACCATACTTTACATACATTGATAATACATAAAAAATGATGAATATTCATTACAAAATTTAAGAAAGCCAGAATAAGATCATATAGGTATATTTTCTCTAGAAACTGGGAAGCCTAAACCGGAAGTTCATAAAACATATACATTATCTCTTGCTTATTTCTTCTTAACTTGACTAATTTTTGACGTACCTTACTTAATACCTGTCTTCATGACCTATGGAAAAGAAATATATGAAAGTGTGGGATCAAATGATATTTAATGGTAAATAGGAAAGATATCAATCATATCATAATCATAGGACTTGAAAATAGAACATTTTAAAATCATGTCCTACATATAGATGATATTGATATCATGTCATGGGATAATTCATAAAAGTTAAACATAATCCCAAAATTCATAGCATAAGACATGAAATTTTTGGAGAATACAGATAAGCATATAAAACCATTTCATATTAGTCATGGTGAATTTCAAAGACCATCATAGTTTACAAAGTCCATTACTGAACTGAGTTTACACATAATTCCAGTGCAATATTATTGAACCAGATTTACTTTCCTTTCAAGTCATGTATCTCTTATGAGATATAAATATTTAACCAATACATTAGAGCAAGATATAGGTACCATCAATCCCATAATGAAATCATTATTATGTGTGAAATAAAAACATAAATTATTCTTCATAACATAACCCAAGGAATTAAATTGGTTTCTTAAACATCATTAAATTATAATAAAATAAATATAAAACAAATTAATTTCATAAATTGAAGATCATCATAAAAAAATAAAACTGTATGAATAGTAGGGTTAATATACTTGAAATATAACACAATTAATGAAATTTATATTAGATGAAAACTAATTTTGACAAACCAGTTGAAATTTCTTTTTTAGTAAAATATCATTTCTTCTACAAAAACATTTTATTTTCTCAAAATGCCACACATTTTTAAAAGAAAATAATTTTTTGAAAATAAACATGAAATCGTGCAGAAGAATGTTTATTGAAATAAGGCATTATAAAGACGTAAAAATCCAATTATACCATATAAGTTAAAAAACCCTTCTACTCATACATTTGTTGGAAATGTCAAAAAGTACCTCATATAAAATAACGACAAAAGATTCATTTCATACCATTTAATAAAAATTCACCAATGGGTAAAATTAACTATATAAAAATTTAGAAGAATAAAAATAATAATACATGTTTAGGATACATGGATGAGGATGATAAATATACCGTAAAAATACTTATATTAAAACAATCTCGGATAATAATGAGATTGTGAAATTATCATTTACCTTAGGTCTGATTTCCTTTAAACATATCTAAACCTCTTTTATAATGATTTAAATAATGTCATTGACTTAATACAATTTCAGATTCTTTTTTATTATTTCATATATGATCATATTATCATCTGTTTGTTAGTAACATTATTACTCATCCATCAGTTATTAACTTCTTTATTTTCTTAAGCATGTTGTGTCGAATAAGTTCTTGTTCCTCTTATTATGTGATTGTTTTTTCATTTAAAAACTGATACTAGTGTAATATATATCAAATTTATTCATTAATTTCATTTAATTTATATAATATTTCATTAATGAAGATCATGTAGAATGAATCACATCACATTGTGGAGACGGTAAGTCGTACGTATGCATGAGCGACGAAATCATTCTCATAATTGTTGAATGGAATTAAAGTTTATGGTGTACAGTATTTCATAATCAATATCATTTTTATTATAATAATATATAGTTATTAATTTATGATAGAATATAGTGGAAAGTGGAAGGATTGAGGAATTCATCAAATCTCTATCTAATATCCTTAATAATACAGTAGATAAGGACATGAAGTCTTTTATGAATAAAATCATATATAATTTTTGGGATTATCACACGAAAATAATATTGCTGCATGAGAAACCCCATATTCTCTAGTGTATGATATTAAGGAGGTTATTCCCATTGATTTTAAATTACCAACACATCATTTTTCTATATTCAATTAATTGACTACAGATGAAAATTTTCATATTCAGCTAGATAATTTTGAGTGAAATAAGGATGGAAGTATAATAATGCTATAGAGTCTAAAGATATATCATAATCAAGTAATGTGAGAATTCAATAATAACATTATCCTCCCCCACTTCATCATATTTGAATACACTTATTCTTTGAGAACTTCCATGATACCAGGAATAATCCCCAAAAACTAAATCCAAAATGGAGAAGACCTTACTCTAAACACATGGTCTACTCTTATGATGAATACTCCTTTATTGAAGTGGAAGGATAGTGTATCACTCCTTCCACCAAAGTAATGTTTCAAAATAAATAATTTTTATAACATATTGTTTAGGCTATAAATTCATCTCCATGTGAATTTAAACTACATATAAATGATCCTAGTAATTTGAACATAAACTACAAGACATGTATTACCTAGTTAAATGACACTTAACTACAAGAAATATATACCTTATCACATGATGTTAAACTGAATGACATATATTACATCCTATATGACTCTAAACAATTGAGATAAATCTACACCATATTAAATTAAGCTTTATTAAATATCCCTAGTCATATGACTAGAAAATATAAGACATTCCAGTCATAGTCGTATAACCCTACACTAAATGACACAAAGTATAAGGCTCTAGCCCTAAATATTACATAGTCTTGATTTTGTATCAATAATTTACATTAAAGATCTTCTCAGTGTTAGAGTTTTATAGATTTTGGCCATAATTATTAAATTACATCACAAATATTACGATGTACACACTTCTACAACAATAAAACACCTTAAAAACAAGAATTATTTTCTAGATAAAAATCATCTAGAATTATTCCTTTCTCTTATCCTTCCTTATACCCTGTTGAAAAACATTTCAAAAACTTTGGATGAAAAAAATATCAGCAATGGTTATAAAATAATGTAATAAAACATTAGTCCATGAGTACATACAAATTAATGAAATCATTCATTTTCTCATAAAACATATGCTCTTTAACAAACCTCAAAAAATCATAATATTTATGAATAACTCATTGATATCATAAATAAAAAAGGTAACTGGTAGAATCCATAAAATACTTACATTATAGATTTCATAGCCACATACGTAGTAACCTCCATGGTTACATTTGGAATACCCATCACAATATATTCCTTAAATCTCCCAGGATAAGACTTAACATTTACCTCTGTCATGTTACCTATTTCATTAGAGAGATATCAAGGGCTCACCCGCCCTTGGATTATCATACAACCACCTCTATAAATAATCAATTATCAAGAATGATAACATAATCATAACATATAAAACAAGCATGGAGGAAAAATAACATTTCCATATTGGAATCAAAAGATACCATTTCAAGATATTGATATAATGAATTCAGCTAAATCATTCAAAAAGAAGTGTTTTGAATCAACGTGTCTCAAACCACATTGAAAATTTTGACAAGAATTTTCAATTTAAAACACTCATGTACATATATATAAATCCTTATAACCATTTTTAAAAAAATGGACATTAAATAAGAAATATTTTGAATTATAAATCATTAAAACATTTAAAACCATGTTTTAGTTAGAGTCCCTTACCACTTCAGAAAATAAATGAATAAAAATAAATAAATAATAATATTAAAAAAAACATATAATATCATGGGAATAAATAGATTTATGATATAATATGTTAAAGGGATATATATACACTATATTAAAGTGAATTGATGCATAACCATAAATAAGTCTCCATGGAATGTAAATTGAGACGAAATCCCTTACAAAGATCGTATAAATGACATAGGAATTTATCAACGGGGAAATTATATGTTGAAAAATTATATACACACAATGGTAAGTGGAAAAGTACAACATAAATAAATAAATAGTTATTCCAGAAATAATATTGGTATAATATAATCAGCAAAGTATGTGTAAAACCTATTGAATGGAAATTGAGTACAAAAAATCCATTATCTTGAGTCCGACTTATCACATACAATCGTTATGTTCCTGAATAATAAACATAGGTTAATTTATACTTTATAGAGAAAAAATTTTATTTTTATTATTACTTTTATATCACTTATTACCATGTTATAAAAATTATATAATTATTTAAGTTTATATCGGTCGTTTTTGTCGATGTTCGGTACATGAGTCAAAAATAAACTTGTTATAATTACAATGTTCCCATGTGGTAAAACGTAAATTATCTCCATAATATTATTAATTATTTAAATATCATATATATCCTATAAATATATTTATTTATAATATTCAATAAGATCTAGAGATAATAAATGAAATGCACTATTCATGGAGACAGTATGCCATACGTATGAATGAGCGCTACATTCATTTCGTTGTCATATTAATGGAATAAAAAATACATGATACATATGTATGTTATGATTATAGTATAATATTTATTTTATATATGTTACATAAGTTCATTTAATCCATCCTTTATGAATTTCATGTATGGCATGGACGAGTCATATCACTTTGATGGGGTGGTAGTCTGCACTTCCTCAAATGAAATTATCGCATTTACACTTAATGGATGTCCTAAATGTTTATTGTAAACAAAACATTCAGAAAAATAGATATAATATAAATATATATATATATATATATATAAATACAGTTCTATTATAATGTCCATCATGATAGTTGGTAGGAGAAAATTAAACAATCATCATTTCATGAGGCAGTAGTTCGACGTACACAGAAATAATATATTAATATCCATCGGATATAGGTGTGTATATGTGTTGTTCATATAATTATCAAAAAAAATCCAAAAATATTTTGGATAGTTGTGTTTTTTTATATCATAGAATAATAAGACCATAGGGTGTGGATAAAGAAAATAAAGGAAATTAACTTGAGAGAAGGCGTTACCTATAAATCAGGTAACTTCTTTTGAGTTCACCAAAAAATAAATTCTTGAATTGAATTCAGACCATGTTAAGAGTTATCTGAAGAATATAGGGAAGTTGGGATCTTATTTGAGATGAATTTAGATAATCCAAGGTTTTTGAGAGGTGTCAATAAGTGGGTAGAGGTGGTGGCCTTTTATAAGAGGGAGGAGGGACACTTTAGGAATGCCTTAAAATATTACATTATTATAAATTTATTCTCTAATTAAAATAGTTAAGAAGTTATATATTTAGAATATTTTATTATTATGGGTCTAAATCCTCTCAACTAATAGTTTTTAGACATTTTTAGGTCACAAAATGGACCTTATCTATTAGATTTAACCATTAGATAATAACATTAACTCTTATTATGTCTTCTTGTATTTTCCTAATATATTTTTACTATAGTTACTATAAAATGCCAAGAGAACCACATGTGGATCATTAATGAAATTTGTTACATTATATAAGTAATTTGGTAGAAAATTAGACTTGTTCTACTCTTATATCAATTAATAAAATAGTATTTATTTTAAAAACTCTTTTATGTCAATGTTGACACTATTTTGTAATGACTTTTGTTAATATCATAAAAACGTGACTCCATCAAACAAAAGTAATTAAATAAAATATTATATCTAATAATAATCTTTGAAATTATGTTATGTCATCAAAATTTTCATATTACATTCATTTTAATATTTATAATATCATTTATTTGAATCTTTTATTAATAAGGTAATCAGTGCATCATCATTGTCTCATAAATAAATATATTTATTTCATATATACAAATTATCAATAAAATACAATGATGTATTAAATATTTTTATCTTGATAAAGAATATTTATAGTTGAATATATAATTTATATTAACAAAATTAAAATTGTCTTGGTTCGAAGATACATGTTTATGTTATATTTCCCTTTTCTTTGAAATAAATATTATAAAAGGTCATTATTACACCCAAGTGGCTCCATAGGGTCCTAAAATAGTCCCAAGGATTCCCATGGTGATAAATTTCTCAAAAAATTGGATTAGGACATGCGTTAGGTTTTTTTCTATTATTATAATATTATTTTTTACCCTTATTTACCCGATTTACCTTTTAACCATAGTAAATAAAAATAATTAATGAAGTTATTATTCATAATGTACAAATATGAAATGTACTTATTTACACAATTTGGACCTTCTGATTCCAAATAAGGAAACATGTTTTCCAAATTCAAAACATATATTTTTTGTAATTAATTTAAAATTAATTCCTGTTGTAAAAATCAGAAAGCGAGTTTTTAAGAAGTAAAAAACTATCAAAAGATTGACATGTGTTTATGTCCAATTTTAATGTGAAATTACTTATCATTACAATAATTAAATTAAATAATAAAAAATTAATCCAATTAAAATTTAACACAAATTAAAATTATAATATAACTATATAAATAAATTAGATGAAAACACGGTTTTGAATTATAATGCAGTATATTTAACTATTCTAGAAAAAAATGAACTTTATCAGAAAATTACCACAAATTTAACCAATTTAAATTTTTATGAACCAATTCAATCAAAAAAGTTTATTTTTTTCAAATATAACATATATAAGTGACAAAAACTAGATTTAAAAAGTCTTTTCCATCAAAATATGGTAAAACAAGCTTTTAAAAATATTAGAGTATTTAATTCTTAAAATTTGATTCATTCTCATTTTTAGCCTCTAAAATTTATTGGATAAATGTAAAAACAGTTAAAAATACGTAAAATCATAATATAGTTTATTTTTTTCATTCCCTTAGATATATTGTTTAGGCATTAACTACCATTTAAAATAATAATAGTATCTTTGTATTATTTTTATGTATAACTAAGTGTTGTGTACAACTTATGATTTCAAAGAAACCCATTATTGTTTGTTGAGTACGCTATCAGACAAAGCATACCTTTTAAAAAAAATTAATATTAAATTCAAAAATATTAATAGATATGAAAATTTATTAGTCTATAAATACCTGGGATGTTACATCATTCCCCCTTTTGGAAATTGCAACCTCGCAATTTTAAAAATTGATTCGGAAACTTCATTGAAATCCCCACATCGGAAAAAGGGTTAATAATACTACAAAATTAAATTAATGAAATATAAGTAAAAAGGTCACCAGAGATAATACATACTATGGTTCCTTGTAAAAAAATGGATATGGAATAAAAACTAAGTGTTATGTTTTGATGGGGAGTGATATAAAACCTGACCTAGAGCAATTTATCCACCATAAAACTGTAAACATGGGATGTGTTAAACAGTCATTGATTTCATAATAGGAAAAGGAAATGGAAAACGTTTTTTGTTTTAACAACCTTTTCATAGTGTGGAGTAATTATTTTACTACTTAGAATAATAACACAAGGAAACATACATAATTGTGAAGTAGAGTTTCATCCTTTTATAAATATCAAACACAAAATCATCTTTTATCCAAAAAATGAGTATTAAAGATGACATGGTCACACTTGAAGCACTAGAATCATCTTTTAGAGAATCCCATAATCCAAAAAAGATGAACTATGTATTTCCCTAGTCTTTAGAAATTAACCGAAAACCAAAATGAATAGTAAAATATCAGATAATCCCCACAAAGAATAATTATATATCAAAATAAATACCACTATTAATCACAAAAATTTAACAAATAATACCCAAATTTCAACAAAGACTATTCAATAAACAATTTTCCTTAAAATTATTCAAAATAATCCAAACTAAAATTGAAACCCAAAATTTAGACGGATTTGATCACATATTCTTCCATGATAAATCTTACCATTTATATCCAAATAACATCAACAGCACTTAATGTCGCGTACCAAAAAGTAAATAACTTAATCACATTTTCTCCATTATAGGTTAATCATTCCGTTGCATTACCCATATCTCCATTTTCCAAAATAAAAAAATTGATTCTTCAGCAATAAATTTTAAACATTATTCCTCAAATGAAATACCATATTACTCTATTTTCCATAAGCATATAGTGTTCCCAAAAGAGAGAAGGTCTTCCAAAATAACATTTATCACTTAATCACCAAATCATTCTCTTATACTAAGGATATCCACTTAATAAAACATATATTCCCAAAATGAATTTATTCTAGATCCCTAAAATCATTTAAATATAAATAATAAGTCATACTAACCAGGGAATTTACATAGACCAGTGGTAGTTGATGCTCTCTAATCACCCTTCAGTTGCGGGAACGATTCATACTACCTTGCCGAATGTGACGGTTTGCACCCATCTTGCTGGTTTTCCCTTTTTATAACACTAAAAAATAACCCTAACATATTTTATCTTCAACGGTTTTCTTATACCTCTCATTTTCATCCCTACTCATAATAACCACAACATATGAATTCATGAATTCTTATATATATTTACATTTTTCTTATTTCACCTCCATATAATAAAATAAAACTATTCCCAATAGAATGAACAACATACCTTGATCATGTTATCCACCTGGTTTAATCGTCATCTTGTTCACATAGATAGAAGGTCCATGAATTGAAATAAAGATTTAAGTATCCTTCAAAATCATTTGCTTCTTTTATCTAAATACACATTTTACCACTTTGGTTGTATGGGTGTTAACAGAAAAATAACTTCGGAAAATAATCATGTACGACCTATAATTAAAAAATATCTGATAAAAAATTATTTTTATAAAAAGTGGGATTGAGTATGAGTTGGAACATTCAATAAATAGTCCTTTTAAAATACCATAAGTATGTTTTGAAACATTGTATTTTAAGAAAAAATATAAATAGGTTCGGTAAGGGTCTCCTTTTCAACACCTTTTTTAAAATCATAATATGGTTCAAAATATTAGGATAAGGTAAAATATTTGAAAATTCCTTTATAATATTTACCATTCATGAAAATATGAGAATAAAAAAAATAGGATTTGATTAAATACAAAGAATGATTGAAAATGGTATCAAGGTATAGTGGGGGTGCTTTATATCTCAAACAACTACTTTCAAGTGAGTTGTATGTCAGTAAATGTTTCACCATCATCCGAGCATGACTTTGCAGTAATTATTGCAAGAAAGTCATCAGGAAGAGATATGAATTTTATTTCAGATCCTCCTCCTTCCATTTGTAACTGACATTCCTTGATCAAAAATAGTTATAAAACAACGATTTAACTGAATGAATAGACATAGAGATGTACCATGTGGTTATCCAAAACTCGTAATCCCTAATGCTGTCTAAACTGACCTCTGATACCAACTATAAATCCCCAAACTTAAAAATTACATAATCTTGATTTTTTATCAAGAATATAATTTAAGGATATTTTCAGTTTTAGAGTTTTATAGAATTATTCCAGAACTATTACATTACATATCAAATATGATAATGTAGACAGTTCTATGACAATAACATTCCATAAAAATCATGAATTCCTTTCTTGATAAATTTTTTCATGATTTCTTCCTTTCTCTAACCCTTCCATATACCCTATCAAAAAAGTAACAAAAACTTGGTATGAGAATAAAAGGCTTAGTAAGGCATATAAAATAAGTACATAAAACATTAGTCTATGAATATATAAGAATCAATGATATCATACTTTTTACACAAAAAACATAATCTCTTTAACAAACCTTGTGAAATCATAAGATTTATGAATTAATTATATAAATAATAATTCATAAAGGTAACTTGTGGAATCCATATCATACTAAAATTGTGGAGTTCATATCCACACATGGATTGACCATTATAGTAACATTTGGAATACCCATCACAATATGATCCCTAAATCTCTTAGGAGAAACCTTAACATTTACCTCTGTCACCTTACACAATGCATTGGAGAACTATCATGAGCTCACCCACCATTAGATTATCATGGAACCACCCATATACATTATCAATTCCCAAGAACCATAACATAATCACAACAATTAAAAAATCATAAATTGTAAAAAAAAAATCGACATTGTAATAACAAGATATCATTTCAAGATATTGATATAATCAATTCAATTAAAACATTCAAAAAGAATAGTTTTGAATTAACGTTTCGCATAACACGTTAAAAATGTTGAAAGTAATTTACAATTTAAAACACTAATGACCATATAACATAATCCTTAAGACGTTATTAAAAATATGTACATTAATGAGAAATATTTATAATAATATATCATTAAAACATTTTAAATGATGTTTCAGTTAAAGAGTCCCTTACCACATGAGAAAATACTTGAATAAAAATAATTAAATAAAAATATTAAAAAACATATAATATCAGGAGAATAAGGATATTCATGATATAATATGTCAAATGGATATATATACACCATATAAAACTGAATAGCTGCATAACAACAAATAAGTCTCAATGGAATGTAAATTGAGACAAAATCCCTTAGAAAGATCGTATAAATGATGTAATAATTTATAAAAGGAGAGATTGTTTGTATAAAACGTATATCGAAAAAAAATTAAGTGTAAAGTTACAACATAAATAAATAAACAGTTATTCCACACATAATCTTATCAAAATATAATCAACGACAAATTTGTAAAACCCAATGAGTTGAAATTGAGTTTAGAAATTTCCATACCTTGAACCCGACTCGTCAAACATAATCATTATGTTCCTGAGTAATAAACATTGATTAATTTATAATTTCTTGAGAATATTTTCCATTTTTATTATTCCATTTATATCACTTAATACCATGTTATCAAAATTACATAATTATAAATTTTATATCGGTCATTTTGTCGATGTTCAGTAAATGAGTCAAGAGTGAACCTGTAATAATTGAAAATTATACATGTGGTCAAAATTCCATTATCTCAAGAAAAGTATTAATGATTTAAATATCATATATATCGATTATATATATATGTATGTATTTATAATAGTCAATAACAATTGGAGATATGTTATGAAATACTCTGTTCATGAAGAAGGTAGGTCGTACATATGAAAGAATGCAACTTTCATGTCATTGTAAGATTAAAGAAATGAAAAATAAATGATACAAAAATATGTTGTGATTATAGTATAATATATATATTATATATGTTACATAATTTCATTAACCCCATCCTTTATACGTTCCATCTATGTCATGAACATGTCATATCACATTGAGGGGGTGGTAGTTCGCACTTCCTCAAATGAAATTATCGTATTCACAAATTATGGAAAGAATAATTTATTTTTGTAAATAAAAATTACAGAACAATGGAGACAATATAAATATTATATGTATCATATATAAATATAGTGCTATCATAATGGACACCATGAGAGGTGGTAAGAGAAAATTGAACAATCATCATTTTGTGAGGTAGTATTTCACTGTAGAAAGAAACAGTATGTTCGTATCCATTATATAGAGGTGTGTGCACGTTTTATTATAATAAATATCATAAAAACATCATAGTATATTTATGATACTGTTTTTTTATGTAATCATTTAATAAAAAGTTAATATTGAGGGGAGAAGGAAAATATAGTAAAGGAACATAATAGAGGATGTTACCTCTAGATCAGGTAACTTATTTTCAGTTAACCCAAAAGGAATTCTTCCCAAGTTAAGGATTGTATAAGTAAGGTAGTGATATTGGGAGATTATTTTATCTGAATTTTTATGAGCCGAGGTGCTTGAGAGGTGTGAATTAGTGGGTAGAGTTGGTGTCTTTTTATAAAAATGAAGTCGGGAAATTTACGAAAGTGTTGAAATATTATTTTATTATAAAATGGTATTCCCATTTTAATAGAAAAAAGTGATGATTTTAGAGTATAATTTGATTATGGGTCTAAATATTCTCAATCGATAGGTTTTATAAAATTTTAGGTCACAAAATTAACTTTCTCTTTTTGCTCTAACCCATAATTAAAAAAATAACTCTTACCATGTCTTCTGGTATTTTCATAATATATGGTTACTGTAGTTACTATAAAATTCCAAGAGACCCAAAAGTGGATAATTAATTACATTTTTAACATTATATAAGTTATTTTTCTAATTATTATATATTTAGAACAATTATATCATTTATTAAAATAGTATTTGTTTTATAAACTCATTTTTTGTCAATTTTGACACTATTTAGTATTGATTTTTTTAGAGTCATAATAGCTTGGTTACTTCTAACCAATGAAATTAAATCAAATATAATATGTAATAATAATACATGAAATTATTTTATGACATAAAAATTTTCAAATTACATTTATTTTATATTTATAATATCATCTATTTGAATCCTTCCTTAACAAGGTAATCACTGCATCATCATTGTGTCATAAATAAATTTACTGATTTAATTTAAAAAAATTATAAATAAAATACCATGATAAGGAAATATTTTTATCTTTATAATAACTATTTATAGTCTAATATATAATGTATATAAACCAAATTAAAATATCATTAGTTAGGAGATACATGTTTATTTTATATTTTCCTTTTCATTGAAATAAATATTATAAATGATCATTATCACCTCCAAGTGGCTCTATGGGGTCCTAAAATTGAACCAAGTATTCCCAGGGTCAGAAATATATTACAAAATCGGATTAAGCCATGTGTTAGGGTAGTTTTATATTATTATAATATTATTTCTTACCCTTATTTACCTGATTTACCCTTTAACCATGGTAAATAAAGATAATTACTGATGTTACTATTCATAATGTCCAAAAATAAAATTTAACTATTTATAAAATTGGGGACTTATGATTCCATATATGAAATCCATTTTTTCATGTTCATACACAGAATTTTCAGTAACTAATTCCTGTTTTCAAAATCAAAGAATGAGTTTTTAATAAATAAAAACTATCAAAAGATTGACATTTGTTTATGTACAATTTTAATGTAAAATTACTTATAATAACTATAATAGGATGAAATGATAAAAATTTAATCCAACTACACTTTTAAACCAATTTAAATGACAATCTAAAAATATAAATAAATTATATGAAAATGTTGTTTTGAATTAAAATGCATTATTTTTCACAATTAATGAAAATATTAAATTTATTAGGAAATTACAAAAAATTTAACCAAAGTAAATTATTATATCCCACTTCTATAAAAGAAATTTATTTCGTCAAATATAATATATAAAACTAAAAAAAATATTTAAAAATTGTTCTCCTCCAAAAGGTGGTAAAACGATGTTTTAGAAATATTAGAGTGTTTTATGATTAAAATTGGATTCATTATCATTTTAAACCTCTAAATTTTTTTTCATTAAATTTAAATATATTTAAGAAATATGTAAAATTATATTATAGTTAATTCTGTTCATTCTCGCCAATACATTGGCTAGTCGTTAACTACCATTTAAAATAATAATATTTTTTATATATTATTTTTCAGCATAACTTAGTGTTGTACAGAAAGTAAGATTTCAGAGAAACCCTTTGTTACATTCCAAGTATGATATTAGGAAAAGAATCCATTTTAATGTAAAATTAATATTAAATTCCAAAATATTAATATATATGAAAATATATTATTTTATAAATACCTAGGTTGTTACATCTAATACTTTTCACATGATTTGAAATTGAATGATATATATTAAATACCATAGGGAACTTAAATTTTTGTTTAAATCATTTCCACTTGAAATTAAACTAATTGAAAATGTCCCTACCTATATGGTTGTAAACTGCAAGACATGTCGGTTATAGTCATATAATCTTAACCTGCCTGAAAAATAGTACTTGTCATATCACATTAAACTGAATGACAAAAAGTTCATCCCAAATCACTATAAACTATTTAGAGAAATCCACTCACTTTAATTTAATCTTCTTGAATAGGGTCTTAATCATATTAACATAAACTGAAATAAATATTGATCCTTGTTACATGACCCTAAACAACATGAAATATAGTCTTTTCTGGTCGACATACTATCAATTTCACATGAATATAAACTATATAAAGAATCTTGATCCTCATGAATTTAAACTCCTTGCAAATAGTACTAGTAATATACCTATAAATTTCAAGACATTTTAGTCCTAGTTGTATGACCATAATCTACATGACATACAGTCCTCATTGCATGATATTTAACTACACTACATATAATCGACTCACATGACTCTAAAATTCATTGATAATTCTGATGCGTGTTAATGTAAACTGATTGGAAATATTCTTAGTTGTATTACTGTAAATTGAGTGACATGTTAGTCCTTACTGTATGGCCTTAAACATCATGAAATAAAGTCATTTTTAGGTGATGTTAAAATAAATGACATACATTCCACCCATGTGGCTATAAAATATTTGGAGTGGTACATCCCATATGACCTTAAGTTTATTGTAGTGTTTTGTTCCACAAGAACTCAAATAAAAAATGAACTACTTATATAAGAGATTTATCTATAAGAGGGTTCAATTTCCTAAGGGTGTGGACTGTTTTGGATTCACTTTCCTGCACTAATTTCATGGTTTAACTATCCTATGACAAAAATTATTCACAACTAAATTATGTGTGGCTTTATTTAAATTCATAAAAGATACATAGTGATCCCTTGGTCTCTAATCCTACTCCTAGATAAAACGTTCCTTCAAATTTTATGTCTAATATGTACAACTATAAAATATGATTACTCAATTTTTGACCAAAAATTAATAGACATTGAACTATGAATGAAAGATATATAGAGTCTCATTGGGTAGAAAACATATAAAGGGTTTCCTAAGAAAAATCCAATTCTTCATCCTATAATACTTTCCTATAATTAATTTGGAAAATTTTAAGTCCTAAATGAATAAGAAAGAGTGATTTGAGGGACCAATATGAAGCCCTAGAAAAAGTCATGGTATAGTCATTAGAGACAATGGTCTAGGAAAATGTTATTCATGGTCTTTTTTCTCTATACATGTTAGATCAAACTATGATAGGGATGTATTTTCCATCACAAGGCCACTTCGTCACTTGGAGAAATACCTCCTTTTTAGGAGATCATGCAATCTTAAAATTAAAAGGCATATACCTTCACCTTGATAATATGTCTAATACATATTGGAATAAAGTTTAGAGTTATTGAACTCTTATTAAATAGAATTTTCTAAAAGAACCTACTTCATACCTTTTATGTCTAAATAATCACAATCCCAAATCATTAAGTCAAGATTCTCCTCATGGAATCCAAAAAATTGGGGAATATCCTCTTGGTCCCCCCCTTAATGAGTATACTCGAATCATAAAGGACACATCCACTTGGTAGAGATATAGGTGCTTCTATATCCATCCTATCAACTTGGATAATTCTTTCATCTATAGGGTAAGGTCCTCAATCCCCATGTGATATTTACAAATAGTGAGGTAGTAGTTTCTAAATTACTGTTGATTAATTTATTTCAACATATATCTATTTACCATTGTCTTATATATTTTTAAACTATGATTTAATCATTTCTTAATATACTTATTCTAATGGATTAAAATATCTTTAATATTACACATTTGTTTATCTTATGTATTTTCAAAGAAAGAGTACAACATCTCATTTCTTCTACAGTTTCAAATATGGGTTTGAATTATTTTTTAGCAAAATAAGATTCCATAAGTTGATATTCCCCTTTAGGAATATTCCTATTCGAACTGGTCCTATTAGCATGAAAATAAAGTGCATGATACCTAAATACACTCTCTAATACTCTAAAAAACATTGAATTATACCTCATCATATGAACATAAAATACAATGACGTATAGTCCTTATAACATGAAATTAAACAAAATTATACATCATCCATCCTTCATGAACCTTAAAATATTTGGAGTTGTCCACTATTTATGACCTATTTTCATCACATGAGAGAATGATTTGTGTAATATTCCTCCCTATATGGTTCCATATATATAAGTCTATTATAGGGTAAAAATAACCCTAGATATAATAATGGATGTCAAAATTCACATCAATATTTCATCTCTATCCCTCAACACCGAGACAGGGTTATTATATACTTCCTATTTATCCATGCACAAGGAGTCGGTGTGCATAAACCGATACGAATTTATGTTAGGTACATCCATAGATCCACTATGAGCTTTTATTATAACCCAAAATAGAAAAATTCCCCATATAATAACTTTGTGTTGATTGATTCCTTTTATTATAAGAAACATAGTAATGCCTGAAGGCCTATATCCTGGTCTCCCACCAACATCAATATCCCTTTACAAACTAGTGTTTGGTCTATCTTACCCACACCAGGTTCTTGAATGGCCTTATATTGGGGTGAAATAATTTAATTTTACATCCATATAAACTAGATATATGAATAAGCATGTGATGGGCTATGGGTGGATTAATTCTTGTTTCTCTAGGATATCTACGGATGTCCAAATTTCGTATCTTGTACTCGTCCACATGCTTTTTCCCAATTAATCATTTCTCCATATTGGAATCTAATGCCTCTCTAATTCATGTCAGGGTTTCTCTATGAGTGGTACTCTAAGGTTAATCTATACAATTGTTTCTCATACACAAAATATATAAAAAACAACTTATATAATTGTTCTCATCATAAAACCTTAAAAGTCATAAAATATAAGTCCCTAGAGCTTAATGATAAATTTCATTACATATGCTCTATCCTCAAATACCTCAAACATCATATAGTGGTCGACCCTATATGAATTGATTCCCCTGTATGAGATCCAAATCCATGTAAGGGTACCTAGTATAAGGCTAATAACCATAAACCTATGGTTGTACAAAATATATCCATTCCTAGTAATTGTATAATATTATTTCTATTCTCCTCATACACATCAAGTCTATATCTAGGAACCTACACTAGGAGGTAATCAATTTAGTTTATCTTGTGCATGAGTCAGGTTTGTGGTGAGAAATAATTTAGTAACTATTTTTTGAATGATTTTTATTATTTCATGATACTTAAATAATTCTAAACCATATATTTTTGACCTAGTCATAGATTATCATATATATATACCACCTTCAACATCATATAATATCATGACCATGTTTTTTTAAAGACCATAGTGTTCCAATTACAATTTAATATCTAATTTAGTATAACCAAACTTCATTCCATGAGTGTTTGAATCACCATAAATATTCGATGGCTATTGGTAATGATCACACTCACCTCAAAAACATCACATATACTTGGTAATGATATATGTTCTACCATATATGACCTTCCAACTAGAGGAATATTTCATCTTAAGGATAATTTTATATAACACCATGTTCCCTTAAAAATAATTTAGTGGAACCTATTATTACGATTTGGTTAGAATTTATCCTCAACATGACATTTTAATTTGATTACCTCCGAAAAGAAATTCATTAGATTATCGTTTATATCATATTCATTCCTTGTTCAGGGTTATTAATGAACTCCTAAATATTAAGACCTACTTGAGTTTTCATTTCACACCATTCTTAATTTGTCTTAGAATAATGACCTTAAACTATGTGAAACCATATGAGAGATGGTCTACATTAGAATTTTTCTCTCAATCACATTAGGTTGTCACCTTTCCATTACTAAATAGACAACCTCATCTATTGATTAATGTTATGTGACATTAAATCTCAAATAACTATTTGTATAAGAATTATTACCTTAAACTACATTAACCTTTTCAAATTTCATATATAATAATATTGGTTACTCCATTCACATTGGGTTTACCTATCATTTTATTCTTTATAAACTATTTTTTGTCAAAGTTAAATGACCCATTTCCAAGCTATCTGGCCTTAAATATCATCTATCGCTGGTTTGACATGAAATTTCTTATGTTTCTAAAATAAAGATACTTATCACTCACTAGTTTGAAAATCATCAAATGAGACCTATGAAAATGTTGAGTCTCTACTCCACAAGATTTCACATCACATTTTCTAGGGGGAACATTGAGGATTTTAAAAGGTAAAGGACACAAAAATTGCATGGTTGAAAAATCTTAAAGTATAGCCTCATGATATTTCATGTTTTCACTCGCTAATAATCACACCATCTATGTCTCGCGAAAAAGATAGGGTTAAAGTAATAATAAAAAAGTCATAAATCTTATAAGGACCACCATCTGATTATGGTAAAATTTTTGTTATAATCACTGGGCATGTTTACCTAGGTAAATGTTAGATCACCCATTTTTTCCTTACATATATTGGTTTAGATGATTTTTTTGAAATATAAAAAGGCATGATCACAAGTACTTAATCATTTTTTGCATTAAAATAATAATTTAAAACCCCCCTTTATGATTTAAATTATGTTGATTCATTAAACACTCCCATATCTGAAGTCAAGAACCTTAGCTTATAATGGTGTTATATATTCCACCATATTTATCCAACACATACATGATTAAGTGAAAATGTTCATGATAATTTCATTTCAATAGGATAATGTCAAATTAAATTGATAGTATGTCTTTTGTCATATTCATCCCACTTATATCATTCTATGAGTACAAGATCTGAAGTAAACCATATCTAATAGTCTTTTGTCTCATGACCTCACCCCAACATACAAAGATGTGTTTTGTTCCACCATATTTGGACCACATGTATCTATATTAGGGTACATGTTTAAAAGATAATGGATTCATTCATGTATGTAAACATTGACTGAAGTGTTTCAAAGTTATGACTTACGTAATCCATTCCTATATATTATTTAAAATAATTCAGTTAATATTATATTACTATTTCTTAGTTTTGTAGATTATCATAGATTGATAGTCAATGAAATAGGTGGGTTAAGAAATTGAAAATGGTTTGTGATAGAAATTTTTTTATTTTATTAATCAAAATGGAAATTCATCCACAATTTTTTAACTTTAGTCTCAGGGGCCAAAAATTCTTAGGGGAGGAGAATTATTGAAAAAACTATTCAACATTCAATTTATTTAATCTTGTAGTTGAATTAATAATTGATAGGAATCGTAAATTTCCTATAAATGTTTTTACAACCTTTCAAAATTTGAATCCTCATCTAGAAATATTTCATGGTCTATAATAGCATTATTATCCCCCACCTTCTCAATCTCATCAATGAACCGTTTATAATACTTTATCTTTACTTCGACCTCAGCTAGATATTGATGGTCATAGTTCACCAAGGCTGCACCATCTACAATTTTTTTTCTTGGTAATAAACAAAACATATTGAGGTATCTCTTGAAATTTCATGTCCCTATACACTACATGGAGAACACTAACCATATCCCAATCAATCTATATTAAGTATTTCTCATCACAATCCTTATCAAAAAGTATTTTCATTATAAAATTATATATTTATCTATAATTGAAATTTTCATACATCAAAGGTATAATAATTTATTCATTATTGGGTTGTTGATGTAAAAGTTCCCTAATGTGAATTTCATAGATTATCTACCAGATATCCTACCACAGCCTCAGTGTCATAGATGATTGAAGTGTATAGAACTCCAAGTTTGAACTAAAACCTACTAAGGTGATTATAATATAATATTACATTGATTAACATAATTTGAACATGAGATAAATGATTCTTCTAGTATGTAAATTCACTAATGATGAGGATACTATTGAATCTTACTAGATTATTGGATAATGAGTGGATAAATATGGAATATCTACACCCCCAATAACTGATGCATCACAATATGGGTCAATAAGGAAACCTCAAAATATCATCACATACTCTTCAACTACTGCTTCAGTTTAGACCTAGGATATGATCACATTCTCCATTCCCAACACATCATCTAGTGTGATTGTTTTTTTAAGGGGCATAACTTCCTCAACATTCCTAGATCATGCTTTTAGAAGTCCATAGAGAGATTCATATTGATCCAAGACATCTAGTTCCATGATCCCCATCACACCTTATTCAATCTCAATGAAACATTATGGTTTATCAAAACCTAATATTATGCAGTTAGTTTCATAAAATTTATTAATTTAAAACAATGAATTACATACAAAAAATCA
Organism: Viscum album; assembly: GCA_963277665.1. Lineage (NCBI taxonomy): Eukaryota > Viridiplantae > Streptophyta > Magnoliopsida > Santalales > Viscaceae > Viscum > Viscum album. Next base: position 812,531,697 of record OY728135.1, read on the forward strand.
CTTGGATATCATTAGATATTTCAGAAATCCATACTCAAAATTTTCCCCACTACATCTGAATGCTCAGACTGAGTTTGACACAGTTTCGCTATCAAGTCCTCTATCCTAGAAATTTGAATAACAATCCATGGAATTGAGGATTCATTGGTGGTAATGAAGTACTCATATTCAGACACTAATATTTAACATTGTAGTTAGGTTCCACTCTTCATCAGTTGGAAGCATCAAAGTGTGTCGATGCTCCTAACATGCATCATCTTCACTGTTAGTTATACAATACAATTACGTTTCAAACAATAGTGTTAGTGTATTAATGAGAAATATAGTCGAGGATTTTATTAGATTTTGGGATGTGGATTACCAAGGAATTATTTTTTATTTTGGTTCTACATTTGGGTTATAGGACCCTCCATCACAATATTGTTTTCTCGAGTTCACTACCTCATGGTTTTGTTCTTCCACGGGGCTCACTTTCCACTAGGGTGGCTTACTAATATCCACATATGTAAGGAAATTATTATTGGTAGTATTATTTTTTGGGATTATATATGATGCCCAACACCCCTCATGTCTCTGATGTGTGACAGGGGGACATGTGTCACAACAGGGCACCCATATGTCATGTTGTGATGCACCTACAATGAGAAACTATAACCCATAGGAAACACATTTTCATTAATTTGGGAATCTAAAAATCACCCCCACAGTGCTTTCCCTATGAATCAAAGACTATATACTATCCCAGATAACAATTGTAGGATATACATTGGGGCAACAGGACCCTTCATCACAATAATGTCTGCTTGGTTTCACTACCTCACGAGTTTTTTCTTCACCAGGGGTAATTTCCCATCAAGGTGGCCTTCTAAAAAACTCTTTTTTAAAGTTATTTATGATGGGATGGTGATGGATGAGTCTTATATATCATTCCTAACACCCCTCTAGTCTCTGTTGTGGGACAAGGAAACCAGTCTCATGATGTTACACACATATATAATGACGTGACACCCGTGAAGCGAGAAACCTTTACTCGTAGGGCTATACTGTATTAATTTGGGATTAAAACAATTTCCCATAGGGATTTAATGATGAATCATAGGATTTAATACCCACATTTGATACCAATTTTAGGATCTACATTGGGGATTCATGACCCTACATCATAATATTCTCTTCTTTACTTAACTACCGCACATGTTTGTTTTTCAAAAGGGCCCACTGCCCAGTTGTGTTGATTTCCACCATCCCCTTATGAAAAGGCATTGTAATTAGAGGGTGATGTTGGTGGATTATATATCATTAGAAACACCTCTCCAGTATCGGATGTGGGACAAGGAAACTGGTTTCATGATGTGACACCCATATATCACGTCTTGACACCCATGTAACCAGAAAACTTAACCTATAGATTTGAACTGAATTCATTTTAAATTCCAAAAATTTATAGAGGGGGTGTATAGGGAAAATATATAATTCCCAATGCACCTATAGTTTTTTATTTCGGAAATTTAAATAAGTTTCATTACATGAAACTCACATGTGAAGTTGTGACACACTTGTATACAACAACCATGACCCATAGGGATGTACTGCATTCATTTGGGATTCCAAAAATATCCATATCATTTCTTTTCCTATAAATCATAGGCTTTCCTACCCAAATATGATACGAATTGTAAGACTTACATTGTGGATGGAGGACCCTATATCACAATGTTGTTTGCTTTTGTTCACCACATCACTGGTTTATTATTTAGTAGGGCTCAATACCCACTATGGTGGCTTGCTACAATCCCCCTTCTAAAATTTCCCTTTATTGGGAGTGGGATAAACTGTAATTATATATCATTCCCAACAACCCTATAATATTTGATGTGGGATAAAGAAAACTAATGCAATGATTTGACACCAATATTTCACATTGTGACACCCTTGTAGCCAACAACCTTGACTCGTAGGGCTGGATTGCATTCATTTGGGATTCTAACAATATCCCACCTGGGATTTACCTATGAATAAGAGGTTTGAATACCTATATATGATACTAATTTTATTATATACATTTATATTGATGTAGCCTACATCAATATATTGTTCTCTTTGCTTCACAACCTCATTAGTTTTTTCATCAACAGGGTTCACTACCCATCAGGGTGGCTCACTGCCACCCAATATGAAATGGCCTTATTATGGAGAGGAGGATGTTGGGTATTATATGCCATTACCAACACCACTACAGCCTATGATGTTGGATAGAAAAATAGGTGTCACATCACAACACCCATATGTAACGCTATGGTTCCCCTGTAGCTAGTTACCATGAACCTTACGGAACACACTATCATTCAAAACATTATCCTCTTTGGTTCACTACCATGAAGGTTTTTTCTTTAGCGGGGGACCATTTTCCACTATGGTTACTTTCTATTACCCCTTTATAAAAAGGCATTGTGGTGGGAGGGGTGATGGGTGTGTCTTATATATCATGCCCAACACCCCTCTAGTCTCCAATGTTAGACAAGGAAACTAGAATCATGATGTGACACCCATATGTCACATTGTGACACACCTATATCTAGAAATATTTACCTATAGGGATACACTATATTCTTTTTCATTCCAACACATCACTCAAGGGGGATTGTTCCTCTACCACATCATCTAGAAATTTCTCCTAACAAGTCTTCTCGTTGAAACAATAATCTTTAATAGAAATAAGTGGGTGATCAATAATGAAAATGAAAAAAACATTAGTCCAACATCTTTGTCAGGTGAAAATATTATGGTTTAGTATTTTAGTACATGGTTGGAATATGATTAGGGAGAATGGGATATCTAACCTCACCTCTGAGAAAAAAAATCCCAAAATTATGAGGTTATAGAGTGAGTTTGGACCCTCTACTTCTAGGGTCATCCTATAACAAGAAGAATGTTCTAATTATTATAAGGTGTTCACACCTTATAACACTACATATCAAGGTGAAACCTTTAAATTAAGAATGAGAAATGACAAATTCATTTGCAGTAAAATGATACAAGATTAAACATGTTAACTATGCTGAAATAATTGAATACAACTGTTTCAAAGGGCCTTCATCATATATCATTGTAGTCAAGGAATCCATACCACTATTAATTGATAGGCTAGTTGATGAACCATTCTATATTATCACTATCCATTTTCTCTCACACATGACTATAAATTTGAATCTATCATCAATAGTTTTCACTAGAATTTCCAGCTCATTGATGTATTCATCGTCTACAGTTGGATTATTATCAAGCATGATTATTGTAGAATAATTGAAATTCCCTATCAATGGAATTCATATACCACCTTGATTCACGATACATAGATTGTTATCCTTCTTGATTATATTGCAAACACTCTATAAGTGATATGATTTGAGGTATACATAATTTAAATAGGAATCATACCTCTCCATCATTAACTGCATGATTGGACTATGAATTTTTGAATGAGTTCTATCTTTCTACTCATATCTTGACTACCTCATAGAAGTATTAGGGTTCATCGGATCCATAATAATGAACTATTGGGGGAATGATTGTGTCGATGACTCAGATGATTAGAAGCTTCCACCATGGAAGTACCCCTTTCAGGGACTCAATGTTTCAAAACTAACCTTATCATTGTAATTCAACATTATGGACCTGGTGAAAAATTAATATAGAATGTTTCAAGGATCTATTGAAATCCATGAATTAGGATACTCGAACATTGAACTAATACTAGTGTCTTGGGAAGAACAATTATCTTGGAATGGGTGTCCTACCGAATCATTAAAGACCTATGTTTCCTTTCCACCAAAGGATGTTATTCCATTATAGAATACACAATATTAATTATACCACTTCCATGATTTGATTTAAATATTCTTTTTATTTTGATATATATATATTGAAATATTTTCATTGTAATTATGTGTATATTGTTGGAAATTATAATTTCAAATTTATTTTTTATACTCTTGTTGAAAATATATATTTTGGGTTTATTTTCCTTATTATAAAAATTAATATGGGTCCTCGGTCATTCTTGATGCAACGACTATATGTGTACCTCGGTGTGCTTCTTTGTGAAGTGTTTGATCAACTGTCTCATATCACCTCTAATGGGGTGACTCTGTATGTCCCTTCTAGTTGTGTCACTCAGAGTTACTCGAATGGCCAGTTTTATCTCGGTCGTCCACATTTCATCATCCTTCATACTTAATTTTTTATCTAACATCATTATAGGTATTTATCATTATGTTTCACCTCTTCATTCATTAGGTATTCTGATTTTGGTTCATTCAGTTTTTTGGTGAGAATGTTGATGGCTCTGGCCAGAGAAAACAATTTGGTTTTTTGGAGATCTCGATTGAAAGGAATAAATATGTGGTTCTAGTTCTTTCTTCATATTCTATGATGGTAAAAGATTCATTCTTCTGAAACGACACATCACATCGGGTGGAGATTTAGTGGATACTTCAATTTGAAGTCAGATCTAGATGACCCTCTCATGAATTATGGTTGTTGTGTCTTTAAATCTTCAAATGTAACTAGTTTCAGTATAGAAATATGGCTATGTAAGAGAGTACTATTTAATTATTCACTACTATATAATTTAAGATGTGTGTGTGCATAAGCCCAACTAGGAGTGGATGGTGCTAACTCTACACAATAGAGATCACCACCACCACCTTATTTTGCAATGTTGTCCTTCTCAGATAGCTTATCTAGTTCCTTACATTCTTATATTGAGTTTGTAATTTATTATTTACTCTCATTAATAATAATCTTGAATGAGTGTTGTTCTCACCGCCATGTAGGATCACATCAATCTAAATCACCTTATATATTGGTGTTGTTTTATTTTTTTCTTCTCTATTCCAATCATATCATTCACATTGTTAATAGATTCATGTTTTTGTAATATAAAAATTTTTATAACTCACTTCGTAACCATATAACATGTATCAGTGAATCTAGACCTTTATTCGGGATAACCACTTCAACAATGTCCCCAAAAATTAGTATCACAATCATTCTAAATTATTTCAAATGGGTTCTACAAAGTCTGAAAAAGAAGAATTTGATATGGAAAATGATTCTAATTTCTGGATTATTAAAATGATTAATTTTTTATATATTAATGAAATTATTGATGCTCTTGGTGGTTCTAAGAAAAAGGTTACCACTCTATCCCTTGATGGAAAGACCTTTAATAATTATATTTATTTTTCTAACGATGTTCATTGAAATGTTAGTAGCCATTGTTTGATGTATTTAGGTGACAAGGTTCTCAAATATTTCGCTTTTGAGTAATCTATCACTGGTATCTGGTCCAAATTGGAAGCCTTATACATGTCTAAATATTTAGATGGAAGGTTTCATAAAAATGAGGCTTTATACTTGTAAAATTCTCACTAAAACTATAGTCAGGACACATATTGATGATATTAGTAGAATTATATTATACATTTCAAATAAAGATGTTGAAATAATGGATGAGAATCAAGAAATAATACTTTTATCTTTGTTAGATGAGTGTTACACTTCTATTAAGGACTAGATGATGTATTTTATGGATTATTTAGCTCTTAAAGAGGTTATGTCCACTCTATTAGCCAAATAAATTCAAAACAAATGCCCTATTAAGAATGAATCTGATGGTTTAAACATAAGAGGTAGAAATTAACATAGAAATAAGAATCAAGGTAAGAGTTAGTCTAAAAAATAAAAGTCTAAATCCAATATTAGTGAACCTAATAATAAGATGTTTAAATTTTTTCATTGTAAAAAGCATAGACATATAAAAATAAACTGTCTTAAAAAAGGAATGACTATAATGATAATAATATTGTTCATTCCTTATAAATCAAATAATACATTGACACTCATGATGTGTTTAATGTCTGTGTGAATCCTACCTATGGGGAATGGATCATGGATTCAAGATGTTCATTCCATATGTGTCTGAATAGGGAGTCTTTTTTTGAATTAAAAGAGATTGAATTGGTTGATGTTACCTATGGAATAATATGAGTTGTCCCATTATGTGTATAGTTTCTGTTTCTTTAGAACTTGATGAATGGATTATTAAAACTCATGAAGAAATTATGTGGGTACCTAAAAAAAGAAAGAAACCTCATTTCCTTAGGAATTATCGACAATAAGGGTTATACATTTTAATCTAGCACTTTGGGAAAAACAGTCTTTTGACACGGGGTATTTGTGATGGAATTAATTCCTATCACAAATGGTCCATCCCAAGGGTTATTTGCAATGGGGGGTTCGTCCCATTGTAATAAGTAATGCATGCTTCACCGCGGGATGCACGCCAAAGCGCGGGAAGGTTATTTGTGACACTGGGGTCCCCCGTTGCAAATAGTGTGTCAATCGTAGGGAATTTATGATGGGACCCATCATAAATACCAGTGGAGGTAAATGAGTTTTTGTGACGGGATGTTGTCCTATAGCAAGAGTTGTGTCGGCTGGTCACTTTTTTGCGACGTGATCCAACGCAAATAACCTTTTTACCACCGACCGTAATTAATGCGGTCAAAGGTATTTGCGACGGGTCCCATCGTAAAAATTGTTATTTTTTGCGACAGGAATGTCATCACTAATAGACCCATCGCAACTAATCTAAACTATATATACCCCCACTATTTTTCTTTCCCTTCCTCTCATTTCTCACTTCCTCTCTCTCACTAAACTCAAATATTAGAGAGAAAATTTCTTAGTTAAATTTTTTTTACGGATAAGTTGTGAAGGAGCTTACATCAATAGAAGATCACAATGTAGTTACATCGATAGGAGATCAAGTTTAAAAGTACTTATATTTTATTTTATTTAGTATTTATTTAATTTTTTTATGATAATTTTTATTATTGTTGATTTGTTGTAATTAAATTAGATTTAAATTATTTTGTTATTTTTATTTTAGTAATAGAAAGTAATTATTAGTTATAATTAGTAGCAATTGATGGTAATTAGTAAAAATTAGTAGTAATTGGTAGTAAATAAGAATAAATAGAAATAATTAGGAATAATTAGTAATAAATAGTAATAAATAGGAATAATTAGTAGTAATTAGTACTAAATAGAAGTAATTAGAAATAAATGGTAATAATTAGGAATAATTAGTAACAATTAACAATAAATAGTAATAAATAGTAATAAATAAGAGTAATTAGTAATAAATAGTAATAAATAGGAATAATTAGTAATAAATAGTAATAAATAGTACTAAATAGTAGTAATTAGTAATAAATAGTAATAAATATTAAAAATTATTAATAATTATGAATAAATAGGAATAAATAGTAATAAATAGAAATAAATAGGAATAAATAATAATAAATAGGAATAATTAAGAACAATTAGGAATTAATAGGAATAAATAGGAATTATTAGTAATAAATACGAATAAATAGGAATAAATAAGAATAATTTGTAATAATTAGTAATAATTAGTAATAAGTTGAAAGAAATAGGAACAATTAAGAACAATTTGGAAAAATTTGGAATAAATAGAAATAAATAGGAATGAATAAAAATAAATAAGAATAATTCTTAATAAATAGGAATAAATAAGAATAAATAAGAATAAATAGGAATAAATAGTAATAAATAGAAATAATTAGTAATAATTAGTAATAAATAGTAATAAATAGTCATAATTAGAGATAATTAGGAAGAAATAGTGATAATTAAGAATAATTAAGAATAAATAGTCATTATTAGGAATAAATAGGTATAAATATGAATAAATAGTTATAAATAGTAATAAACAGTAATAAACATTAATAAATAGTAATAAAGAGTAATAAATAATAATAAAGAGTAATAAACATTAATAAACAGTAATAAACAATAATAAACAATAATAAATAGCAAAAAACAGTAAAAAACAGTAAAAAACAGTAAGTAGTAAATAGTAAAAAATATTAAAAATAGTAAAAAATAGTAAAAAATAGTAAAAAGAAAATCAATTGTAATAAATTGCAATAACGTGTAATAACTTCGCACAATTTACAATGGATTGATGACACACATTTTTCTCGATGATTCTTCTCCTTTTAACTTTCACCGATTCAAAACATTATGAAATGTATGCTTCTATTTTTGCATATCCAATCTCGTATGGACGAGTTTGAATATGCATCTGTAGGACCACATTTTATATAATGTGTTCAGGTGGTGACAGTTGCAGGAAAATGATTCATCGACGAAAAAAGGGATCTTTTGTCTGATGGCTCATTTATGTGCAATTTTCTCATACAGAAATCACAATGAAGAATCTGCTCTAAGGTACGGTTATACATTATCTTATGCACGAGAATGAATGTGCGTACCTATGAGAAGATTCTTCATTATGATTTTAGTAAGAGAAATGTGCAGGTAAATGAGCTATCGGACAAAAGAGAAGCCATCAATCTACTAAAAATTGTCTCACCCAAAATTAGTATTTGCGATGGGACCTTTTGCGACGGGGGCCCGTCGCAAATATTTTTAGTCATAGTATTTACGAGGGGCCCGTCACAAAGAGTATTTGCGATGGGACCATCGCAAAAGGTTATATATATATTGTATATAATTGAAGGCTTATTTGTGAAAGTACTATTTCCCAACGCAAAAGGTATATTTATATATATAATGTATATAATCAGTGGGTTATTTGTGACGGGGACCTTTCCCGTCGCAAATACATATTTTTGTGATGGGCCTATCAGGAAAAATAATATTTGCGATGCCATTTTCTACAACATGTTATTTGCGACAGGTCCCCGTCACTAAAGCCTATTTGTGATGGGATCCCTTCACAAATAGCCCGTCGCAAATACCTATAATTCCAGTAGTTTAGTTATGGTTACCTCATAATTTCTCATTGCTCTCTCACATTTATAAAAGTAAATCTTTTTAATGGGATGTATCGTTTTGATGGTAGGATTCACATTAAACAATTAAATGGTTTTCATGTTCTAGGGTGAGCCTATACCACCTTATGGAACAGAATATTAGGGAATATTAGTGCCAACGGTCTTGATGAACATAAAAAACAAGGTGTGTTAACTAGTGTTAATACTAGTATTTTATTTTTCTATGAGGACTGTGTGTATAGTGATTATACGTTTTTATATTTTATTAAATCATCATACAACTCTAGAAACCCATAAGAATGTGGTTATTATGATCTTTGTGGTCCCTCTGGGATGACTCCCTATGTTAGAGGATATTAATTTATTACTTTTATATATGAATAATACCAAAATGTTTGGATTTACATACTATAACAAAACACTAATACATTTTAGAGCTCCAATAATTGGAAGTATTTTTATAAAATGAATCTGATAAGAAACTAAAAGAATTACGAATTGATAATGGATTGTAATATCTGTCCACTGAGGTTGCTGAGTGTTTTTATCTTTGAGGGTGTGTATATGTATAGTAAAGCTGCAGAAAACCCAAACTAAAATGTTATAGCTTAGATAATTAATATTACCATCCTAGAAATACACAAGTTCATGTTTTCCTATTCCACCCTTCCTAGGCCATTTTGGAATGACACTATTACTACAAGAGTATACCTAATTCATAGATACCCATCATCGGATAATTCTATTAAAACATCCATTGAACTATGGACAGGAAGTCCACCAAGTCTTGAACACCATAGATTGTTTGGGTCCACACCTTATAAACATTATATGAATAATAAGTTATGTCCTAGGGATATCAGTTTTCTCTTTGTTAATTATCAAGAGGGTGATAAGGGGTACAAACTATGGGTAAAACAACCATGATATCAATGGTGCACCATCAGTCATGATATTGTGTTCAGGGAGTCATTTCTATAAAAAAAATAATGACTATTGAATCTGAAGAGGCCAGCACACACCATCCAATGGGTGTCGAAGTAGATTCTGGAACTCATGTTCCTTTAGAACCTAGTTCTGCCCCTCCTGTTTACCCCACCACAACCTGAAGGTGTGTTAAAAACTGATTCTTATTTTGAAACAAAATTAGAGGAGGGTGACCTTAAGGGATACTAGTTAACCTTATACAAACATGAGAGGATTATTATGCCACCTAATTTGTTTATCGATGATTATATGGTTATATATTACTTTATTGTCTCTCAAGATATCTATAATAATGAATTGAAAACATTTATGAAATTTTTAAATCTAAAGAATGTCTAAAGTTGTTGGATTCCATCAAGGATGTGATGAATTCCCTTCCTAAGAATAAGACCTAGACATTGGTTACCAAACCATTAAATTAAAAGGTGGCAGGTTATATATGTATCATTAAGATGAAAGAGGATAATAATGAGGTATTAAAACTAAAATATAAATTCTAATGAGCCTTTACGGGATACCTTCCACTAGAAGGCGTTGACTATGATGATTTTTCCTTGCCATTAAACATTCAACCATTCATGTAATGCTTGATTTGGATACAAATTTTTTTCATATAGAATATATAGATTTTTAAACACCCTTGTTTGTATGGAAAATTTGAAGAGACCATTTATGTGAGAACACCTGACGGTTTCTCACATAATGTTCAAATAAATCAAGTTTTCCTTTTACAAAAGATTTTTTATGGTTTCAAGTAATTTTCTTGACAATAGTACAAACATTTTACTCTTTTATTATTGAGAATTAATTTAGTAGAATAAAATGTGATGCAAGTGTTTATTAAGAGAATGTTAAGAATGATGTGATTTACCTTCTTTTGTATGTTGATGAAATGAAAGTGATTTGTAGGAATATGAAATTTATTTTCCATATGAAGACCCAATTAAATTCTTATTTCAAAATGAATAACTTGGGAAATGAAAAAATTAGTAGGAATGTAAATATTTAGATATAGAAAATATATAAACTTTTTTTTATCCAAGAATACGTATGTTAATTTTTTTAAGTGTAACTTGTTTGAGAACATTAAACCAGTTAGCATACCCATGTGAAAAACATTAAGTTTTCCTTGCACTAGTACCCTATAAGTGATACTGCGATTGATTTAATGAGTATAACCCCTTATTAAAATATACATGGGTATATTATGTATAAAATGGTTTGTTCTAGACATGATTTTGTATTTGTCTTGTGTACTCTAAGAAGGTTTATGGAAAACCCTAGGAATAAACAATGGAACAATTTGAATTGGATTCTTAGATACATTTAAATGTATTCTGATTTATGCATTCATTTTTGGAAAAAAATACTGGTTTTGATGACAAAAATTTAGGATTTTTATATTATGAATATGATGCTAATGTAGACACGCATAAATGAAAAATTGGTTTTATTTTATTTACATATGGTTCACCAGTTTCTTGGAAATGTAACATGAAATTAGTATTGACTCTATACACCACATAGGATGATTTTATCTTTTTAACCAAATTCATTAAAGAAGCTATTTAATTGAATAGTAATATTCATGAGTTGTCTTTATCTTATTCTAGTTTAGTTGTACATTATGATAGTTAATCTACATTACATTTTACTAAAAACTATGTTCTCCATTGTAGATCAAAGCTTAATGAATTTAGACTTCACTTCTTTAGGGATATAATTTAATCTGGGATAGTTTGTGTCATTAAGAAATCCATCACGGATAATCTTGTTGATAGTTTGAATAAATTTATTACCCTTTATAATTTTTTACTATTTCTATATGACTATCCTTGTACCATTTCAATGATAGTGGCTGCGAGAACACAAATATTAAATTAAATATTTTAAAATAAAATGTGCGGAGTTTTTAATTTTTCAATTTACATTTTTTGATATATTTCCATTAAAATATTATTTTTACTACTGTATATATATTTCATGATTTTCATTTGAGTTACGTGTATACTATTGGTAATTATAATTTCAAATTTATTTATCTTTTTCTTATAGTGAATATGTATTATTGGTTGATTTTTTATTAGAAGAATCAATATGGGCAAATGATGATTCTTGATATAATGCAAATATGTGATGCTTGGTTTAATTCTTTGTGATTTGTTAGATCTAATTCCTCACCTTTCTTATAATGGGGTGCCTCCATGTGTTGTTTCTAGCAACTTCGCTCCGTATAAATCAAATGGTCAGTTTGATCTCAGTCGTAATTGTGTCATAGTCATTGTTCCTCGACTACTGCATTTGATTTAATGATAGGGATTCATCATTACACTGAATCTATTACTTTATTGTGTAATCCTATATTGGTTTATTTGGTTTTTCTTGTGATAGCACTAAGAAATATAGGTGGAGAAAACCTTATAGTTTTCTATATACCTCAAGAGAGAGGAATAAAGTTGTGGTACTAGTTCATGCTTCTTATTCATTGGTTCTTAAAGATTCATTCTTATGAAATTGGACATAACATCTGAAGAATAATCAATGGAGACTTGTGGATAAAACATTGATAAACATTTCATTAATCATGGTTTCTATCGATTTACCTATTTAAATATAACAAATTTTTGATATAGAAATATGGCTCTATAAGAGGAATTTTTTTATGTTTTCAATGATGTATCCATTATTATTTGTGTTTGGGTGAGTCCTTCTAGGGTTAAATAGTTATAACTCCACATTATGGAGTTCATCACCACCACCAGGTTGAGTAAGTCCATCCTCTTCAAAAATATTATCTAGTTCTTAACTTTCTTGCGTCGAGTTAATTTGTTGTTTCTATTTGTTAGTAATAATATTGCATGGGTGGTGTTCTCACTATGGACCTAAGATCACATCAATATGAATCATGTAATATCTTGGTGTTATTTATTATTTTTAATTTCTATTATAATCTGAGAATTCAGATAGTCAATTGGTTCAATTTTTTGTAATAAAACAAATTTTATAATTAACTTTGTAACCATATAAAATGCCTCAATGTATCTAGGTCATTATTCAGAACAACCACTTCAATGCTTTCCCAAAACACAAATGGAACTAAAACCCGCCATTGGATACACTCAAATTTCTAGATGAAAAGGTGAGGTTAATTTACCTCATATGTTATATCGTATTTGATTTGTACTGATAAAATACTATCATACACCACCATTATATATTATTTCCACTCGTGTCCCCCATAGTCATCATATATGAAATTTATTATCTAGAATTAACAATATTGAATGAATTTTAACTCTGGGAATATCCAAAGAGTGTAAATGACTGACAACATATATATAGGTTTTCCCCATATTCCAAAGACCACCTAATTATAATTGTATAATCTACACCTTATTGTATTAATGATATTCTGAAATTTGTATGTCTTGATGTTTTCTTCAATCTAGCTTTAAAAAAATAGAATGGAAAAAAGATATGAAATATAGTCTTTAACCAAAAAACATGAATTATGCATTAGTATATCATGACCAACATTAGTATCATCATCTTAGTAGGCCTTGGGTTCTCATCCACTTAGGATTGAATCCATTATCGGGGGGAAGGTTCTTGCCATTATTCCACTAGTGGAGTTAGTCGATAGGTTATTGGAGGTATATCAATGATTAAATGTGCATCTATGGTTGTATTTGGGAATTTATACTTTATCGGTGTCCTTCATGTATGAAATAGTGTATATAAATTAACCCACCACACCATGATGAATACATCATTCATAGAAATATTTTCTCACTCTAGTTTTAAGTAGCAGGTAAACCACAATGAAGAAAGGATGTGTTTTGGATGGGGGAAAACAACATTAGATACCAGTTTGTTGCTGTATAGGGGTAATAAATATGATAATGGGAATTTATGGTGTTAAATAATGAATGTTTCTGCATGATATGACATGAATGGATGGAACTAGTTAACATATCATGACTCGATGTCCTCAGTCATCTCTTTGATCCAAGAAGCTACAACCTCTTTGGGAATTCTGTTTGAATATCCATATCTCTGTTATAAGATATGTCAATAATATTAGTACTATTTGATAAGGAGGAAATCATAATAAGTTTATATGATATGTAGAATGAAATAAACAGATTAAAAAATGAACTTATATATTTTCACTAAGTTAGAATTTGTTCCCAACTACATTCACTTAGGTGATAGTGCTCTGGTCACAGAGCTCAGTTTATCATGGATAGATGACAAAACAAAGAAATCACATGAAAATATTGCTCACTAGGGGAGTATATGTTGATCCATCAACATTCAAATTCATGAGTCCTTGTACTACACTCTATTATTTGTGGCCAATATTGAGAAAAAAAATTAAATCATGAGTTATTGAGACAACAACACATGAATTGAGGGGAAATAGAGAGTAAATTATTCATTATTGTATTATTTTAAATAGAATTTTAATGTTTATAGTCACCTTATATTTATTAGTGAACATCACATCTCATGTTAGATATATCATCCCAAGAAGCACATGTGTGGCAGTAGAGTACATGTCATCTGAGCATCCACTTGTGAACATTTGCGTATTGAAGGTTTAAAAATAATTTCACCACCCACAAATTTTTCGATGTGGTGGGTGGATGATGGAAGAAGATTTTAGGTTTTGGTTTCACTAAAGAAGACCCTGTTTTGGTAGGTGACTACTAGATAAGACTCGATGCATGGGCTTGGTGCCTCCCGAAAATTTTTGCATCAACCTTTTGAATCCTCTCCAACTATTCGCATTTAAATTTGAATGATTATATGTTGGAAAAATATGAAAAAAATAGCATTTTTATTCCTGTTTGAATATAAAAATCATCTTCATTCTCAATGAATGTAGGGAACACTATTGAATAAAATAATTTTTTTTGTCCCTATGTGTTTGGATTTCTATGATTTTTTGAGTGATTCTTTAAGAGTGATATTTCCATATAACAAATCGGTATCAAAATAGGTTAGATTACTTGGACCGACTTTTAATCTCGGAAGATCAGTTGTTCACACATCTTTAACCACTATTGTATGTGTTTCCTACTAGATGTTAGTGCCAGAATCTAGATGTTATCCTGAAATAAAAATGCTATCCACTTGAAACAATTATGTTTATTCTATTCCCCTTGTGAAAAATTTCACCCTATGATGTTTGTGTTTCCTACACGGAGCTAGAGTTTGAAAGTTCTGATCTTCCACTAGGTTCCTTAGACAACTCCATGCCACTCCTAGTTGATATCTGATTTTTCCTCCCATTGTTCATTAGTTTTTTTTGAAAACCTAGTGCGTAAAGTTGTGATATAGGTATGGGAAAGTCTAAAAATGAAAGGGGCCTTTTGTTAGGGCATCATGTATGAAAAAAATCAAAAGTGTATTTTTTTTTATTTTTTTAGCTATTCAATCAATAAAAAAATAGTAGGGGCCTTTTAGAAGGAAAAAATGAATTTTTTTTGAAAAAAATTGAATGGTACTTTTTGATGGGGTGGAATTTTTTGTTTAGAGTAAATTTGTTTATTCAGTTGTGGTTCATTTGAAGTGTTAAAAAGGTAAATTTTAGTGGTTTTTAATATTCCAGATTCATTGAAGTTTTCTTGTTTTGGAAATTATGTAATGTTTTTTAGTGGAGAATATCCAAGAAGAAATTAGTACCATGAAACACCATGAGTTTGTTCTAGATACACATACTGAAACAAAAATAACTTCCAGACATAGAAGTTTGGTTTCTAACACAAAATTTGAGGTGGGGACGAAAAACTTCTGTATATGGAAATTTTTAGTTTTGTATGTTATAACTCAACAAGAGTTAGATATTACCTTATAAGATAAGCTTGACAACATCTTTGATGGTGATTGGAGAATAATCAAAAATAAAACATACAATATGATATGACTTTGTTTAGTTGACTATTAGAAATTCAATGTGATTCGAGAAACATTAGTAAAAAGATTGGGTAATATTTTATAGAACAAGTATATTTCCAAAAGCATTGAAAATAAACTGTACCAGAAAAAGAAAATTTTTAGATTTTAGTACAATGAATGTATGTCTATGATTCAACAACTTGAATATTTTAATAAAATCGTAGATGATTTAAAAATATGGAATGTAAAAATCGGAGATGATGATAAGGCTCTTTTGTTGTCCAACTCTCTATCAGAGTGTTCTGATCAGCTTAATATGAAAATATTATGTGTTAAAGATGAGGTAAATTTTATTTACATATCAAATTACTTAGTTAATAATTATTATAGTCAGACGGAAATGTATAATCATGGAGATTATACATCAGAGGCATTGATGGAAACTACTGGATGAATTTCTGGAATGAAAAATGAAGGATTTAGAAGCAATGAATTATAGTTGATTTCAAGTGGGGAGTCTAGTTATAAACTTAAAAAAAAGATGATTATGCCTAATTCCATAAAAGGGGTATTGGATGATGGATTTTACAAAAATTGGGGAACCAAAGGAGAATGTTTTACATAAAACTTATGATAGTGAGGACACCACTTTCCTCATTTCCTTAAGGTTCCACCATTCAGAATATTGGATTCTTGATTCCAGTTTTTCATTACATATGTGTAAGATGTTAGATTAGTTTTCAAAACATAATGAGTCAGATGAAGGTGTGGTTCTTATGGTAAATAACCACCATTTCCACATGATATGTATTGAAACAATATATTTGAGGATGTGTCATGGTACAAATCGACGCATTACTAATGTAATATATATACCAAAATTGGAGAAAAACCTCATATTTCATGGAGTCTTGGATAATCTTTATTATAATATAAACATTGAAGATAATGTTATTATATTTAACCAAGGTCCAATACTTGTAATGAAAGGTATTCGAAAAGGTTCTTCTTATTATATCAATTTCGACACTGTTACAGATGGATCAACAATATCATATGAGAGTATCACTAATAGTGGGATATTAAGGGCCATATAGAGACCTTCTATGTATAATGATATGTTTTTATGCTATTTATATAGTTTAATATGGTTTTCCAAATATTTATCATGATATTTTGGATAGAAAATATGGTATATGGTGGAATTTTGTTAAACAGGAAGAATTTTTTTTTTCTACATCAGAAACTCAAAGAGGATTGTGTTCCTCCTCTAAACGAAAAGAAAGTGCTAAAAAAGATCAAATTCTAACACTGTTTTAACTTGACCAACATCCCTCATACCTAAGATGCCTTTGGTAATTTTAAAGGTAACGCCAATAGAAATTTTCTATTAATAAGCAACATGGTGAAATTTTTTTCAAGGATTAGATCTTTGAAAGTTTCAAAATAATTTCACCCCCATAGAATTGGTCATGTGGTGGGTGAATGATGGAAGAAGGCTGAAGAGTTTGGTGTCCCCAAATAATACCAAAACATGGTAGGTGACCACTAGAGAAGACCCTTTTTATGGGATTGGTGTTTCTTGTAAAAATGTTTTAGTGCCATTTTGATTCCTCTCCACCTATTTATCTTTAAATTTTAATGTTTATATGTGGTTAAAATATGGAAAATATGAAATATGTTTATTCTAATTTCAATATGAAAATTAGTTTCCTTCCCCATAGATGTAATTCACCCAAAAAACCAGGTAAATTTGTGCATCCCCGTGTGTTTGGATTTATATGATTTTGTGTGTGCTTATTTGAGAGTGGGGCTTTTGCACCATAGTGTAGATTTGACATCATGATCAACTCGTGCTAATAAAAAATGTCAATGGACATAGTCCTATTAGAGGGGTCAAACTGGTTAACCTATATGGGAACCCATCCACCTAGATCACCTATCTGGGTGGCCATCTACCCATGTCACATACTAGGGATCCCCATTTACATAATTCCACTTAGATAGGACACACACAGGTCACCTACCTTGGCACCCCATAAACCGAAGTCACCAGCCTAGGTGACAATTAACTCATGTAACCCATCTAGAGACCTATATACTTAGGTATCCCCTTCATCTTCATAAGAACAATGATCATGTTCTTCATACTAATGTGAACCTTATCATTCATGTATTCTTTAGATAATTGTGATTAGGCATCCCATGATAAATACTTCACATATTTCTATAACTAATTGATATGTCTCATAAGGTCTTATCAATGATATATTCCCTTGATAACAAGTGGTGATATTAGTAGGTCTTTGGATAAAACCTTCATAACTAAATATATTATTTATATAGCCTCACATTGATCATTCTTCTAGTTTTGAACTATCAAGTTTCCCTGTTTGGTCTACTGAATGATCCATAGTTTCATATATAGCCATCATTATAGGTATAATCCCTAAACATTCTCAATTTTTCCATATCCCCTATGAGTATAGTGTTTATTCCTCATCCAATTAACAATAAAATGGGGAATAAATCTATATATGGTCCCCTACTATGTGTAATCCCCAACCATATTGTCATTTATAACATTAAACCATTTTCCAATCAATCATACATACCTGTCCAAATAGGTCTCCGTTTTTCTATAAGCCCCTACACTTTCTCATTATGTAATATTCATGATTATTCTATTTTTCCTTCTATATATCTTCCCAAAAAATATAAGTTGGATGTGAACATATGAGTCTCCTATCAGGTTCGACCACCGAGCTATAAATTCATTGAAAATATCATTCTTTTGACCCCCATTAATGAGCCTTTCATTTATAGGCATCCTAAAAGGTGTAATCCCCAGTCAGAGCCTCTCTTATCAAGTTACTAATAGGTAAATTGAACCAGAAAGGTTTTCCCAGGAATAATTCGCCTAAAACCATTATTATGTACCATTCAAAAAGTATTCCTAAATGCATGATGTTAAATTGTGCAATATGTAATCAATTACGCACAGTGATAAATTTCTTGAAACTAGTTTTAGATGTAAGACATTTAAAGGAACTTCATTTTTCTGTAGTTGCATGACCTTAAAAAGAACCATGCTGGTCCTTTTTACATGACCTAAAATGGTAATATGTTTCTCATTAAATAATACCACAATATATGGGTTTTCATTCAATTCATAGGGATAAATAGTAATCCCCACTCTTGGGCCTGATTTGAACTTCAAAACACATATGATCTCTTTGGATGGTGAAAAATTCGAAATTTACATGGTTTTGAAACACTATATTCTATTGTAATTAGCCATTATAAAGTGATAGATATAGAATCTATGATATATTCAGATGTACACATCATTTCCTAGTATTAATCAGTCACTTTATTAGAGGAAACCAACATTATTACTTGAATGTATTTATCAATTAAATAATAAATTTATAAGAGTGTGCGATATTGGGAAACAATAACCCATATGGGATGATCCAACCACCTATATTATTTACCAATGAATAAACAAAAAGTTTCTCTGGTAATTCCCAGTGACTAACTTCTATTATAAAGCATGTTTGTGCTAAAAATTCCTCTATCATGAAACAAGAAAAGAACCTTGGATCCTAGAAAACCCCTGTAGATCTTCTCAATTATCATCCATCCTATAATAGGACTCTTTATCCAACAACTCACTCATCCAAGAGTTATAAGTCCCATCATTGGATTTCCTTAAGAAACTTTTCTTTAAATTGATTCAATACCATCCATACATTCTTCTAAACTACCTCCATATTCTTGAAAACCTATATCCACCAATAACTAGATCTTTCCCAAATTAATACATGTACTGATTCTTTTTATAAATTATAAATCAATGATCCAATAAATGAAACCTAAAAAATAGTGTTTTAGGGCCTCAATCTTGCCTCCCTATTGATAAAAGGATTGTGACTATAAATGTGGAGATAAAACAGTCTTGGGGAAACTATTACATAAAACTAAATCCCTAGGATCATTCCAAGTCCACAAAATGTTTTTTATGAACCACCAATAAAAGGAGGATCCCAAGAAAATATATAGAAATAAATAGGGATCCAATATATCCCCATGATATAGAATTAAGTGAAGAAACAATTTATATGATTTATCACAATATAAAAATAGTATAAGTATATGTGCATGGAAAGTGACTGAAAGATAAATAAACATATGACACATTGTCTTATCCATATGAAAATTAGAAATTGTAGGAAAAGAATAATATCCTAGAGCCCAACTCACATAGTCATCCCTTTAATATAGTCACCCTCGATAACCTTATATACTATAACCTTGTGTTTAAATCCAAGATATACATGTTCCTAAAAGTAATCATAATTATCTACTCATGTACATCGATACCCATTCCATTCACGTGGGTAGGAGGTGTGTCCAATGACCCATTCATATTCAATCACTGACCTCAACATGATGAATATTTCTATGATTAAGGGGATTTTAATACAATTAATTTAATGATTGTAATCCATGATTGTATGTTACACCCACACATAAAAATAATTTTGAATTAACATCCAATAAAACATGACACGTTATCATGTGGTAAACATGCCACCTATGACACCTAACACCACCAGCTACAACCATTGTTGGTAATACGACCAATTTAGTTACATCATGATGAATGGAATCTCAATAGATATTCTTAAACATAATGGAAATCGATCACATATGATATTTGATTTATGTAGGTAATATTCATAGCCAAAAACAAACACAGGTCAAACTATCCACTTAGGGAAAGGTCTTATGGCCATGTCGCATGTCTACTGGTCTATATATAATAATTGATTGTAGGAGCGAATGATGATATTCCTTATATTTTATAGGTCGAACAATCCACTGTGGGATAGGTCCCATGGACACAACTTGTATCCAATAGTCAATATACAATAACTGGTCTATGGAGGGAAACTCAATTGCCTGCCTCTCACATGATCTGAACCACAACAATATAAGGCATGTCACATTTCTATATCTCATGTCCACTAGTAAATATACAGTAAGAATTATTTGGATGGAATATCATTATCTAACATATCACGTAATTCAAACAAAACCATCAAATTCTAGGTCCCCTTTATTTATCTTACATCCACTTATTAATATACAATATGCAATCACTGGTGGGAATCTCAACAGCCAACCTCTCTCAGGACTTGAACCATACCATTACAAGGTGTGTTTAATGGTTACATTTCATATCCATGCGTCAGTATATAATAATAATTATGTGGTGTAAATATCAATAATGAATATATTGTATGATATGAACCACACGAACAAAAGGTATGTCTCATGCCTATTTCTCATATCCTCCATACCACCCAAGGTCAAGTATCATTCACCATCACATAAAATGTCATGTACCACATAAAAACTCACTATAATATCACTTGGTACGTGGTCACAACCACAAATCTTTATATATCACATAGTAAAAAGAAAGACCCACCCATAATGTAGTATAAACAAGATGACACTAAACCAAATACACATCTAAAGCATAAAATCATTATAGGGATAAAATATTTCTTCTTTTTTCTCAACATAAAAATGTAACACACATGAATGATCATAATGAAACTTAAACCACCATAAATGAAGGACTTTTCACAAAAAAACGATATGTTTAACCACTATTTCGCCTAATCCTTGGTCATCACGAATTAGCTCACTCTAACCCCAATTTTATAAAGAGAATAGTTTAATATCACTATATGGAACAAAGAAGTTTTCCATCAAATCCAAGATATCTCATGTTTATCTACTCTCTAAAGGGTAAATTACATCAATTCAGACCCAATCCAGAACATTGATTGTAAAGGTTAAACATTGTTGGGCTAACTCACGTACCTACAAGTATGATAGTCCATATAACCACCTATTAATTTCGTAACATAGTAATGGATTCCTAAGCAATTTTTCATCATTAAAAAATGAAAAAAACATTTTGGGAAATAATAATCAAGAATCACATTATGTTTATTGGATTTAAAAGAATATGGAACTACCCACACAAGTTTAACTATATAAAAAAATGTCAATATATGACTTCTTGGTTTTCAATTTAAAACAAGATCAAAATCCTATTTATAAACCATTTAGAAAAATAATTAAACAACATATTTATCCATACTATAATCATAGAAAAAATAATAATGAAATAATTCTTTGGAAAACCCCACACTTTTATTGAAATACCTTTTCAAAACCATCACTTGAAGCCATCCCATTGATAATTAATTTTGATTTGAAACCATTTACTTTAGAAATTAATTTTTCCACAAAATCCCATTTCCAAATCTATGTTTAAAAAATAAAAAAAAAATCCTTGAAAATATAACTCACTCCACAAAAAAGCTATAAATATAATCATTGAAACTCATTCAACCAGGGCTCCAATAATGGAATACTTAGAAATCTATGAGGTCTTTCTTAGCTACTAGTTCGATGCAAGCCCATCCAAATTTCTATTTAAAGATTAAAAAATTCATGGAAAAACCAATAAATACCCATAATGAAGTGAATGAACATAAAATCACTAAATGGGATAGAAAATAAATAATTTAAAGGCCACTTACCTCATTTGTAATTAAAAGGACTATAATCACCAAGAAACAATGGTCGAATTAGATATAAGTGAAAGAAATCAAATAATCTATTAAAATAATAAATTTATGAAATAACTAATCAATAATAAGGAAACTATGTGATAAAATAGAAATAAAAACCCATTGGTAGCATGAATTATATAAATTCACTCTCTATAACAAAACAACATTAATAAAAAACGTCAATCATTAGAGTTATTCCTGTAAGGTAATAAGAATTCGGGAGAGTAGAGAATTATAATGTAAAATCTTTATTCCTACATGAAATATCCTAAACCATATTTTACATTAAAATTTAAAATTTATTTATTTATTTAAATAAATCGGTCTTGAGTACCTCTCAGCATAACCCTATCTTTATGGAATGACTTCTTAGTGAGATACATCACAACATATCACAATGTGTCCCCACGGCTCAAATGGTTTCCCCCATATGGTCTATCCTACTAAATTTTGGTAAAGTGTGTAACACTTACTTATTGATAACTTAATACCTATTTATAATAGGTAAAACCATAAAGATTAGAGTATTTAGAATATTAGACTTCTTTTTCACAAATTATATATCTAGAAAACCTTACGTACAAAAAACATTGTCTTCTAGTACATTACAAAATTTCTGGATATTTATAGATAAAATGTAATATATTAAAACATTACATATCAAAATACATCTCTAAACTTATCCAAATTTAAATTTCTAATGAATTTCTCATGTATGATAAAAACTATATATATACCCATATATAATATATTTTGTTCCCGCATAATATAATTCTCATAGATATATTTCAGTACTTAATATATTAATTCAATACATATGATTCTTTTCATTTCAAAACAATTCATATGTTCTATATTTTTCAATTATATTGTAACATGTATGTTTTATGACTTTTATGTATTTTTATTAAATAATATAATATTCAATATGTAATTAATTTATCTCCAAGTATGATTTTTCATGTTTGTAGAAAAACTAATACCTGAGATATTTTCAATATGTGGTATATTTTTTCATATGTATGGTTTTTACCCTTACTGAAAAAATAATAAAAAATATATGTACCAATACATAATATATATTGCATACGTAAGGTTATACTCACATCCAAAAAACCTATACATAATATATTTACATATGTAATGTGTATTAATCACATATTATATATGCAATTTTTTGAAACATTCATTATATATGATATTGAACATAGATAACAAAATACATAAGGAATTATAAATAAAACAATAGACTATCTGCATAGAAAATATATATTTACTAATACATACAAAATATGACTTCACACCCATCATGGTTTTTTCCCTTGGGTTATGGCATGATTCTTGATCAGACTGTCTCTAACACTCATTTGAGCACTATAGACACCTCTTGGGCCTCTGATAACTTCTAAAAAAACTCCAAAAAGTGTTCTAACTATTATAATATTTATTTGAAAGAAACTCATAAGAAAACTTTTTACCACATGAAAAAATCATATTTCCCCTCATTTCCGCCAACCTAGAATGAAACTGGTCATTATAGAGCTCTATCAGCTATTGAAGATTTCAAGGAGGAGGAATTTTGATTATGGTTTGGTATTATCTAAATTAAAATTGAAATAATGATAATATACAATGAATACAAAGAACATTGTTAATGTCAGTTTGAATGCACACATCAATAGTTTTATCTTTAGATTATGTGACAAATTTTGGATAATTCCACCTTTAATATGGTGAATTGCTATAGATATTGACATTATTTGATAACTAGATGACCATTATGGAAATCCATAGTCTTCTGATGATATATTTAATGATATGGTGCATCAAACATTTATAATTATCCATGACATTTTTTATACGGAAATGTATCTATGTATAGAAATATATTTATTTTGGAGACTTAATTACATGGCCCTCTTCATCTTCTGGATCCATTCAAACCCAGTTATAACTGAAATTATTTTATATGAATGGGAGGTGTTAAAAAAACTGATTATTTCTATTATTATTTTTAAAATTTATATAGGGAATTCATCCTTTCATATGTGATTATTGAGATCTTATAAGTTGATAGCAACCTGGATTTTTTATTCTTATTATTGATTGGAATAATATTACTATGCCATTTGGGTTTTTATACTTCCAATATTAAATTATCCTTGATATATTTGTCTCCCTAATCCTCCAACTTTGAACCATGAGTAAGATACTCCATCATCAATATATATTTATAACTAATGTGGTTTGCTGGAAAACATAAATGATGAGAAAATACTCAAGGATCTAGTCCTAATATCATAATTTAATTCCATGGAAACACGTCTCGTCATTATGTTAGAAAATATATATAACACTCTATATCCTTGGGATTAATGATTTCACTAGTTATTATAGGTCATGTATCTTATTTGAAATATAGATTCAATTTTTTATCTCAACAACAATATAGAATTCACATTCCTTTAATAAAGACAACTCATTCCCAATTTCTTCTTCATTTCTACCACCAAGGGTGTATGATATATCAAACTTCTTAGTCTCAATTAGTTCCTTGAGACTTTTGTCATCCTTATTAGTATTTTATCTAGTAGATATAAATTTTTATTCAATAGAATTTCAATATACCATATTAATGGAGACATAATTCCCCAATCATTGTCTTTTTTACTGGACACTAATTTTTACATTATCAAATACTCTTGGTTGTGTTGACTAGGTATTTATTAGTAATATGGTTCAATAGATTATTCAAAATGTGATATAATTTTTTAATGGTTCTGTATGGTTTATATTTTATATAGATCTATGTGGGTCAATAAATGAATTTTCCTATCCATAATAAGTGAATAAGGTTATTTAGGGGTCCCCTCCCTTAAAAATAAATTCCATATGATATCATAATGATGGATTTTTATCTTCTATACAATTATATAATAGTAATAAAATTTCCTTAAAATAATTCTATTATTTTAAGGGAGTAGAAAAAAGTCTATTAGGGGATGTTATATTCATTTCCCCATATAATTGAAGTTATGTCCTATCATTTTTGTAATACCCTGTATTAATATATTGAGATTTGTTGGAATAAAATGGGAAATATTTCTATATTTAACTCTTATCCTTCCATCAATACAATATTTCAAACATTAGTGGTATGGATGAGGTGTATTTATATGCATATGAACCCATGTCCTACCCAATAAGGACTTAAAGGTAGTATTTTATCAAGCCACCATGAACTTATAGTTACACTCTAAGTCATTTAATTTGATCATTAATATCATATTCCCTGAGTATTTCTAGACATATTTTATCACATCCTTTGATTTTCAAATCAAATGAATCTTGAATATATTAATTATTGTAAAGACCCTGAAATTTCAAGGAAATTTTTTTCTTAATTTCTTTAGAATTTTACAAGTCTGTGGCTTCAGACGGAACCTGATTCCGAGGCCCGGTGTGCTCGGAATAAATTTCTGAAGATTAGCTCGGGTACGTTCATTGAACGGATGAGCGGGTTTTTCTAACTTTTGATCTGGTGCTCAGAATTGAAATCTGAGGGCACTGATGAAACCGCAGCGCCGGTAATTGCTTAGGAGGACCTTTCCCGAAGGTGTGTTTTCTTGGAAGAATTTGTTAAAAAAAGAGTATTTAAATGTGAAGTAAAAAAATTGTGTTACAATTTTATTTCATATTCTCAGTTGTTATAACCTATGTGTGGATGTTTTGTGGGACCCACTTGTTGATAACTACCCTTGAGAGAATAATGGTGGGGTAGGGCCCACACGATCACAACCCCTCACATTCCCTAACTCCTCTAACCCCCCCCCCCACTTAAGATGTGTAACTCATCTTATCTTTTAAACTTCCTATTAATTGGGTGACTTACCCCCTCCTCACATTTAATCATGACAACACACTAATTCAATTAGTTGAAATAAGTTTTTAAATTTTGAACTCCTGTCATGACTTAATAAAATAAAGAGAGATTATTTTATATTTGGGGTTAGATTGGTTGTGTTGAGGATTGGAGGATAGAGCTCAAATTCTCTTGAATAACTTCATCTTCTCCGGTGAAGAACGTCTTCATCCTCAACGAAGAATAACAACACTTCATCAAGGATCATTGAGTTGACGACCTAGTATCCTCGGTCCTCTTCTTCCTCCACAACAAAGGAGGAGGCACTGACGCAGAAACTCACCAACACTGTGTTGTTCCTTCTTCTCTCCGCAGCTGGTGTGAGACATCATTCCCTTCTTGGACGCACGCCAACACCGTCATCGAAACCACCCTGGTGACGCTAGCTTCCGTGAACTACTTTTTAGGTAGGGGTTGTTTCATCATTCTTGTTTTATTTTGACGTTCTTCGTTTTTATCGGCCGCTTGTTATCAATATAACGGGAGGAGGTCGGACCGCACAAACTCGGACGACCCTCCCCCCATTTGTTGTTGATCACCACCATGGTTTGGAATAGAGGGGGCGTGGTGCAACGACACCACACAAAAAAGAGAGAACTACGGCTAGAGTGGGCCGCAGGGAAGGAGCGCGGCACCGTCGTTCCGCGGAGATCAAACCAAAGGAAGCCGCGGCCGAGGGCGGGCTGCGGCGGAGGGGCACGACGCCGTCGTGCCGCGCCGGACGAAAAGGAGTCGTGGAGGTTCAGGGAAGTGGCTGGCTGAGCCGGCCGCTGGCACTAGCTAGAGGCAGGTAAGGCCAGCCTAAATTGGCCGGCCGTTTGTCAATCAAGGGGGCAGTGCCCCCCGCATCCCGCTCGGCTGAAGGCAGAGACTCCGGCCTCGCGGGCTGGACCGCCGGTGCCGGGTCGGGCTGCCTGCGCTGGGCCAGACCCCCGCGCCGGCTGGGCCAGGCTACGCCAGCCGGGCCGTGCTGCACCCAACTTGGCCAGACCTAAACCTGGGTCGGGTCGACCCGGTTCTAGACGACCCAGGTGGTATTGGGCCGGGTCGGACCAGTCCCAAACCCCCTATTTTCGGACAGATCCGTTCAAGCGCCCATATCTTGGGCTAAAAACCTCTGATTGACTCACCGTCAGTTGTGTTTGAATCCTTGGATTGATATGGTCATTTCAGTATATTATACTCAAGGTTACAGAAAACATTGGGTATGGCCGGGTTGGTTCGAACGCGAAACCAATCAGGCCCTCGGAGTGGAAATGCATATAACTTGAGCTCTGGACGTCCGATAAATGTGTCATCAACTTTTTTGGATTCCTCTTAGTGATATATTTAATTTGGCTTACTCTGCTCGAGGTTTAGACGTAGTTGGAGTATGGTCGAGTTGGTTTTGGCTTAAAAACCAACCAGGCCCCTTGGACAAAAAACCAATAACTCTCTGACCAGGCGTCCGATTGACACGCCGTCTGTCACGATGAGTTCCTTTCAATGATGTAGAACATTGTGATACATCATCTCTGGACTTCATGATAGTTGATTTATCGACCCCTTGGCTCGTGGAGCGGACCATCCCGGAATCGAGTTTGCTGTGTGCGGGAACCCTGGAGCTGGCTCCGATGAAGATGACGACTTCTGTATTGGGATCCTCTGTGGGTTCGACGAGGATGACTACCGTACTAGGATCCTCCGTGGGTTCGACGTGGATGAATTCCATACTGAGGATGCTCTGGGGGTTCATCGAGGATGACTACTGTATTAGGATCCTCTGTGGGTTCGACATGGATGACTACCGTACTGAGATCCTCCATGGGTTCGATGAGGATGACTACCATACTAGGATCCTCTGTGGGTTCGATGATGAAGACTACCATACTGGGATCATCCGTTGGTTCAATGACGACTTTTACCATGTTGGTATCCTCTGTGGGTTCGACGACGATGACTTCTATACTTGGATCCTCCGTGGGTTCAGCAGCGACGACATCTGTACTTGGAACCTACGTGGGTTCGGTAGAGGAGATGATTCAGAGGCTACAACAATCATCTCCACCCCTGTTCGTGATGATTATACCTGTGTGAGCTGAGTCTTGACATTCTATCATTATCTTTGATATGATTGACTTTCTTTCCTGTGTGGATTGGGACGTACCTTCCTATGTGGATTGGGTTATCCATTCTTGTGTGGACTGGTTTGTACTTGAGCTCGTGAGGTGGAGCAGAACTAGAATCGATTACTTATGTATATGTATGGGCATATACCTAAGTAGTGTTGGTTGATAATTGTGTTCATACCATTCCTTTGTGGTTTATCCTTTGTGGATTCTGGGAGACCTTTGGGAGTCTTGGGGTCCCTACTGAGTATCATATACTCACCCCTGCACTGACTTCGCCCGCACTACGATGTGTTGGTTGCAGACGAAGGACAGTGCTGATCGTGGTTGAAGCTTGAGGATCGGACGGTACCCGGAGGTGGAGTATCAGGTGGGATTTACACAGATAGGACGACCGGACTTGAGGAGCCAATGAGACTGACTGTACTCACCCTTCAGGTGGGAGTTCCTATAGGACGTCCTAGCGGTTGCTACTAGTCTTTCAGTTGTTGTACTTTACTTTTCAGTTGTACTACACTTTCAGTTGGGTATGTATACTGGTCCATTTACATTCCAGCACTTACTTGTGTATACAGTTTACTTAGTGTTTACTTCAGTTTACTTACTTTATGGTGTTTTTTCTTTAATAATGGAAATGCCTTCCCTTTTATTGGAATTTACACCTTGGGTGCTAGTCGCCAGCCCCTGGCCTATGGAAGACGGGCTTGGGGTAGTCACGACACGGTCCCCAAGGAGGGGTCGTGACAAATTGGTATCAGAGGAGTTCGGTTCTACCGCAGAACTCAGGACTTTGATCTCTCTTCTATGTGAAGCAATAATGTTAAGGGTATTGAGTGTGGTTATTAGTCCAGTGAGTCTAGTGTTGGTGCGGAGGACGACGTATCTATACACCAGGACCCTGAATTCTGATTTCCGATTCAGTGCATGAAAACATTGATTGCATGTGTGTTTCAAAGTTTTCTTTGTGATTACTTGTGTCAGCTCACCAGGTATAACATATTGACCATGTCGCACCTGTTTCTTTTCAGGATGGCCCCATGATGAAATCCAGCTAGGGTTCCGAGCGTAATACGAGATGGAATCCCACCAAGTGACGAGGCCTTGGTGCAGGGCCCCATTATAGTGGATGCATCGTTGGTACCTCTACTCACTGAGCCACTGATGCTGCCATCCCCAGCAGTTGAGAGTGCACGTCACCTTTGTGCACTGCACGAGTTTCAGCGTCAGAGACTGCCCAGGTTTCATGGGGAGAGGGACCCTCAGGTAGCCGAGGATTGCTGGAGGCTATTGATCGAGTTTTCATATTAGTAGGGACACAAGCTGATCTCATGGTGATCCATGTGGCGAGTCTCCTGCACGCAACAACATGTAGATGGTAGAGCCTGATGATCCAAGTGCACGATGATGAATCTTTTATTTGTACGGACTTCAAGAGCCTCTTCTGCTCGGAGTTCGTTCTAGCCACCCTCCGTGCAGTGGGCATTCAGGAGCTACTACAACTGCGGCAGGGCAGCATGACGGTAGCCCAGTACTCGGTGTGATTTACTAATATCTCGTGCTATTCGATGGACATGGTACAAGACCCATTCTTCTGGTCCTGGACCTTCGAGCAGTGACTTAGGCATGAGATCAGGGCTTCGATGATCTCCCTCAACATCCCGACACAGGCAGGGGTGTTGGAGAGAGCCCTTCTAGTGGAGAGTTTTCTCGCTGAGCAGTCACCAGCGGCGAGACCCTCCACAGGACGACCCACATCAGAGTCTTCTGCAGCCGACAGTAGACAGATGATGCAGAGGACCAAGCGGGCCAGACTATCAGATGAGTAGTCTCAGGAAATTGGTTCGTCTGTGTGGGGAACACAAAATAGAGCCAGCCACACGAGGAGCAGATAGTGATATGCATGCGGCGGGCAAGGTCACATGGCACGAGACTGCCTGACCCACCCTGCAGATGAGCAGCAGGTGGTAGGGGGACCTCCCAGGTAGAGGTTCGACCATGGAGGTATGCAGGGAACAGGCAGACGAGGAAGAGGATCTGGACGAGCAACGGGTGGTGGGCGACGCTTTGACGCCCTACCACCACCACCACCAGGATGACCACCCCAACTACAGGGAACGGGTGGATAGGGGAGAGCCCAGCTTCAGGAAGTTGAGGCCTATGACCATGGAGCTCCAAGAGCAGATTGATAGGAGCAGGACTAGCTCCAGACAAGGGGACTTTTATTCATGATGATTCTAGCTTTGTTGATTTTTTTATTGTGGGTGCTTTGTGTCTTTATACCTTGAGCTGCAGTAATAAAAGACACTTGTTCTTGTGATGTTTTCTTCCCTGTTTTTTATGTAGTTGATGCTGAGAGGTTCGAGTTTAAAATGTTGACTTGACCCTCACTTTAGAGATTTCTACTGGAGGATACCTAGTAACCACACACTGCTACTGACAGTGTGACTCGACCCCTGGATGAGAGAGTAGTGGTTGGATCTCTTGGTAGTTGCATCGAGTCCTTACGACGTCGTCCATGGAATGAAATGGTACCGTTCATGTCAGGACTGACTGTATTAGGAAAAGGATGTGGTTCATCCAGGGGATGAGACCAGATTTCTCTTTTCATCAGAGTAGGAATCCCAGTATCTCTTGTAGATCGTAGATGAAGAAGGGTGGAGTTGAGTTATTATAAATGGCTAGTCTCACACACTGTTCGTCCAGCAAACGGTTTACGGTTCTCACCAACTCAATAGTCTCAGGTGTATCTTTTCTCAGATGGTCATGAACCTGAGATAACGGTGATGTCTTGAGTTCTTCTTGGACTATGACATCGAGACAGTTTATAATCCTAGGAAGGGAAATGTTGCGGCGGATTATCTTAGAAGGAGATCGGGCATTCAGCTCTTAGGTATGGTGAGACAACATCTTGCCGTGTTTTCAGATATCCTTTGTGGATAGTGTTGGAGTGAGTACGTGTTGAACCAGAGATGGTTCAGGATATGATAGTGAAGGTGCAGATCATCCAGGAGCAGATGAGGACAGCTCAGAGCCGACAAAAATCTTATGCTGACAGGAGGTGGAGACCACTAGAGTTCGAGGATGGTGACCACATTTTCTTATGGGTCTCACCTCGACATGGATTACAGAGATTTGGCCAGGGCTGTATTTTATATCCACGCTTCATCAGACCATTCCGGGTTCTCAGCAGGATTGGCTAGGTGGCTTTTCGCATGGCTCTACCACCTCAGTTGCACCGGGTGCACGACGTCTTCAACGTATCTCAACTGAAGAGATACGTGCACGACCCGACGCATATCATCGACCATGGGGAGATGCACATCAATGATAGGGTGAATTTTACGAAGGTTCCAGTAGAGGTTGAGGATCAACAGGAGAGGGTCCTATGGGGATGGTTGATTCCTCTTGTGCACTTTCATTGGAAGCGCGGGAAATTTTAGGAGAGCACATGGGATCGGGAGGCTCTGTTACGTACTCGGTACCTCCTTTAGTTTCCCTAGATTGTGTTATAGATTTACAGAGATGTAAAGCCCTAAGGTGGGAGTAATATAAAGACCCGGAAATTTCAAGGAAATTTTTTTCTTAATTTCATTGGAATTTTATGAGTCTGTGGATTCATACGACACCTGATTTTGAGGCCCGGTGTGCCCGGAATAAATTTCCAAAGTTTAGCTTGGGTACGTTCAGTGAACGGATGAGCGGGTTTTTCTAACATTTGATTTGGTGCTCAGAATTGAAATCTGAGGGCAGCGATGAAACTGCAGCGCCAGTAATGGCTTAAGAGGACCTTTCCCGATGGTGCCTTATCTCGGGAGGAGTTGTTAAAAAAAGTGGATTTAAATGTGAAGTAAATAAATTTTTTTTACAATTGTATTTAATATTCTATGTTGTTATAACCTATGTAAGGAAGTTGGGTAGGACCCACTTGTTGATAAAAACCCTTGAGGGAATAAAGTTTGGGTGGGGCCCACACGATCCCAACCCCTCACATTCTGTAACTCCTCTAAACCCCCCACTTAAGATGTGTAACTCATCTTAACTTTTAAACTTCCCATTAATTGGGTGACTTCCTCTATCCTCACATTTAATCATGCCAACACACTAATTCAATTAATTGAATTATGTTTTTGAATTTGGAACTCATGGAATGACTTAATAAAATAATAAGAGATTATTTTATTATTGGGGTTAGATTGGTTGTGTTGATGATTGGAGGAGAGAGCTCTAAGTCTCTTGAAGAACTTCATCTTCACCGACGAAGAATGTCTTCTTCCTCAACGAATAACGACAACACTTCGTCAAGGATCATCGACTCGGTGACTCAGTATCTTTGGTCCTCTTCTTCCTCCACGACAATGGAGGAGGAACCGACGCTGAAACTTGCCAATGAAGTGTCGTTCCTTCTCCTCTCCGCATCTGGTGTGAGACTCCATTCCCTTCTTGGATGCACGCCTACTCCATCATCGAAACCACCCCCGGGATGCTAGCTTCTGCGAACATCACTTGATGTAGGGGTTGTTTCATCGTTTATGTTTTATTTTGATGTTATTTGTTTTTATCGGCCGCTTGTTATCAATATAACGAGAGGAGGTTGGACCGCACAAACATTCCCAACCATGCTCCCCTTTTGTTGTTTATCACCATCGTGGGTTGGAACGAAGGCGGCGTGGTGCAACGACAGCGCACGGGAATGAGAGAACTGCGGCTGGAGCGGGCCGCAGTGATGGAGCGCGGCGCCGGTGCGCTATGCCGCTGAAACCAAAGGAAGCCGCAGCTGAGGGCGGGCTGTGGCAGAGGGGCACGGTGCTATCGCGCCGTGTCAAAGCACCATGGAGGGCCATGATAGGGGTGGGCCGCGGTGGAGGGGCATGGCACCGCCGCGCTATGGCGGTTTGGGGAAGCTGTCGGCTGAGCCAGCCACTGGCTCTAGCTGGAGGCAGCACCCCTAGGGTCCCACCGAATCAATTAAGGCCGACCTTAATTGGCCAGCCATTTTTCAATCAAGGGGGGAAGTGCCCCCCGCATCCCGCTCGGCCGAAGGCCAAGTTGTCGGCCACGCGGGTCAGACCGCCCGCGCCAGGTCGGGCCGCCCGCACTGGGTCGGACCCCCGTGCTGGGCCGGGCCGCGCTGGCTAGGCCGGGCCACACCAGCCAGGCCGGGCCATGACCAACTGGGCCGGACCCGGACCCCGGTCGGGTTCACTGGTTCGGGCCGACCTAGGGGGTATTGGGTCGGGTCGGATCCGGCCCAAACCCTCTGTTTTCGGATAGATATGTTCAAACGCCCATATCTTGGGCTACGAACCTACGATCGATGCACCATCAGTTGCGTTGGAATCCTTGGATCAAGATGGATGTTTCGGTATATTATACTCAAGGTTTTGGAGAACTTTGGGTTCGACCGGGTTGGTTCGAACATGAAACCAACAGGGACCTCGGAGACAGAAATGCTTATAACTTGAGCTCTGAACGTCCGATAAACATGATGTCAACTTTGTTGGATTCCTATTAGTGATACGGTTCATTTGGATTACTCCACTCGAGGTTTGGATGCAGTTGGAGTACGGTCGGGTTGGTTTTGGAATAAAAACCTACCAGGCCCCTTGGACGAAAAAGCCAATAACTCTCAGACCGGGTGCCCGATTGGCGCGCCGTCTATCGCATTGAGTTTTTTTTTCTACGAGGCAGAACTTTATGAAACATAAACTCTGGACTATGTGATAGTTGATGTATCGAACCATTGCCTCGTGGAGCAGACCCTCCCGGAATCGAGCTTACTGTGTGGGGGAACCCTAGAGCTGGCTGTGACAAAGATGACAACTTCTGTATTGGGATCCTCTGTGGGTTCGATGAGGATGAATTCCATACTAGGATCTGTCGTGGGTTCTATGTGGATGACTACCATACTAGGGATCCTCCATGGGTTCGACAAGAACGACTACCGTACTAGGATCCTCAGCGGGTTCGACGTGGATGAATACTGTACTCGGATCCTTCATGGGTTCGGCGAGGATGACTACTATAATTGGATCCTCCATGGGTTCGACGACGATGACTGCTGTACTGGGATCCTTTGTGGGTTCAACAATGACATCTACCGTACTAGTATCCTCCATGGGTTCGTCAACGATGACTTCTATACTTGGATCCTCCATGGGTTTTACAGCAACGACATCTGTACTTAGAACCTACGTGGGTTTAGCAGAGGAGATGATTCAGAGGATACATCAGTCATCTCCACCCCTCTTCATGATGAGTATAACTATGTGAGCTGAGTCTTTACTTTCAATCATTATTTTTGATATGATTGACTTGCTTTCCTATGTGGATTGGGACGTACCTTCCTATGTGGATTGTGTTATACTTTCCTCTGTGGAATAGTTCGTACTTGAGCTCGTGAGTTGGAGCAGAACTAGAATTGATTACTTAGGTATATGTATGGGCATATACCTAGGTAGTGTTGGTTGATACTTGTGTTTGTATCTCTCTTTTTTGGTT
Source organism: Viscum album (assembly GCA_963277665.1). Classification (NCBI taxonomy): domain Eukaryota; kingdom Viridiplantae; phylum Streptophyta; class Magnoliopsida; order Santalales; family Viscaceae; genus Viscum; species Viscum album. The sequence continues at coordinate 812,566,669 of OY728135.1, forward strand.
TATCCTTTGTGGATTCTGGGAGATCTTTGGGAGTCTCAGGGTCCCTACTAAGTATCGTATACTCACCCCTGCACGGGCTTTGCCCACACTATGATGTGTTGGTTGTAGAAGACAGACAACACTGATCGTGGTTGAGGCTTGAGGAGCAGACAGTACCCGGAGGTGGACTATCAGGTGGGACTTACACGGAGAGGACGGCCGGACTTGAGGAGCTGACGAGACTGATTGTACTCACCCTTCAGGTGGGAGTTCCTAGAGGACATCCGGGAAGTTGCTGCTAGTCTTTCATTTGTTGTACATTACTTTTCAGTTTTACTGCACTTTTAGTTGGGTTTGTATACTGGCCCATTTACTTTCCAGCACTTACTTGTGTATACAGTTTACTTCGTGTTATTTCAGTTTGCGTACTCTGTGGTGTTTGTTTTCTTTTATAAAGGCAATTCCTTCCCTTTTATCGGGATTTACGTCTTGGGTGCTAGTCGCCATCCCCTGGCCTATAGAAGGTGGGTTTGGGGTAGTCACGACATGGGCCCTGGGGATGGGTCATGACAATTATATCCTAAATTAAGGATGTTTTGGGATAGAATAAATTTAATTGTTAAATAATTATCCACTAATTCTCAACTAAGGTTGACATAATTGAATTTGATAGACACATATAAGAGTCTAATGTTCCTTTTAATAGATTTTTATTGATCTTATTCATTGAACAAGAAGATCATGTAACATTCAATAAATCTAGTTCAGATATGGAATATTTCTAAGGACCCTCTAAAATATCAAAAACCTAATGATATAACAAAGATTCAATGAGGGATTATATATGCTTCTAAGAGAGATGATGTGTGTCTAAAATTTGAATCTTTTTTGAACAATATAGAGGTTCTTCAACACATTATATTTCTAATCCATGGGATTTTGTTTCCTATTAGATTCCAATTTCTAAGCCTAGGTATTAAAATATTGATCTATATATATGGATGATCCTCATGTCCCTAGGATAGGATTATGGGTTCCTTTTGTTTCTTGTGGATTAGAATTAAATGACTATATATAATTCTATTACTAAATAAATCTTTATCTATTGGCCAATCAAACCACCAGCCTAATAGAGATGGGATGTATCTAAGATGTTCTAGGATGATATTTATAATCCTTGTGGACCAATTAAAGTGAATTTATTCTAGTTTCTTCATAGTTTAAAATATTTGGATGGAAGAGACCTAGACTCTATGGTCAACCTTATGAGTTCATTCTTCTACCTTAGTAACTTCCTTTGTGGTGGTTAATGAGCCGGACTATTTCTAAAAATTATTCGTCATCAGTGCAATGGTTTATTAATCATAAAAAAATATAAAAAAACTATACTATTGTTGTTCATTTGAGGAAAATTTTATTTTGTAAGGTAGTACAATCCACCCAATGAAGGGTCATATATTCTGTAATAGTTTTGATAGGTTTTCTTACACATTGTAGTTTTTTATTATTGTTGTTTTTTGTTTTTTCACTGTCTATTACATCTTTTATTACGTGTATGTGAATTATATGTTGTTGTTATATTAATTATTAATATAATTATGGATGAAAATGGTTGATTCAATATTTCAATGATTTTTACATCTGAATGGTCTAATGACTACAATGTAATCCATTTTTGAAAATGTTACATTTCTATTTGAACCTATTACCACTCCTATTCTTCCTTGAGTGGAGATAAAACTGACACACATGTCCCTTGTGGCCCTAGGACCTTCTAGTACTACATTACCTATTTTTACCATTCTTTAATGAAGCGCATTCAAGAAAATAATCCCTAGATCATGATCCTGAATATTTAGTGATAGGGGATGTAGTTAGGGAGATCATTTAACCCTACCTTGTTTGGATACCTAATGTCTTACATTGTGATCAACTTCTTTTCAAATGTGGAGAAGAAATAACCAAAGACATTATAATTTTTAAATGAATAGACCTTGTTCTTACTATTTTAAAAATTATAGTGATAATGAACCTTTTTCACAAACCTATATGATTCATTAAGATGTGAACATTGTTTTTTGTTATTAAAGTGGAGGCACTGTAGTATATATTTCTAGAATAAGGGTCATAGATGGTTCCACTGATAACTTTAGTGTCATAGTTTCCATTTTTTCTTCCAATAAAAATTTTCTAATGAAATTGGGTTTTGTCATGTTTTAATTTTGGTTAACTTAAATAAATCCTGAAAACATAGTGAAATCACAACATACACTCAAAATCAACTATGATATCTCTAAGAAATGAGCATAGTTACCAATTCATCCTTCATATTGTCCACAAATATTTCTATTAATTTTTATTATTGAATATGTATATCCATAGAAGTGGTGAGTCCTTTTAATATGGATTTGAAGTCCACAACTCTCTCATTATCACACTAATTACAATTAAAAAGAACACAAATACTAGTTTTCCATAGCGTGTAGATAAATTAGTTAGTGAAAAGAAAACAATGATCATATGACATGTGGAATGACCTAGTAAAGAGGTTTTTATGCCAAACAAACACAAGACCCTCTAGATACTAGATGAAGCATTTATTTTTATCTACCTTCTATTATTTAGTATTACTTAGCATTGATCCGCACTTGAAATAATGTAAGTATGATATCTATATGAATATCACAAGAAACTAAATGTAGAAAATTCATGACTCTCAATGTTAGAAGTTGGAGGATTAAGGTCTACCCATTTAGGATATTTCTTCCTCTCAAGACATATAGGCATTCAAAACCCATAATAGGTTATAGTTGAATGCTAATGGAATAAAAAATGTATATCTATGACACTTTAATTTGAGAAACAAATTTCTTTAGATAATGCTCTTGAGTTTGTTCAGTGTGTCATATTTAATCCCATGAAGTAATAAATTTGAACGAATGAAATTATTAGTAGTAAAAAGGAAATGAAATCGATTTATCATCATATTGTGGTTTCAAGTTAACCATGTGAGTTGATTATTATTTTATAGGCTGATCATTCTCTTTATATTAAGGATGAATATTTGAAGGTGGCATGGTGTATTTAACTTGAAAATAACCCTCAAGAAATATATTCTCCCAGAGTAACTCAACATTGAGCTCTTTAAAATTCTCAATTATTGATTTTATTCAATAAATCATGTATTTAGTATAAAATATATCAACCTCTTCAGGTGGTCGGTGGGATGTAGAAACATCACAACATTTCCCATTCTCTTCAGAACGAGCTCATTGAGAATTTAAAACAGGGTTTCGGTAGGAGATAAAAAATCACAAAATTTACTCTAATGATTAGTATAAAAACCTTCTTCTGATACTTCTATAAGAATAATTTTTTTACAAATTCTTATTCATTATCACATTATTTCTCAATATTATACTCTATGAAATCAACATAACCAACTAAAATAGTGTTTACTATTATAAACCCTTGTGTTAGAACTAATCCTTAATATATATGTAAGAGATAAGAGGAATCATCAACATCATAATACACTTAAAAGGGGAAATCATAATGTACCATTATTTCTATTTTATTAGAGGATATTTTAGGTGTATCATTATATGAGACTTCAATTTGTCCTTATGGTAGTTATATTTAGGTGAAGTCAATGGCTTCCCATAATAAGTGAATCTTACATAATATACTCTAACCAGCATTGAACATGATCATAGAATAGGGGCTGATTCTTTAATCATAAATAGAGATGAATGATGGGTTTCATATGAAGACATCCCTATCATATAGAATACCGATTTCCATAGAAGATGTATGTAATCAACTTGAGTATCTCTCTATCTAATTGAAGTTACCAGTGGTGGTAAAAATTACATAACTCTATGGGTTAGGATTTCCCCTGTATTTTTGTAGTTATAGTGATATATCTCCTCATTTTCTAATCTCATAAATTACAAAGTTTCAATTATGACATATCCATTGAATATTATATATGAAAAGAAACTCACACATATTGGTTCTATCATAATAAATATGTTTCACTACTTGTTCACCATTTCTTATAAATTATTATAGAGGATTAATAAATAATATTATCTTAATGATGTTTTTCACAAGATGTTCACCACGTTTTCTACTTTCTATTGGAGGATTGATGATGAATCTTATCGATCTCTCATTCCCATATAGTATGTATTTTTCAGATCTAGGGAAATTGCAGCTCTATTGAATCAACTAGTTATAATATCCACTTCTAAAATGTGGAGCATGATATGTGGTGATGACATTATAGAATTCATTGTGAGACAAATTGTATTGTATCATGGGTGGGGTGAAATGAAATTCCCCAAATTCACCCTAACCTTTTATATGCACATATAGGGAAGATTTTAAATTAATTTGAAATATCATATTAAGGATAATAAAAAAATATTTTTAATTATGTTCATGTTGTTTTCTTTATCTATGATTTTATACTATTAGGATATTGATGAGTTCATTATGATGACATTTTTCATCAACACCATGATTTTTTAGCGTAATTCTCATAAGAGAAACGTTTTTATTGAAATGGTAGAATGTAACCCAAATATTTTAATGAAGATGTGTTATTAATTCTTATTCAATGAATTCGATAATGATATATTGAGATGTTTTTATATGGAGATAATATAACAGAAAATTTGGTTATGGAATTTTTTCTCTATATTATTCAATATTTTTCTTCTTCCTTGATGAATGGTTCATTGACATTTTATGTCTAGAGAGGATATATTACTTCTTACTTTTGTTGTGAAATGGAATTATTTTAGACATTTTAAAATAATTATAAGATTACTAGATCCTATATATGAAATAATGAATATTTCTATATAAAAACATTCATTGTTTAAGAGAGGACTTCTCTAGTCACAAATGATATATCTGGTGTAATTGATCTTTGTTTTATAAGTATCTCTCGATAATAGGAATTCTTTAAAAGAATATTTACATTAGTAGGGAATTTGTGTCCCATACTATAAATCGTTTCTCCAAAGTTATTTTATTTATCACAAAATGGAGTTCCTTCATGATTTGTGGGTGCTTGATCACTACAGGGAATACATTTAGGATTGAAAGGTTTTTTATCATTATATGATGGAACTCTATAGAAATTAGTTTTTTGTGGCTAAAACGTATAAAAACTATATTAAAAATGATATGTTATCATTTGAAAGACCTTTTCAGAAAACATCATGTGGAGAGCCTTCATGGTTGATAATTTCTTATTCATTGACGGAGGGATGACCTACATATAGTGTGAATGGTTCATCATTGAGAAGAACATTATAACTAGTTCCAGAGGGAGGACATCCATGGCTGAGTTTTGTATTGATATAGGGAGGACCTTCATATTGAGAATCCTAGGTAGGACTTTTAGGATTATTAATTTGTTAATTATCGGCAGGAAGATAAATTCCATGTTGGGTACCATTGGTGGAGTCCATAATCAAAATTTATACGATAACCATCACGAAGAGGTCCTTCACTCTAGAAATCCATATGAATTTTTTATAGAATGCCATCATGAACACAATTTTAGTTTATCTTAAATATGAGTGAGGTGATAGAATGTGGGGATTCAATCTAATTAGTATACCAATTTTACTTTTGGATCATCAATTAAACATATGGGGGATGAATATATTCGTTAAAAATATGGTAGTGGTTTAGAATATTCTAAATAAATGCATTGGTTTGGGAATAATAAAAAAGGTTTCTCTGAGATGATAAATACTCATTATCAAAGGAATAAGGGAAAAGGAATATAAAAAGTGATACGATCATGTATATTGAGAGGTCAAGGTTTATGATTGGTTGATGTTGGATTTTTTGGGGTGGACCAGGGAGAATGGGTGTCAATGAGGTCTTGGAATATACTAGGGTGAAATGATAACAATTTACCCAAGATGGTAACCTAAGGGAGTGGTGTTCCAAAGTGAGCCCTTGTGGTATATTAGTGGTTCCATATAGGTTGAATTTATGCTTATTTATGATTTTATTTTCTTTATAATAGAATCTCTTTAAAATGGATCCTTCACCCCATCCTATGTGAGATCTTGGAAAAAATGTTCTTTCATAAGGATTCTAAGAGTAAAATGTCTAAATGACCCCAAAACACCTATTTTCCATCATATCACCTAGGTTCGGATTAAAAAACCTGATGAAATATATTTTTAGAAATATTGGGAATATTAAAGAAGGTTTGATTTGATAAAATTATGGGATTCTCAAACTATTTACTCATGGTGATGAAATGAGATTTTGTGGGTCCTTTTATATGTAAGGGAAACATGTGTAACTGGACTATATCATAATCAACTTGGTTACTCATATTTGAGTTGGATAATACGTGTGTATAATGAATGGAATGAAGGTAGTAGATGGAGGGTTCATGTGAAAATGACCATTGAGGTTCATGCAGGGGTTTCGACAAAGCACACACAAGGATTCAATATGGTGCATGTTCAGGGTTACAATATGGAAAACATGTGGGCCTTTTCCAAGTAATTTTAGTGAGCCATTGGAAGATAACCTAACCACATTTTCTTCCTCAAAACTTCTTATACATTGAACGAGCATCCAATAGATTTTTTAATAAATATTTTAGCACAAAAAATATATATTCACAATAATAAAAAGAAAATAAATAAGACATAAAAAATATAATGAATCCATGTTTTAAATATCATGTATGTAAATCCATAAAAATAAGTGTAGTCTAAGAATCATGATCACATGAAAATTTATAATTAGAAATGGGATAAAAAAATTATATAAGAATGATAAAAATTCAAAATAAAACCAAAAAAATGGGAAGTGTGATTCAGTATAGACTTGAGATACTTATATATCCAATTTTAAGGATAAATTGTCAAATTTATAGTCATTATAAATGGGTTGAGTTAGTCTTTTATAGGAGAAGTTATGTAATTTTTACATGAACATTAAAGGTAACCAACATTTGATCATTAGAAATACCCAATAACCATTGAAAATATTGAATTAATTATATATAATTAAGAATTATCAGTCCATAAACTATAATTGAATTTTATGATTACTTCATTTAATAATAAATATTTTAAAAAATGTTCAGAAGTATCTCATAACTAAAAACAATTAATGTATTTTTTTAAAAAAAATTAATAATTAAATTTATCGTACTAATAAAATTATTCTTAAAAAACTATTATAAAAATTCAAATAAAAATTTTAAAATTATTTAAGGTTGAATTTTTTGAATATTTTCAAAATAATAAAATAATAAGGTGTATACCAAAATATTGTAACTAGAATGATGCGGTAAATATGAAAAATAAATTACTATACATGAACTAAAAATGAAATAGTTAGAAAAAAATGGATTATACACTATTCAGAGTCAAAATCACAATAGATATTTCAAATCTTGATCCCAAATTATATTTTATATATTTTTATTAATAGATTTTACTCTTTTCCACCTATTAATCCCCACATATTATACCATTATCCATAAAAAAATTTTATAACCTTTTGAGTTTTCTAGATATATCTACAACTATTAGTTATTTATCTAATATAGACAATTACTAAAATAGCCCAACCCCACCATGACCCCTCTTGAGTTAACAATGTGACTAGAAGTGACACCTATTTACCACACACAATAGGCCAAAAGATGGAGACTAGCACTGAGGGTTTGGAAACATAATATGGGAAGCATTATCAATTTTAATCATATAAAAATAAATAACTCTCCAAACCATATCTAGCCACAATAAGAAATAAATCCCAAATAAACCCATACAATAATATAAAAATTCATGTAATGTCCTATGATTTCAATAAAACATAAAAACTTCCTCATTAATACCTAGTAAAAATAAATTGATAATGAGAATAAGGGCGCATAAAATATCCCCCAACCACTAAATAAAAAGATAGTAATGTCCACCGTGAGATCTAACACAAATTAAAAAATATAAAAAAACATGTGGAATCAATCAAGAGTATGAAACATCCTCAGTACGTTCCCCCCAAGATCTTTCATATCAATATGGGTGAAGCATATAAAAAGATCAATAACTAAAATATAAGCTAATACACTATCCCATACAATGTTATGAGTAAAAAAACCATACTAATAACATACTATAAAATATGTATGTATGGTATAATTATAATTAAATAATGAAAATATATTAATAGATGTACCCCTCAATAACATCTATGTTAGACTCATCCTATTTTAGTGCTCACAAATAATTTTTTACACTCTTATAATTCATGTTTTCAAAATCTCAGAAGATCATTTTCCAAATCTCATAGATTACATTATAATCATATGAACTATGTTTAATGTTATTATATTTTTCTTTAGTATGATTATTTTTAATCTTAATACATTTAGGGAAGATTGCTTCCTAAGATAGGTTACAGATATTTGACTATGTCTGAGACAGCCTGAGTTTTCTACTGGATCCAAGTTTCCACAATGTCTGTGACACTGTGAGATTGCTATTAGTTCCATATTTTAACAATGTTTGTGACACCATAAGCTTGCTACTAGTCCCAAATTTTCGTAATGGACTTGACACTGTTTCTGTGCTGCCGTTTCCAAGACAATGTAACAAGACACAATTTAGAATTTTGAAAACTGAGTATATGTTGTTATCTGAGATGATATTTACCTGACACTGTAACCATGCTACCACTTCTAGAATTTGAAAAGGTATAAACACTACAACTTTGATACTAGTTCCAGATCTCACAATGATTATCTCATTGTGACTATGTCATTGTGAGTGTCTCACTACATCTATGACATTGTTCCATATTTCCATTTTTTCTTCCCAAATGAATTTTAAAAGTTATTTATAATGGTAATATTTGAGTCATTTAATGACACTAATATAATTAATAATCATTTACAGTCTCTTCAATAGATATTACAATTTATGAGGTGTGGAGATTGTGCATCGTTCCAGATCCATCACAAGCACCCAAAATAAAATAAAATCATGTAACTCAAGCATAAAATAAATGCATGTAAAGCATGATAAAAGGTAAAATAACACCAAAAAATTAAAGAATCCAGCAATGTGAGGCCTTTGGTTCCCACTGGCTGTAAAAAAAGAATATCCTGATGTGAACCATCTTGAAATCATCCTTCTAGCAACTCAAAAAAGAAGAAGAACATCTCACTGCACTAAAAACTTGAAAATTTAACTCCCAACACTCTATTTTCAGTAGAGGATTGGAACATTGCAAATGTTTCACCCAAAGAGTCTAGAGCTTCAATTTAGGACATAGAGAGACTTATAAACTTTATTTCATCATATTCTATTATGTTGTGTATTATTTTATTACTCTTTGAGAAATTTGCGTATGTGTATTGAAAACACATACACTGTCTCCTACACTGAACTGGTGGATACAAGATATCCTCACTCAAATATCTTCTTACACCCCATTTCACCCACATATAACTATTGTAGGCAACCTGTGTGACATGGCTGATAGTTTTCCCATGAAGAATAGTGGTAGAGGTCTTGTGACTTGGGCAGTCTTGTGTACTCTGTTAACTCCGACCCAGGGTTTGGATCAATGCTTTTTATATATATTTCGTAGTGTCGGGTGGTAATCTAATGGAGTGGATTAGGTCCTGTCTTGATATTGAACCAACTATTTTATCCTTCATCTATTTTAATTTATTCATTATTTCTTTTAACTGATATTTCTGAAAACTAAATCTTACTTTGATAGTTAGTCTTGGATAATAGTTATAAATTTTTTTCCTTATTATAGTAGTTTCAAAAGTTGTATCAATATCTCATATTTTTATAACTAATAATTAATCAATATTATGAGAAACTATTTTAATAGTTAACCTATTATTGTTTTACTTCCTTGGTTAAATTTCTAGTTTTATATTTAATTGGTCGAATCTTTTAAGTAAAATTTTTAATAAATGTTTTTATAGGAACTCAATTCAATCCCACTTGAGTGTCCTACATAGACCAAAATTTGGTATCAGAGGTTTCTTTTCAAGTTTATGCTTTCAAAATTTTAAATCCGTGTTCACAACGTTTTCAACTGTGATTTTAGTTGTGTTTTAATGATATTTATATTTCTGTTAGTTCAAAATTTATAGTTCTTTAAGAGATTATTTTTTTATCATGGATAACATATTGTAAGGTTCTGCTACCAATAGACCTTCATTATTTAATGGAAAAAATAATGTATAATAAAAAATTAAAATGAAAATGCACCGAGAATGTATGTGTTTTGAGATTTGGTCTTCAATTATAGATGGATATAAGATTCATGATACTAATATAAATACATAAGATGACCTATCTAAGGCTAATAAATATAATAATTACAAATCCATGATTTTCCTATACTGTTATTTATGAGATGAAGAGTTTAATAAAATTTATACATGTCAAACATCCCATGTAATTTGGGACACTTTATCCATTTTACATGAAGGAAAGTCTAGTGTTATGGAAATGATACTTAACACATATACTATTAGATATGATAACATTAAAATGAATCATGATGAGCCTATTTATAACATGTATGTCAGGTTTAATGAAATCAGTAATACTATGATCTCTCTTTGAAGGGATGTTACAAACATGGAGCAAATCATGAGAATACTCATATGCTTACTCGATAAATGGAGAGGGACTTCTTTATTAATTAGAGAATCCTAGGACATCAACAAGTTTCTAGTAAAGGAATTCATATTGAAGCTAATGATGTATGAGGAAGATATAAATTTCAATAAAAAAGAAGAATACAAACCAAAGAGAAAGACATTGGATTTCTAAACCACTACTTCCAAAACAAAGGAAAAGGAAAGGATACAACTTCATTATGACAGCACAAGAAATGAATATTAACCATCAAATAGTGATGGGGAGATGAGTCAATTTTATATAAGGTTTAAGAAGTTTTATAAAATGAAGAAATTCTTCAGGAATCCTAACTAGAAAAGTAAATAAGACAACAAGGGAAACTAGAAAAAAGGATTGGAAGAAAGGAGATACTTTTAATGAAATACTCTATTATGAATGTAAGAGACGAGGAAATCTAATGGCAGATTTTCCCAAGATAAATTATAAGAAGATATATGAGGATAAAGATAGAATGTATATAAACGAAATGAAAGAAATAAGGAGTTCTTATAATGACATCTCAAGTGACTTAGAGTCTTCACATGATGAAAAGGCTCCCAAATCCAATATGCATTTTTTGAAAAATATATCTGAGGTAACCCTTGAGTCCCTTATACAAAGTTCTTAATATTCTCGAGATAAAAGTGATTATGAAAATATAACGAATGATAAAATATTTGAGTATTATATAATTCATGAGGACACCATTAATGAAATAAAAAATAATTACAAATCTTTAATGAAGCATTATTCTTTGACTACCACTGTTAAATCTAAAAATGCTGTAGAAAATGGAAAAATCTTAATAGCTTAAGGAAAAAAATAAACATTAATTGTTATATGAGAAATTGAAAAAGGATATAGAAAGAATTACCAATGAAAAATAAATCATAGTTCAAATTTCTAGTACAAAAGTACCTCCTAAATATACAACTGAAATAGGATACCAACTAATAAAGAGGAATATGAAAAAAAACTCGTTTTGTATGAAAATATGGAAAATCTAGTTTTATTCCCTATTCTAGAAAATTTTCTCAAGTTCCATCTATGATACATCATCTATTATTTTAAGTTTTTATTGGACCAAATAATTTTTATTTTTCAAATAAATTATCTGATACTTATTGGAAACCCATGAAGCTAGTATGGGTTCCCAAAGTAGTTATTACTAATTTTTCTAGACCCAAGAAAACATGGGTACCAAAATATTTTTTTGATTAATAATTATGTAGGATAGCTAATTGAAGAGATCATGTAAAAGTCTATAGTACTTGTATAGTGGATTTTCAAGACACATGACATGATATTATTTATTCATCATCATCTTAATTAATATTTATGGTGTTCATGTCAACATTGGTGACAATTCTAAAGAAAAAATAATTGGACTTTGCCAGATTGGTAACTCTAACTCAGTTTTAATTTCTAAATTACTTTTTCGATGGATTAATATATAATATTCTTGTATTTAAAAACTGTTTGATTATGATTATCATATTAAATTTGAAAATAATTTTTGTAACATTTTTAATTCTTAGAATGTATTAATATTTTCTTCTTTTTGAAATGAAAATATTTATGCTATCAATAGAGATTGTTTTGTTTGTAAAAATCATTCATGCTTATGTTTATTTCACAAAGAGTCTTGTATTTTCCATAGAATACTAGGACACTGATTTATACACTCCCTTATAAATCATATTAGAAATTATTGAGCCAAGGATTTACCCAAACTTGACTTCCAAAATGTTAAAGTCTAGAATCCTTGTCATAAGGGTATCCAATACAATATATATTTCAAACAAAAGAAATAAGTTTCAACTACTGAACCTCTCGAGTTGGTTCACGTGGATTTATCTGGACCTTTTATAATCTCCGTAACACCCCAAACTTCCACAGTACGTTTCCATTTTAATAATGCAATAGCTTTCATTGTATGCAACTTTGACATTCTAACACACCGCAACCAATGAAACAAGCTATTATGAATAGTAATAACCACTCTTTGAAATTTTATAAATTTTATATTTCAAAATGGAATTTATTTTTGGATTTTGAATATCAAAATTAGGTTAGGGTGAATTTTTTGTATTTTTCTGAAAACATTCAATTTTTTATGAATAGTGAAAAACACTTCTTTATTGGTTAAAACCATATTTTTATTAAAATAATTATTTAATTATTTAATTTATTTAAATTTATTTTTGGTCAAAATATATACATAATACCTATATAATTTCAATTTTATTTATTGGAGTCATTTTATAATAAGTTTAGATATATAAATTTTTATTGATCTTTTTACCGTCTTTTCCCCACCTCATGGGTGCATTTGAAAATTTGTATAAAACGTTATTTACCACTTCTATGAGTTGAATTTGGAAAATTAGAGAGACATGGTTGATATCAGTAAGTAATATGATGTTCAATGAGATGAAATTTTTTTGGTGAATAGTAACTTTTGTCTTTTATTTACCACAGTTAAAAGTTAATAGGGTAATAAAAGGTAAAAATGATATTATTATCACCCTAAAACATTTCCTAATTCTATTCAATAAGTGTTATTCGACCCAAAACAACCTTAGGAATAAAATATTATCCTTTAGGTCCACTTGGATTAGATTAGGACATTTATTATTATTTAATTCAAAGAAGTGTTAAAAGTGATAAATTCAAGTTTTCATAACTAAAACATTTTTAATATAGGGTTACACACAATATAAATTTGACTATAAATATAAATTAGAAATATAAAGGGATTTTATACATAAGGGTATTTTATTTATAATTTTTATAATATAAATAATTTAATTTATTTATGACATAATGATGATGAAGTAATTACCTTATTAATGAAATATTAAATAAACAATGTTATAAATATCCAAATGAATGTAATTTGAGACTTTTAATGAATTAAACTAATTTAATAGGTTAATATGAAATGTTAGGGTTTATTAAATAAATCATTTTCCAAGTAATAATGCGGTTATGAATTTAGAAAAAACAAAATAACAAATAGTGTCAAAATTGACATAAAAGAGTTTTTAAAACAATTATTTTATTACTAATTGATATAATATTCATAAAAATCTATGGTTTGGAAAAATGACATAGATGAGGTTATATATATCAATAATGAACCACTTTGGGTTCTTTGGTCTTGTTATAGTAATTTTATTAACCTTGTATTATAAAAATACCACGAGACATGGTAAATGTCAATCCAATTAACTAAGATTTAAATCTAAAAGATAAGGTCAATATAGTGACCCAAACCTATATAAAACCTATTTTCTAAGTGTATTTCGACCCATTTTCACCTTATCTTTGAAATAAATCAATTTTCATCAACTAGAAACCTCAAAAGATTTTATTATAAAATAATATTTCTAGCTTTTCCTAAAATGACCCTCACCTCTCTTATAACAGGGCACTTCCCCTTCTCTCAAATTCACACCATAAATTCCATTTGTCTCATCCAACACCAACCCAAATATTTTTGAAACTTTCCTCCATTAATACTAAAGTCCTTCCCTTGGTCATAAACCTACCCTATGGATCCCTTTTGATCAAATCAAAAGAAAGAACCCAAAAAAAGGTAAATATTTAATCGATTCTTTCATGTTCTTTTCTTCTTCCACTTCCTCTTTCTTTGTTGTTTCCATTATAAAATAATAACTCCATTATTTTCTATATAATGTGATGTTATAAAAAAAATTCTACAAACATATTAATTATTCTATCCATCCTACAAATTACAAAGTCACCATACGTGCATACGTACAGATTACTATCTCCATATCGTGCTGTAGTTTGTTATTCAAACACTTCATCATTTGTATAGGTATAATAATGAGTATAAATGATGAAAATAATAAATATAACATGATAATGATTCTTTATTTATGATATTTCATCCAATTATATACTATTTTACAATCAAAAGAATGATAATTGTCGCTCGTGTGTTCGTACGGATTACCGTCTCCATGAACGCGATAAGATTCATTCCGCATCGCAATCATTCAAGAATAATTTTGATTTGATTATTAAAAATAATATTTTTAGAACTTAATATCATTCTAGATATGAATCAAATACACCCCATCCATAAAAAACATATCTTACATAACCAAGTATATAATGTAAAATGAATTAGTTAACACCCGAAAGGACGATAATACTAAAATATTAATAACAATGTAATATTAGAAAATCATATATGATATCATATTTATGTACATGATTATTTTATAATTTAATAATAATGATTTAACTATTATACAGAAGGTTAACATAACCTCGAACTAGGAAGAGTACAAGGTAAGGGTTAATTTCTCAATCTCTTCATTATCTGAGGTTGTTTATACGTAATTATCTACTAGGGCCTCTTTATCATCCACATCCATGTTTTTTAAAAATGTATTGCAAAACATTTTTACTATGTAATAAACAATGGTTTAAATTCATTTATACTATTATTTGTCCTTATATGTGTTTTAATGGAGCCTTTCTGTCATTTTCCAAACAATGTACTTTATGACCTTTTTGTCAAAATTAAGGTAAGAATGTTTTTTTGACTTATACGGCAGGTGATACTATTTTCCACCGTTATAACATCGTTGAATCTTCCCTTACATGATTATAATAATATTTTCAAAATTAATGTTTTCTTATTTAATTATATGACTTCTAAATTATTACAAAATAAAACGAGATAATTCTATAAAAAAGTTTTGAGTTCATCTATGTCAACATCCATTGATGGATTTTAAGATTCTTTGAAGTTGATTTGTTATGATAAAAAAATTCCTTATTGTAATGAAGCTTTTGTGATATTTTTGACTATGGATGTGTTATTTTTACACCAGTCAAGGTTTATGGATAAAGTATTGACATTTCATATACTAATTTTAATACGAATGTTTATGTTATGTTTAAACCTTTTCATATGAGGAATGCATTAGACATAGTAAGTGACAGTTGGAGACTATTATAGCTTCTAGATGCATCGGTAGGTCTCATGAGACAAACTAGTATATTGGCATAAGGCCTTGACAAGATATTATTTGTAGTCTTGGCACAAGGCCTTAACGATATGGTTATGAAGTCTGTAATTATGCATTCCATCATTATGAAAGTGGCTATTTATATTGTATGTGGTTATTCTACTAGTATAATATTCATGTGTGTAAGTAAATGGAATTATTTTTATTTATATTTTCCATATTATGATGATGTTTATGTTTAAAATGATTTTTTTCTAGTCTAACATTGCCTTAAATGTTTATACTTATTTATGAATGTTTCCGCTATATTGTTATCCTTACTGAGCATTCGATCTCACCCCATTCTATGTTTTATTTTTCCCAAGATGCGAAGAATTATATTATGACTGGCCTGCAAGGATAGTATTTCGGATATGAGTGCGGCCAATGGAGACTATGTTGTTTTAGTTTTTAATTTTATAATGTAATGTAAAACTTATAAATGTATCTATAACTTCTAAGGCTATTAAACTAATCGGTCTTTCGAGACATGATCTTTTGTAATCATGCCAATGTTATGTAACAACGCACCGACTCTGGGTAATAAGGTTTTGGGAGTTATAGTTGGTATTAGAGGAAGTTTAGTATAAACCTTGGAATCTATATTTTGAAAAACACTAATTAGAGCACATTACCCTAAGATTGTCTTTGCGGATTAATATAGAAGAACATCCTAGAATTTTGGTAATGTATAGATTTTTTTAATTTTCCAAGAAATACATCCCTGTCTAGATATGAACAGGTATAGTCAGCTCTATAATAGATGTACCAATGAGTGAAACCTCCGACAAGGAGTTTCAGTCATGACTTAGGGTATCCTAGTACACAACAATAGGCATTGCTGCACTCTTTGTTATGACACTCTTGGAGGATATGCATAGAATAATTCACGTTTTATTTACAAACAATTATGATAGATTTATGAGTATATGCCTCTTCAAAGAATTTTTTTTATGATTATGGATTATATCCAAAAACATTTCAATTTATGTTAAGTGGGTTATAAGTTTGGAATTATGTATTACGATCCATAGACTAATCTAGTGAATTCCATTATTTATAAATGGGGCCTAGTGGAAGGAATGGAAACGGTATCAATGCACATACTCTATGTAGGGATGTATCTCCTGCTGAAGATTATTATAGTGGAGCTAGAGATACAACTGGTGCTGATCAGATTATCATCATACTGGGATAACTAACTCGGGTTATGAATAATAACCCTACCCATATGGAGCACCCTGATCCACATCGTGGAGTATCAATGTTAGATCTCTTAATGAGACAATGACCACCAACATTCAATAGAGGTAAAAATCCATTAGTAGATGAGAAGTGGATAAATTCTTTAGAAATAAAATTTCACCCTTTGAGGAGTAGCAAAAGGGAAAAAGTTATCAGGGAAATTTATTGCCTCACGAGGGATGTAGATCAATGTTGGTCATTGATTCAAAACAAAAAGGAAGATGAATAAGTATCAAAAATTGAATGGATTGAATTTAAATGGGGTATTCTTAGAAAAATACTTTCCTCGTGACCATTGAGCGTATATGGAAAGAAAATTCTTGAGTATGAGGAATAAGGAGGATCATAATGTCACAAAGTATGAGGCTAACATTATAAGGTTATCAAGGCATGGAACATATTGTATACATAACCCAAGGAGTAATATTGATCTATTCATTTATAGGTTAAAACCATTTTTTTGGTGAGAATTAGTCTCACAATCCTTATTGTCATATGAAGATATTGTCTCATGTGCTATCTAGACAGAAAAGGAATTCTCTATGTCTTATAACTTAAAGGAAAATCAATAGAATAATATATCTGATGAACACTCTAGAAATGGAAATAAGGGGAAGAAGGGAAAAGTTAAATATCCATCCTGTAGTAAATGTGGGAAGAAACACCCAAGTACTTTACTGAAGGGAATGTGATTCTATTACATGTGTTGTGAAAAAGGCCACCAAACTCGTGATTGCAAGGGGAAGAAAGAGGTTGTTAATGTTGAATGCTACAATTGTAGAGAAAGGGGGCATTATGGAAATGAATGTACTAAGCTTCAAGGGAACTTACCTCAGAAAAGGACAAGGGATCAAGGCCATGCTTATGATATCACTATTGATAAGGTTGAAGCTCCGAAAGATGTGGTGGAAGGTAATTTAATGGTTTCATCAATTTTATAGAATGCTTTATTTGATTCTAGATCATCACATTGTTTCATATATTCCTAGTTTTCTAATAAAATTACATATTTCCAATTTTATTTGCCAAGGGAGTTGTCAGTCAAAACTCCTAAGGGAATTATCATTGCAATAATGTTTTGTGAATCAATCCCCATTAAGGAATATAAACATTATTTATCTGATGATCTCATCATCATACCAATGAATTAATTTGATACAATCCTCAGAATGGATTACATTTCAGACCAAGATGCAAAAAATTATTATAAGAAGAAGGACGTTATGAATTTTTATGACGATGATAAAGAACACCTTATCTTTAGAGTAGAATAATCACAACCAGATTCTTATCTAGATCTACCCCCAGTAGCTCAACTAAATTAAATTATTGGGGAGGACAAGAATAAAATAACTATGGGAGAGGAAAAGAATGTTCAAATAGAGGATGTACCTGTTGTGAAAAAATATGTTGATGTGTTTCCAAAATATTTACCTGGATATCTTCCTAAACGAGAAATTGAGCTTTCCATTGATTTAATTCATTGTTCAAGGTACATATTGAAGACCCCTTATAGAATTTCCACTGTGGAATTAGTGGAGCTAATGAAACAACTAGAGGAGTTGAGTAATAAATGATTTATTCACCCTAGTGTTTCTCCATGGGGAGCCCCTGTTCATTTTATTAAGAAGAAAGATGGATCTATGAGGTTGTGCATTGACTATAAGGAGATCAATTATATAATAATAAAGAACAAGTATACCCTACCTCGCATTGATGATTTATTCAACAAACTTCATGGATCGCAATATTTTTCGAAGATTGACCTTCGATATGGATATCATCAGTTGTGTGAGAAGAAGGAAGACATTCTGAAGACGGCATTTCGAACTTGGTATGAACATTACGAGTTTACAGTAATGCCTTTTGTATTGACTAATGCACTCTCAGTCTTCATGGATCTAATGAATAGAGTTTTCAAGTAATATATTGATGAATTTTTAGTGGTATTTATTGATTATATTTTGGTATACTTCAAAATCTACGATGATCATGAAAATCACTTTCGCATTATTCTAAAGACTCATAGAAGACATGAATTATATGAGATGTTTAGCATGTGTGAATTCTGGCTTCAGGAGATTTCTTTTCTTGGCCATATTGTCTCCAAGGATGGAATCTCAATTGATCCTTCTAAGACCAAGGAAATCCTAGAATAGCCATCACCAACAAGTATAACCAAGGTATGTAGTTTTACAGGTTTAGCAGGTTAGTATTGACATTTGGTCTAGAATTTTTCTCAGTTAGATAACCCATTAATAATGCTCACAAGTAAAGGGGTTTAATTTTTTTGGACAAAAGAGTGTGAAGACTATTTTGAAGAACTAAAGAGAATATTAGTCAATGCTTTTATCTTGACTCTACAATAGGAGAATGACAAGTTTGTTATTTATCGTGATGCATCAAAGAACGAACTTGGTTGTGTCCTTATATAGAATGATCAGGTTATTTCCTATGCATCACGACAACTAAAAATTCATGAGCAATACTATCATACTCAGGATTTTGGGTTTGAAGTTTTAATTTTTTCTTTGACGATATGGAGACATAATCTCTATGGTGAAAATGTGAGATATATACCGATCATATGAGTTTGAAGTATATTTTCTCACATAAAGAACTCAACATGAGGCAAAGGATATGACTTGAACTAATCAAGGATTATGATTTCACCATACACTACCTCCCAAGGAAGTAAAATAAGGTGGAATATTCTTTGAGAAAAAAATATCATGGAGTATTAAAAAAGATGAGAGTTTAAAAGGATCCTATATACAAGGATATAGTAAAGTTGGACATGGGGATAACCATGGAAGGTGGAACATAAAAAAAATTTCAAATGGTTTCCAAACCATCTTTACTAGAAAGGGTAAATAATTTTCATACCAATGATGAAGAGTTTGCAAAAAGATTAAAGATGTGAATGATGGGAGAATTAGTGACTTTTTGTATGAAGATGGAATTTTGAAATTTGGGAAGAGACTTTGTGTTCTCGATATACCTGATCTAAAAAGGGAATTTTTCGATAATTCTCATATTTCATGTTTCTCAATACAGCCTGGTAGCACTAAGATTTATAAATATTTGATGGAAAATTTTTGGTGGGACAACATGAAGAGGGATATTACTTATATTGTGTCATGATCTACGATTTGTCAACAAGTGAAAGCTGGAAGTAAATAGTCTGGAGGATTCATGCAACCTATTCCCATACCTAAGTGGAAATAGGATAATATTACGATAGAATTTTTAATGGGACTACCAAAGGCACCTAGAAGGAATGATACAATATAGGTTGTTGTTGATTGTCTTACCAAGTCAGCATATTTCCTTGCTATAAGAGAAGATTTACCACTTGAACTTTTAGTAAGAATATATATTAATTAAGTTTTAAGACTTTATGGAGTACCCCTATCAATTGTCTCTGATTTTGACCCTCATTTTACATCAAGATTCTGGAAAAGTCATCTGAAGGCTTTGGATACTGAACTTCGTTTCAGCACTGCCTACCACACTCAAACTGATGGACAATCAGAACAGACTGTTCAAACCTTAGAAGACATCTTGAGATCTTTCCCAATGGATTTTCAAGGTATGTGGGATCAATATTTAACTTTGGTAGAATTTTCCTATAATAATAGCTTCCATTCAAGTATTCAGATGGCACCATATGAAGAGTTATATGGCAAGATATGTCGCACGCCAAGTTGTTGGGATGTTGTTGGTGAAAGAAAACTCGTAGGCTCAGAACATGTTGAGGAGACAATGGAAAAGGTGATGGTTATCAAAATTCACATCAAAGTAGCACAAAGTAGGCAAAAGATCTATGCCAATAACTGAAGGAAGGATTTGGAATTTCAGTTAGGAGACCATGTTTTCTTGTAGGTATCTCTATAGAAGGGTGTTATACGTTTTAGTAAGAAGGGTAAATTGAGTCTCAGGTACATCGAACCATTCGAAATACTAAAACGAATTGGAGTTGTAAATTATCATTTGGGAATACATCCAAGTCTCTCCAAAGTTCACAATGTATTCCACGTATCAATATTGAGAAAAAACATGCCTAACCCAACACATGTACTCACCTATGAGGAAATTTAACTGGAACCTGATCTGTCTTATTATGAAGTTCATGTCAAAATCATTGATACTAGAGAACAAGTGTTGGGAAACCGGACGACTCGTCTGGTGAAAGTTCTATGGAGAAACCATAAAATTAAAGAGGCAACGCGGGAACCTGAGGAACTTATAATGATGAACCGCCCGGATCTTTTTATGCAGTAATATTCTAGAACTTTTGTGGAAGAAATTATTTTAAGGAGGGGATAATGTAACACCACAAGCTTCCAAGGTATGTTTCCCTTTGAATAATGTGATATCTTGCATTGTATGCAACTTCGAGATTTTAACACACCACAACCAATAAAACTAGCCATTATGAAAAGTAATACCTATATATGAAAATTTTATAAATTTTATCTTTCAAAATGGTCTTCATTATTAGATTCATAATATTGAAATTAGTTTAGGGTGAATTTTTGGTATTTTTTTGAAAACATTCAATTTTTTATGAATAGTGAAAAACAATGCGTTATTGGTTAAAACCAACTTCTTATTTAAAAAATTATTTATGTTATTTAAATTTATTTTAGGTCAAAAAATAGATACAATATACCTATATAAGATCAATTTAATTCATTGGAGTCATTTTATTATATGTTTAGATATATAAAATTTTATTGAACTTTTTACCGTATTTTACCCACCTCCTGGGAGAATTTGAAAATTTGTATAAAACTTAATTTTACTACTTTTGTGAGTTGAATTTCGAAAATATGAGAGACACCGTTGATATCAGTAAGTAAAATGTGGTTCAATGAGATGAAAATATTTTTTTGGTGAATAGTAACTTTTGACTTTTATTTACTGTGGTTAAAAGTGAATAGGGTAATTAAAGGTAAAAATGATGTTACTATTACCCTAAAACATGTCCTAATTATATTAAAT
Organism: Viscum album; assembly: GCA_963277665.1. Classification (NCBI taxonomy): domain Eukaryota; kingdom Viridiplantae; phylum Streptophyta; class Magnoliopsida; order Santalales; family Viscaceae; genus Viscum; species Viscum album. The sequence goes on from OY728135.1 coordinate 812,588,663, forward strand.
AAGTTTTATTCAACCAAAAACAACCTTAGGATAAAATATGATCCTTTAGGTCCACTTGGACTAGATTAGGACATCTATTATTATTTAATTCAAAGAAGAGTTAAAAGTGTTAATTTGAAGTTTCCATAACTAAAATATTTTTAATATAGGGTTACACACAATATAAATTCGACTAAATATATTCATTAGAAAGATAAAAGGATTTCTTACATTATTTTATTTTATTTATAATTTCTAGGCATTAAATAATTTAATTTATTTATGACACAATGATGATGGAGTAATTACCTTATTAATGAAATATTAAATAATTGATTTTATAAATACCCAAATAAATGTAATTTGAGACTTTTTATGAATTAAAATAATTTTCTATATTTATATTCCATTTTAGGGTTGATTGAATAATTTTTTTGAAGTAATAATGTGGTTATGAATTTAGCAAAAACAAAATACCAAATAGTGTCAAAATTGACATTAAAGAATTTTTTTAAATGTTATATTATTAATTGATATAATATTATTAAAAATCTATGGTTAGGAAAAATGACTTAGATAAGGATATATATATTAATGATGTACCACTTGGGGTTCTTTTGGCTGGTTATAGTAAGTTTATTAACCATATAATATAAAAATACTAAGAGACATGGTAAAAGTCAAACTAATTAACTAAGAGTTAAATCTAATAGATATGGTTAAGATATTGACCCAAACCTATCTAAAACCTATTGGTTGAGTGGAGTTTTACCCATGAGCACCTTATCTTCGAAATAAATAGATTTGGATCCATTATAAACTGAAAACAATTTTATTATAAAATAATATTTCTAGCTTTTCCTAAAGTGACCCCCACCTCCCTTATAAAACGGAATTTCTCCTTCTCTCAAAATCACACCTCCAAAGCCTATTTTTCTCAGAAAACCCCTACCAAAATATCCCCTAAACTGTCCTATATTTATCATATCATCCTTACATTTGTCATAAATCCAACCTAATGATCCCTTTTTGATCCAATCAAAAGGAAGAACCTGAAGAAGATATAAATATTTCATCACCTATTTCAAGTTATTTTCTTCTTCCACTTTCAATGTATTTGTTGTTTCCATTATAAGATAACTATTACAGTATCATCTATATAATTTGATGTTATTATAATAATTTTACAACCATATTCATTATTCAAACCATCTTATAAATGACAATTTCACCATGCATTCATACGTACGGATTACTGTCTCCACACCATGGTGTAGTTTGTTATTCAAACACTTCATCATTTGGATGGGTATTATAACGAGAAAAAATGATATAAATAATAAATATAACATAATAATTATTATGTATATATGATATTCCATCCAATTATATACGATTTGAATATCAAAAAAATGATATTGTCGCTCGTGTGTACATATGGATTACCGTCTCCACGAACGCGATGAGATTCATTCCCCATCATAATCAATCAATAATAATTTTCATTTGATGATTAAAAATAATATTTTAATAACTTAATATCATTAAGGATATGAATCAGATACATCCTATCCATAATAAACATGGCTTACTTAACCACATATATAAAGGAAAACAAATCAGTTAACACACGAAATGACGATAATACTAAAATATTATTAACAATGAAAAATTAGAAGATAATATATGATATCATATTTATGTATATGATTCTTGTATAATTTTATACAAATTATTTAACAATTATATAGGTGGTTAACTTGCCTTCGACCAAGGAAAATTACCAGGTAATGGTTAATTTTACAATCTCTTCATTATCCGAGGTTGTTTATACGTAATTATCTACTGTGACCTCTTTATCATCCACATCCAGGTTTTATAAAAATGTATTTCAAAACATTTTTACTATTTAATAGACAATTGGTTAAAGTCATTTATACCCTTATTTTACCTTATATGTTTTTGAAAGGAATCTTTCCATCATTTTCCAAACAATGTATTGTATGACCTTTTCTGACAAAATTAAGGTAAAAATGTTTTTAAACTTATAAAGAGGGTGCAACAATTTTCTGCTGCTATAACATCGTGGAAGCTTCCCTTTAAATCTTATAAGAATGTTTTCAAAATTAATGTTTTCTTTTATAATTATATGAAATTTAAATGATTTCAAAATAGAAAGAGATAATTCTCTAATTTTTTTTTGAATTCATCTATGTCAACATCATTTGATGGATTTTAAGTTTCTTTGAAGTTGATTTGTTATGATACAAAAATTTCATATTTTGTTAATGGTTTTGAGATATTTTTTAATGTGGATGTGTTATTTTTACACCATTCATGGTTTATGGATAATGTATTGACATTTGATATACTAATTTTAATACAAATATTTATCTTCTGTTTAAACTTTTTCATATGAGGAATGAATTGGACTTAGTAAGTAATAAGTGGATCCTGATATTGATCCTTGATTCATGAGTAGGTCTCATGAGACAAACTAGTTTCTTGGCACAATTCCTTGACAAAATATTATTTGTAGTCTTGGTACAGGTCCCTGACTGTGTGGTTATGAAGTCTGGCATTATGCATTCCATCATTATGAAAGTGGCTATTGATATTGCATGTGATTATTCAACTAGTAGAATATCCATGTGAGTAAGTAAATGGAATTATATTGATTTATATTTTCCATATTATGATGAAGTTTTAGTTTAAATGGCTTTGGTTCTACTCTTATATTTCTTTAAATTATTATGCTTATTTATGAAAGTTTCTGATATATTGTTATCCTTACTGAGCATCTGAGCTCACCCCTTTCTATGTTTTATTATTCCTAGGATGTGAATAAGTATATTATGACTGACCTACTGGGATATTCTTTGGGATATGAGTGTTGCATAAGGAGACTATGATGTTCTTGTTATTTATTTTTTAATGTAATTTAAAACTTATGAATGTATTTAGGACATCCAAGGATACTAAAGTAATCAGTCCTTTGAGACATTATCTTTTGTGATCATGACAATGTTATATAATAATGCACCGACTCGAGGTAACAAGGGTCAGGGCGTTACAATATCATGTATTAATGGGAAGAACAATGTCTATGTTTTTGTAGATGACTACTCTTGATATACTTAGACCTTCTTCTTGACTCAAAAAAGTGAAGAATGCTCTCGTTTCACCAAGTATTCTAGGACTATATAAAATCTTAGTGATCTTAAAATTAAATCCCTAATAAGTGACCATGGTCATGAGTTTGATAACCAAGAGTTTGAATTTTTTTTCTCACAAAATTGCTATAGTCGTAAATTCTCTTCTCCTATGATACCTCAAAAAAATAGAGTCGTATAAAGAAGAAATATAACCATACAATAAATATCTAGAACAATTAATAGTGAGTATAACCTACCTATCTACTTTTTAGAAGAAGCTAACAATAAAACATGTTATATAATAAATAGTGTCTGGATTAGACCTATCCTTAAAAGAAATCATTATGAGTTGTTGAACAATAGAAAATCAAAAGTTAATTACTTCAATTTTTTGGGTTGAAAAGTTTATATTCTCAATAATAAGTATAATTTGGATAAATTAGCATCCAAAAGTGATGAAGGAATTTCCCTAGGTTATTCAATTTCAAGTAAATCCTATAGTGTCTTCAATAAGAGAACCAAATGTGTAGAAGAATTTGTATAAGTCAAATTTATGAAACAGATCCAAATGAACCTAAGACCTCCCTAGAAAATCATTAGGAAGATATGAAAAATCTGGACATCAATGCTAAATCTTTTGACCATCCTATAAAGAAAACTGTTAAAACATACAGTTATGGAAATTCTATGAAGCCCATCCATAATGAACCCAGACATATTGAATAACTTTTAATTACTTTTCCTTACTATTATAGATCAATTAAAACCCTTAAGAACCATAATTTAGATGTTATTGTTGGATATTTTGATAAAGGAACACATACTAGAGAAACTCTAAGAAATCTGATTGTGCCTTAAGAATTATTGTCATGGCTTGATCCTAATAACATCAATGAGGCAATAAATGGTGAATTTTTGGTGATTGATATGCAAGAATAATTTAATTATTTTGAAATAAATAATGTCTAGAAACTCATGGATAGACCAGCAGACATATTGACCATAGGTACTAAATGGTTGTTTAGAAATAAGGTTGATGAATCTTGTACCATAGTAAGAAATAACACTAGATTAGTTTCACATGGTTATTGTGAAGAACATGGGAATGAATATGAGGAGGATTTTGTACAAGTTTCTAGACATGAATCCATTAGAATCTTACTTTCATATACAACACATCAAAATTTCAAACTATATCAAATGGATGTCAAGAGTGCATTCTTAAATGGGTATATAGTTGAGGATGTTTTTTTGGGAAAACCTCTTAGTTCTATAAATACTCATTTTCCAAATAATTTTTTTAAATTAAAAAAGATTTATATGGTTAAAATTATGATCCATGAGCTTGGTATAATAGACTATGTATTTTTCTTCTTTCCAAAGGTTTTACAAATGGTATAGTTGATCCCACTCTCTTTATAAAATGAATTTATAAATATGGTTTAGTGGTTCAAATATATGTTGATAATATTATTTTTGGATCTTCAAAATTTATTTATCTATTGATTTTTTAAAGAAGATGAAAAATTAATTTGAAATGAGTTTAATGGGTAAACTAAAATTCTATATTGGATATAAAATGTTTCAAAATAAGGAAGGAATTATTTTAAATCAGAGTAAATATATTAATGATCTTATAAAATTGTTTTGTTTAGATATTTATAAAATTATTGATACTCCAATGAGTACCACCTTTAATTTGGATTTTGATGAGAATAGAAAATCATTTGATTAGACCACTTATAGATGAATTATTGGGAGTTTAGTCTACTTAAATTCTAGTAGGTCTGATATTATGTTTAGTTTGTGTTTGTGTCCTCGCTTTCATGAAAATCCAAAAGTGTCACTTCTTTTTGTTGAAAAAAGGATTTTCAAATACCTCAAACTTACTACCAACATAGGATAGTTCTATCCTAGAGGAAAATCACTTGACATAGTTAGTTATTTGGATTCTACATTTAGTGGTTTTAAGTTAGATAGAAAAATAACCTTTGGAAAATGTCACATTTTGGGAAATTCACTAGTTTTGTGGTGTAGTAAAAAAGAAAAATTCTATTGCATTATCTACTATTGAAGATGAATACATAGCTTCTGGTTGTTGTTGTGCTCTAATTTTGTGGCTGAAACACACGTTTCTAGACTATGTATATCAATTCAGTAATGTACCTATAATTGTTTATACCACAAGTGCTATTAAAATATCAAAGTATTCTATCTATCGTTCAAGAAAAAAAGTATATTTATTTAATACATCACTCTTTGAGAGATCATTATTGAAAAGGTGACATTACTTTAGAATTCATTGGCACATAACATCATCTACTGACATTTTCACTAAGACACTAAAAAATGAAAGGATGAATTACATCATACTTGAATTAGGAATGATTAATATTGACTAAAAAGTTTACTATCTAAGTTTACTATCTCAATATTATTGTCTTAGGATGACTATCTCATGATTACTATCTCAGGATAATTGTATTATTTTACTATCTCTGGATTGTTTTCTTTTGTTCGATGTCTCATTCGTGAAGGTAACATAGTTTTTAATCACACCATAACATTGAAACCGTGAATTCCTATCCTTGATTAACTATATTATTCAAAGTTTCTTTCATTTTAAAACTTTATTTGTTTTTATCTCCTATTTTATTTATTTATTCTACATTTTTTGTGGCGTTTGAACACCCTAAATGAAAAATATGTTAGAACCACGACCGTTCAATGTCAGAAATGAATTATGGTTTTTGTTTATTTTAAATCATCTTTGGAAGTTCATAATGTTTCCTAGTAAAGGGATCATACAGTTCAAGGGGAAAACAATATTTAAGGTGGCGTCATTTCCCAGTGTTTGCCAAATTTTTGGGCCTGAAAATCAGAAAATACAGAAATGTGTCTTTGGAAAAGGAAGTTGCCCGCAAGATTATATGTTTCTGGGAAACATGCATCCAAGGCATGTTTCAGGATCAAAATATAAAATATGGAAAAGGAAAAAAGTTCGTGCAAGACATAAATGTACGTGAAAGATGAGGTTTCACAGAAGATTCTTACACGCCCAATGTGACATCAAAATTGGTTTTGTGCACTCATGAAGAATCTTACGTGCACCAAAAAAGACATGTTGAGAACATTCACACTAGGTCATTAATGACTATAAATAGAAGGTTACCACCATGGAATAAGATAGAAGAATTTTCTAACAAAAATCTAGTTTCTCTACCATACGAAACATTTGTGTGCTAAATAATTGTAGAGAGTTTGCATGCATGGTGTTCCTTCAGTCTAAAAAGACCAAGTGAACCCTCCAGTGTATTTGTGCGAAAGATAAGGGTTTCACTGAAATTAGGGGTAGCACAAAAGTCATATTGACTGAAAAATTCCAAATCCTTCATGCATGTTCAGGTATTGTGCGCAAGTGTTGTGTTACACTTCTGATTGCATTTTGTAAATCCAGTTTGTGTGTTCATTGATTCCATGTGCTACTATTCAGGACATCAATGCAAGCAGTGTCTCATGCTTGAATAATACAAAGGCTTCAACTAAAATATTTTGAAGAGATCCTCAAGTCAATAAACTAAGTAGGACTTCTTCCTGTGGAATTGAGCAAGGGGGAGTTGACAGAGGTGTTCCAAGGGATGCAGTGAGCTATCCCTGAACTTTTGTAAGGGAAATGTGTTGGGAACAAAGTGTTTGTGACCAAACTCTTGTAATCTACAACTGATAAAGATTATTGGATTTAGGTACGACTGATACACCATCTTCGTATGCTACTTGGACATATCTATTTTTGGTGAACCAAGTAAAAGTAATGTGTTATCTCCCTGCATTCATTTGTTTGAAAAATTTAATAAGTTCCTACCAACTTGGGAACAAGATCCACAAATTTAAAAAAAATTGACACCCTAATTAACCTCTCCCCTCTCATTGTGTTCTAGGTTCTATCAAAATACCCATCACTTCACTTCTCTTGATCTCACTTCTCTCGAAACTGATTCCCTCTATGTCTCTCCATGACAACCCTTCTTTTTGTTACACAATTAAACATAATTTATTACATAAATATCACTTGATACAACATGAAATATCGAGTGGTCTACTGTCTTTGGGGATTAAAATAATTACATAACAAATTAAAACATGAAATAAAACATCTTTATTGATATATTCATTTACATGTCCACTACATTCCTTCATACTTAGCATTACATGAGATAACCTAAGGACATGCAGAAGAAAAGAGTGAGTTATGAAGCACATTAAGGGAATAAACACAGAATAACATGAGGAATACAATAAATTTTAGACTATAGGCATATAAATAGAGATGAAGAGAAGAATAAACATAAAGGCATGATAAATCGTGATAATCATAACATGGAAATGGGGAAACAACTCTTAACATGGAATTAGCATGAACCAAGCATCATTGGACAAGGAGCATGAGTAAACACTCATTACACATTAACTACGAGTAAACCCATATTTCAATTGAATTAGACCAAGTAAACAACCATTTCACATTACTTATCATGATACTATACATTACCCAATGCATTGGAGCACTATCAGGGCACACCCTTAAACATTTCATTTCATGCATAAGTGTGCCACATGGATCGTACAACATTGACTCATTCAACATAATCATTTATTCCAAAATATAGGAATGTTTAATACATACATGAAACTATTTAATCAATAATTAAATTTGCATGAAGTTGAATACCATTGATAGAGAAATGGGCATGGTATTCACTACACAATGACTTTGGCTTGGAAAAAATTACGGTGCAATTTTGGCAGCATAACGACATGACATAATAACTCATAAAAATTGTTGATGAGAGATAAAATGGCGTCTCATCATATTTACATGAAATGGAAGGTATGGGGGGAATATAGATACATGTCCCAACAAATGTAATGGAATTTAAATGAATAATAAAAAATAATTGCTTGAATGTAAATAAAGAGAGAGAAATTCTTTTCAGAATTTCGGCATAATAACGGGTGTACATGGGAAGAATTTAATGAGAGAGAAAGGGGTATCACATCATTCAAAAACAAAGAGGTCAGTATGGGGGAGGTGAGAAACCATACCCAAAAATTTATAATTTAAATTAAAGTGGTATTACAACTTAAAGAATATTGGACAAAAATGAGAAGGGAAGAAAAACCTTACTTGAAAGGGTGCTTCCAAAGGCTTGAGATAGGCTTGAGAGAGGCTTCTTGGGGGCTTGGGGAACCTTGGGAAGATTCTATAGAGAGAAGGGAAGAGGTTGGATGAACTCGAAATGATTTTAGTGAGGAGTAAGTGGGAGCATGGGTGGGTTTATATAAGAATGGAGAGAGAATTGATTATTATTTAGGTTTGGGACACCTCACATTAAACTAATCAAAACTGCAATCCAGCCCAGGGTTTTTGCCCATGATTTTTTCCAAATGGGAGAGTAAAACAATAATTTATAAGGAAAAAGTCCGAACTTCTAAAAATAATAGGGTTGATTATGTGGAGGTGAGTTACACTCTGAAAGAAAACAATTAAAAAAGGCAAAATTATAAATAAGTCTTGAAGGTTCCACTAATTCTTTGTAAAATAAATAAAACCCAAAATCACATTATTTTAATGGTAAAATATATATTGGGAGAACATAAAGTTTATAGTATTCTATTACATCACTATTGGTTCATTATGATGTCATAAACACATTATATATTTAAACAGTATTTAATTATTACCCAAAAATTTGACTGTCTCAGAAAATTATGAAATATTTACCATTGTATAATTTCAATGTACTGATTCAAGAAATAATATTTATTTTATCTAAATAGTTTTCTATGTATTTTAATTTTTACTTTTAAAATAAAAACTGACATTTTTCAAAAATTCATGGGTTTTGACAAAAATGGATTTCAAACCATAATAAAAATTACAATTTCATTTATAAAATTATACGATCAATTATATTTAATAAAAAATAATTTAATAATAACAACAAAATTTTATTAAAATAATATTTAATTAACAAATCCATTAATTCATCAATATAGATTTCATAGTTGAATATTAACTAAAAAAATACAATTTGTGTTTTAAAAACCTTTTTACAAAGTAATAATAATAAAATGAAATAATATTAACTTTTATATACAAAAATAATGTACCTAAACATAGTACTATGATCTTGTTACATAACCCCATAAAACACCCGTATAAGACCGAAGGGTGAGGTGTGCGATGGTGAGAGACTCTTGGGGTGGCTTGGATAACATCGATCAGTTGTTAATCTCTATAAAATTCTACTTATCCCGTAGATGGTTCCTCTCAAGCTTAATGTGTTCAATATTGGATTGAACATGGTCATGACAAATACCAATGACTCCACCTCCTTTCTGAGCTCTAAAAAATGGGCTTCATATGGGGAAAGTCTACTGAATGAGGCCATCACTTCCATTGTCTGGTTAAATTAGATTTTTTATAGCCCCTAGTTATACTAATCATGTGATCACTATTCAACATATATATTAGCAACAGTCACAGTTCTTAATGGTATTTTAGAATCCAAAAACATAAAACAAAATAAGTGCGTATTTTGTATAACCATTTAAAATATTAAGAAATTTAATTAGATCAAGAGGTATTTTTATTAACAAAATTTTTGGTCGTTATAATCGTCCCCCATTATGAAATTTCTCCCTCGAAATTTAATTGTACATTCTGGGCCACAAAGAGATGTGGGTACTTTTCCTTATTTTCTTCCTCTAGTTCCCAAGTTGCCTCTTCATACTTATGGTTTCACCATAGTACCTTGACCAGATGAGTAGTCTTGTTGCATAGAACTTTGTCTCTATGATCCAAGATCTTCACTGGATGCTCCTCATAGGAAATATCTTATTCCATCTATACCACCTAGGAAGAGAATACATGTGAATGGTATGGTATGTAGAGAGATACAAGGAAGACATCATGTATGTTTTTCCATTGTAGGTGAAAGTGCTATTCGATAGGCCACAACCCCGACACAAGCAATAATCTCGAAGGGGCCGATTTACCTAGGACATAACTTCCCTTTTCATACAAACCTCATGACCTTCTTCCATAGTGATATGCATAGAAACACCGTGTATCAAACTTTAAAATCAAGGTCTCATCGATGGTTATCTGCATAACTCTTCTGTCGACTCTAGGGTACCTTGATATGTTGTTGAATGGTTTTCACCTTCTCCACCATTTCATCAACCATTTATTGTCCTAGCAGCTTACACTCATAGAATTTATCCCAACATGTTTGTGTTAGGCCCCTCTTCCAATATATGGCTTCATATGGTGCCATTCAGATGCTCGAGTGGAAATTATTGTTATATGAGAACTCAACCATTAAAATATGTTGATCTCATCCTCCTTTTAATTCCATCGAGCATGCTCTCAAAATTTCTTCAAGTGTTTGGATAGTCCACTCAGATTGGCCATCAGTTTGAGGAAGATATGATGTACTGAAGTTTAGCTCAGTATCTAGAGCATGTTGAATACTCATCAAAAACTTATTGGTGAGTCTTCGATCTTGATTGGACATAATAGAAAGTGGTACTCCATGCATCCATTCCACATCTTTGACATAAATCCATGCATTTTGATCCAAAGAGAAGTCCTATCAAACCGCGATAAAGTGAGTTGTCATTGTCTGACAATCCACAATGACCCATATAGCATTATTTCATCTAGATTTCCTTGGAAGTCCAGTGAAAAAGTCCATGGTAATGTTCCTCCACTTCCATTCCAGTATGGGTAGTGGTTACATCATCCCCATAGAATTTGTTCTCTCATCCTTCGCTTGCTAACATACCAGACACTTTGAGGTATACTCAGAAATATTTGTTTTCATATTGTCCCAACAAAAGTTTTCTCGGAGATCTCAATACATCTTTATACTCCCCGGGTGGATAGAGAAGGTTGAACAGTGTGCATCATTCAATAACTCTTTCTTTATCTCTGGATCAAATAGTATACATAATCGCATCACAAATATTACATCTCCTTACTCATAAACTTTGAAATCAGAGGATTTCCCATTTCTAATATCTTCCATCCTTTTCTTAATTTCCATATATTTTCTTTAAGCATCCTTTATTCTATCTAAGTGGGACAGTTGAGCAATAATTTGAGAAAGGATTAATGGTGATCCTCCCATAATTATTTCCATGTCCATCCTTTCTAAATCTTAGAAGATCGGATCCTCTTCCATTATCATCATTGATAAAGATTCATGATCCTTTCTACTTAGAGAATATGCCACCTTGTTTGCCTTACCGGGGTGGTAGTGGATTGAGAAGTTATAATCCTTGATGAGATTTATCCATCTTCATTGGTGCATATTCTTCTCTTTCTATGTGAATATATATTTAAGACTCTTGTGGTCAGTATATATCTCACATTTCTCCCCATAGATATAATGCCGCTAGATTTTCTAAGCAAAGATCACAGCCGCTAACTCTAGATCATGCATTGGATAGTTTTGCTCATGGATTTTCACCTACCCTGAGGAATAGGCTATCACTTTATCATTTTTCATCATCACACATCCTAATCCCTTCTCAAAAGCATCACTATACACCACAATGAGTTCTCCACTTGTATGGAGTGTGAGTACTGGCGCAGTGATAAGCCTCTTTTTTAACTACTTCAAACAATCTTCAAATTCTTGTGTCCCAACAACCTTAACGCCCTTCCATGTCAGCATGGTCAATGGGTTTGAATATCCTAAAACGTTCTTCACAAATCATTGATAATACTCATCTAGACTCAAAAATTTGCGGATCTACATTATGGATGTTGGCCTAGGCCACTCTTCAATTGCCTTCATCTTGGTAGGGTCCACAGATATCCATTTACTTGTGATAACATTCCCCAGGAATGATACTTCCTCCATCTAGAACTCACATTTACTGTACTTTTCATAAAACTTCTCCCTTCGCAAAGTCTTTAACATGGTTTTTAAATTCTCCTCATATTCCTCCTAACTCATGGAGTATATAATAATATTATCAATAAAGACTACCACAAATTTATCGAGGTAATATCTAAAGACCCTATTCATTAAATCCATGAAAATTTATAGAGCATTAGAGTGTCTAAAGGGAATCAATATGAACTTATAGCGTCTATATATCGTTTGAAAGGTAGTCTTGGGAATATCTTCCTTCCTCGCCTTTAATTGGTGATATCCCGACCAAAGTTCTATCTTAGAGAAATAATTGGCCCCACGAAGCTGATCAAACAAGTTATCTATCTATATAAAGGGATACTTTTTCTTTATCGTGATTTTATTGAGCTTGCGATAATCAATGGAGAGGCGCATTGATCCATCCTTATTTTTGACGAAGAGGACCGGTGCACCCCATGGTGAAGCACTATGGTGTATGAAACCCTCCTCCATATTATCTTGTAATTACTTCGTCAACTCTTCCCACTCTACGATGGCCGTTTTGTAAGGTGTCTTTGAGATTAGTAGAGATCTAGTGATAAGTTCAACTAAGAACTCAACAACTCGGTCCCGAGGAATTCCAGGAAACTCTTTAGGGAATAGATCAGTGTAATCCATCACGATGGGAATGTCTTCAATCAAGATACTTTCCTTTGTCTCAATTATTTGAGATAGATATGCTTTCTCATAAGGTAGCAATATCCAAACATGAGATGATGATTCAAAAGGAGATTCCACTTCTTCCTTTCACTTGTAAAGAATCGGAGGATGTTTTGGGATGTGAAGAGTGATCTCCCTTTCTCAGTAGTTGATAGTGGATTTGTATAAAGATAGCCAATCCATGCCCAAGATAGTGTCAAACTCTACTAAATGAAGTATGATAATATTTGTTAGGAGGTTCAGTCCACAAATATTAACTGAGTAGGAGTTATAAACCATTGACACAACAATTTCCCCATTCGCTGTTGTCATGGATAAATTTTCCTCCAAATTTTGAGGTGGTGTTTGAATTGTTCAACAAAACTTGAATGATATGAAAGAATGTGTAAAAATAGAATCAAATAGTATGTTCACTATTCTTGAATGAATAACTAGTGTACCTTTCACCACATCATTGTCCGGATCCACCTCATTGATAGTGATAGAATAGGACCTTACTGTTTTCCTCAGAGGTTGTTGTTGATTGAATCTGATAACCCTCAACTTAGGGAAATTGTTTGCCTAATTCCCAATCTTCTTGCAGTTATAACACTGCACTTCTGGATGAGTGCTGATCAGAACCCTCCTTTCTTCTTTATCATTAGTGGGATTTTTCATTTCCCTTTTGCATTTCTTGGTCCGATGACCAATCTTTCTGAATTTGAAGCAATTTCTGGTTCCCTTGAGATAGTTACCAGGATGTTTCTTCCCAAAATTTATTCTTGGGGAAAAGTCAGGTTTCTTTCTTTTACGATATTTATTTGATGAATCATCCATGTTACTCTCCATTTTCCGCTTCTTGTAATCGGGCCCACCAGACCACTGAGAGTCTCTAATCTCCATTTCAACCATGATGGCACAACTAAAAATATCATCATAACTGTCGAACTCATGAATCGCCAATGATTTTCATAGACTTGGTTTTAGTCTGCTAAAGAAGATATCCACCTTGCATTCGATGTTCATGAAATATCCAAAGGAATACCTTCCAAGCCTTATAAAGTTTACTTCATACGCCCCGATGGACTCATCTTCCTTCTTCTTGAGTTTGAGGAACTCTCTTTATATCTTGGGAAAGAGGGCTCAAGGAAAATATTTTGTGGAAAACATCTTCTTGAATTCCTCCTAATTCATGGAATGAGTTTCATATTATGAATTTTTATTCTTGATCAATGTCCACCACTGATCAGCTTACCCATCAAAATGATAGACTTCCAATACATCTTTGTCTTCTTTAGAGCACTGTAGTACATAGAATATCTTCTCAATAGAGTTAACGCATTCTTCCACGAGGAGGGGATTAGAAGATCATCTAAACATGGGAGGCAATTGCCGCATAAAGGATTATACAAAAACATTCTCTTTCTATAGAGGAGGAGGGTGTTCCACCTGATTCAAGTTTTTATTCATAACTCAAGCCAATAGAGCAAGTACTGTCATGATGTTTTTAGCACCCACTCTTGTCATATCAGGCATATCATTAGGGAAATATCCACATTTCCTGTCACATTGGTTTTTGGAATATGTTCTTATATTTCCCACCAGTAACTAAGAAAAAGAATGTATAATTAGAGGTCATAAATAATTATCCATTGAGACTAAAAAGGAAACATTGAAGATAAAAGTACAAACTTATATATAATGATTATATCCTAACTTGTGATTTCTTAGGTTTAAATATAAGTTATCCTCAATTTATTTCTTAACTTATTTTCTTATGGGATTTTTTGGTCCCTTAATAACCTTTTTTACTAAGATTGTGAATATACCAAAGCATATCCCCTAGGAGTGTTGTAACCAAGAGTGAAGAAAAGCCTGTTGTCGTGCACCAGTTCCCATTTGAGTCTAGCTCAAATCGCTACTTTCTGGTTTTACCCCTAGGATACATATGTGTCAGAGCCGCCTCTACCTACTCATATCCAGACAAGGATGTATTTTCTTAATAAACAACTTACTCAATACTCACCATAAAATAGGTATGTTTTTATTAATCTTAGTCTTGTCTTCAAGGTTTCCATAGGGTTTTCTAATCCTAATCCCAAAAATAATAAAACCTATCCTCTGATACCAACATTAACAACCCTGTTTTTTTATTACACAATTAAACATAATTTATAACATAAACATCACTTGATACAACATAAAATATCATGATTTCTAGTGTCATTAAATCTTAGGATAATTACATAACAACTTAAAACATGAAATACAATATCTATATAGATAACTTCAATTACATGTCCACTACATTCCCACATACATAGCATTGCATGGGATAACTTGAGGACATGCATAAGAAAAGAGTAAGCTATAAATCCCAGTAAGGTAATAAACATGGAAAAACATGAGGAATATAATACATGTTAGAAAATAGGCATATCAATATATCACAAGAGAAGAATAAACATAAAGGCATGATAAAACCAGATAATCATAACATGGAAATGTGGGAACAACTCTTAACATGGAATTAGCATGAGCTAAGGCTCATTGCACATGGAGCATGATTAAACCCTCATTTCACATGAATCACGATTAAACCATCATTTAACTTGAATTAGTATGAGTAAACACCTATTTCACATGACGTATCATGATACTATACTTTACCCAATTCATTGGAGCGCTATTAGGGTGCACCCTTCTTAAACATTTCATTTCATGCATAAGTGGGCCACATGGATCATACAAAATTGAATCATTCAACCTCATCATTTATTCCACAGTAAAGGAATGTGAAATAAATACATGAATCTCTTTAAACAATAGGTAAATGTGAATAAAGGTGAATACCCTTGATGGAGAAATGGGCATGGTAATTACTACACAATGACATCAGCTTGGAAAAATTACGGTGCAATTTCAGCAGCATAATGACATGACATAAGAACTCATAAAAATGGTTTATGATAGAGAAATGGGTATCTAATCATATTTAGATGAAATTTACAGTAAGGGGGTCCTATAGATACATGTACCAACAAATTTAATCGAATTTATATGCATAATAAAAAAGAAATGCTTGAATGTAAATAAGGAGAGAAAAATTCCTTTCGGAATTTTGGCATAGTAACGGGTGTTCATGGGAGGAATTTAATGATAAATAAATGGGTATTACATCATTAAAAAATAAATAGGGAAGTATTGGGGAGGTGATAAACCATACCCCAACATTTATAATTGAAATTAAAAGGGAAAAACAACGTAAATAATATTAGAAAAAAAATGAGAAGGGAAGAAAACCTTTACTTGAAAGTGTGCTTCCAAAGGCTTGAGAGATACTTGAGAGAAGCTTCTTGGGAGCGCTAGCTGCCATGGAAAGATTCTAGAAAGAGGGAGTAATAGGTTGGAGGAACTCAAAATGCTTCAAGTGAGGAGGAAGTGGGAGTTGGGTTGGTTTATATAGAAAATAAGAGAGAATTGTTTATTATTTAGGTTTGGGACACCTCACATTAAACTAATCGAAACAGCAAACCAGACCCTGGTTTCTGGCTATGGTTTTTTTCAAAGGGGAATGGAAAAAAATATTTTATATGGCCAAAGTCTGAACATCTTAAAATTATAGGGTTTCTTATGTGGGGGTGAGTTACAGCCTCAAGGAAAATAATCAAAAAAGACAAAATGTTTAATAAGTCCTGAAGGGTCCACCAAAGCTTTGTAAAATAAATCAAACAACCCCAAAATCACATTATTTTAGTCGAAAAAAATATATTGGCCCAACATAAAGTTTATAGTATTTTATTACATCACTATTGGGTTATTATTATGTCATAAAACACATTACATATTTCAACGATATGTAATTTTTACCCAGAAATTTGACAGTCTCGGAAAATTATTAAAAAATCACCATTGGATAATATAAACAACATGATTCTAGAAATAATATTCATTTTATCTAGATAATTTTTTCTATATTTTAATTTTCACTTTTAAAATAAAAAATGACATTTATCGAAAATTCATTGGTTTTCACAAAAACGGCTTTTAAACCTTAACAAAAATTACAATTGCATTCATAAAATTATAGGATCGTTTGTATTTAATAAAAATTCATTTAATAATAATAATAATATTTTATAAAAATATTATTTAATTCATAAATCCATTAATTCAGCAAAATAGATTTCATTGTTGAATATTAACTAAAAAAATACTATTTGTGCTTTAGAAAACTGTTTACAAAGTAACACTAATAAAATGAAAGTATATTCATTATTATATGAAAAAATAATTTAAATAACTATAGTACTAGGGTACTATTACATAACCCCTTAAAACCCTTGCATAAGACCGAAGGGTGAGGTGTTTTATAGTGACAGACTCTTGGTGTTGCTCGGATAACATCGCTCAGGTGGTAATCTCCATCAACTTCCACTTCTCTCATAGATGGTTCTGGTCAAGCTTAACATGTTCAATCATGGTTTTATCTTGGTCAAGAGCGAAGCCCGATGATTCCACCCCCTTTATAAGATTTGACAAATGGGTTTCATACGGGGAAAGTCTACCGGATGATGCCATCACTTCATTTTTTGAGTAAATTGGATTTGTTAAAGCCCATAGTTATACGAATCACGTGATCACTGTTCAACGGTTATACTAGAAATAGTCACAACATAAAACAAAAGAATAACATATTTTGTATAACCATTTAACAAATTAAGCCATTTAATTAGATAAAGAGGGATTTTCATTAACAATATTTTGTGTCATTACACTCTCAAACCACTCTCTCTTCTTCTCATCATTCCTGAGCCCTCATTGAATTCCTAGGATGAATTATCCATCCTTGTTGACTCTTTATAAATGAAATTATCTAAAGAAAAAAAGATAATTATCATGTTGTAATGATCGATAAACCATTGAACTGAGGTCTTGAGGATCAAAAAGTCATTCCTGAAAAGGAAATATATACAAAGTGGATCTTAATCAGTAAGTATCTTGTTCTAAGAGATATGAAAGAACAAGGTTTGTTTTATTAGTTTACCAAAGAGAAAACTCTAATTTATCCTATGATTTATTTTTACTTTTATCAATATGTCTAGTTTTCCTTCAAATCCAAGTATGATTTTGTGGTAAGGAGCTGGGTAAATGGTCAAAGATGCAATTTGTTTTCGAGGTTATGGGATGCCTGCCTAGGAATACCTCATGAAGGGATTTTTGAGGAAAACTAGAGAGGTCCTCCTCTATATAGTGTTGTTTTTATCTTAGATGATCCTATAATAAATTTAAATAAAAATAAGAAGAAGAGACGACCTATTTGTACTGAGCATGATGGAGAGTCAAGGTTGTTGTTCCAATTAATTCAATAAATCATTTTCCCAAGGAATGGTGATTTTTACACTCTTAAGTATCTGTACGTATGTTTAATTAATATTCGGGAAAATTAATACAAAATCAACTCGTGTAATTATATTATACCTCACATATTTGATATGTTCAAAAATACATCAAATTCCACCTCTATTTTCTATTCAAGGATTATTTATGCTATTCTTCTTGCCAAAGGTGTGGTTGGATATAAAAAATAAGTGATTAAGGAAATTTATTTTGATATCTCTAAGGATACTTATAGGATAATGAATATAAGCTGGAATCCATGCAAGAGATCATGGGTTGAGGTTAATGATAGGTTTTATGAGTATTTTAATCCTATTGAAAATTAGTATAGAGTTTAAAATGTATCTGATCCTGGATTAGAAGCTGATGAGATTGTAGAATATCTGGATGAATAAACAGATGATGTTGTTAGTGAATGTTTTTTGGGAGTATACCATGAGATATCACCTCTCTCTAAAGGTGATGTTGATGCAAGATAAAATGATAAAGCTTAATCTAAATGAATATGTGGTGTAGAGAAATGTCCTACTGTGGAGAAAGAGTTTTTTGTTGACGAAGAACATTATTTTGAGAAAGATCTTACTATTGAGGAAGATCCTGCTGTTGTGGAATAGTGTGAAGAACATGTTGAACATAAAGTAGTATTATCTATTTAGGAATGGATGGAACATGACTTTCAACTATCTAGAGAATATACAGTTGAGCCTGAAAAATATGAAGATATGAGAATTGGTCAAGAGATTGATTCTCTTAGTCCTAGAAGAGATGCACCTATTGAGGGGGAGAAACACCTCAACTAAGAATGTGTACAAATTTAAAATATATTTCAACCATGTTCAGTTGATACCTGGTATAGGTACCCTATTTATTTTTATGTGGATGATACCAAAGAGGCCTCAGTAAAAGAGATAGATATTTCAACTATGTTTCAGTTAAAAACAATATCTTCTACAAAAGTATCTTCTGCTAAGGAATCTAAACCTATCTTAGTTCCTGTTCCTAAACCTGTGCAAGAATATTTTGATTTTTATAGGTCATAGTGATCTAAAAGTTTTATTATTTTTTAGATTTGGGAATTTTTTTCAGTCTCAACCTGCACCTATAACAAATCATATTGATAAAGATGATGTACTATAGTCAGATAATATTATTTTTAAGATCCAAACAAATATGCTTCATAAAATTCATGATGTTTGGATTGTGAAAAATATTTTGAGTGATGAGGTGAAATCTCTAAAATCTCTGGTTGAAGATATGTAGAAAGCCTTACAATATGGCCAAGCTAATATTTCTCATCTTAGAGAGGACGTTGGTGATAAGATTCCACATATGGTTGTAAATCTGATTCAACCAAACCTAATTACTGCATATGAAAAAGTGTTTGAGAACAACACCAAGATATCCAATGAGATGCATGGGCTTGTCGCTGCACTCAATATGTTGACTGATGAGTATAGATTTTGTTTAAAAACTATTCTAAATAATCTTAAGACTCTCATATAAGTTGTTTCAACTCTATATACCTCTAGATAGTCATCTCAACCTATAGAAAATGACTTCATCAGATCAATTTTCAAATAAGATCTTCATTTATTGTTGAGTGGTACTAATAAGAAAGTATTTATGATGTCCTCAAGAACAATGACCTTGTTCTTGATTTGGTGATGGTCCATCCAAATATTTCCCATGATGATCAATAATAAATCTATAAGAATGTGGAATTCTAGTTTAAGAGAATTTATTCTAAGTATGAGTGGAATAATCACTTAAAGTATCATGTGGAGAATTTGAAGATACCTATAGTAACTCAAGCCTTCAAGGACCAAGTTTAGAAGATCAAGTAATTCAAACCCACTGTGGAAACTCTTTTTGGAAAAAAGGATAACTTTGATAAGGCCATACAGTATGGTGGAGAGATCATCTCAAATTTTATCATGCTTTTGAACCCTTATCTGCATGTTCAGTATACTACAATTGCAGCTCCTGCAGCTGCTCCTTTGAGGCATGGTCTACCATCATCTACCAATCCTTCTCCCTCCAACACTTTCACACTAGTGACCATGTCTGTTTCTTAGGATCTGAGCCAGATCAGGCCTATCATTATTGAGAAACCGTTTCCTGGATCATCCACCAGACCTACCCTTGCACCTTCTATCATTAAAGGAGTGACATAGCCTTCCCTAGACACTACTTATACCATATCCACATATGCACCTCTTACTTCTCCATATCATGTCATTGACTGAGGAACAGCCAAGTCTGATGAATCTACTAAGAAGTGAATGCTGATTTTGATAGGGCTCTGTCATATTTTCTTTCTTGATTATACAAGAGCTTATATTTATTAAATGGAATGTGGCCTAATGTGGTTCTTTACTTATTATTTTATTTTAGTATTTGTTTTTTCTATTGCTTTATATTATCTTTTTGATAATACCAAATGGTAAATAAATAATAAGAATCAATTTAATGAGGATAAAATATAAAAAATGGAATTATAAGGGATAGAAATATGAAAGGGTGAGAACCGAAAAAGAAAAATTAAGAACTGAGAAAAGAACTATCATTTATGCTATTTATTACATATATGAATTATTATCTTGATATTATAGGTAATCTAGTTATTTATTTCCAAAATAATTGTCTTGTAAATGCTATGATTATTTATCACAAAAAAGGGATATTGTTGGACTCTATGTTTTAATGCGCACAAATTATTTTTCACACACTTATAATTCATGTTTTCAACCTCTCACAAGATCAAGTTACAAATCTCAAAGAATACATTTTAATATTACGAATTATGTTTAATCTTTTTATATTATGATTTAGTATGATTGTATTTAATCTTAATTGAAACTTTCTATATTTGCTTCTCAAGATAGGTTATAGATACTTGACTAAGTCTATGACACTATGATTTTGCTACCAGTTCCATATTTTAACATTGTCTGTGACACTGTGAGCTTTCTACCAGTTCCAGATTTTGACAAAGTCAATTATACAGCAAGATTGCTACCGATTCCATATTTTTTCAAAGGACCTAACACTATTTACCTCTTACAATTTCCAAGACATTGTAACAAGGCACCATTCAGAATTTTGACAAAGGAATAGACACCATTATCTGACACACCATTTCACTGACACCTTAATTGTGGTACCGGTTCTAGAACTCACAAAGAACCAGACACCGCAAGTTTGATACCAGTTTCAGATCTCACCATGACTATCTCACAGTGACTGTGTCACCACAACTGTCTCACTGTGACTTTATCACCATGAATGTCTCACCATGACTAGCTCACTATGACTATATCACTGGGACTTTATTATAGTGACTGTGGCACTATGATTGTCTCACTGAAATTGTAACATCATTGCATACATTACAATTTTTTCTACCATTCCTAATTAAATTTAAAAGTTGTTTATAACAGTCATATTTCAGCCATTTAATAACACTAATATAATTAATGATATTTTATAGTCCTATTCGAAGATAGTAAAAGGTACGAGGTGTGGTGATTGTGCATCTTGTGGACTTCAACATAGGCACCCGAAAGAAAATAATAGTGTTGAACTCAAGCATAATATAAAGGTCTTTAAAGCATGAAAACGGGATAAGGACACCCATACATTAATGAATACACCAACGGAAGAACTCTTGATTCCTGCTAGCTGTAAAAAAAGAATAGCCTATTGTGAACCATCAGGAAATAATCCTTTTAGAAACTCAAAGAAGAATAAGAACATCTCACTTCACTAAAAATCGAAACACTCTACGTACAACACTCTATTATTATTAGTGTATTGGAACATTGCATATGTTGCATCTAAAGAGTCTAGAGTTGTATTTCACAAAACACATAGCCTTCTAAACTTTATATCATCATATTCTACTTTATTTTGTACTGTTTTATTATTCTTTGAGTAGCGTGTGTATTTAAATGGAAAATATAGACTTTTGTTGCATTGAACTAGTGGATACAAGATATCCTCACTCATATATTCTTTTACACTTTTTTCACCAATTTATAACTATAGAAGATGTCCTGTGTGACCTAGCTAGTAATTTTTCCACACATAATAGTGGTATAAGTCTTATGACCTAGATATTCTTGTGTATTATCGTTAACCCTGATCCATTGTGTGGGTCAAATATTGTTATGTATATTTCTTGGTGGAAGGTGATCACCTAGTGGAGTGGATTAGGTCTTGGATTGAGATTGAACAACTTGTTTTATCCTTTGTTTCTTTCAATTTAGTCTTTCTCTATTTTAACTCATATTTTAGAATAATAAATCTTACATTGATAGTTAGTCTCTAATAGTAGATATAACTACTTTCCTTATTAGAGTAGTTTCAAAATTTATATCACTATTTCATATTATAATAACTTATAATTAATAAATCTTCTAAGATTCTATTTTAACAATCATGCTATTATAATTTTACTACCTTGATTAATTGGACATATTTATTTTCAATTAGGGGAATATTTTAAGTAAAATTTTTAAAAAAAATTATTGTAACTTGATTCACCCCCCTCTTGAGTGTCCTACTCGGACCTACAATCTAGGTTAAACTAGTCACCCTTAATTGCAAAATTCATATGACATGGAACTCTCATACCTTCTCCATTTCAAATACCTCATTATATAAATTCTCAACCTTATCATACCATAACTGCATACATATCCAAATGATACCAAAACCACAACATTAGCTACATCACACCACATAATGAAAGAATAGTAGATAATGGAGGGATATCTATATATTTACAAACTGTCCTCTATATTGGGGGTACACCAATTATCCAAATCCATGTGGGAATCAATTATGGTATCTATCATAGAGAGTGGTGTGTAGAAATGCTGAATTTCACACCATCTAGTTCTAAAATTAAAAAAATACAATGACACACACACACACTAAGTCACATATACTATATTTACATCATTCCAATGTCATATATATATCTATCCCATAATATACTCTCTAATGGTCCCATAAAGTTTCCTCTAAATTTAAAAATAAAAAAATTTAAAAATTATCTCTTTTAATATTTCCACCTCATAATCATTTATCATTTTACCACATTTTATACAAATCTCATTAAGAAAACAAATTGTAATCCTTTATTAGTTCGTTTAACATTCTACATACTATTCCTTTAATCCAAATTCATTCAATATCGATGAAACATATATCCACATATTTCTAACCACATAAACATAACTTCATGTTAACTTAAATCCCATACCAAAACCAATTCAGTTTTACTGGGTATGTATTGTGATTTCATATGTCATAACAAGATAAAAATGTAACAAAAATATATCATGTATAATGCTTCATACTAACATCCATCCCATATTTGTAATTAAATTTAAATAATTAAAACAATATCACCCGCTTAAGTAGGGAATTATAAACATGTTAATTTAACATTAATAATAACAGAGGAGTGTTCCCAAATCATCGACCACATTCTAATGAAAGAATATTTAATCATTGAATGACAATATATAATGATTAAAATATACTTTACTTTAAAAGTATTTAAAATTATAGTATAATTATTCAACCTCATGTAAAATCCCAATTGGAATGTTATATTGATGGTTTTCCATAGATCACCATGAAGGTAGAATATGGATAAGAGTGGGAAGAATCATTTACTATGTTCCTTAATTCATATATATTTAGTCTCGTGGAGGATTACAATTTAAAGAACATAAAAAAGAACCAAATATTATTTAGGATACTCATGTAGTCTTCTGGAGTCATCCACAATGAATATAAACTAAGCTATATGAGAGAAATCCCTATAAAATTTAAAAAAACATGGAAGTAAGAAATCACAACACAATTTCATAAATTACTGCACAATTTTGTTTGGTCGGTCAAGATCTAGAATCCGTGAAATAAAAAGTCAATATCTTCATCGAAATATCATTATCCATTTTTCTTTTTAAATTTAATGGTTTTCAAATATAGTATAATGTAATCTCACTCATTACACTATAATATCCTCAATCATGGATTGATTTAAAATTAATGGTTTATCCACTTTTATTTTATAAATACATAATCTCCTTCTTTTAAAATTTTCACCTATACAAAACTTATCATGGTATAACTATAAAATTAGATATTTTAGTTCATGAACTCCACAAAAACTATGTCTAAATATTATATCATTACCACCTACCTCGTGGTCACCAACCATAACAAAAAAAATTCTCCTGAAACCCCACTTGTATAAAATATATATAACAATATTTTAATCTACAATATCATGGATTGCTAAATACAAATTAATACCTAGTGGCCTCGCTAATCGTCATCTCCCCCACTTATCCCAAACAATATAATGATAACAAATATCTAATCATAATTTTACCAATAATGGCATGATTTTTTTTGTTAAGATAAATTTCAATCAAATTCATATTCTCGCCTTTAAATTCATTATCTAGTTCCCAAAAAAACAAAAATTAATAATATATACTAGAAAAGGGACCTTACGAATAAATATCTCTATAATTATTCTTATCCTTAAAAATCAAAATTAATCTTAGACTGCTGAATGAAATTTTCAAAACACCAAAACAACTACATGAGATACCTCACAAATATAATATTCCTTATTCAAAATGATTCACTCATTCATTTCAACCAAATTAAAACACTAATTATAATTTATTTAATGATTGACTAAAATCAATACTTTATTTTCCAGATTTGTTTAATATAACTTAATGTATTACAGTATCATTTATGACTCTCATTACCATTTATATTAACTCATTCAATTATGACTCCATAAAGTGAACACCAGTTAAATAAATCTCTCACAAAAAACCTTCTAATGGTGATCCTATGTCTCTATAAGACATTTCGTGAATTTCACATCCTCATAAATATCAAACTCACCACAATTTATAACATGGGAGTTGTCATAAATGAACTTTTAAAGATGAAATATATGGAATATATAAAGAACATTAACTATCATTTTTGGAAGAAAAAAAATATATTATACTTTTAAAATTCACTCGAAAACCTCAAAAGTTTCTAATAATATCAAACTCTGACAACATAATCCTCTGATCACTATAAGATTTCTATAAATTATGGAAATTTTTTCCTATTGAATGACTTTCACCTTCATCATCATACTCTGCACCAAGTTTATGACAATGATAATCATCTCACTACCTTGGTCTAATATAAATAAAATCTACCTCATTATTTATAACACGCCTCAAATTGTTCCTTTACCATGGTGGTGTTATTATATAAATAATTATCCAAAGGAATATTATCCACCTAAGATACCACAAAACAATGGATACATGATCACAACATATCCTCTATTGAACAAAACATTTGTTTCATTTACATATCCAT
This sequence comes from Viscum album, assembly GCA_963277665.1. Taxonomy (NCBI): domain Eukaryota; kingdom Viridiplantae; phylum Streptophyta; class Magnoliopsida; order Santalales; family Viscaceae; genus Viscum; species Viscum album. The sequence continues at coordinate 812,614,245 of OY728135.1, forward strand.
CTAAGCATTTAATGTTTTGACTGAGATATTCCAAAAATCCATAAATACATAGTATATGTTTAGGAATTATTATATTATACTATTTGGGCGTGTCATAAGGCATGAAATATATATTTTATTGAAATTATTTAACTAATAATACAATGTGATTGGGCAGAATCATACGGTAGTGTTGTGAGTATAATAATATGATATGATTAACTCTAAAATCCTATGATTCAGTGGAAACAAAATTTTAATATTTTAACTTTAAATAATTATACACATAAGATATAATTATTATACACATTCATTTTATAAAGTGCATTAGTTGACTAATGAATTCATGTGATTAACTCATGAATATATAGTTCATTAAACCATATATTATGTAACATATGATTTAATAGATGAAAACTAAATAATTTATTAAGGGTTATTGTGGGGACACCGCCATAGGCATGGTCATTTTATTTTGTTCCTAGGATCCTATCAGTTGCCTCATTCCCATAAATGTTTCCTCCTTCCTTTGTATTACAAGATACTAACATGTCATAGAATATATGAGGATTTATCACATGTATTGATCTTTTGGGTTTCAAACTATGTATAAATTATGGAGGAAATATCTTGTTGGATACCTATAAGCTATCTTAAACATGGATGTTGATGGAATAAGGATCAATGGTCATCGATGATGTATGAAACATAAATAAATTCTTTATTTTTGGTTTTACATGGTTATAGTATCAAACCTCAATGATCATGGAAAATATGGTATCTAATTTTCTTTATTTTATTGATCAAGTGTCAATAGAATATTAAAAATGCATCGGTGGTATTTAATCCATTCCATGATCATTTGATTCACGAAATCATATTAAAAATAATTATTTTAAAATAGTTATCTATGTCTTATTTTGTATCACAGGCTAGAATATAGTTTTCATAAGTATAATTTATATCATAATCCTTATAATCAAGTACAATATGTATGGATTAATTTATGGTATATGATGATTTAATATTATTTGGGTAACTCTATATTATATGGTATATTATAGATATAGGAATATTTGTAATCATTCATTTTTTAGCATGTCATGTGGTACATCTTGGTAAATTGTAATAGGTAATAGGGTCATATTATGTTTAAAAACATGTAATTATATCACTAAAATTATATCGATGATAATTGTAGAATATAACTTCTCAAGTGTCAAAGGGGTATCACAACTCGCTATTATTTGTCATTAATTACAATAGATAATGAAATAGTCCACAAATTGTGATATTAAGGATTTGTTAAAATATAAAATCACTGTAAGTTTTAATTTTTCAAAATTTCACTCTAGAATTGAATTATAAGGTATATAGTTTATTTAGAAATCATACTATAATGTATTTAGGATATATATTTAAAAATAATTAAAAAATATTATTTATAAAAACTAATTAATTAATTATTATGTGTTATTGAAACATTTAATAAAGAAACATTCCATAAAATTGATTATTAATATGAAACTTCCTTAATGGGATTATATGTCTTGAATTATATTTTAGATATAAAGTAATTTTTTGAAATTATAAGTGTAATTTATAAAGTGTTTATAATTTCAAAAATAAGGTGGAACTATAAATATTTTTATATTTAAAATTATTTATAGTTCATATTAGTTAATTTGAATTGATAAAATTAAAATATTTATTATAGAAATTACTCAATCCATGTAAAAAATGAGTTTTAACAATTGATATGGTCAAAATTATTATAATGTTAAATGTGAGATATTTTGAATATTTAAATAACATATAAATAGTTCATATATATAATTATTACATTCTAGAAATCATATATTTAGACTAAATTCCTCATATAAGGACAATATAATGGAGTTATTTTTGGGAATACAACTAATTTTGTTATTTATTTAATTATGGAATTAACATCATGCATAGAAACAATAAAAATTGTTTATAATTAGTTTATTTATGATTTTTTTCTTAGTAGTCTATCTCTTGTTTAAATATATGAATTTTTCATTTATTTAATTTATTATCTTTTTTATTCAGAAATATAATTTATATGTTATGAATTGATGTATGATTTAGTTTAAGAGATAAACTATTTCTATAATTATTACATAATCGTATAAGGAGTTACATACTAAGTTTGATAATTAATTTTGTTTTGTTCAACCTTGTATTTTTTATTAGGATATAATATTGAATTTATATTTGATCATATATTATATATATCACATGTTATAATTATGATGTATCAACTTTGGGTGGGACTTCACACTAGACAATATCCTTCTTCCTATTCCAAAAAATGGGATTTGGAAATCTATTTCACCAAGATAACTGTTTTAATAATTTTTCTTAAAATATGATTATAATCATTGACATAAAATGATATTATATTCCTTATGCATGTGATGAATTAGTATATTTAAAAATATAGTTGTCTTATAATTTGGTTTGTAAAACAAGATATGAATCGTGTTAAGAGTTACACATCAATATGGTTTCAACATATTGATTTATTCGAATGTATAAGATTAAAAAATAAATCACATGAAGCATGTGGGACAATAAATACCTTTTAAAAATCATAATTGTTATATTTCATCTAAAGTGAAGACTTTTCAAGACCTTGATAATTCAATCCCGTACGTTCTACAAAAGCAGGGTGCCCCTGAATTATCTTGTATAAGTAATGAATGTAATGAGGTGACCCTAAGAGTTAGGATTCTAAGTTTTTAAATTTTATTTTCATTACATATAGTTGGAAAACCCAATGATTTTTTATTCTAGGGGAATATGGTTGACTTAATCCATATGATGGATTGGAAAAAGAGCTACCATCTTTATTATCCAAGAGTCATATATGATATGATTGGGATTATGACTTACCTAAATATCTTCCTGATGACAGGAAGTACAAAGTGGAATAATTTCTTTGTAAAAAATGGATATTAACCCATTATTGAATATGATGAAATTAAAATTGGTCAACATTTTAGTTGGATAACATTTAATAAAATTCCTTATGAAATGAACAAATATGATATGAATAGGATAAATGTTTTTTTGTTAATATAATTTCATCGTCATCCTCAAATCATAAATTTTAGGAAATTATTTGAATAATGATTATTAATATATGAAAATTCATAGTCTGACATAGAATCTTGAGGAATGTTCTTAAGGAAAGAAAATTTATGAATTAAATGAAACATGTTCATGAGTAATATAAAGTTTATTTTCTAAAAAATTGAATCTAAATTTTTATAAAATGATTAAAATGTTTCACTTAATGTTTTAAAAGCGTATAATGGAAGATGACCAAATGAATTTAATTCAGCGATCATATATTCAATATAATTGGATATATTGATGATTTTTGTGGGATTAAATATCTACATAATGACTGGAAAAGATATATAATTCATTTTATAAAAAAATTTAAATTCTTCGATAATTTGAATGAATTTTAATAACTTTTTACCCAATATTATCAAATTGTTGATGATATATGCACTAGGACTTGTGTTTTCTGGTTTCTATTACTATAGTGATAGAACATGTGGAATAAATTTAAAACTGTAAGAAGAAAAAATAGTTTGAAACTTTAATACTATTGATATATATATCCACGTTCTTGTCATTAAACCCTATATGTAATGTTCAGAAGGAAAATGTTTCTATACAATAAAGTTATCCGGGATACCTAAAATAGTTTAGATATCTTCATTTAATGACTATGACAATTATAAATGTTATTGAAATAAATTCATTGATTTCAAATAGTATTTGATACTAACTGTATGTTTTATATGTGTTTTAATTATACAATAATTCATAATCATATAATGAATTGATGCATATTTTAGTTTCCATTTTATTAATAATGTAATGTGATTCAAATAGTTAAATGAATGTGAAGAGAAAAATATATAATTATTTGATTAATTTGAAAAGAATATTTATTTTTATATTATTTATTTTATATAACAAGAGTTGTTTTTTAACACAGGATTATTTTTAAAAAAATGTGAGATGATGGTTTTACTAGAAATAGATTATTTTTCATCAGATTTTTTAACATTATTAAAAATAGGATAAAGGATATAAATGGTTTATCTTGGATACAAGTGTTTATACAAGTGTTTATTAAAATATGGGTGATTTTTTCCACCATCATTGGAAAATATTAAAGAATAAAGTATTATTTTATTAACATTACTTAAAGAATATAAAACATCATATATGATATAGATGAAATAATTTATTTGTTAAATATTCCCATGTTATAAAATAAGTGTTATTTAATTAAATAAAATATTTTTTCTATCTTAAAAATATATTATAAATCAAATACAATTACTAAGAGGCTATTAAGAGTATTCTTAAACATGAAACAGTTAAAATAAAAAAACAAATGATTATAATAGTCAAAATATAAGGTGAATGTCACATTATATCCTAAAATGTTCTGGGTATGTCAGAAAATATTTAATAGTTATATTGTATTCCAAAATATTTCATGGAAACATTTATATAGAAATGCATCTATGAATGATGATGATGATAAAAATGGAAATTTTTCTAAGAAGAAAACATAAGTAATTAACATCATAATATTTTATATTGTAATGTTTTGGAGTTTGATTTGTTTTGTTTAACGAATTGATCATTAGAAACATGATTCAAAAGTCACACCGTTATTAAAACTATCTTAATTCCTAGATTTTACAGAGTAATGATGTTAAGTTGGATGGTATTATCATATAGACACATAATCACATGGAAAGAAATATGTTGAGATATAATTAGTTTAAATGAAACCCTAAAAGTGTACTAAACATAATTCGGACCTAGTGGTATATCATATGGTATATGATAAGACAAACACTTATGTGTGGTTTTGTTAGTGTTATTAAAATAGTTTAATAATATAAAATTTATCTTTTTATACCAAAGAAAATATCTATTTATAATTATGTAATGTTGGATGCATATTTCTCATGAAGAAAAATGTCAATTGACCTCTAAATATATGACTTTGAGTTATCCATAATTGATGATCATCATAGGGTATTTTAGGTTGTGATAAAACATAAATTTTGGAATAAGTGGATTTAATATAGAGTTATGGAAGATGATCATGATGGATAAAAGGAGTTTCTTGTGGGGGATTCCCCCCACTATGCGATGTGGAGTGTCATACACTATGAATTCAATATACTAGGGATGCAGATTTGATATTGGCATTTCCCATACCCATGGTTGGAAAGATACCTAACATCAGAAGGTTCATACGTTAATAGATTTATTATACAAATCTTGAGGATTACCTAATTAGTGGGTACTTGGATATGTTGTCGATTATGTCATCATTTGTGACCTTAAAAAGACACTATAGGGAAAATATTATTTTGAAGTAGTTTTTAAAATTAGTGGTTAATGTTTTATTCTAATTTTATTGTAGAAATTTTAGGAAATCATATTTAATTCATGGTGTTTTATGAAAAAAATATCCATTAAATGATGGTTTTTAATGTGATTAAAACTATTTTTCAATTGGGAAAAATGTACTTTTTATATAATTTTAGGGAATAGTTTTTTTAAAACAACCATTAATTTATTAATTAATTAATTATTTATTTATGTATTTATTATTTATTAATTACTATTTATTACTTATAAATATTTTATATTTATTAGTTGAAATTTTATTTATTTTTAATTTTCTACTATAACTTTTATATAACTATTTTTTACTATGTATTTAAAAAGTTAACTAATTATTAATTATTAATTATTCTATTAATTTAGTAAATTTTAGTAATGTAATAATTATTAATTATTATATCAAAATTATTATTTAAAATTATTAATTATTAATTTTAAATTATTAATTAATAATTAATTTTATAACAGCTTAATTTTTCGCTTGAGGATGACTTTTCTTATCTAAGAAGTTCGATGTTTGTATTAGTGTTATTGGCTTAATTATCACTTATTAGAATTATATCATGTACATTATTTGCTTCGATTGAAGTCCATGATAAATTTTCAATGAAAATACTAATTTTTAAGTAAAATGGTTGAAATTATAAATTCAACATGATCGGGCGTCAGATTGGAAAAAAAACTATGTCAATGATTCCAGAAGAGGGTGATTATCATACGACGAGTCTTTGAATAATTTTTTGGTGAGGTTTTTGTTATCGAAAATAGTGGGTTTGTGATACTCTAATAAATTATTATTTATATTTAATAATTATTTTATTTTTAATTTTCTCTTTATCCTAGCATTCCCCATTATAATGCTATTGGGAGAGGAAATAGAGTAGTAGTTTCAATTTGAAAGAATAATGAAAAAAGATAATGGATCTCACTAGGTACATATAGCCCTAATGGTGGTAGGGGTAAGTGAGTAATGTGGTGTGGGCCATGTAGATTCCAATCATCTGATCATGTTGTAGTATAGTGAATATTGAGACACAATATTAGCAAAATACGAGGGTTTCATGGAACCATTGGGGCCATGAGATTCATGAGGCATCCAAATCCATCAGTTGAGGAGAATCTGGGTATGAGAGAGAGGGAAGGTGTGCATGGGGGTGACATATGGAACCCATATACTATCATAACACATACAAGACATGTAGGGGTGCATGAGGGTTCCAAATTGCACATAAAAAATTTAATTACACTAATATTGTCATCCCAAATCAATAGAACAAAATTTAGATAATTTAATTATTTTTTGAGGGATTAATTTTTTTTTATGATTAAATGAATATGGAAAAATATTATTATTTAATAATTATTATTGAAAATTTATAAAACTAATAATTAACATGAATTATCCCATTAGGTCATCAGATATATGATTTTTGACTGGAAACAATATTGAATTTTGGGCCAATAGACTGGGATGAATGATTTATTTAAATAATCAAGAAAATATTATTATTATATTATAATAATTATATTTAATGAAATATTACTGAACTTAAGAAGATAATATCTATTTAACGTATTGTATGAATTTTTAAACCACGGGAAGTGATGAATGGATCTTATTGACAACTCAATATTCAATGAATTATTGAGCTAGATAGTTATATTTGTGCATGATGATAACATAAAATAAAAATATTATTACCAGAAGTAATAATATTTATAGTAAATGTTTCTATCAAAAAAAGAAAATTGAATCATTTACATGGATGAGTTCCTTAACCAAGAGTGATAATGTATAGTCCTAGTTAATGGCTTGGTGGTTGAGATCAGAGGCTACACAAAGTAATGAGAATTACTTAACATAATAATGGTTCTTTTGAATAATGTTTACAAATATTGTAGAGATTATTAATTCATTTTCAAATAATGAATTCAAAAATTTGATAATTTAATTTTAATAAATTTAATATTATAACAAAAGAATAAAAATAATTATGGTAATGGGATTTATAATACAAATAAATACTAAAAAAATTTCTTGAACTAAATATGAGAGATAATGGAGGATACCATTTTAAGTATAATATGGAAATAGATGAATGGTACACCACTAAGGATGGGGATTCCCTTAGGTGGTGTGTCGTAACTATAAGGGAAATGGTAAATTCTTAATGAATTAATTTTAATCAATTAAATATTCTAATGAAAGATATAATGAATGTTAGGGGATATATTAGTAAATTATTTTTAATAATGAATTGGGTGATCAAAGATAATGGATGGAAAATATAGTGGAGTAAAATTGGTTATGTGAGATGATGTTAATGAATCTCCAAATATAGAATGTGGTATTAACCAAGATCAGATATACTAGTAGAAAAATTTGACATGAAACATTCTAAAAATTATTATAAATAAAAAAATATCAGCAGAGAAATATAGAAATCTATTAAGGATGTTCTGTCAACTAGTGATGATTATGTGAAAATTATTCACTTTTAGTTTGGAATTTTGTTAGAGAGATGATTTAATAACTATTATTTATCAGTTATTGAATTGATATTATTCAATTTCTATGTTCTTATAAAATGGGATACATTGGGATTTATATATATGTTAGGTTTCTACATGAGAATTCTTGTTTTAAGGATGAGAGGTCCATTATTCTATTGCTTTATTTTGTGTAATCACCTACTTTGAGTACTGATGCAACATAAAAATTAATGACTTTAATAAAGACAAGATACAATTGTGGATCTCCATTATACTCAACCTCTATCTAGGGTTGGAGTGTGAGTTATCATATCATAACTTACCCTTTGATCATGGTAGATACCAATTATGTTATTTTTTTGAATCTACAACCACTCACCAAAAACAATTATTCCAGATTGGTTGAGTATTTTAGAGATATAAGTGGTGATGAGTAATTCATTCAATATCTCTAATTTAGTATAGACAGAGAGATGTAATAGATCTATTATCCTCTAAAAGAGGAAATTTTGAATATGATTGGTGGATATTGGTAATTCTTTTAGAATCTCCCATATGATAATGTGAATGATGAAAATTCACCTTAGTGGTGACACACTTCCTCACCCACTCCTCTAGTGTTGAGCTGGACTATGATTCACCCAATAATATCTCTACTCATAACATATGGATCATAGACTAGGATTTCTTGTTCTCTTGTACTTTGAGAAAATAAATAAAAAGTTTTTTTGGGGTTTGTTGAAGATGCATATTTCCTATAGTACCACTGAGATATGTGGATAATTTTATTTCCTCTTATGTGTCACTTCTAGGGAATCTAGAGGGAATTAAAAGTTATGGAATCAATTTTTTTGTTGTGAGATATTGTTTTTGTTCGATTATGAGATACTGTATTATTTGATAAGCATGAGGAAACTGAAATGTGTGTAGAATTTTCATGACCAATCATGAATATGTATAATGATGATATCAAGTTATATCTTCTTGTCTACACATTACATAATACATGTGCACATGGACATTATGTATATTTGGGGTGAGTTTACTTATTTGGAAGACTATGTTGGGTATTGTAATACTCACCCCATACATGTGAACTTGCATGTTGTTCACATTATACCCATCAATATTGATAGGATAAAGATAACAGATGATCATGGGAGCTTGATTCATGTGGTTGATGTGGATAGTATGCTAAGTAGATCTCCCAGGACAGTATCCATCCTCAACTCATTAGTGTTCAAGATATCACCATCATAGGTTATAATTGTTGTATTTAGTGTTTCCATTTTTATAAATTCACAATTTATCCTAGTTATATGTTTTACATATCCATATTTTTTATTATGTTTTATTATTACTTTATATTTCAATAATATTATAGTTAATTTTTAAAATAAGGTGACTTTTTGATTTAATAGTAATGCCTCCAATGAAAGTTTAGAAACCATATAATTGTTTTCTAGAACTTGACATAGTAGTGGTGATCGTGGGGAGTTCTCCTACCAGTAAGTCATAATGTAAAATATTGGTATATTTTAATTGGATGTAGATGGATTTAGTGACATTTTATGATTGGTTGAGATAGTCTAGAAAGATTCTTTAAGGATATCTAGTACATTTAGTCACAAAAGAGGATTTTTCAAATTTTATAGTAGTTGACATATATCTAAGTACTACACTAATTGATAATATATGACATATAATTTGTTATATAAACTAGGAATATAAAAAAGGATAATTCATCATATTAATACATGATATAACCTTGTTATTTCATGTTTGATTTGATTTTATTCATGGATACTCTATATTGTATGAACTAGAAGAGTAGTTCTCGATATCCTCAACATTTGTTGTGGATTTGATGGTGAGATAATATCTAGAAGATAATTGGAATATATTGTAGATATTGGGATATGTGTTGTGTATTTATGGTAGTTATGATGATATGCGATGGAGACAACATAGGTACACTGTGTATTAGTTCAAATGACATATTTTAGAAGACTTGAGTAGACTCTGATATTTATTTTTTTACAAAGTCATTTCAATTTTGTATGGGATTACAAAGAAATTAATTTGTGTTTTATATATTAACTCATTTTCGAGATGAGTTATTTTATAATTTATAAACCATTTTTGTGGGATATTTAAATTTCTATTACCTCTATATGATGTCGAGATATATATTATTCAGTTTTTAAAAATTAAAATTCCATCAGTGGTTGTTTTAATGTGGCTTGATCCTTATGATCAGAGTAGGGTAGTGGAAGCATGATGTTAGAAGGAATATCTAATGGATAGGAATGTTCTTGTTAATAATTCCCTCTATAATTTTAATTCTCACAGATAATAGGAATGTATAATACTATGAAGGTAAGTAAATATGTTTGTTTATCCTTAGATTCTAGATAAGGGGAATCCATTTGGTAATTTACTATAAAACGTCTCATTCAAATCAATTATATTGGATTGTTTTTGTTCTAAGTGTTTATTTTCAATTCACTGTATAAATTCATGTATGTATGTTCAAAGTATTGAGGTTATGAATTTAAATATCATAATTAACATTATATTTATTTTGTTAAGAGATATGTTATATCTTGGACCGAACAATTTATTTGGGTATTGGAAAAACCGTAAATAAATTTTAATTAATATTACTGCGATTGATGTGGTAGAGATATAGAGGTCAGCCTGTGTTGGTTTGACAATAGTGGTGTAGAAAGGTAATGAGTATTTTAACCATGATAGAAATTTAGTAATGTGTGTTATTACATTTCCTAGTAGGATAATGTCTATTAGTGGAAATGAGGATGATTTTATTATGCTGTTTAATTCTTCTGTATTACAAAATTGTATGGTTACTAATAAAGGGAGGTGATTTTCATAGAGATGTTAAGTCATAGGGTGATAGGATTTCTCATAATATTTTACTATTCTCTTGGGGATATGGGTGAGGATCTAATTGATATTCTCATTGTATTTAATAACATTACATGTTGTGAGGAGTTATATTTTGGGAGTAAAAGGTTGTCATAAAATAGACTAATTTTCTATCATTGATTAAATTATTATTTATATATAACTAAAATTGAATTTTTTTTTGTTTTTTTGAATTTTGAAAAAAAAATTATAATAAGGTGTGAATTACCCTTATTCCATTCATAGTTTATCATTTATAGGACCCTTTAAATAATACTTTTATACAACTAGAGTATGGTGAGGATGAATTTTTTAAATTTATTACTTACTTTAGTCCATGATTGTGCTGATCTATTATTGAGATTTTGTAAAATTTAATGTAGTGCTCAGCATGACCATTGGGGGATTCATTATTATAGAGAATTGTAAGTTGTCCTAGGAGACTTTTTGTTGTGGATATTATGTGGTTCTGATAATCCAATCCTCATATATTTTTTTTGATTCCGACTTTCTCTAATAACCCTCAAGGAGAGTCTAGAAGGTTGATTTTTTTAATTGGAATAATTTTTGTAAAACCCTTGAGGTCTTCCATAAATGTGGGGTGTTTGATGATATTTACATTGAGGGGTAATAGATGTAGATAAATGAAAGAACGTGTTGAGTGAGACTCATAATTTTAAATAATTATATCATGGATTTCATGATTTTTAATTATTTATAAATTATTTGGATGTTTCTAGAGAAACATAGTTGTGTTTAGCGTTGATAGTTTCCTTTTTTGTGGTCATATTGTTTTTTATATTTTGCTGCTCGAGTTCTATTGGATGAATAAAATTTTCTTAAAGTGGATCCACATGATAAAAATCCTAGATTGGAGATATATTCTATAATGTTGTTATCCCATGAATATGCTAATTTTTAGATTAATTTTGTATTGACTACCTAGCTTCTCATAACTTCAATTTATTGGTTTGTGATTGTCTGGATCATTTATTGTTCTATAATAGATCGTTATGAACATGTTAATATTTTTAATTATTTTTTATGTTCTTCTCATGAATGAAACTTTTTATGGTGAAGAGAAAATAAGATAATAAGTTTCCTCTTGAAGATATCCTTTATTATTCTCAGAGGTAGATGCCCAACCCGATATCATTGGGTTTATTAAAACTCATTTGTATTGAAATATGATACTAAGTTTCTTTGATTGACCACCATGATAACTTTTCAATGAAAATATTATTTTCCAATTTAAAAAAGATAAATGTTCAGTTCACTGAGGCCAAGATAACATATTGGGAAATGAATTATTTTTGTGTGTCTATAATAGGGTTTTTCCCAAGGATAGGTGTTTGTGTGGTTTCTGGGTGAGGTCATGGTTGTGTGCATTAGTGGAAAATATATTTCTATTGAATTATTATTTATTTAATATTTTATTTAATTTTATTTTTATATTGACTTAGCTTCATCCTTCCTTATGATCATGAGAAAGGAAATAGAGAAGGTGATATGTTTATTTGGAGGAGTTACAAGAGGAATTCTCCAGAAATGAAGGGTCACAACCACGGATTGTTGAAGCAATAGAAACTATGTATGGTTTATTGATCTAGAATCCATATTTTGATCCCAAAAATTTTATCTTCTCATATTTATATCAAATATTTAAATCTTTTCATGATATTTAATTATTTAATTCCTTATTATATGATGAATCAAAAACCCATGGATTCATCTAAATCCAAAAAAAAGGATTTCAGGATAACTTAGAGACGAGTTATGGGTGATTTTTTTTAAAAATAGTTAAATTCATTTTTATTTTCAAATTCACTAAGGATGTGATATATGGTTTGGAATACCTCTACAAGTTAGAACACTACATTTATAATCACTCTAATTGGATTTATAAATTATGATAAATCATATATATAAGTTTCATTATTAGTTACTATCAATCTATGATTTAATATTCATAGGGACTGAATGTGGAGAAACTATGGAGAAATTTTGAATTATGGGGTAAAAGAGGCTAGGATATGGATTTTGGGAATCATTTGTGTCAATAAATGACTATTCAATCATCGTTGGGGGTAGAGTGATGGTGAAATATGATGTTACTAGTGATCCCACTGTGAAATATAGGGAAATGAGTGAGTATCATCCTATATAATGAATGGATGACAGGAAAGGTTCTGTATTAGATCAAATTTTTTGGGTCCTGATACATAGATGATTCTTCATGGATATTCATTCTAATTGATTTAATGCATCTCTCCAAGGCCACATTTCCCTATAAGTGGCACATAGAATGAAACATGTGGAGCTTTCCATGAATACGCCGCAATCTTATCATATGATTAGAAAAAAAAAGATATATTCATGCTTGGGGAACAATATATGATTGACATAGAACAATTAGGGGTGTCTTATCCATGAAACATGTATATCCGTTGATCAGTGAGTATATAGAAACAATTGAAGGTATGGCACACATGGAGGGCATGTGTGGGTTCAACTTAGTACCCCCTATATTAGAAGAAACCATTCTGGGATTGTATAGGCATGAAATGTGTCAAAATTAGATCCAAAACATTGTATTTGAATCTTCTTTTCATATTGGGTCTGATGGATCCATGTTTGGGACATTTGTTGTTCATTTTATGGATAAATTTATATTAAAATTTATTATTAATTAATAATAATAATTTAAATTTTCTTAAGAAAATAATTAGTGTGAATTTTCACCCAAGGTCAATGAATATAGGATTGTTGTGTGTAACAAACATAGTGGAATGTAGGTCACTTGACCAGGATATTAGTTTTTTATTATAAAGTGATATAAAGATTAATCTTATCAAATAATAATAATATTTAGTGAAATATTTTTCAACATAAGAAGACTATATCAAATTATAAAGTTATTTGATGATGATATGAATGGACCTTGTTGAATACTCATTTGATAGGTAATTATCATGTTTCAATGTCATGGTTGGGAATGATGAACTTATAAAATATTATTATCATTACATGAAATAAAAAATTATACAGGAAATATTTTCAACCCAAAAGTTGAAATTAATCTATTAATTATTCATGTTCTGTAACAACAGGTGGTGATGTTAGGTTACTATTGTAGGCATAGTGGATAAAATCATAGGCTTTGAAAAGTAAAAATAATCATTACCCTTAACAATGATTCCATTAAATTATATTGAAAACTCATATATATATTATAAATTTATAATCAAATAATGAATTTAAGATATTGATTGTATATTATTAATATTTATGATAATGAAACAATGGAATGAAAAGAATTATGGTCAATGGAATTAGTTGAAAAATAAAAAATAAAAAAGTGATTGAACTGAATATGAGTGATAATGGTGGATAACATTGTATATCTAATGTTGAAATAGAATAATGATACATCATTATGGATGGGGATTCCCTTTGGTTGTATGGCCTAACTATAATGAAAATGGAAAATTCTTAATCAATGAAATATTCTAGTGGTTGATGGGTTAAACCCTAGGGAATTTGACAGTAGAATCTTTTTAATAAAGATTGGGGAGATTGAGGAGAATGGTTGGATAATGTAGTAGAGAAGCAGTGGTTACATGAGTTAAAGAGAATGAAACTAAAAATGAATAAAGTGTTTCTATCCATATTCTTATTCGATAATAGAATAATTCAATATTAACACTTCTCATTATTGAATCATTATCAATAATGGACTATGATTGTTGAATATAGAAACACCTAAAATATTTTATGTAATATATTGTTGATCAGGTGGAAAGTATTGATTTGTAGGTTGGAAAGTGTCCAGCACGATAATCCAATAACTTCCATATATCAGTTATTTAATTACTATTATTATGATTCAATAGTCTTAGAGAGTGTGGTCTATTAATAATGATATAATAGGTAGGTTTTTACATGAAAAGTATTTCATGCTAGATAATTCATCCTTGATTGTGATACTTGTTTATGTTTACTCCCATATTTGAGATGTGATACAACATATGATAGATGGACTTCAATGTAGATGATATATAATGGTGGATCTCCTTTATATTAACCCACATTATAGGGATATATTATTTGTGATCATACACTGTCTTACCCACTGATCTATATAGAGACCAAGAATGATATTATCATGAATCGTCCACCACTCATCAGATTCTATGTGATGAGATTGGTCAATTATTTCTAGAAGATAGTTGGTGATGATAAATTCCTCCAAAAACATTGTTTTTTGATAGATATATATGGGTAGTGTCTCATGTATCCTTGATATGAGGACACAATGGATTGGATGGGTTGATAAGGGTAAATCCTCTAACATCAAGGATACTAGAATGTGTTGCATTGTAATTCACCCAAGTGGAGGTGATCTTCTTCACCCATAACACTATGGTTTAGGTCGAATTAGATTCTCCTAATTCAATCGCAACTAATCACCCACTACTCTAGG
Organism: Viscum album; assembly: GCA_963277665.1. Lineage (NCBI taxonomy): Eukaryota > Viridiplantae > Streptophyta > Magnoliopsida > Santalales > Viscaceae > Viscum > Viscum album. The sequence continues at coordinate 812,629,612 of OY728135.1, forward strand.
ATTTTGAGTACCAAATATATATTACGATCCTTGGAGATGTGTATTTCCTACAATATATACTTGTACAAAAAAATTTCTATATAGATTTTTAGTTCATACAATGGTTGAATATGTATATTATCCGTGATTTAGAGAACTGTATTTCATATAGAAGGATATATATCTCTTCCATTATATCTATGATGGTTATAGATTCATATTTCCTCCATAATCTCATAAAAGGTACATCTAGTGTAAAGTACTAGTTGAGAAATATTTGAGATAACATGGTGACATAACTTTTTATTTAGAGAGTGTAATGAAAGTTATGTATGGTGAAAATGATTAAAATTATTATTTAATATACATGGTAGTGCCTTTGGGTGAAGTTGGTATATTTACACTTTACTTATAGTTGATTCACATAAACAATTGATGTATTTGGGGTTGGATAAAGAGTTAGGATAACAATACTATGTATTTTTATACTCACCCTTGTATGAAAACATTAGAAATTTTTTTAATTATATTCATATATATCGAAAATATATAGATTATTTTTGTTCATGGTGGTCAGAGTTAGATGATTGATACAAATAGTTGGTTATTAGAGTTCCTAATATTGGGACCACCCTCCTTTCATCAATGTTCGAGATGTAACCTTCTTGGGTTATGATGTTTTTATGTGGTATTTCCATTTTTAAAACATGAGATTATATCCTATATATTTGATTTATAAATTAATATATGGTGTTATTAGTTTATATTTCTTACATATTACAGTGTATTTCAATCCCTTGACTTGGTTAACTCTGAACAGTAATTGGAATGGAAGACCACTAGACATCAGGTGCACCTCCTCATATTCCCTAGGATGTCGACTAGTAGCATAGGTCTATAAGAGTACATTGGGGAGACTATACCCCTATATTATATTAAAATGAACAACATAAATAAAGGCAATCATGTGAATCCAAATAACAAAATAAATCATACATCATGGAAAGTTCCAACAAAAAAATGCACATTCCATATAAAAATGAGATATATACAACATCATGATGTCATACATTAGAAAATAATTAATTTAAATATCCCATGAAGAACAAAATAAAAAAAATAAAAACTGCATCAAAAATAGTACCAAGTTCTAGACAAGTCCCAATCTCTGATGTTCCATCCTAGAAGTCTGAATCAAACATCAACCAAAGGCCCCATTCCCTTATTTAGTTTAAAAACCAAGAAGTATTCTCATGCACCAATTGTTAGCCTGAGGATTATGTGGGTATGAATTATTAGTCCACCACTAATATAATATTTTAATATATCCTTTTGGAGAAATAAGTGCATGTGAATCTACATAATATATAAAGGAAGGAACAAAAAATAAAATAAACAAAAAAACCTCTTTTGATTATCCGGTTTCATGGTGACACCCATGACTTACCATACCTACTTCATCCAAAGATATATTTCATTATCCATAATGTACCTAAAGTCAAAATGAGTGTGTGGTGGGGTTATCATAAGGCTCCCCAAACCATCATTTAAAATTATTCAAATGGGGGGTTCCCCAAGGCACTCAAAACACTGAGTCATAATGAGTCCTATGGGGTTCTACCCATGGAAGTTTCTATCACGAGTAATAAAAATTACAAGTGGATACCGCAAGGAACTATCAACCATGACTCATAACTAGTCTAAGTGGGGATTACCAATGTAACTCCCAACCATGATTCATAACGATTATAATGGGGGATTTCAAAGAACACTCCCAAATATGAGTCATAATGAGTCCAAGGTGCACTAAACAATGACATTCCCAATCCAAAGTCATAATAAATACAAGTCAGCTCACAGAGGCACTCCCAACCATGAGTCATAACTAGTTCAACGGAGGACTCCCCATTCCAATCATTACCATGATTCATAAGGATAAAACAGTGGGATTCCCCAAGGAACTCTAAAACATGAGTCATAAATCTGAACCCATGAGGGATTTCCCCAAGTCATTCCATTCCATTATTTATAACCTGAACCTATGGGAGGTTTCCCCATGGCATTCTAAAGTATATATCATTTCTCAACCCTATGGGTAATTTACCCATAGCATTTCAAATAATTTTTCACAAATATGAACCTATTGGAATTTCCATATGAAATTTCAATCCATGAGTTATAAATCTAATCTTGTGGGTGATTTCTCCACAATATTACAAACCACATGTCATAAATTTGAACCCATGGGGGATTTCCCCAGGGAATTTTCAATTGTGATTCATAAATAGAAACTAATGTGGTTATACCACACTATATTCAAAATAATGTTTCATAAATAAAAACCCTTTATGGTTTTCCCCATGGTGTTTCAAATAGTGTGTCATAAATCTGAACCCATGGGGGAATTCCCCACAACATTTCAAACTATGTATCATAATTTTGGATCTATGGTCGATTTTCCCAAGGCTTTTCAAATTTTGTGTCATAAATATGAACCTTTGGGGGGACTTATCCATCGCATTCCAAACTGTGTTATCTTTTTGAATTACATAAGAAACACAATAAAAAAATTTAAATTCATTTATAAGAGTACACATATAACTAAATAAAACCTAGATTATAGAGTGAAATCTCAGAACCCCAAACCATTATTTATAAATCGTGTATAGGGTTTATTCATTTAATTCACTTGTTTTATTCAATTACATCTGGTCTTATAATTAAAATTGACTATTTGATCACAATTCTCATCCTAGGCATCCTTGATCGCACATGAAAAGTCACATTTCAAACAAAAGACACCCCTAGTGTCAACTATTTAATTTTATAAACTCATTATCAAGGTTGCACACACCTAAAGGGTCATTCGGAATCTATTTTACTCACCAAAACATTGTTCACGGCCCAAGATAGGTAAATATTCATTAATTAAAAGCCCACAAAATTTATGATTATTATTTTTATCAATCATGTGTTATTTCAGTGAGACCACACATAAAAAACATATATAAAAAGGTGAGAATTTTAGGGAAGAGATTATAAATCTCTTACCCAAAACTCAAAGAAATACCCCCATCCAAAATCAATGATTGATTCATGTTATACTAGTAGACATCATAAAAGTAGAAGAAACTAATGAAAAATTGAAAAAATGCACATAAATGAGGTAGATATCCTTAATAAAAAAATAATCTATGACAATACAGAGGTAGAAGATTAGTCTTACCTCAAGATTCCAATTTTAACTTGTAATGTGAGAAACAATTAAAAAATAAGGGATAAATTGTCATTAAAAGGGAATAAAACGGGGGGGGGGGTGAATTTGGTCACATGAACTACCCAAGAAGAACCACTCCCCTTATGTTAACCCAGCCCCAACAATTAATCAATTAAAAGTTTAAAAAATAACACAATGAAGTTTCCATGGACTGAATAATAATTCAAATTGTGAACTAGTTGAGAGAGGGGGCTCATCATCAAATTCCTAAAATTTCAAATCATGACACAATTTATCACATTATGAAAGGATATAGCCTATAATTTTTAAATTGTAGGCTAGAACGATCTCCCAGAAACCTATATGAGGCTCCAAACCATTATTGTATTCATATAATACTAAACTTCATTTGTTCGGTGAAATTATGAATGATTATGTACCTCATAAAAGGTTTTGATTTTTACAACAACCCCACATTAAAGTGGGCCATCCTTGAGAAGCTCACCCAACCAATATCGGGCCATCGTGTCAACAAAACTATTTCCATATGGTCCATATACTAGATTCCCACTCCCATATCTCCTACTAGATATGTTTTCTTCACTGTATATGTACCAGATGAAATATATTTTCATATAGAGCCTATTTAGTATGGTTAACTACTATAACTATAATATCCTCATAATATGTTTCATACTAAAGATCATTATTTTACTAATGACCCCATAAACATGTTCCCACTCATAATATAAACCGTGACACCAATTTTCCATGATTCCCCAAGAATTTAAGCCAAAAAATCACTCTCATTTTTCTTTTTCACTTGATTCACCACTAAAATCTTACAAAAAATGAGGTAAAACCCCAAAATCCAATGATAAAATAAGGTTAAACCCCTGAATCACAAAAATCAATTTGTTTCACCCCATGTATCTTGTCATGAATTTGGGTTTACCCCTATATCATATCTTGAATGAACTAGATCATAATGAAAGTATGATTAGTGTTACATGCCTCACTTCAATGGTCAGTTTCCCAAATCTACATGAGATCTATACGTACTATGGGCAGTGTCCATCTATTTTTAGATATGAACAAACTCCCAATTATCCTACACAAGGCTTAACCCAATCATCTCTAACTCACTAGCCTCCTACTGGTTATGGTCATACCAATACTACACCTAAGGCATCCCTACTGCTCTAAACCTCACTGTCCCACACATCATGGTGTGATTATTAAAATCAATCCAACCATGATTTCCCACTTTTAGAATCATCTGTTAACTCCCAAATTAGTAACATCATACCTCCTTTATTCATACAATCGGTCCACACAAGAATATTTCTCACCCAACAAACCTTATCAGAACCTATAGTCTCACTCCCGATGCTTATTTACAACACAATGACCTCTATAAATATTCATGTCATCATATTATCTATAGAGCATAAAAATACAACCAAATTGGTTACCATACCATCCATATTTATAACACTCACACATGTTCATACTACCATACCATTATCCCATATCTCGTAGTCATCAATAATCGATTGTACCAACTCCACCAAATTTTCAACATCTGAAACCCATATTGAGAACCCTACTTTTTTGTGACTAAAATGACCACATATATCCAAGCCACGTAACATGACCACAACCACATTCGGGTTGCGTTTATCAACTAGCTATTTATAATATTTACTTAAAACATCTCAAAATGTGCACCATACGATCACCTTTTCTATGGAATAATCCATATTATTGGAAATTCTTATTTCCAATATATAATCATGATCCTAACTATAATCCATCAACATCCATATACAAGTACACTTGAACACTTCTCTTATTACATAAATAAGGCCTTACCCTGACCCATTCTCTAGACTCTATTAATACTATGGTTCCCATACAAAACCAACATCCAATTATATCAAAATACATTCACCATACACCCCATAATAACTAATTTTACTCATGTCCCATGACCATTGATACTATAAAATGAAAATTTAATTCTATCCCACAATATAACATAACCTAGACCCACTAGAAACTCATTTTTATGTTGGAACCCAACTCATAGAAGTTAATGTATGCCTCAAATCCTTTATCCATCACATTGGTTTACTCGATCCCTCAATGATTCACAATATATAGTTTTCATCACATAAAAAATTATAGATTTCATAAAGGTCACAACATATATCATTGAATATCTAACCATATTTTCATCATCAATTTCTTCATGACCCCATGGTCTGTTGATTAACCCTTACAGATACCTAATTCAGTGATACCCCTATCATCAATGAAACATGATAGTCATGGGATGTGTAAAAAAAAATTAGTTACTAAGTTAAAATGTAATAAAGTGGTCAACCTAGGTGGTCTCAATAGAGGAGTTCAAAACAATCAAGTTGTCACCACTAATTAGAGAGAGAAGTGTTGGGCATGTTTTCTCTCAACAATAATCTCTAAATCTTATTGATTTTAATGCCTAAAAATACACTTATGTTTTTTAATAATGAAATTACTTTAATTTAATTTCATCAAATTATTATTTGTTGAAAAAATTATTCTAGAATTATATTCATGAAATTTATCCATGGGGAATATTTGATAAAGTATTCCAAATGTGTTCTAAAAGTATTCCAGAAAAAATTGTTCATACCCTATGTCAATAAGAGTAACATAAGGAAGGAACCCTATGTTTAAAACAAGGCATAAGGATCATATAACTATCTTTGTCATGAATTTATGGTTCATCAACATTAAATTTAGAAGGAACCCTATGTTTGAGAAAATCATATGTATAGTTAAGAAACCCAGCATTTTTATAGAACACTAAATTTGATGAAAAAACATATGGTACATATACTGTAATTTTTTATTCAACCATACATTTTCAACCATATGTTTGGTGTTTGGTCATCATATGAAGGAAAAATAATTTTGTCTATTAAATGATAGAGTTTTAATTAAGTATATTATCTTTGATTTCAATAACATTATCGATAGAAGAAAATATCATTTAAAATATATTTTAAGACCGATTCAAATAATCTTATTCAATAGAGTAAATATTTCCTATTTCTAAGGGAAGTTAAGACTCTCTTAAATGATTTAAAGTTGAATGATTGTGATATATCGAGAAATATTCTTGGATCTTCTTAGCCAAAAGAAATGTGTGTTATATATATATATGACCAAAGTGTTTTATCTTTTCATACACGATATACGACTATATATTTTTGAATATAATTTGAAATATAGAACTGTTGTAATGATCAAATGAATCTATTATTTTTGGAAGAGGATAAACATTTAAGATATATATAATTCAACCTTATATTACTATGTAAATACTACTATTTTTTTGTTTCTATTATTATTGAAGATCATTTACATCCATGAACATTTCAAACCTGTCATTACTAAATGAAATTCATCTTTGAAGAAGAAGATCTAGATTCTATCACTTACTACTACAACTGTGATCAAGAACGTATAAATTAAATCAAATCAAACTCTTTTGATTTATTGGAGTTTATACTACTTGCACTCAGTCATGGTTATGTTCCATCTTCTTGAACTCTGATGTGGAAAAAATGGTTCCCAATAAAATAACCAAAAGTATCTATAAGGCCTTATTGTATGGTGTAAACTATCTGCACTGATTTGTTGTTTGAAGGGATTATGATAAGAGGGCAATTCTAGTGAAAATTTACAAGCTCATAGAGAGAGTGTTGGTGGACTGGACTAGATGATCATTGTGGCCCAAACCACAATAAAAATTGATGTGTTATTATTTACTACTAATCTTATACTTAAATTACTTATAGAAGAGAATGCTATATATCATGATAAACTACAAAGAAAGATAAAATCTATAATGTTTCATGATTTTTTAAAAGACCCAATTTACCCCCTTTTCTACGTATTTTTATTATTCTAACCTAAAAATTGGCATCAAAGGTGGGATTTTATGGAAACGATCTAGAAATCTCAAAAGTGTAAGGTCTATGAAGAGAAATATGATAATGAATGATCCTAGAGAATGTATGTCTATGATTCATGCATTATTTGTCAATAGTGATAGCTATGGATTCTAGAAATCATGATTGCTCATTTTTTTCAAGAATCTTGGATTCAATGATTATATTAATATCATCACTCCTTATCTAATTCTAGAGAATCTAGAAACACGAGATGCTGCAAAAGAAGCAGAGTATGCCATCAACTCAAAACCAATTAATGTTATCATTTGTTTACATGGTCATGAATGATTTAATAATGTAGAAAAATTCCACACTTCTTATAAAATGTGGAAAAAATTTATGATTTATATGAAGGAACTAGTAATGTCATAGATTTAAGGTAAGTTATAATAAAATTAATGTTTTAAACCTTAAAAATGTATAATGGTGAAAGAATCACCGAAATGATTAGATTATTGACTAAAATAGACAATGATGTTTCTGTTATGGGAGATCCAATTACTTAATCAGATCATGTGCTAAAATTATTAAGCATACTTCCCTTAAAATGGAATGGAATATCTATTGCTATTTGATAGTCATCTCAACTATCAAATATAACTATGCATGAATTAATTGAAACATTGTTAATGTACAAAGCATAAATAAAAGATCAAGTTGAAGATCATAAGATATTGATATATGAAAACCCTTCCCATAAAGTTACATATCTGAAACATCAAAAGAAATCAAGAGAATATATCAAAATATCCAAAGATTCAGATTGCTCAAATTATGATATGGAACTATCTTAGTTATCGAAGTAATTCATTCAATACTCTAAGAAGAATTGAGCATTAATAAATCCTTAAAAAAATATTATAAAGGATAAAAATAAGTAATTTTTTGTTAATGAAAATATATAGGTCCTATTAGATCGGACTTCCCCTATCTAAAAAAGAGAAAATAATGATGGGGAACAAAAATCAAAAGAAAAATAATTATGAGAACAAAGGAAAAAAGAGATATGAAAGCTACATAGAGTTTATCTTAAGACTCTAGTATCTCATTCAAACATGATTTAGAAAAATATCCAAAAAATCTAAAAGAAAACATGTGATTTATGCATAAGTAAGAATATGGGGTGAAAACCTATTACTCTTCTCTAATTCACATAGTTTCTCAAATAGAAAATTGGATTCATATTGCACAATGCTTGAATAAAAATAATATTATTTAATAAAAATGTATAAGTCATTTAAAAATATTTATAGTGCTTTTATAAATGAAAAATGTGTAATGTTAAAACATCATCAAGAACTAAAAGAAGATTTTAAATAAACTACATCAAACAATATTATTCATGAAAATAGAATAAAATAACTTTATGATGAAGTAGAGTATTTTAAAAGTACTACAAGTATTTGAACCAAAGAAAAAAAATATGAATGTGATTCTTGTAAATAATGTTATTAAAAGAGAAAAATAGAGAATAGGAAGAATGTGATAAAAATCAAAGTTTAAAAAAAATACTTTGTGCCCAGTTCTAAATTTGCAACCTTGTTCTACTATATAATAAAGGGATGTTATTCTAACAACTGTTACATAATAAATCCATAAATAAGTGGAATAAAAACAATTTTTTTCTAAAAATATATATAAATATAATAATATACATTTTGGTAAAATAAGACAATTCTGGATTCCTATACCCTTGCCTATAGGCACAGCTACACCAAAGAAAATATTGATACCAAAATAAACATGTGTTCAAATTAATTTGCAGGGAGAAGACCTAAAATATAAAAACTTTATATGGTATATGAACAAAAAATTATCAATACACATGATTGGATAATCCTTTAATTTATAAAAATTGGAAAAAAGGATGGAGGTCGATTCACCTTTAGAGACAATGAAAAAGGAAATATAGTTGGAGTTGGAATCGTTGGATATCCAAATACAATATTAATAAACAAAGTGACGTATGTTAAAGGTTTAAGAAAAACCTGATAAGTATTTATCAGCATTACAATGATAGATTTTATGTTGATTTCTATGAAAGTTACAACTAATTTTAAAAGATAAACTACTTAAATATAGATTAAAAATAACTAAAATTGTTTATACTTTAGACCTTAATTCCTTGTGTACATAGAATGTGAATTGTTAAACTACTGAGAAAAATGATTCATGGATCCTGAATAGAATACTTAGAAACTATAATATATTTTCATTGTATAAATTATCTAATAAACAATTAGTTATTGATTTTTCAATTCATAAATTTACCAAACATGTATTATTTGATTCATTTTAAATAGGAAAAAAAACAAATCATCTTTCAAATCAATTAATAATGATGCTACATATAAACCATTATAACATAAACAAATGTATTTTTTTAGAATATCAAGAGTAGAAAGTATTTCTAGAAAAATATACATTTATCTCTTAGATACGGATTTATCAATATTTACATGGGTTTATTTTCTAAAAAATAAAATTGAAGTACTCTCTACTTTTGAATTCATTTGAAAAAATGTTCAGATTGAAAAATTAATTAAAATAATTGCATTAAGAAGTGATCATGGTGGTGAATTTGAGAATCTAGAAATTAACTTTTTTCTCAAATCTTGGTATTGAGCACACATTCTCTTCAGCAAGAACACCTAAAAAGAATGGGATTATTGGAAGAATAAATAGAACTATTCAAGGGATTTTAAGAACTATGATGAATTAATACAACGGTTCTACATATTTCTGGGAAGATGTTGTAATAAATACTTTCTATATTATTAATAGAGGTTTAATAAGACCAATTATTAAAAAGGAACCCTCTAAAATTTGGAATAATAGAAAACCTATAGTAAAGTACTTTAATGAATTTATATGCATGTTGTATATCTTCAATATTAAGGAATACCTTTGAAAATTCAATCTAAATGATAATGAATGAATCTTTCAAGGACATTCTACTATTTCTAAATCCTATAGAGTGTATAATAAAAAATCAAGTATTGTGGAAGAATAAGTTCAAGATAAGTTTTATGAAACTAATCCTTTTAGAAAATTGAAATATCAAACCGATGAAATTATTTACTCTATTAAATACATGAGTCTTCAAACACATAAGACTAGTTTTCAAAAAAAAGATGAAATTCAGTCTGGTACAGAAGAACATGAAATAAAAGAACCTGAAAGTGTCTTTCCTAGATAGTATAGAACCTTAATATATAATACTTTAGAAATTGTTAATGTAAATATAGATACATGAGTAAGAATTTAAATAAATATAAAAAATATATTTTTATTTTATGTCTTCCTATCATAATTATAACCTATTTCAATTGAAAAAAATCATAAATGATGAATACTGGTTACTATATATGAATGAATATCTCAATCAATTCAGTAGAAATAATGTTTTGGAAATTGTATAAATACCAACCAATTCTCCAGTAATAAAAAAAAGGGTCATTATAAATAAACATGATTATAAAATAATTATTTCTAGAAACAAAGCTACACTAGAAAAAAAATGTATAACAATGAAGAAGGGATATATTATGATAAAAAAATTTCTCCTATTTCCAAATTAGAGGCAATTATAATCCTTCTAGATTATGCATCGCATATGAATTTAAAATCCTATAATATGGATGTTAATTCTTCACTTTTAATGTGTATATTTAATGGAGTATGTTTATATTGAAAAACCACTAGGTTTTGAAACCCCCTTTCTACCAAATTCTTTTTTTAAATATACTAAAACACTTTATAGTTTAATCAAGAATCTAGACCTTGGTAAGAAATATTATGATCATTTTTATTAGAAATTTTATTTTCTATGGGATTGGAATACCCTAAGTTTTTAAGAAAATTGTTTTTTCTAATATATTGTTAGTAAAAATTTATGATCATGATGTTTTTTATTGATCAAAAAATTAAAAGCATTGTAATGATTTTGGAGATCTTATGCTAGATGAATTTGAAATGAGTATGATGGGAGAATTGAATTTATTTTGGGTAATTCATATTTATCAAAAATATTATGGAAATGTTTTAAATAAGAGTAAATTTATTATTTTTTATTGAAAAAAATTATACAATAATACAGTAAGACTTACCCAACCCTTGATTGCACTAATATAAATCATGATTTGGGTGAATATGGAAATTATGTTGACAAAAAGTTATACATTAGTATGGTTGTAAATTTACTATATCTTACAACTAATAGAATTGAAAAAATATTTTCTTTGTTTCTCTAATCTATATTTCAATCAAACTCCATATAATCCCATATTACTAATGATAAAATGTTTCGTAGATATTTAAAAGGTACTATTTTTTAATATATTCATTATCCAAAACCTCTAATTTTAATTTAATTTTATATTAATATGTTAACTTTTGTGGATATAGATTAGATAGAAAAATAACTTCTTGAACCTATCAATTTTTATGAAAATATTTAGTATCATAGTCGAGTACGAAATAACATTCAGTTTCTCTATCAACAGCCAATGTCGAATATATATCAGATGGAAGTTTCTTTGAAAAAGTGTGGGGGATGAAATGAACCTTATTAGATTTTGGACTTAATTTTAATAATATACTTATTTTAGGTGATAATACCTATGTAAGTAATATTTATAAAATTGTAATAATTCATTATATAACAATTAATATTGATATAAGGCATCATTGTTTAAGAGATGGTGTACTTAAAAAGGATATATCTTTAGAATTTTTATATCTCAAATATTAACTTGATGATATTTTTTCTAAACCAATTCTCACTGTAAGTTTTGATTTTATTAAGGGGCGGGGTTTGGAATATTTAATTTTATATAAATATTTATATCTTAATTTTATTAATTTTTTTTGTAATCATTTTTTTCAATTTAGTTAATATTCATTTACTTATTATTTAAATATATGATTTATTTATATTTTTGAAAAGGCACAAATTTTCAAGATAAAGAATTAATGATTAAACTATGTTATAAGATCAATAAAATAGACCACATCACCCAAAACCATCAGAAAAATCATCCTCTCTCTATGTTCTCTTATTACCCTAAGATTTAAAACCCTTTAGCCTTCCAGAGATCTCTTTTTCATTCAAACCCTATAATTTGAAACCTTCAAGCTTCAGATTCTCAAAAATGCCGATGACAGAAGCAGGAAAACAGAGTTGAATAAAGAAACATGTTACCTATTAAAATATTCATCTAGGAAAGGTAATAGATTTTATTAGGATCAATTAGAAAAAACCTCTTATAAATTATTTTCTAGATTTTCAAGGTCTATAAACTCTTTTTACTAAATGAAATTTTTTTGTTTATTATTGATGTAGAAGTAAAAGAGATCTTGAGAAATTCTATAGAAAATTTTAGTGACATAGAGGTTATCATTTTTTCTAAGATTTTTCATAAGGATTTTTCATTCTCTTTAGTAAAAATATCTAATGATTTTATGTGTCCCTATGAAAGGGTTTTTCAAATTGTTATCAATTAATAGGAAATAAAGAACATAAATTTGAGGATATTTTGTCATTTCTCATCGACTCCACCGAAATAAGAATGATTTTTGTTAAGGATCTTATTGCTGAATAAAAGGAACTGGTAAAGTTTAATCAATCATCATTAATTCCAAGAATTGCTGAAATTGAAAATATTATATATCCAGATATCTATATAATTTTTATAATGATGATTGTTATCATTTTTAATTTCCTAAGATACTTGTTATGTTAAATTAATCACTATTATGAAGAGGAGGAAAATATTTCCTTTTATACTTATTAAAGGATAATTTCAATGTAGATGCATCAAAAAACCAGATTGGGGATGTAATAATAAAATACAAATTTCATCCGAAAAACATTCCTAATGTTGTAATGGGAAGATAGGATACTTCTAGATTACAGTTCAATGACCTTTTTTACTTTTTGTTTCCAGAAAACCGACAACTAATTGGTCATATTGCACAGGGGGGGGCAATAAATTGTTGGATCAACTGCTACAATTATAATTCACGGAGATGAAGTTTCATAATCGAGAATTGATAAAGAAGTTCAAGAAAATAGATACTAAATTAGATATAATGTATTTGACTCAGAATTTGTAAAAGATGATCCTAAATATCTTGAAGAAATTTTGAAATAATTAATTGATGAGGCTCTTTCCATCCATCCTATAAATATGTATGAACCTATAGTACCTAGAACTAAAATTCATGCACCATAATTAGAGGTTGCTACTGCATGTGAAGAAGTACCACCATAAAATCATCCAATCAAAAAAAAAGAGGCTCCAAATCAAGGTGAAAATATAACAAAATAACTCTTTCTGAAGAACATGTTTATGAAAATTCTAAAGAAGATGGGATATTTCTAAAAGTAGTTGATTACACTATAGGGTCAGTCCATAATCATTCAATTTCAATTATAGATAATTAACTTGATAAGGATAATTTTGAATCTACTAAGATAACACACGTTCTTGAAGTGTAATTTTCTATATATAGTGAGACCAGTAAAATATCTTAATCCTTGGTTGATAGGGGCTAATAATATCAAATTCATTAAGTAGAATATTTCAATTCGTTGAAAAATCAATTTGAATGATTTTTTGTTCTACTAAATAAATTAAAATAGTAAAAATAAATTTTTCAAGGTGGGTTTGAGGCTGTAATAAAAAAAATTGATGGTTTAATAAATTCAGATATTTATATAGTGAAATTAAAATATGTTCACAGTAAACTACATAATCTCAAAGAAAATTTAGTCTCCCGAAGTCATTATAATTTTTTTCAAAAATAAATGATAGATCTGTTTGGAAAACTAAAATCTGAATCTCCATTTCAAATAGAGTTCACAGCTTTAAAATATTATTGGGGTAGTTAGTTTGAATCCATAAAAGTATGTTTTAGTCAATCTAGAGCTTCAACTTCTATACCACCAACACCTCTAGATTTAGTTAGATGATATCAATCAATTACATTAGTGATGGATGATATCAATGACATGATTCAATCACTTCAGTGTAATAATGCACTTCTAAATGTTTTGTTTGATAATTATAGATATCTTATCAAAAAGATGACCTCTAGTAAACTTGGAATGTGAATACTTCTCAATTAGTTAATTTATAAGCTTACTCACATTCATCAAACTGAGGAAAATCTTCATGAATTTTTAAAAGTTAATCTAATGGAATGTTTAAGAGTGGGTTAACAAACAAGAATTTTGATAAAACATCTTGATAAAAGCATTTCAGAAAGATTACAATGACAGATGGGGGAGTTAAAATATGTTTTTTATGTTTCTCAGGATTCATAAAAAACTGAAACCTCTTCTAAAAAAGCCCATTCCAAATTAGCCAGTCCATAGTTTTAAACCTCTCTCATCCAAAACTGATACCTATAATAAAAAAATATTAATTTGTATTTATTAATATACATGTTTATTTTTATTTTTATTAACTTCTAATTCTAGAAAAAATGTATCATTATTCTATAAAAAGGAATATTACATTAATTTTTAGTTATGTTCTAAATTGAATGTGTTCTAATAAATTTTCATATGATTTATTTTTTATATCAAAAAAATGTATAGAATTTTGGATAAACACAACATTCATGCTTCTATTATTCGGTATCATGTTTCTATGGTCAATACACTAAAATAATACTATTGACAATTAATTTGAAAAAACATTATTCTTCCAAATATTATTTCATTAGTCTTTACAAATCCAACATTTTCTGGGAGTTATTTTATGGGTTTTATAATCTTTAAAATGGGAGAGATTGTTAGGAATGTATTGTCTCAACAATACTCTATAAATATTTTTGGTTTTCATGCTAACAAATAACATTGTATGTTTTACTAATCAAATTATTTTAATTAAATTGGAGGAAATTAATATTAATTGAAATATTTATTTTGGAATTATATTAAAGAAATTGATCCATGGAGAATATTTGATAAAGTATTCTAAATATGTTTTAAATGTTTTCTGGAAACATTGTTCATACCCTAAATCACTATAAATAATTTGAGGAAGGAACCTTACATTTGAAACAACACATATGGATCATATACCCAATGTTATAGTGAAAATATAGTTCATCAACAATACATTTGGATTGAAACATACCATTGCAAAAATAACAAGTATGGTTAAGAAACCATGTGTTAGTATGGAACCCTATATTTGAGTAAACAAAAATATCCTACATAAACCATAATTTTCTATTAAACTATAAATTTCAACAATATTTTTGGTGTTTTGTGGTCATATGAACGAACCATACATATGACTATTCAATGATGGAGTCATAATTAAATATATTATCCATGATTTCTGTAATGGTCTTAATATAAGTAAATCTCATTTTAAATCTACATTATGACTAATTTGAATACTTATATTCAATGGAGTAAATCATTCAAATTTTTAAGTGAAGTTATAACTCTCGTAAATGATTTAAATTTTAATGATTACCACCTATTATGTGAAATTTGTAGATATTATCTACCAAAATAAAGACGTGTGTTCTATATATATGAACAAATTATTTTGTATTTTCACATATGACATAAGATTATATATTTGTAAATATATTTTGAAATAAATAACTACTTCATAGATCAAGTTAATTTGATATTTTCTAAAGCTAAAATAAATTGAAGATGTGCATATTTCAACCATGTACTACAGTGCAATTGGTGTTGTTTTGTTTGTTGTTATTACTTATGATGATCACTCACAACTATGATTTCTTCAAAGTTATCCTTACATTAATACATTCATATTTGAATAAGAATATTTTTATTCATTAAGTTTATACTGCAACTATAATCAATAACCTATCAATTCCATTAAATAAAACTCTTTTGATTTATTAGAGTTTCAGCTGCTTGCACCCAGTCATGGTTAATTGTCAAGTAATTGCTTTAAGTTGTGTAAAAAAATGGCTCCCTGTGAGAGAACCATAAGGCTTGGTAAAACCTTATTATAAGGGTTCAACTTTATATACTAAGTTTCTATTTTAAGGTCTTATGATAAGTGGACCATTCTTGTGAAAATAACCAAGCTCGCAGAGAGATATTTGGTGTCATGGACTACGGTATCTTTATGCCTCAACCCACTAGGAAATTTTTGGTGTTATTATTTACTATTTATCTAATGATAGAATTACTTATATAATAGAATTATTCATATCTACATAAATCCAAATAAAATCTAAAAGCCATAATTTATCAATATTATCAATGAGATGCAATTTACCCCCTCTTGTTTATCATTGTATTATTATGACCTAACAAGAAGTTGAGTGTGTTTTCAAAATTATTTGATTTTAAATGGAAAAAATAGAATTAAGTAATGATTGAAAATTTTTTATAAATAATTTTATAGGTTAAGGGTAGGATCACCTTTTTAAATGTCATCGTCGCCATAAATATCACCCCATCTTCTAATATAATGATAAATGAAAGACTCTTTGATTGATTTGTCAATCCCAATAGGTTAAAGAATTTAATGGAATCCACTCCTTTATACATGAAAATCCATAAACCATTCCCAAACTATCAAGGAAATCCTTTATTGGTAATTTTTACTTCTTCTAAATCAATAAACAATTCACTTATTACAAACACTTTTTGATGGTCATATACATTAACCACATAAAAGAATCTTCATGTTCAAGACAGACTTTATTAAGTGGACTACCTTGAAATCAATTCAACCAAAGCTATAAATAATTATGACACCAAGACCCTAAATAAAATATCATTAATAGAATTGGGAAATATTTAAAATATAAACCCTTCATCATAAAAGGGATTGATAAATTATAGCAAAAGACGTCGACATTACAAAAGTAAAACTCCCCCTTCCCCAATCACTCAATATTGTTACCCCTGTATAAGAATGGTGATAGAGTTAAATGGGTAAGAATATAGAGTTATGAAACTAATAAATGAAAAATTATATAATACATGGCACTTCATGGTTCCAATTCTCCAGAACATCCCTTATTTCTTGTTTATTATCACCATTGAATGGATGTTGATGCACATATATATAGGGTTGAGGGGTGGAAAATTTTCCCACTTGTTTATTTATACCGAACTATTATTCGTATTTAGAATATTAAATGGATAATTCTTTAGAAGGAGTCTTAATAAATGTGTTTCATCTTTCTCTTCTATATTTCCCATAAAAATATCACCTTCTTTGGATACATTTCAAAAAAATTAGTCCCAAATTTTTCAATAACACATTTTATAGATGAAGAAGATATTCTACATTTTCTAAATTAGAGCATTTAATGGATTTCTTAATGAGATAACTTCTATATAAAATTTAAATTGAAAATGTTTCTTTGATTACTAATTCTAATCCATCTATAAAAACTTCATTTTGAGCTATTTATCCCAAGTTATGTCTCAATTACTAAGGTGTGGTCCACAATATTTACTAGAAATATATTCAAGTTTGTTGATTTTTTGGACATGTGAACTTTCAATTTGCTCTGGGTATAGAATAAGAAGATGAATCCCATGGAAAAAGGAATCCTAAACAAATACAAAATCTAATTGGATCAAAAATTAAAATTTCATACTCAAAGCACCAAAGTGATAAAAATATGATAAAATTAATGAATAGAGAAATTTTCATATTTTTGCAAATAATTCACCAAAAAAACTAAAATGATAAAGATAACATAAAAATGTAAAATTGATAGAGATTAAATCACTGAAATATATTTCAAAAGTGTTGAAAATATTATCTCGATCAATTACCCCACACATAGGGCTTGGACTCCTGGGAAGTAAGAATCAAAATCAAATCCAAGATAATTAAAAACACATACCCATGGGATCTATCCATTTAACAAAAAGAAACAAAATATTTCATTCATTTCCAAAAATTAATATTATAAGTTTTCTATTTAAATCACTCAATCTATTTCAACTTAAATTCTCCTCTTATGCACATAATACATATTCCACACATAAATTTTATCCCATATCACAAATGTCAATTTTCAAAAATGACTTTTTCATCCAAACCCATTAAAGAGTCACCATAGTTGATAAATTTTCCAATCTTAAATAGATTTGAGTTATGTACTTTTTTTATCATGATGAATTTCAGGTTTGTTATATGTATTTTGGATGGTATGATTTATATGTCAATAATTCTGAATATGAATAAGGAGGGCTTAACTTTTTTTGAAGTAAAATTCAAGGATTCTAATTTTCACTCAATTATTGTCTCCTCATCACATTCATTAACAAAAAATCCTCTCTAAGAATATTTAAATATATCATTAACATCCCACACTATCAAATTGATAGAAAAAAATATATATGTCTCTTCTCCTATATTTTTTCAAGTTCCAAATAGGCACAACCTTCTTTCTCCTTTGTAAGCACTAGAAATGCACAACTACATTTATCATGAATGATCTAGGAAGGAACATATTTAAATAGAATGAATTTATCAATAGAATAAAACTAATAATCATTCTATCTTCCACTAAAATTATCACCAAATGAGGTACCAAAACCCAATACAACTTCCCCCTACACTTAAGTTTAACTAGATCATGAAATTTCACTTCCAGAGTAGGTTTGATAGGGAAAACTATCTTCAAATGTGGCTAAATGGATAATATTTTCATTGATATTAAGGGATAAACAAATTAAATATATAATAAATTTAAACATAAAAAGGATTATATTGAAAAAGGGTTATTTAAAACCAAATAAATTCATCATTTATTTAAATCAAATGTACCTCAAACCCTCATGATTTTATTAGAATAAATAAAATTATGGTTAAATAAATAATGGTTTGGTTCCTTCTAAAAGTGAGGTGAATGTAAATAATATGAAAAAAGAGGGCTCAAAAGCCTCATGGGAAACTTATTTCAAAGATAAATATTGTGAGATGTTCCATGGGATTCCAAAATCAGAGGTTTTTTATCAAATTATAAATGATTTTAACTTGAAATAAATTATATTTAATTATTCATTTATGTTCATTTTCATGGGATAAATTAGTTCACTCATTGACATGAGTTTCCCAAAATGGAAAAGGGAATAATTTGTTCTCATAATTTTCCAAGACACAAAAAAATTTGATAAAGAAACACACAAAACATTGATAAGCCAATAATTGTTTATGTTGAAAAATTGAAAAACAAACCAAAAATAAAAAACATAAACTAAAAAGGTTCCTAGACCAACACTTAAATAATATAGTATCCTTAATGGATTCAAGTAGATTTTATATGTAAGAATATTAGTAATTTAATCATAGTATGTAAGAAATAGTAATTGTGTAAGATCCTGGTTTTTGGAAAGGTATGTTTTTGTTATGTTTTGATTGAATCCCTTGTTTCGGGATTCAAGGTATGTTTCGTGAAAGTGTAGGAGGCCTTGGGGGTGTTCCGGGGGCTTGGGGTACCGAAGAAAGGAAATCTGGGCAAGACAGGCCAAGGCACACGGCCTGCGCATGGCCAGGAAAACAATGTGTCATGTCCAGGCTATGCAGTGCGACCCTTCCTCCTATGAACAGAAGCATGCACATGGTTTTCCAAACTACAAGTCTAAATAGTGTGACCCCAACTCCTCTAGATAGTGGCATGCACTCGGTTTGCACATGGTTTTCCAAACCACGTGGAAAAATCGTGCGGCCACATAAAGTTGGGAAAAATTACAAAATTTCCACTCCGTGCTTTTGAACCCCAACTTGGGATTTCCCTCATTTCATCCCCTCTCACCCCAGCGATGAACATGGCTGACCCAATCTTCCCAAGGGTGCTTCTCCTTCGATTCTATGGCGTTTTTGGTGTCGTTAGTTGTGGATAAAAGCTCCAGGTAAGGATAATTTCATCCTCAGTTCTATTTTTGGTTTAGGGTTTGTATCTTATCTCCCACTCATTCTGAAGCTCTAAAACCCTAACTTTTGGTTGTGTTTTAGGTTGAATCTCCAAAGGATGGTCAGATTGAGGTCTATGGACTCGATTCAGGGTGCATTTAATCATGGTTTCTAGGTAGGTGGTCTACAAGTGATATCCCATAGTTATTTGGGTATTTGTACATGTTTAGTTGTGTTCTTTATTTACCTTGGTTATGTTTTGGATAACCTTGGAATGTTTGGTTATAATGGTGTTTAAAATGGAAAATTGTAACCCTCACAATCTCTATGTGATGTGTTGGGATTGTCTTGACCTCATTAGGGCCATCCATGGGATGTTCCAGCTTTTCCCGGGTTTCAGGATTGTTATTAAATAAGTGACCTTATTGTAATGAATTGTACATTCCTTGATAAAAATGTTGCCATGATTGGTTTAAGTTGGAATAGATGTTAGGTGATGCACCTAGACCTGGTAATAACCTAGGGGTTATTTGAAATGGAATGAATGGTTGATTCATGGGAATGATGAATGGGTTAAATGGGTTAATGCGTAAACGGATTAAAGACCATAATTGGATAGATTATGGGTTTAATATGGATTGATTAGTGAGATAGGCATTACACATGGGAACTGGGTGAATGGTTAAATGATGTGAAATGGTAATGTGTTAATGGGTTAATGCATGATGTGGTTTCCCATGAGGGTAGTTGTGAATTGTGTTTGCTGAAGGGTAATGGTTTGGATGGTTGATGCTTACTTATATATAAGCATGTGAACATGGCTTCGTAGAGTGGGGTATGACTTGAGGATCTATTCCCACGGGTTGAGTGAAGACTGAGGTTCTAAACTCCACCCTAAATCCATGGGTTAGGAAAGGGGACGAAGGCTCTATTCTCCTAACGGTTTCTCCACCTGGACTAAGGCTTCTAGGTGAGGGGTTGGTTACTATGAGGGGTTAGTTCTAGTGAGATAGGATAACTATGTGTTTACCCTCTTGAATGTTATTGTTGGCCTTATACCCATGTACCATAATGTATGTGATTAACCCATGGAAATGTGATGAAACAGTAAATGGTGATAATGGGTGTGTAATTAATGGTAATGGAAGTGGAAATGGCTTGGCTCTAAATTGGTTGATGGCACCATAATTAATTACTTGGAATTTATCATTCATTTTCCTTTTGCATGCACTACCTATTTATACTAGATAGTTTTTAGATACCGTTGGTGGTGGCCTACTGAGTTGTACTCACACCCTGCTCGGGCCACCGTTGGGTACCCGAGTAGACATCATGTTTGAAGGTCAGGATAAGGGCAAGGGTCCTTGCTAGATAGCTGGGTGTATAGGGGATACACTTGGTGGTGGACCCAGACTTTGAGTTGGGACTATTTTGGGGATTTCATCCATTGTATTTATTTTTGGGTTGTGTCCACTTTTTCAATTGTTTCATGACATGGCATATTTATTATTGGAAATGGTTGTTAGACATGTTCCTTGTTTGTTGGTTATTGTTTCCGCTATTTGGTTTATTTATTTTGTGCTTAATCTGATAAAAATGGGGGTATAGTCTCCCCACTTGACACCATAGACCCCCGCTATTAGTCGGCAGCCTTAGTTGTATGGGGAGGCGCACTTAAGGTCATGTAACCACTCAGCTCAGAGAACTGGTTTAGTGGATTTCAGGCCGGGGACGTTACAAAGTGGTATCCGAGGAGGTCTTTCTTCTCTATCTCTAAGGTCTTGTTATTTGGGATTGGTAGTCAAGGGTTAAGATGTGTCAGGCCTTGGAAATGAGCTCCTTCTTGGGAGTAGCTAACCTAGGTACGGGGGAAACCCAAGTCACCATGGGTGGGAAATGATGTTCTTGGTTTTGTGATGTTACAGTTGATGATATTTCATTACTGGGTGATGCACATCTGGTTTTATGTGATTATTTTATGACATTTGGATCATGGCCTTAACCGCATGATGATTTGCATTCATGCATCATTATAACCACCTAGGGAGATAAGTGACATGCACCATATTAGACACACGCACGGGGTGGGTGTGTGAGGAGGGAAAGTAGGGTGCATCATGCATTTCATGAAACCAAGAAATAATGAGAAGAATGAAATAAAACAAGTGTGTAAATGATGTTTAATGGATTAATAGGGTTTGAAAGAAGTTGGAAATTTTTTTTGGGTTGGCATATGAAAAGTGGGTTGTTGTAGCTAGTAAATAGATTTTGGTGGAGTCATGAATGTTAATGGTATGTGTGATAAAACCTGTGATTTTAATTATAGATAAATGCCACCATGACATCGGTTACCAGTTGGGAAACGAGAGGGTGTTGCTGAGAACACTTCTCCTATAGAGGAGAATGAAAATGTGGCGATCAATGAAGGTAGATAAGACCAGTTCTGAGAGAACTTGACTCGTATTATGTAGATGGTGGATTGGGACCCAGGTTGGGTTGCACCGAGTATGTTTGGGATGACCAAGGAGTTCCTGCTACAGCACCCTCTGACATTCACTAGAGATGGTGGGACAGAGGTAGCGGAGCTCTGGTTTGAGTCTTTACAGATGATACTGGATCATATAGAGACCCCCATTGAAAAGTGAGTAAAGCTAGACACTTATATATTGTGGGTCTAGGATAGTCGTTGGTTGGACATTCAGGCTCAAATTGAGAAAGATGACGGAATTTCATGGATGTTTTTTCAGGAAAAGTTTCTAGATCATTTCTACCCAGAGACCTTGAGACCAGAGCGGGATGCAGAGTTTATGAGCCTAACTCAGGGATCGCTATCGGTGATGGATTATGCTAGTTGCTTCACTGATTTGAGACACTTCATCCCAGTGTTAGCAGGGGATGAGGAAGCAGTAACAAGGCGATTATAGGATGGGTTGAGACATGAGATCAAGTCTCAAGTAAACAACTTCCACAGGAAGAGGTTCACAGAGGTAGTAGATTCGGCACTGATCTCAGATGGAAACCTGAAGGGAGATTCGGGTAGTGGACTTGTGGTGCCAGCGGGGTAGACGAGCGGTGCAGCTACTGAAGGTCAGACGCGATTCCATGAGAGCTTATACATGGAAAAAGTGTTCAAGGTGGCTAAAATAGAGGGTCATCATCTCAGAGTGGAAATCAAGTGTCTTTCTATCAGTGCGATAGGTCGGGGCATATGCATGGTTAGTGTCCTCGACCTCCAGTTGAGTGTTGTTCGTGCATAAGGATAGCACATGTGAAAAGGTTCTGCAGGAATCCTCGGCAGTCAGGTGAGAATGATGGTGGAAGGAAGGTACCAGATACGGGAAGGGAATCAGTTGCGCCATATCAGGTAGGCAGTTGGAGCTCCACGAGCCTTACTAGTAGGGATGGTGGACGTGGAACTCCCGGGCAAGATCGCTCACACCAACAGGGCAGTGCAGCGCAGGGCGTTTAGGCTAGAGCCCAGGGTAGTGGGGCAAGTCAGCTTCATGCAGTTCAGTTTGCGCTAAGTGATGGGGAGGCTGGACCATTGACTTTTCGAGGTATGATCCTTGTAGCTTCTACTTTCTCTAGTGCATTTTTTGACAGAGGTGCCCCACATGCTTTTATCTCTTCTCAAATTATGGTAGCACTGGGTTTACCTGTGGAGGGGGTGTGTGGGGTGATGTCAATTGACACTCCATTGGGGTTGTGGGTTGAGGATATCAAGCAGTGCAATGAATGTTCCTTGGAAGTTGGTGGGTATCTTTTTCTATGGAACTTTTTCATTCTCGAGATGTCAAGGTTTGAACTAATCCTAGGAATAGATTGGTTGATGTTGTATCAGGCGCACATAGACTGTTATCGTCGCAGAGTATCGTTCAGGTCACTTGAGGGTGATGCTTATTCCCACCATGGCGAATGGGATATTCGAGTAGGGTGTGTGGGGACGTTTTTTCAACACATGAGTGGACTCGCGGTTCAAGTGGCATATTTAATGCTTGATGATAATGAGGGAGGCGAAAAAAGTAATTTCCCTCCTGTAGTGGATCGGTTTCAGGATGTGTTTCTTGAGGATTTCTTGAGGTTAGACCCTAAAAGGGATGTTGAGTTCAAGATTGAGTTGTTGTCATCAGTGAAGCCAGTTCCTATTTCTCCATACCTAATGGCACCGGAAAAATTCTAGGAATTGAAGGTTCATCTTGAGGAGTTGGAGCATAAGGGGTTTATCCGTCCTAGAACTCCTCCTTGGGGATCTCCAGTTCTTTTTTTCAAGAAGGCCGATGAGTCGTTGAGGTTGTGTGTTGACTATCGGAGGTTGAATCAGATGACAATGAAGAATCTGTACCCTCATCCAAGAATTGATGACCTGTTTGATCAGTTGAGGGGTGTATCAGTGTTCTCTAAAATTGATCTGAGGTCGGGTTATCACCAGTTGAGGGTGAGGTCTTTTGACGTACCGCGGACCGCTTTCGAGAGTCGGTACGAGTTGTTTGAGTTTGTGGTAATGCCTTTCAGCTTGACCAATGCACCAGAAGTGTTTATGGATTTGATGAACTGGATCCTTCATCCCTATCTAGATTAGTTTGTGGTTGTCTTTTTTGATGATATCTTAGTGTACTTGAAAACTCATGACGATCATGCCCAACATCTTGACATCGTCTTGGGTATGCTAAGAGATCACTAACTATATGCCAAGCTATGTAAGTGTAAATTCTGGATAGGTGACGTACATTTTCTGGGTCACATCATCTCAAAGGCAGTTGTGTCATTGGATCTAGAGAATGTTTAGGCAGTTGTATCTTGGGAGCATCCCAAGAGTGTTTCTGATGTTCGTAGATTTCTGGGTTTGGCAGGGTATTACTGAAGGTTCATTCAGGATTTCTCTCGCTTGGCAGCACCACTTTCGAGCTTGAACAAGAATGGAATCAGGTCCTAATGGTCTGAGGCTTGTGGTAATGCCTTCAAAGAGATGAAGAAGCAGCTAACGACCACACCTATCTTGATCTTACCTGAGTTGGGTAAGAATTACATCGTGTTTTGTGATGATTCCGGAATCGGACTTGGGGATGTGTTGATGCAGGATGAGTGGGTTGTGGCTTATGGGTTAAGGTAGTTGAGATCCCATTAGCGGATCTATCCCACTTATGATCTTGAGTTGGCTCCAGTAGTGTACGCATTGAATTACTGGAGGCACAATCTGTTCGGGGAACGGTTTACTGTGTTTACAGACCATAAGAGATTAAAGTACCTCTTTTGACAGTGGGATCTGAATCTTCGGTAGCAAAGATGGGTTTAATACCTCCCGTATTTTGTCTTTGAGTTGGTGTACACACCGGGAATGGGAAATAGTTTTGCTGATTCTCTGAGGAGGAGGGTTCAGAATCAGGAGGTTCAAGGATCTAGTACCAAGTGAAAGGTGATGGTTTTGTTTATAGAAATGCACCTGGAGGTGAAGGAGGAGAATGGTTAGGTCACTCTTACATCTTTAATGATAGATTTGACTCTTTTAAGTCAAGTTAATGAAGGTCAGCTTGATGATACTGAGTGTCTGACCATGAAGGAAAATCTTAAAAGTGGGGAGCTACCTTCTGGTTGGGCCATCAGTGGGGACAGAGTTTTTTGTGTTCGTGATCGTGTGGTTGTGCCAGAGTGTATGTGGGAAGAATTGATGTGTCGGTTCCATGCATTAAAGTTGTATGTAAATCCTATTTTGACCAAGATGTACTATGATCTCTGAAGGTAGTTTTGGTGGCCTGGGATGAAGAAGGATGTTGGGGGGCTTTGTGGCAGATTGCCTTACATGTCAGCAGGTGAAAGACGAGCATCAATGCCCAGGTGGTTTGTTGTATCCATTTCCCATTTTGGAATGGAAGTGGGATGATGTGAAAATGGATTTTGTCGTGGGCTTTCCGAGGACGCCATCGAAGAATGATGCAATATGGGTGGTTGTGGATCGGTTAATGAAAGCATATCATTTCTTTCTGATCCAAGAAACCCTTATAGTCGACCAGTTGGGTGAGCTGTATGTTCGGGAAATAGTGTGGTTGCATGGTGTGCCACAGACCATAGTTTCAGACCTAGATCCTTGTTTCACATCGATTTTCTGGCAAGGGTTGCAGAAGGCGCTTGGTATGCAGGTGTTTTTGAGTGCGGTTTTCCACACACAGACGGACGGGCAGTCGGAACGTACGATCCATGTATTGGAAGACATGTTAAGAGCTTGTGTCTTGGAGTTTGGTGGTTCTTGTGATAGAAACCTATTGTTAGTTGAGTTTGCATACAACAGCAGTTTTCAGGCTATGATTCAGATGGCACCGTTTGAGGTTCTTTATGGAAGACCATTTAGATCTCCGTTGTGTTGGCTAGAGGCTAGTGAATCCGAGTTGTTGGGGACAAGACTCATGCAGGAGACTTCTGAAAGAGTTAAGTTGATCAAGAAGTGGATAGCTATGGCTCAGAGTAGGAAGAAGTTGTATGCCTATTGGAGGGATAGACCTCTTGAGTTTGAGGTGGGTGATAAAGTGTTCCTTCGGGTGTTGCCAAGGGTGGGTCACCGACGGATTCGGAAGCAGGGTAAGTTGGCGCCCAGGTATGTGAGACCTTTTGAGATTGTGGAGAGGATCAGGCCAGTGGCATACCAATTGGATCTTCTATAGTAGTATAGTGGCATTCATGATTTCATGTGTTGTAGCTTCGACAGTATCACTGTGACCCATCTCACGTGGTTGATATTCAGGATGTGGATCTTGAGGCCGAAGCGTCCTTCGAGGAGCATCTGGTTCATGTGGTGGATCATAGTGAAAAGGTCTTACGAGGCAAGGTTGTGCCATTAGTTCGAGTACTATGGAAGCATGGGAAAGTTCAAGAAGAAACATGGGAGCAGGAATCAGATATGTGGGCTTAGTGGCCCGAACTCTTCTCTTCATTGGATCAAGGAGGCTTGGAAACTCGGCTCGAGGATGAGCCGTTATATGGTGGGGAGGTTATAAGATCCCTGTTTTTGTAAATGTATGTTTTAGTTATGTTGTTATTGAATACCTTGTTTCGGGATTCAAGGGATTTTTCCTAAAAGTGTAAGAGGCCTTGGGGGTGATCCGGGGGCTCGGGGCACGGAAGAAAGGAAATCTGGGCAAGACAGGACAAGGTGCACGACCTACGCACGGCCAGGAAAACCGTGCGTCCTGCCCAGGCTAAGTCGTGCGACCCTTCCTCCTCCGTACAGAAGCATGCGAATGGTTTGCGCATGGTTTTAAAAACTGTGTGGCTAAATCATGCGACCCCACTCCTCCAGATAGTGGCATACACACGGTTTGCGCACAGTTTTCCAAACCGTGCGGACAAATCATGTGGCCACTTAAAGATGGGAAAAATTAAAAAATTTCCACTCCGGGCATTTAAACCCCAACTCGAGATTTCCCTCATTTCATCCCCTCTCACACCAGCAATGAACATGGCTGACCCAATCTTCCCAAGGGTGGTTCTCCTTTGATTCTAAGGCCTTTTTGGTGCAGTTGGTTGCGGATCGAAGCTCTGAGTAAAGCTAATCTCATCCTCAGTTCTCTTTTTGGTTTAGGGTTTGTATCTTCTCTCCCCCTCATTCCGAAGCTTGAAAACCCAAACTTTTGGGTGAGTTTTAGGTTGAAGCTCTAAAGGTTGGTCGGATTGAGGTCTAAGGACTCGATTGAGGGTGCGTTCAACCGCGATTTCGAGGTAGGTGGTCTACATGTGATATCCCATAGTTATTTGGGTATTTGTGCATGTTTAGTTGTGTTATTTCTTTCCCTTGGTTATGTTTTGGATAACCGTGTCATGTTTGGTAATAATGGTGTTTAAAATGGAAAATGGGAACCCTCATGATCCTCATGGAATGTGCTGGGATTGTCTTGAACTAATTAGGGCCATCGATGGGATGTACCGGCTTTTCCCGGGTTTCGGGATTGTTGTTCAACAAGAGACCTTGTTGTAATGAATTGTAGAGCCCTTGATAAAAATGTTCTCATGATTGGTTAAACTTGGAATAGAAGTTAGGTGATGCACCTAGACTTGGAAATAACCTAGGCGTTATTTGAAATGGAATGAATGGTTGATTCATGGGAATGATGAACGGGTTAAATGGGTTAATGCGTAATTGGATTAAAGACCATAATGAGATAGATTTTGGGTTTAATGTTGAATTCTTAGTGAGACAGGCATAACACATGGGAATTGGGAGAATGTTAAATGATGTGAAATGGTAATGTGTTAATGGGTTTAATTCATGATGTGGTTTCCCATGTGGGTAGTTGTGAATAGTGTTTTTCCGAAGGGAAATGGTTTGGATGGTTGATGGTTACTTATATATAAGCATGTGTACATGGATTCATAGAGTGGGGTCTGACTTGAGGATTTACGCCCACGGGTCGAGTGAAGAATGAGGTTCCAAACTCCACCCTAAATGCACAGGTTAGGAAATTGGACTGAGGTTGTATTCTCCTAATGGTTGCATCCACCCGGAATGAGGCTTCGAGGTGAGGTTATGGTTGTTATGGGGTGTTAGTCCTAGTGAGGTAGGATAATGATGTTTTTACCCTCTTGCATGTGATTGTTGGCCTTAGACCCATGTAGCATAATTTTTGTGATTATCCCATGGAAATGTGATGAAATGGTAAATGGTGATAATGGGTGTGTAATGAATGGTAATGGAAGTGGAAATGGCTTGGCTCTAAACTGGTTGATGGAACCATAATTAATTACACGGCATTTATCATTCATTTTCCTTCTTCATTCACTGCCTATTTATACTGGATAGTTTGTAGACACTGTTGGTGGTGGCCTACTGAGTTGTACTCACACCCTGCTCGGGCCGCAGTTGGGTACCCGAGAAGACTTCATATTTGTAGGTCAAGACAAGTGAAAGATTCCTTACTAGATAGTTGAGTGGACATGGGTAGCACTTGGTGGAGGACCCGAACTTGGAGCCAGGACTATTTTGGGGATTTTGGCCGTTATATTTATTTTTTGGTTGTGTCAACATTTTCACTTGTAGCATGAAATTGAATATTTATTACTGGAAATGGTTGTTAGACATGTCCCTTGTTTATTGGATATTATGTCTGCTATTTGGTTTATTTCTATTGTGTTTACTCTGATAAAAAGGGGGGTATAGTCTCCTCACTGGACACCATAGACCCCCGCTGCTAGTCGGCAGCCTTTGGCGTACGGGGAGGCGCGCTTAAGGTCATGTAACCACCCGGCTCGGAGCACTGGTTTAGTGGCTTCCAGGTTGTGGACATTACAAATGGAGAGGTAACCCCCGACCTATTGGTAGTGAAACATTGTGCTAATATCCTACGTGTTTCTCACTAAAAACATGTAACAGCCTAAAATTATAAAGTAAGAACCTTATATTTCATAGTGTGCATGATACACGACACAAAACACATAAATGGTTATAATACCATGATACTTTAAAATATTTTTACTATTTTAAATAGATTTGATATATTTTAGATTTTTCAATTCAAGCAACACTAAGTTCACGTGTGTTATACTCAAGAGCGACCTTCTTCGATGGCTTCATTACACGAATGACTGATTTCCTCTAAAAAAAATTTATTATTAAAATTTATTATTTAATATAATATGATATTACCTAGACATTATGTTAGTGGCTATTAATTGTATTTACTAACTTATGAAAATTTATCGTTTATATAAAGATAAAATGAATTCATTTTTTATGAACTACTAAGAAACAAAAATAATGACCAAATGGATATAAAAAAGATATATTATTATTTATATGATTGTAAAGGATTTTTTTTCATGATCATAATTTATCACAATTATATAATTATTTTAATGAAATATATATGTTTTAAATTAAATAAAATATTTTTTATATTCATCTATTATGTTTGATATGAATAAGGTAATAAGAATCCTTATTTTACACATAAAACCCTATATTTTTGTAAGGTAGTTTTATCTCCTTTTAATAGTGAATCCATTTTAAATATGAACTTTTACACAATAATTAATTTAATTTTTTAAATAAACGTCATTATTTTAAATGTAAACAAAATAATTCTGTTATGGTGATGTTTTTTTTAATCATTTCATTTTTAATGATTTTTAAAAATGCTACAATTTAGGTCAAAACTGCTTTGGTCATATGAATTATTTATAAGGATAAATTATGTTTTATATTGGTTTGAAATATTTATTAGATAATATTTTTATAAATTAATAAAATTTAGGATTTTATAATCATTTTCACACTGAATGTTATTATAAAAACATAGAAAAAATTTGGATGTTTTTACATTAAAAACATGTGTTTTCATCTCACTCACATGGTGGATTTTAAATTAATTTTTGCAACTTCTATGATTGGAATATGGAAAATTGGATTCCATATTTATAATAATAATACTTTCTAATTTCTTATAAGGTCAAATTATTTTTTACAAAAATGATTAGTGAATGTAATAAAAATTAATTTCAATTTTTAAGGAAAATTTAAGCTTAAGAAAGGACAAACACATTAAATTAAGGTCTCAAATGACCTATAAACTTGTAAAAAACTATTTTATATCCAAAAATAT
Source organism: Viscum album (assembly GCA_963277665.1). NCBI lineage: Eukaryota > Viridiplantae > Streptophyta > Magnoliopsida > Santalales > Viscaceae > Viscum > Viscum album. The sequence goes on from OY728135.1 coordinate 812,660,288, forward strand.
GAAATAAATCTTCCATTAATTATTTATTTATTGTTTTTATTGATTTTTTTAGTTAATAACATGTGTACACCTAACATGTTCCCAAAAATTCTAAGTGAGTCATTTTCCTTCCGTATAAAAGGCTACCAACTTTCCCACTAAATAAAAGTTATAAAACTAATTAGGATTCTGTAAGATCTTCCCAAATTGTTTCCTAACATCCCTAACAAAATATTTAACCCTCCCTTTGGGTATAAATACTTCCAAGGAATTATTTTGGTATAAAAAAAAGAAGTTACCTGATTAAGAGACAACATCTTCTCTGAATCTTTTTAGTTTCATTTACCTTATAAACTCCCTATAATATTTTTATTCTATGATTAAATATCAACACCAGAATCCTAAATATAATAATATTTTTTATGTTATGATTTATACCTATTCATATAAACATCTCAAAATAATGGGTAATGAACATGCTATTTCTGTGTAAGGTGAACTAGTGCCTCACGAGAAGATGATCATTAATTTTTCCCTTACCACCTATCATGGTGGAAATTATGATTGAAAATATATTTCTATATGTTATGTATAATTTCTTGATTCATACTTAATTTTTATTTAGAACAATCCTTCATGATTTCCATCTTGATTAAATATGATAATTTTGTTTGAGGAAGTGTGGACTACTGCCCCTCCAAGCGATATGATTCATTCATAACACACATGGAACGTATAAAAGATAATATTAAAAAAAGTATAACATATATAACAAAAATATTATTATAGAATTATAATATATATATATATATATGTGTTTATATATTTATTATTTATATTTTATTATTTTAATACAACAATGAAATGGACGTTGTGTTCATGCATTCGTACGACATACTATCTCTATGAACGGTGCACTTCATTTCTCATCATTAAATATTATAGACTACTATAAATACATATATACTGAAAATATATTATAATTATATAATGTTTTAAATTCTAAAGATGATTAAATAGTTATATAATGAATAGGAACAAAAAATTACAAGTCAAAACATACTTGAGAAAACTAGGCAGTTAACACCTGAAATAGTTAAAATAATGGAAGAATGTTAACAAATGGGTAATAAAATATAGTAAAAAGTTAATATATGTAATTATTGAAATTTTTATAGTTTTGTTATTAGTTACTAACATTTTTTAAACCACTATACATGAGGATATAAACCACATAAAAAATAGGAAGGATAAGGTAATGGATTTCATCTCAATTTACTTTCCATTAAGACTTAATTTTATGCACCAATTCACTTTAGTTTTGTGTACATACTAACCTTTTATATGTTATATAATGACTTTAATTATTGTTATGATAATTTAAGTCACATTTAGTTATTATAAATTATGATTTCAATGTTTCAATGTTGTATGTGACACATTGGAATATTTAAATATTACATTTCATCATGAACATTTTAATGTAAACAACCCTTGTTATTACTTTCCCTCCTCTGTGGTGTTGTTGATAAATCCTTATTCTTTATATATATTTTATAAGTAACATTATTTATTTGATATATGATAATTATTTAGATTGGTAAGATACGGGTGGGCACTATTATAGATATCCCATCGATACATCGGTAGTCTCATGAGACGAATCACTTGGTCAAATTAGATGGGGTTTACCCTACATGTTGTAAACCATCTTGTGAAAGGTCTCTATGGTAAAGGTACCATGTACCTAGGAAATATATAATAAAATAAGTAAAAAGTTTCCTCATTTAGATTTTGTTTTTAATTATCCATGATATTTTGTGTCGAAATATCTACTAATACATTTTATTCTCAATTTATTGATTTTGATGACATGTGTTTAAGTTTCATACCTTTCCATATTGATATTGTATTATCAAGTTATTATAATAGCATGTGTTATCAATTAATTTTCTCTTCATGTTGATTTATTCCCATTGATTTATTATTGCTTCTTATTTATGTATCTTTAGTGATAATTTTAGATCACCCTTATTATGTTACATCCCAAAGTTATAAAGAAGAAATATTTGAATAAGCATTCATGGATGAAGTTTATTTAAATTTATTATACAACATGTTTTTTGTTTTTTTTCCAATTTATTATGGTTATTAAGTATGTAATGTTGATTTCTAAGACTACTATTCAATGTTACAACTATTAGGAGATAGGGTACTAAATATATGAATTCCCCAAGAGTCAATAGAATATTCCTCCGAATAAGCTAAGGGATCATGTTCAAGCATATGTTATTTACACAACCGAAGTGTAACAACTAATGTACATCTGAATTTGGATCTAAGAAATATATTGTAAAATAATTATTTTTAGGATGTTCTTATCATATGATTTATGAACAATGTATGGATTGTACATCATTAATTTTTCATTTAGTATTTGAGGTCATATACGGAATGGTATTAAGAAATGTTTTTTAGTAGAAAGTTTAAATTTTCAGAAAACTAATGATGGAGGGAATGACAACCCCTAATATGTTCTTAATCTTGATATAATAGTGAATAAATGATTGATTTGTACATGTGATGACAACTTTATAGTTTATTAATTACTTATCTACAAGTGGTCAATTCCATCACTGAATGAGTTTATAACACATTTGGATTTAAGTAGTATATCCAATATCATGTGTCTTACATAAGGAATAATCATTAATGCATGTTTACATTAAGTATATTTGGTGATTCAAGTTATTAAAATATTTTAATATAATACATGAAGATGTTATTCAAATGTCTACAATGTGAGATTTTAGATATAATTTATATTGATTAATTTTTAATGATAAGTTAATTTTGAAAATTCAGTGACTCTCCTTCAGAAATGATTGGATCATAATCTACTGGAATCATCAACCATTTATAAAATTTTTTACGATGATCATTGGATGATATTTTTGGGGTTAATTTATTAAGACATCATATAATGCATCATGTGCTAAGATAAGAAGTAGAAATAGTTCAAGTCATAAAAAAAGTAAAATATTATGCCTATAGAAACATATGTTTACTTATATTCTTATAGTGTGGAATAATTCCTTAACTATAGAAATGAAATGTGTTTGAAGAAAAAATATTGTCATATTATCATAATTTTTTAGGATATAAAAAAACTTTATTCACACATATGTTTTATGGTTTTGCGCTCAACAACATTAATCTAAATATGTTACCTATAACACTCCATTAGAAATTGATTGTTATAAATTTTCCTCTATATCCTTGTTTCCATTTCACACATATGTTCTCCTATAAGGGAATGTAGTTACATGATATTTGAACTTTAATTTCTCTATTATTAATAATATGTGATATTAACCATTCATAAATTTAGGGTCTTTCAATGATATTTTATTTTCAATCCCTCTATCATTGGGATCAAGTATAAATTGCGAGGACACGATTTAATTAAATTGGGAAGAATGTAACACCCAAAAATTCTATATTAAGAACACTATATTTGATAGCAAGCATGAAATTCGACACCAACTGTAATATGGGATATAATACCATGATAATATAAAATATGTATACTATTTTAAATATATTTGATTTATTTTATATTTTTCAATTCATGCAACACCAAGTTAGCTTGCGTTACAAACAATACCGAGATTCAATAGATAACAATGTATTATTAAAATATTATTACTGAATATAAGATGATATAACCTAGCTATTATGTTATAGTTTATGAATATTATTAACTAAATTTTGAAAATTTATGGTTTATGTAAATTTAAAATTAATTCATTGGGTACCAACTATTGAGAAAAAAAATAAGAACCAATTTGATATAAAAAGAAATATTATTATTTATACATTTGGAAATGTGTTTTATCTTAATGAAAATATTTAATAATAATTAGATAATTATTTTAATGAAATATATATTTTATGTATGCAATAAAACATTTTTTATATTCATCCATTATGTTTGAAATTCATAAGATAAGAATAATCCCTCTTTTACATATAAAAACTTATATTTTTATAAGGCAATTGTACAACCTTTTAATGGAAATTATTTTTTAAAAATCAATTTTGACACATTAACAGACTTAATATGTTAAAATTTACATATTATTTTAACTATAAATCTAATAATTTTGTAATTTTTATGTTTAGATATTTTTCAGAATCATTTCATTTTTAATGAATAGTTAAAAATATTGCATTTGAGTTCAAAACAGATTATTCATTTCATTTATTTATATGGTTAAATTATGTTTTATATTGGTTTTAAATATTTATTATATAATATTTTTATCAATTAATACAGTCTAGGTTATTATAATCAATTTTACATGAAACTTTACTATAAAAACATAGCAATCTTTTGGATGTTTTTACTTTAAAAACTCACGTTGTTGTCCCGCTTATGGGATGAGTTGTAAATTAATTTCTGACTCATCTGTGATTTTAATATAGAAAAATGGATTCCTTATTTTTAATCATTATAATTTACAATTTAAAATATTTGAAAATTAGTTTTTGAACAAAAATATTAGTGGTCGTAACTAAAATTTATTACAATTATTAATGAAATATTAAGCTTTATAAAGGACTAAATCATTATCTTAAGGGCCCAAATGACCTATAAAGTTGTAAAAAACCAATTGGAATGAAATATATCTTTCATAAAACTTATATTATTGAGTATGGTCAATTTCGTATTACTTTATTTAGTTAATAACATTTTTAAATCAAACCTGTTTATGAAAATTCCAAGAAAGTCTATTTCATTCCCTATAAAAGGCCACCACCTATCCCACTTATTCACATCTATAAAACCACTTTTGTTCAAAAAAACTCCACCAAAATATCTTTCCAACATTCCTAAAATCTATCATGAAGCCTATATCGGGGTGGAAATCCTCCAAGGAAGTCTTTTGGTACAATCTAAAAGAAGTTACCTGATTAAGAGGTAACATCTTCTTTCAATCTTTTTAGTTTCATTTTCATTATCCACTACCTATAATCTTCTTATTATATTATTAAATAAATATAAAATTATCATAAATATACTAGTATGTTTTTATGTTTACATTTCAAACTAAAATTACAAAAACCTCCATCTAAAGGGTAACAATAATACTGTTTCTGTGTATGGTGAACTACTACCTCACAAAATGATGATTGTTTATTTTTCCCTTACCACCTATCATGGTGGCCATTATGATGGAAAATATATTTATATATGACATATATTATATTTATAATGTCTATATTATTCTTTAATTATTATTTATAACAATTCTTTACGCTTTCCATGTTGTTTAAATGTGATAATTTTGTTTGAGGAAGTGTGGACTACCACCCCCTTAAAGCGATATGAATCATTCATACCATACATGGAACTTATAAAGGATATTTTTAATAAAACTATGTAAAATATATAACATATATATTATTTTTAGATTATAATATATATATTTATATATCTTTATCATTTTAATTTTCATTATTTCAATTAAAAAAATGAAATAGAAGTAACATTCATTCTTACGCACGACCTACCATCTCCGTGAATGGTACACTTCATTTCATATCACCAAATATTATGGACTAATATAAATAAATATATACTAAATATATATGATAATTAATTCATTTTTTAAATTATCTAAATGTTTAAATCAAGATCGAATTAATATGAACCACAAACAACAAGTCAAAATATACCTAAGAAAACTAGGCAATTAACACCTGAAATAGTTAAAATAAAGAAAGAGTGTTAAAATGGGTAATAAAATATTGTATGAAGTTAATAAATGATATTATTGACAAAATTATAGTTCTTATATTAGCTAATAAAATATTTTAAACCACTATACAGGAGTATAAAGACCACCTAATGAAAAGGAACAATAAGGTAAGGGATTTCGTCTTAATTTACTTTCCATTAAGACTTTTTTTGTTATTCACCAATTCACTTTTATTTTCGGTATACAACACCCTCTGATATATTATATCATAAATATAAGTATTCATATGATATTTTAAGTGTCTTTTAATTCACTTTGATTTATTATTTAAATGTTTTAATGTGGTACGAGACACATTAAAATGTTTTAATATTATTTTTCTTTAGGAATGTTTTAATGTCAACAACCCTTGTTGTTACTTATCCTCCTCTGATGTATTATTGACAAATCTATATTATTTTTGGACATTTGATAAGGAAAATTATTTATTTTATATAAGAGGAATTATATAGTCTAGTATTACATGGGTGGGTCCCTGTAATAGATATCCCCTCAATGAATTAGTAGTCTAATGAGACAAATCACCTATAAAAATAAGATTTATTGTTACACTGTATATTGTAAACCATCTTGTGAAAGGTCTTTATGGTAAATTTACCATGCACCTAGGAAACATGGTGCCCAATAATTAATAATTTCCCTCATTTAGATTTATTTTTTAATTATCCATGACATTTTTAGTTGACATTTTTAGTTGACATATCTATGGATACATTTAATTTCCACTCAGTTATTATTTATCAATGATATTTTGTGTAGATATAAATATGGATGTGTTTTAATCCCAGTTTATTGATTTAGATTGTAAGATTTGCAGTTTCTTACCTTTAAATACTGACATTTCCTTATCTATTTATTTTAATGGAATGTTTTCTTAGTTATTTACCATCCCCTGTTAATTTATTCCTATAGATTCTTTGATAGCTCTTCTTTACTTACCCATAATGAGAATTTGACCACAACCTTATTTTGTTTTTTATGCCAGGTTATGAAGAAAATTTATTTCAATAAGAATTCATGGATTTATTTTATTTTAATTTATTTTGAATCATGTTTTATTTTTTTCAAATGTATTATAGGAATCATGTATGTAGTTTTTCTTTCCATGACTCTTAAACTAATCGGTCCATCATAATTTGTTTCCCGGTAATCAAACCAATATAATAAGTTAATTCACCAGCTCTAGACTTATGGGGCCAGGGAGTTACAAAATAAAAAAGAAAAAGAACAAAATAAAACAAAATAAATTTATTTAAAGAAAATAAATAATAAATAATATTTTAAAAGAATGATAGATCTTTGTTTAATCCCCTATGTGGGCCCTGATTTTTAAAGGACATCAGATGGGAAATTCCAATTAGTTACCTCCAATCTGATGGTTGGTGGAATTTCTTTTAGATGACCCATTGACACTACTTATGTCTAGCTTAAACTATTTATTTTTAGGGGAATTCATGGATAAAATATGGAAAATATACCCCTATGAAAATGATATGAATCTTCATTAGTGGGGCAAGGAAAAAAGAATGAGTCATCACCTTTCTTGTTTTCCACATTCACAAACTCTTATTAATTATTTAGTTCTTTCTCAAGCTATGGATCATCAATCAAATAATCAAGGATAAAGTAATAATGGAATTCTATTTGAACAAAATTAAATAATGGTGAATTAATTTCAAATTATTCCCCTTCAATGTAATTATATTTTGTCTCATTTTTCTCCAACAAATAAACTTTGATCTCATATTATACTCCCTATAATAAATGACCAACATGTTCAGGGAGATCAATATGTTCCTCAATAGTTAAATATTACTTTTCTTATTCATCCTATAATGAAAAACATGTTTTTGCCAAATATGAAAATTTAAAATAATGTGAGGTAATACTGAATTATACTTCAATAAAATTATATGATAATACATTCAAGAAAATATCATCTCTGTGAGTTGGTTTGACTTCAATATTCTCTTCATTATGAAGTGTATCTTGGAGTTGAATTTCATAGGATAGAAGTAAGTGGTCAGGCTCTTTTATTTGAAATATTAGTGGGGAAATCAGTTTTACCACTATTTTGGATTCTGTATTAGGTTTAGGTGCCTCATCCAATGTATAATCATCCTTATCTGTTCGTCTTTGATAATTAGTTTTGACTTGATTGACCATGTCTGAATTTTCATCACAAGAGAGACATTTGACATAACCATTCAATATTTTCTTAACCAAAATGATGATCTCATCAACCATTTTCAATAGGGTCACCTAATCATTGTATACCATTTCTCCTTACACCTACATGTTACTAGTACATGCAGAATAATTTTAATGTCAATGCATCATGAAAAAAATAAAATTTTCAATTTTCTAATTGAAATAACAGAAAATATTTATAAAATGTGATAATTAGATTGTTTGAACTACCTCCTCGAAAATGATTCCATGTTTTGACATATGCATGTCTTGGGCTTTGTCGAAAACAATTATTTACTAAATTAAAATTAATTAATTTTAATTTATCCTAGATTGTCTTTATAGAGGAGTGAAAAATAATAATGTTTTTACCTTTAATTAAAAGGGAGAATATGTGGTGGTTTTTTGAAATTATTGGATATCAAAAATAGTTATTGAAATTAAATAAATGTAGAACATAAATTGTTAAAGAATGTGATGGGTTCAGTGTAGGATCACATTTTTCATTGTCATCATGGTTAAAAAAATCATTTCCCCTCTCCTTTGATTTAATGATTAGTAAAATCATCCTCAATCAAGTTTCTAATCACCCTTTTTTGAAGAAAATAATTCAAACCAATCTTATATACATGAAAATAAGAAATTACTTCCAAAAATACCATTGAAAGTACCAATCAAGAATTTTTTTCTTATAAGATATATTAAAAAATAATTTACTCCATATAAGTTCCAATGATCACAATAACTCAGCACCTCACACAATCTGATCAATTAAGATACACTACATTGAGTAGAGGGAGATTAAATAACCTTATCAAAAGCTATAACATTGAATGACACCAAAACCATAAATATAGTCTCATTAAGGGAATTGATTACCACTGAAAATAGAAACCATTCAATAGAAAATATTGTCTTAAATTAAAGCATAAGACTTTGAAATTATAAAAGGAAAAGTCGACCTTCCTCAATCACTAAAAAGATTTTCCCCTCCTTGTGAAGGGTAATAGAGTTGAATGGAGAAGAATAAAAAATTATGAATCTAATAAATTGGAAAATAAAAAATACACAACACTAAAAATCCCTAATTATCCATCAAAACCCTTATTTTTTCGTCCTCAACAACCTTGGATGGAATTGGATTCACATATATATAAGGTAGAGGGGTTGGAAACATTCCATCTAATTTCTATCCACAAAAATATTGAGCTTATTTTTAATATTAAATGGATTATTATTGCGAAGGTGTATTCAAAAAATTTGTTCCTCTATATCAATTTTATTCTTCCTCAAAATATCAAATTCTTTGTACAGGTTTCAAAAAATGTTTTCCTAAATTAGTCAATAAAAAGTTTTCTATCTGAAGAGGCTCTTCAAATTCATCTACTTTATAACATTAAATGTATGCCTTAATGAGTGAAATTATACATGAATTTTAATGTAGAAATGAGGTTACAGACCTATTTTAAATACATCTTGAATCACCTCATTTGGAGTTCTTTATCTCATGTTATGTATCAATTACTAAGTTGGGGTCCATTTTGTTGGGAAGAAATATTTTTCAACTCGATTGATTTTTATGAGCCTATGGATTTTGAACTAGCTCTGGGTATCAAATAAGAAATTAAATACCAAAAAAATCAATCTTAAAAAACAGTCACTATAATTCGATCAATATTGAAAAAGTTACAAATTCAATACCAAAGTAATAAAAATATGTTAAATTTATATAATTAATAATTTTTCACATTTTAGCCTAAAAATCAACAGAAATCCAAAAATGATGAAGAAAAGTTCTTATTGATAAATTTCTTGTGCTTAAATCATCGAATTACCAATAAAAATGATGAAAATATTTACTCTATCAATCCACTTCATAAAATAATTTACACCCAATCATACTATAGAGAGACTCTTTCTCTGACTAGTATACATTGTTACCTCACTTGTGTAAAAACTATTCCTCTTTTATCCCATTGAAGACATATAAAACCTTCCCACCATCATTTAATAGCACATTTTCAACTGATCCCATTGGTAACCCATGACATCAGTTCACACATTCAAGTAAAACTACGGATTCATAGACCCCATTAGAGAATACATAATACATTATGGTCTTAACAACAATATGTATCTAGGTATTGAACACATAAATCCCAAAATAGTCAATAAACAAACTAGGATAGCACAAAATGGAACCACCACTCATTTTTTTCCACTATCGTGACCTTACCTTAAGTTTCATATAAATTTGTTAACTCAATTTATATATCCCGATGAGTTTTCAAAAACAAACCATCGACATGCCTTACAATCCATCCAATGGAAACCACCTAGACTCAAATAACATGTTTACATTCATATGTCTATTTTTAGGCTTCACCATTAAACCTAAAATGTATTTTAAACAGAAACTCGCTCACTTAGTACATGGTAATAGATTTTCCCATTTAACCACTCATGATGGTGCCCAATAGATCAAATTTCCAACTAGGATTACTAGCAGGCATATATCCTAACGTTGATTTTCGATACCGTATTAATAAACCATCCCAAGTTATAACCCTTATATAATGGTCTCCCACACCTAATAAAACAAGTAACCATTATCACTATATGTAAATCTCATCTATCCAGAAGTATCTCACTTGATGTATTCCTCCTAATAATCTTAGTGATTGTCACCCATGCCACATCAGACTACATGATAAACAACCATCTTATGAATCACCAAAAAATAAGAGAACCTACACATGTTAGATATATTTTTGATCCATCAATCTAAGATCTCCCAATCAATAGGGTCATCATTAAACACTTCATTCCCATAAAAAACTAAATATAACTCACAATGTCAGAATTGAGCATCTATATCTTTAACCCATAAAGAATCTATACACCTATATTAAGTTTTTTTTAACTTTTATACGTCATTATCAATGTAATTCATTTACCATGATCTTTATATATATGTATAACAAAATCCTAATATAAACACTCTCTTGGGATATCCTCAAAGAACAAGTTTATCTCCAACAATAGTAGGAACTCAACCTGCTAATCAGTTATAGTGCTCATCACAATAAAATCCAGAAAACAATTCAAAATATCCAAGAAACTCATAGGCCAATACACCGACTCTAGGTTTATCATATAGACACACACACACACACACACACACACACACACACATATATATATATATATAACTCCATGCTCATGCCAACTACCCACTTCAGGGTTATTCACAACTCATTTCTTACTCAATAGAGGATAATAAGTGATATGAAATACTTCTCATCACACCATTAAAGACCCACAATATATGGACATTACAATATATCTTGAGACTTCTCTACCCTACCTACTCTCATTTCTATAATAAGCCATGTGGGTAATCAACAATCACCACATATCACAATTTTGAAGGTCACCATTCTTGTTAAATTCATTATCATCATAGAATACCACTATCTCATAAACCTAAATTTATAAATGTATAAAAATATATCCTCTCTCTAAAGATCCATTTCCCAAATCTTATGACCAATTCATGAAAAAAATAATTTATATCAGAACACAATTCATTTAAAAAATGCTTCAAATAATACAATATACATAAAGTGGTAACAGTAACAACACCTAGCTTTTCTCTATATCTTGTATCATTGGGTCTCATAACCCAGTGTTCCTAATATTCATAACTACCCATACATAGTGTAAATATCATCTACATATAAATTCAACATCATATATTTAGGATTCACTATATCACACATTTCCATTTTCTTATACCAAAACATTCCTAACAAGGGTTTAGATAAATAAGATATTAATATAAATATATCAAGGGGAACAATTTATAAGATTCCATTATAATTTTATTTAGTTTATTTCGCAAAATAATCAAGTCAAGTGATCAGGTAACACACTTTTAAAAATTTACATTAACCTACAAGTTTCATAATTGATCCTAATTTAAATGAAATGTCAATTACATATTATGGAGGAAAACACTATAAGTTTTAATTGGTATTTTATTTATCCAACTCCTTATAAAATCAAGGAATGTTATTAGATAGAATTTTTTAACCATTTATAAAATTATTTAATTAATTTTTAAACATACATTTATATAGGAAAATACTATATAAATGTATATTGATACATTAAATAATTTACCCATGTCATAAATAGAGTAAACAACCATGTTTAATCACACAAATGACTGGTGATTTATTTGTGTATACTATGATTCATGTACACAAACCCTCATTCCATTATATCCAATAGAAATATCACATTTATCATAAATCCCAAAATCATGTGTGTCACACTCAGTGACGTAGGCCAATAGAAAAAGAGGAAATAATGAACAACATTCTCATCCGTATAAATATATATATATCCCTCATATGTGTGATGGGTATTCCCATGAATGAGTTACAAACCATGTTGTTAAAATTCCATATATCCCATCTACCATACACAAAATAAAAAAAAATAAAAAAAATCCTATGATACTACTTTGTTACACCCCATCCCAGTTCACATTGAGAAGTAACCGAATAGAAATTTCAATGGTCCTTAGGCAGGAATTCTCATACAAAAATGTATTTTGAGCAGTAGTGTGTAATCTATGGTGGTATAATTGGTATTATATACCTATATACCTGATTAAAAAATGACAGAAAAATGAAAACCTATACATATAGATAAATAAGTAAATTAGATATCAAAATACGTTCTAAACAAACATAAAAATATTCTATATCTAATTGAGATATATATTATGTCAAGAAGTTATACATTAAAAGAATATATAACCAAATATCCCAAAAATAAGAAAAGATTAAAAATAGGAAACTCTACAAAAAATTATCTCATTTCCTAGCTCAATCCCAATATTTGATGGCCCATCATTGCATTCTAAATAAGCATCATCCATAGGGTGAGTTCCCTTGTCATTCTATACAACTATATAGTCTGATCATTTACTAACTAGTTCTTAGGTAGTGTGTGAGTATGTATAAATTGGCCACCACCAATTACGACTGTAATTATATTCTATTTTATCCATAATTTCTTAATTATGTGTATAATATATAAATTTAATTATAACATAAGTAAATAAATAAATAAATACTATTGTTGATCCTCGGGTTCTATGTTGATACATGAGATCGGCCATAACTACATTTGACAAAGCTATATTTTTCTTTCTATAATGTATCATTTAAGAAAAATGATCCTGAGTGGGATTTCCCTTATTCCCTCTAAAGTTTGAGTCAACATGATTCCTTAGTGGGGGTTTTCCAAGGCACTCCAAACCACGAGTCATAATGATTCAAAGGTGGTATTCCCCAAGGAAATCCATACCATGATTCATAATAAGTCCAAGGGGTAATTTCATAAGGCACTCCCAACCATGATCTATAATGATTCCAAGGGGGTTACCCCAAGGAACCCCCAACCACAAGTTAGAATGTGTCCAAGTGGGGATTCCCAAAGGCACTCCCAATCACGATTCATAATGAATCTGAGGGGGATACCCTAAGGTCCTCCCCATTGTGAGTAATTGGTGGGGGGATTACCAAGGAACTCACAATCATGAGTCATTAAAAATATAGGTGGGTATCCCCAAAGAAACTCAAATCATGAGTCTTAATGACTGTAAGGGTCTACGCTAAGGATCTTCTATTCATGAGTCATAAATTTAATCATGTGGGGGATTTACCCACCACATTTAAAAAATAATAATATATACCCATACGGTATTTCCCAATAGAGTTCCGAACAATGTACCATATCCCAAACCCATATGGTATTACCTCATGGTTTTCAAAACAATGTGTCAAAAATATTGACCCTTGTGGGATTTCCACCCGATGTTTTAAACCATGTTTCATAAATCCATACCAAGGTAGGATTATCCTGGGTATTCCAAACTATGTTTCACAAATGTAAACTTATGGGGAATTTCCCCAAGCATTCCAAGATAAGTATCATGACTCTAAACCATTGTTAGATTTCCCTAAGGCATTCTAAACCATGTTTCGTAAATATGAACCCGGGAGGGGTTATCCAATAGAATTCTAAACCATGTCATCCTAGACAAGTACATAAGTAACACAATTAAAAATTATTTTAATTAATTTAAAAATAGTATCACATAACTATCACATAGCTGGGATAATAGAGAATACTCTAGGATCCCCAAAATATTTTTTACACTTCAATTACTAGGTAAATTATTTTACTTCACCCTTTTAATCAAATTACATTTTGTCTTACTACATTCATTAAGCCATTTAATCCTAACTTTCATCATAGGAATCCCTTGTGTACACACAAAGTCTCATTTAAAATTCTAGGAACCCCTAGGGTCAAATTATTATCCTTTTAAACTCATTACCATGGTCACACACAACTCAAGGGTGGCTAAGATTGTGTTCTACTCACCAACATGCTATCTCCAACACATAGAGAGGTCGAAGTTCATAATTTAAATCTATAAAAAATGATGAAAAATATTCTCAACCACATATAGTTTTCTCATAGATTTCTATCAATCCAATATTAACTTTTAATTCATGATAAACTAGTAGAAAGATAAAAAATAAAAGATAACCATGGAATGAGGGGAAAATAAAGAAAAAAGAGGATATGTCATTTAATAGTGGAACAAAAATGAGAAAATAAAAAGGTGTAAAATTAGCCTTACCTCAAATATCTTATCACGGATAATTGTGGATGAAACTATTCATAAATGAGGGATAAATTTTTCTTGGAAGGGAATAAACCAAGGGTTATGGGTGTTCAGTCATACATACTTCCCAGGAGGAACCCCTCCTATTATTTTAACCCACCAAATTTAATTAATATAAAAAACTAAAAAAATCAATATTGAATGTTTCACAACCTAAATTATAATTTTGTTCCTGAAAATATCGAAACAAGGCGATCATCCCTCAAATATTAGAAACTTATATTGTGACAAATCGATTACACAATGAAAGGCTACTAGCTACAATTTTTAAACTAAAGGTTGGTCAGATCTCCCTAGAATGTATCTTGATCCACTTTTACCCCAATAACCTTAATATCCAAATAAAATACATGTGTTTAGTGAAATATTGAAGGATTATATATCTAGTGAAAGGTTCATGGTTTTACATGGATGTTTATGTACGATTTAATGTGCAAGGTTAAATTTAGAGATAATGTATCTCATGCTAGTGTAGATACCTCAGTGTTTTTTGATATCCACTAGTCCTATAAAGGAAGACTTAAAGAGTTCACCTACTGATAATATGAGACATTGAAAAAATAGGAATCCACTCAATGGGCATAAAAAATATAAGGAATATGGTGACATGGTGGGACCAAGTGAATGTATTTACATAAAAATAAAGCTACAAAATATAGATACATGCATTCACCACAGATTCAGTGGCCTTGAAAGAGGGATGAGATCGATGGAACCTACAAACTACCCATCCTTCCTCACATATTTCTAATGTGGGATTAATGGGTGAATTACTATGTGAATATTATCATAATGGTACTAGTTAGATGGTACGACATGATTGGAAGGTGGTGTAGTGATGTAGAACGCATGCATCACTTGGTGAGAGGCTTTAAATAGATATGGGATGTGTTGGAACCTATCATCAAACCCTCTTTCCACATTGATTTCTTGTAGGGTACAAATTGGTTCCTTAACATGAATCATTGGAGGCTGGAATGATACAATGATTCTTAGTGGGGTGACATGACATTTAGACTGGTAACAAAGTGGCAATGATTACTAACTAAGGGGTGAAATTTTGTAAGACTGGTAATACAAAATGATGTAGGAAACTCATTTAATACATGGGGTTTCCTCATTCAAGGGACTGTGGGCCATATTCAGCTAGGCCTTTATGTTATCATGAATCTGGCCCTTCGATCTATAAATATGTAATAAAATAGGTCTATTAGGTTCTTGTCACTCCTTGTGTGGAGGAATGACTCTTGACCCCCTAGAGTGTTTGGGTGTATGTGTTGTTTTTGATTGGTAATCCTAACTACCTAATATAGATTTATTATATATAACTATATACTATTCAATAATTATATTATATGACATTTTTTTAAATAGGTATAGGGGAACCCAAATTTAATGCAAGAAACTCATTTCATTTTTATTGGTAGAGGTATCTCATTACAAGTCCATGTAGGCCTAGGGGAATAGTGGCCCAAAGAATTAGCATGAATACGTTAGCTTTTAGGTCCAAACCTTGCATGAAGTCCTTAATCCCCAAGGCCCTCGTCTGATTAGTGTCACCACCCTATTTTACCGCACCACCCACCATCACCCATGATGATGACCTCACCTTCACTGATCGCCCATTTCCACTAACATTATACCACCTTCATAGCCATCACCCTTGATATCTCCCCTTAATACCAATCACCTTCTATCAAAATCAAACATGTCAGTTCCTTCTCCATCCAATGAGGGATGTCGCCAAGACCAAGGCTCCACCACATGGAATGCCTAATGCTATACCTCCCACTATTTAGCACCACTACCATTTATTCCATAGACCGAACTATTTTTTTCATACCCCAATATGGAGACCCATGATGTTGACCACAAACCAACCACCCACCAATTTTAGTATGGCTTCTTTGAATAGTTATGGTTTGACCCCCTATTTGAGGCACAATGGACACCCACCTAATTCACTCAAGAATAATGCCATGTGAAATTATTTATAATTTCTTAATTGTTAAAAAATTTTATTTATTAGATATAAATTATTTTAAAACTAAATAAATTATTCATTATTTATTAATTAATAACTATTATATAAGAGGCTTGGGGAAGTGTCATGAACTAACCTAGATACCCTAGTCCACCGACACGCGATCCAGCTCTAACAAAGACTAAATGTTTTTATCGATCCCCAAAGGTTGTAGAATATCACCTAACTTCAATAAAAATTGGAATTATTTTTCCACAAATATACGATAAAATATAAGATAAATCAATTGATATTAATATTCCAAAAACTTTTAAAGGATAAAAATCTATAAACTAATAGATACCCCAACAAATATATCGTCCAAAGAACATCACATCGTCATTAATACTAGATTTGAGAATCCCTATGAAAAAAGTGGACCATAGCTCGATGGGTTACCACCATCACTCTAGTTCCCAAGCTTATGAAAACCCACCCCCTCTAAGTTTCACATTCTCTTTTCCAAGACCTAGTTTAAAAAAATATACTGATTCATAAGGGAAAGGTAGTGTGTTTTCTAAATATCCTAGTAGAGTCTCACCAAGAATTCCAAAATAATTTCCAATATGAATAAACCTCTTATGATTTAATTATAAATAAAAAACAAATGGAAATTTATTTTTTATTTTCAGTAAAATAATATTTCAATGAAAGTAAATTTTAGATATATAAAAAATAGGATTTAATGAACATTTTAATAAATCAAGGGCATAGATAAAAGTAATTCAATAAGAAATGGAATGAAATAATTAAATAAAAACCAAGAAACATGTATATATTCTTGAATATTAGTTAGTTCTAGTCTATAAGATCATTACACATATCTTTCATTCAACATGGATTAGGTGTGTGCACGTATGCCTAGGCATGGCCCATTAGGTTAGAATCAATCAAAAACCAATTCGGTGAAATAATAATGAACTTGGTTTTGTTATAGTCTTCATCATCAACCCATTTATAGAGAGTAATACTCTTAGTGTTCTTGTCCTAGTCACCCACTAACTACATAGGACCACATGCTCTTCAATCAATCAATAAATTATAGGAAAATCACTAATTTCAATTCAGTTCATCAATCACATTTAAACTGAACAATTATATAGTTTTAATCTTCCAATTCAATTTCAAAACCAAGTCCTAGGTTTTCATCAAATTCATACCATTCAAAATAAAATTTAATTTAAATCCATTTTCTCAAGGGTCAATCATAAAATAATTTCATCAAATCATTTCTCAACTAAATCCATCATTCTAAAAATACAACGAATTTATAAAAGCCTATGCAAAAATTGTTTTCATTTAAGAAATCTATTCCTTTTAAAATCAAACATCAAATTGAATCAATTCAAGGGTTTCCATTGAGAATAAATTTCAAGTCAATAACACAATAAAGGATTGAATTATACGAAAATCCTTACATAAAAAAATATTTTAATCAAAATATAAAATGATCAATAACCTAGAGTGGGAATAGCATTAGAGAGTATAAGTGATTGAATATCAAGAAGGAATCCCTAAAAACACATCCCATCAGATCATGGTTCAAAATTCATCTATGTTATGAGAATTTTTCACTCTAAAAGAAGGAGAAAAGTAAACAAATAATGGACTATATATGATATATGGGTTAATGGCCTATGAGGGATCAATTGAATCCACTGGTATATTGATCTGAGAAGAATAGAGGTTAGATGCAAAAATACACTCTTGATAGCCTCCAAAATCATTGGAGTTGAATGGGTTTAGATGGAATAATAATACGCCCAGGACTTTTATGTTTGTAAAACACAAGTGAACTCTAAAAAACAAGACACCATGATGTAGGACTACTAAAAATATCATATTCCATGAAATAGTAAATTATATTGTTATATAGCCACCCGACACTATGAAATATCACATAATACTATGCTCCAATCACCCCTGGTCAATCAGCCTCCAGATTCTACAGCACAAGATTTTCCCAAATCCTCTTTACCTAGGGTAAGGATACGACATAGCGCATGCACCACACTAAAACCACCCTCAAAACAAAAAAGGCACCATATCTACTTCCACACCAAATATCTCTTTTATGGGATAATCCTATCGGATTTGTAAATGGATCAAAAACAAACCACACCGCAACCTTGTGATCTATACCACAGCCATGATGAAAATGATATGGAAACAAAATTGGATACATTAAATCCCTGAGGTCCACATAAAAGAAAAAATAACTCGATGCTGCATCTCATCTCACTACGACACAACTGGAGGTAGAAAACCTGAAAATTTTCAAAAAAACACTAGAAAAAATAGGAACCACACCTAAATAATGTCTTCCAATAAAATGGGGTATGTAGTACCTTAAAGCATTAACAATATGTTACAACCTCCCTACCAGAAAAACTTTCTACCCAAAAAATCCTTTCATGAATAATCAATGTCATAAATATGATTCCACTACCCTCTCATTAGTGCCTCATGCTCATATGCCTCATATATATCAAAACTATAGTTCCATAACACATAGACCAATAGTATAAACTTCCCATGAATAACATTTGTCCCAAAATAAATAATCCTGACTGGATAATCACTTAATAATAAATTAGTTTCAACATCAAGGTCCCACTAGATCAAAACATGAGATGGTTCAGAGATATACATTTTGAGTAGTAACAAATGAAACATTTTATGAATCAATGTAAATTGAGGTTGAAACACCAAATGATAATTCATGTTTCCAATCTACTCAAAAAACCTCAAATAGTCACATGTGTCTCGGTGCATGGATTCCAAAATTTCCAAGATGTCGGTGACACAACCATGTTGACGCTCTCAAAAAAAACACATTCACCAACTAAAAAATACAACGGGAGTCAATATAGATCAGCATTAGATTTATATAATATCAAAACCATAACCATTTTATGATGAATCAATTAAATCCTTTTTATACTATCACATGCCAAATCATACCCCACTAAGGAAGATTCACCAATATTAGACCAACACAACCAATATTTACATGGAAATTCGTAAAAGGTATTAAATGGTTCCATATGAATGGATGGCTGGTAACTATTGTTGTAGGAAAAATTAACCAGTCCCATGTAGCTATCCCAAGATCCACCAAAATCATTAACCCAAGAATGAAGCATGTCTTATAATATTTATGTTGTTCATTCTATCTATCTATCCATTTGTAGATGATATGATGTGCTCAGAATCACTAGGGATCCCAATGCCTCCTGGAGGTCACTCTAGAAATACGAGTGAACTAGGGATTCCTATCAAAAACTATGATAGATGTTACTCCATGAAATCTAACAATATCCTACACATATAGGCTTACCAAGTCCTTAACATTAGTTTAATCAATAATGGATATTATTTTACCCAATTTGGTCATCCAATTAATCAATACCCATATCAAATTCTTATTATGATGGGTATGAATCACCCTAACAATGAAATCCATAAAAATATCACCTCGCTTCCATGTCAACATAGGAAGGGGATGATGTAAACCTGAAAGTTTTATGGTGCTCAAATATGACCAGTTGGAAATTATAACAATGATAATCAAATTTATCTACATCATGTCTCATACATGGCCATTAGAATTATCACCATATATCATAGAACATCTTCATGGTTCTATGGTGCACAACCCACTGGGAATTATGGAAGTCACCCATCACATCATTTCATAGAGGAAAAGGCAAAACATACTAGTTTTGAAAGTAAAATATACCCTTAGAATAGAATTAATACTAAATTCTTGTCTCCCCACACTAAAGAGATTCCAAAAATCCATGGAATTAATCATCAATTTGATGCCACTGAAGAACCATCTCATGAAGAGATGAGGTCGACTCAATGCATTCCAAAACAATCTCAACACCATCCTTCTAAACTAGTAAGTTCATGTGAACAAAAAGAGCCATAAAAATATATTATTCTCATGAATCTTTCAGGCTATGGTTTGAAAATTTTCTACTTAAGGAATCAAAAACTAAATATCCATTTCCATGGGTGTAGGCAATGTCAAAATAAAAATACTACAGGTACTCCCCATGATGCCTCTACTAGGGATCCAAATATTTTTGTGAGAAGATATAAATCATGCTTTTGGGGTTTTAATTGACATTAATACATTTTAAAAAAAGTAATATTATCAACTCTTAATATCATGCATCATGACTATGAGTTAGATACCATGGGTCGGATAATTCTTCTTGTGATCTCTAATATTTTAGGAACCATATGCCACCTCATGAACACCCTGTATAAGAATGAAACCCAAACCTAAACTTGATTCATCCCAAAAGACCACATAGCCCTACCCAGTATCTAGAAGAGTCAAAACTGTCCTAGTAGCCAAACTAAATTTCATCTCCTCATATAAATAATACATTTTTAATCCCATAAGAAATTCAGTCCTTTTTTATTGAGAGTGGTATTTGGAGAAGCCAAATTTGATAAATTTCTGACAAACTGGTATTAATACCCCAATAATCCCATGAAACTCTAATTATCAAAGATGTTAATTAGTTATCTTTACGGCATAAAAACCATCATGTTTTCAATGTAAAATAAAATACTATGTTCTGATACCACATGTACAAATAAATTCACTTCCCAAATCCATAAATTGAATTCTGATAGCTTGAAATAAAGTTGTTTATCTCTCAAAATTTATGTAAATTATCTCAGATGATGCACCTGATCCTCTGTGGTTTTTATTTAAATGATGATTTTTTCCAAAAATTCTACTATGAACTAATTGAGGTTCTCAGGGATTACCCTATTCATCAATTCCATAAAAGCTGCCTGATCATTGACTATGCTAAAAGTAAGAACATGGTACTCATAATGACTACACCTTCCCTAGAAGGTGGGATTAGGAATGGTATATTCATTTATTATCAACTAATGATAACCAAATCATGGATCATTATTTATATACCACCTCATTATTTTAAATGATCAAAAAAATCATCCATACAAGGAAAATTATACTTTTTCTTTACAATAAGTCGGTTCTGTTTCTAGTAATCTATACAACGGAAAATCATCCCTTAAGATTTATTTTCAAAATGAAGAGGAACACCCAATTTGACATTAACAGGTTCATAAAACCTATATACAACAAATCATCTACTTATGTATTTAATTAATCCTATTCATATGGCGTCGTATGATAACAAGGAATAGAGATAGGCGATGTACATTGTACAAAATCAATGAAAAACTCAACCTCTCTTATAGGTGGAAACCCGAAAAACAAAGAAGGAGACATATTGTCAAACTTGATGACCACTAGAAAAATATCACCACATAGATATTAGTTCTATATATCAAATGACACAAATGATATAACTCTACTCCACTTTGGAAAATAGGTTCTATTTCTACATGATCTTGGGTCCCATTCTCCTTGGAAAACATAGCACACCACATTAGAGGAAGTAAAAGAGGTATATCTAAGATAAAAATCAATTCATGCTTTATGAGAGATAAAAAAGGAATCCCCATATTTAAATCAAGAGGTTTCATATTGAGATACATAATATACCATGTAAACTTGATATATAATAATGATAAGACACAAGAAGTGTATTAGAGACCCTACTCTCTCATTATTATTAGGGGTGTACAAATATCAATCACATGAGACATGTGGTCCATTATAAGGCTCAGCAATTTCAAATTATCATTTGATATGAATGGATGAGAAGAACTGGTACCAAATAAAACAATCAATAAATAATAATTTATAGTGATAGGACCTCCCATTATCACTGGACCCACATCAGATTCCTCTGGAGACTCTTCCACTATGTGAAGAAGCTTTTTTCCAGATAACTATTGTTGAATCCTATTATTTGTTGAAGAATTGTATTTCAATGAATTAAATTTGGGTAATAATGATCATGTTTTACTACATGGGGATGAAAATGTATGGCATAACATCTGCAGTTGTCCTAAAAACTATATGAACCACAAATCTTTGGTCCCTCAGTACAAACCCACTTTGAATGAAAGACATTTCCACACTGATTTTATTTCAATGGACCTCTTCCAGACAATGTAACAAGGTCTAAATAACACATTATATTGATATTATCTGTGAGACACATCACACTACATCTATTCTTCAAAAGAACTAATAGTAAATCCATATGGAGTAAGAGGAAATCCCATCAACCATGACTTACAAGATAGATCACGATCAACCATCAAAAATCTATCCAGCATGTCAGTATATGAAGTGATCTTCAACATTAAAATATAATACTAAATATTAAATCGAATACCCATCATCAATTTTAATGTATTTGGTTTCTCATTATTTACTACCTCAATACAGGACTGAACAAGTTCAGTAAAAATGTTTTCATACTGAGTCGTGGTCTTATCAACTAAGTGGATGTTGAAAAACTCCATAACCATTTCCAAAACCTTTGAATCATGATATAAAATATCTATAAAGACGTATCAAAATCCATTCCACTAAATTACTTCATGTTTCTTCATTGTAACCATCAAATCTCACCACTCTATGTTATGTCATTAAATATTGAATGTAGAACATTTCAATTTTTTCAAATTAGGTGTTTCAAAAGACACAGAAAAAGAACAATATATTTCAACCATTCCATTGCCTATTGAGAATAATGTGAGACTTAGATTACTAGTGGTTTATTCTGATAAAACTCAGTATAATGATACCTATACTCATCAATTCGGGGTTACAATAAAAGATACCGAACATGAACATCTTTGGCTACCTATCATATAGTTGAGAAATCATCCACCACCACCTCAACAATGTTTTGGTCAACTGGTGGGTTGGCTTGTCATGGTTCATCGGCTGCTCCGTCCTGAGGTCTATTCAAAATAATTATCCGTGAAATGGTTTTTCACAACATCAATAGGTAATAATGAAAAAAACAATAAGGATACTCAAATAACCAAATCAATTAGGAGGTATAGGAATATAAAGTACATAAATATGATTAAATCTTCGGTTATTTCAAAATAATTAGGTCAAAAGTAGGGAAAATATTATAATCAACTAAATTTATTCCTCATAGATGTTATTTCCAAATAACCATAGTTACTTATGACTCACTATAATGAGATTTATCTTGGAACACACTCATAAAAACCCCTTATGTCCCAAAAATTCCTACCTCCGATCTACTTGGACATCTCAATCTATATAATGACATCTAGGAAATATAAACAAAATTTACCTTTAATACTACATTGTCAAAAACAAACCCAGATAACATGGTACACTGGTATCTGAATCAGCTTTTATGTTTCCTGAGGGGAATTCCAAATCTCCATGATTTAGTGACTAGCACCTAGAATCAACATGAAATTTAAGGGAAAAATTTTTCCACAATGGTATGAAAAAGTAGAAGAAGGTAAATTAATTCATAGTCAGTATTCCAAACACTTAGGGAAAGTTTAAACTCCAACGAAATATATACCAATGAATATATCATCCAAAAACATCACATATCCATTGAGGTAAGATCTTATAAGACCTATGTAATAAGTGGGCCATATCTCCACTGGTCACCATCATCACTCAAGATCCCATTCCCAAGTACACCCACCACCTCTAAGTGGCACTTTCCATTTTCCTGGAAACTGAATAAAGAATCTATAAACGCCCAACGGAAAATGTAGGGTGTGAGATAAATATCCTAGTAGGGTCTCACCATGAATTAAATTAAAAGATACAGTACTAGTAATAAATTTACCATTTAATTTAAAAAAACACATCATGAAAAATAATTTTCATTTTTTAGTCAAAAATGTTTGAAAAGAAAATAAATGGAAGATATTAGAAAAAAATGTCTCTAATGAACATTTTCTTAAATAAAGAGAATACATAAAAGGAGTTATATATTCAATGGAATTTAATAGTCAAATCAAAAGAAAGAAACATATACATAATCCTATATGTTAGTTAATTCGAGGCTATAGGATCCTCAGACTCCTTTATCAATCAAAATCGACCAGGTTTGGGAACTTATCCCTAGGATCAAGAAATCAATATAGAATCAATCCACACCCCCGTCAAGGGAATTCATGTAAATTATGGTTTAGTTATATTTTTCAATGCCAATCCATTATTATAGAGTAAAATTTATAGTGTTATTATCTTAATAAATTAGAAACTACCTGGGCTCACATGTTCATATATAAATCTACCAATCGTGGGAAAATAATTAATTTCAATTCAATTAATTAATCACTTTGCAAATTACTAACTTTTAGATTAAACATTCCATTTCAATTCTAAAACCAAATCATAGGTTTTTATCTAATTCAAATCTTTCAATATTACATTTCATTTAAATCCATTTCCTCATATATCAATCATCAAATCATTTCATTGTGTATTTCTTAATAGAATCCATCAATCTCAGAATCCAATCAATTTTTCCATGCAATAAAAAATGGGTTTTAATTTCATAAATCCATGAAATCTAAAGTAAATCATCAAATTGAATCAATTAAAGGATTTCCATTGAAAATATATATCAAATCAATAATCCAATCAAGGTTTAAATTATGTTAATATCCTTACGGAACCACCTACCTATAATCGTAAGATGAAATTATCAACCAGTTAAAATGGGAACACCAATAAAGAATATAAAGTGTGGAAGATCAAAATGGAATTACTAGAAACATAAACCTCAGATAAAGGTTAAATTTTATCAACATTATGAGGATTTTTCACTCTTAAATAATGAGATAATTAAAATTATAGGATTCCATATGAGAGATGGTTCACTTACCAGAGAGAGATCAATCATGTCCCATAGTAAATTGATCTAATAAGAAGAGTGTTTGGAGGGAAACAATACTATCTTAAGAGACTTAAAAATAATTGGAGTCTAATAGGTGAAGTTGGAATAAAATAGGATTGAGGTAGTTAATCATGGAAAACACAAGTCCACACCACTACCCATGACACTGAAACACAATAATACTAAAAACATGGTTGGAAAAGGAACAAGAAGGGAGATAACATCAAAATCACCCAATACTAAGCCATATCCCATAGATCTATTAGGCTATCACCCCCAGTCAATGGGTCTATAGATTCCATGGTGCAGGTTCTTCCTATATCCATTTTAATATGTGTAAGTCTATGGTAAAACCCATATATCATGCCACATCCAGTCTCAAAATAAATGAGCCACCACATAAACCTGTATTTAATAGCTCTACTCTATCCCATAAACAATTCAAATTTGGAAAAGGATAAAAAATACACCACACTACGTCTTATTGTTCTACACCACAACTATGCTAAAAAGGAAGTGGAACAAAAACAGGATACCTAAGAGCACTATTGTCTATGTCGTAACCAAACTCACTCCATGCTACAACCCATATCACTATAACGTACCAACATATATAGAAGCATAATATATTCTAGAAAAATAAAAACTACACCAAAAAATGGGTGATCAAAGACAAGGGGGTTATATACTACTTGAAATTGGTAATGGTGTGTTATTGGAAGTCCCATTTTTATTAAACAAAGGAAATTCCTCATTTTCTTTGGTAGAGGTATTCCATTACTTATCCCCAAAGGCCCAGGGGGAAAATTCCCCTTGATTCATTTCCCGAGGTCCTAGAAGGAATGAAATCCCAAAACATGACCCAATAGGTCCTAAACCCATCAATCAATAAATACCATGCAAAACCTTCTCGCTCTAATAATATCCAGCAATCGCCCATTCATAGCATGTGCGTGGACCTACCACTGAAATCATCATTATTGTGACATCTCTATCTCATGCCCACTATTGGGTGGGAAACCTATTTCCACTATCCAAGACCTCCCCTAGCATACACCATGTGGTCCCTACATCA
The DNA here is from genome assembly GCA_963277665.1 of Viscum album. NCBI lineage: Eukaryota > Viridiplantae > Streptophyta > Magnoliopsida > Santalales > Viscaceae > Viscum > Viscum album. The sequence goes on from OY728135.1 coordinate 812,686,980, forward strand.
ATGACAACTTTATCACACCTATTGTCAAAGCCACCTGTTTTAAAAAATTCCCACCCTGAATCAATTGGCATCCATCACCTAGTGGACCATCCAAAACAACCTTCTCCAAATTCCATATGTGTCTATGCACCATCCAACTAGCCACCAACCTTAATAAACCCCTAAAATATAAGGTAACTATGAACAAAAACCTTAATTGATGCAGGATAATGAGATAACTTTTACCACATTATTGTCACCCTACTTAATTAGTAATTATTTATATTTGTGTATATTTACATATAAAGACACACAAAAAACCAATATATTAAAATCATGGATGAAACTTCATCACATACCTACTGTTTCAAGAGATGTTTAAAATCATACTTAAACTTTATATGATTATAAATTTTGTTCTGGGTGTTCGTTTATGCCACATGACCTATCAAATAAAATTTTATGAAAATAAATACATTCATAATAAATAATAAGTTTGAAATATTTAATATTACCAAATTTAATAATGTCCCAAAACAGGTAAAAATTTATACTACAATTATAAATGATTATAACTTATTTTAATGTGTTTTTTTGGGAATTGTGGCCTATAAAATTTAATCTTATAATTAGATCAACAATGTGTGGCGTTGTAGGGGGTTGTAACCCAATTTTTCTAGGTCAAAAGAGGCATTACAGGTAAAAAATTAATGTTAATTTAAGGCATCAATTTTTTTGCATATTTTATGGTATTTATACTTCATTTAAAATGCTTTTATTGTCCCTTTTAGGTGGTAAAATAGTTTTTTTTCACATAACTATTGATATGATTATATTGAAATTATAGTGTTCTTCCCTCATTTTGTGATTTATTTTTCAATGTGAAATTTTTTCAAGGAATTATCTTGGATCGATTAGTCTAGGATTCATCAATCATAGGAATGAAAATACTAGAATTTGGATGAAATTCATTGTTAAACCTTAGTAATGATGCACATTCCTTTTAGAAATAAGTTTAAGGGTTAAGAATTGTGTGATTTCATGTGTGTTTATGTATATTTATGTGTGTGTATGTAAATTTAATTATATTTAATTATATATTTAAATGTATTTATGTATATCTATTTGTGCATATATAAATATAAATATAAATATATATTTATATTTAATTAAATTGATATATATATATATATATGTGTGTGTGTATTTAGTTATATATATATATTTATATGAATTTATGGATATTTATGTAAATTTATATGTACTATATATTTATTTAAATTTATATTTTTTCATATTTATTATGCAGATATATATAATTTGTTTATGTGTGTGTTTATCTATATATATTGAAATATAATTATGTAAAATTATAAATATGTATATGTATTTATGTATATTTATGTAAATTTATTTATAATTATATATATTTACAGATATCTTATGTATTAATATTTACTTATCAAAATTCATATGTACTTATTTGTATTTTTATATATATTTATATTTGTAGTTACATATGTATGATTGTCTGTATGTGTGCTTATATATATTTATATAAATTTGTAAAAGAGGATGCAGGATGTTTGGAGCAGTAGAGATACAGATTGCACTGAATTCCTAATACATAAGAATGATAAAAAAATGATGATTATGTGAAGCACAAAGAGATGTTCAATATTTTCCTTCCTTGAAAGAAGGTTAAATCCTAAAATCTGTAAAACCATAATGATTCACATTTTAGAAATCTAGTATTAATTTTTGAAAATAGATATACTTTAAAATAGATAATCATGAAAGGATCTACATCCAATGTAATGTCTAATAAGGATACGATTGAAGAAATTATATAGATGTGTAAAAATTCAATTATTTCTCATGTTATATTACTGATAGGTGAGAAACAATATAGCATTGATGAGCTTCAACATAGGATTTTTTCCATTTCAAACATCCCTAATTGAACTATTATTTTAATCAGGCGAAGCATATTTTATACTACTTTATCTACAGTTGATTGAATGTGAGGTGCATAGATATTTGGTTCCATATCATTGAAGACAATTTTTCTTCGTATCCATGAATAGGATTTCAATTTCAATCTGACCATGTTTATAAATTTCTATGCTCAAGTTTGGGTTATGTTTATTTTCTACTTTCCTGGGATTATTATCACCCAAAAAGAGTTTGTGATATTTCATCCTCAATTAGGATGATTATAAAAATAGATGAAAATACAGATCTATCACACATTGGTAATTCTTCAGGAAACCTAGTTAAAGAGGATAAAAATGTGGCCCATATAGATAACAACATTTTATCAAATCATGATGATGATCTTACATTAAAATTTTAATATTATTATTTTCATACATTTATTTGTGAATGTAAATTATGATGTAATAATAAAATTTTGTTCTAGATATTAAATCCTTATTTGGTTAAATGCATTTTTTTGATCTAAAGGGGCATGATCTTAATTATTATAGGAAGATGAGGAATGTTAACATAATTTCTAGAAATTAGATTCTATATAGAATTATATATACTCATATACCAAAATCATAGTTACCTAATGAAAAGGATGATCCCACTCTAGATCCAATTATGGGGGACCATTATAATGAGGATATTTTTCATGATAATTGTAAAAAAATGAAGCATAAGTAACATAGACCCATTAACTGGGTATGTCAATTAAATATGATGATGAAGATTAGATTATCATTGTTCTAGTTTAAGCTTTTGTCAGTGGACTTATCTATTCCAAGGTTACACTAAATCAATAGTTGAAAATATATCTTACTATGACTAGCTACACACAATTAGACAAGACATTTTGGTCATTTATTAACATGGATACTAAAAAATGGTTGATACTCATATGAAAATCCTTCATGGACATGGTGTATAAGGGCATTGCGATGGAGCAAAATGAAGCTATCTCTAAGGATGGACAATCTGATAGTAAATATTTTTTCTAAAAATGAGGATGAAAATGTTCTATATAGAGAACCTAATATGGAATTTGAAAACATTAATGGGAAACTGAAGCTTTTAGTTACAATTCAAAAGAGGATGACTACAAAATTCCTTATCCCTATAAATTTCTTGGAATAAGGAAATATGAGTGATGTTTATGGTACTTGTTCATAGGGGACAACTCCTACTCGGTATTCTAGGAAACCTTCTCTCATGAGGACTATGTACATGTGAATATCCATTTATATGGAAGTGGGTGTGCAATCCACTCTTTTTGGGAATCGAAAAGTGCATTTGTTCTTGAGGACATATCAAAGTACATGAGGATTGACTAAATCATCCAAAGAAGGTCTGTCTTTTTATAACGTTCTCTTAATTTAGGGAATAATGATATAAGTCATAAACGAAGAAGAAAAATCAAGGATATTTCTTGTAATTATCAATGTTTTGGTCATTCAAACAATTTTAAAATTAGCATATCTAATTATAGTAAGTGGGAAACTTCTTCCTCCTATGATCATTCCTTTTTGAATGACTCAACAACCACAATAAACCTATTAAAGGGTATCTGATATAGGAAGATTCTATGCATAACTAATATGAATTTCCTGATCTATATTTTTATATTTGAAGAAATATTTTATTTCATGAAAAAATTTCCATTTCCAATATGGCGGTGGTGGGTTCCAATATAGAGGATGTTTCAACTGAGTAAGACTTTGATGACCATATAAATCAGTGGCAACAATGAATACTTGGAGGAGGGGATAATGCCCTCATGATTGGGGGTTAGGGGGCCTATCAAAACAAGATCCATCGACCCTGGACCCAGCCCTAGAGTTTCTCTAGTTGAGTATACAACATTTAGAGATATATGAGATACATGAAAATATAAATAATTAAATTCACTAGGTTTTCATTTTTTTAGATTCATTTTGTGAATTTTTTACCTTATCCTATTGAGTTTAGTATTTTGGTCCTAAATATCCATTCCCATAATACTATTTTCCATAGATATTTGTTTCATGACTATGTACCTGAAATAATGTAGGGTTGTGTGGTTCTTGTATTAGGAAAACGAAGTGGTTCTTTTAGAAAGGCTGGTGTTTGTGTGGATTTCTGAAAATCCAATAAACTATAAAATGATTCACAGTTATCCTTCACACAATTATAAAGATTTGTAATGAAATTTGTGGATGATGTAATTGGGGCTATATTTTTTAATTTTATTATGTTTTGATAGCATAATTCCATGGGCCAACTCAATTTAATAAATTTATAAATGCATTTATAGTGGATTTATTTGGCTCTTGATGCAATATCACCTGATGTTTCATGGGTTGGATTCTTGCACCCAAAGTGATTCATGTTGCAGTAAGAGTGAAAGGTATAAATTTGATCATAATGTTTTTGGTTAGAATACAAAAATAAATCTTAAATTGGAGTGTAATGTACAATTGGAGCATATTTCACTCCTGGTAGAATCTAAAAAATATAAAACACATATCATGTTAATGTGAAGTTATAAGGCTCCTCAATGGCTCATTCTATGATTTCTCCCTCTACACATCACATTGGGAACACTACTATTGAAGGAATGCATGGACATTCTTGACATTGGTTTAATGCTAGCTTTCTTTTCTAATCTGATTTTCAATGATTATTTTGAACAGTTGGGTTTAAACTGAAGATTCACTAAATGTAATGTATGCAAGAAATCGATCTATAGAAAATAAAAATTCATGGTGAGGATTCTTAGATGATGCATTTTCAAGATGAACCAACTTTTGAAGCATGGTGATTGTAAAAACTTGGAGAATTTTAATTTCTTGTTGGGAATTGTATTTCTTCTTCCCTTTTGGTCCTTCAATGTCTTATAATCCTCAAAACTATGTTTTGTGTGTGTTTTTTTAATAAAAATTTTTGGACTATGGATTTGGTTTTTCATATTCATGGTTCAATCCATTAAAACACACACACAAAAACATATATATATATATATATTATTTATTTATGTGTATATATATATAATTATAAATATTTATATTCGATTAGGTGTATTTGAATTTATTTATATTAATATATATTTATACATATTATGTGAGTACATATATATATATATATATATATTTATAATATATATATATATATTATATGGGTATGTATATATATAAATATATTTATATATGATTAAATATATATTTATATTTACGTAAAATTAAAATTTTATTTAATTATATATATGTATGTATGTATTTAAATATATTATTCTGATATATATATATATATGTGTGTGTGTTTTTTTTATTTGTTTATATATATATATATTTGTAATTAATTTTATATCTATTTATAATTATATATACTTGTATATGTATATTTATATATATTTATGTAATGTTATTTATATTTATGTAAATTTATTCATATTAATTTAATTTTATTTATATTTGACTATATTTATTTTTTCAATATGTTTATGTGAGAGGGTTTGTGTGTGTCTTTGTTTATATATATTAGTATTTCCATACATTTATATGTATATATAGAATTATATTAACTATTATTTCATTATAATTATTAGAGGATGAGTTTAGTTAAGTGGTTAAGTTACTCAAATATGAGGAATAGGTTTTCGGTCCAAATCTCAGTAGCATTTAAGCTATGATGGAATTTGTGTGGGTCATGGGTTAGGGTGGTCCATGTGATGGGTTTGGCATAGTGATGGGCATGGTCTGGTTGGGACACATTTCCTATTTAAAATTATATATATATATATATATATATATTATTTTTTATAAAATATATCAAAAACTATTAATTATTTCACATCAATTTTTAAAACCACCAGTAAATAATATTTTTTTATATTTTTATTAAAAATTTTAAAAAATAAAACTACTACTATACTTTATATATGTTGTGAAAGAATTATCATTAAATGATTCACAATGTGTTTCTAAAATCATCATTAACTAATTGCCGATAAAGGAACTCACAATGGTTCTTCATAACTAACATGAATTATTTAAAAATTGTTTAAAATATCTAGAAACCCTAAAAAACAACTTCTAAAATGAATTTTAAGAGCAATGAGATGAGATTTTTCATATCCTGTGATGAGTATTGAATCTGAGCCATTTATTAGGATAAAATGAGGAAGTGTACGATTATTCAATGATAAATCATATGATGTTCTTATCTATCAGGTGAGATTCATATGATGTTTTAATCTATAAGGGTAAATGACATGAGATGTATTCATCAATATAGTTAGCATATAATCAATAGATAAAGAATTCATGAGTATAAATAGGTTATTGATATACTCTATGATTAGTTATCACTCGATGTTGATAGAGAGATCATATGAAAATTCATGATTTCATATGATTCAATTGTTGACCATGGGTATAAAGATACATGTGTTTGATGAAGATCACATTGGATTCTTTCATATCTTAAATAGAACTAATTCTTCGCTAGAGGCTTATCATTTATTACCTGTATGAATTTAGGAATTAAATTTTTTTTGAAATTTTATGAGACATGTTGGGTCACACATTATGGTTGAATGAAAATGAATTGAGTTTTACTCAGATAGTTTCACTAAAACTGTTTATAAGCTTATCTAGAAGTTTTAAATGGATAATCACTAGGTATTTAAAATGATGTGATACATGGTTAATTTAATGATAAAATTCCAAAAGTGTTATTTATGTATCCAAAATTTATTCTAGTTATCATTTCACAATTTATTATATATGGTACAATATAATATGAAAGATCACAAAGTCATTGGAAATTTAGTGCAAGTGGGATGTTGAAGCTGATATACCTTAAAGGCTTAAACTCGTATGATGTGTTTATATTATATTAAATTATATGATTTTGGTATGACATAAGAAATGAAAAATACATTTTATTCCGCTCCTATAACTAATATTACTATACAGTTGGGATGAATCATATGATGGTGTTATGAACAATTCACTCTAACATCCAATGATTATAAAGAATTTGAACATTAATATGTTAATGTAAAAAATCATTACCCACATAATATTCATTATTATAAATGACTCATCGATGAATCAAAAGGGATAATGAATGCATTCAAGTGATGAATGTATAAACTATTTAGTAATTAACTCTTATAGTATATAAAGTATAAGTTAATTCCTGAACACTTGGGAATTTCCCAAGGTATATATATATATATATATATAATGGGTCACTACCATTGAGATGGGAATGCTCATGTGCTTCCATGATCTTGTTTGTTTTCTTATACCCATAGTTCATTCATTATCATTACTATTAACTATGAGATATTAGAATATCTTAGAAGATAGTAGGATCCTACTAGTGCATCTAGTTATTTACTTACAATCAATTGATACACCATGAGGGAGGGAGTCCTTTTTCTAAGTCTAAGGAATCTTCATCTGGAATTTGCATAGAATAAAAGATAAGTGGTTGTGTTTTTAGTATCACGTTATTATTATACATTAACATTATATCATTTTCTAGGAATATTATTTTAATTACACAAACACATGTTTGAGGACCATAATAGATTAATGTCTTTGGAAACATGGAAACACAAACAAATGGTCCATAGGTAAACTACTCCATCTCCCACTATGATCTTCATAACTACCACCCTTCATAGACATATCTTATGTAATACATTTATTTATTACATGAGGAAAGGTAACATAAGAAAGTGTGTCCTTTAATTCTCAATAAGTGTAAACAAGGGAGATAGTCAATCGTAACATGAACATAAAGGTATGAGAACATGCGGATAACATTTGGAAAACAAGACCATCATATCAAAGATAATATTATTAAGTCATTAGATAAGTATTTTCATTTCATAAGACATAAATTATAAGTGAATCAAAATAGATGATCAATTAGATCAAAACAGTTTCATAAGAATTAGATTCATGGAAAACACACAAGAATAAGGAATAATTTCCATATTATTCAAGGCTAATTTCCAAGGCTATCATAGTGGAATTCGATAAATTTGTAAAACATCATTGTACTCAATGTTTACTCCTAAGATGACCATAAATAAAAAATTACCTTACTGAATCGAGTTCACTCCATGTTAAGTTCATGTGTATCTAATGAGATATAAATCTTTACCCAATGCATTAGAGTGAGATATAGGTCCCACAAATCACATAATGAAAATTATATTTATCTATACCATGAGATCATAAAATATTCATCATATCGCAACCCATTGAATGAAATCAATTTTTTAAAAATCTAATCATATCAAGATATATATATAGGATATATACTTTATAATCATTTCATCATTTCATCAGATCATAACCTATGGAAAAAGAAGTGAGTTTCATATGATTTTTATCATGGTATAACTCATGGAAGAGAAACAAGTTTCATAAACATAAATCCACTATAAAAAACATTTATATAAAGGTTAGGAATGGTATCTTCGGATCATATCCCTCACAATTCATAAGTTACACCAATGTATGTTCTCTTAGATAGAAAATTATATTTATAGATCTTTTAAAACAGTTTTTGAGGAAAATAACATTTCCTCTTTGAAAAATAGTTATAAAACAAAACTATTTTTTAATTTTTTTTAAATATCCTTGAAAACATATAAATTATAATTAAATGAAATTAAATTTCATTATTATAGGAATTTGTTCATGTCGTTCACATTAAAAAAAATATTCCTTTCACATTTTCAGAAAACAAAAATTGTAAATTGATTGGAAAATGAAATGATGATTATGTTCAAAAAATATTTGTAAATATAAAATTATTTATAAAAATTTATTTTATAAAATAATAGGATTATAATAAAATATTTTTGAAAATGTTTTAAGAAAACACTGTTTTTGAAGAAAATATATTTTCTTGACTAAAGAGAAAAATAATGTCATATTTTCAAAGTGGCATTTTCCAAATTATTTTAAGTACCAAAGAGTGGAAAATGGTACAATTACTTGAAAATATGATGAATTATCAATGTAAAATAAAATTTATTAGTTTCTTGAGATATGGATAATAATATATTATAATTGGAAATATAATTATAAAGAATCTTGATAAACCGTAATATTTAAACAAAAATTCCATACCACTTTGGAAAATTTTAATTGTAAGACTCGTGAAGTGGAAAAGTAAAATTTAAAAAACAATATCCTAAGGATAAATATATTCATGATATTTCATGTCAAATTGGATGTATGTAAACCTCATTAAAGAATATTGGTGCACCACACAACGTATGTCACAAATAAGGCAGCTTGAGAAAAAAACCCTTACCAATTGATAACATTTTGACTGTAAACACCATGAATGAGATATAATCAAATAGATATAAAAATAAAAATAATTTTGATTAGTATCATAAAAAAATAAATTCATGGATTTTATATAAACCACATAAAAGAAATAGTTGGTGAATATGGAATGTATCTCATATAAGTAAAAATTGTGTTGGAAATCCCTTACCTTAAGTCTTGAATTATATTTTATACAATAAAAATTAGTATATACTAAATATAATTTTATTACACATATATTAAATAAGAATTATTATATATTTCATACCATATATGATTTTTAATATGACCTTTTTTACTTATTTATTAACAATGTTATGTTAAAGCTATGTTTTGGGTAATAACTACTTTGTTTTTCATAGATGTTTTGATTTTTAATTTTTGTTTCTCTTATTTGATCATGATTTAATAACCTCCAGTACATTAAAAGTTCTATAAGTATCACGTATATTAAATATATTTTTTTATAGTAATATATAAAATATAGTGATAGAAAATGAAATACACCATTCATGAAGAAGGCTTGTTGTATGTATGCATGAACATTGTTTCCATTTTCTTATTTGATTTAAAGAAAGAAAGGTAAATGATATATTATAATTCCAGAATTTTTTTATGTCATATATTTCACATATTTTCCTTAAACCAATCCTTATTACCATCAATGTAAAGTGTTATTGAATCACCATGATTCCCAAGGCGGTAGTTTGTCGTACACTCAAGCAATGCTATCATATTCCCAAAAATATATCCTATATTGTTATGTGTGATATAATAATTCCATAAGTATATTAATATCAAAAATTCCATATATAAACATTTAATACATCATTATAACTAACTGTGATAGGTTCTAATGGAAAAATGAATGACATCAGTTTGTGAGGTGGTGGTCTGTCATACACAAGAACAATGATTTTGTAACACATTTGATAGATGTAGAGATGGTTGTCGTCAATGAAATAAATAGAATAACATATTAGTATATTTAATATCATTAGGATATTATATCATAATTTTATAAAAAAATAATTTGGGTGTAGGAAAAAATAAACCAGAGACACTTGTTGATGAACATTGCTTTTTTTCATGTCTCTTCCTAATGTTTACACTAAAATCCTTCCAAAGATAGATTTATATCTAAACTAATACTTGTAGTATGAGAGGAAGTAACTTTGGAATTGATTTTGGTAGGTATTGGATGAAAAAATGGGTTTGAAGGTGTGTAAAGGATAGGGGTAGGGGTGACCCTTTATAATTGAGGTGAGTGGCACACTTGTAATGTTTTGAAAGAAAGAATTCCACCCACATTTTATTCATGTCAAAATGATCCAATAATGAAGAATTATCAATCCCTGAAGATATTAGGTCACAATACATATATAAAATTGTAATTTTAAATGTTTTGGTTTATTTTTAACCCTTGTATTTTTAGATTAACCCCTGGTAAAACTATTTTACCTTTACCACATTAAATAATTTTTATTATTTTTACAATTAATTTTAGTAAAAAATTAAGCTGAATTAATTAGATAATAAGAATTATGATGATTACAAATAGGGAATCAGTTTTTTTTAATTCCATTTACTTAATATAACTTTTTAATATAAAATGAATCTCGTAGAAGTGATGAGAAAATGAGGTTTTAAAGAGAAAATATTCAAACGTTTATAAGGTTTTTATATAAAAATTAAATATGAAATCGATTCTAATGACCTAAATTGGATTAATGGAAATATAATTGAACTAATTTTTCATTAGAAACAATTTTAATTATGATTCAAATTTTTAAATAAATTTAATTAAAAGGATGTTTAAAATTAAAATTCAATATTTTTCAATATTCATCAAAAAATGTAACCTTACAAAAAATACAAAAATTGAACCAAAGATAATTTTTATATTTTTATTTCAAAAAAATTTATTTTAGTAAATTAATTTTCTAGAATTATTTGAAATGAATTTTATTAATTTTTAAATAACATTTTTTTGAGAAAATTGTATTTTTGAAACATATAATGACTTTATTAAAATTAAGTGCTTTTTATCAATATGTTTCCCTTATATAAAATTGTTATAATAAATATTTGATGTTTTTTTATTGTTATTCATATTGATAAGTTTAATGTCAATGTTATGGTGGTCACATTTAAATAATTATATTAATAAGATTTCATGGTTTTTTAAAAACATAGTGTCATGTGTAATGAAAGATATCATATTGTTGTGTGTAGAGAAAACTTCATTATGTGTTTCAATAAAAAACTATCAAATAAATTTAATTTATTTGAAAAAATATTAATTCATAAAAACTTTGGGTGTTAAATTATACCCCCATGAAAATTATTTTTTCCCTTGAAATTTGTCACTATGATTAACCCAAATGATGATACATCTAAATTATCATATTCTGATGTTTCCACATAGCTTCCTAAAACTGGTGTTTTCACCAAAAACCTTAACCAAGTTACTAGTCTTGTTTCGTAGAACATTCTCTATACGATCCAAAATCTCCACCAGTTGTTCCTTATAAGAAATATCTTTATCCATTTGTATAACCTATGAGTTTAGTACATGTGAAGGGTTATTTATGTACTATATCAAGAGAAAAACATGGAACACATCAGGGAATTGGGATAGGTTTGGTGGAAGCACCAATCGATAGTCTACCATTCTGATACGATCAAGAATTTCAAAGGTATTGACATACCTAGGGCTTAGTTTCCCATTCTTTACAAATTTAATAACCTTCTTCCATGGAGAAATTATAATAAATACCTTGTTGCCAATTTAAAATTATAGGTCACATCTTCAATTATTAGCATAACTTTTCTACCAACTATGATCTCCCTTGATGTGTTGCTGAATGATTTTAATCTTATTTTCCTTTACATAATCTATCATAGGTCCCAATAGATTTGTTCTTATAAATTTGTTCCAAAAATTGGTGATCTACATTTCTTCCCATAGAGGGATTTCATAAGAATCCATTAGATTGCTTGAGTTAAAGATATTGTTTTATGAAAACACAAATAGTGGATGGTGTTGTTCCAAAAAACATTTGAAATCCAAATAACGAGACATCAAAATTTATTATAGGGTTTGAATAATTCATTAAAACTCAATATTTTTCTGAAGATTATACATAGTGATGAAAAAAAACTTGTATCATGAGATGTTTAAAGAATTCTCCAAAATACTGAGGTAAAATTCATATCCTGATCAAACCCAATGGAATATGGTGCTCTGTGAAACCGTACAGCTTCCCTAATGTATATCTTAGAAAGAGTATCTTTAGAGTAGTATTCTATCATAATGATAATGTGTGGTAAATGTAATGGCCCAAACCTCTCTGGTCCATTCCTTTGTGAAAATGTGGTGTTGGAGGTGTTCTGGGAGGTCAAGACGACTTGGGGTGCATTTGGGTGGACTTTTAACGAAAGTTTAAGGGTAATAGCCTTCACACAAGAGGTGCATGGTTTGCCTAAACTGTGCGACCAAACAGTGCAAGGATGGTCTTGGAAGCAGTATCCTTCGCACGGGAGGCGTACAGTTTCTCAAACCATGCGGCCAAACCATGCAAGGCTGGTGTTGGAGGCAGTGGCTAACGCATGGTTAGCGCACGGTTTGTCTAACCATGTGGACTAACCATGTGAGGAGTGTTTAATGAGGCAGAAGCTAATGCAGGGTTAGCGCATGGTTTGTTAAACCATGCGGACTAACCATGCGGTCACTTAATGTTAGATCCTAAAATTGTGGATCTAACTCGTTTTGACTTTAATCACCTTGTTTAAGCCCGTAAGTGGCCATAACTCAGGATTACTCTCCCTCGGAGGTATAAGAACCTCTCCCATGCATTTTTGAGGAAATTTGAAGGGGTCTCTTCACGAATAGAAGCTGGTTCCTCAGGGTATGTGATCCTTTTTGTTTGGTTTCTTAGATCTACATACATCTACTACTTCTCTTCTCTTAGGATCTTAGATCTACACCGGTTATGGGTAGATATAAGTGTTTGGATATCGATTATGATGAGCTTTGGTCTTGGTTGTGTTAGGAGAGGAGATCTAGTGAGGATCCTTGGTGAATCGGCCTAGTATTCTTGGGTGTTCTACGACCGTTGTGGTTTCCGTCAAAACCATTATGGTAGGGGATTTTTGGATTCTCTAATTGTTTATGTGAAATCGTAGAGTTAGCATGATTTATCCCTTAGGATCAAAATGAAATTGACCTAATTAAAAACTTGAACCAGATTAAATGAACCGGTTTGATCGCATGTTGTTTCTTTGTACCATGATAACAGTTTGCCTCTTCATTTTATAGATTGTGTGATATATATGCCTTGCTTGTTAGCATGATGCTCTTGATGAAATTGATAAGGAATGTAATTCTAGAATTAATTGATAATTAATTGTCTAAAGATAAAGAGTCATGTAAATGAATATGGTTTTTCTTGTTGTGGATGTTTTTCCAATTTGGTGTTAATTAAATTTAGGCTGATGATGTGTTTAATTAAGTTGGTTGGTAAACCTGAATTCTATTTGTGCTTGTTGTTTGAAGGCGGGATTCCTTGTTAAAGGGCCAAGAGCCCAATTTTATGTGATGTTTGTTTCTCCCACTGCTTGTGCAGTGTTGTGACCCTCGAGGGGTGTTGTGATATGTGGAGGCATGGAGGCCTTGTGGTTCTGGTAGCGGATGATGTCTAGAGTGGCAAGATGCATCGGTTTATGCATGTGGGTGTCAGGGAGGACACCATGGATGATGGAATGGGATGGATGTGGTTGTTGGATGTTTGTTGATTCTTGGTTGTTTATTTGCTCTAATTTTCCCCACTACTCAAGGCAGCTGAACTTTCTTACCCTTCTTCCTAAAGGGGCGAAGACATGCGGGGTATGCCACATGCTTTCCATGTTCAACCTCTCCAGGGATAATGGGTCTACGCTCTTGCTATAGGCGGCACAGACTCGACTGGTAGTACATCTACTCACCGTGTTGAGCCCCTTGTTTTTAGTAGCATAGGATTATTTTCTAGAATTCCTGGGAATATGGGAAAGTAATTCTGTAATGAATGTTTTAATAATTGATTTTAACCCATGGGGTTGGAGTTTGTTTAAACATAATAATGAGGTTGAGAACTTTTGAAGGGATAGTGGAAAGTTTTTTGGATGTGTTGTAAATGGAAATTTAATGTGTAATTGTTCTTGGTTAATTAATGTTTGAAGAATTAATTACCATACATTGGAATCAATAAAAAACGAATTAATTAACCTAATAAGGCTCTTTAAATGGTTGTGTGCTTATAGGATACCTAGTCTTAGAATTAGAATCCTGGAGTTTGAGAGACGTTAGCTGCAGTTGTGTCTAAGACAAGGTTATTCCCATTATGTGGTTTTGAGTTATATTATATCCTTTACTTTGTGTGTTTCTATATACTACTCCACCCTTTCAGTAAGGGAAACTAACACCCCAGGGATTCTGAGCCATGGTGGGTGTTTTCTCCAACATTCTGATGGGAGGGTGAATGGCTAACTACCCCTTTTGACCCCACTATCTTCTCTTGGTAGATATTAGTGCCATTAGGCACAGCAGTTAGTTTTCCCCATATATGTGTGTAGATGGATGTAATGGCTTCTGGTTATTCGCACACATATATTTTGGATATAGTATCCCATGGACTACTATAGGTGTAGCGTGTATAGGCTGTGATGGCATGAGGATCCTTGCTCGGTGTATGGGTTGTAATGGAATGTGGTATAATACCGACGTATGATACACGTTATGAGAGATTTGGTGGATCCCGGAAACCACCTGGTAACTTTTTCTTGTGAGGATGGTGTGGAGCTTATCCCAGGTGTCTGCGGGAAATCCTTTTTGGTGAACGTGGTGCAAATTGTGGAGCTTAGCCCAAATGTATTCGGGAAAGCCTTTGGAGAGAGATGCACATGATGTATTTCGTTGGGGAAAAGCGGAAAACCAGTGGGGAATTAGTAGCGGGGTAACCTTGATATTCATTACTATATGATATATTCTTGTACGCATTACTTGGTGAGAGTAGCCATGGTGAGGTTGGGAACTTAGTATACCTGTTTCGGTGATGTGTTAGTTTCACCTGTTGTTCACTGTGCTTTAGCATGCTTTCTTTACTTTTGCACGAGAGGCTTCAGGGGGGATCCTACTGAGTATACTGTTATACTCACCCTACGTATATATAAACTATTTTTCAGGTCACTTGGAGCAGGTTGGATATCAAGCCAGATACTACTAGCTTGTGGTTGGAGGAGCTGTTCGGGCTTGTGGCCGTTGCTGTTTTTACTTTCATTTGGGTACTTGTATTTTTTCCTTTCAGTTGTAGTACTTTTTCATGGAATTTCATACATGTACTTGGGTTCTTCTATCATTTCATTTCTGAGTTGGAGTTGGTCGGTGTCTATCTTCTCTCTCTCTTCCGCATGTGTTCTCTTAGAGGGTAATGCCTCCCATTTTTGTGTTTATTATACCCTCGGTGCTAGTCGAAAACCCGGGGCCTATTGGAGGTCAGAATCGGGGGTCATTATCACCATTTTCACATTTTCAGTCCATGAGGGGTACACTTTGTGGGGAGGGGGTCATGACAGAGTGGTATCAGAGGCTCTGGTTGAGGGATAGAATGGATTTTGGAGTTAGGAACATGTGAGGTTTCATGGGTTGGCAGGGAAACAACGTCATTCATGTTTATCAAGTGAGGTTAACACTGGATACTGGCTGAGACATAAGCATTTAGGGATCCCTATGATCGGATGCATAGACCTTAAGTTTACAATGGCTACTAAACAAGGTGATGCTAGTAGTAGGGTAGTGACCTAGGAATGGATCATGCATAATTCTTCTTTGTACCTGTGTTTAAATGGTTTGAACTTGGGATAGGTTAACCTAAAATGAATAAAAAGAAAAAAATTAATTATTAAATGTTGATTCATACATATTCCTGGCTTAGGAGCTCTAAGTGTTGTTATTTTTCAGGTAGGCTCCAGGTCGACGTCCCCGTCGGGTTTGCGTAGAAGATGCCTAGCAGGCCGTTCCGGCAGGTTGTCGCAGGGTAGAGGTTGATGATGACGACACCTGGAGGAAGACACTCCAAGAGTTTCAGCGCTAGAGTCTACAGAAGTACGAGGGATCTATTTCAGATGCAGTCATGGAAGACTGTTTAGAAGAGGTCGAGACAGGCTTCACTTCGATCCGTGCTCGGAAGGAGCCCTGGGTGTCCTTAGTTGTGACGATGTTGTGTGGAGCAGCAAGGTAGTGGGGTTCTTGGTCCTCGCGAATCGTGAGGAGTCAGTGATCCAATGGGAGGAGTTACGAGACAAGTTCAGAGTTGAGTTCCTTTCCTTGACTGTAAAGGCGTCCAATCTCCAAGAGCTTCTTACCCTTTGATAGAGGAGCTCCAGGGTTCGGGAGTTTGGAATCCATTTCAGGAACCTTTTACGATATTCTTCGGACCTGTTACCAGATGAGGAGGCCAGAGCATGGAATTTAATGGAGGATTTTCATCTAGAGATCCAACACTAGGTCACCCCATTTATGCTGAAGACATATCTTGAGGTGCTGGTGAGGGTGGAGGTTTTCGAGAGGACTTTGGCCAGGACCAGATCATCACGAGTGGGGAATCAGTATGATTCCTCAGGAAGTTGAGATGTGGTCCGGGGTTCAAGGTTTTCAGGGCAGAAGAGTTTCTGTTCCGCCGAGGGTAGGTCCCAGCCCTTCACATCTCGTTTATCCGGAGGCCTCAACTCTCAGGCCTATGCCAAGGGATCAGGTGCTTGGTTTTCTTGTGGTGGTCATGGACATCAGCAATGGGAGTGCCCGACCTTTCAGAGTGGTCATTGTGCACCGGGTGTTATGCTCTATGATCCTCCTTTGAGACAGTTCCAGCCAAGGTAGTAGTAGAAGCAGTTTGCACCAGCTTTAGATCAGCAGAGGAGATATGGGGTAGGTAGAGGACATCCCCATGATACTTCCTATCCTCAAAGATTAGAGCGCGTCCATGGTGGTGGTCATCATCAGGGTCAGAGAGGCCATGGAGGAGGTCATGGTCAACTTCATGCTCTAGCGTTGTCAGCGACAGATGAGCTAGATGTCGTTCGAGGTACCCTTTACTTGTTTTCTACCTTGATGTATGACTTTTTTGATTCAAGAGTGACACACTCCTTTATATCACCTACTATTTTCCATGCTTTGGGACTTGAGGTAGAGAGGCTTCTAGTGCCCTTGGTGTTGACTACGCTAGTAGGAGGTAGAGCTAACTTGTTTGAAGCATAGAGAGACTGTGAGCTAGTGTTGGGGAAACACCACTCTTGGGGAGATTTCCTATGCATACAAATGCAACCATATGATGTCATTCGCGGCATGGATTGGTTGTATTTGGTGTAGTCTATCGTGAATTGCTTCGGGAAGAAGGTCATCTTCATTGGTGTAGATGGAGAGCAAATGGTATTTTTTGGTGAGTGAGATCCTCGGATGGTACATAGGCGTGTTCCATACTTATCATCCATGATGGATGAGATAATGCTGAGTTCTTCAGAGTTTCAGCAGTTGGCGTTTCCAAGGGTTATAGAGGAGTACCCTGATGACTTTCTAGAAGAGTTTGTAGCATTACCACCTCGATGAGAGATTGATTTTGGGATCGAGCTAAAACCATGAGCGTCTCCTATCTCTATGTATCCATATAGGATGGCCCCTTATCAGTTACAAGATCTGCGTATACAGATTGATGGTCAATTGTAGTACGGTTTTGTTCGTCCAAGTGTGTCACCGTGGGGTGCACCAGTTCTGTTCATGAAGAAGGCCGATGGAAGTTTGCGGTTGTCTATCGATTATCGTCACTTAAAAAAAGTGACAATAAAAAATATCTATCCTATTCCACAGATTGATTATTTATTCGATCAACTGAAGGGATCAAGTTGGTTCTCAAAGGTTGACTTGTAGTCAGGATTTCATCACATGCATGTGAAGGATTAGGATATCCCCAAGACTACTTTCGGTTGTCATTATGGGCATTCTGAGTTTTTTGTAATGCCGTTTTGTGTGAAGCATGATCCATCCATGTTATTGGGGTTGATGAATGATGTGTTCTGTGAGTTCCTAGAGAAGTTCATGGTAGTTTTCATCGATGATATCCTTATGTACTCCATATCTGAAGAGGAGCATGTAGAGCATCTACGAGCCATTTTGGGAGTTCTTTATCGACATCAGTTGTTCAAGAAGTTGTCAAAGTGTGAATTTTGGGCTCAAGAAGTCCGTTTCTTGGGGAATTTTGTGTCCCAACTGGGAGTATATGTGGATCCATCAAATATTGAAGAATTTGTGTCTTGGGAAGCTCCCAAGACAGTGTCAGAGGTGCGAGGTTTCGTTGGTATCACAGGCTACTACAAGAGGTTCGTAGACAATTTCTCACGGGTTGCGACTCCTCTAACAGCTTTAAAAAGGAAAGTTAAGGATTTCATATGGACTGATTAGTGTGAGGCATCTTTAGAGTATCTAAAGGAGAAGTTAGTAAGTGCTCCAGTTCTTTGTCCTCCAGCTGAAAGAGTTCAGTTTGATTTCTACTGTGATGATTCACATCTGGGGTTAGGTTGTGTTCTCATGCAGTAGAGTTCAGTTGTTTCTTATGGGTCTTAGAACTTGCATCCCCATGAATGCAACTATTCCACCCATGATCTTGAGTTGGCCGCTGTGGTTTTTTCTTTGATGTTGTAGAGAAATTACCTCATTGGTGAACGATTTGTGGTTTTCACTGATCATAAGAGTTTGAGGTATGTTTTCTCCTAACGTGACATGAACTTACGAAAACGTTAGTGGCTGGAGTTCTTCCAAGAATAGAACTTTGAAATATCATATACACCAGGAAAAGGGAATGTTGTGGCTGATATGCTGAGCTGAAAGTCACATAGTGATACTTTTCATGAATCTGGTGATTCCTGGAGTGTAAAGGAAGAACTGCTAGCATTACATCTTGATATGGGAGAAGTCGGGGGTAGAGGCTATCTATTTCAGATGACAATGAATTCATACCTGGTGTAGAATGTGGAAGAGTCCCAGTTGGAGGATATTGAGGTGGAGTTTTAGAGAGACTGTGTTGTTTCTGGTGAGGCCCCTGATGGTTTGTCTGAGGATGAACAACACAGAGTGTTATATCATGGAAGGATTTTTTTCCCTTGGCGATGTGCGAGACGGTCCTCAGAGAGGTCCATGGTTCTCCTTAAGTAGTGCATCCTTGTGTGACAAAGATGTAACGATCCTTGAAGAGTCATTTTTGGTGGCGTGGGATGAAGCATGCAGTTGTAGAGTTTGTGTCTTGATGTTTAGTCTACCATAAGGTGAAGGATGAACACCGTATTCCTGGTGGTCTTCTCCAGCCATTAGAGATTCCTCCTTTGAAGTGGGAGTACGTCTCAATGGATGTTGTTACTGGTTTACCTCAAGCTCCAGGAGGTTATGATGCTATTTGGGTGGTAGTGGATCATTTAACGAAATCATCCTACTTTATAGCAATCAAGGTGTCAAGATCAATGGAATATTTGTCGATCCAGTATCTAGAGTAGGTGGCGAGACTTCATGGAGTCCCTAGGATGATCATTTCTCATCGAGATCCCTGTTTCACCTCCAGGGTGTGGAGGGGTGTCCAGCATGGTTTCGGTTCTCAGCTATGTCTTAGCACTACTTTTCATCCTCAAACAGATGGTCAGGCAGATCAAACTATCCATACTTTTGGATACATGTTTCACTCTTGTGTTATTGATTTTGGAGGTTCATGGATGAGGCAGTTACCCTTGGTGGAGTTTTCCTACAATAATAGTTTTCACTCCACCATCGGTATGGCGCCGTTTGAAGCCTTGTATAGCTGGCCTTTCCGTTCTCCATTGTGCTGGACTGGGGTCGGAGAGTCAGCAATTCTCGGACCGGAACTTGTGAAAGATACAACAGAGATTGTTCAGGTGATTCATGAGAGGATTAAGACAGCTCAAGATTGTCAGAAATCATATTCTTATCAAAGGAGGTGACCCTTGGAGTTTAATATTGGGGATCATGTGTTTCAGAAGGTGACTCCATGTCATGGGTAGTAAAGGTTTGGTCATGGGAGTAAGATTTCACCCCACTTTGTTGGGCCTTTCGAGGTTTTATCATGTGTTGGGGATGTGGTGTATCGAGTAACACTTCACCCTCAGATGAGTTAGATACATGACGTTTTCCATGTATTGCAGCTCCGAGGTTATCTTCATGACGACTCTCACATCATCGATTGGGGAGAGATCAATGTTGATGATCATGCAAACTTTAAGGAGCAATCTGTGGAGATCCAAGACTGCAAGGATAAGGTGTTGCACAGGTGTTCCATCCCCTTTAGTTCATGTCATGTGGAGACATGGTGTCATGGAGGAGAGTACCTGGGAATGTGAATCACAAATACGTACTCATTTCCCAGAGTTGTTTGATGTTTAACTCTTTCCATGTATCATTGTAACTTATGTGGTTGTGGAACATTCTTGTTTATGATATGGCTTCTTTTGTTTCTTTGGTTGCTTTCTCTCTTTTGAGATGTTTCTCGAGGGGTGGTTGTTCAGATCTTGTTTCGTTTTCTCTTTAGGAGGGTTCTGGATTCTCGAGGACGAGAATGATTTGAGAGGTATTTGATGTAATGGCACGGATCTCTCTGGTCCATTCCATTGTGAAAATGTGGTTCTAGAGGTGTTCTGGGGGGTCAAGATGACTTGGAGTGCATTTGGGTGGACTTTTAAAGAAATTTGAAGGGTAATAGACTTCGTATGGGAGGCAAACGGTTTGCCTAAACCATGCAAAAAAACCTTTCAAGGTTGGTGTTGGAGGCACTATCCTTCGCACAAGAGGTGCATGGTTTGTCAAAATGTGCAGCCAAACCGTGCAAGGATGGTCTTGGAGGCAGTGGCTAATGCACGGTTAGCGCACGGTTTGTCTAACCATGCAGACTAACTGTGCGAGGAGTGTTTGACGAGACAGAGGCTAATGAACGGTTAGCACACATTTTGTCAAACCATGCAGACTAACCGTGCGGGCACTTAAAGTTAGATCCTAAAATTGTGGACCTAACTCGTTTTGCCTTTAATCACCTCGTTTAAGCCCCTACGTAGCCATAACCCGGGATTAATCTCCCTTAGAGGTAGAATAACCTCTCCCAAGCATTTTGGAGGCGATTTAGAGGCTTCTCTTTGCGAATCAAAGCCGATTTTTCGAGGTATGTGATCCTTTTTGTTTGGTTTCTTAGATCTACCTAGATCTACTCCTCCTCTTCTCTCAGGATCATAGATCTACACTTGTTATGGGTAGCTCTAAGTGTGTGGATGTCTATTATGATAATATTTGGTCTTGGTTGTGTTAGGAGAGGAGATTTAGGGAGGATCCTTGGTGAATCGGCCCGGTCTTCTTGGGCGTTCTTCGACTGTTGTGGTTTTCGTTAAAACCGTTGAGGTGGGGGATTCATGGATTCTCTAATTTTTTATGTGAAATCATAGAGTTATCATGATTTATCCCTTTAGATCACAATTAAATTGACCTAATTAAATATTTGAACTAGATTAAAAGAATTGGTTTGATCTCATGTTGTTGCTTTGTACCATGATAATGGTTTTCCTCTTCATTTACTAGATAGTGTGATATATATTCTTTTCTTGTTAGCATGTTGCTCTTGATGAAATTAATAAAGAATGTAATGCTGGAATTAATTGATAATTAATTGGATAATGATAAAGAGGCATGTAAATGAATCCGGATGTTGTTGTTCTGGATGTTGTACCAACTTGGAGTTAATCAAATTGAGGCCAATGATGTGTTTAATTCAGTTGGATGGTAAACCTGAAATATGTTGGTGCTTGTTGTTTGAAGGCGGGGTGCCTTGTTAAAGGGCTAAGATCCCAATTTGATGTGATGTTTCTTTTTCCTAGTACTAGTGTTGTGATGTGACCCTGGATGGGTGTTGTGATATATGGAGGCATAGAGTTCTTGTGGTTGTGGCATTGTATGACACCTAGAGTGGTGAGATGCATCGGTTTATGCATGTGGGTGTTAGGGAGGACACCAGGGATGATGGAATGGGATGGATTTGGTTGTTGGATGCTTGTTGATTCTTGGTTGTTTATCTACTTTACATTTCCCAACTGCTCAAGCCAGTTGGTCTTGCTTACCCTTCTTCCGAAAGGGGTGAAGACACGTGGGGTATGCCACATGATTTCTGTGTTTAGCCTCTCCAGGGAGAATGGGTCTACTCTCTTGTTATAGGCGGCACAGACTAGATGGGTAGTACATCTACTCACCGTGTTGAGCCCATTGTGTTTAGTAGCACATGATGCTTTTCTAGAATTCCTGGGAATATGGGAATGTAATTTTGTAATGAATGTTTGAATAATCCTTACTATTTTAATATTCATTTTCATGAAAAATTAATTTAAAAATTTTAGATATTATAAATTATTATTGTTCCAAATAAAAAATATATTACTATAAATTAATTTCATAGAATTTTATAATTTTAAATTAAAATTAATCTCATAGACATGTTGAGAAAGTGGGTTTTTAAACGGAAAATGTTCAAAAAGTTACACCGTGTTTATATAAAAAATCAACATAAAATTGAAAAAAACGACCTAAATTGGATTAATGGATGTATAATTAACCTAATTTTAGTTTAAACCCAATTTTAAATGTAATTTTATTTTATAAATAATTTAAATGGAAAAGGTAGTTTTCAATTAATATTTAGTATTTTCACAATTCATCAAAAAATTATATTCTTTAGAAAAAAACCCAAAAAAAACCCTAAGATAATTTTGACATTAAGATTTATAAAATTATGTCTTTTTAAAAAAATCATCTTTCTAAAAGTATGAAAAAAATAATTTTATTTATTTTCACAAAAAAAAAATTTCTTTAGGAGGACTTTATTAAAAACATAATTATTTTTTATCAATATATTTACTTTCTATAAAAAAATTATAATTCACATATAAAAGGTAGTTATTACTATTCATTTTGGTAAGTTTTTTAGTTAGGTTATATTGTATACCTTTACAAAACTATATTAATAATACTTTATGGTTTTTCCAAAACATAGTTTCATGTGTAAATCAAGATATCCTAGTGTTGTTCATAGTGCAAGCTTAACTTGGTGTTCCATATAATAAAATATATCAAATAAATAAAATTTATTCGAAAAAAATAATTCATAATTACTCTTGGTGTCAAATTCATCAGTGTAAAGTATATGATGAATATTTTAATTTTTTTTACATTGTTTATGTTTTCATTTATATTGATCTTGGAAAATAAGGTTGTCAAATGTGTGTTCAATATTAATTAAATGTTAATAAATTCTTAGAAACCCATTTATTGTACTATGGAATACTAGAGTGCTAAAAGCATGTTGGATTCCATCACAAACCCATGAAGTGAAGTGGGGATTTTTATATGTGGTGATAAAATTTATAACCCTATGGATTCTCACCACCTCTATTATAAAAATTCTTGATCGTTCATCTATCAAATTTAACTGCTTAGTTTTTATGAAATGAGGAAACTTCTTCAATTACTGCACAATAGCCAATTTGGTGTAGTTTCCTCTCAACAACCATGGAAAAACCACCAAAATTTCCATTAATTAATCCTTATATATCCCTTATTGAACATAAAGGGATTTAATAAACTAGTAGGAACATGAATCATAGCTTTTTCAAGCTGACATATAAGTCATCAATATACAAAATCAGTCACTAACTGATAAAATCTAGGTTTTTCATTAATGTTTCTAATATTTCAATATTAGTTAAACCATCCAACTTTAATTTTTTATTTTTCAAACACTTTTAATGGGAATTGAGAACCCTCATATAATACCAGTTTTAGAACCAAATGACACAATAGATTTTTTGAAGAACAGTTTGAGTTGTTTGGAACCAATCTCCCTAAATAGTATCCAGGGGATAGAGTGTACCTGGGTGTCAGGGTAGTCCTTTAAAATGTCTTCATAAAGTTGCACCAAGTTTTCCAAAGAAAGTTTGTGTTCCTACTTATTGAGCTTCCTCATATTCAGTCCTCTATGAAAAATGCAGGCCTGTTTCCCAATCCACTTACCTTGCTCTTTGGTATTAGTCACCTAAAGCAGTCTCCTATTCTTTAACACCTTAATATACATAGATTCCTTTACCGATTCATCTGAATGGATAATAGGATCCATGTATTCTAGCATCGCTGAAACCTGTCATTGAGGGTCTTCATTGGAGCCTGCCTCTTGATACTGCCAAGATTCAATCATCCCCTTATCACCCGGGGAGAATAACAGGAACTACAGCCTTCAAAGGCATCTTACCCTTAAATGTGGATATAGTAACTGGAGGACAAGGTATATAGGAGTAATCATTTCTATGTATCTCCCTCTGGTTGTTCATAATAAATCATTCTGAATCAATAATATTGTTCGTGTCCTTATGTGAATAGGGTCTAATGTAGACCTCCTCAATGACCAGTTCCTTGGACTCAACAAAATCTGAGCCCTCTTCTATTTCCTCTTGATCTACATCCACATCCACCAGAAGATCCTCTACGCTATCCATACCTCTTAATTCCTCATTAACATGAAAATCCCTTTCCCCTAACACTGCAAACCGGTTTTGAGAATGCAACCTTGACCCCACAGATTTAAGATTCTCATCATATGAAATTTAAGCCTGCATGACCTGCTCTTGATTTTCGGAGTCTCCTGTCTGTTCTAAACCTCAACCCATAAATTGGAAATCAACTTAGTTGTCCTCCTATGCCAGATACTGGGAATCATCACCTATATCATGATCTATGCAGACATCGTCAGACAATGCAGATTTATTGGTGGAATTTGAGGGGACAAGATTCAATTCATGTGCAGCTTCTAAGAGGACTTCCCTCTCCTCCTCGACAACCCCTTCCCGATCACATACCCGACTAATAGGTGAAACAGAACTGACCGATGAAACCCCAATATCGAACTTCAATCGATGAAAAATATTAGATACAGTTGGCTTAACCTGAGGACCCAATGACTGCTCTCAAGGAGAGGTCGGATGAATAACCTCAAGTCGTTGGCCACCCTCCTCATCCTGCTGAAACAAATCCTCTAGCCGAGGGGGACCAACACTGGTTGATTTTTCCGGTGCAATCTTTGTTAGAACCGAGGTGCGAGACGAGTGACAATATTTTTGTAGATGACCAAAACGACGGAAGGGGAGACAAAAATCAAACTAGTTTTCAAAAACCACGGATTGAAGATAACACAGTTCATTAATAACCTCTATACAAACAGACTCAACCGAGGGCTTCGAGATGTCCACCTCCACACAAATTTGGGGAGCAGTGGGATGGAATAAGGATCTTGAGCATTCTTCAAAGGCTATGAATCTTCCAACGATATTACCTAACATTTGGAGAATCATATGGGTTTTGGAAAGGGAGAGGAAGACTTGGGAAACTAACCCAAGTCACCGCAAGCGGTAGATCTCGTCTCCATTGAAACTCATAGCTCCATATTAGAAGGAAGAAGTGGAAACCATCACAAGACCTACTCCCTTTCGACCACACTATGGAAAGATCAACCTTAGAGGAGAAATGTAGATGAAAATGGAAGGGATCCAGCAGGCCGAAAACGATATGTCCTTGAAGGGGCCAAATGTCATTGATATTAAAATATTTTTAATTAAACCTAAATCAACTGCATTTCTATTTTTAATTTTTTTAAATGATTTTTGAATTAATTATGAAAATTGAATCCTGGTTTAGAGTTTTTTGCATGATTTTTAGGTAGAGTAAAAACTTTTACATATTGGTTAGTGTGGTTATGATAGAACTATTTGGCAGATGCATAAGAAATTTCAAAGGAGATGTGTAGGAATATTGTGCACAGATATGTAAGAAAGTTAATTTCCACGTGAGATTAAAGTATTGATTCATATAAAATAAGGGTTATACAATATCAAAATGACATTGATGAAATTGTGGATTATAGTGAACCATACTTTTCAAACATAGATATCACATCTTTATATAAGAATATTCATTACATAACATAAAAATTTGTGCTGAAATCATATAGGGATAGTTCCTTTAGAAACATGGATCCATTAAAAATAGTTATTAATAAATAAAACACTTCTTATAAATTTCATACATGACACCATTATAAATATACTTAGGAGAGGAGACATAAGAAATGGTGAACTCAGATGCTCAGTAAGGGTAAACAATTAAGATATCATTGATCACATAAACATAACATGCACATAATAGTATAAATAGGTGATAATGAAATTTTAAACCCATTACCTTAATATCATAGTTCATAGTATAAATCCTTGGAATAAATCTGGCTCGTTTATAAGACATGAATCATAAAAGAATCAACAAACATTCTCCATGAGAGCATATCATTTACAAAAGACATGGATTTGTGGAATAGTTATATGCATATAAAATTATTTCATTAGTATTCTAGGATCATTTCAAAAACACACATTATGGAATGGGTTTACTCCCAAAATAATCATAGTATTAATGTGTCACTCACAAGAATATCATAGTTTACAGAGTCCCTTATTGATCTTGGTTTTGTCCCCATTCATATCCTATCCTTCTAATGAGATATACATATTTTCCCAATTCCTTTGAGGGATATATAATTATAGGCCCACCAATAACATAAAGAAAATAATAAATATGTGTTACATAAGACCATAAAACATTAATCATATCATAAATCATGAAAAATATATCGGATTCATAAAGATTTCATCATGGCATAACCCATGTTAAATGAATGGGTTTCATAATCATTTATTCATTTCATTATAGGATAGCCTGTGGAAAATGAATTTGTCTAATAAAAATTTTATCATCATAACCATAAACTACCTAGATAAAGTAAAAATATTTTATTATTGGATCATATACCCATTATATATTATGAAACATAAAAGGATTTCATCTTATATAGAAAATTATTTTAAAAGACCAGTTGGAACATTTCATGAGGAAAATATATCTTCCACTTTGAAATTACTAATTTAAAATATAAAAAAAATTCCAAATATTAAGAGAAAAAAAATATTCAAAAAAATAAGGAAACCTATAATGGAAGCACCAATTAATTTGGTGTACATGAAAAAATAATTTTATTTTCATGCCATGTCTGTTAAAATAAATACACCTTTCACATTTTTGGTAAAAATAAAAAAGTACATCCTTAAAAAAATGACAATTAAAAACATTTTAAAGCATTATTTAAAATGTAAAACTTTGGTTAAAATTACATTAAACAATAATATATTTATATTTAAAATATTCATGAAAATATTTCCATAAAACATTAATTTGGAAGAAATAGGATTTTAGACCAAAGAGAGATACATAATCATTTTTACATAAAAATATTATTTTGGACTCATGAGTACATAAATAGAATAAAACCAGATAAAAACATTTAATTTTCTAAAATAACCAGTGGATAATAATATTAAATTGATTCTCAAGAGTTAGATCATAAAATTTCATCATTGGAAGTATAATCATGAATAATCTCGGTAGACATAGTCTGGGATGAATTACACTAATACATTCATGTCCAATAATATTAAAAATCTTATGGGACCTTTTAGGGTTCCCCTTAAATACTTTAAAGGGGTATTAACACAAATGAATAAAAATTTAAGGCCTTCGAGCTACTTAGGCGTTAATAGTCTTGGTAAATTAAGAGATTTCAACATAAAACCCTAATAGATTTTATAATTTTTGAATTATAATCCATATGGAGTAAATATAATTTTAATAAGAATCATATAACTCATTCATGTCTAGAATATAAACCAAATAAAATAAAAAAAAGTGGTGAATATGGTATGTGTCTCACAAAAATAAATGTGAGATGAAAATCCATTATCTCAAACCTGAATTTATTCATACTTGTTCAAGCCTCTTGAAAGTTAAATATAAATTTATTGTAAATATATTATATATCCATAATCATTTAAATAATACTATATAGTATTTATTTATAACCTTTTATCACCCATTTAAAAGGCAATTCTTTATTAAAATCATTGTTCTGGGTGACAACTACTTTCTTTTTCATATATGTTTTGATTTGATATTTTTTTCCTTGTAAATTGATTATGGTTCCATCATATAAATATTTTTAATCATGATATATATTTAATATATATTCATTATATACATATTTATAATAATACATAAAATTTATAGATAGGAAAATGAGTTACATTGTTTATGGAGATGAGAGGTCGTACATATGCATAAATGTTGTTTTCATTTTTGATGGATGGGATGAAGGAAATGTAAAAATTAATTCACCATTATAGAAATTGTTTTATATAATTTATATCATATATATTCATTAAATATATCCTCATTATAATACATGAAGAAATAAAATAAAAAACATATCACATCACTTTACTGGAGGCTGTAGTCCACACATACTCACTAGTAGCGTTATTGTCTTCCAACAGATTAGAAGGTAAGAATGTATATGTGATATTATAATAAAATAATTATAAATATGTAATAAAAATAGTATATATACATTAAATACATCATTATAATTATCCATGAGAGGTACTGATTGAATATGAATTACATCGGCTCGTAAGACAGTAGTCTTCCATACACATGATTGATAGATTTATTTCCCATTTGATGAAAGTGGAGATGGAAACAAATTATTTTTGTAAAATAATAACATATAATTATATATAAGGTACATGTGTCATTATTTCATAATAGCTGAAAATCATTTGAAAGAGTTGGAAGAAGAAATAAAATGAACACTCTCGGTTAATAACAATACCTTTTCTTGAGATAACAATTTTAGGTTTACAAAACAATATTTGATAGGATGGTTTTATAATAAATAATATTAATCTATTATTTTTTAAGAGAATTAATTAAGGTAATTTTTTTAGTTTTGTTTTGAACAAAAAATCTTTTGATGATTGAATAAAAGAATAAAGGATGTTCCCTTTTATAAGTTATAAGGGGTGGCATTTTTGTAAATACCAAAAACTATTCAATAATGGGAATTCACTCTGAAACCAAGAGACTAAAAAAATTATAATAATGTATTTTAGGGATCATAATGTTTATCCAATACTAAAAATATAAATAATAAACATGTTTTAAAAAATTTATTCCATTTACCTCTATGGTTACTGACTTTTATCATTTTATGTTTCACCATGAAAACCCATTTTCTAAACTAGATAATTTATCATTTTTTGAATAAAAATAAAGGATCCATATTATATGATATTAA
This sequence comes from Viscum album, assembly GCA_963277665.1. Classification (NCBI taxonomy): domain Eukaryota; kingdom Viridiplantae; phylum Streptophyta; class Magnoliopsida; order Santalales; family Viscaceae; genus Viscum; species Viscum album. Next base: position 812,716,633 of record OY728135.1, read on the forward strand.
TACACAAATTATGAATTTTAAGCCCAATTTATAAAATAAAATCTATTTTTTGGAAAATTAATTTAACACAAGGACATGTAACTCGGGAAACTCTATTTTAACCATAACAGTAGTAATTAATTTTTATTGTTTTTAATATTAATTATCATAAAAAATAAGTTGAATTTATAAAGTAATATTAATTATTATTATTCCTAATATTCAATATATTTTATAAAATTAATGTTTTATAAGTGGTAGTATTTCATTTAAAATTAAAACCGTAATCATGATAAAAAAGTTGTTCTTCCTAAGAAAACATTTTCTTAAATATAATAGGTTTTGTATTGAAATTAAACATAAAATTAATTAGGATTATTTAAATTGGATTATTAATATAATAATTGAACTAATTTTACTTTTAATACATTTTTATCAAAAAAATTAAACTTTATAAATTATTTAAAGGAAATGAAAAGTTTAATAAAAATTAATATATTTTAATATCCCTCAAAAAATTAATCATTTCAACAAATTTTCTAAAAATCACTATAAGATAATTTTGAAATATTTATTTAAAAAATTAAGTTTGTTTAAAAAAATAAAACTGTAAAAACTAATTTTGAAATTATTTTTCAAAACACAATGAAATAGCTTTTTAGAAAAAATACACTTTTAAGCATAAAATTAGATTTGTTCTTATCTCATGAATATAATTTTTTTAAAAGAATTATTAACTTTTTATTGAATATATATTATATAAATTTAATTAAAATTATCTAAATTTTTTTATTAATTTAATTTATTAAGATAAAAATACATTACGTGCATAAAACCCATTTTTTAGAAAATGATTTCTTTTACTTCCAAATGATTTTTATTTTCATTTCATATCAATTGAAATAAAATGAATTTGTTTTATACAATTTTAAACCATATTATTTTCAAAAATTAGATATTAATATTCATACCAACCAATTTAATGTCTTATTTATATGTCTATACTATATTACAGTTTTTCAATGCTCGGTGTTACGTGTAACGCAAGTTATTTATGAAATAAAATTAATTTGGAAAAAAAATTCCCAAAATTTTGTGGTGTAACCTTATAACTGAATTAAAAATAATATCACCCTTTAAAATATGTTACACTAATATAGAAAATATAAAATAATTTTCATCATTATATCATTATGTTCCCATATAGATTCCTCAAATTGTTGGTTTGCCATAAAATGTTGTTCATGTGAGTGGTCTTGTTTTGTATCACTTTCTCTATATGACCCAAAATATCAACTAGTTATTCCTCATATGGTTGATCATGCTATATTTTAATTACCTATGAGTATAGTACCTGTGATGGGTTAGGTATGTACTTCCTTAGAAGAGATAAATGGAAGACATTATGGAACTGAGAGAGTTTTGGGGGAAACACCAATCATTAAGTAACTTTCCCTACTCTATCAATAATATATAAAGGGAATATATACCTATGTCTTATATTTAAATTGTTTTAAAATAATATAACATTATTCAATAGACACATTAATAGAAAAAATTCTCACTAACTTCATGTTATATATCACTTCGATAATTGTCAGCATAACTTTTATATTTACATTTAGCTTTCTTGATGTGATATTGAATGGATTTGAATTTCAATGAAATTTAATCATCTATATCATGTCTTAATAGATTTATTTCTCCAATTTTATCCCAAAACATTTGGGTTCAAGATATATTTCTATAAGGGGATTCATAATGATCCATCTAAATACTTTAGTGAATGATATTTTATAAATAAAACTAGACTAGTGGATGGTTTTGATCCCAAACCCCATTTAAAATCAATAAAACAATATCTTATCGAATCCTATAGGGTTTGAATCATTCTATTAGACTAACCAAATCTCATAGGTTGATAGGTAGTGTTGAAACTCATCTCTATATCAAGGTCTTGTTGATGACTTTACCTGAAGATCGAGGTTAACATGAGATCCCAAACTAATTCAATAGAATCTGGTACTCCATTAAATGTTACAACTTCCTTAATTTATATGATGGAAATATTATCCAAAGAAAAATCTTCTCTAATAGTAATGAAGTGTTATGAATTTTTAATGTGGAAACCTATAACCTAAATATCATTATGACCTTTTGATATTTTGGAGATTATGATGATATAGTCTATGGTGACATTTTCCCATTTCTATTATGGTGTGGGTAATGGTTGTAACATAAAATTAAAATTATATCTCTTGTCCTTAATGCTATTACATACAATGAACTGAGATACATACTCAACAATATTTATTTTCATGTTTCCCAATCATAAATACTATTTATGATCTTTGTATTTCTTTTTACTTCTTCGATGAATATAGAATGTTGATATACGAGCCTCATGGAATTGATCCATCGTAAAATATGGTACCGATAAAACACATGCATAGTTATATAACCATGTTATTCCATCATGGTCAAAATTGAAATCTAGAAAATCATTCACTATCTTATGTAGTTCCACATTCTACTTTTTTGTATATTCAATCCTCACATGGATATATGGAAAAAAAACCATTTGATAAAGATAAAAATTTTCTCCGTCCCTTATGATTTCCATATCCATACATTAAAAATATAGTAATATTGAATTTTTTGTTTTTGAAATCATAGATAAGATCTCATGATCCTTTTGAGTCGAATCAATGACCACCTTGTTTGGTTTCCCATGGTGGTGATGTAATGGGAATTAATCATCTTTAATCAGATACAAACATCATCATTAGAGTATATTCAACTCATTCTTAGTGAATATACATTTAAAACTTTATGATCTGAATATATATCACATCATTTTATATAATGTTTATCCATTCATGTATTTAATGAAAAAACTAATACAACTAAATCCATATCATGAGTTTGGTAACTTTTCTCATGAACCTTCAATTGTCAATAGGTATATGTTATCACCATATCATTCTACAAGAGAACACATCCCATACTATTCTTCAATACATCATTGTAGATTACAAAACATTCTCCACTATAGGGTAATGTAGTCATAGGTGTGCTGACTAACCTTCTAATTAGTTCCTTAAAATTTAATTTACATTCATTATTCCATAGGAACTTGGTTCCTTTATGAGTTAATTTTGTGAGTGTATTAGATTTTCATGATAAATTCTCTATAAACTGTAAATAATATCTAGCCAAACCACTAAAACATCGGATCTCTATCAAAGTGGTTAGTTAGGGATAATGTTCAATAACTATAGTCTTTAATCGAACCATATATATACCCTCACTTGGGATTATATAACCCAAAAATTAAACATTGTATATCAAACATTCACACTTGGTAAATTTTTCATACAACTTGTCCTTCCTTGGGTTCTTTAGAAAAAAATCTCAATTGATATTTATCATCTTCCTTAATTTTTGAATATATAATAATATAATCTATAATTAATACCATAAACTAATCAAGGTAATTTATAAAGGATTTATACAATAAATCGATTAAGATAATAGGGGAATTAATGAAAATTGTAATAACTATATATTTGTGGTGTTCATACCTTGTACATAATGTTGTGTTGGATATATCTCCCTTCTTGGACCTCAATTGATGATATCCAAAACAAATTTCAATCTTGGAAAAGTATTGATCTCCACAAATCTGATCAAAAACGTTATCAATATGAGGTAGAGGATACTTTTTTTGTAATGTAATCATGTCTAGTTCCTAGTAATCAATACAAATTCCAATTGATCCATCTTTATTCTTAATAAGAAGAACATGTGTACTTCAATATAACATGTATTTTCAAATAGATCCCTTTTCAAGATTATCTTGGACATACTTATTCAATTCATGAAACTCAATTAGGGATATTCAATAAGTACTTAGACTTAAAAAGATACATAATCCTTATTTTTCGACAACAACATACATTATTATAGACGGAGGATCTTTTCAGGTTTAGAGTTTTAAAGAATTAGGATATCTTGTATACATAACATACCACATTCATACAAAGATGATACTACTAAAAACAGTATCAATTTTTTGAAAATGTAAATCATTAAAACTTAAAAAATTATTTCTTTCACAATAATCCATATCAAACATCACGACTCCCTTCATTCACATACCAATCCTTATATCCTATTAAAAACATTTTTAAAAACTTTGGATGAGTATAAAACTCAGTAATGGATATAAAGAAAGAAATTGTTAGTCAAGTGATAACATAAAAAACAATAAAACACATAATCTTAAAATATCATATGCATAGAAATATCGTGTACTTTACTTAGGACATATTTTCCATATCACTCTTAAAATCACCATTACACATGGAAAAACTTTTGGTTAACTTCCATATCTAGGGTACCCAATGCATTGGAGAGAAATAATGGGGATCACCCATCATGCCTTGAGTTATAATGGGCTCGACCCAGCATATATTGAGCTATAATAGGCACAAACCAACATAAATAATGTACATGTAACATATCATGGTAATAAATTAGCTTAAAATTTGGATAAATCACTCATTCCTTATAAAAAAAAATCCTTTTCGAAATTTATTAAAGAGAGTTTTTAAATGATTTTAAAATTAAAGTCTCTTAACATATAATTGGAGTGAGATTTAATATAATGGAAAGAAAAAGTTTATAATCTATAAAAACACAAAGTTCAACATAATATAAACAAAAATCCACGACCCCAATAATCATAATACCACATAATGTATAAAGTATAAGGTTAACCCACAGAATGAAACTGAGTTAAGGATTCCCTTACCTGGAGTTCTTCTTACATCAAAAGTTTTTAAAAATACTATATAATGGTTATAATAGTTTTATTAATATATTAATGAAAAATATTAATGTTTATAACACCTTATATGATCATTTTACAACATCATTCGACACATTTATTAGTAATATTTTATTATTTTCATTGATTCAGGTGCATTTTTTACATGGTTCCATGATCAGTACATGATGGATATTCTTGTCGAATGGAAGTGAAACTAAAAAATTAGAATGGAATGGTATTAAAATATTTACATAACCATAAATTATTCCATTTATCATTTTGAATTCTAACATGAGGATGATTCATAAGTTAAAACATTATTGATATTTGTTTAAGCCATTTTGGCGATTCTTCGATCATTATGAACTCATTTTATTTTATAAATTAATAACATGTGAACAACATTATTCAGAAACCATATATAAGATATAATACATAAATTATAATCTGGTTCAACCATAAAAATGGTTTCATGACCAGTCTTGAATAAGAAAATGAAATTGAAATCACATCATCCACGATGTCAGTAAATCGACACATCAGAGAAGGTGTATTAATTTCATGAATTAGTGGGAGAGGAGAAGATTTATAATGGTTAATTATCCATAAACATGATGTAACCCACAATATTTAAGATACTTTATCATTCATGGCTCTTGTATAAGGTTATTTAAGTAAAGAATAATAAAATAAAGGAACTCGATATCAAAGAATAGTTGAGAAATCCCTTACGAAAATTTGGCAGCCTAAAGACTATGCAATATGGTTTTATAAAACATTAAAATGAAAAGTTATAGGGGTAAACCATCCAAAAATGAATCAAAATAAATTATATATCTAAAATAAAATGGAAATAAGGACTCGGTATGGAAACTGGAAAGTTATTCCACCTAAAAGATAACTTGAATGGAAAAAATAAAGAAGTTTAGAATTCTCTTACCTTGTAGAGTAACTCCTAAGAATTGATGGTTGGGACCTTATGGGATTGAGGACACATTGGTAGGACTAATATGGAGGTAATAAGGTCATATATTTATTGAAGACTAATTTTAAATGAATTTAATGAAGGAATGGGATGTTATTTATAGAACAAATGAGAGAATATTTTATTAATTTCCATGGGACACCTCATTAGTGTTATTTGAAAAACCATGGGCTTTCCCACTTTATTTTCCCATGGTATTGGACACTTGGGACACCTCATAATATATTTTCCTATACCCAAGTAGACCAGAATTATTACATCATTATTCCATCATTAATGATGTCATTAAACACACTAAATCTCAAAACTGTATTTTTACTATTCACCGAAAATTCAATGCTTCAGAAAATTCACAAAAATTCACCCTCACCATTTTTTGAATTTTAGTATTCAAAAATGAAGTCCAATTTTTTAAAATAATTTTATAAATATTATTAATTTAATTTTTAAATAAAATCATAATTTATTCAAAAATAATACATTTAAATCTATAACTCATTTTTTAACACCTTCAAAAATTATTCAACATCTCATTATCTTATAACCTTAAAAAAATATGTAATAATAAAATTTACTATTCAGTATGGTCATATTACTATTCGTATTACTATTTATAAGGTAAGGTTACTATTCACCAAAAAATCCATTTGGTTCCATTAGACTCCAAATTACTTACCGATCACAATTGTAGATGACCGTTTTTTGAAATTCAAAATATAGAAGATACAAAATTATGTTTAAAGGATAGTCATAAATATATAATTAAAACAATGTTTCAGGTATTTCAATTTATTTTCTAAAACCTTGGGGGTGTTACATTATCCCCACCTTATGTAAATACATCCTCGCAATTGTATTTAATCGTTAAACAAGTGAGGGTACCTTTACTCATAGCATTTTCAGATTCCCATATTGCTTCTTCAACTACGTGGTTTCTACAAAAAAACATTCACCTGCTGTATTACCCTATTTCGTAATACCTATTCTCATCGATCAAGAAACTGAATTGGTTTCTCTTCATAAGAAAGGTTCTCTTCCAACTGAACTGATTTTGGGCTCAAGACATGAGTTGAATCTGGAACATACTTTCTCAACATCAAAACACGAAAAACATTTTTTACCTGAGAGAAACTCATAGGCACAACTACTCGGTATGCAACTGGTCAAAATATCTACAGAATTACAAAAGGACTGATGAAACTTCTACTTAGAATTATATTATTACCAAAACACATTACACTTTTCCGAGGGATTTTAAGGAAAACATGGTCACCTACCTTGATAGATAAGTCTTTCCTTTTGTTATCTGTATAACTTTTCTACCTACTTTGAGCTATCCTCATTTGCTGCTAGACCATCTTCACTTTCTCAGCTAGTTCCTCTACTAACACTAGTCCCATCAACCTCCTTTTGCCAACTTCAACCCAAAAATTCATAGATCAACACCACTTCCCAAATAATGCCTCAAAAGGTTCCATCTCTATACTAGAATGAAAACTATTATTATAAGAAAACTCAACTCTAGAACGATGATGATCCCAATATCTCTAGTAGTCCATTGAACAAACTTGAATCATATCCTCCAAATATTGAATCATTCATTCTGACAACCCATCTGATTGTGGATGAAAAGTTGTACTGAAATTTAAGCCTGTTCCCAATGACTTCTGAAGGAAATTTAAAAATTCGGAAGTGAACCTGGGATACTGGTCAGCAACATTGGAATGAGGGACTCCATGTAACCTTACAATCTTTTTTAGGTACAATTGAGAAAGTTATTCCACTGACATTGTATCTTGAATAGAAAGGAAATGTGTATATTTTTTCTGGTAAGAAACAATAACCCAAATCACATTGTTACCTCAAGAAGTGTTAGGTTGTCCTACCAAGTCCATGGATATATTCTCTCATTTCCACTTTGTAACTGGAAATGGTTGGTGCATCCCCTTCAGTAACTGCAACTCTACTTTAACATGTGGACATGTCAAACATTTCACAATAAATTTTGCAATATCCCATTTCATTCCATCCCACCAGTAATACTCCCAAAGGTCTCGGTACATCTTAGTACTTCCAGGATGAACTAAAAATGGAGAACTATGAGATTCACACAAAAAATATATCTTTAAATGGGAATTACAAGGCACTCACTACCTTTTTCCAAATCTTAAAAAACAATCATTATCAATGTTAAATTATGGAAAGTTACCCATTTTAACCAATTCTACCTTTTTATGTACCTCATTGTCTTCCTTATGTGCTTTCTTAATTCTGTCTGATATAGGTGAAAACACTGAATCATGAAACAAAACAGATGTATTCCTAGCACCAACAACTTCTAAGCCAAAATTCATCAAATCATTAATCAAGGGATCTTGTTCAAAACATATCATGGTTAATGATGATTTTTTTTGACTCAAGTCATCCACCACTTTGTTTTATTTTCTATGATGGTAATTGATCATGAAATCATAATCCTTTATCAGTTCAATCCATCTTATCTGCCTTATGTCTGATTCCTTCTGAGTGAATATAATCTTCAGACTATTATGGTTAGTATATATTTGACATTTGGTTCCGTATAAATGGTACATCAATATTTTAAAATCAAAAAACCATAGAATCCAATTCCAAATCATGTGTGGGATAATTTAACTCATGAGGTTTTAGTTTCATTTAAGCATAAGAAATTACATGATCATTCTTCATCAAAACAAAACCAAGTCCCTTCAATAAAGCATCAAGGTAAATGACCAACTCACCATTTCAGAAAGGCAATGCAAAAACAAGAGAATTCACTAATATCTTTTTTAGTTTCTGAAAAAAACATCACATTCTTTTTTCCAAAAAAATTTAACCCCTTTTCATGTTATCTTAGTTATCATGCTAGATAACCATGAAAAGGTTTTAACAATCTGTCAGTAATAACCAACTAATCCAAGAAAACTACAAATCTCTATAACATTTGTAGGTCTTGTACATTCATCATCCACTTTTAATTTGGTTAGATTAATTGTTATTACATCCTTATTTACAATGTACCCAAGAAAATAAAGCAGTTGCAACCAAAAAATTAACTTGATGAATTTTCCATACAATTTATTTTTTTAAGGTGTGAAAAACTACACTAAAATTCATTTCATGTTCCTTTTTACTTCTAGAATATACTAGAATTTCATTAATAAACACAACCACAAAATTATCCATGATCTCCTAAAATATTCTATTCATAAGATCCATGATTAAAGCAGGCGCATTTGTTAACTCAAAAGGCATAACTACAAATTCATAATGACCATATCTAGTATAGAACATTGTCTTCAGGATTTCTTCACCCTTTACTTTCAACTAATGGTACCCCGACCATAGGTCAACCTTCAAAAAATATTTTTCCCAAAGAGATAATCAAACATATCATTGATATGAGGAAAAAGATACTTTTTTAATGTAAATGTTATTCAAATATCTATAATCGATGCAAAGTCTCATTGAACAATATTTTTTCTTAATAAACAAGACCTTACACTCTATGTTGAAGTTCTGGGTTGGATTAATTCTTTATCAAATAATTCATACAACTACTTTTAAAATTATCTAAGTACCATTTGGACCATTCGATAAAGAGAATAGAAATTGGATTAGCCTCAAGAACTAAGTAAATAGTAAACTCAACCTCTCGATTAAGAACAACACCAATAAAATCATCAGAAAAAACATCTAGGTATTCATTTACCACTGGTACATCATTAATCTGGTTAGTTCCATTATCTTCAAAAAGATGCGCAAGATAACCTTAATTTACATCCTTTATTAGTTTCTTAGCTTCCTGATATGTAATTAATGGTATCGGTTCATTCTATTACACAAACTGAAACTCATTCTGAAAAAACAATACTTTTTCTTTGCAATCTATCTTATCATGATAAAACGAAAGTCAGTCTATACCCAGAATAAAATCAAACTCTATTAGAGGAAAAATAACAAGTTTTATAGCTAAAGACTTTCCATATACAAGTATAGGTAGATTCTTATAATTTATTTTTTCCACAATATTTCTTCCTAGTGTTTTTACCATGAGATCTGGTTTGATTTCACGGGGTTTAATTTCCAATTTTATAATAAACCTCTCAGAAATGAAGGAATGTGTTGACCTTGAATCAACCAACATAATTGAAGAATATGTAAAAACAAGCAATGTACCTAATACCATCTCATTTGATGGATCAACATCTTCTGAAGTGGTTGAAAACAATTATACAAAACCCTTCCACTTCCAATATTGTGGATTCCCTACATGAGTGACTAGATTTAGGCAAAAATTAGCTAAATGAACCAATTACATACAGTTAAAGAATCTCACCATCAACTTCTCCTTAAGATTTGGATCATTTTCCTCTATCTCATGAGACATGTGTCCAAATATTCCTCATTGGTTTCATTTCCCAGAATTTAAAAGAAATTTTCTAGGATGCCTTTTACCTCAGTTTTCACATGAAGGGTAATTGATTTTCTTACCTCAAGATTTATTTGTTGAAATCTTACCCAAATACTAAAACCCTGAAAACTTCTTATTCTTATCATCACAAGGTACATACATGTCAGAATACTCCATCTCCACTTTTATAGAATAATGAATATGTTTCTAAAAACTTTTAAACTACCATGAATCCAAATATCTTTGCAAAAATGGTTTCAAACCAGAGTAAAATCTATTAATTTTACTATCAAAATCCTAAGTAAAATCTGGTAGGTACCTGGCCAGTCTTGTAAAACAGGATTCATATGCTTCCATAGAATCATCATTTTTCTAATTCATTTCCAATAATTTTTTCTCCATTCTGATTTCAATAGTTTTGGGAAAATATTTGTCTAGAAAATGGACTCTTGAAATCATCACATTCCAGACTGTCAAGATCATATCTTTCTCTCGTGTTCTTAACTAAAGACCACTATTGATCGGCTTCACCTTCCAGATGATAAAGGTCTAGTATTAACTTTTGACATTCCAAACATCCCATTACATCAAATATCTTTTCTATAGAATTGATCCATCATTTGGATATCACTAGATATGCGGTTCCACTGAATGCTGGAGGATTTTTTCTAATAAAATGCTCCAAAAAAGACATGTTTCTTTATGTTTGATCTTGTTCTTCTCTAGCATTGATACCACCCCCATTTATTTCACGAGTAAACTGATCCATTGATATCAGAAACTACTCAGTTCTGATTCCGACCATTCTAGGATGCATATTTGAACAAACATCAGTTGTTGGGTTCCTTCATACTTCAACTTCCCTATTTCTTTTAAGGATAGCCATTCTGAACAAACATTACATAGATAAAGAAATATGGTAATCCTTAAATTCTATAACATTTCAAATTACAATAGAGTAAAAATCATTTATGGTATTTATTTAACATCATCCTAACCCTTGAAGTTATCTAAACCATCCTTTGATACCAACAATAACGACCCAGGCTTAAAACGTTAAATAATCTTGAATTTTAGAAAAAAACATACATTATTACATAAATATGGTCTTTTTAGGTTTATAATTTTAATGAATTGGGATATCTTACATACATAACATACCAAATTCATAAAAAGATGATACTACTAAAAACAATATCCATTTTTTCAAAATGTAAAACATTAAAACATGAAACATGATTTAATTGAAAATGCTCCATACGAAACATCAGGACTCCCTTCTTTCTCTTACCTATTCTTATATCCTGTGAAAAATATTTAAAAAAACATGGAATGAGTATAAAACTAAGTAAGGGATATAAATAAAGAAAGCGTTAGTCAAGGGATAACATAAAAACAAATAAAACCCATAATCATAAAAACTCATATGCCTAGAAACATCATATAGTTTCCTTGGTACATATTTACCATACCACTCTTACATTCACACTTACACATGGAATAACCTTTTGGATAACTTCTATCTCTGGAGTACCCAATTCATTTGAGAGCTATAATGGGGCTCACCCCTAATATCTTGAGCTATAATGGAAAGAACCCAACATATCATGAGATATAATTGTATAAAACCAACATAAATAATGTATATGGAACATATCATGGTAATAAAGTATCATGAAAATTAAGATAACCACTCATTCCATTTTAAAAACATTATTTGTTTGCTTTTATTAAAGAGAGTTTTAAAATGATTTTAAAATGAATGCCTCTTAAAATATAATTTGAGTAAGAATTAATAGAATGGAAAGGATATGTGTATACACTATAAAAACACATAGTGGAACCTAATATAAACAAAAATTCCTCACAATAATAATCTTAGTACCACATAATGTATAAAATATAAGGTTAACCCAATGAATTGAAATTGGGTAAAGAATTCTCTTTACTTGGGTTATTCTTACTTAAAAAGTGTTTAATCCTCCCATATAATGGTTAAAAGAGTGTTATTAATATCTTAATGAAATATATTAATGTTTATAACACCTTATATGATCATTTTACAACATCATTTAAAATATTTGTTAGTAATATTTTGTTATTTACATTGTTTTGGGTGCGTTCTTTACATGGTTTCCATGATCGGTTCATGATGGATATTCTTGTCGAAAGGAAGTGAAACTCCAGAATTGGAATGGAATGGTATTTAAATATTTACAAAACCATAAATTATATCATTTATCATTTTAAATTATAACGTGAGGATTATTCATAAGATAAAACATTGTTGATATTTATTTAGGTCATTTTGGCGATTCTTCAATCGTTTTCGACTCATTCTGTTTTATTAATTAATTACATGTGGAAAAAATGATAACAGAACCTTATATAAGATATAATAAATAACTAATAATTTTTTTAAACCATAAAAATGGTTTCATGACTACTCTTGAAGTAATTAAAATAAATTGAAATCACATCGTCCACGATGTTGGTAAATCGACACGTCAAAGATACTATATTAATTTCATGAATAAGTGTGAGATGAGAAAATTATAATTGTGAATATTATATAAAAATTATAAAATAGAGAATATTTAAGATACTGGATCATTCATGTCACTTTTATAATAGGGGGTGAGGAAAGAATAGGAAAAGAAAGGAACTCGAAATAAAAGAATAGTTGAGAAACCCCTTATGAAAATTCGGCATCCTAACGGTTATGCAACATGGTTTTAGAAAACATTAGAAAGAGAAGGGATAGGGTTATCCCAGGAAGAACTTAATCATAATAAATTATATATCTGGAATAAAATGGGAATAATAACTTGGTATGGAATCTTGAATGTTATTCCACATAAAAAGGAACATGAATAGAAAAAGAAAGAATTTAAGAATTCTCTAACTGTGTAGTGTAACTCCTATGACATGAAGGTTGGGTCCTTGGGGGATTTAGGACACCTTAGGAGGACTAATATAGAGTTAATAAGAGTATATCATCATTGATAAAGAATTTGGAGTGAATGGAATGAAGTAATCGGTTTGTATTTATAGAAAAATGAGGGAATATTTTATTAATTTTCCATGGGACACCTCATTAGTAGTATTTGAAAACCCATGGACTTTACAATGGTATTTGACCATGGAATTGGCAACTTGGGACACCTCATAACATATTTTATTGTACACAAGTTGATCAGAATAATTATATCATACTTACATCATTGATGATGTCATTAAACACACTGAAACTCAAAACTATATTTTTACTATTCACTGAAAATTCAACTATTTCAGAAAATCCCGAAAATTCAAACAAACCAATTTTTGATGTGTATAATTCAAAAAATAATTCAATTTTTGAAAATAATTTTCTAGATATTATTTATTTAATTTTTAAATAAAAGCATATTTTACTCAAAAATAATAAATTTAAATCTATAACTCATTTTTTAACACTATAAAAAATTAATCAACATCTCACTATCTTATAACCTTAATAAAATAAAATAATCATAAAATTTACTATTCATTAGGATCATATTAGTATTCATAATAGTAGGTTACTATTAACTAAAAAATCAGGTTTGTTCTATTAGACTCCAAATAAAATACTCTTCACAATTGCAGATCACTGTTTTTTGAAATTCAAAATATAGATGATCAAAAATTATGTTTGAAGTATACGTATAACTATACACTTAAAATAAAGTTTCATTAATTTAAATTTGTTTTTTAAATCATTGGGGTGTTTCATGTTCTACATGGACTATATGAAATAGGTGCAGCACTAGGTGTGGGTACTATTGAATACTCCACTTCACAATTTGATGATGACTAGAAGACTCTTATACAAAAATATGAAGAAACTCTCGCACAGTAAGTATATATTTGATTTTGATTTTCTCCCCAACCATATGAGATAAATCCCCCCCTTTGAATAGTAATCCAAACCCTTTCAATGCATAAAATGTTCGTTGGGAGTTCATAGATATCATCACACTAATAGAAAATTACAGGTTATTTCATAATATCAAACATAACTTACCTTACTTGGCCATTAATGAGGGATTTATATAGAGAAACCTAATCCATGACTAATATAACATTAAATTAAACTGTAGGGATAACAACAATATTTTCATGAAAGTTATTCCCACAAAATAAAACCATATAAGAGGCATAGAATTAATATATAATCATCAAACCATTATGGGTTTTCACTACTAAATCAATATAAACTTTTTTAGGTGGTACTATGATTTGCTGAGAAACTTCATTAGATATAAAATCATTGGTAGATCCATAGTAGATATAAGACATTAACAGTTATAGAGTGGATGATAAGTGCACATTTCACCATGTCTTCATCATACCCCTCATCAAAAATAGTGATCACATGAGATTTTCCTTTGTATCTGAATTTAAGAAGTTGATGATGTTGATTATCATCATCAACTATCATATTTGAGCACTGGTTAGAATAATTACCACACTCCTTTCATTTTAATGACTACTGTGTGGGTTGGGCCTTTTGTCGATCTTTGTTTCTATTCTCATGGTTATCTATATTTTTTACATCACATCATCATTCAACCACTATATGTCCTTAATTTCTATGATAAAAAAATTTTTTAGTACCCTTAATATAATTTCTTCATGTCTCCTTCCACACTTCACGTGTAAAATAAATATCATCTTCTTCTCTCCATGATTTTTAGAGATTCCTTTTAATTCAATATTTTCCTTCTTATCAAATTAGTTAAATTAATGGTTAAAAAATATCTATTTCCACATTGATATCATATAGAAAAAATTTATTTATAGACACTTAATACCCTTTTGGATAATAACTTTCAGATACCCGACTTTAAGCCACTAAAGAATTGATCAACCTTTCCTTAATATTGGATGATAATACCAGAAGCATACCTCACAATTATTATAATATTTTCCTCTTATATATCAACAGATTCATCATCATTTTACCTTATATACTGTAATTTATTCACGATTTTTGTATAAATAATATAAATAAATTAATTATTAAAAATTAATCTCTTAAACAAATTGAACTCCATGAATTGAATTTCATCATGTTACCTCTTATTATTGATAAGAATACTCCATTGATCTTCTTCTCCTTCCAACTTAAAGAAACCAAAATAAATTCTCATTCTCCAATCCTTGGAGAATGGAAAATATATTTTCAGTGGTACTAATCCAATGACCAGTAACTAGTGGACTAACAGAACCAATAATGGAAGGTTGAAGTTTCCTCATTAAGGACTCACCAAACATTATTCCCTCTTTTAAATATTTTAATATTTATTATTATTAATATCTTGACAATTTTGTGTCATAAAAATATTGATATTATTTATTACAAATCCGATAACATTTTTTGTTCAGTAGGACAATCATTTAATTTTCCATTGCATTTAGAATTATTATGATTCCTTCAGGTTACATGCATTGACTAAAACCAAAAATCATATTGTGAGAAATAGTAATCATAGTTCGAAACACATAGTAATGAAAAAATACATACATATTGTCTATGTCAAGTAATCTTATTTTAAATCTATGACACATAAGGTTTAACCTAGTCCATCCATGATCATTACAAAAACATTTTTATATTATCCTATATTTATAGTTATCTATGGGGTTTTTACATAAGTTTTCATATCCGAGTTTTTAAAGGATAACTGAACCTTCTTCTAATAATAACTATTGTGAACCATAATTTTAATACAAAGATATCACATTTTAAAATATTAATATTCATTAAATAACATAGAGATCCATTCTAGATTCATATAGTTCTAGTTCCAATGGAAATTTCGATACATAAATAACCAGTTCATCATAACTAGTACCCTCATTAGACCTATCATACTGAATAATTATCTTTATAACTTGGGTAAAGAAAACATAATATAGTGTGAGCTTATATTCTTAGTAAGGTTAAACATGTGAGATATCATTGATAACTTAAACATAACATGAGAATAAGGGTATGAAAACATAAGAATATAATTTTAAAACTATACCCGATATATCATAGTTTCTAATATTGAGTTATGGAATAAATATTTTCTATCTATAAGAAATGAATCAAAAAAAATTAAAAATATGTGCCATGAGTACAAAATATTGGCATAACACTTAGATTTTTAGCACAAAAATAAACATATAAAATCATTTTCTTAGTTGTTAAGGATCACTTACAAGACTATCATAATCGAATGGGGTCACTCCCCAAACTATCATAGTAGTTAATGTTCACTTACAAGGCTATCATAGTGGATATATTTCCTTAGTGATATGAGTTCACACCCTATTTTATTCTTGATTATCTCATGATATATCCATCATTACCCAATTAATTCAAGATATATATTATTTTTTTCCCACCCATCACATAATGAAAATACCACATATGGGTGATAAGAGATCATAAAAAATTAATTATATCCTAACTCATTATAATGAAACGTGTTTCATAAATATTAATCATGTTATAAACCACATAAAAAAGAACATTCATAATAATTTCATCAATTCAATATTTTATAACTCATAGAAAATGAATGTATCACATACACATTTTTTCATTATAATGATAAACCATCTAGAGAGTGAAAAAATTTGATATCATTGGATCATACACCCATTATGTATTTTGAAACTCCAATGGATGTCATCTTATATATAAAATGATTTTAAAATACAACTTGGATCATTTCATGAGGAAAATATCCTTTCCACTTTGAAATGAGTTATTTAAAATGTAAAATGATCAAAAATATTAATGATATTTTTTTATTTGAAGATTATCTTAGAAACATGTAATGTAATACTTATATAATTGAGTCTTTGGGATAGAAGAAAATTCAGGTCATGTTGAGTATGGAAAACAAAAATTCCACTAACATTTTTGGTAAAAAGTCAAAAGTACCTCATTCAAGAAATGACCAAAAGATTTACTTTAAACCATTTTGTAAAAATGTAAAAAATGGTAAGAAAAAATTAAATAAATCATAATTTAATATTCATAATATTCATGTAAACATTTTTAGAATACATGTATTTAGAAGAAAATTCAATTTAATCCAAAGAGGGAAATAGAGTTGGTTTTACATAAAACCATTATTTTTGGTTATTAAGTAAATAAACAAGGGAGAATAAAATAAAAATATGTAATTAATACATATATAAAACTATGATGAAATTTATGTGATTATCTATAAGTAGATCACGAAATTTCATCATTGGAAACATAATGAAAAAAAATCATGATAAACAATGATATTATAACATAAAACCCTTACCAGTTTGGTAATTTTTGAATCATAAGCCCAATGAAGAAAAAAGACTGATATGGATATGTAAATAAGAATAATTTTCATAGTAATTATTTCAAAATTAAATCATATGAATAATATACACCATATAAAATAAACAAGTAGTGAATATGGCATGTGTCTCACATAAATAGAAGTGAGACGAAAATCCCTTACCTCGGGTCCAACTCCCTTAATATAAGGTAGAAAATAATTTACAATTAATATATATTTCATAAAAATATATTATAGAAACATAATAATATATATAATACCATATAGTATTTAATTATAACCATTTATTATCTATTTATTAACAAGTCAGTATTAAAATCACTGTTTCAGGTGATAACTACTTCATTTTTCATTAATGTTTTGGTTCGATAGTTTTGTTTCTTGTAATTTTTTTTGGTTACGTCATCTTAAAATGTTAATAATAATATAAATAACATATATATTAATTATATGAATATTTTTATTAATCCATAAAAATTAAAGATAGAAAAATTAATTACATTGATAATGGGGACAATAGGTTGTACGTATGTATGAACACTATTTTTATTTTTTGAAATATGAAACTAAGAAAAGTTAAAAATTAATTGAACATTAAAAAATAATTTTTATATAATATATATAATATATATTCATTTAATCTATCCTTATTACCATCCATGTTAATATTAATGAAGCACGTATCACATCACTTTGTGGTTGCAGTAGTCCACACATATGCATGAGTGACATTATTATTTTCAAATGGATTAGAAGTAAAGAAGCTAGATGTGATACTATAATTTAAAGACTAATTATTTCATAATTATCTTATATATATAAATTAATTCCATCAATATATCCATCTATGGTTGGCTGTGACAGAAAACGAATTATAATCGTTCGTGAGGTGGTTGTCTGTTGTACACATGATCGATAGTTTCGTTTCCCTTTTCATGGAAGAAGAAATGTTTATATGTTATTAAATTAAAATAATAAAATATAATTATATATAATATACGGATTTTAATATTTTATAAAAGATTATGTAGGCTTGGATGAGGTGGTAAAATAAATAAAACAAAAAATATTAGTTAATAATGATAAGTCTTTTTCAGAAAATGTCTTTAGGTTTGCACCAAAAGCCTTCCCAGGAGGGTTTTATAATTAAAAATGGCATTATTTAAGGGTAAGGTAAGTAATTAAGGAATTTTCATAATATCATTATGAATAGAAATGGGTTTTAATTGTTAATAAATAAGTATATGATGTTTTATTTTATAAGTGAGGAGTGTTGTTTATTTAAATACTAAAAACTATTGAATAATAGGAATTCACTATCATAAAGATTGACTAGAAAATTTATAAATAATGTATTTTAGGGAAAATAATGTAGATACAAACCACTAAAATTAAAAAATAAACATTTCGTAAAAAATTATACTTTCACCTCTAAGTTTATAACTTTTAAAATTTTAGTTTTCAATATAGTGACACGTATTTTTTACCTAGGGAATTTATATTTTAAGCCTAAAAATAAAATGGTCCATATTAGATATTTTGTAGAAAAGTATTCTAAATAAAAAATATTATATCTTAAAACTAAAAAATATTTGTGTGGAAAATTAATTTTAACACCTGCGCATGTAATGTGAAAAACCATTTTTTAACAATATTCATGGTTTTTTTTTCTGATTTTATTATTCATTATGAAAAAATTAAGTTTGAAATTATTAAATTATATTTTTTATTATTATTCCAATTATTTTATCCATTTTATAAAATTCAGTTAATATAAAATATTGTCTTCGACATCAAATTAAACTCAAAATTTCCATTAAAAAGCGTGTTTTCCAAGGAAAAACGTTTTCTTGTGTGTAAAAAGTTTTCATACCTAAATTCAGGAAAAATTATTTCCAATTATATAAAATGGATTAATAAAAAAATAAATTTCTTTATTTTACTTTTGAAAAAATTATCTTTATAAATACTTTAATTGAAAAGTGAATTTTAATAAAAATTAGTATTTTTCACTATTAAAGGAGAAATTAATATATTTATAAAATTCCCAAAACATCATTGTATGATGATTTTGAAATTTTTACTTCAAAAAATGATTTCATTTTGTCTAAAAATTTCTATAATTATGACAAAATAATAGAATAAGTGTGAAGAATGCAACAAACCCTCTTTTTAGAAAAGTAAATTGTTTAATTATAAAACTAGATGTATTATTATACATGTCCAAGAAAAAATATATTAGACATAAGATAAAGAATATTATTTAATATTTATAATACGTAAATTTCATTTAAATCACCCACAAATAGTTATTAATTTAATTTATTAACGTAAAAAACACATTTCAAGCTTAAAAACATTATTTTCAAAAAAAATTATTT
The DNA here is from genome assembly GCA_963277665.1 of Viscum album. Lineage (NCBI taxonomy): Eukaryota > Viridiplantae > Streptophyta > Magnoliopsida > Santalales > Viscaceae > Viscum > Viscum album. Next base: position 812,736,611 of record OY728135.1, read on the forward strand.
CATTTACATTACAATGATTTTTATTTTCATTTAGAATCAATCGATAAGAAAAGAATTTATTTTACACATGTGTAAACAGTATAATTTTTATAATTTAGTTATTATTATTTATACCCAACAATTTAATGGAAATATTATTTCAGTGTACTATATTATATCTCTTTAAACATAGTGTTGTGTGTAACACAGGATATCAAAGAAATAAAATTTATTTAATATATATATATATTTCATAAAATATTGGGGTCTTACATGTATCATGTGTGATTATGTTATTTTTCCTTTTTTAAAATAAATAATATCCTATATGTTTATTAACATAATGTAGGGATCACATTTGAATTAATAAAAGAGGTCTTGTTAGAGTCTAATGAAGTCTCATGTATGAATAAGAATGGTGAATCACTCACTTTGAATTAAATGAATATCTATGCAGGAATAAACGGTTGTGGAAACACTAAAATAAGGTAATAAATCCATAAACACCCTTCATTTATAATTAAAATGTGTACTATTTAAGAATAAAACCCCACTTCCATAAGAATAAATCCTACGTCCCCAATTTCCCCTTGTCAGAATAATCAGGCTTATCAACATGCTATATATGAATAAAAATAATTGATCATGTCATACAATGTATCAGTCTTATAATACATGGATATCATATATTTTTAGATTAATATTCAATAATTTTTTAAAATACACATATAAGGACTGTAATAGTTTAGTTCCTTGGGATAATTGAAACATAATAATTTAATATGGTGAAATATCTTCAATGTTTCCCACAATTATCTTTCACTTTAGTAATCTTCATATATATAACCTGCATAAAACCTTTATTCATAACTTGTTTAAAAGAAACATAAGAAATGGTTATCCTATATTATCAATAATGTTATACAAGGGTGATACATAAGCATAACATGAATGTAAGGGTATGAGATCATGAGAAAAACATATGAAAACCATACCCTACATATCAATGATCACAATATTTAGTCATAGAATAAATATTGGCAGTTCATAAGACATGAATGATAAGTAAATAAAATTACATGATCCATGAGATAATATAATTTTTATAAGGCATAGAATTGTGTCATACACATAAGCATAAAACATCTTATTTCAAGGATATCTACCAAGATAATCGACCATACTATGATTGGTCCAATCACTTGTGTACATGCATAATGCTTAGGATAACCTCCCAAGTAACATCTGGTTTTGGTCAGGGGATAACAACCCATGTACCTTCTCATTTTAGGCATGGGATGAACTCTTGTAAACTATATCTTTTTAGGATTTGGATAACCTCTAATGTACCCTTTAATCCCATTAACCATTACACAGTGAATTAGAGAGATATACAGGTCCCATACCATATAAAACTGAAAAGTTTACACATATGTGCCACAAGATCATAAAACATTCATCATATCATATTCCATGAAACTAAATGGGTTTCAAAAATATTTAATAATATCATAACTTATGGAAGATAGTTAGGTTTCATAATCATTTCATTATTTCAATATGGCATAACCTATGAAAAAAGAAGTGGGTTTCATAAGAATGTTATCATAGGATAACCCATGGAAACAAAATGGGTTTCATAAACATATTTTTATCATAAAACATTCACTAAAATTATAATTATCATCACCGTCATTATCATCCTCACCTACATCCTCATTTTCATCCCCATCATCATCCCCACCCTCCTAAACGCCCTCCTCCTCACCCTTGTACTCTTCCTCGGCCTCCTCCTCACCCTCGTACTCTTCCTCAACCTCCTCCTCACCCTCCTCCACCACCTTGGCCTCCTCCTTTCCCTCTTACTCCATCGTCTGACCTCCTCCTTGCCATCATCTTCACCACAACTAGAAAATCCACATGACGTAGCATATATAGAATTCATTGATGATATATATTCATCATAAGATGTTATGCCCTCTAGTGGAATTTTTTGATGTAAAACTTCCATTTCTTTCATAAATACAGTGTTTTCCCAAGAAGAATGTTCTACAGTCTCGGTGTCTATTTTTTCAACATGTTTTGACTATGCCTTAACTTTCTAGAACTCAGTGGCACTAAAACTCAAACCTATGGAGGGCCAATAACTCTTTGAGACTATACTCTTCCCAGGTTGGCAGTGTACTCTATCAGGGTTCTCATCTCCCAACACTAGATATAAGTGATCATTTGGTCCAAAATTTTCAAGTTCTTGGGAATCAGGGGCCTCTAAAGCAGCCTGTTACAAATATAAATATATTATTAAGTTTTAAAGTAGATATTAAACTTTTAAATCAAAAATGTAAAATTTAAAATATTTATTTTGAGTTAGTTTATTAACCACACTTCCATCTTTCTTCCTTCGACTTCAGAAAAACAGTTTTGCTCGAGGCACATGTCCTTCAATATTCAATTTTTCCATCTACAATGACATTTAATGTGGGAACCCATAATTAAATATAGGTTACCAATAATTAATTTTATAACTAAAATTATATATCAACCTTATCAATCGAATAAATTATGGAAGAAATAATAAAAATTTCAAGTCATAAAGATAAATTATAAACAAATGCCATACCTGCTTCCTCTCATGATCTAGCATCGTAGTACGTCCCAATGTATTGAGGTATTTTTTATCATCAATGTTTTTTATTTATTTTATATGATTCCTAAATAATATTAATAATACAAAATATAGTATTAATTCAAAACATGAAATTTTTCATTTAAATACCTCAAATGTGATTAATAACGTAAACTACATAGTCATCCAATGAGTAATTATATATTGATACTATTCTATCAGACAATCATCAATGACTAGGACAGCCTCTAACTCTGTTCTAACTCTATCACACCACTCAATATACAACTAATGCTTGTAGGCTCTCTAAACCTCACATAAATCCTTTGACCTGCTGGTCATGCACCCTCACCATCGGGGAAATTAAATTGAAGATGACACCAAAATATTAATTCATATAAATATAAAAAAATAATATATGTTATCACATACAATAGATATTTTTACCCATATATATACCGAAGAATTATCCTTGACTTCATTTGGCAGCTTTCTCCATGAGAGAGGGTTGAAAATAATGATTTTGAAGTATTTGGAAAGCGTCGACAAAAAACTCCAACATTGCTGCCATGTTTTTTCAATCGTTTGACTATCTTCATTGTATTCAATCATCAACTGCATGTGGAAGTTCCACACCACATGCATGCATGTATTCCCTCGCCCCTGCCTCCCATTAGAAGATGTATCCTCTATGAAAAAAAAATATTTTATCAATACATGTTTTAATGAAAATACATAATTATATAAAAATATGGAAGGGTTCTATAAATATACTTGCGAAAGTCTAATCAATAGGCATTGATGGATCTACAGAACCTGAAGGAACACCGTGTGTAGGTGGAGTGGGTCTCAATGTATGCTCTATAGTGACATACTCTAGTAGATAAGGATTCGAAGAAGATAGAATATAGAAGCTTGGAGAGAAATAAGTAGAAGTAAAAGAAGATGGCATGGATAGCTGGATGAATGCTGGATAGGGATAGGGATCATCATCAAATATGGTAAAGAGGGTGGGGAGACTCAGATGTAAATGTTTCTGAAACATGTGAGGCATAAATATCTTGTGTGTCGCTAATGACACACTAGGATTAGAATGTGGGATAGATGGTACGTCAGTGGGAGGGGAAAGGTCTAATCAGGTATGCTGATGAGATCACCAGCCTCTAATACCATCACATTTTTATTGATATTTCATAAGACATAAAATGATTCTGGAGTCTGAGGATCAATGGAAAGTTCCACATTACCTTTTTTAGCACACGAGATGGTGTCCCATTAGATTTTGGCTTCCAATGGGATGTGCAACATTTTATACTATCATTTAGTTTAGCAGTTTCTTCCTAAAATAAACTGCAGTCTTTCAAGAAAGTATGGATTTTGTTTCTTGAAAATCCAATTTACTCAACTAAATTCCATGTCATATAGTGGTTTGGGTGAATATCTTCATATTCTGGAAGTAATTCCTTCAAGAAAGTATGAATTTCATTGATGACAGTATTACAAGTCCCATACATAGTTTTCCCATGAAACAATCGGGTTAAAAATTATAGCTTTTTCATTTTACCACATTGTCGATATACTAGACTCATGGTAGCATCATTCAAATTTTTCACCGTGAAAACATCATCATTTTCATTTGAAGCATCATGTGTGCTAATATCAAAGTCTTCTTGGATCAGAATCCTTTCTTTTTCATGATGATGAAAAAATAGAAACTGGTCATATAACAAATTCTACAATCCAGTCATCTCAGTTGGATCCTTAGAAATTTTATATTTCATTTTATCCCCATTGTGATACCACACATAGTAGTTTTATTGAAAACCATATTTTGTTATGTAGTATATGACTTCATTATAGCTAAACCAAGGTATTCCAACATAGTTTTAACATGAGCAGTGTATGTGACCTCTATTTGAATAATAGTGAAATGAAAAATCTAAAAATCTCTCCAAATTGTTTTGAAAATCACCTGAGACTTGATCAGTTTCATATATCCAAGTTCTATTCATTCTGTAAAAAAAATTTATAAGTCATTTAATCAAAATCAAGTCAATAAGATTAATGTTTCTTTGAAAATATATTTAATAAAATGAGAATTTTTCACATCATATGAAACCATAACTGATACACTACTCTATATGAGAATCATAGTATAAATGAAAACAAAATAATATATTTACAACAAGATATCTTTGAAGTACTATACATGAGTGTACAAGATCATGTACACTTGTGGAGAATAATTATTCTAGAGTTGAGTAAATTTTATATCGAATAAATTTTATGTTTTAGTAGATTATTTGAGTGATCACATACACTGGCCAAGGGGGTGGGGGTGTCCAGGGGTGGGGGTGTCCCGGGGGTGGGGGATGTCATGGGGGTCATGGGGGCTGTCTAGGGGTTGGGGGTGTCCAGGTGGTGGGGTGTCCAAAGGCTGGGGTGGTGTCCAGGGGGTGGGGTGGCGTCCAGTGGGTTGTCCAAGGGGGTGGGGGTATCAAGGGGTGGGGGGCTGCCCAGTGGGTGGGGGCTGTCAAAGTGGGTGGGTTTATCCATGGGGTGGGGGTCGTCCATGGGGGTGGGGGTGTCCAGGTGGTGTGGGTGTCTAGGGAGTGGGGTGGTGTCTAGGGGGGTGCCCACGGGTGGGGGTTTTCTAGCGGGGGTGGGTCTGATCAAGGGGGTGGGGGTGTCCATGGGTGGGGGTGTCCAAGGGGTGGGGTGTTGTCCAGGGGGATATCCAGGGGTGGGGGATGTCCAGTGGGTGTGGGGGTGTCTAGGGGGTGGGCGTGTCTAGGGGGTGGGTTGGTATCAAGGTAGGTTGTCCAAGGGGGTGGGGGTGTCTGGGGGGGGTTGTCTAGGGGTGGGGGCTCTCCTTCTAGGTGGGGGTGTCCAGGGGGTAGGGGTTGGGGATGTCCAAGGGGGTGTGGTGTAAACCCCCAAAATAGGGTTTTAGAATCCAATATATATCCAATTGTATCATTACGTCATGCATATTATAGATTACCTAGAAGATTGTTGGCGTAAACCACGAATATCATACATATAAATCACAACACACATAATTATAAACACACCTCCAAATATAATATGTGCATTGGATTTTTCCTTCTACTCTAAATATCATACTTGAATAATAAACCAACACAACTAATTAAAAACACACATCCCAATTTTGAGCTAGGTATGTGGATTATTAATGCCTTGAGAGTCTAGTTGGGAGCTAATCCCAGGTTGTGATAAAAGGTGTAAATATAATATTTTATATGTTTACAAAATCTTGTGTGTGTGTCAAATATGATATTATGTGTGTTGTTTAGTCATATTATTCATGTTTTGATTGGAAACCCCCCTACCCCCACTGGAAACACCCCACCCCCACCCCACCTAGACAGCACCCCCCCCCCCTCCCCACCTGGATACCCCCACCCCACCTGGATAGCCCCCCCCCCCCCACCTAGATCGCCCACCTCCACCCCCTCCCCCACCCCACCCCACCTGAACCCCCCACCCCCACCCCGCCACCCCACCTCACATGGATAGCACATCCCCTCCATGGACATCCCACACCCCCTCCCCCACTTGGACAACCCACCCCCACCCCTAGGACAACCCACCCCGTGGACAGTTAGCACCCCCTGGACAACACACACCACCTCCCCACCTGTAAATCCCACCCTCACCCCCCTTGAAAGCCCAAACCCATTCTTCGACACCCCCCCAAATGCTATAGACTTCGACCCCCCCCCCCCCCCACCTGGACAGTCCCCACCTGGATTCCCCTACCCCTATAGACCCTCTTAGTTTATTTTTATTTAAAAGAATTTTATTAATTATGTAAGGAAAACCATCATGAATTATCATTTTCATTCAAAACAACTCATTCAATTTATCGAAACATGAAAAATTCAATTTATAAGGCTTTATGGGTCACTTGGGAAATTTTATTGGGGAAAGGGGAAATCACCTACATGGTTAATTCCAATTTAAGAACTAGGCCAATCACTTAGGTGAGGCGGTTTCTAGGAGGTGGGGTGGTGTCCAGAGGGGGGTTCCCAAGGGGGTGGGGACTGTCCAATGGGTTTGAGGGTGTCTAGGGGGTCGAGTGTACAGGGGGTGGGGGTGTCCAGGTGGGGGTATCTAGGGTTGGGGGCTTTACAATGGGGGTGGTGTCCAGGGAGGGTGGGGGGGATATTCAGGGGGTGGGGGTGTCCAGGGGTGGGTTCTATCCATGGGGGTGAGGGGTGTCCATGGGGGGTGGGGTGTCCAGGGGGCTGTCCAATGGGGTGGGGTGTCCAGGTGGGTTTTCCAACGGGGTGGGGGTGTGAAGGTGGTGGGGGTGTCCGGGGGGGAGGGGGTTGTCCATGGGGGTGAGGGGTGTCCAGGGGGTGGGGGTGTCCAGGGTTGGGGGCTTTCCAATGGGGGTTGGGGTGTCTAAGGGGTTGGAGTGTCCAGGGGGTGGGGGTTGTCCAATGGGGTGGGGGCTGTCCAATGGGGGGTGTCTAGCGGGTGGTGGTGGGGTGTTCTAGGGAGGAAATACCCATATAATACCTTGAAAATTACTTATACCCAATCCAACCAATATCACAATTCTGATCCATCATCTAACCAACCACCAATTCATCCTCAATATCACTACCCTTATAATTATTCCTTGAAAACAACTATAAATACAAAATCCAAATCCAATTTTCAACTAAACTAAAGTCCATAGAATGTACCATATCACCCCACTAAAAATCTAAAAGGACCTACATCACTATGCCAATTGTCCCCAATCCTTTCACATGGACCATCCTTATTTCTATTATCCACCTCGAGAACATATAACTAAAAAACCCTTTAGCATCTTTGAGTGGGATACATCTCACCATCACCCATTAGTTCACATGGTTAATGAACTATACATAGCTAGAGTGGCTATAAAGACATCAAATAAAAATGATTCAGACAATCACAACACTAGAAGTGTAGAAAAAAATAGAGAACAAATCAATGTGTTAAGTATACCATGCCACAGACCACATAGAACTCTGGTTGAGGAAAAATCAAAATAAAAAATAAAAAAATAGATGTAGAACATTAAAACTAAAGTAATATTACTAATTTAAGATTTAGAAATAAAATATTTCTTGATTAAAGATGGATCTTTGGGTGGAAGTAGTCCTTCAGCCTAGGGTAAAGAGAGAGCTTCCGGAGAGCTTCGTATTAGGGTTGCAATAATGCGGATGGGAGGGCTGCAATCGCGCAGATGGGGGGGTTGGCATGCTATTTATTTGGGGGAAAACATTCTAAATGGTTTTAAAAAACTGTCGGAAAAAATATTCTTTACCAAAGGTTTTAAAAAACCATTGGTATACATTAATAAAATTAATGATTTCCCAGTGGTTTACTCAAAATGTTGGGAATTCTTGATTCTCAAAGATGTATACCAACGGTTTTTTCAAACCACTGGATTAATTTTTTTGGAAAATCCACAATTTTACCAGTGAAAGACCATGCTTGGAAGAATATTACAATACATAGTAGGACAACCCAATAATACTAAACATATAGAACCAATTATATTCAAATTAGTACAATATATAATAGTCAATGTGCAACATAAACACCAAGATATACTTAGGAAAGACACCACGCCACCAGGAGGTCATAACCAACTATAATCCAAAGGATTCATCCCAAAGAAATTATTGTTCCAAGAGAATACACTCCATGAGACATGATATCGGCAAATACACTCAATGAAGAGGTCTAGATCATTGGTCCCAAACCAATAACGATCATTGATCTAAGAATACCACGATACATAGATAGGGGCCACGCCCAGACTCGCTAGGAGGAACCAATAACCCAATATAGAATAGCCTGCTATATAGGGGATCGTATGCCAATGATTCCACAAACCCTACTTATACGACCTGCTATATAGAGAAACAACACCCTAATCAGGGATTTCATAATGATTCCAGAAACTGGATCTAGGGAATAAAGGTGTTATATGATTTCACTCCAGTCTCAAAAAGGGACTCCCCAACTCTATCTGGGACGCAACCTCTAGAGAAGATCACAATCATGTGATTTTGATGTAATATCAGAGTCTACACTCAAGGGTAAGGACCAATGAAACACACTAAACCTATACTATTAGAAACTAAGAAAACAAATTGCTAGAATCACTCTTTAAGGTGGTATGTGGTGTGTACTAGTGGATACAAGTGGTGTCATGTTGTCCCCATGATTTCCAGTGTTGAAGGGACTCACATGGCATGTATTCTCCATATAAAAAGTGTGTAGATGAAGTAAACGGTGTGTAGAGACACATAGTATCCTACCAGTGTCACATGTCTGTGTCTGTGTATAGTGGTTGTGTCTATGTATTAGTCAGTGTATTCTAAGACATGTCTGGGTCCAAGTACACAATGTGTCCTCTGACCACGTACTTTTCCATGTGTCCAGGTACTCATAGAATTAAATGCCAAGACACATGAAAGGGGTCACACATAATGTGACATGGGTTACACTCCATGTGATCCTTAACTCTGGCTAGAACCCTGGTGCCACAACCAAGGGGCCCATAATGCTTGAAACACCAAATTACACAAACAGTTCTTCTTCCACTATATTCTACAATTCTTCATAGTTGTTACCCTTATCTAAACCTATAGATCATAGTTCAATTGGGCCTTTAGTTTCTATATATCAGGATTATGGTTTTCAAATCCACTCAAAAATGATCTGTCAAACAAAACATTTTTTTAATCAAAATTGGGGAGAATGATAACCACAAACCTATCTTTTCTACTTATAATCATCCACCTCCATCATCTCACCTCAACCACAACATCGATCACATACCACACCCACGGTTTATATATGTTCCACTAATGAATGGTTACTCAATGATTGAATAAATGGTATTCATCGAACCACTAGAAAAAAGAAAATTCCTATGATGAATGCGCGAATAATAGGGGAAGAAATCCATCACCCATAAAATTGAGGATTGTAACATGGCCATTGTCCATTTATCCATGACTTTATATCATAAAGAAGATGAATTATGAAGGATAAATAAACTAATAAATATAAAATTCCATTAAATTAAATCTACCAATGATTACTATATCTATTTTTTTTGGAATTGATCAAATTTCATCTAAGATTAAGAAATGTAATGAAAAGAATAAGTAAATATATTATACCTAGATTTTGAATCATTTTTTGATGAAGAATGATTTTGTTTCCCTAATTGATGAGATCCACAAACTATGTTGGCACAACGATCCATGATTTGATCTCGATCTATCATTGTTCACCAAGAAAACTCTCCTCCAAAGGATCCTAGTAATCTAGGGTTTAGCACCCAACCCTGAGGATATTCGAAAGAAAAAAATTGAAGTAGAAATAGTCAATACATTGAAACTAAACAAAATAAATTAATTTATTAATTTGTTTCATTTCATTATTCTTGTGATTATTGTTTCACAAATAACCCATGAAATCTATGGTTATGTCATGCCTATGGTAAAGTCCATATTAAAAACTCAATAGTTCCCTCAAATATTTTTATTTCAGCTCCATTTTGGAGTTATTCCAATTTTTATGTATAACCGTGTGTACGTTATTTTAAATATATTTAAATATTTCAAACATTTATTCAGTGTAAAATAGGACTTACAATAACACATCCTTTCAACACCTCATCACAAAAATATTCTATGTAATATAAAAAAATAATACATGGAAAATCAGATATGTTATATCATACAATTCATTAAATATGGTTTTGAGAAATGAATTATGTTATTATTATGGATATATTAGGTTGTATGTACTCATTAGGAGTGTTTCCATTTCTTAATGATCATTATGTAAAGGATATAAGTAATATATTGTATTTCTATAATGATCACAACATAATAAATATAATATTATTTATTTTTACTTATAAATATCATCCATGTGGTTTTTTTGATAAAAAGAGAGTCACGTCGCTTCATGAAGGCGGTAGTCCACACATACACAAATGACTTCATCGTCTTTCAGTGAGTGAAAAGGTAAGAAAGAAAGTGATATATTATATTATAAGAATGATAAATATATAATTAATATAATAATAATTTAATTTATGTCACATATATGCAATTATATTATCCTTATTATCTTTTATGTGAAGCATTAGTGAAAACAAATCACATCACTTCGTGAGGTGACAGTTCGCCATACACATGAATGATGTTATCATTTTTCCTAAGGATTGAGAATTTAAAAGTTATATATGATATAATGAATAAATATTTATAATAATTTTAAAAATATCATATATGTATATATATATATATATTATCCATCATTATACCCAACCGTGAGAGGTGGCAATGGAAAATCTAATGACAGTGGTATGTAAGGTGGTAGTCCACCGTACACATGAATGATGATTTTGTAACCCATTTGATGGAAGTGAACATTTATGTAAGAGATAACCTTAACATAAATAAATCCATGTATATGTAAGATACTAAAATTATTATATCATCATGTTATAATAATAATTGAAGGTGTTGGGGGAATAAATAAAATTAAAATGCTCATTAATGAACATCGCATCTTCTTGAGTTATCCCCCTTATGGTTTCACTAAAAAACCTTTCAAGGTAAGATTTATGTCAAATATATAGATTATATGATGATATTAGGTGATTTTGGAAGTTATTGGACAAAAAAAGGTTCTGAAGGTGTGAAGAGGATAGGATAAGGGCTGGCCTTTTATAAGTGAGGTGAGTGACACATGTAATTTTTTGAAAGAAATAAATCTACCCATGATTTTTCACATAGGAAGGGATCAATAATGGACCATTCTCGATCATGGAAAAGATAATGTCTAAATATTTACATAATATTGGTATTGGAAATGTTTTGGTTTTTTTAACAAATATTTTTTTTAATTTAACCTCCCCGGTAATCCCATTTTTACCTTTACCACGGTAATTATTTTTTACTATTGTCACTATCCATTTTTCCAAAAAACATAAGTTTAACTTATTAAATAATAAAAGTTAGTTTGATTCCAAATATGGAATCCATTTTAAAAATTCCATTCACATTATTGATATAATTTTATTTAAAATTAATTCAATAGACATGATGAGAAATTACGTTTTAAAAGAGAAAATTTTGAAACATTTAAAATTTTTTTGAATAAAGATTCAAAATGAAATTGATTATAATGACCTAAATTATAATGTTGGATGAATAATTGAACTATATTTACTTTAAAACCAATTTGAAATATAATTTAACTTTATAAATAAATTAAATGAAAATTCATTTTTCAATTAAAATTCCGTATTTTTAACTATACATAAAAAAATGAAACCTTTCAAAAAATTCCAAAAATTAACTCTAAGTAAATTTTTATAGTAAAATTTAAAAATTGAAATTCAGATTTTCAAATAAATTTTCTAAAATTGGTAAAAGTTAATTTTAAAATATGCACACCAATGACGATATTACTGTTTAATAAAATACAATTTTAATCATAAAATTGGATTTATTTTTATATTTGGTTTAGAAAACACAAAATATGAATGGTAAAATTTTGATTGAATATGTAATATATATATAAATACATATCATTATAATCATAAACTGAAATGGATATTTTTTATTTTATTCTTGTAAAACATGTTTATGTGCATAAAAATACTTTTCAGAAAATGATTTCCTTTATTTTCAAATGGTTTTTATTTTCATTTTTAATTATTTGGAAACAAATGAATTAATTATATATATGTCTAAACCATATATTTTTATAATTTCGTAAATCTTATTTGTACCTGACATTCAAATTTCTAGGTGATAGATATCATATTAAATAATAATATTTTGACAGCATGTCATGTTTCCTTTTAACACGATGTTACATGTAATGGAACCCAAAACTAGTGTTTCATGTAATTAATGATAAAATTAGTGTTGTGTGTAATAAAAAATAGAAAAAAAATATTCAATTTATTTGAAAAAAATAATTTCAAAAAATATCTGGTAGTTATATGTAAGATTCATTTTTCTCTTTTGAATCTCATGTAAGGTGAAATCCTAAGAAAAACACTATATATTAATTATACAATAAATTATTATCTCATGTCCTACCGACATATTCAATAGAGCCTCAAACATGGATGGGTATAAATCATTCTTAAATCACATAACTCATGTATGGTGATATATGCATGACTAATCTTTTTATACACCACATCTTAGCCACTACGTGCTATTAAAATATAATCCATTCATGGTATTATAACCCAATATATGATAAAGAGATTTAGGACTCAACCAAATTTAAAAAATTCCCATTAAAATAATTTATTAAATTAGGGAATCATCACTTAATTCTCTATATATAATGAAGTCAAAATTTAAATAAAGTGGTGATCATGGATGATAATGATGGAATGAAACACTAGGTAATATTCCTGTCGATTTCATTCAAAAAGGTAACCCCTACCCTTTGACCAATATATGTAATCTTAATATGGGGATGGGGTCATGAAACCGAAATCTTACTATGTGAATAAGATGACCTATACAGCTGGTAAATTTACTTCTCTGTCAACCATATAAGTGATTCAAAACCTTTTCAATTTCTTGTGGATTGATGTAGATAGATTTAATGTATTTAATTAAATTATAATTTTAATTATAATTCCATTATATTTACATTTTTATGTTATTTCTATCTCTCTATTTTCAATAATCTTAATAGTTATTTATCCAGAGATTACTGATGGTGAGAGGAAAACTTGTGGATCACCACCAAGATAAAATCATATGATTATATATTCCACTCACTTGGAATCATTTTCACTCTATATTTTAAACTTGAGTTTATGGATGATTTAGGACAATATGTGAGTGATGTAACTATACAATCATATTTCCAACATTTCCTATGACACTTTTGATATTATTTTTCTTTATCATAGTAAAATTACTAATGTGTGATGAGATTATTAGCTTGATTGGTTTATATATTCAAGTTTTTAAACCATTGAGAAATAATGGTTGTATCTCTATTTGAGGTGTTTTCTTCAATTTATTCATGGAAATAGTGGTAGAAAATTCACATAGGTGGTTTCTTAATATTATTTTCATTTACAAAATTATCCTAAGGTCGGTGTGTGTGTGTAACTGTTTAGAAGCACACAATAAGCTATAATAGGGGAAAATTGGTGAAAAAGTAAAGGATCATTCAGGTTGAATCAATGGGTGTATCCTTTCAAAAAAAAATCATTTCATATATATTTTCATTGGATGTTTCTTTGAGTTTTTCTTCACATCACATATTATTTTTCTCATTCATTAATTATTGAAAACCAAAAAAATAAAAATTGTTAAGTAATAATAAATGTATCAGTTTGAATCTTTTTGATAATACATTAGAAAAATTATGTGGATATATTATAATATTTATAAATATTTGTTTCTTATAAGGCTTATAACTACCTCCCATCACTAGCATCATTACCATATAGCCAGTTGATTGCTCTTTTATTTATGAACATTTGTGTATATTTTAGGATTTAATTTGTTTGTTTTTTTATTTCTCTATTTTTCTTTAGGTTAGAATAAGAATCAAATTGTTAAAATTTTTAAATAATGGAACGCAACATATATTCTCATTTTATTGATATTGGTAAAATAACTATTGATACAAGATATTTTTACATGTCCAAACTATTTAATAGTGATGAATTTCTCATCCCATAGGAGCTCGAGGGGAAATTTCAAGGATTGTAACATGAGAAATATATGGAGAACTCAAATGGGTGGTAGAATGGAATTTTTAACACAATAAACTTATCCAAATTTCATTTTAAATTATTAAAACAATAAAAATGGAGAATAAGAAACACTCGATGTGATTTGAGAGGTTATCACTAGAGCTTTTCTAATAGACTATCAAATCAAGGGGAAACAAAGTCAGATGGGATAACTATGAAATTTAAATTATGATATACACCACTCTCTATTATTACATACAGAATAGACTATACAAATAACCAAAAGAATAATAATAAGGTAAAATGATCTTTTATATAATTGAAATAGAGAATGTTGAATCAACCTTCACTCCCTTAAATTTCAAATATCTATAGGCATGCACTTAGAGTAAGATCTCATTTCTAATAAACTTAAGGGAGGTAAAACATCTTTAGATTCTATTTCCATGTATTGTTTGAGTACTTGAGTAATATTTTAACTACCTCTATTCCAAATATATGGGTTTAGTCAAGATGTACATAACCCCGAACAATGATAACGTAGAAGAATCACCATGTTAAGAAATATTTGTGCCAGAATAAGCAAAAAGTGAATAAATTTAATGATTTACCAAGATGAAATAGTTCTAAACGACAAAAATTCTAGGACATATATATTTTAAATAATCATATTTTAAAAATATACAGAGTACATTTTTTGATGATTTTCTCTATTCTACATAAGTACATTTATAAAAATTTAATCCAACCCTAAAAAATGTTAAAAATACAACCAATGAGGTTGATGAATAAAAATAAGAAAAATCTATGGGACCTATGAAGAAAACATTTGAAACCTGAAGTTATGGATTTTTTAATATTTTTTTAATATATAAAAGTTTGAAAAATCTGATATTCTAGAGATAAAGGGTGTTTATATGGTGTATGGAAGCTGTTGGGGTAGAACTTGAGTGGTAAACTCCACAAACCTTCATTCAGAAGATCCAGTTTCAATGATGGATAATGTAAATATTTTGAGTTGCTATAATAGTTATTGTAGTATTATTGTATAGTTATCTCAATTATCTATATTTTGGACTATGGGCCAAAAATTTGGCTCTTCAGGCTAAAGGACCTTTAAGTCAGTATATGACCATAGGCCATAGGGGATCTAGGCCGTGAAACATTTAGGTCAAACCACATAGAAGTATACCCTAGAAGAGGAATCATAAGAATTAGTAGCAACCATAGAAAATATTACTAGATTTGGATTGAAGAGAGGGTATGTATACATCACCATCATTTCCTGGAACCATGTAGCATAGTATGGGGACATGGTAGCAGACTATCCATAAATGATGGGGTCTAGGCTCAATTAATGAAGTTATGGTTGGGGAGTGGTAGTTCTAGTCTAGTCTTCTCTTTGGGCATTAGATTCATGTAATAGACCTTGTTCCTATGGGCCTATGAGTCATATAAGTGTTCCCTCACAACCAAATTAATAAAGTGTATTATCCAAATAAATAAATAAATAACTAAATCCTTCGAGCCATTATAGCAATATATAGAACATGGAATGTCCCAAATTATATTATTAAGGACCACGTCTATGTATGATCCTTATGACATGATCAGTGTTTAGGTGAAGGTTTATTTCATCATCGCAAAGGATGTATCCAATCTATTAGTACTATCAAGGATAATTTCAGTTACACAGGATATTTTATGATTCCCATGTTATAATATTTGACCATGTTAGAGTATATATGTATTTATTTCCCCCACATGGAAAATAAAATTACACAAAAGTTTTTCTATATTTTATATATTGATGTATTTTCAAGATTGTTTTGTTATATAGAGGTGCACCATGGAGGAACCCTATCCTACAACTAGTTTAGTGAAAGGATTTCTATTATATAAGTTAATATTAAACATTATAAAGGAATATATAATGTGATTTGTGGATTCTATAGTATAAAAAATACTAAATATTCAATACATGGTCTACACCATAAAAACTCAATCAGTTTAAGAATAAATACTAGAAACCAACTAGGTATATTGTATTACATGGTTCACAGAGTAAATCAGGAAATATAGGAAATTTTAATAGTAGTTTTTACATTATTTATATATACAGTATAGTATTTATTATAACTTGAAAAAAATACCATTTCTAATTTAAATGGTTTATATTAAATGGAAGGATTTCAAAAGGATGAAATTAAAGTTTAAGAAGTTGGGTGGTAATGGTAGATTGAATTTGAAATTTTAAATTCAAACTATTTTTGATAATACGAATTCAATTGTGTAAGATAATAGTAATCACATAGAAAATAATGGATAATTCATAAAGTCTAGAAATTAGAAGTGTGTGACAAATATGGAAGAGTATTGAAGTCAGGATTTAAAAAAGAAGAAACTATTGTCCATATACTTGATGATTTAGAATTAAATAATTGGAGCATCAATTAAGAAAACCATTGTTGACTGGTGTCACTTATTGTTATCTAAAATCAATATAAAATTGACCAAAATGTTAATTCAATTACAATCCCTCTTGAAAATATGTATGTCAATGTGAAGAATAGTTTATATACCCTGGTCAATTAGTGTTCTATTCCAAATGTTGTGGAAATATATAATTGTGGCAGTGGCTAATCAGTATATCAACACATTGTTGATAAATTATCTTTTATGAAGCCTTTTATTTATTTAACTAATTAAAATATGTAATTTCACGATCTTTAGATATCTATTTTTGATTAACATTAATAACAAAATTCATGTTCTCTTTACTAATGTAAATAAAAAAACCAGCTTTTATATAAAGAGAGGAAGATGTTTTTTCCCTAACTCACCATCATATTAGGGTGTATAATGGGAACATATAAATAACTCAACACTAATTACCTAGGGAAAGTAAATTATATTTTTATATTATCACTACATATAAGAAATCATTTCCTGAATGACTGAATTTTTTTCTTGTGTTGGTATTCAAGATATATGATTGTATATCACATTATATTTGAAAAAATAAAATACAACATAGTTTTTTCGTTGAAAAATTCATTTTTATATCTATAATATCCTTTAATATCAATAAAATTTTACTTCCTATAATCATGGGGAAAGGAAAAATAATAAACTGGTGATTTTTTATGATTATTAAAAGAATGCATAAAATTGAAGATATCATAAAATAAATAAGAAATGAATAATATGTTATTAACAAATGATGATAAAATAATTCAATATAAATAATCACATGATCTTGAAATTTATCCGTTAAGATCATAACTATTCTAAAAACCAAGTGAAAATTAATAAAATATTTCATAATGATGGAATGCATAATGTCAGGCATCTTAAACTTATAGTTGACGCCTCATGTAGATCATCTTATATAAATGGGTAAGTCCTTGACCAAATACCAAACATGTTTTATCTCATGGGACTTTCGATTAATCAAGGGGATATATTATTTGAATTCCCACCCATTAGTTAATAATTCCAATTCATTCATCATATTAATAAACAATAAAAATTTAATTAAGTTGCCCAAATAATACTTGCTTTTCTTGGAAGAACTTTAATTCAAAATGTAAATACATTCTCCAATCAAATTGATCATAAACAATCCAAATAAAAATTGATAATTGTATATTTAGATTATATCTTTAGTAAAACATAATATTAATCAAAGGATTTTGAAAACTAAAATATATCTAGAAAATTTATTGAGTAAAATACCCTTTTCATTTTAAAATAATGTTTTTAAAATCTAATAATTTACAAAATATTAAGAAAAACGTTTTTATTAGAAATAAATATATAATCTTTTAAAGTACGATTCATGTCAAATAATTTTCAGGATGGAGGAAAAATATATTCATATAGAAAATTTTAAAATAAATATTACATTCACATCTTCCTTAAAAAGTACTTCATTAGAAAATAATATAAGATTCCTTTTAATCATTTTCATATAATATCAAACACAGGTAAAAATAACAATAATAAATCATTAGAGAAAAGAAATAAAATTATTGAAAAGAAATTAAATAAAACATGCACATGAAATTAAAATAGTCTTGACTAAATAAAAAAGAATTTATATTTTGCATAAAAACATTATTTTAGTCTCCTAAGTATTTAAATATAGGAAAATAAAAGGAAAACTTCTAATTTATAGAATTAATCAGAGTTGAAGAATGTAGAATGGTTTTAAGATAGAAATATCCAATAACTTTCACAATAGAAACTTAAATATAAAAAATCCAAAATAAGATTAAGAAGGATCCATGATATAAAATTTCAAAGAGGAAGTATATACAAATCATAAACATAACGAGGTGGATCGCATAAAATATCTATTAATGTAAAAATATTGGGTCGAAGAACACTTACCACTTTGGTAATATCCAAATTAAAACATCATGAAAGGGATAAAAATAGTTGGTTTTTTAAATCCAAATAATTTTCATGGTAATCATTATAAAATATATTCATGGTTATCATATACACCAAATAAAAGATAAAAATATTGAATATAGAAAATGTCTCATAGAGATAAAAGTGAGATGGGAAACCCTTTCAATGATCATATCATTGAATTCAGAATTAATAAATCAGGAGATTATTTTTGAAAAAATTAATCCATAAAAAATTTGAAATATAATATGACCAAGAATAATAATTTCACACATAATCTAGTAATAATATAATTAATAATGTGATATTACCCAAATAAGATAAATTATGTTAAGAGACCACTTACCGCTTTGATAAATTTAGAATCAAAACTGCTTGAATTAAATAATTTGAAATATAAAATTAAATACAATTAATTAAAAGAGTATAAATTATAGAAAATGTTAATCGATCAGTATATATACCTCATCAACATAAATATTTTTAAAACATCAAACTTGTCTCAAAGAAACAAAATTGATATGAAGAACCCTTGCCTTTGGTATGACTTGATTCATAAGTGATTTTATCCTCCTATATAATAAATTTACATCTATTACAATTATATAATATAACCATATAAATAAATATATTATAACATATGATCAATTTATAACATTTCACTACCCATTTATTAATAATTCATTATGAAAATCGTTGTTTTGGAGTGATAAATGTCTCATTTTTCATGTAATTCTTGGTTTAGTGGTTTCAATACTTTCATCTTTATAATTGTTATATAATTTAAATAATTATAATAATGATATAAATATAATATATATTATATATATGCAAATTTATAATCATCCATGAAATGATAATATGGAATTTTGGTCACATCACTTCATGGGAGTGGTAGTTCACTTGTATGGATGAAGGAAATTATCATTTTTAATGGGTGGAAGGGTATGAAAGTTAATGTTATATTATATTCTTTGAAAAATAATTAATTAATAAGTTTCAAAGATATAATAATTTGTTATATATTTATAAAAATACAAGTAAAATGGTGATGAAAAATGAATTACACTACTACATGGAGACGATCAGTTGTACGTACACCTGAGTGATGTTTTCTCCTTCCATAGAATGGAACTAATGTTTATAATTTTTTTTACACAATCATAATAAAAATAAAGTATATTTAATATACTTAATACATTATTTTATAATTTATATCATAGATTTATAGGGGTATAATAATAATAAAAAAGAAAATTCTCAGTTAGGATGAACACCCCCTTTTTGAAGAAACCCCTTTGGATCTCTCATAACAGACCTTAGGGATGATATTTTCAAGAGACTAAATCCTATATAGCTTATATAATGATGTTTATAAGATATTATTTTCATTTTTTATAAAACTACCAATCTCTATTAGAAAGGGGGAGAGGGGATGCCCTTTTATATATGAGGGGAGAGGCACCCTTGGAATTACTTAATGTTTTAAAATAATATAAAATAATATTCTAGTTTATGTGTATCAAAATAGATATATTTAATAAAATATGATGATAATAAGTTCAAATCCTATTATTCAATAAATTTTATATATATTTAGTTTGTGTTTTGACCTTTTTCTCTTATTTTACCCCCATGTTAACCCATTTGACAATTACCATGATAACAATGCTTTTTACAGTTTAGAGGTAAATAATGTTATTATAAAAGAAAAAGTAATCAATATGTATAATATGGTTTATATTATAAACCATATCCTATTTTATTGTTCAATTATATTTTTTTACAAATTTTAATTCATTTTATGAAATATTATTTAATATAAGATACCATTAAATTCATTTTAGGACCATTCATATAGTTTTACTTTAAATACAATAATAATTAAATTTAATTATAATATAAACAATTAAAATATAAAAATATATTATATATCTATCTATCTATTAAATTCATGTAACAAAATAATTCATCTAAATTGTATTAGTTTAAGAATTTTTAATATCATTTATTTTTATCTTTACATGAAAAAGCAATGTGTTGGTGTTTCATAATCATTTATTCTTGTTATTACATTATTAAAAAATAAAATAAAATGAAATGATAAAAAAATAATTAATATTTAAAATAACAATTTATAAATAAACCTTACCTCTTTTTATCTATATAAACAAATATTAGGGACATTAAAATAAGAGAGTGGCCTTTTTTATTCTTTAGTTAAAAAAATATTACGGTCATTATCAAAGAGATATGAGGCCAAATTTAAATATATTTGAATTTTTTATGAGTTTGGTAAAACTAAACTCATATAATATAAATAATTTAGATACATTTTTAAAGCCTTATCACATTATTTTTAACCTTAATTACCTTATTTACCATTAATGAGATGATATATATTTACCACGGTTACTATTCATAATGACATTGATATCCTGTAACATGATTTTAATTATTTGTAAACATTGGTTTTGATCAAAATTTTATTGGGGTTTTCTTGGATTTTTCTGAGGAATTTTTTTTAATAAATGGAATACCAAGGGACTATTTATGTTTAGGGAAAACTACACAGTTTGTCCAAGAAAACTATGCAACTTATAATGAGCTATAGGAAGGGGGTGCACTATTTGGTCAAACCATAAAAGTGCCCCTCCAAACTATGCACCCTTTAATATAGGTAGTTTATATATTTGGCACATGGTTATTTTAACAATGTGGCCAAACTATGAACCCTTTCCATAATCCTAGTAAGGACACACTGTTAGGGAACTCTATTATTACTACCTCTGATGTCCGACCTGGGCAACCATGTGTGCGGTTCAAAATTCAGAAAAAAAATATTTCTTAATAAAAAAATCCTCTTTTTTGATAACTAAATACACCCATTTTACCTTAAAATGATTCCATGGTATTTTGGGCCTCTTTATAGGTGAAAATTACTCCTCTAGCCCCTTCACTTTGTGAATCAAAGCACTGATGATTGCATTTTATCTCCTTCTATTAAGTGAATATTCACTCATTTGGTATGTTCAGAAATTTTCTTCTCTAGTTTCAAAAGATTGATAAATCATCATGTTATTGAATGATCTAATCCCAAATGTGATGAGTCTTTATTCTATGATGGATTCCTTGGTCACATTTTACTTTTTCATTGCAATATAGTTTTTCATTGTGTGTGTTGTTTTGTTTAATCATGCGGTTAATGTAAGGTGTTTCTATAAGTATCTTTCATAAAATTGAAACCCTGTGTTTCTTTATTTAATTCAAATTAGTTTTTTAATTTACTTATAAAACATTGAATTCATATGATTTTATGTTTGATTTATATAGGGAATGGAAATTTTTACAACACCTAATTTCAAGGGAATTTAAATTGTCCGATGGATTGCATGAAACAAATAGTGATCTAAAATGGGGGTCAATTTAAAATATTTATTTTATGTTGATTTATGAGAAAAATGGATTTAAATCAAAGATGATTTTAAAGGAAATAATTTGATAAAAACCCATTATTTGGTTTTTAATATTAAAAATTCATATTGAACATGAAATTTGGAAATTGAACTATGAATGATAAATTGATTTAAAATAATTGATTTTCCCAGGATTGGTTGATTGATGCACATGTGAGATTGAGTAGTTTGTGGTTCATTAGGACACACACACTTCGACTCTGAATCCCTATATATTTAATGATAATGAAAACACTTACTAAACCTCATTCTAAATGATTATACTCGATGGGATGTTATTTGATTAGTCTCATTGGCCTATGACTAGGAACTTTTGTACACATATGTGATCTAAGATTGATGTTTGCGTAGTGTGAGGATCTGAGATCTGAGAAATAACAGAAATTAGGTCATATGACCATGGTGATTTTATTCAATTAATATTATAATAAATTCCATTGTTTATATAACTATTTAATTAATGATAGATGTTATATATAATTTTTTTATATAAAATTTTTATTTAAGCCTTTTTTGATATACCTTCTATCTAATTTATTTGGAATCTTCTTTTGATTTAAAATACGTAAACTCTCGGAAATTTTTTATTTTATTTATGTTGAAAGTAGAAATTTTTTAATTGTGGTGGAATTGATTGTGGAACATGAGGTGAAACCCTACTACATTTCTTAGCTCACACCCTACCTTTTACTTTGGGAATTTGTAGTTTTTTTATGCAAGGCCCAAGAAAAGAAGTGTTCTACATAGAGGTAGAGAGTGTGAATTATTCATGGGACACTGAACTGTTGATGGCGACCAGTGGGGATATGAGTAACCTATAACATAGGGTTTTTGAGATAATTTTTTATTATATGTTGTAATATTTTTTATGATGTATTATTTTGGGATACATCTGTCGATTTTTTTAATCTTTTTCCTTGAAGAGTTTTGGGATTTTCAATTGTATATTATTTTTTCTTCATCTTTTGATGCCTCGTTTTGTGGAAAACCTACCGCTATTAATATGGATATGATTCCAGGTACTAATTTTCAACTCGTAGGGATTGAGATCACCCTTCAAGCTATGGTAAGGAAATCATATGTATTAGTGTACTGAGGTAACTATGCTTTTTCTTGAAAAATGATATCATAGTTAGGTTTTCATATTTCATTGATGTCGGTATGTATTTTTGGATGTCATAGTAGATAAGAGGTAGGATTTTTGGGTCTTAGGAAGTAGTTTTGAGTAACTCTCTGGCCATATATCATTATAGGGATCCTTAAGTCACTGTAGGTGTTCGGGAAAATTTTCCTTGTTGATTAACATGATATAATTATGTTCTTTTCCCATTTTGATTGAAGTATTTTGAAATCCTATAATTTTCCATTCCTCTATTGAGTTAATGATTTGACTACCATTGTTGATGTTTTAAGTGTTTTTTATGGATGTTTTGTAGCATCGTACCTACAATAAGACGTTTGAATAGGCCTTGGGAGGAAGCTACTTGTGAACCACAGAAAAAAATCTTCTATTTGACTAGAATGTTATTAAGATTGTGGTTCTTGATGTACAGTCTATGGGATAGGTAACAACACGTGTTTTTATGGTCTAATTGTAGAACCTAAAAGCTATGAAGTTATAGATCATTCTCTATAGGTTCGTTTCTAGAAATTAATGGATTTACAAGGCTCAAATGATCTTCTAGAGGTTTAGAATTGGTTAAAAATTATTAAGTTAATTTTTTAGTTCTTAGAAATTTCTAATTCTATTATAGTGAAATGTGATACCTTTAAGATGGAAGGAATTGTCATAATTTGTTGGGACTTGATGTTAATAGTTAATAAACATGAATTTTTAGAGTATAAAAACATTATATCTATTTTTATAGAGTATTTCTATCTATAATCAACAATCTTTTCATTGTCCATGGAGTTTATTAGCTTCCAATAGGTTGATTGGACCATGAATCGGTATGCAAACAATTTTACTAAACATGTTCAATTTTCACCCAAGTTAGTAATGAATGAGAATCTAAAGGAAAGATTATTGAATATGGGTGTTTGATATAATATCTTATATTATGTTTAGATGATAAAAATCACTTTTCATGAGGATGTTTTGGATAGAGAGTTGATGGGTACGCTTGACCTGGATGGTGATATAGGGCTGGGGGGAGTTCCTATGACTCTCAGTGGAAGTTATATTAGTTACATTAAAGGAAAGAAGAAGTGTAATGATTCAAATGGTGGATCTTGATAGTAGTATTCTTCCAGACCTGTTTTAGTTCCTAGATGAATCCATTTTACTAGCTTTTAGTGAGGCAGTGTGGGGAATTCTATGTGGGTTTGTACTGAGGCCCCTAATATCTATGGTATGTGTGGTCGTTTAGGCCACTTGAATATGATTTTTCATGTGTCTTCTTAAACACGCATTTTCATAGGATCATAAGAACAAATATATACTATTTTAGAATTAGATTCTACATGAACTAAAGGGTTCCAACCATAGACATCCAAAATAAACATCATTTTCATAGTAAATGTGTATCTAGAGGAAGAGAGTATGGGTCGAGTAATAGTGATAGGTACAATGTCTATAGATTCATAATTAGTGACATCTTTATTTTATATTGGTTCACTTCATTAAACTATATCGACTCATGTTATGAGTTTTTCTTACCCATCCCATGTAGATTTGTCTTATGTGATGGATATTAATACACCCCTTAGAATAAAGAGAGAGTGGTCTCTCTAATGTCCCTATTGAATATTCTCTCAATCGAAGATCGATCTCAACTATAATATTCTATTTCATGGCATGATTCATTTTAAAATCATTTATGTGATATATTGGTTAATTGATCAGAAGGGGTGGATTAACTATTATCTTTGGTGGTTATCCTTTATTTTTCTTGATCGGGTGTTCCATATTTTTTAGGGAGAGTGGGACCTGAGGTCAAGTAGAGATAAAAATTATTTTCTAGATATTTAAATGTTAATATAATGGTTTTATTTTGATTTTGAATGGGAATATTTGAGCGTTGATCTCCATTAAGCTATTTTTGAGCTTCCCAACATGTTTCCATCTGACTTTTCAATCTTTCCACTTATAAGGGAATTAGATCTCTCTAATTATTTACTATCATTTATCTAACTCATTCATATTTATTTTACTATATATAACCCAAAAAATAGAAAGTGTAAAATATCCAGTTGTATGATCTGCTAGAAAAAGGCTTTATACACCTGAGTGTGTCACCTTAGGTGGCATAGATTCTCCTCACAAATAATGATTATGGGAAATTTTTCCTTTATGTTGATTATTTACAATTAAATCATGGTATAGTAAATAATAAGTAAAAATTTCCATGTATTTATGGTCTATTGGAAGATTTATAAAGCGGTGATGTGGTTATCAAAGATTTAACTCTTGTAGGGAGATCCCCAATTGAGAATCAAAGAGTCTAATAATCTAAAAATGGCCTTTAGGATTAGGTATAGTCACTATGAGTACCATTTTATTCCTTTGGGTCTAATAAATTCTCTTATAGTCATTATGGAATTGGTTAAATGAATTTTCTATGAGTATCTTGGCTTTTTTTGTTCTGATTTTCCTGGTTAAAATTTTCATTTACTCCAAAAATGAATAATACCACATACATCATTTGAGAGATGTTCTTTAAATTTTGAGAAATCATTACCTTTAGGCAAAGATATTGAAATGTGATTAATATATTCATGAAGTGATGGAATTGGGACACATTTTATCAGAATATGGTATTTTAGTTGATCCGGAGAAGATGATGGTCATTAATACATGGGAGAAACCATTTAATGTTTTCAAGATTCAGGGTTTCTTGGATTTAGTGGGTATTAACACTAGTTCATTATAGACATCTGAAAATAGGTTTCTATGATTAAAACACTCACTCCAAAAGGAGTGAAGTTCATTTGGGACACAAAATACCAAAATTAGTTTTATTATTTGATGTTTCCTTTGAATTAAATGTTTGTGTTGACTCTTCCATAGGATGGTTAGGGTTATGTTGAATTTATTAATTCATCCGATTAGGGTTTAGACTACGTTCTTCTATAGGGTGATCACATGGAATCTGATTAGCCAGCTAAATAAGATGATATTCATTTTCAATATATATAATTTACATGTGATTCATTATTCATAGACACCTTTTATAGTGAATTTTACAACTTGAACATTATTTCACATTATGATTTTAATTTCTTATTAAAATGCACTATTACACAATGGTGTTAATTTTATTTTTATATTTCATTTTTAGGTCTCCCATTGTATGAGGATAATTTTATCCTTCTAGACATATGGATGAAACAATTAGGAATATAGCCAAAGTAGCCTCTGAACCAAGGATATTTTTTAATGAAGTAAATTGGACATCAACCCAATAAAATGACTGCAGAAGTAAATATATAATCCCATTGATGATAAAACTATGTAAAGCCCAAACCCCAGTTATCCAGAGTCGGTGCTTTATTACATAACATTGGCATGATAAAAGTAATCATGTCCCAAAAGACTGATAAGTTTAGTATTATTAGAAACAAGATACATACATAAGTTCAATAATATAACATTAAAAGATGTACACCACTAATTTATTCCATTGGAAATAACCAAGCCACCTAGATATTGTGCAAGTCACTCATAACTAACTTCTTCATATCCTGGGAAAATGATACATAAGAAAGGGGTGAGCTCAAATGCTCAGTAAGGGTAGGAAATACAGTGGAAGATAACATGAACATTAGGCAAGGTGAATAATTAAAAACACATGCCTTTAAAAATAATAAAAATGAACACATTATGGAAGGAATTTGAGATGAGTAAATAATTCCATAATAAAACATAATCATGGATATTCTACTAGTCGAATAACCACATGAACCATCTAATATTATTTTAATAATTAGGGAATGTATAATGTCGGACATTCTGAAACATCTTGTTAAGTCCTCAGCCAATATGTCTAAAAATGATTTTGGCCTCGGCCAACACCATATATAAAAATTGGGAAAGGCCTCAGCCAATTCCACATCTAATTGTATCATGATACCTACTGATTCATCGAGGAGCTATAGCGGGATCCACCCATCACTTACAATGTCCAATACTTTCTTCATATGAAAGGGTTGAAACATAACATAAACATTCGTATTAAAACTAGCATAAGAAGTGTCAATACTTTAACCTTACACCATGAATGATATAAAAATAACACATACACAGTCAAACATATCACAAAACCTTAAATACAATATGAAATATTTGTATCCTAATATATCAACTTCAATCAATTGTAAAATTTATCAAATGATGATGACATAGTTGAAATAAAAACTATTTGACAGAAATATCTCTTTCTATTTTAAAATCATTTAAGAGTCACAAAAATATAAATGAAAACTTTTATTTTGAAAATATTCTTATAATCTTGTAAGGGAAGCTTCGACGATATTATAACGGTGGAAAATAACCGCACCCATCGTATAAGTTAAAAAAACATTCTTACCTTAATTTTGTCGAAAAGGACATAAAGTACCTTGTTTGGAAAATGACAGAAAGATTCATTTCAAAACATATAATGTAAAATAATGGTATAAATGACTTTTAACCATATTATTTTAAATAGTATAAAAAAAATTAAATACATTTTTAAGAAAACACGGATGTGGATGATAAAGAGGTCCCCGTAGATACTTACATAAAAACAACCTCGGATAATAAAGAGATTATGAAATTAACAATTACCTAATGCTTTTACTTGTTATAGGGTACGTTAACCTCCTGTATAATAGTTACATAATTGTTATTAAACTATAAAATACCCATATACATAAATATTATATCATACATGATCTCCTAATATTACTTGGTTAATAATATTTTAGTATTATCGTCATTTCAGGTGTTAACTGAATCATTTTCCTTTATATGTTTTGTTACATAAGCCATGATTGTTATGGATTGGATGAATTTGATTCATATCTATAATGATATTAAGTTCTTTAAACATTATTTTTAATCATCAAATGAAAATTTTTCTTGAATGGTTTTGATGGGCAAATGAATCTCCTCACGTTCTTGGAGACGGTAATCCGTACGTACGCACAAGAGACAACATCATTCTTTTGATATTAAAATCATACATAAATGGATGTTATATCATATATAAAGATTAATTAACATGTTATATCTATTATTTACATAAATTATACATCATTATTATACCCATCCAAATAATAATTTATTGAATAACAGCTACACCATGACATGGAGACGGTAAGTCGTACGTATGCACATATGGTGACTTCTTATTCATAGGATGGATAACATAATGAATATGGTCATACCATTTTTATAATAAAATAACAATATAGATAATATATTGGAGTTATTATTTTAAAATGGAAACAACAAAAAAAGAGGAAGTGGGAGAAGTAAATAACTTCAAAGAGGTGGTGAGATATTTACCACTTCTTCAGGTTCTTCCTTTTGATTTGACCAAAAGGGCTCCATAGGATGGCTTTATGATCAAAATAATGCCTCTAGTGTAAAGTGGGGATAGTTTGCCAGATATTGTTCTAGGGGTTGGCTGGGTCAAATAGATTTGGAGGAGTGAATTTCATAGAAGGGGAAGTGCCCTTTTATAAGAGAGGTGAGGGGAACCTTAGAGAAAGATTAAAATATTATTTTATAATAAAATCATTTTCGATTTATACTGGTTACAAAATGATTTATTTCGAGGATAAGGTGGTTATGGGTCTCAATCCACTCAACCAATAGGTTTTACACAGGTTTAAGTCACCATATTAACCTTATCTTTTATATT
This sequence comes from Viscum album, assembly GCA_963277665.1. NCBI lineage: Eukaryota > Viridiplantae > Streptophyta > Magnoliopsida > Santalales > Viscaceae > Viscum > Viscum album. The sequence continues at coordinate 812,765,744 of OY728135.1, forward strand.
TAACTCTTAGTTAAATAGTTTGAAATTTACCAAGTCTGTTTGGATTTTTATATTATATGGTTAAAAAACATACAATAACAAGCCAAGAGAACCCCAAGTGGTTCATTATTAATATATATAGCCTTATCTGAGTCATTTTTATGATCCTTAGTTTTTTAGGAATACTATATAATTTAATAATATAATATTTGTTTTGAAAACTCTTTTATGTAAATTTTGACACTATTTGGTTTTTTGTTTTTGTTAAAGTCATAACAGAATGATTATTTCCAAAAAACTCATGTAATTCACCCTAACATGTCATAGTAACCTATAAAATTATTTTAATTCATCAAAATCTTCAAAATAAATTTATTTAGATATTTATAATATCAACTATTTTAATTTTTTATTAATAAGGTAATTATTGTATCATCATTGTTTCATAAATAAATTAAATTATTAAATGTATAAAAAATATAAATAAAATACGATTGTGTAGGATATCAGTTTATATTTCTAATTAATATTTATAGTCGAATTTATCTTATGTATAACCCTATATTAAAAATGTTTTAATTATTAAACTTTCATTTTAACTCTTTTAACTCTTCGTTAAATAAAATAATAAAAAATGTCATAATCTAATCCAAGTGAACCAAAGAGGATTATATTTTATTCCTAAGGTTTTTATGGTCGAATTATATTTATCCAATATAATTAGGACATTGTTCAGGTAATTATGATATCATTTTACCCTTAATTTCCCTATTTACTTTTAACTGTGGTAAATAAAAGTCAACAGTTACTATTCACCAAAAAATTATTTTTATCTTCTCGAACCACATTTTACATATTGATTTTAACCGTGTATCTCATATTTTTGAAATTCAACTCACAGAAGAGGTAAAATTAAGTTTTATACAAATTTTAAAATGCTTCTAGGAGGTTGGTAAAAGACGGTAAAAAGTTCGATACAATTTTATATATCTAAACTTGTTATAAAATGAATCCAATAAATTATGTTGAACATATATATTTATTATGTATCCATTTGGACCTAAAATAAATTAAAATAAAAAAACTAATTATTTAAGTAAAAATGTCGATTTTAACAAATATCGTAGTGTTTATCATTGTTCATCAAAAATTGAAAGTTTTCAGAAAAATGCCAAAAATTAAACCTAAGATAATTTCAAAATTCCAAATTCAAAAATGAAATCCATTTTGAATGATAAAATTTATAAAATATCCAAAAGTGGGTATTACTATTCATAACAGCTGGTTTGATTGGTTGTGGTGTGTTAGAACTCTAAGTTGCATACAACACAAGCTATTGTATTATTCAAAGATAAGAGTACCATGGAAGCTTGGGGAGTTACAAAAAATGAAGTGGATATAGAGGAAATCATGGGGAAAATTTAATGAAAAAGTTTCTAGATCTATTTCTGATGTTCATATAGAGATATAGGCAGCCTAATTCGAAGATGAAATTCTGGGGCAGATTCTGTGGTCCATGAAAACATCACACCATTTCCATCATATCTCGAAATATATATATATAATTGGTCTTAAATTTTACAAGATATTAGGTAAAATATAATGATTAAATTTCTTCTTCTATGGAACCCCAAATAAGTCAATGTATCATCTCTTTTAGACAGATCTCTCATAGGCATGCAAGATGCATTTTATTTCTGTAGATGGGTGAAAACTTCCATATTCAATAGACCTTCACCACTCTAGGACTACCATAATAATGTTCGAAGAAATAAAATGTTGGTAGCATGACCCAATAATATTTAAAAGCCTATTTATAATTGTAGTGGTGAAGGAGTAGGATGATTCTAGTGTTTTGTCTCATTGAAATGTTATGATGTCTCATTGTGTTTATAAAATTATTCTTTCAATTGTATGTTATTAAAATCAGCTTAGTCTCTTAATAAAAAAAATTTCTTATAATTTTATACTATTTTTATTTGCACATTGTTAATGTTTCATTATGGTGTCAATTTATTCACACAATGAAGAGATAAATCCTTCTCACAATGGTGGAATGTTTGGAGTTTTGTTTTTTACTTATTGAATTTCTCCCCAATTAGTCTACATCCCACTTCCATTTAGAGAATGGAATCAATGAAGGACTAAAAATATTTTGGTTTGATCTAAGGGATTTATAAGGGGATTCATTGGGTGCTATTTCTAAATCTATAAATGTTTAATAATTTATTTTATTTTAGTTTTTCATTCAATGGTTGTCTTCTTCAAATTCCTTATTGAATTTTATCTCCACACCTTTAGGTTCTAATAAGAACCTTTACCTTAGAGTGCTCATGAAAACAATACTCCAAGTGTATAAATTATTTGAATGTGTTTTTGAATGTGTTTAACCATTAAGTGATGTGGTTAGTTTGAATTAATTGGATGAATCCATCTATAGTTATTGAAATTGAAATAATTTATAAAGAAATTCATCCAATCAACCATTTGTAATATCCTAGGATCAACCCATTATCATCATTTGAATTAAAATTTGTCTTTTAGTGTTCATTTAAAAGCATCTAAAATCAACCCCATTTTATACACTTCATATACAAAAACAATACATAAACATTACATGTTTTTAGGTTTCCTCTTATTCCATTAAGGACATGACAACCCAAGATTCACTACAAGCCACCACTTAAACCCTAAAACATTTGGTAAATTACCATGAAACCAAATGTTAGTGTTAATTATGGGGAAATAAGTTATTTATCTTGGACACTTTCATCTTATTCTCACACCACATCTCTATTATATCTCCCAATTTAACTCCTATAGAAGGAAATTTAAAATACAAACATGGGGGACCTTTCTGTACATTGACAACCCCACACCAATTGTGATGTAAAATGACCATCCTAGTTTATATTGGTGGAACAATAAAAAACCGTATGGACCATAATGTTTTAACTCCTATTATGTACAATCCAATCCAACCTATAATGAGTTCCAATAACAACAAATTAATCTGAACATATTCATTTTCAATACCAAAAATATAATTATCCTCATGGAAATAACCATTTGGATCAAACTCTTGTACTAAATGATCCAAATCCATTACATAAGAAATTGTTTCACCAAACGGAGTTCATTAATTCTATGGTTTCATCATGAAAAGTATAACTAAAAATATTTTAAATGGTTATGGAACCCATTACCACTCAATTTTCCCTTCCTCATCATTGATATAAGAATCATATTACACAAAAAACTCTCATGAAAAACTCCATGTTGTGACTATTTCCATGATTTTGAAAAATAATGAAAGACATGAAGTAATGATTCCAAAATCATCAGAGGCTTCAAAATTGTTGGAAAATTTTAAGAACCCACTTTATAATATGATAAATCATAGTGCAATAATGAGGTGAATTGGTTAGGGAATATTTAATAGCAACATGAAGAACATAAGGGGACATTTAATGAGTGTTTTAATCAGGGGAAAATTGATTTTATTTATTCTAAAGAGGATAATTTTACATCATGGATTGAGGTTCCTAAATATTTATCCATTGATGATATTTAGAAACACCAATCCTTGAACTATTAATAGAAATTAAAAAAATTCAATCCATATCGATTCCTAACATTGATCATTCCAATTTGGTTGTTGAATCCTCTATTCAAAACATACCAACTCTATTGAGAAATTTTTAAAATTATATGAAATTTGATTCATTATCCAGACTTGTATCTGAATGTGGTAGGAAACCTGATATCAAAATAAAGTTCCATACATTCTCTCTTAAGTAATATTTTATAGGGGTCTATAAAAAATATTATATTGTCATTTTTTTCTCTAATCATGATAATAATTAAAAAATTCTACTAGATTTATTAAGAATGATTATAAAAGAAACCGGATTGACCCTTTTGATATTCATAGGAGTATCCCTTTCATTAGGACCTATGTCATATTTCATGAGTCAATTTAAAATACTTACTATCAATGACATTGGAGACTCAATCATAATATAATTAATGTAGTGAAATAATTAATTCTTAAAATTTTTAAATTTGGTGTTTGAGAGGTTGGGGGGTTTATATAAGGCTAATGCCATTTATCTAAGCACTTCTTGGGAGGAAAACTAGCATCTACATTGATTTTATATTATTTTTTGGGTTGTTAAGGGATACTCTTGGGGTTTCTAATTTTCTCTAATGTTTTTTAATTTGATATTTATAATATGATAATTTTTTAATGTTTTTAGTGAAACCAAATGCTTCCAATATTTCACACACAATATTTCATAATTGATGAGTTTTGTCTATGTGTCATAGAGATTTAATGAGTAATCAAGAGCATCATGAACATCAACATCAAACACTAGGTGACTTTGTTCCATGTTTCTTATTTGAATTTCCTTTTAGACCTCTTCTTCTCTTCCTCTACCCCCTCGGTCTAAAGTTTATTTTCTTTAAACACCAGGGACATTCTTATTCAATCTTGGGAGGGAAAGAAATAAAAATCATTTTCCAATTTAGAGAAAATTATTTATGTGACAATGAAAAATTATAATTTTTAAACCATTTACATGATAATATATTTTGAAACCATTAAAACTGAATATCAAATAATTTAACAAGCCTTGATTTTAATTTTAATTCATGCTTATGCTCTCAACCATATATGTTTAGAATGTTATATTTTTTGATTTGATTTTTCACTATTAAAATTTTCATTATATTTAATGAAAAATATATCATTTCACATCCTTTGTATTGTGGGGCATGAGTTTGAGTTCATGGGGTCCCTCATTAAATATCATACCTTTGGAGATCATTTGAATTTTATAATGGGTATTCAAAAAAAACAAAAAAACATCAAAAATGTGTGTAAAAAATAATAAATTTTCACTTAGATAAATGGATTGACATATTTCATGGATTTAACCACTTGGGGATCAATAATACATAATTTTATAGCCTATAGTTAGATAGTTTATCTTTATTTTTGGTAAATTAAATATGTTATTGATTGAGTTATGTTAGGACCAATAGGGGCCTATATACCCTGAGAGGGGGGGTGAATCAGGGTATGGATATTATATTTCAAAATTCATCCTACCCCACAGGATCGTGACCTCTTTATTACAAGGGTCACTTTGTTTTCACTTTTGTGTTTATTATGACCACTTCTTTTCTTCTTTGTCTGTTGATGATGCTTTAAATGCAATGCAGGGAAGTAAGAAGGAAGACACGTAGTTTTTTACTTGGTTCACCCTCACTGGGCTACGTCCAAGGAGCATACAACGGCGATGTGCTGCTATACCAAATCCAATAAATCACACTGTTGTTTACAAGGTTTGTGCTAAATCAATTCTATTCCCAGGCTCACTGCCATTACAAGGTTTACTGTCAGATCACTGCTTTCCCAAGTGTCACTCCCTATTTCACTCTCTCTTGCTCACTACCGGTGGAGACGATCACCTTATTCATCTTCCTTTTCTCACTACTCTAATAAATATCCACTCATAGTTTATAGACTTAGAGTTCTCTTAATTATCACTAATGAATACATCCTCTGTTGTATGTAGATTCTCTGTTTAAGTCCAACTTTAACCTGTATATTAATCTCACTTTGCACTGAAGGTATCGGGAAATATTCCAGCTTTCACGCAGCCCTAAATCACTATGGTGCTTCAACCATACCTCGTGCCCTTATCGAAGCCGGCGAGCAAGTCTCGGTGTGCAAGTTAAAACTGGCGTGCAAGTTCAACTAAACCACTTGTACAACACTAGCTTCTGAAACTCCAAACATGCGTGACTCACACCATTTTACGCCCAAACCAATATTGGCGTGCAAACACCAAATATATCACTTATTCAAAACCTGGCACGCAAGTGTCACCAAACCTCTTGTGAAACACCCCCTTCTTCAACTCAAAATTTGGTCAACTCCCTTCCTTTCTCTCCCAAACCACTCTGGATGTGCAACAATCAACTGACACACAACTTCTACCTGCGTGACCACACCACCACTTGTGCAACCACCACACCTATGTGACGAGAGCTCTAATTTTCCCCAAGTGTTGAAATCATACCTAATGTCGAGGGATCGACCTCTATTTATAGGCATTTTGACACCCTGCGTGATGGCGCGCAAGACTCCCCTCGGCGCCCAGGTCTTGTCGCCCTAGTCTCTGTTGTGCAAGTCACTTCTGCGACCAAACATAAAACTTGGGCTCCATTTTTCCATTTTCCATATTTTTTCGTTCTGATCTTGAAAAAAATATGGCGTGCATGTTTCCAAGACTCCAAGACACCGGTGTGCAAGTCCCTTTTCCAAAAACACTTTTCTCCATTTGTCGATTTTGAGGTCCAAAAAGTTGGCAAACACTGGAAAACAACACCACCTTGTATCTGCTCTTTTTGAACCGCCTCCAGATCATCCATCCCCTTTTCTAACTTCTTGAATAAATCATGGATCGTTAACAACATCCCTTGAACTCGACGTGCCACAATTAAATCCTACTTGTCAACAAATTTGTCTGTCATGGTTTGCTAAGTCGACAAACACAACATAGAGGCCCCTTTGTCAACAAACATAATAATCTCAAAAATCCTTCATTGCTACCTTGGGGGATTTTTTCCAAACAAGTTAACTCTATATTATTCCTGATTATTTGAGCTTCAAAAGGTTCCCTATGGTCTTTTAGCCTTGGATTCATCAACAACGTATCATTTCATGGGATTACATGATTGAGTGAAATTACAATTACCATAGAGGAATTTAAAAAAAATGAATACTCATATTAATATTACAATTTTATTCCACCTAGCACTTTCATCTTTTTCCATTGACTAAGAATGATCCCCATTGTTTATTTTGATGCACATCACATCATTATTCTTAATTGAAACTTGATTAAATGTGTTGATGAATTTGAACAAAAAAATGGTATTTGGTTGGGGATATGATTCAGGAGCTTGCTTGATTCAATATATTTTGATAGGTTTGATGAATTTTTAATGTGAAGTTAAAATGGTAAGTACTGTATGTTATAATGTGCTTATAAAAGGGAATTCAATTTTCATATTTTTGAGATACTTTTTTTCATGAGATTAGAAAAAATGAAGTTCAGGGGTGTGGTTATCCACCTAAAGGGGATACTATTCATTTTTAACATATATAATATTCATGTTCTTCGTTATTCATAATAACCATTATTAGTGCATTAACAAATTGAGCATTATTTTACATTGTGATAGTAATTCCTTCTAAAAATCCACTATTAAAAGGTACATTTTTTACCACCTCCTAAAACAGCCAGTGATCATGATTTTATTTTTATTTTTCATTTTAAATAATTCCATGATATGAAGATAATTATATCATTCTAGATATAATGATGAATCAATTGGGAAGATGACCAAAGTGGTCCTTGAACCATAAAAATTATAGGGGAAGTTAACTAGACAATAACCCAAAAAAATGACCGTAGTGAACAATTTTCAAGCCCAATGATGCTAATATTTGAATTGGATATAGATTAAATAATTTGGAATATTTAATTAAAATGTTTCTAGAGATAATTATTTTTTTAATGGAATTCCATGTAGTCCAAGTTGAAGATGAAATTCTAGGCCAGATTTTATTGCTAAGGAAAACAACCCAACATTTTTTTATCAATTCCTGAAAAAATATGAAATTTGGATACAATTTTACAAGCAATTAGGTAAATTATGGGCTTCAATTTAATCTTCCATGTCCCCCAAATTCAACCATATAGAATCTCATTTGGAAACATCTATCAAAGGCATGAAATATGGATTTTATTTTGGGTCAAGTGTAGAAAATTATACATTCCACAGACTATCGACCACCCAAGGCTTTAAATAATCATGTGGGAATACATGTACTGATAGTATATTGACCCAATACTATTGAAATAAAAATTTAAAGTAGTAGTGGTGAAGGATTTCTATATTCGTTGTGTGAGTAAATTCACACACTAATGAAATATTATCAACATGTTAATAACAATAATGTAAAATGATAAGTAAACGATGTTTCATTAAGAGACTGAGGTGATTATAGTTACATAAAACTGAAATAAGAAAGTTAAAATGATAAATCAGAAGCATAACTCTATTAATGTATAATAATTTCATTTATTTTAGTTTTTCATTCAATGATTTTCTTCTTCCTCTTCCTTATTGAATTTTATCATACCACCTTTAAGTGATAATAAGATCATTTACCATGAATTACTCATGAAAATGATCCTCTAAGTGTATATGTTAATAGCATGTGTTTATGAAGGTATTTAACTAATAAGTGATGTGGTTAGTTGGAAATAATTATATGAATCCTTCTCAAGTTATTGAAATTGAAATAATTTATATTGAAATTTATTCAATTAACAATTTTAAATATCATATGATCATATCATTCTCATAACTTGAATCCATTTATGTCTTGTACTTATAATTTAAACTCATCTAATATAATACCAATTATTTCTACTTCCTATCCAAAAAAATCCATAGAATGTTTATGTTCGTAGTTTTCTTCTTATGTCTATGATAATTCAAAAACCCAAGATACACTACAAGTGGCTAATTAAACCTAAAAAACATAAATTAATTTGGGTGAGACCAAATTTATGTTTGTTTATGGGGACCTTTGTTAGTTATCTTAGACATTCACATCTTATTCTCACCCCAATTCACTATTCTCATCCCCAATTTTTCTCTTAAGGAATGCCATCTATAAAAAACTCCTAACATGGGGAACATATCCCTACATTGACTAATCCACACCAATGGTGATGTACAATGACCTTGGTGAGATAAGAAACAACTGATGGAACCAAAATGTCATAACTCCTATGACCCACAAAACATTCCAACCTTCAATGTGTTCCAATCCCAAAAATCCAAACTGAATATCTTTATATGATATTATAACAATATAATTATCTTCCTATAATATACCATATGGATCCACCCATTTTCCAACCATATCTAAAATCATTACTTGCGAAAACATTTAAAAAATCGATAGAATGACTTCTGAAGCTTCATCCTTGTGGGTACAACTACACTGCATTGAAATAGGTAGGGAACCTAATCCCACTCATATTTTCCTTTTCTAATAATTCATAGAATAATATTATTAAACACAAAACTCACATAAAAAACTAATAGATGTGACTCTTTACATTAGATTCAAAAATAATGAAATATATATATTAAAGATTACCAAATCATCAAAGGCTTAAAAATTAGAGGGAAATGTTGAAGAACCCGCTTCAGAATATGAGAAATCAGAGATGTATAGTGGGAAAATTGATAACAGATTATTGAATATCTACATGAGGAATATAAGGTGACTGTTAATGAGTGTTTGAATCAAGATGAATTTTATTTTCTTTATTCAAAAGAGGATAATTTTAAATTATCGATAGAGGTTCATTAATATTTATCTTTTTATGAGTTTTCAAAAACATCAATCACTAAACCATTGGGTTAAATGAAAATATTCGATTCAATAAGAATTCCTGACACTGATATGTCCATTTTAGTGGTTTCATATTCTATTGAAAATGAGCCAGTTATGTTGAGAATATTTCAAAATGAAATTATGTTTTATTGAATTTACAGGTCTCTATCTAATAGTGTTATCCAATGTAAGATCCAATTCAATGTCCATACAACCTCTCCTTATTCTTCCTTTATAGAGGAAAATCAAAAAAATTATCATTTCATCCTCTCTTTAAGATATTAATGGGAATATTCTCCATGATATCTTAAGAAATATTATTATAGTAATTAGATGGACCCTTTTTGATATTCATGAGATTTTTTCATTCATTGAGACCTATATGGTTTCTCGAATCATTTTAAAACCCCTAAAATCAACCCCATTGAAGAATAAATAAGAATCTAATTGATGTGGTGAAATATTTAATCCATAAAATTTTAAATTTTTCTCTTGGAAAAGTTGGGTTGTTAATTTCCAACTAAAAACATTAAACTAAGCTCTTTCTGAGAGGCAACCCGGATTCTACATTGATTTTTTTTTTGTATTTTTAGGGGATCCCCATGAGGGTTTCCAATTTTCTATCATGTTGTTTGATTTTTTTATATAGAATCCGATAAAGTTGTACGTTCTAAATGGATCCAAAAGCATCCAATATTTTTAACACAATCTTCTATCATTGATGAGGTGTCTCTGATTGACATGGATATGAAAGGAGTAATCAAGAGCATAATGAACTTAAAATTCAACCACCAAGTGACTCTATTCCATGTTTCTTATTATATTTACTTTTAGAACTCTTCCTCTCTATCTCTACTCCCTTATTTATTTCGTTTTCATTAAACACTGGAGACAATGTTATTATTTTTAGGGGTTAAAAGAAAAGAAAAAACCCATGTTAAAGTAAATTTTGTATGCGTTAATGGAAAATAATATTTATTTAACCATTTACTTGATAATATATTTTTAAAACAATAAAACTGATTATCAAAAACTTTTACAATCCATGATTCAAATTTAATTCATTTTTATGTTCACGAGCATAGATTTGATAAAGTGAAGTTGTCCTATGTGATTTTTCATTATTAACATTTTCATCATATTTAATAAAAATATAAATTTTAAATTCCATTGGATTGTGTGGTCTGAGTTTGATATCATGGTGTAACTCAATAAATATCATAAGTTCGGTGATCATTTTAATTTTATATTGACATTTCAATAAAATCATCAAAAGATTAAATAAATAACAAATAAATTCAGACATAGATAAATGGATTGACCTAATACATGGATTTAAACAATTGAGGACCCTGAAACAATAGTTTTATTGACTATAGATTTAAATTTTATCTTTATTTGTGGTAGATTAATTTATTCTATTGAGTAAGTTCAAGATAATGCCGTATTATGTGAGCTTCACTAGGTTTCCTGAGGTCTTTGAGCCTGGGATTCATCAACTAAGTATCACTATATAGGTTGACATGATTGAATGAAATTTCAATTACCAAGGATGATTTGAAAAAAAGAAATGAATACTGATCTTAATATTAAAATTTCATTCCACCTATCACTTCTATATTTTTCCCCTTGAATAAAAATAAACCCCCATTCCAATTGTGAATCTCATCACTATATTATGATTAATTGAAACTTGATGAAATTTGATGATGAATTTAAAAAAAAGTAATGGTCTTGGTCTTGGGATATGATTTTGGAGATACCTTGTTTTAAAAGATTTTGATAGTTTTGGGGATTGTTTGATGTAAAGTTGAAAGGTAATTATTTTATGTTATAATTTTCTTGGAAAAGGTTATTCACTTTTCATATTTTTTTGAAATATGTTTTTCTCAAGACTAGAAAAAATAAAGTTGAGGGAGTTTGATTAGCCACTTAAAGAGGATAATATTTATTGTTAATATAATTAATTATGAGGTTCTTCATTATTCATAGACACTATTTTTATTATTTTTTACAAATTAAAAATTATGTCACATTAATATTATGACTCCTTCATAAAATCCACTGTTACATGGTACATTTTTGAACACCACATGAAACACCCAAAGGTCTTGATTTTATTTTCATATTACATTTTCATGTATCTCATTCTATGAGGAAAACTCTATTATTATGTAGCTATTTAATAATCAATTAGGAAGATGATGAAAGTGGGCCTTAAACCATGAACATTCAGTGCGAAGTGAAATAGACAATAACCCAATAAAATGACTGTAAAGAAAAATATCTAAGCCCAATGATTCTCAAAATATTACCTGGATGTGTAGTAAATAATGGGGGGAAATTTAATTCAATAGTGTAAAGATCTAATTATAATTTTTGAATGGAGTTCCAGGTGGCATAAGTTGAAGATGAAATTTCATGCCAGATTCTGTGGCCCATAAAAATATCCCATCATCTCAATTATATCTAAAAAAATCAAATTATGTTAAATTTTTTTATAATATTAGGTAACATCCAAGTAGGAAATTTCATCTTCTATGAACCCAAAAATTATTTGATCTAGAAGCTCATTATGAAACTTCTATCAAAGGCATGAAAGTTGGATTCCATTTCGGTTCCAGTGTTGAAAATCCCATGTTCCATAAGTTTTCCACCACATTTGGAATACAATAATCAAGAGATAATACTTGTAATATTGGGTAATTGACCCAATACCCTTTAAATTCTTATTTATTCTAGTAGTGTTATAGGAATAGGAGACTGCTTTTGTTTTGTTTTATTATAATGTTATGTTCTCTCTTTGTCTTTGTAACATTTATCTTCTAATTGTAAGTTATTTGAATCACCTGAGTCTCTTGATAAAACTTTTTCTTCTTATTATTCTTGTTTTCTATAATTTTTATTAACATATTGATACTATTTCTTTATGGTTTTAATTTATTCACACATTGAAGAGATAATTCTCAACACAATGGTGGAGTGTTTCTTATTTTTTTTGTTTTTACTTATTCAATTCTTCCCCCATGAGTCTACTTCCTTGTTACATTGAGAGCATGAAATCAATGGAAGGATAACCCTCTTATGCGTTAATATAAGGGGATTGAAAGGGTATAGATTTGATTTTATTTCTATCTCTAAAAATTTTTAATAATATCTTTTGTTTTTGTTTTCAATTAAATGATTCCCTTCTTCCTCTTCCTTATTAATGTTTACTACCCCACCATTAGGACATAATAAGATACTTTACCTTATAGTTCTTATGAAAATGATCCTATAAGTGTATCAGTTATTAGATTGTGTTTATAAATTTGTTTAACCATAAATTAATGAGATTAGTTTGAATTTGTTGGATTAATCTTTATGGATTTAATGAAATTTAAATAATTTAAAATAAATCCATCCAATCAAACCTTTTCAATATCCCAGGATCAACCCATTATCATAATTTGAATTCACATGGTCTTATAACACTCATTTTAACCCATCTAAAGTCAACCAAAAGTTGTACACTTCATACCTAAAAACAATCTATAGAATGTATGTGTCTGTTGGTTTCTTCTTAAGTATATAAGGATTTTACAACCCAAACATCACTACAATGGACCGATTCAACCCTAAAAACAGGGGTAAATGTATGTGAGACCAATAAATTATGGTTCAAGATAGCTTATTCTACTTGATAGAAACTATCTGAACTATAATATTAAACTAGAAGCTATGATGCATGCACTTAAGACTTATAAAAATTACCTTTTAGAGAAAGGTTTACTATTTATTCAAATCCCAAAATCCTAAGTTATATATTATCTAAAAAATATTTGAATATCCAAAATAAAAATTGGGTAGAGTACCAACAGTCATTTGATTTGGAAATTTCCTACACCCACAGTAATGGTAATTTCATTGTTGATTCCTTTAGTAGGAAACTTTTAACCTGGGCCATGAATGAATGACCATAAGAGTGAAATATGGTAGATATATTTTCATATTTTCATTTTTTAGTCTATGATGATGTGGCTGATATTGTTCAAAGGATAATGTAGTTGACATACTATCTTCTCATGATGTTTTTTCATAAACAGTAGTTTGATGATAAATTATTTTGCATTATGGACTCTCTTTATAGTGGGGAGACCATTTGCGAGTGGTAATTATTCTATTTGGGCGTCCTTTGTTTTTAAAATTGGTATGTTATGTCTTTGACCTTGAGAAAGGGTGTGATGGGTGATTTCCATAATTCCTAGTGGTCATTGTACTAGAGACCCATAAATATGTTCTTGATATGAAATAATGATATTTTTTCTAGTTATGAGACAAACAAATATTTTATTTTTTCTCATTATTATACCTACCAGCAGGTCATGTTTGAGAACCAAAAACCTTCTAGTTTTCTTCATCAACTTCCACTACTGACTAGGAAGTGGGATCAGATTTCTATAGATTTCATCGTTGGGTTTTTTAATACACTTTGAAAGAATAATGTGATATGGGATGTGATCAAACTTCTGAACAAATCGTCTCAATTTATTTCCATCTAATATTCAACTAATGATAAAGACATTACATGTTAGTATAACTAGGTGATTATCAGATTGCATGGAGTTAAATCTATTATAGTCTCTTATTGGGATCAAAATTTAGGTTCTCATTTTTGGAGAGGTTACTAAGATGATTTGGGATCATAGGTAGGTTTGAGAATGGCTTATCATCTATAGATGGATGGCCAAAAAAATGAGTTTTGAACATCATGGTATACATGCATTTTGATTGTGTTCTAAAATTTGGTGGATCTCGAGATAAATAGTTAGGGATGTTTTATTTTACTTATAAAACAATTACCATTATTACATCCAGATATAACCCTTTGACATCATGTATCACTACTCGTGTAAATATCCATTGTGTTTGTCAGAGATTGATGGATTTTCCATAGTGAGACCCAGCTTGTTCTAGGAGTTGGCATTAAGTATTTAATTGATTCATCATAGAATATTAAGATAAAAAAGACATTATAAATATTATAGTGATATTTTACAAATACCTTTGGAGTTTTTTTTGTTTTCCAGGTGTTCTCAAGAGTATCAACTCAATTGGGTCACCAATGGGTTGCAAAACAATGAAGTCTTGCACCAAGGATTATGGATCCTATTGAGATTTTTGATATTTTTTGGAAATTTGTTAACAATTTTAAACTTCTAACTCAATTGACTTTTTTCTAGATCATGTTTCATGAATCATATCTCAAGAATTATTTTTTGAATCTTTTTGAGTATTGAGAGGGGAAGACCTTTATATTGAACTTGATTTATCTATAAATAAGTGTCATTTTTCAGATTTTTTTCAAAGAAAAATGTTCTACAGGAGGAGAATATACAATTAGTCAAATTTTTATGGTAGCATGGTTTTGATTCACATGAGACTTAGGAGTGTGAGACACTAATGAGGATATAATTTATTCCTCTATTTATTATATAATCATCTTGATATTCTTTCGGGGTATAGAAATATTTAATAGTGGGGTGGTTGTAACATCCCATTACATGATTTTTGGAAGTGAGACATAGTTTTTATCTTAATTTTATTGGGGATAATCTCAGGTTGTTATAGGGTATGATTGAAAAAATTATATTGTAAGCCTATGGGGTTGAGTATGGTTGGAATATGGTTATGAAATATTGGGTGGTTTTTTCTTAGCAAACCATGCAACATATAATGATCCACTATAAGGGACTGCATGGTTTTCCAACCCATATAGACACCACCTCTAGTCCATAAACCCTACTAAATAAGGGGATTATAGGGTTGGTTCATGATTAGTTTAACCCTATGTTCTAACCATGACCACTCTCCAAAATCCCAGTAAGGGAGCACAATTTGGGCACATGGTTACTACTAACCATGATGTCCTACCCACAAAACCGTGCAGGTGGTTTTTATTTCAATGAAGAATCATTTAAAAATTATCAAACCCCTATTTAGGATTCTGAAATACCCCATAAAAACCTAGCATGATTCCTTAGACTTTAGAGTCTCTCAAGATGTGAATTTGACTCCTCAAACATCTTTAATTTGAGGATCAAAGCGCTAGTTATTTTTTGTTTGTTTCCATCATCTAATTGAATCACCTGTAGTTTGGTTTCTCCTACTCATATCTTCTCTCTTTCTTATAGAGTGATAGACCATAATGTTATTGATTCATATAATCACTGAATTGATGTACCTTGACTCTAGCTTTCATTCAATTATCTCCTTTACCATCATATCTCCATTAGAGTTTCTTGTGGTGAGCATTGATTTGTTTGATCATGTGATAGGATGTAGGTGGTTCAATAAATATTTTACCAATAATTGAAATCATAAATCTATTGATTTAATTTAAATGATTTTTAATTTAATTTTAATACATTGACTTGATATGATTTTATGTTTGATTTAATAAGGTCATTGAAATCGTGAAAATCCCCAAATTCAATGGCTTTTAAATTATTGAATGGATTTTTAGAAAAGTAATGGATTGAAATGGGAAATGATTTGATGAAATTATTGGATATTGATTCATTATAAAATTTTAATTAAATGAAAGATAATTTGATGAGAATTAATTTTATGAAAACCCATGATTCCATTTTTTTGATATTGGAAAGGCATGTTGAACTTGAAATTGGGTAATTGAACATTGAATGATTTATTTATTTGAAATGATTTATTTTACCATGATTTATTGATTTATTAAAGAACATGTGAGCCTGAATAGGTAATGTGTGAATAGTACAATAACTATAAGAATCTAAAACCTTATCAATAGAATGATGATGAAAACTCTAACTAAACCTATTTTAGCTTGATTATACCCAATCATATATTGATTAATTAGTCGCATTGGCCTAGTCCTAGTGGCGCGTTGACACATACTTGATCCATGATCAATGATTGAGTTTTGTGATGATCTTAGAGCATGTAAATAACATAGCTCAGGGCGTATGACCATGGTGTTTTATTTTCATGTAATTATACATTCTATTATTTGTACAACTGTTTCATTCCTGCCAAATGTTTTATATAAAATGTTTATTTAATCACTTTTTTATATACCTGTTATCTACTTGGTGTGGATGAATTTTTTGATTCAAAAAATATATATTAATTTTATTTATTTATTTATGTAATTTTAATTCATAAATGGTTTGATTTTTGTGAAACTGATTATATAATAGTTGGTGAGACCCTATAGGGTTGTTTAATTCTCACTATACCTTTGCCTACAAGTTTTTGTAGATTTTGTTATGCTAGGTCTAGGAAAAGGGAAAGCACCTCATGTAGGTGGCATGTGTTCTTGATTCATGGGAATCTAGAGTGATTATGATGATAAATGGAGTTATGGTGCACTTTTCAAACTAGTTTTAGGATATTATGTTTTATTGGATGTTGTCATCTTATAGATGATATTTTATTTTGGGATACATCTGTCTTTTGAGGTACTTTCTCCTTGACCTGCATTTGTAATATTGACATAATATTATATTTTCTTCAAAATTTGATTTATTATTTTGTGGAAAACCCATTACCATTTATAGGGGTATTATTGCTGTTCTATTCACCAACCTGTGGGGATTGGGAACATAATTTGGTCTATGTCAGGGCCAGATCAGGTATCAGTATACCAGGGTAACCGAGCTGGTTCATGACAATGAAAAATAATAAAAGGGGCCTATTAAAAAAACCTCCTCATTCCAAATAATTTATCAATTTTTCAAATTTAAATCTCTATAAATAGTAAAAAAAATAAATATAATTTTTTAAAATATAATGAAAAATATATTTTACAAAAATGTGTTTTTAGGAAAAAAAATAAATTATATCAAAATCAAAAATATTTTTGATTTTAATTTAATTAATTCGATTATTATAAATTAAATGTATCATATTCCACATTAATACCAAATCTAAAATATAATGGTACATTTAAATTACTTGATTTAATGAGAATAAATTAATGTATTTTAATAATTTTTATTTTTCACTATTCACTAAAAATGAATATTTCCAAAAAAATCACAAAATTTCACCCTAAGTTAATTTTGGTATGATTATACATCAAATTATTTACATTTTAAAAAATAAAATTTCTAAAATCAGAGAAAAATTTATTATAATTTCTACTTGAAAAAAATAATAAAAATCATTATCATTGAATTCCTTTTTTGAAGCATAAAATGATTTCACTAAACAATTAATTTCTTATTTTCTAATAATTAATCAACAATTTTATATTGATTAGGACCAATATAAACATATTTAATAATTCTTTTAATCATTTTTATACCCACCAATTTAATAAACCGGTGATAATGGTCACATTTAAATAATAATATTATTTTAATATATGTGAGTCCTCTTAAAGTATGGCGTTACGTGTTATGAAATTTAACGAGCATATTAAAATTATAAATTAAGTTTTCACAGTGTTACATTATACCCAAATAAATAAATATTACATTTATATTTTTATCTCAGTCATCAATGGATTAATATTTTAAAACACCTTTTTTAAAATCCCATATCGTACAGGGGATAAAAACAAAAATCATTTGAAAGTGGTTAGTGGAAATTATTAATGTTACCTAAAATAATACATAATCAGGTTCCCAGATAAGGAGAACATTTTGAGAAGTTATACTATATACATGGATTAGAATAATAACATCTAAGGAACATTAAATATTGATAGAGAACCTGGGGATGATAAAGTTAATAACTACAGAACCATAAATTAGTGAGGGGTTATAAGACTATTAATTCATCATAAATGATTGAAAAAGAATCAAAATTTTATTTCAAGATCATTTTGTTAAAGTTATGTTATTCTTTTACTATCATGATAGATATCATGAGAAATTATAAATACTATAATTAATCCCATTTAATTCTCATAATTTCATTCTTTGGCTGTGCATCAGTCACTTTTCACTTCATCTCTTACTCCAAGAAATGAATATTCAAGAGGAATACTTCATTCCTAAAGTACATAAATAAACATCTAATGGTTCATATGATCTATAATGGAATGAAAAGTCATTCCAATAGTATCTAAATATTTACTATAACCAAAATGGTTAGAACAAGTTATCCAATATAGATAAATATAGTATAGTAGTCTCTAAAACATAAACAATAACAATCAAAGTTAAACTTAATCCATTCTATAAATAGTTAAGTATACTCCTCTAAAATTTGTCTAATAAAACTCAAAACCAAAAAAGTTAAAAAAATATTTGATCCCATATTTTTTCTAGATATTCCTAACTATTATATCTAAATAATATTAATCGCTCATTAGGTCATACACCAATAATGTATATTCCCTAATCATATACTCTACAATATATGAAAACACTTTTGTAAATATCTCAAATCACTGTAAATCCATAGAAAAATCATATATGATTCTATAAATTAAATCAATATACAATTATCAAATAATTTTTACCTTAATCATATAATATTCCAAATATAGTGGACTTAACATTAATCACATAGTTAATAAATCACTTTCTGTATCTTGGGTATCTATATGATATATTCCCAAAATGTAAAAAATCTTTTATCCAAATAAACCATAATTTACTCAACAACAATGATCATATTAACCCTAATGTTATTAATAACATTAAAATTTTAACCTCAAAATATAAAATCATCCTTTATAAAAAAACCATTCCACTTAAACATATACTAAACAAAAGGGTTGTATTCTTATAAATGACTCCCATAATATACATAATCATATTAAAATATCGATGTATTTAATCCTATGATCATCTATAATGACCCAACACTAGTTTCCCATTTTCGGTGCATTCTTACATAACTTTGGAATGATCACAAAAGATCAAGTCTCGAAAGACCGATTATTTTAGTAGCCTTGGAAGTACTAGATATATTCATAAGTTTTACATTACATTATGAAATGAAAAACAACAACAAAATTGTCTTCATTAAAAACATTAATATCCCACACACTATACCTATAGGTCAGTCATAATATACTCTTCATATCCTGGGAAAAATAAAACATAAAAAGGGGTGAGCTGAGATGCTCAGTAAGGTTAACAATATAGCAGAAACTTTCATAAATAAGTATAAATATTTAAGGCAATGTACAATACTAAAACAAAATCCTTTTAAACATGAACTTTATCATAATATGGAAAATATAAAATCAAATAATTACATTTACTTATTAACATGGATATTATACTAGTTGAATAATCAAATGCAATATCAAAAGCCACTTTTATAATAATGGATTGCATAATCCTAGAATTCATAACCACATAGTCAAGGCCTTGTGCCAAGACTTCAAATAATATTTTTCCAAGGCCTTGTGCCAAGATAGTAGTTTGTATCATGTGACCTACTGATGCATCGAGGAGTTATAGTGGGCTCCACCCGTCACTTACTAAGTCCAATGCATTCCTAATATGAAATGGTTTAAACAACAAATAAACATTCGTATTAAAATTAGAATAAGAAATGTCAATAATTTACCCATAAACCATGAATGGTGTAAAAATAACACATCCACAGTCAAACTAATCACAAAAACTTCAATACAAAATGGAAGTTTTTTATCATAACAAATCAACTTCAAAGAAGCTTAAAATCCATCAATGGATTTTGACATATATGAATTCAAATATTTTTTTAGAGAAATATCTCTTTCTATTTTGAAGTCATTTAAAATCCATATAATTATAAGATAAAACATTAATTTTTAAAATATTATTATAATATTGTATGGAAAGATTCAATGGTGTTATAACAGCAGAAAATAGCCACACCCGCTGTATAAGTTAAAAAACATTCTTACCTTAATTTTGTAGAAAAGGTCATAATTACCTTGTTTGAAAAACGATAAAAATATTCCTTTAAAAACATATAAGGTAAAATAATGGTATAAATGACTTTAAAACATTATCTATTAAATAGTAATAATTTTTTGAAATACATTTTTAATAAATATATATGTGGATGATAAAGAGGTCCTAGAAGATAATTACGTATAAACAACCTTGGATAATGAAGAGATTGTGAAATTAACCCTTACCTTGTACTTTTACTTTGTAGAGGGTATTTTAACCTCCTATATAATAGTTAAATAATTGATATTAAATTATACAAGAACAATATACATAAATATGATATCATATATTATCTTCTAATATTGCTTTGTTAATAATATTTTAGTATTATCGTTGTTTCGGGTGTTAACTGATTCGTTTTCCTTTATATACTTGGTTACGTAAGCCATGTTTGTTATGGATATGATGTATTTTATTCATATACAAAAAGATATTAAGTTCTTTAAATATTATTTTTAATCATAAAATGAAAATTATTCTTGAATGATTACGATGGAGAATGAATCTCATTGTGTTCGTGGAGACGGTAATCTGTACGTATGCACGAGTGACAATATCATTCTTTTGATATTAAAATAGTATATAATTGGATGTAATATCATATATAAAGAATCAATATCATGTTATATTTATTATTTTTACCATTTATTCTCTTTATTATACCCATCCAAATGATGAAGTGTTTGAATAACAATCTACACCACGACGTGGGGATGACAATCTGTACGTACGAATATATGGTGACTTTGTCAATTATAGGATGGATTGAATAATTAATATGGTTGTACCATTTTATAATAACATCATAGTATATATATGATACTTTAGTTATTATTTTAGAATGCAAACAACAAATAATGAGGAAGTGGAAGTAAAAAAGAACATGAAAGAGGTGATCAAATATTTTCCTCTTCTACGGGTTCTTCCTTTTGATTTGATCAAAAGGGCTCCTTGGGTTGTATTTATGACTAAATGAAGGCCTCTAAGATAAAGGTAGAATAGTTTAGAAGATATTTTGATAGGGTTTGGCCGAGCCAAATGGCTTTGAAGGTGTGAATTTGAGAGAAGGGGTAGTTTCCTTTTATAAGAGAGGTGAGGGTCACTTTAGGAACATCTAGAAATATTGTTTTATAATAAAATAATTTTCAGTTTATAAGGGATAAAAATTGATTTATCTGGAATATAAGGTGGGAATGGGTATAAATCAACTCAACCAATTGGTTTTAGACGGGTTTGGGTCACTATATTAAACATATCTTTTATATTTAACTCTTAGTTAATTAGTTTGACATTTACCATGTCTCTTTCTATTTTTATATTATATGGTTAATAAACATACTATAACAAGCCAAGAGAACACCAAGTGGTTTATTATTAATATATATAACCTTATCTAAATTATTTGGCAGAAACTTAGAATTTTAGTAATATTATATCAATTAATAATATAATATTTTTTAAAAACACTTTTATGTCAATTTAGACAATATTTGGTATTTTGTTTTTTCTAAATTCGTAACAGCATTATTACTTCAAAAAAAATAATTAATCAAACCTAACATGTCGTATTAACCTATAAAATTATTTTAATTCGTCAAAAGTCTGAAACTAAAGTTATTTGGATAATTATAATATTAATTATTTCAAATTTTTATTAATAAGGTAATTACTGCAACATAATTGTGTCATAAATAATTTTAATAATTTAATGTATAAAATTTTTAAATAAAATACAATTATGTAGGAAATAATTTTATCTTTATAATGAATATTTAAATTCTAATTTATATTTTTTTTATCCCAATATTAAAAGTGTTTTAATTATGAAAAATTCAATTTAAGACTTTTAACTCTTCTTTGAATTAAATAACAATAAATGTCCTAATCCAATCCAAGTGGACCTAAAGGATCATATTTTATTCCTAAGGTTGTTTTTGGTCTAATAACACTTATACAATAGAATTAGGATATGTGTTAGGGTAATAATAATATCATTTTTACCTTTAATTTCCCTATTTACTTTTAACCGTGATAAATAAATGTAAAGAGTTATTATTCACCAAAAATTATTTTCTTCTCATTGAACCACATTTTACTTACAGATATCAACTGTGTCTCTCGAATTTAATAAATTCAACACACAGAAGCGGAAAAATTATGTTTTATACAAATTTTTAAATGCTCCTAGGAGGTGAGTAAAAGACCGTAAAAAGTTCAATAAAATTTTATATATAAAAACTTGTTATAAAATGACTCCAATGAATTACATTAAACTTTTATAGGTATTATGTATCAAATTTTACCAAAAATAAAATTAAATAAAATAAATAATAATTGAAATTAAAAGTTGGTTTTTAAATATTAACTCAGTGTTTTCACTATTCATCAAAAATTAAAGGTTTTCAGAAAAATACAAAAAATTCACCCTAGGATAATTTCGATATTCAGAATCCAAAAATGGAATCCGTTTTTTAAGATAAAATTTATAAAATTTCAAAAATTGGGTATTACAATTAATAATGGATAGTTTTATTGGTTGTGGTGTGTTAGAACTCAAAGTTGTGTACAACACACGCTATTGAATTTTTTAAAGAAAAGCATACTGTGGAAGCTTGTGGTGTTACATTCTCCCCTCCTCCGAATAATTTATTCCTCAAAATTTCTAGAATATTAAAACACAAAAATACTCAGGTAGTTCTCCATAATAAGTTCCCCAGGCTACCACGTTGCCTCTTCCATCTTATTGTTTCTCCATAGATCTTTTACCAGGCAAGTCGTCCGGTTTTTCAGTACTTGTTCTCTAGTATCAATAATTTTGATAGGATCTTCAAAATAAGATATATCATGTTCCAGTTCAATTTCCCCATAGGTAAGTACATGCTTTGGGTCAGGCATGTATTTTCTCAATAGTGATATGTGGAACAAATCATTAAATTTAGATAGACATGGTAGAATTTCTAAATGGTAAGCAACAACCCAAATTCGTTCTAGAATTTCAAAAGGTCTGATGTACTTGGGGATTAATTTACCCTTCTTACTGAATCATATAACTCCCTTCCATGGAGATACTTCATGGAAATATGATTTACTACCTAAAATTCCAAATCATTCCTTCGGTTATCGGCGTAGCAATTTTTCCTTCTTTGAATATCTTTGATGTGGGTTTGGAAAACCTTCACCATTTCCTTTGTTTCTTTAACAAGTTCTAGGCCTATGAGTTTTGATTCACCAACTTCATCCCAACAAGTTGGTGTGAGACATTTCTTTCTGTATAATGCCTCATATGGTGCCATCTAAATAATTGAATGGAATCTATTATTATAGGAAAAATCTACCAGAGGTAAATACTGAACCCACATACCTTGAAAGTCAAGTGAAAAATATGACAACATGTATTTTAAGGTTTCAATAGTTCGTTCTGATTTTCCATCTGTTTGGGGGTGGTTGGCAGTTCTCAAACGTAGTTCAGTATCTAGGGATTTCTAAAAACTTTTCCAGAATCTAGATGTAAAATGGGGATCATGACCAGAAATAATCGATATGGGTACTCTATTAAGTCTTAAAAATTAATTGATATATAATATTGCTAAATGTTCAAGTGGTAAATCTTCTCTTATAGAAAGAAAATGTGCTGACATGGTAAGATGATCAACAATAACCCTTATTACACCATTTCTTCTTGGTGTCTTTGGTAGTCTCATGACAAAGTCGATCGTAATATTATCCCATTTCCACTCAGGTATGGGAAGAGGTTTCATGACTCCTCCAGGTTGTTTCCATCCAGCTTTAACTTATTGACAAACCATACATCTTGACACGAAATTAGAAATCACCATCTTCATGTTGTCCAACCAAAAATGTTCCTTCAAATATCTATATATCTTAGTGTTACCAGGGTGTATATAGAAATTTTATCTATGAGAATCATCCAATAATTCCCTTTTTAGATTAGGTATGTCGGGAACACAAAGTCTCTTCACAAATTTCAAAATTCCATATTCATACACAAAGTCACTCAATCTCCCATAATTCACAGCTTTATTCTTCTTTTGAAACTCTTCATCATTATTCTGAGAACTCCTTATCCTTTCTAGTAAAGAAGGTTTGGCAACCATTTAGATAAAATTATGTTTCACCTTCCATGGTTATCCCCAGGTCCAACTTTACTAGATCCTTGTATATAGGATCCTTTACAACTCTCATCTTGTTCAGAACTCCCTGATCCTTTCTGCTCAAGACATCTAACCCCTTATTTTCCTTCCCTGGTTGGTAGTGTATGGTGAAATCATAATCCTTGAGTATTTCAATCTATCACCTTTGCCACATGTTGAGTTCTTTCTATGAGAAAATATACTTCAAACTCTTGTGATCAGTATATATCTCACATTTTTTACCATAAAGATAATGTCTTAATATCTTCAAAGAAAAGTTTACAGCTTCTAACTCAAGATCATGAGTAGGATAGTTTTGATCATGAATTTTTATCTATCGTTATTCAAAGGCAATAACCCAATCATTATACATAAGGACACAACCAAGTCATTTCTTTGATGCATCACTATAGATAACAAACACATCATTCCATGATGGTAGAGTAAAGATATGAGAATTGACTAATATTATCCTCAATTATTCAAAACATTCTTCACACTCTTTTTTCCAAACAAATATAACCCCTTTATGTGTGAGAATTGTTACTGGGTTAGCCAACAGGGGAAAATTCTGGATGAAACTTTGATAATAACCTGCTAAACCAATGAAATTGTGTACCTCATTTATACTCGTCGGTCTTGGACATTCTTGGATTGCCATGTACTTAGAAGGTTCAATAGATATTCCTTTCTTAGAGACAATATAGCCGAGAAACGAAATCTCTTGAAGCCATACTCGCACTTGATAAACTTATCATATAATTCATGTCTTCTAAGAGTATATAGAATAATGAGCAAGTAATTTTCATGATCTTCGTAGATTTCTGAGTATACCAAAATATAATCAATAAATATCACAAAAAATTCATCAAGATATTCCTTTAAAACTCTATTCATTAGATCCATTAAGGCAGAGGGTGAATTAGTCAATCCAAAAGGCAGTACTGTAAACTCATAATGCTCGTACCTGGTTCGAAATGTCATCTTCATAATGTCTTCCTTCTTCACACACAACCGATGATATCCATATCAAAGTTAAATCTTTGAAAAATATTGATCTCCATTAAGTTGGTTGAATAAATCATCAATGCGAGGTAGGAGATACTTGTTCTTTATTTTTATAGCATCGATCTCCCTATAGTCAATGCACAACCTCATAGATCCATCTTTCTTCTTAAGAAAAAGAACAGGGGATCCCAATGGAGAAACACTAGGTCGAATAAATCCTTTATTACTCAACTCCTCTAGTTGTTTCTTTAGCTCCACTAATTCCACAGTGGCCATTTTATAAGGGTTCTTCGATATGGGCCTTGAACTAGGAATTAAATCAATGGAAAACTCAATTCTCATTCTGGAGGATGTCCATGTAAATCTTCTAGAAACACATCATCATATTATTGCACAATAGGTACATCCTCTATTTGAACAATATTTTCCTCACCCATAGTTATTTTATTCACTTCCTCTCTAATAATTGAATTTAGTTGAGATACAGGGGTAGATCTAGATAAGAATCAAATAGTAATGTTTCTACTCTAAAAATAAGGTACTCTTTATCATCATCGAAAATTGTAACCTTATTTTTCTTACAACAAATTTTCGCATCATGGTCCGAAGTCTAATCCATACTAAGCATTATATAAAATTCAATAATGTTAATGACGATGAGATCAGCAGATAAATAAATTTTATATGACTTAATGGGGACTGATTCACAAAACATTATTGCAATGACACTTCCCTTAGGAGTTTTGACTGAAAAATACCTTGTTAAATCAAATTGGAAATATCTAATTTTCTTATAAAACTGGGAAGATATTAAATAGTGCGATGATCCAGAATCAAATAAATATTTGGCTAAAATTGATGAAACCAATAATTACCTACCACCATGTCTTTCGGAGCTCCAACCTTAGCAGTAGGGATCGCGTAAGCTTGTCCTTGGTCCCTTATCCTTTTCTAAGGTAAGTTTCCTTGGAACTTAAGAAATTCATTTGCATAATGACCACTTTCTATACAATTTTAGCATTCCACATTGAGAGCCTCTTTCTTCACTTTGCAATCACGTGCTTAGTGGCCTTTTTCCCCAAACATGTAATAGACTCCCATTCCCTTCAGACAATTACCCGGGTGTTTCCTCCCAAATTTACTGTAGGATGGATATTCAACTTTTCCCTTCATCCCCTTATTTCCATTTCTATAGTGTTCAGCATATATCTTCTTCTCTTGCTTTGCATTAAAGTCATAAGACTTAGAGATTTTTTTTGTCTTGATAGCACATGAGACAATATCTTCATATGATGAGAAGGATTGTGAGACTAATTCTTGATGGATAAATGGTTTTAACCATTCAAATAATATATCAATCTTAATCCTTGGATTACATATGTAATTTTCTACATGCCTTTCTAACCTTGTATAGTTAGCCTCATACTTTATGACATTCCCATCCTCCTTCTGCCTCAGATTCAAAAATTATCTCTCCATATCCACTCAATGGTCACGAGGAAAGTATTTTTCTAAGAATATACCTTTAAACTATCACCATTATATATTTTATACCTCTTCATCTTCCTTTATTTTTTGAATTAATGACTACCATTGATTTTCATATCTTGTGAGGCGATAAACTTCCATGAAAATTTTTTCACTTTCGATACTCCATAGAGCATGAGATATTTTCTTGAAGGAACTTATCCAATACTCAACTACAAATGGATCTTTATTACCATTGAATTTTGGTGGTTTTTCCTCATAAAGCTGTCTAACATTGATCCTCAGCATCGCGGATTAGGGTGCTTCATATGGGTAACGTTATTATTCATAACCTGAGTGAGTTGTCCTAGTATGGTGATAAGATGATCAGCACGAGTTTCATCACCAACTCCACTATAATTATCTTGAGTTGTAGGGAAATACCTAAATGGAGTACATTCATTGATACGGTTTCCGTTCTTTCGACTAGGCACCATTTCTAAACAATGGAAAACACTAGATTCTTTTATGAATCTCAATACATAATTCCAAACATATAACATACATAATATAAATTGACCATTTTATGGATATAATCCATAATCATAAATTTTTTTTTTCTTTGATGAGGTATATACTCATAAATCCTTTATAATGGTTTTTAATGAAAATGTGGATTATCCTAAGCATATCCCCCGGGAGTGTCATAACCAAGAGTGTAGTAAGGCCCATTGTTGTGTACCAAGATACCCCAGGTCAAGCTCAAAACTCCTTGTGGGAGTTTTCACTCCTAGGTACATCTGTTCCATAGCAACCTCTACCTACTCATATCCTAAAAGGGATTTATTTCTTGGAAAATACAAAAAATCTCTACATTACCAAAATTCTAGGAAGTTATTCTATACTAATCCTCAAAGTCTATCTTAGGGTAATGTGCTCTAATAAAAGTTTATATAAATTTAGTTTCCATGGTTTGTACTAAAGTTCCTCTGATACCAACTGTATTTCCCTGACCATAGTTACCTATAGTTGGTGCATTATTATATAACATTGGCATTATCCCAAAATATTATGTCTCGAAAGACCGATTAGTTTAGTAGCCTTGGAAGTTCTAGATATATTGATATGTTTTACATTACATCATAAAATGAAAAAAAACAAAATTTTCTTCATTAATGACATTCATATTCCATAGACTATCCCTACTTATCAGTCATAATATACTTCTTCACATCCTGGGAAAAATAAAACATAAAAGGGGTGAGCTCGGATTCTCAGAAAGGTTAACAATATAATGAAACTTTTATAAATAAGTATAAACCATTAAGTCAATGTATAAGACTAAAACAAAAACCTTTTAAACGTGAACTTAAACATAATATGGAAAAGATAAAATCAAATAATTCTATTTACTTATTCACATTGATATTATAATAGTCGAATAATCACTTGCAATATCAATAGCCACATTCTTAATGATGAAATGCATAATGCCAGACTTTATAACCACATAGTCAAGGCCTTGTGTCAAGAGTACAAATAATATTTTTTCAAAGCCTTGCACCAAGACACTAGTTTGTCTCATGAGACCTACTGATGCATCGAGGAGCTATAGCAAGCTCCACCCGTCACTTAATAAGTCCAATTCATTCTTCATATGAAATGGTTTAAACATAAATAAACATTTGTATTAAAATTAGCATACGAAATGTCAATAAATTATCCATAAACCATGAATGGTGTAAACATAACACATCCATAGTAAAAAATATCACAAAACCTTCAATAAAATATGGAATTTTTATATCATAACAAATCAACATCAAAGAAGCTTAAAATCCATCAAAGGATGTGGTCATAGATGAATTCAAAACTTGTTTTAAAGAAATATCACTTTCTATTTTGAAAACATTTAAAAATCATATAATTATAAAAGAAAAAAATAATTTTGATAATATTATTATAATATTTTAAGGTAATCTTGGACCATGTTATAACAGAAAAAAATATCCACACACACCGTATAAGTGAAAAAAACATTCTTACCTTAATTTTGTCGAAAAGGTCATAAAGTACCTTATTTGGAAAATGATGGAAAGATTCCTTTCAAAAAAAAATAAGGTCAAATAAGGGTATAAATTAAATTAACCCATTTTTATTAAATATTAAAAAATAATTGAAATTCATTTTTAAGAAACATAGATGTGGTTGATAATGAGGTCCTAGTATATAATTACGTATAAACATCCTCGGATAATGATGAGATTGTGAAATTAACCCTTAACTTGTACATTTCCATGGTCGAGGGTAAATTAACCTTCTGTATAATAGCTAAAACATTGTTATTATATTATAAAAGAACCATATACATAAATATGATATCATATATGATCTACTAATATTGCTTTATAAATAATATTTTAGTATTATCGTCGTTTTGGGTGTTAACTGATTCGTTTTACTTTATATACTTGGTTACATAAGCCATGTCTGTTATGGATATGATGTATTTGATTCATATCCATAATGATATTAATTTCTTTAAATATTATTTTTAATCATAAAATGAAAATTATTCTTTAATGATTACAATGGGGAATGAATCTCATCGCATTCGTGGAGACGGCAATCCGTTGGTACGCACGAGCGACAATATCATTATTTTGATATTAAAATTGAATATAATTGGATGAAATATCATATATTCAGAATTATTATCATGTTTTAAAATTATTTTCATCATTTATACTGATTATTATACCCATCTAAATGATGATGTGTTTGAATGACAAACTACACCACGACGTGGAGACGGTAATCCGTACGTACGCACGTATGGTGAATTAGTCATTTATAAGATGGATAGAATAATGAATACGATTGTACCATTTTTATAATAACATTACTGTATATATAAGATACTATATTTATTATTTTATAAAGGAAAAAACAAATAAATATGACGTGGAATAAGAAAATAACTTGAAAGAGGTGATGAAATATTTACATCTTCTTCGGGTTCTTGCTTTTTATTTGATAAAAAGGGTTTCTTATTTTGAATTTATTACAAAAGGAAATCTTGTATAATGAAGGGAGGACAGTTGAGAGGATATTTGGGTAGGGTTTGTCCGATAAATAGCTTTGAAGGTGTGAATTTGAGGGAAGGGGAAGTTCCCTTTTATATGAGAGGTGAGGGGAACTTTAGGAAAATCTATAAATATTATGTTATAATAAAATAATTTTTGGTTTATAATTTATAAAAAATTGATTTATTTTAAATATAAGGTGGGAATTGGTAGAAATTAGCTCAACCAATAGGTTTTATATAGGTTTGAGTCACTATATTAACTTTATCTTTTAGATTTAACTCTTAGTTAATTAGTTTGACATTTACCATGTCTCTTTGTATTTTTATATTATATGGTTAATAAACATACTATAACAAGCCAAGAGAACCCCAAGTGGTTCATTGTTAATATATATAACCATATATAGGTCATTTTTCTGAACCATAGATTTTTAAAAATATTATATCAATTAATAATATAATATTTGTTTTATAAACTCTTTTATGTCAATTTTGACACTATTTGGTATTTTATTTTTTCTAAATTCATAATAGCATTATTACTTCGAAAAAAAATTTAATTTAATCAAAAATAAAATTTCATATTAACCTATAAATTTTTTTGGAATTCATCAAAAGTCTAAAACTACATTTATTTGAATATTTATAATATCAATTATTTCAAATTTGTATTAATAATGTAATTACTGCATCAACATTGTGTCATAACTACTTTTAATTATTTAATGTCCAGAAATTATAAATAAAATACCATTATGTAGGAAATATTGTTATCTTTCTAATTAATATTTATATTCGAATTTATATTATGTTTTACCCTATATTAAAAAACAATTCGTTATGAAAACTTTAATTTAACACTTTTAACTCTTCTTTGAATGAAATAATAATAAATGTACTAATCTAATCCAAGTGGACCTAAAGGATCACATTTTATTCCTACGTATATTTTTGTTGAATAAAACTTATCCAATAGAATTAATACATGTCTTAGGGTAATAATAATAACATTTTAACCTTTAATTACTCTATTTACTTTTAACCACAATAAATAAAAGTCAAAAGTTACTATTCACCAAAAATTATTTTCATGTCATTGAACCACATTTTACTTACTGATATCAACCAAGTCTCTTCGATTTTTAAAATTAAACTTTGAGAAGTGGTAAACTTAAGTTTTATATAAATTTTCAAATGCTCCTAAGAGGTGGGTAAAAGAAGGCAAAAAGTTTAATAAATTTTTATATATCTAAACTTATTATAAAATTACTCCAATGAATTACATTGAACATATATAGGTATTATGTATCTATTTTTATCTCAAATAAATTTAAATAAAATAAATACTTTTTTAAACAAAAAGTTGGTTTTAAAAAAATAACTCAGTGTTTTCACTATTTATCAAAAATTGAATGTTTTCAAAAAAATACATAAAATTCACCCTAAGATAATTTTGAAATTCCAAATCCAAAAATGAAGTCCATTTTGAAATATAAAATTTATAAAATTTCTAAAAGTGGGTATTAATATTAATAACGGCTAGTTTTATTGGTTGTGGTGTGTTAGAACTCGAAGTTACGTACAACACACGCTATTGTATTATTCAAAGAGAAGCATACCATGGAAACATGGGGTGTTACATCAACCATGTAATTATCAACCCAAGTCAATTTAGGTTTACCTAGTATCACAATATAATTTCATTGTTTTCCATAGGTTCTTTTCTATCATTAATCATAGTGGTTCATAATGGAAATATGAATTAACCCAAACATATCCCCATGTAATGTAAAACATGGTTATAAGTAAAGGTCAATTCACCATTAACCAAAATTATGGTTAAGATATAATTGACCAAATATTTTTTCAGATATTACTCCTAGATGAAGATGTGCCAGAACCACATCCACATATTGTATCCTGGTAGGGATTCATCTTGTAGGAAAACCACACAATCTATATTTTACCCAAAATTTTTAATATTATTATATAAATAGATTTATCCTCTATTTTTGTCATTGGGTTATATTTTTTAATAAATGGTTTCCTAAATCTGGTTCCTATTTTTTCTACAAAAAATTATCTAATTCAAACTGTAAATACCCTAACCTAGTATCAAAAATCTGGTGGATTAAATTATTACACTAGAACTATATACATGAAACCACAACCCGAAGGTCATAATAGTATATTAATCATGGTAAACTAGATAAATTCTTGAATCTCACATTATATTTGAAAACATGAAATACAACAAAATATTTTCTTTGAGAACATCAATATCCTCTCTTGAATATCCTTTATATCAATTATAGTACATTTCATAGTATCTTGGACGAATGAATTATAATAAATGGGGATCTCAAATGCTCCGAAAGGGAATTTGTATAGTGAAATATGTCATAGAATAAATAAGGTAAGAAATAATTTTATATAAATAATCACATGAATTAAAATTTATCCATAGTGATATATCTATACAAATAATCTCATGAAAATCAATAAATGATTTTATACTGATTGAATTAACAATTTCAAGCATCCTAAATATATTGTTGAAGCTTTAAACGAAGACATATTATATAAATGAGTAAGTAATCATCCAAATAACTGAAATGTTGTGTCTCGTGAAACATACTAATGTATCCAAGGTATATATAGTTCTGGACCCACCCATCACTAAATTATAATAATGTATTTATTATATGAATAAAAATATATATTAATCCACATGCCTTAATAATCAATAATTGTCCAGATTGAATGAACTGGCATACAAAATGTTAGTAATTTCCTCATTCAAACAATTCATAAACCACCATGTAAATATGAAGGATGTTATCTTTAGATTGTACCCTAAATAAAACACATGATTCATCATATCTTGTTTACATAGTAGGAAATACATAAAAAAGATATTGAGAAAATTTATTGAGAAAAATAACCTTTTCATTTTTAAATCACTTTATCAAATTCTAAAAAATCAAAATATTAGGGAAAATCATTATAAAGAAAGATATATACTAGAAAATTAAATATTAAGGTAAATAACAGTCATTATAGTTGAAAATATTATTTGTACGGAAAACATTAAAACAAATATTACATTCATACCATTGGTAAAAATTACCACATTATGAAAATGAAAATAAGATTAATTTTAACCACATTATATAAAGTCAAACATGGGTAAAAATGACTTTAATAAATCATTTTAGAATATTAAAAACATTCAAAAAAATATTTTAAAGACAATATTAAATTGGTAGAAAAATATTCCCTACTTAATATAAAATAATGTCTTTTTCCTTAAGACCATTATTTGAGACTCTTGAGTACCTAAATGGAATAAAATGAAAGGAAAACCGGTAATTTGAATAATTAAGTAGATGAGACAAAAATATATTGGGTTTAACATATAAAAATCATATAATTTACCAATATAAAACATAGACATAGAAAATACCGAATAATAATGATATTGGTAAATAAACCCTTATAACATTAGTAACATTCAAATCGAAGCCCCTTGGATAAAATAATTTGATTTATAACATCAAATACCATACATTAAGAATAATCTATAAAATAGTGTATATAATGGTCAATGTATACACCTCATAACACTACAAAAAATTAATTGATTAGAGGGGAATATTTTTTAGTTTATAAGGGGTTATAACCTCTTCAAAACATATACGCGGCAATTATGAGGAACTACTACCAATGTGTGCGCCTACTACTATTAGTGGTGGTTTTGAAGATTTTATTGGATGAGATAATCTGATTTATAACTTAAAATACCATTAATTAAGAATAATTCTTGATATATCATGTAAAATGGTTAGTATATACACCTCATAATAAACATAAATATCTACATAACATCAAACTTTTCTCAACGAATCATTTTTTAGATGAAGAACCATGACCACTTTAGTAATATATAAATAAAACCCTCACAAAATGGAGATACTTATATGGAATTATGATTACCCATTATTTTCATATGAATAATTATAAAATACATTCTTGGTCATTATATACAATACACAAAGGAAAAAAGTGTTGGATATAGTGTAAGTCTTAGAAAAATAAAATTGAGACTAGAAAAACTAACAAAGATCATATCATTGAATATAGAATTAATCAATAGATGGAATATGTGTAAAAAATTTAATTCTAGAAAATTAATAATATAATATTATTAAATATAAGGTCATTTTATAAATTATCATAGAAAAATATAATCAATTAATAAGTGATGTAACCCAATGAAAGTAAATTGAGTTGAGAAACCCCTTAGAACATTGTTAACATTCGAATCAAAACCCATTTGATGAAATAATTTGAATTATAACTTTAAATACAAGTAATTATGAATAATTAATTATATAATATGGAAATAGTTCAATATATACTCCTCATAAACAAAAACTGGTGTGTAATATCAAACATGAATCAATCAAACAAATTTGAGATGAAGAACCCTTAACTAAAGCCTGACACTCTTCATATTTTCATTTAACCTCATGTATAATAAATTTAAAATTATTATATTTCTATAAAAGAACCCAATACATACTTAGAATATCATATATATAATACACTTTTATATTTTCAATTCCTAATTATTAACAATTATTTATTAAAATCATTATTTATGAGTGTTAACTATCTCATTTTATAGGAGGATAAACATTGAAATATTTAGAATCTAGGATGATAATAATTGTAAATAATATCATCTAATATTATTTGAAACTTTTAGGTAATGTTTTAGTCCTTATCTCCTATTTTTAACCCTAAGTAACCCATTTTACAATTAATGTGATAAGAATATTTATTACACTTTAGGGGTTAAGAATGTTACTATAAAAAGAAAGGAGACCCATAAGATAGAAATTTTTGATATTAAAGAACATATGCAATTAAATTTTCTAAATAATATATTTTCATGTATTTTCATTCAATTAATAAAATATTATTTAACATAACATACCATTGAATTCATTTTCAAGACTATTTGTATAATTTATCCTTAAATGAAACAATATTGAAATATAATTTAAATATAATCCGTTAAAACATCACTAATATCATATATTTATTTATTAAATTAATGTAACATAATAATTCATCAAAAAAAATTTACATTTTGTATTTTTAAAATCATTTATTTTATTTTTTCTATTACTTGACCGAGTACTCTCTTAGTATTGCATAAGAATTTAGGGTAATTATTTCATCCCTAATTTTTTTTAAAAATAACAGGTCCAAAAAATTAATTAATATATAATATAACAATTTATACAATAACATAATCAATTTTTATTCTTCAGAAAAAATATTACAGTTATTAAAACTAAGAGAGTGACATTTTATATTTATTCTCTACTGAAAATAGTATTAAGGTCGTTATCAATGAAAAATACCATGAAGTTACCATATATTTAGATATTGAATGAGTATGGTTGAACTAAACTCATCCAATAGAGATAATTTAGGTGTCATATATATATATATATATATATATATTAACCCTTATCAAATTATTTTTAAACATAATTAACTAATTGACACTTATCACGGTGACCAATATTAACTATAGATACTATTCATAATGAAAAAAAATAAGAGGGACCTATTAAAAAAATTATCATACTCATTCCAAATATAGTATAAATGTTTTAATATTCAATCATTAGAATTGGTGTAAATCAATTTTAATATAAATGTGTAAAACACAACGAAAACATTTTTTATAAAAATTTCCTTTTAAGCATAAAAATTAACTTATATCAATATCATGTATATTTCTGATTAAAGTGGAATAAATTAGGTTATATTAATAAAACATATAATTTTTCACATTAAAATCATATCCAATATATAATGAGACTTTAAAATTAATTTAATTTAAAAAATGAAATGATAATATTCAAAAAAATCATTTTATTCTATATTTACTGAAAAATCTATCATTTAAGAAGAAAAATAAATTATTCTAATTTAATTTTTAATATATATTTTTAAAAATTAATTTAATTTTATAAAATAAAATTTATAAAAGTGGTATAAATTAATTATAATTTACTCTCACAAAAAGGAATAAAAAGTTGTTTGAGGAAATACATTTTTGAAGCATAAAATGGCTTCACTAAAAATCGAGTTCTTATTTCCTAAGGATTAATAAATACTTGTGTATTGATTATGAACATTATATATATATATATCATAATGTGATTACTCATATTTTTACTAACCAATTCTATAGCTATCTTATAAAATTCACATTTAAATGCTAATAATTTTATAACATATCTCAATTTTCTTAAAGGTTGGTTTTTTGTATTAGGACAGATATTAAGATTAATATGATTTTAAAATAAATTTTCAGGGTGTTATAGAATAGAGTACAAAAATGAGTTTCAAATCCATAGTTTTAACCATGAATCTGATGGCATAAATTTTCTATTATAAAAGATATCATTAAATCAAGAAGAATTCCACTATTTGTGGATATAATTATAGGATATAGAAAAAATGTTATGAGATATCGTCTCATTTTTCAGGGGTTGGATGTATATTCTTATATATTACTTGGGATATAAGTAAGTGACCCTATTGTAATTTTAATGATAGGTGTAGACAAAATATTACTGAATTATGATGTTAAGGTTCATCATGCTTCATTAGAATCACTATCTAATTAGATATATTTAAAATTGATGATTACAAAATTACAAATGTTATTTGGGATAATATTTCTAAGATATTTTAAGGAAACACAAAAGTAAAGAATGAAAAGGTGCCAGTCTTACGAAATAGATTTGATTATATAAATATGTGTTGTAATGTAAAACGTGATGGGTTCATTAATCGTATGACTAATGTTATTGGTTCTATTTGAGGGATTCTATAGGTAGTACATTATTTTAACATAATGAAGAAGATTTTCAGAATATTACCTCATGTGTAGAGTCCAAAAGTATAAAATCTTGAGGAAATGAATCTTTGTGATTTATATCTTGTTGACTTCTACGAAAAAACAAGTTTCTTATGAAATGGTAGAGAATCCAAAACACTCTTTAGAACATTCATATAAAAATACCTTTCAAATCTATTGAGAAGATAAATTTCATGTTTCTAAAAATAAATATGATCTGAGTGAAGACTTCTATCTCTTTATTTAAGGATATTAAAAATTGGGAAGGGAATATGTAATGGCAATATAACTATATAAAATTTACATTGTGGATAGGTTTAAAACATTTATACTAGATTTATAAATAATAATGATAAATAGGGTGATAGAAATTAATTATCACCAAAATAGAATAAAAAATTCCAATCTACACTGAACATCAATTATTGAAATTCTACTAGCATGATATTTCAGTGGAATGTACATAGAAGTAATTAAGAAGAAGATATTGAGAAAAATCTATTATATGGGGTCAAAAAATAATTTATCTCAAATGTTGAATATGATATTATAGATGTTTTGGAAAAAAACCTTGATGCCAAAGAAGATGGTCAACAAGAGGGGGTGGTTTATCTCTAATTGCAGTTGGAATGTTCTCTTTAAGTGATTGATTTGCAATGAAATAATTTCCTGAAAATTGGAGTTTTTTAAGGAGAATTTAAGATAAGTTTTTAAATTTTAATCAGAAGTTGATCTTCTTGATAAAATTGTGGAAATATTTAAAAAGAGTCATGTGAAATTTTAATAATCTAATAATTACATATTGGATTTTGAAGAACAATCTAAGTTCATTGATGATATTAACCATTATATCAAGTATAATGTTAGTAATATTTAAATTATTAAAGAATAATTTTTTTTAGAAATAATATTGAACAATAAATAAAAATATATGGTGCAATAAAAAATCATCATTATAGAATGTTTTCTGATGTTGTTCTGAAATAAATTGCTTAATGGGGTACTATAACCATTTAAGTAATAATGAGTGATCAAAGGATAAATAGTATAAGAAACTTGGTTGTTGGTTTTGATGTTAATACATCAAATACAAAGGTTTTATACCTGAATAACCTTGGGATGTAGTTGAAGGTAAAAATTTCTAAACCAAAAAACCTTATCCAAAATCAATGAATTATTAAAATACTATAGAAATGTGGGGAGGAGATGGTAACTGGATTTTTCCATTGATTAATTGTTAGATCTATGGTTTTCTATCCACACTATGTCTTATTACGGTGAAGCGAAAATATAATTAAGAGGATAATAAATTATAAGTCAACAAAGGATATTTGGGACATACTATTCATGTCAAGGAACAAATTATTTCTACAGTTACTATTTTAATTATTCAATCATTGGATAAAAAGTAGTTTATTAATGGTATATAGGAGAAATGTATTCATTTGGAAGATATAGAAAAATGTATACATGGAAATCTAATCTAGTTACCTTAATGAATCATTTTTCTTCACTTGTAGAAGAATAATTTAACATAGAAAAATATTGGTAAGATATTTTGAAGATATGAAATAAGGCCTGAATCAATTTTGAAATTTCATTCAAGGAAAGGATAAATATTTAATATATGTTTATTTCAATGAAAAAATAAAATAAGCACATAGATTTTTTATAGTTAGTGTTCATATCATATTATAAGAAATATGAACTTTTTTATGAATGATGAATAAATAGTTAATGGAAGTGTACAGTTTTGAAGTGATGGATCATTTAAAAGATAAAGTTGAAAACTAAATTGGATAAATATTAATTGAAAAAATAAATTTGATTTATGAAAATCATTGTTGTTATAAGTTATTATGTGTTATTCAACTTTGTGAATTATTTTTTATGTTTATTTTTAGAATAAAGTGATTATAGATAAAATGATAAAGTGGAAATTCATTGCTAAAAATTTAAAGAACAAATAGAAATTTATATCAATTTTTTATAAGTAAAACACTTTCCTATTATTTTTGAAAGAATAAAATAGATGTTGGAATAATATTATAGACCATCTCATTAAAAAATAAAAGATAATTTAATTTTTTTAAAATAATCAATAGATATTCCTACATTAAAGATTGATTGGGAAAAAATTCTTATTCTAAAATATGAAGAAAAGTAGTTCATAGTACATATCCAGAAAATAAAAAGAGGGGATCAAGTTTTTAAAATTTTATTCACACTAATGTGTGTGGTCTGATAGGTTAGAAAATAACCAATGGTGATTAGTATTTTATCTTATTTATAGATTAATATAATAGTATAGGGTGGTCTATGATCATATTCATAAAAATATAAGCACTAGAGTGCATAAAATGGTTTTGAAGAAGAGCATAAAATGTAACTAGAAAAATTATTAGAATTATAATATCAGATAACAAAACAAAATACACATATTATGAGGGTGAAAATTATCTTGGAAAACCAGGTATTATGTATGAAATTTCTTTAGTGATAATCCCTCAACAAAATGGGGTTACGAAAAAAAAATTGCATGGTTAATAATATAATAGAAACATTGTTCGTAAATAGTGTAATCTCACGTCGCTAATGGAAAGAAGTGGTTGAAGTGGTTGTATATAATTAAAATAGTGTATTACCCATTCTAGGAATAAATAATATGTTTTATAAACTATATCATGGAAAAAACCGTATTTGAATCATCTCAGAGTATTTGGAAGAAAATATTTCATCCAAAATAAAAACAAAAATAATGTTAAGTATGGTTATATAGTGGATGATGGTATTTTATTAGTATAATCAATAAATTTTATGTTGTAAAAAGGTTTCAACAAAAGGATAAATGTTTTTTAGGAGTAGTTATGTGAAGGTGGTAAGAACCCGGATCTTCATTTCAGGTATGTTTTTCCTTTCTAGTCATTTTCGAGAAAAAAATGATTTTTCTAAAAAAAATTGAAGTACACACCGTGTACTCCTTTGTTTCTCAAAGCTGTGAGCTGACTATGTCCGGGCCACACACACGGTGTGTAGGGGTGATGTAGAGGCCGCTTAAAGCGGATTACCAAAAAACAGAGTACACGTTATGTACCCCAGAAGTACACACCGTGTATTTTCTTTTTTTTCACTAAACGCACAGGGGTCGCCCCTAATCGCAAGAATGACCTTCTTCTAGGTTTCGTTCGGCCGAGAGCTCCCGTACGGCCGTGATCCTTCTCTTAGCCCCGGAGCTTCCATATGATCTCTCTTTCAGCCTTCGTCGATTGCGTTGAGATCGCCTCAGTAAGATCTCTCTTCTTCTTTAGCCTTGTTTCATGATAACTCATTGTTTTCAAGTTATTGTGGGTTGAGAGTTTTTAATTTTTTCTCAGATCTTTGTCATTCTAAAGAGAATCAATCTTCGTGGTTCAAGTATATCGATCTCCTAGGATTTATGTAGGTGGTTCATTTCCCTACGTTGAATGTGTTTGAGTTTTTGTGCAAAAAGTGTCAGATACCCATGTATCGGGTATCCCAGGTTAAGGGTTTTGATTACATTGTTTAATTGCCTTAGATTTCTTATTTTCATGAGGTCAATTGATAGTAATATATTCTTGGTCAAATGTTCGAGGATCACCTATGGGTGATTTCCCTTTCTTTGGATGTTTATCGTCGTTTGGCTTAGGTTTCCTGTAAGGCAAACCTTATAGCATTATTTTTCTGCCTTGTTGTAGCTGATTGCATGTATTTCCTACTTCTTATATGCATTTGATTCGTTGTAGCTATTATCCAAGTAGTTGTTGCACTTACTTAGGGCTACTGATAAACTATTACACACGACTAGACTGCTAAGGGCTGTGTGAACCTGGTGCGGTAAACAAAAAAGGGAATTGACGATTAAGGGCTTCCCTAGAATGTCTGTTCTAAAATAGTTTCGTATGAAGGAACTACATAAATTAGACTTTGTGCTTCCCAATAGTGTCCTTATTTTAAACACCTATCGAGACCAGAGGAGGAATTAGACGTAAGTGCTTCCTCAGAGAGTCTGTAGCTATCGTTGTAAGACCATAGGGGAATTGACGGTGAGAGCTTCCCAGAGTGTCGATGCCTTCTATGATTATTTGAATAGAGGGGTCTGCCAGTAGAAGCCACCCAAAGAGTTAGTATTATTATTTGTTTGGTTGGTTGTGACGAGTCCACCAAGCCAAAGAACAAGCTTGGGTTTATACTGCATGTTGTATAGGTAGTCTGTTGAGATACCTGTTGTGTTACTTGTTGTGCCTTGAGAATATAGAGATGTTTACTAGACTCATTGGTTGATAATTAAATGATTATATTAAATTAATAAATAAATGTGCATGGAGATTTTTAAGATTGTTACTTTGGTGTACCTCTGTTTCTCTACTGCATTTATTTCCTTTACTTTTTCTATATTTCTCACGGAAAATAGGGCACAGATATTGTGGTGATTTCCTATTGGGATTAGTTTAACACCCTGTCTGGGTCCTACTTTTTGGCCCAAATAGGTTATATGGTTGCAGGTGTGGATAGTGATTGTGGCCCTTCTACTTCAGGTACATGATTGCTGGTTGGAGCTGGAGAGCATAGGACCGAGCGTAGGCTTGCGATTCTGCTGGAGTTTCTCTTACTTTTAGTACGTTGTTTTTAGTTGTATTTCAGCACGTTGTTGTGTTTCATGCTTTCCTTATATACTTATACCTTTTTCATAATTATTATCATTTATATATATATTCATTGCCTCCACTGTTTGGTTCAGTTGTTGTATGTAGTTTACTGGTTCCATTGTTGACGGTTATATCTTTTCCCTTGTATACCTTACCAAATGAGGGCATAGTATCCCCTATAACTTACCAACGCCCTCGCTGTGAGTCGGGAACCTCTGGAATTTGTGGAAATGCACTTGAGGTCATTTGGAGAACCCGGCATGGGACACTAGTTGAGTGGCTCCGGATTCGGGTCGTTACAAAGTTGTATCAGAGGAGGTTCGTCCATTCCTATTTGACTTTCTGTTTGGAAACATTAGACAAGGATAGGACAGAATATGTAAATGGTAAATAGATGTGCCCAGGCATTCTAGAACCTGTGTACACGGAAAAATCTAGATTACCTCGAATTTTGTAATTTTTGAGTTCTGCCAATGTTACCGTTTAATTGATTTCACCGTTGGGTGATGCACTTGTTTTGTGCTGTTACTGTTTATATGATTGTGGTTCTATTTTGTTGCAACCTGATGAGATGAGGGTATACCATCTCATGCATCATATAGGCACATGTTATAAAATCATATGCCATGAATTTTTCCATGCCATCTAGGTTGCATTAGAGATTTCATGCTTTTGTGATAGAATTTGTGATAGACAACACATGCTATTGTGATAGCTGCTGTGATAAAATACCTTCTATGTGAATAGGGTATCGGTTGTTTAGAGCTTCATTATCACGGATGCCTGACTTTGGTCTTAGAGGTGTTATGGGCCCTCGAGGATTGAAATTTGGTGGGTTGTCAGTTTGTTATACTATTTCTTGTTATGTGTACTATTATGATGCCAAGATTTGATTCGTGGGGAGTATGGGCTCCCACAGATAGGAATTTGGCACCTTAACCTCTTCTTTTGGTGTTTTATGGGCTCTAGTGCAGTTCTGAGGATACTATCTGGAAAAACCCAAAATACACAGCATGTACTTTATAAATACATGTCGTGTAGTTTTTGGTTGTGTCACTGACCGTGTGGAGAAGGACACGGGGATATAAAACGGTCTTTAGGAACACGCCATGTACAGTATGTACACTACGTATAGTGGTAAAATGTGTAGTTTTTTTCCGTTTCACTGACCATGTGGACAAGGACACGAGGCTGTAAAAGTGTCTTTAGGAACACGCCGTGTACAGTATGTACACGCCATGTAGTTTTTGGTCATTTCACTGACAACACGAGTCGGGAAAACACTGGTAGTACATGCCATGTTTGGTATGAACATGTTGTGTAGTCTTGTTCTAGGTACCCGGTCATGTAACTAATAACATGGGTTGGTGTTATCTTCTCCTATACACGCCGTGTTTATTCCAAACACACCGTGTAAGGGTCTACCGTGTAGACGGCCATGTAACAAAATACACGGGCCGTGGTTTTCCTTCAAGTTCACATCATGTCCCTTGGGAACAAGCCGTGTAGTTTTGACCGTGTGTCAGGCCGTGTCGCTAACAACACGGGCCAGGTAAGGCATGTCTAGTGCACGTCGTGTCTTCCTCAACACGTCGTGTAGTCTTCAGCAGGGAAAGTCCGTGTGACATAGTCATTTAGGAGTAACCGGGCAGGGAGAAAAAGGGTCAGTACACGCCGTGTGGTTTGAGAACATGCTGTGTAGCCTCGTTTTCCCCAATTTTAAAGGTTTTTTCCTCCTGTTTTATTTTTTTCTCTTATTTTGAAACTATTTTCATCATTAATGAAGGTTTTTTTTATCTTTCAGAGAAATGGCACCAAGACATCCTCCCATTGCATGACAGGAACTAGGCAGTGATCGTACGCCTGATGCGACCGGTCAAGGACTACCAGTAGTTCCGCCTATCGTTCCGGACATGGCACCTACAGGGATTCCAGACACTGGTGTCGATTCTCAGTTCAGAGAGGGTTTCATGAGATTCATGCAGACCTTCCAGGGAGTTCAGCATCCTACCCCGACTATGGCAGAGCTGATGCGGGTTTTTCAGCAGCAGTATCCTCCCACATTCAAAGGGGATGGAGGACCGCAGGATGCGGAGTCATGGATAGAAGCCATTCTATCCATATTTTACCATCTCGATACACCCCCATATAGGAGGGTGATGCTCGCGACTTACATGCTGCGAGACTCTGCCAAAAGATGGTGGGATGTAGTTTCTCAGGCAGGGCCCCAACAAACTATGGCTTGGGATGAGATCCAGTGTACGTTCTACAACTACTTCTACCCAGCGACACTGAGGGATGAAAGAGCTAGGGAGTTAATGAACCTACAATAGGGTACTCTTTATGTTATGGAGTATTCCTCTCATTTCACAGAGTTACAGTGTTTCTCTCCCGTTCTTGGGAATGTCTAGATGTTCTTGGAAAGGATGTTTGAGGAGGGACTCAAACCAGAGGTCAGATCGCTGTTGAATGTATTCTAGTTAACTTCTATTACTCTGATAATCAACTAGGAACTGATCACGGAAAGGAA
Organism: Viscum album; assembly: GCA_963277665.1. Taxonomy (NCBI): domain Eukaryota; kingdom Viridiplantae; phylum Streptophyta; class Magnoliopsida; order Santalales; family Viscaceae; genus Viscum; species Viscum album. The sequence continues at coordinate 812,810,004 of OY728135.1, forward strand.
CCTGAGGGGTAATGGAGTGGTGGACCAGGGCGGTTCAGCATCCAGGGCTGATTCTTTCCAGTCAGACAATAGGAAGCACCACCGAGAGTCTACCTGAGGTGACACGAGGAAGCGAGGTATTCCTTCTGGAAGATGAGATCTCCCTTCTGGCACCCAAGAGATTTGTTATCAGTGTGGGAGGAGCAATAATAAGAATCCCCATTTCCAGAGAGACCCAGTAGAGTGCGGATCTTGTGGCAAGATGGGTCATCTGCAGCGTTTCTGCAAGGTTCCCCTTCCAGCAGCTAGTGAAGGAGGATCAATTTCTACCACGCATACAGAAGCAGAGTTACCAGTTCCACAGTAGACTGGGGGCTGGAGTTCTTTAGGTTTTCCAGGTCAGGGTAGAGGCCATGGACGCAGTGTTCAGGTTCTGGGGGGAGCAGCTCAAGTTTTTCAGGCTACTACACAGGGTCGCGGTATGGGCCAGACTTTTGTTGTAGGGACGATCCATCAGGAGCAGGATCCCAGACCCTCTACAGTTAGAGGTATGATCTTAGTAGCCTCAGTTTTATCTTCAGCTCTTTTCGATACTGGTGCTTCATATAGCTTTATCTCTATTGCTGTCATAGAGAGCCTTGGGATTTGTGTCTTTTCATCTGCCGACATGTTGACTCTAAACACGCCCTTGGGAATGAGGACATCTAGTGTATGTCAGTGTAATGAATTCCCTATAAAGGTTTCAGGTTGTCACTTTTTTGGGACCTCTATTTCCTAGAGATGATAGGCTACAATGTCATTCTCAGTATGGGCTGGTTGGTTCCCTTCCAGACAGTCGTCGATTGCTATTGACACAGGGTGAGTTTTGTATCACCGGACGACAGGTCCTTTCTTCATAGAGGCGAGTGGGATGTCCAGGCGGGTAGAGTTGGACCAGATCATCATAGTCTAGGAGGGGTTACGACCTAGTTTTCTAGTCTTTATCTGGATAACTAGGGGGATTCACAGTTAGAAATTCCTCCAGTGGTGGGTTGTTTCAAAGATGTCTTTCTAGAGGACTTTTCATGTTTCCCTCCGGAGTGTCAGGTAGACTTCTCGATTGATCTCAAGCTAGGAGTGGCACCGGTGTCCATTCCTCCTTATAGGATGGCTATGCCTAAGTTGCAGGCACTCAAGAAGCAGTTGGAGGAGTTATAGGCAAAGGGTTTCATCCAACCCAGTACTTCTCCTTGGGGTTCTCCTGTCCTTTTGCGAAGAAGGCACACAGTACCCTTAGGATTTGCGTGGATTATCAGAAGTTGAACTAGTTGATGGTCAAGAACCAATATCCCTTGCCGAGGATATATGATCTCTTCGATCAACTTTGAGGATCTAGAGTATTATCGAAGATCAACATGAGTTTCGCCTTTCATCAGTTGCGTGTCAGACCATCTGATATACCCCTTACAGCCTTCCGGAGTAGGTATGGTCTGTTTGAGTACTTGGTTATGCTGTTCGGTCTCACGAATGGGCCGACAGTCTTCATGGTACTGATGAACAGAGTGTTCCATCCTTACTTGGATTCCTTTGGGGTGGTTTTTGTGGATGACATCTTGGTGTACTCTCACACTCGACACGACCATGCAACCCATCTTGAGATTGTTTTGAGTACACTGAGTGAGCATCAGTTATATTCCATGCTCTCAAAGTACCACTTTGGGATGGATGAGATCCACTTCCTGGGTCATGTCATCTCAGAGACAGGGGTATCAGTAGACCTAGAGAAGGTGAGAGTAGTAGTTTCCGTGGAGCAGCTGAAGAATTCCCTCGAGGTATGAAGTTTCTTAGGGATGGCTAGTTACTACAGGTGGTTTATACAGGACTTATCATGCTTAGAATCATTGTTTATGGGATTGACTAAGAAGGGGGTACAGTTTTTTTGGTCAGAAGCTTGTGATTCATCCATTCAAGAGATGAAGGAGAGGTTTACTTCGGCACTGATTCTAGTTTTTTCAGAGCTGGGCAGTAGCTATATATTTTTCTGTGATGCATCATCCATCGGGCTAGGAGTAGTTCTTATGCAGGAGGATCGTGTTGTTGCATATGGATCTCAGAAATTGAGACCACATGAGAGGAATTATCCTACACATGACATGGAGTTGGCTGCAGTTGTTCATGCCTTGTGTTGTTGGAGGCAGTAACTTCTGGGAGAGCATTTTTTGGTATATACTGACCACATGAGTCTCAAGTACATATTCACATAGTGTGACCAGAATCTGAGATAGCGTAGGTGGGTCGAGTATCTCTAGTCCTTCGACTTCGAGCTTGCCTATACTCTTGGGAAAGGCAACATAGTGGCTGATGCACTGAGCATGAGAACTCAGATACAGACATTTCAGGTGGCTAGCAGTGAGTGGAAGCTTATGTCTCTGTTCTCTGAAATGCATTTGGAGGTCCATGACAGGTAGGGGTAGACTTTCCTATCTTCTGTAGTTGTTACCTCTACACCTCTTTACCGAGTTCGAATGAGACAGCTAGCAGATTCTGAAGGCCTAGTCCTACAGGAAGACATGTCAGGAGATGACCCTCTTCCTGGATGGAGCGTTGGCGAGGATGAGATCTTGTGTTTCCAGGTACATGTATGTGTTCCAGCAGACATACGTGAGGATCTGAGGTCGGATTTCCATTCCTCAGTTTTGGTAGTTCATCCTGGCGTTTCCAAGACATATCAGGATCTACATCTCCAGTACTGGTGGCCAGGTATGAAAAAATATGTGGTTGGTTTTGTCATGAGATTTTCCACTTGTCAGTAGGTGAAGGCAGAACACCAGTGGCCAACATGGATTTTGAAGCAGTTACCCATTCCCGAGTGGAAGTGGAATGATGTCACAATGGACATCGTGATAGGGTTACCGAGATCGCCTCAAGGGAATGACGTTGTTTGGGTTGACATCGACAGGCTCATGAAGGTTGCTCAGTTCTTACCAATCAATGAGACCATTAGTGTTGATGATTTGGGATGACTTTACATCCGAGAGATTGTATGTCTACATGGAGTTCCACACTCCATTGTTTCAAATAGGGATGCACACATTACTTCGAATTTCTAGTAGGGGCTACAGAAAGCTTTGGGTACACAAGTAATTTTGAGTACAGCATAACATCCCAGACTAATGGCCAGTCCGAGAGTATGATCTAGGTGTTTGAGGATATGCTCCGAGCATGCATTTTGGAATTTGGCGGTTCTTGGGAGAAGCATATCCCTCTTGTGGAGTTTGAATACAACAACAATTTTTAGGAGACTATTCAGATGGCACCTTACGAGGCCTTATACGGTAGGCCATGCCGATCACCTTTATGCTGGCTGGAGGCAGGAGAGGCAACTTTGCTGGGACCTCGTCTTGTTTAGGAGACCTCAGAGCAGATAGAGTTGATTTGGAAGAGGATGGCTACAGCATAGTCTCGGCAAAAGTCTTATGCTGGTCAGTGGAGATGACCTCTGGAGTTCGAGGTCAGGGATCAGGTTTTCCTACGTGTCGCACCGAGGTTGGGACACAAGAGGATCCGGAGAGAGTAAGCTTTCACCGCGGTACGTCGGGTCATTTGGGGTTTTAGAGAGAGTCAGGCTAGTTGATTATAGGTTGTAGTTACCTCAGAGATATCAGTCTATGCATGACCTCTTCCACGTTTCCCAGCTCCGACATTATTTCTCAGACCCGTCTCATGTTTTTCAACCCGAGGAGTTTGAGCTAGAGCAGGATGCATCGTTCGAGGACCATCCTATCAGTATTTTTGATCGTAGCACAAAGGTACTTCGTGACTGGTCTGTTCCTTTGGTACAGGTGCTATGGCAGCACGGCAATGTGCAGGATGAGACTTGGGATAGGGAGGACGATATGCGATCACAGTGGCCAGATTTGTTCGAGGTTTCTTCTTTTACATCTTGCTAGGGAAATTCGGGGATGAATTTCTTTAAGGGGGGATGTTTGTAAGAACCCGGATCATTGTTTTAGTTATGTTTTCCCTTTCTGGTCATTTTTTAGAAAAAAGTAGTTTTCTGGAAATTTTTGAAGTACACACCATGTACTTTCAGAGTACATGCTGTGTACTCCTTTGCTGCTCGAAGTCATGTACTGACTGTGTCCGGGCCATACACACAGTGTGTAAGGGTGATTTGGAGGCATCTTAAAGTGGAGTATGGAAAAACAGAGTACACGCCTTTTACCCCAGAAGTACACACTGTGTATTTTATTTTTTTTCACTAAACACACCAGGGTCGTGCCTAATCGCAAGAACGATCTTCTTCTAGGTTTCATTCAGCCAAGATCTCTAGTATGGATGTGATCCTTCTCTGAGCCCCCAAGCTACCATCTGATCTTAGTTTTAGCCACCGTCGATTGCGTTGGGTTTTCCTCGGTAAGCCCTATCTTTTTCATTATCCTTGTTTCATGATTCCTCCTTGTTTTAAAGTTATAGTGGGTTGAGTTTTTTGGACATTTTCTTAGATCTTCATCGTTATACGGAGAATCAATATTCATGGATCAAGTATATCGATCTCCTAGGATCGAGGTAGGTGGTTTATAGCCCTAAGTTGAATGTCTTTGAGTTTTTGTGAAACAAGTGTCGGATACCCATGTATCGGGTTTCCCAGGTTAGGGATTTTGATTCCATTATTTAATTGCAATATATTTCTTGTTTTCTTGGGGTCAATTGATAGTAATATATGCTTGGTTGCATGTTCGAGGATCACCCATGGGTGATTTACCTTGCTTTGGTTGTTTATCGCCGTTTGGCTTAGGTTGCATGTGAGGCAAACCTTGTGGCATTATTTGTCTTCATTGCTATATATTACTGCATGTATTTCCTGCTTTTTATATGATTTTGATGCTTTGTATCTTTTAACCAAGTAGTTTTTGAACATACTTAGGGCTGCTGACAGTCGATTATGCACAACTAGACTGCTCAGGGCTGTGTGAACCTGGTGTGGTAGACTAAAGAGGGAATTGACAATTAAGGGCTTCCCTAGAGAGTCAGTTATGAATTAGTTTCGTATGCAGGACCAATAGGAATTGGGATTTGTGCTTCACAAGAGTGTCCTTAGTTTACGCACATATAGAGACCACAGGAGGAATTAGACGTAACTTCTTCATCAAAGAGTCTATAGCTAACATTGAAAGACCATAGGGGAATTGACGGTGAGAGCTTCCCAGAGTGTCTTTGCCTTGTATGATTATTTTACTAGAGGGTTCTGCTAGTAGGAGCCACCTAGAGAGTCAGTATTATTATTTGTTTGGTTGGTTGTGATGAGTCCACAATGCCAATGAACATGCTTGGGTTTGTACTGCTTGTTGTCTAGGTAGTCTGTTGAGATGCATGTTGTTTTACTTGTTGTGCCTTGAGAATATAGAGCTGTTTTCTAGACTCCTAGGTTGATAATAAAATGATTCTATTAAATGAATAATTAAATGTGAATGGAGATTTGTAGGATTATTACTCTGGTGTACCTCTGTTTCTCTAGTGCATTTATTTCCTTTACTTTTTCTATATTGCTCACTGATAGTAGGGCACAGATCATGTGGTGATTGCCTACTGGGATTAGTCTCACACCTTGTTTGGGTCCTGCTTTTTGGCCCAAATAGGTTATATGGTTGCAGGTGTGTATAGGGATTGTGGCCCATCAACTTCAAGTACATGATTGCTGGTTGGAGCTGGAGAGCATAGGACCGAGCCTAGGCTTGCAATGCTGCAAGAGTTGCTGTTACATTTAGTACATTGTTTTTAGTTATATTTCATGACATTGTTATGTTTTCGTCTTTCCTTAGATATTTGTACCTGCTGTATCATTATCATCATTTCTATATATATTCATTGCTTCCGCTGTTTGGTTCAGTTGTTGTATGTTGTTTACTACTTCCGCTATTGACTGTTATATCTATTACCTTGTATACCTTACCAAATGAGGGCATAGTTTCCCCAATAATATACCAAGGCCCTCGCTGCTAGTCGGCAGCCTCTGGCATTTGGGGAAATGCGCTTGAGGTCATGTGGTGAACTGGGCACAGGGCACCAGTTGAGTGGCTCCAGATTCGGGTCATTACAAAGGTTGTTGAGAATGATTCCAAAAAAAAGAATATAAGTTGGGTTTTAGAATAACTATTTAATCCAATTGAAGAAACAAATATAGATTTTATAAAAAAATCAATATGTTCCCACTGATAAATTAAAATATTACCATAATACTATGTTATATGATATTTAACCTACTTAGTTTTACGAATAAAAAATCGGAATCATGGGTATAACCGGTGCATAAATATATGGATCAAATTGATAAAAATTAGACCTATAATATTATAGAAATACATAAAAATAATAAGATAACTGGTAAAATGGATATTATAGAACAAGTTCGGTGAAAATGGAAAGGTCATCTGAATGAACTAATTATTTTTTTGTAATGGTTATGCTCAAGTTTAAGGAATTGATATTGAATAGAATTTTGTCTACTAGAAAAGATATATTATATTAGACTCTTACTTATATTGTGAATCCAAATAAAGGTTAATATAATTTTAGATGGACACAAAAAATTCATTTTTTAATGGAGTTTTAAATGAAGAGGTATATATCATAGAACCAATTGGATTTTTTCTCATAAATAATGATTATAAAGTGTGTATTTGGAGGAAAATTTTTATGTTTTAAATCAAGAAGATCATTTTTGGTCTGTGTGGGTGTATACTAATCTATGGAAGATGGAGTTCAAGAGAGGTGGGGTTAATCAAAACCATTAGTTTGTTGTTTCTTAGAAATAATACATTCATGGTATTGATATATGTTGATGATATCATATTTTTTGGGTAATAACTATAATTGTATTGATAAATTTTATAATTTTATGAGTTTGTAGTTTTAATTGTCAATGATTTGTAATTTGTCATATTTTTTGTTTACAAGTTCATCATGGTAAAATAAAAACATTCATTTCGTAGAAAAATTATATGAAAGAAGTATTTAAGAAATTCAAAATAGAGAGGGTGAGCCTGTTTCAAATCCAATTATGTTTGGAAAACAATTGTGAACTCATAATGACAACGAGGTGGTAGATTAAATATTATAGAGGAGAGTCATTTTTATTTTACTATAAACTACTAAAACTAGGTTATATGATTTCTAATATATAATTTTAGAATGAAATTTAAAAAAAAATATAAGATATAATATATCATAGAGGTGAAATGAACAATGAGTTTTGTTTAAGGAACATTTCATTATGGTTTGTTACATAAATCATTTAAGAACATGGATTTATTAGTATACTCAAATATTTATTAGGATTGTGATATTAGGGATAGAAAATTCACAAGTGTATGTTCTTTCCATATTGGGAATAATTTTATTGATTGTAATTGTAAGAAATATGATTGTATTTATTTTTCAACAATGAAAGATGAACATGTTTCAGTTACATAATAATGAACATTTCTTAATTGGATGAAGTAATAGTTGGATGAAATTAGTAAATTGGTGGAAAATCTAATGACGACTCAATGAAAAGAAATGTTGTTGATTTTTCTAAAAATATACTTCAACACTCTCATATTAATAATATTGAAGGCTAGTACCATTTTTAATAGAGAAAGTAAATAATAACATAGTGAGGTGAAGTATTCAAGATCTTCAAAAATACATTAATGTTTTATGTATTTAAATGGAATTGGATGAGCAATGGAGTTCAATTAATTTCCTTAATGTTAGAAAGTGTGTACTTACCCCTCTCTATATTTTATCTATTTCTTTATTAGGTAATTGTGTATTATATTAGGTATATATATTTTATTGGGTGTCAATGATTGGGGGGGATACTATTTAGAGGGATTTTTCAAATCAAAGGGATTGTCTAAAATATCATTATCCACAATATAATAACTGATACATTGTCTTTTTTCCAACACTAAGATTTTTCTCATGTAGGCTTATAGAAATTATTAACGATTATTTGATTTCTTTATGATGCATGGAAAATTGAAGAACCCTTTTCATTTTATTATTAAAGGGGGTGGGGGAATCATAGGATGGAATAGATTAAATATTTCTCAGGTTTTTAATTTCCCAAAAAGAACCAAATGGGGGAATGTTGTGACCTAAGGAATGTTGTGTAATTTTCGATTTTTTTCCAATATATAGCAGCTTTATTATTGTGAGATTAGGGATAAAATTTATTTTTTTAGGATTTATGAAATTTATAATTCCTCAAAACCGAGTACACACAATAGTTCGATCCTTACGATGTGAATATTCTTTGCCAGAATTGTTTTTTCTTCACAGTGATGTATGAAACTAAGTCTTGGGTGTTGGCCAATAGAATTTAGGTTGCACCAGATATATGGTGATACCTAAATCTCAATCTTTTATTATACCTCATTATAAATATCTTTCCTTGTTTCACATATTAGAATGTGATTACTACATGGAGGGTCTAAATTTTATAGATCGAAGGATTTCAAAGAAGTTATTCTTCTACTAGTAGTTGCACCATGGAGGACCCATACACCGAAACCAGTCGATTGAAAGGATTTATGTTCCCCAATGTAATATGATATGTCACAAAGGAAAATAATTTTTTTTATGGTTATATAATATCAAGAAATCTAGTACCATAATATAAGTTTTATGCTATAATTCTTCAAGCAGTATGAAGATAACTACTCGAAGTTAACTGAATATACTGTAGAACAGTTTTTCCCACTAAAAATTGTGAATTTTGGGTACTTAAAATAGCTATGTTGAAAATAATTTATATTTAGATTTTATTCTTTATTATAAATTTCTAAAAACTATCATTTTGAATTTAGATAATTTATATTAAATTGAAAAAGATATATAGATAGAAATTAATATAGATTAATATGGGTAGTTATTATTGTTTGAATTTGAAATTTAAAATTCAAACTAATAGGGATAAGAATAATTCCTTTTTATAGTATTGTAGTAATCACATATAGTTGAATATATAGATTTCTGAAATATTGGGAATCGGTATAGTGTGATGAAGATATAATTTTATTAATGTCAAGATTTATGAAAAAGAAACACATGTAAAAATCCATGATGATTTAAAATTAAATAATTGGAGAATCATGGAATGAAACCCTTATTTATTAGCTTCATTTATCTATATAAAAAATATTTATAATATTTCTCAATTTGTAAATTCGATTTTAATGATTTTTAACATAAGTGTTCAGAGGATAGGAAGAGGTCATGGTCCATGGCCGGGTAGTGAGATCTTTAAAATGATGTAATCACATAACCATGAATTAATGATTAATTAGAATATTAAAATTATTTTGACATGCGATCCATGTATTATCCTTTTTATAGGAAAACCATGTAAAATATGTGAGCTCATGATCTTTACATATCTAAATTTAATTAACATTTATAATTAGATTCAAAATATTTTTTCCATTGTAAAGAAATAACATCTTTCATTACATGAATGGACCATGTTTTTTCACATTAATTAAGACCCTCTCTTAGAGTGTAAAATGGGACTATGGTAGAATAAATCCTCCTAAACTATACTATAAACACCCATTAGTGGAAGAAATAACTAATAGAGAGACCTCGTATCTCATATTCCATATCCTATTTCGTTGTTCATTATTCATCATATTTTGTGTGTGTGAATATTTTACTTTACAATAGGGTCTCCCAACTCTATTTATACACTTATCAGTATTATGATAAAACTAATGTGGTTTTTTATCTAAATGAAACCAAACCTACATTTTAATTGCGGTTAAAACATTTAAGTTTCATAGCTTAAGAGATTCAGTTGTAGAAAAATAAGATTTCAAATTTTATTTTTAACATTATATTTTCTTAACCAATGTTAAAAGTTTCATGGACAGATTTAAATTTTTTTTTATAAAAAATGATGTAAAAATATTTAAAAAATTCAAATTTTAATGAAATTCTCTATAGTTTTTTATTTGATCCTTATGAAACCCTCATCCTCCTAACTCATGATGTAACCCAATCTAGGCTTGCTCTTTTACTTTTTCTTTATTTTTAAACATTTGTTTTCATAATTTCAACTCAATATTCTATTGTTCATCCTTCTTCTATGACCAGTGACATAATTCAGTCCATGAAATCCTTAATTTTCACGACACAATACCACGCTCCAAGGTTTATGTCTCGTGTATTTTTTGCTTCATTTTTTCAAATGTGTCCCCTTAATTTTTCATGAATCACCCTGTTTCTACAACCCTACGGTGTATTAATTGTAATTCAATAGCTATTTTCCATCGTTGACCTCCTTATTTGTTTTAAGATTTTTTAATATTTGGAAGATTAATTACTTATTTGTTAGTTATAAATTACATTCATCCATTAGTTTTTTAAATGTATATAATAGTAAATTTTACATTTTTTTGTTAAAATAGTTTAAGGTTATAAGTTTTTTCTAATTATAAATTGTTTGTGATTGTAATTTTTTGGGTTGTAACAATTTATATGTATAATTATTGTCTTTATAAATATATTTGGTGTTATAATTTGTTTGTGGTTAAAATCACTTTTCCTTTAATTTTTAAAATTATAGATTTTTTCTTTCACTATAATTACTTTTGGTTATAATTTGTTCTCATGGTGTAATTTTTTTAGTTTTAAGTGATTTTTTAGATATGTATTTTTTGGTAAAAATTAGTCATGTTGATATATTTATATTATTGCGTGTTATAATTTTATCTATTTATATATATTTTATTGTTTTATATGAATTTATGTATTCATAAATTATTTTGTAACATTATCTAATTAATGGATCCTAAATAGATAAATAAAAAATAACATGTAATGAAAATGAGAAAGGGTTTGATAATTTCATGGAATTTACTAAATGGAATCTTGAAAAAAATATTTTTTATCTATATGTGTTTTAATTGGATATGAAAAAATTAGGTTCTAGAGAAATAAAATACCAATTGATTTCATATGGTTTTAGACCTAATTTTTCACACTAGATATTTCTTGGTGAAATATAAAACAAGACAAGATCTAATAATGATGAAGATGTTCATCATGAGAAAGAGGATCGTATTAAAGAATTAATTCATGGCGTTGGTGTTAAAACAATTGAAAAAACCAAGTGATAAATGAATGTATAGAGATTCATAGGAACCAATATTATCATGCTGCACTAAATTTATTGTATTATCAACAGTGTTGAAATTAGTTAACTTGAATGAAAGAAATGGTTGTTGTGATAAAATTTCTAACAATTACTCCAACTTTTTAAATTGAAAATTATAAAAGGTAATAGGCTTCAAAATTATAATTATGAGGAAGAAAAATAATTTTCAATATAAATGAGGTATAAAAATATACACAATTTCCCCATTTATAATGTACTGTATGGGAAGGAATATTAAATTTTATCATAATTTCTTAAGTATGGGATGTCAAGATATAAAATGGATAAAAATAAAACTGTGATTCATTCTTAGAAAACATGCACTAAACCTTCATCTAAATAAATTTATCATATTCCAATAATACTTCATTTTAATCATATATTTTCAAATTAAAATTATTTAAAGTTTATAATATGGCATATAGATTAGTATATCTCTTAATGGAAACATATATCACCATGCTGATTCACCGTAATGGAAGATATTTGATCATAAAGTTTCTGATTTGGGTGAAAAACTTAAAAAAATATAATGGGACTATCAAAAGATAGATATAATCTATATCAGTTCTAGAAACGTTTAGATATTGTATTAATTCTTCTTTTTTCAATTAAATTTAATTTCATTGATATAATGTGTTACAAATATTACTGAGTTTAAACAAACAACAATATACTATCAATATATTATTATTAAGTGTGACAAATATAGCCTAGCCATTGGACTGGAGGGTAGAATAATACTAAATAAATTATAAAAAAAATTTGGTTTACAAATGTATAAAATAAAATATTTTTTTACCAATTTATTAGAAATCGAAATAAAAATCATTTGAATGTAAAAGAAATTCTTTTTTGAAAAAACAAATTTACGTGTGAAATGTGATTTGACCTAAATAAATTAAATTAGTCATTATAGATGAATGATTTTAATTAAATTTATATATTATATATTCAATGAAATGTTTTATCATTCATCCACTATTTTTTCTTGGCTTGGAATACGAATAAATCTAGTTTTATGCATAAAATGTATTTTTTTTCTAAAAAGTGGTTTTGTATGGTCTTTCATACTTATTTAAAATTAAATTTCCCAAAATTTAAAATTTTTAAATAATAAATGAATTTATTTTTATAAATAAACATTTAAAAAATCTATTATAGGGAAGTTTTTATAATTTTCTAAAAATATTATTTTTTCAATCAATACTGAATAATACGAATTTTTATTGAAATTTTATTTTCATTTTAAGAATTCACAATGTTCCAATCTGATATAAAATAGTTTCAAAAGTAAAATTAGTTGAATTATATGATTATAAATCAAATTTTTGTCATCTTAATTTTTTAAATTTTATTTTTTATATAAAATTGTTTTATACTTAAGAAAACTTTTTTATTTAGGAAACTGATTTTCATCAAAATTATTGGTAAAATTTTAAATGAAAATATACCAATTGTTTTTAAATTTATTTAAAAAAATGGATTATGTACTTCAAATTATAATAATTAATAATATATCATAAAATTGAAATTATATTTTGTTGTAAAGAATAATAAGTACTATAAAAATTAGTTGTTGTAGTTAAGGTTAAAATAATGTCTTCCACATTACATGTACATGTGTTAAAATTATTTTTCTATAGAAATAAGTATTTTATTTAATAAATTATATTTCTTCTTCATAATATTTGGTTCCAAATTATCTAATGTTTTTTATGCTTTTATGCTTAAATTATAACGACCCATACTTTGCATACATTTTTATTACTTCAAAATTGAATCACACTTATTACAACATATAACAAAACCATGAAAGGACAGTATAGGTATAGTGTCTTTAGAAACTGGGAAACATAAACAACTAGTTCATAAAGCGTCTACATTGTCTCCTATTTATTTCATCATATCTATAGTCCCTTTTGGCATATCTTACTTAATAAGCTTCTTCCTGACCTTGGGAAAGAAAACATAAAAAGGGTGAGCTCAAATGCTCAATAAGGGTAAACAAAAGAAATATTAATCACATCATATTCATAAGAACATAACATTTTGGAAATCTTAACCTGAAAAAGAGAGAATAATTTCATAACATGGGATAAATCATAGTAGTGAAATGAAATCCCAATAATCATAACTTAAAACATGAAACTTTGTGGCATACACACATAATCATTGAGAATCATTTCTTATTAGTCAAGACTCATTTCCAAGACTATCTTAGTGGACAAAGTCCATTTCTAAACCGAGTTCACTCCTCGTTTCAATCATGTTTCACTGAACTGGTATAACCTGCCATTCTATCCATGTCTATCTCATGAGATAGAAAATCTTTACCCAATGCATTGGAGGGAGATATAGGTCCCACCCATCTCATAATGATACCATTCTTATGTGTGCCACAAAATCATAAACCATGCATCATAGCATAACCCATGTAATAAAAATGGGAATCATAAACATCATGACATAATAAAAAAACTCATATAAGATAAAGGAATTCATAAAAATATTTCCATAACAACATAATAAAATCAATGTAATAATATGGATAGAAACAGAACCCTTTATTATCTTAGATGGAAAATAATTTTGATAAAACGCTTGAACTCCATTCTTGAGGAAAATATCATTTCTACTTCAAAAACACTTTTCATTTCATAACATGTCATACAATTCTAAACAAAAAGAAGTTGATTAAAAATAAACTTGAAAACTTGTAAGGTAAGCTTCTTGGAAATAATGTTTTAAAAATCCATTCATGTCGTAAAAGTTAAAAGAAAACATTCTTCTCGTACTTTTTTCGGAAAAGTCAAAAAGTACCTCGTACGAGAAACGACAAAATATTCCTTTCATATCTTTTACTAAAAACTCACCGAAGGGTAAAATTGGATATAAACTATTGTATAATGATGTAAATATTACATATTGAGGAAAAATGGATGTGGAAGATAAAAAACACCCTAGTAAATTGCAAAGTATAAACAATCTCAGATAAAAATGAGATTGTGATATTTGCCTTACCTTAGGTCTGATTTGCTTTGTAAGTGTCCGAACCTCATGTATAATGATTTAAATAATGTTATTGACTTAGTAAAGAATCTTAATTACTGTTATGATATCATATATGGTCATATTCTTAGCTTCTTATTAGTAATATTTCATTACTACTTGTTATTCTGGTGTTTATTTTTGTTCTTATGCGTGTTTGTCGAATAAATTCTTATTATTCTCTTTAGGTTATAGATTACTCATTTCCAGAATGTTATTAGGGTAATATATATCATATTAATTCATTCAATTCATTTATATAATCATTATTAAATGAAGATCATGTAGAACGAGTCACATCACATCGTGGAGACGGTATTCCGTACGTACGCACGAGCGATGATATCATTCCCTTGATCGTGGAATTGTATTGGAGTGTATGTATACTATTTCAGAATCAATATCACCTTATAATAACCATATATATTTATTATTTACACCATTATACCCATCCAAGTAAGGTGGTGGGGGAAAATAGATTACACCACGGCGTGGAGACGGTATTCCATACGTACGCACGCGCGGTGATTTTGTTTTCTGTAGGATGGATAGATGGTGAAATATGGATGTTTAATACTTATAATAACATATAAGTATATGGTTTATACTTATTTTATTACTTAATAATTAAACAACTAATGAAGAAGAAGTGGAAGAAGAAATAAAGATGAAAGAATCGGTAACGGGCATTACCTCTTCTTTGAGGCGCTTTTTTGAGACCTCCTTTTAGGGTACAAAAATTGGTCTTTGAAGAATACCAGGACCTCTATGATGTCTCTAGGGAAGTAGAGAGGATAAATCTTCAGGGGTTGGCCGAGCTTTAAGGCTCAAATTGGTCTGTGGAGGAGAGGGAGGAGGCACCCTTTTATAAGGGAGGAGAGGGGCACCTTTGGAAATATAAGAAATATTAGTTTATATTAAATACTAACCCCACTAAAAAACTTCCAAAATGACTCATATCCAAATATTAGATGAGATAGGGTTGTAATATCATCAACCAATAAAATTTAGATATGTTATTAATTTATTTTAAACATTATCAACTTGATTTATTCTTATTTATCAATTTAATTTTATTTGTGGTAATAATATTCTAAATTTTAAATTATTATAAATAATTACATATGTGTTGTGAAGTTTCCATAATTTGACACTTTATGACATTTTAGACCATATAAATTTTAATTTATAAATTTTAAATATTTTTGTTATTTTTAAACAATTTTATAATATGTTATTTTTATAAAATAACAATAGTGTCAATTTTGACACTATTCATTTATTTGAATTTAAATAAAATATATACAGAATATATGTTCGAACTAAAATCTTTAATAGATTAATAAAATTTCATATGTAGCTATAAAATTATTTTAGCACATTAAATAGTTCATATAAGATTTATTTTAATATTTTTAAAACAATTTATTTGATATTTTAATTAATAAAATAATTTCAACATCACTATTCTGTCATAATGGATGATACATATTTAATCCCTAAAAATTATAAATAAATTTCTATGATGTAGATACTTGTTTTAGATTTCTGGATACTATTCATGTTCGAAGTTTCATTAAGTTTATTACCAAATTAAAATTATTATAATTATAAGATTTAAGAAAGTGACATGTTGTCACAGTCTTTGGTTTTAATAATAATTAAATTATTTTCATAGAACAAAGTCCATTAAATGAATCTAATCCGACCCTTAGGTGATATGGGTCGACTTTTAGTCAGCCAATAGGATTTTGGCAGGTGTTAGGGTAATTTTATAATCTTATATTTATCATTAATTACCCGATTTACCTTTAACTATGGTAAATAAAATTTACCGTAGTTACTCTTCATAATGCCCAAAAATAAAAAGTAGTCTATTGACATAATTTGGACCCTCTGATTATGAATATGTAATCCATTTTTCAAAATTCAAAACATATAAGTTGCAGTAATTAATTTAAATTAAATCATGTTGTTAAGAAAATGGGTTTTAGAAGTTAAAACATTGCCAAAGATTGAAATGTTTTTACCTATCAATTCAATGTGAAATTAATGATAATGACATACATTATATTAAATGGTAAAAATATATTCTATTTATACTTTAAAACCATT
The DNA here is from genome assembly GCA_963277665.1 of Viscum album. Lineage (NCBI taxonomy): Eukaryota > Viridiplantae > Streptophyta > Magnoliopsida > Santalales > Viscaceae > Viscum > Viscum album. The sequence continues at coordinate 812,826,331 of OY728135.1, forward strand.
AAATATTATAATTTATCCATATAAATTATCTCAATGAAAAAAGTTGTTTTTAATTAAAAATTAGCGTATTTTTTCTATTCATCAAAATATGAAAGTTATCAGAAAAATATCAAAAATTTATCCAAAGTAAATTTTTATACCCTGATTCAAAACAAGAATTTTATTTTGTCAAATTGAAATTATAATCATGTCAAAAACTAGATTTAATGTGGGTGCGCCATCAAAAGGCGGCAAAACTGTATTTTTTTAAAAATATTTCTTTTATCAAAAAAAACTGATTTTGCTTTTATACCTCATTCTAGAAAATGTATAAGTTGAATTAAAATTTTATAAAATTAAAAATCCAGTTAGTACTATTCATAACAGTTAATTTTAATAATATTTTAATAGCATATCATTATTTAGTGAAACTCGGTACTGCGTACTATGCAAGATATCGAGGAAGGCCATTGTTGCGTGTAAAGAAAGCCAAGCTAGTTTTGTGTGTAGTGAAATATTCCTTTGATGATTTATATAACATAAAAACAAAATATTTCTCATAAAAGTCTCGGGTGTTACATTCTACCCCCCATAAAATGAATTTCGCCCTCAAAATTCGTCACTTTGTAACAAACAGATGAGGATACCTCTCCCTCATCATATCCCCAAGCTCCCATGTAGCTTCTTCTAATTGGTGGTTCCTCCATAAAACTTTCACCCAGAGAGTGGTCTTGTTTCGTAGGACTTTTTCGCTACGATCCAGAATCTCTATCGGTAGTTCTTCATAAGAAAGATCTTTCTCCAGTGGTACAACATCTGAGCTGAGTACATGTGAAAGGTCAGGCATGTACTTTCTCAGGAGAGATACATGGAACACATCGTGTACTTGAGAGAGATTCGGTGGAAGCGCCAATCGTTAATCTACCTTCCCAACACGATCTAGTATTTCAAATGGACTGATATATCTAGGGCTGAACTTCCCCTTCTTTCCAAATCTCATGACCCTCTTCCAGGGAGATATTCGTAAGAACACTTTATCACCCACTTCAAACTCTTGGTCTTTTCTTTGGTTGTCGGCATAACTTTTCTGTCGACTCTGAGCTGCTCTTATGTGTTGTTGTATAGATCTGACCTTTTCTGCCATTTCATCGACGAGATCAGGTCCTAATAGATTTCTTTACCCAACTTCATCCCAGCAAGTTGAAGTCCTGCATTTCTTTCCATAGAGAGCTTCATAAGGATCCATCTGAATACTGGAGTGAAATCTATTATTATAAGAAAATTCCACCAAAGGTAGGTGTTGATCCCAACCACCTTTGAAATCCATAGAGCAAGCTCTCAACATATCTTCTAGAGTTTGAATTGTTCTCCCAGACTAACCATCTGTCTGAGGATGATAAGCAGTGCTGAAACCCAACTCTGTATCCAGAGTATACAGAAGACTTCTCCAGAACTTCGAGGTAAATCTCGGATCCCAATCAGATATAATAGAAAGTGGTACTCCATTCAATCTTACCACTTCCTTTACATATATCCTGGCAAGCTGATCCAGATAGAAATCCTCTCTAATAGCAATGAGGTGTGCAGACTTTGTAAGACGATCAACTATGACCCAGATAGCATTATTTCCTTTGGATGTTTTAGGAAGTCCTGTGACAAAGTCCATAGTGATGTTTTCCCATTTCCATTCGGGTAGGGGTAATGGTTGTAACATCCCCGTAGACTTCTGTCTCTCAACTTTAACTTGCTGACAAACCAAGCATCGAGAGACATATTCAGCAACATATCTTTTCATGCCATCCCACCAGAAGTACGCTTTCAGGTCCCTATAAATCTTCGTGCTTCCTGGATGAATAGAGAATGAAGATCTACGAGCCTCATCCAGTAGCTCCTTAATTAATTGGGGGATGGGAGGAACACAAACCCAATTCCTGAACTTTATTATCCCATCACAATCAAGGTTGAATTCAGGAACATTTCTCACCTTCTTTTGTAACTCTACATCTTCTTTCTGTGCCTCTTTAATCTTCAAATGTATAGATGGTTGAACATTCATTTGATAAAGATACGATTTTCCCCCTTCCATTATAATTCCAAGATCCATCCTTTGTAAATCAATAAATATTGGATCTTTTGTGATCCTCATCATGGATAAACTGGCATGGTCTTGTCGACTTAATGCATCTGCCACCTTGTTTGCTTTCCCAGGGTGGTAATGAATTGAGCAGTCGTAATCCTTAATCAGCTCCAACCATCTTCTTTGACGCATATTCATCTCCTTTTGTGTGAAAATATACTTTAAACTTTTATGATCAGTATAAATATCACACCTTTCACCATAAAGGTAATGCCTCCAAATCATTAATGCAATGTTACCGTAGCTAACTCCAAATCATGAGTTGGGTAATTTTTCTCATTGATTTTCAACTGTCATCGGGCATAAGCTATCACCATATCATATTGCATGAGAACACATCCCAGTCCCTTCTTGGATGCATCACTGTAGATCACAAACCTTTCTCCACTACAAGGAAGTGTGAGTACAGGTGCACTAGATAACCTTCTTTTCAACTCCTTGAAATTCTCTTCACATTCATCCATCCACATGAACTTAACTCTTTTTCGAGTCAACCTGGTGAGTGAATTAGATAATCGTGAAAAATATTTCACGAAACGTCGATAATATCCAGCAAAACCAAGAAAACTTCGGAGCTTAGTTACTGTTGTTGTTCTCGAACATCTTTCGATAAACTCTATTTTTGCTGGATCCACTGATATCCCCTCTTTTGAGATTCTGTGACCCAAAAATGCAACTTTTTGAAGCCAAAATTCACACTTGTTAAATTTGGCATAAAGTTTCTCCTTTCTCAGGGTCTTAAATATAATTCTCAAGTGATATTCATGTTCTTCCATGTTCTTTGAATAGACAAGAATATCGTCTATAAAGACTACCAAAAATTGATCAAGATAGTCTCTAAAGGCTCTATTCATCAAATCCATGAAGATAGCAGGGGCATTAGTAAGACCAAATGGAATCAATATAAATTCATAGTGTCCATACCTTTTACGGAAAGCCATCTTTGGTATATCCTCCCCTTTGACCCTTAATTGATGATACCCTGAACGAAGATCAATCTTGGAAAAGTATTTATCTCCACATAGTTGGTCAAATAATTCATCAATGCGTGAAAGAGGATATTTGTTCTTGATATTGATCTTGTTAAGTTCTTGATAATCAATGCAGAGTCTCATTGATCCGTCTTTATTCTTAACAAACAGAACAGGTGCTCCCCAAGGTGACACACTAGGGCGTATGAATCCCTTATCAAGATTCTCTTGGAGTTTCTTCTTCAATTACTACAACTCAATTGGGGCTACTCTATAAGGTGTCTTTGAAATAGGAAAATCACCTGGTATGAGTTCTATTGAAAACTCAACTTCACGATTTGGTGGAAGACTCGTCAATTCCTCCAGAAAGACATCATCAAACTCCCATACAATGGGAATATTCTTAATTTTGAGTTTCTCACCAACCATTTGAGATAAATAACCTTCATTAAGTGGAATCAAGACCCATAAGATGGAAGAAATTTCCACTGGAAGGTTATGTTCATCCTTGCATCGATAGACGATCATAGATTGATCTGGAATATGAAATGTGACTTCCCTTCTTTGGCAATTCATATGAGCTCCATATAAAGAAATCCAATCCATGGCAAGAATCACATCAAATTCCACTATAGGAAGGATCACAATATTTGCTGGAAGCACTTTCCCACAAACTTCAATCAGGGAAGAATTATAAACTTTTGATGCGACTGTTGTTCCATTAGGTGTTGTCACAGCTAACTCAACATCTAATTGTTGAGGTAATACTGTGATAATATTAGAAAAATATTCAGAAATAAAATAGTGGTTGGATCCATAATCAAATAAAACATTTTCTACTTTAGAGTGGATGGTATGTGTACCTTTCATCACATCGTTATCGTACTCCACGTCGCTGATAGAAATTGCATGTGACATTCCTTTGTCTTTAGCCTTAAGATTTTGTTGATGTCGATCATCATCAACAACCCTTGGATTAGGGAATTTATTGGCATAATGCCCCATCTCCTTTAACTTGAAACATTGAAGTGTAGTAGGTTTATTCTGTGTGTCCCTTCCTTTGTTTTCATCATTAGACATCTTATTCCCATCATTGCGGCATTCAAATGCCCGATGAACTTCCTTTCCACATTTGAAATATTTACTTGTCCCTTTAAGACAACTCCCTCCATGTTTCTTTACACACTTTGAGAATTAGGGAAAGCTCATCTTCTTTTCAGTGTGCTCTTTTGATTTTCCTTTGAATTCCATTTTCCTCTTCTTGTCAAACCCATATGACATATGGGTTACTCTAATCTCCATCTCTACTTTGAGAGCACATCGAACGATTTCCTCGGAGATATTGAATTCCCTTATGGCTAATGCCCTTGGAAGACTTGGTTTTAAGCCACTAAAGAATCAATCGATCTTAGTATTAGGTTTGATAATAATACCAGAAGCATACCTTGCAAGTCGTGTAAAATTTTCTTCATAGGTACCAATAGATTCATCATCCTTTTGCTTTAGTTCAAGAAACTCTTTCTTTATCTTTGTTCAGAGAATACGAGGGAAGTACTTATTGAAAAATAATTTCTTGAACTCGTCCCATTCCATGGACTCAATTTCATACCTTTACCTCGTATTCTTAATAAGATTACACCATTTATCAGCATCTCCTTCCAAACGATACACTCCTAGGATGACTTTATCATGGTCAGAACATTGAATAACTGAAAATATATTTTCAGTAGTACTAATCCATTGTTCAGCAACTAATGGATCAGTAGGCCCGCTGAAAGAAGGTGGACGTTGCCTCATGAAGGATTCAACAGAATGTTGCTCCTTCCTTTGCTCGTTTGGAAGTCTTGCATGATTCATAGCTTGAGAAAGTTGTGTGAGCATGGCTACAAGATTTTGCATTCCAGCTCCCATAACGTTTGGTTGCTCAGGGGGACAATCATTCCATTTCCCGTCGCATTCCGCATTAACATGGTTCCTTCAGGTTCTAGCCATTGACTAAAACCAAGAAGAATAATGCGAGCAACACTAATTATAATTGGAAAAACACATAATCAAGAATAAAATTTCACACTTAAGGTCTTATCCTAGGTTATTCATGGTCAATTCTAAAACACTAATATTGTGTTCTATTCTTAGAATTATCCTTAGGGTTCTTACTAAGGCTTTCACATCCTAGTTTCCAAAGTTTGACTATACCTTTCCTCTGATACCAAATATAACGACCCATACTTTACATACATTGTTATTACTTCAAAATTGAAGCACACTTATTACAACATATAACAAAACCATGAAAGGATCGTATAGGTATAGTGTCTTTAGAAACTAGGAAACATAAACAACTGGTTCATAAAGCGTCTACATTGTCTCTCATTTATTTCATTATATCTATAGTCCCTTTGGGCATATATTACTTAATAAGATTATTCCTAACCTGGGGAAAGAAAACATACAAAAGGGTGAGCTCAAATGCTCTGTAAGGGTAAACAAAAGAAATATCAATCACATCATATTCATAAGAACATAACATTTTGGAAATCTTAACCTGCAAAAGAGAGCATAATTTCATAACATGGGATAAATCATATTAGTGAAATGAAATCCCAATAATCATAACATAAAACATGAAACTTTGTGGCATACACACATAATTATTTAGAATCATTTCTTATTAGTCAAGACTCATTTCCAAGACTATCTTAGTGGACGAAGTCCATTTCTGAACAGAGTTCACTCCTCGTTTTCGTCCTGTTTCACTGAACCGGTATAACCTGCCATTCCAGCCATATTTATATCATGAGATATAAAATCTTTACCCAATGAATTGGAGGGAGATATAGGTCCCACCCATCTCATAATGATACCATTCTTATGTGTGCCACAAGATCATAAACCATACATCATAGCATAACCCATGTAATAAAAATGGGAATATTAAACATTGTGACATCATAAAACAGCTCATATAAGACAATGGAATTCATAAAAATAATTCCATCACAACATAATAAAATCAATGTAATAGTAGGGATATAAACAGAACCCTTTATTATCTTAGATGGAAAATAATTTTGATAAAATGCTTGAACTCCATTCTTGAGGAAAGTATCCTTTCTACTTCAAAAACACTTTTCCTTTCTTAACATGTCATACAATTCTAAATAAAATAAGTTGATTGAAAATAAGCTTGAAAACATATAAGGGAAGTTTCTTGGAAATAATGTTTTAAAAATCCATGCATGCCGTATAAGTTAAAAGAAAACATTCTTCTCGTACTTTTGTCGGAAAAGTCAAAAAGTACCTCGTACGAAAAATGAAAAAAGATTCCTTTCATATCTTTTACTAAAAACTCACCGAAGGGTAAAATTGAATATAAACTATTTTATAATGATGTAAATATTATATATTGATGAAACGTGGATGTGGATGATAAAATACACCCCGGTAAATTCCAATGTATAAACAATCTCGGATAAAAATGAGATTGTGATATTTCCCTTACCTTAGGTCTGATTTGCTTCGTAAGTGTCTGAACCTCATGTATAATGATTTAAATAATGTTATTGACTTATTCCTGAATCATAATTATTGTTATGATATCATATATGGTCATATTCTTAGCTTCTAATTAGTAATATTTCATTACTACTTGTTATTCGGGTGTTTATTACTTTTTGTTCTTATGCGTGTTTGTCGAATAAATTCTTATTCTTTTATTTAGGTTATAGATACCTCATTTCCATATTTTTATTAATGTAATATATATCATATTCATTCATTCAATTAATTTATATAATCATTATTAAATGAAGATCGTGTAGAACGAGTCGCATCACATCGTGGAGACGGTAATCCGTACGTACGTACGAGCGATGATATCGTTCCCATGATCATGGAATGGTATTGGAGTGTATGTATACTATTTCAGAATTAATATAACCTTAAAATAATCATATATAGTTATTATTTACACCATGATACCCATCCAACTAAGGTGGTGGGGGGAAAATAGATTACACCACAGCGTGGAGACGGTATTCTGTACGTACGCACGCGCGATGATTTTGTTTTCCGTAGGATGGATAGATGGTGAAATATGGTTGTTTCATACTTATAATAACATATACGTATATTATTGATACTGATGTTATTACTTTATAATGAAACAAATAAAGAAGAAGAAGTGGAAGAAGAAATAAAGATGAAGGAATCGGTAACAGGCATTACCTCTTCTTTAAGGCGCTTCTTTGAGACCTCCTTTTAGGGCACTAAAATTGATCTTTGAAGACGACCAGGACCTCTAGGATGTCTCTAGGGAAGTGGAGAGGAGAAAGTGGCAAGGTTTGTCCGATCTTGAAGGCTCAAATTGGTGTGAGGAGGAGAGGGAGGAGGTGCCCATTTATAAGGGAGGAGAGGGGCACCTTTGGAAATATAACAAATATTAGTTTATATTAAATACCAACCCACATAAAAACTTCCAAAATGACTCGTATCTGAAGATTAGATGATATAGGGTTGTAATCTCATCAAACAATAAAATTTATACATGTTAGTAATTTATCTTAAACATTATCAACTTAATTTATCCTTATTTATCAATTTAATTTTATTTATGGTAATAATATTCTAAATTTTAAATTATTATAAATAATTACATACGTGTTTTGAATTTACCATAATTTGACACTTTATGACATTTTAGACCATATAAATTCTAATTTATAAAGTTTAAATATTTTTGTTATTTTTAAACAATTTTATAATATGTTATTTTTATAAAATAACAATATTGTCAATTTTGACACTATTCATTTATTTGAATTTAAATAAAATATATACAGAAGATATGTTTTAACTAAAAGCTTTAATAGATTCATAAAATTTCACATGTATCTAGAAAATTAGTGTATCATATTAAATAGTTCATATAATATTTATTTTAATATTTTTAAAACAATTTATTTGATATTTTAATTAATAAAATAATTTCAACATCACTATTGTGTCATAATTAATGATAATTATTTAATACCTAAAAATTATAAATAAATTCCTATGATGTAGATAATTGTATTATATTTCTGGATACTATTCATGTTCGAAGTTTCATTAAGTTTATCACCAAATTAAAATTAATATACTTATAAGATTTAAGAAAGAGACATGTTGTCACATTCTTTGGTTTTAATAATAATTAAATTATTTTCATGAAAAAAAAGTCCACTAAATGAATCTATTCAGACCATTAGGTGATATGGGTCTACTTTTAGTCATCCAATAGGATTTTGGCAGGTGTTAGGGTAATTTTATAATCTTATATTTACCCTTAATTACCCGATTTACCTTTAAATATGGTAAATAAAATTTACCGTAGTTACTATTCATAATGCCCAAAAATAAAAAATAGTCTATTAACATAATTTGAACCCTCAGATTCTGAATATGGAATCCATTTTTCAAAATTCAAAACATATAAGTTGCAGTAATTAATTTAAAATAAATCTCGTTGTTAAGAAAATGGGTTTTAGAAGATAAACATTTCCAATGATTGAAATGTTTTTACCTATGAATTCAATGTGAAATTAATGCTAATGACATAAATTATATTAAATGGTAAAAATATATTCTATTTATACTTTAAAACCATTAAATATGATAATTTATTCATATAAATTATCTCAATGAAAAAAGTTGTTTTTAATTAAAAATTAGCGTATTTTTACTATTCATCAAAATATGAAAGTTATGAGAAAAATATCAAAAATTTATCCAAAGTAAATTTTTATACCATGATTCAAAATAAGAATATTATTTTTTCAAATTTAACTTATAAACATGTCAAAAACTAGATTTAATTTGGGTGCGCCATCAAAAGGCGACAAAACAGTATTTTTTGAAAAATATTTCTTTTATCCAAAAAAACTGATTTTGGTTTTATAACTCATTCTAGAAAATGTATAAGTTGAATTAAAATGTTATAAAATTAAAAATTCAGTTATTACTATTCATAACGGCTAGTTTTAGTAATATTTTAATAGCATATCGTTGTTTAGTGAAACTCGGTATTACGTACGACGCAAGCTATCGAGGAAGGCCGCGGTTGCGTGTAAAGCATGCCAAGCTAGTGTTGTGTGTAGTGAAAGATTCCTTTAATGATTTATATAACATAAAAACAAAATATTTCTCATAAAAGTCTCGGGTGTTACATAAATGATAATTTTCCTTGGTAAAAAACATATTACAATGGTGGAAACTAAAATATTAAAAGTGAGCACCCTTAAAGGTAAAGGCATTAAAATACTAAAAAAATATATTTTTTTAATTGTAGATATTTGGATCAAACTTTTATTCCCTACACAATATCATTTATATATTTTGGAGGCACTTTTTTTCAAAGATACTTCAAATTATTCAAAAATTTTGTGTATTTAAAAAAATTCCCCTCCTTCTCACTTATTAAAGGGAAACCTTATGCTCTCTTATTCACACATCAAAAGAATTTTGGTTTGGCAGATACATAGAAAAATACATTCCTTACATCCATACCCATAACCTAGAGTCCATGGATTGATTAGAAAATTATCACAGGAAGGCTTTATGTATAAACCTAAAGAGGTAGTCTAAAGAGGAGCTATAATTTTCAACCAAGAATTTTTGTTTTATTTCTTCTGATAAATCCTTAAAATATTCATCAATCACGATGACATAATAAAATTAGTACCTAAAATATTCTTATATTTTATTATGTTAATGTAATAACTTAAATTCCTAAAGTCTTTCAAAAAAATGTGAAATGAAATTTTCAGTCATGTGTGTGAAGGACTACCACCTCCCGACCAGATATAAAAAGTTTTCCATCACCACCTCTCACAAATGGATATAATGAAGGATTTAAAACACACACACACACACACACACATATATATATATATATATATATTATTCGTGAAATAAGTATACATATGTAATAATAATATTTCATCAACCTTATTACCATCCAATCCATTGAAAAATGTTAACGTCGCTCATGAGCACCAATATACTACCACCTTTATAAAGTGATGCGATACGTTTTTCATTATATTTCAAAATATAAGGTAATAAGGATATATTTAATGAATATATATGGTATCTATGATATAGTAATAATTATTTTATGTTATATAATTATATAAATTTAATTCATTCCATCTGTTGAAAAATAAAAACAATATTCTTGTGTATGTACGCCATATCGTCTCAATGAACGATGTAAGTCATTTTTTATCTCTAAATTTTATCGATGAATCTAAATAAATATATATATAATTATTACATATTATTTTAATATATTAACTGATATTATGGATATTATGAAACAATATTCAATTTATATGTACCAAAACTACGAAATCAAAAACATACATGAAAAATGAAGCAGTTATCACCCAAAACTTTGTTTTTAATAAAGAATTGTTAATAACCCGATGATAAAAGGTCAGAAGTAAATAATATATTGTATGATATATATATATATAATTATGGTTATATAATTTTTTTATAATATATATATATATTATATAGGTGGTTCAAACATGTAGTTAGGAATTCAGAATTGATGTAAGGGATTTTCATATCACTTTTATTTCTATAAGACACATTCCATATTTAACACTTTTTTATTTTTTGTGTTGTATATACTACCAATTAATTTATTTTATTACTAATATTATGATGTTTCAAGGTATTTAGAAATATATATCATGATATTTCCTTCATGGAGATTATGATTTAAAATTTACTGAAGTGTCAAGGGTTTTATGTTACAATCTCATTGATTATCATGATTATTTATGATTATGCTTATGATGATACAATTTTCTAATCCAACTCTCAATATTCACATGAATTTTATTACACCTCAGTTATTTATGGAAATTAAACAAAATTATTTTCATTTCGATCTCTTTATTTACACAAGATTCCATAATAATGTTTTTAAGGGAAACCAACTTTATTCCTCTCTTCAGTTGAAAACCATTTTTCTTTAAAATCCATTTTTTTTGAAAATATTTTAAAAAATATTTTTAGTATTTATCTATTATGTTTTAAAGTCATTTTAACCATGTATTATTTCTTATGAAATGGTTTTTAATGAATCTTAGTTTCAATTTCAAAATGAGGTACTTTTAACTTTTTACCAAAAATATGAAAGGAATCATTATTTTAACATACACAACATGAACAAAAAATTTATCCATATTGAACATTGAATTCATTAAATAATAATTTAAAAGTTATCAAGGTTATTTTAAAAAGAAAATTTTTTATTTAATATTTGTTAAATTTTTAGATTTTAGATAACTGGTATCAAAGTGGAATGGATATTTCCATCAAGAATTGTCCAAAGTGTTCTTTAAATAAATTTTCTATATAAGATTACATCCTTTGACTCATTATTTACATAAATAGGGATATGATCCAATAGAACAATCATTATTATTTATATATTTGTTTTATGATTATGGTGATATGATTTTTATAATACTTGTTCCTTTTTCACAAATTATGATATGATGAATTAATAAAAAAATTATGAAAGATGTTTATTTTCAATGGGTTATGCCATAATAAAATGATTTTGAAACTTGTTTCATTTGATAGTTTATGATATGATTTTTTATTTTTGATTTTGTGGTAAAAATTTGTATTGTTTTCATTATATGATTGGTGTCCTTAAAATAATATATCCCACCAATGCATTAGGTAGTGATGGATATCTCATGAGATAAACTGGACTATACTTGGGAGTGAACATAGTTTAATAAGCGACATTGTCTACTATAATAGTATTGGGAGTGAGAATTAAATACTATAATGGATTGGGGTGTAAACAAGGACCACTATGATTTTCCCAAAAATCACTAATATAATTCTTATTCCAATGGTTTTCTCTCTTGTATCTTGTTATTTTATTCCTTTATGATTCATGTATTTTGAACTGACAAGAGTTACTATAAGACATAGGATTATGATCTATGATATGAAGGGTATATTTTTAAAATGGTTTTCGCTTGTTCTCATATCATTATGCTCATATTATTGTAAAATATCTCTTTTTTACCCTTACTGAGCATATGAGATCTCCCTTTCTTATGTTTCCTTTTCCCCATGTTATGAAGAAAGGTATTAAGGGCGATATGTCTAAGAAGGGTTCTAGTTATGAATATCTTAGTGAGAGATGATACAACCCTCTTATGAACCAGTCATTTATATATCCATTTATCCAAAGATTCGGTACCTATAAGATTTTTTTTGGATCATTATGTTATGTAATGAATATTAATATAATAAGATGTAATAACTATGTATGAAATTTGTAGGTTGTTATAGTTTGTATGAGAGTTAGGTTTAATAATTATTTGGATACTAGAATTAGAGAACACTTGTAAGGACCCTTAGGATAATCCTATGTATAGGAGAACATACTAAGGTATGGTAAATACAGGTCTGTTATTTTCCTATAAATACATCCATTGTGATATTATAAGTGGATGATGTTTTAGCATAGATACATCTAGGGGTGATTACCCAAAAAAGAGTTGGTTGATTATATCTTATCCATCATTCTGGTTTGTGGTGAGTGTTCCCTTTTGGCGTACCTGGTTTGGAAATCCTAGGGTATATGATTGGATTAATTCATAAATTATTTTAAAACCATTATGAAGTGTTTGATTTAATTAGGACCGTGAATAATCAAGTTTAAACCGAGGGTGTCATGTATTTAAATGAAGGTGTCATGATTTATATATTCTATGAAAAAAATTACGATTAAACACATTGAATATTGTTTACAGGTGTTCATGATAATATTTTTGTTTTAGTATTGGACTGAAGATATAATGATTAATTTGATAAGGTAATATATAACACTCTGGCATTTTAAATTAACAGTATCTTCTAAAATGCATTCAACAAGCTATAATTACCTTAAATGAAATGTGACATATTACTAAAATATTATTATTAAAAACTAGACATTAATATAATGGGTATAAAGTGGATTAAAAATATTATGAATTTTTTTTAAAGGTTCTAATTAGTATATTTTTACTAGTAAATTACTATGAAACAAACAATCATTTATTAATAAAAACATTTATTTCAAAAATGAATTTTATTTCTTTTTATGATACAATATTATAATTAGTTTTTTGGATATTTTAGAAATATTATTTTTTAACATTAATATCAATTTTTAAATCAACATGTCAATTTATCTTAGAGTGAACTTTTGGGATTTTTGGGAAATTATTGATTTTTCATTGAATGGGGAAAAATATAGATTTTTTTTGGAAAAATATTCATTTTTTTAATAAATTATGTAATTTGAAATTACCATTACTAATTTAATTTGATTTAAAATTTAAATAAGTAATATTTATTTATATTTAATATAATTAATTATATTATACTCATCTTTATATTGGACTTTTGAATAATTTTATTCTTAATCAAGAATTCATTTTCCTAAAAACTTCTTTGAACTGCATAATGATTCTCCATTTTAATTAATTAAAATAAAAACAAATGTTGAATAATTTAAATGAAAATTATAAGTTTTAAAAATTCTTTTATTAATTTGAAATCATATAATTATGAGTAGTAGTCATAGAGTTAATGTACAATAATCTTTTCTAGGAAAAATGCATTTTTCAGAAAACAACTTTTTTATCTCGCTTCCGAGTTGCATTTTAAAATATAATATTCCAATTATCTGAATTTAATATAATAAAATTGATTCCATGTTTTTAATAGTTTCATTTTTTTATATTATAAGTTCAGCATAATTTTTTTATATTGACCAGAAAAAATAGTAACAAAAAACTAGTTACCGCGTTAAGAAAATTAATATAGTAAATGTAAGGAACCTCTGATTTAAAGGGGTAAAATGTTTAAAACATGTCTATTTTTTGTTTTTGAGACTTATAATATCCTTATAACTCCTCAAATCCATTATTTTCAATTTTGGAGGCACTTGGATTGAGAGTGACATCCAATTATTGAATTTTTTTGGGTATTTACAAAAAATATACTACACCTAAATTATAAAATGGCACCCCATAACCTGACCTCATCAAACTTATAAAGCCATTTAACCATAAAAAACATTCCAAATAACCCAAAACATCCTTATTTAAATTATATAATTTTTTGTATTCTTAAAATACCAGCCTTATGGTCTTTAATAAGAGATCTATATGAGGTTCTTCTAAGCGAAGGTAATCATCTTCACCAAGATCCTTTTTTTAATTATTATTCTTACACATTCAAATAAGTCTTAAAAATTGCAATTTAATAACAATATTATCTATAATATTATTATATTTTATTTTATTAGGGAAAAATATTTTTTTATCTCATTTTCAATCAAATTGGACACAAAACATCATTCGTGTGTATGATAGACTACCGCCTCACAAACAAATGTAATTTATTTTTAATAATCAACTATCAAATATGATCATGATGTTGGATTTAAATTTTATAAATTATATTCATTAAATATTAATAATTATTGAAAATAAAAATATCATATACCTTCTTACCTTACTATCCACTGAAATATGATAACAACATTCATGTGTATGGTGGACTACAGAATCAGGAAGCGATATAATCCTTCTTTTATTATCACAACACAATGATTATATATGTTATTGTACTTAAAGAACTAATATTATATTTATGATATTATTAAAATTATGGAATGATAAAATAACACTTACCATATTTTGATCATGATCACTGAAAATGGAAATGTTACACTTGCGTACGTACGGTCAATCGTCTCCAGGATTATAACATAGTTCATTTTTCATAACCATAATTACTGGTTGTGTTTAAAAGTATAACTTACTAGTAAAATTATAATTATGTCTTGATTATTATTTTGGAGATTATGTAACAACAACCCCTTTGACCATGGTCAACACACATATTCCATTTCTAAATTATGAACTCAGCAACCTCAAAAAACCCGATGTGGACATAACTGATTACGTTATTAAATAAATAATTACTATAAGTGAAGTAAATATTTTATGTATAAGATATTAATCCTTAAAATTTTTATTAATATGATAAATTCAGATAATTTTATTATAATAGAGATAAAATAATTACATGACAAATTCTGGACTTGAGGTAAGGGTTTCATCTAAAAACAATCTTCTATTAGACACACATAATTATATGCACCTAAATTAATTAAAATAGTGTAAATAATTCCCAAATAAATTATATATAATTAATCCTTCATAATTAATGATATTTTAAATTAAAATTCTTTTACATCATTCATGGTAGTTATGATTCAAAATTTACCAAATTGGTAAGAGATTCAACTTCAATATCACTTTAGTCAATATTTTTTATGCTTGAATTTACGTTGTAGGAAATTATTTAACCATTGTATAAAACCCCATTTAAATTTTTTATCCCATGGTTATCCATGAAATTATCAAGTATTTTTACCATTTCCCACCATTTCAACTTAAAACTATTGATAAAATGTTTTTTATTTCTCTCTTTGATAAAAGATTCATTTTCATCCATATCTATGTTTGCTAAAAATATTTCCTATTTTTTCTAACATTCTCCAAATTATTTATTAATGAATTTTTAATTATGATTTATTTTTAAAAAAATAAATGTAATATTCAAGAAATTATCTGAATAATGTACCTTTTTACCATTTACAATAGTGTGAAAGGAATATATTTTTAACTTGTAAGACATGTATGTAATTACCATCCGACATGACCACTAAACTCTTTGAAGCTTCATTTATAATCATCCAGGGGTCTATGTAAATAATTTTTTTTCTTTAATATTGTTAAATTATTTTATATTTTTTTAATGTGACCTCAAATTGAAAAGGGTAATTTCCTCAAATATTACATGAAAAATTTTAATGAAATTTTCATTAGTGGTGACAACCTTTGAATTTATGGATTTCATACAGTTTATGTATACATGTATCTAAAATATATACAAAGCTTAATCTTCCATAAATTTATGGGTTAATATATGGCTTATTTTTATGTCTCAACTTACTTCATTATGAAATTTCCTTTGGTTGTGATAGGAGACAAGATTATACAACCCATTTATTCCATGGGTATTTCTTATGCGTATTCTTTATGATTTATTCCTTTTTTGGAATACATGATCATGAACATGTTATGATGGGTGAAACAAAATAGAGCTCTAATTCATTTAAAAAACTTTTAGTATCTTGTGGTGTTATGTAGGGGTTAGGGAGTAATCCAAATCCATTAGAGAACAATATCCACCATGTTATATTGTCTAGGTAGTTAGCCTTGACTCATGTTTATTCCATGTTAAATATTACTGCCCCATTTACTATGATGCCATCATTTTTTAATACCATGTTATTTATATGATTATCTAATTTGATTGCTCATGGTCCTTCTCTTTTATGAAATCATATTATACCTTTAACCCACATGATATGTTTTCTTTTCAAGTTTATTCGTTTACTCAGATTTTTATCTCACCCATTTTTCAATGAATTCCCCCATATTTACCCATGTAGTTTAGAAGATTGAAATGATTTAGGATCTCATATAACAAAACTTCTCTTTATTACACACATAAACCTGATTTATTACATAAAATTGTACTTAATACAACTCTAATTATCGAGAGGCATAGTTTTTTGGAAAATTAGGAACATTACATAACAACTTAGAAAATAAAACACAACATCTTAATTGAAAACATCTTTTACATGACTAAAACATTCCTTCATAAATAACATTGCATGGGATAACCTGAGGACATGCATAAAAAAAGGGTAATCTATAAATCCCAGTAAGGGTGTAAAAAAGGAATAACATGCTGAATATAGTACATGTTATGAAATAGTAATATCAAAAGATCACAAGAGAAGCATTAATATAAAGGCTTTATATAGAGTGATTGACATAACATGGAAATGCAACAATAATATTTAACTTGATATTAGCCTGAGCCAAGGCTCATTGCACATGGAGAATGATTAAAACCTCATTAAACATGAATTAACATGAGTAAATCCTCATTGAAATTAAATAACAATGAGTAAACCCTCATTTCACATGGTGTATCATTGTACTATTTTTTACCTAATGCATTGGAGTTCTATTAGGTAACACCCTTTATAAACATTTCATTTCATGCATAAGTGTGCCACATGGATAATAAAAGATGGAATCATTCAACACCATCATTTATTCCATGATAAAGGAATGTGTAATACATATATGAAACTCTATAATCCATAAGTAAATGTGCATAAAGGTTAATACCCATGATATAGAAATAGGAATGGTATTTACTATAGAATGACTTTATCTGGGAATATTGTGGTGCAATTTCGGCAGCATAATGACATGACATAAGAATTCTTAAAAATGGTTGATGAGAGAGAAATGGGTATCACATCATATGTACATGAAATGGAAAGTAACATGGTCATATAGATACATGTACAAACACATATAATGGAATTTGGATGCATAATATAAAATACTTTCTTAAATGTAAATAAGGAGAGAGAGATCCCTTAAGAAATTTCGAAATGCTAACGGGTGCACATGGGAGACATTAAAGAGATATAAATGGGACTATTATAATTAAAAACTAAGGAGGGAAGTATATGTGTGGTACAAAATTATACCCCAAAATTTTTAAAAGAAAGTAAAAGGGCATAAAAACATAAGGATACTTGGACATGGATAAGGAAGGATGGAAAGTGAGGATCCCTTACTTGGAAGTGTGATCGCAATGGCTTGGGAGAGGCTTGAGAGAGGATTCATGGGAGATTTGTGAACCTTGGGATGATTTTAGAGAGAGGAGGGTATAGTTTGGTCATGCTCCAAGTGGGTTTAGTGAAGAGGAATGGGAGTTTGAGTGTGTTTATATAGAAAAGGGGAGGGAATTATTTATTATTTAGGTTTTGGACACTACACATTAAACTAATAAGAACCCCAAAATATACCATGGTTTTTTGAAAAAGTGGAGTAGAAAACATTATTTTATAAGGCCAATGGCCAAAATTATTTAAATATTAGGCTTTCTAATTTGGAGGCAAGTCTCACTCTCAAGGAAATCATTTTAAAAGGTTAAAATATTTTATAAGTCTTGGAGGGTCCACTAAGGCATCATAAAATTAATCAAAAAAATATAAAATCTCATTATTTTAAAGATAAAACATATATTGGCCGAAAATATTTTTTATTGTATTTTATTACGTCACTATAGGGTCATTATGATGTCATAAAACACATCATATATTTAAACGGTATTTAATTTTTACCAAAAAATTATATTTTCTCAAAAAATTATGAAAAATTCACTATTAGATAATTTTGACATCCTAAATCTGAAAAATATTTATTAATTTTATCTAAATAATTTTCTAAATATGTTAATTTCTTTTACTTTTAATATAAAAACCAACATTTATCGAAAATTCATGGGTTTTGAAAAAAACAGCTTTCAAATCATAATACAAATTTCAATTTTTTAAAAATTGTATGATAATTTATATTTAATTTAATGAGATTTAGTAATAATATTTTATTAAAATATTATTTAATTAAAAAACCATTAATTAATCAAAATATATTTATTAATTAAATATTAACTAAAAATACTATTTTTCCTTTAAAAAATATTTAAAAAGTAACAATAATTAAATTAATGTATATTATTTATTCTATAAAAAACTAATGCACATAATCATAGGGAGATGGTGATAGACTCTTGGGGTGGATCAGATAGCATCGCTCAGGTGGTAATCTATATTGATATGCACTTCTCATGTAGGTGGTTCCATTCAAGATTAACGTGTTGAATCTCATCTTGTCCTTGTCCAAGAGAAAAGCCTAGTGATGATACCTCCTTTCCAAGATCCAAAAAATGGGCTTCATATGGAGAAATTCTATTGGATGAATCTGTCACATCCTTTGTTTGAGTAAATTGGTTTTTTTAAAGCCTGATTTTTGTACTAATCATATCATCACTATTCAATGGCTATATTAACAATGGTGACAATTCCTAATGGTATTTTAAAATCCAAAAACATAAAACCAAGGACAGTCATATGTTTTATATAACCATTTTACATAATAAGACATTTAATTGGTTCAGGAAACAATTTCATTAATAAAAGTATGGGTTGTTACAATCTCTCCCCTTAATAAATTTCATCCTTGATATTTCCTTCTCCCACACTAAAATAGGTGAGGGTAACTCTGCTCCATCATTTCCTCTGATTCCCATGTTACTTCTTCAAACTTGGGGTTTATCTACAACTCATTAACAAGGGGAATTGTCTTATTTTGTAGGAAATTTTCCCTACGATCTTAGATCTTCACTGGCATCTCTTTATAAGAGAGTTCATTCTCTAATTGTACCACCTCTGGATTGAGTACATGTGATGGGTTAGGTATGTACTTCCTCAAGAGTGATACATGGAATGCATCATGTACTTGAGATATGTTCGACGGGAGTGTTAGTTGATAGGTCATTTCTCCAATGTGATCAAGGATCTCAAAAGGGATGATATACCATGGACTAAGTTCTACCTTCTTCCAAAATCTCATAACTCTCTTCCATAGTGATATTTGGAGGAATACCATGTCTCCAACATCAAACTCTAGGTCTCATCCATGATTATCAACCTATCTCATTTATCGACTTTGAGAAAATTTAATGTGTTGTTGGATGGTCTTAACCTTATCCCCCATTTATTTAACCATTTTTAGGCCTAAGAGTTTTCACTCCCCTTGTTCATCCCAACATGCTAGTGTTATGCACCTCTTCCCATAAAGGGCTTCATAAAGATCCATTGGGATTCTTGAGTGGAAATAGTTATTGTAAGAGAACGCAACTAGAGGAAGATGTTGATCTCATGCTCTTTTTAAGTCCGTTGAACATGCTCTCAATATTTCCTCAGGTGTTTGGATAGTCCACTTAGATTGACCATTTTTTTGAGTATGATAAGATGTACTGGGATTCAGCTCAGTATTCAGAGCATGTTGAAGACTCTCCAGAACATAGAGGTAAATCTTGGATCTCAAATGAATATAATAGATAGTGGTACTCCATGAAGCCATACCACTTATTTGATTTATATCTATGCTAGTTGATCCAATGATAAATACTCTTGAATTGTTATGAAGTGTAAAGTCTTTGTAATATGATCCATAACAAACAAGATAGTATTGCTTCCTTTTGATGTCTTTGGAAGTCTATTGACAAATTCCATGGTGATGTTGTCCCATTTCCATGTAGGCATGGGTAATGGGTGCATCATCCCCTTAGACTTCTGCCTCTCAGCCTTAACTTGCTGACATAACAGGCACTTTGATGTATACATAGTGATCTCCTTCTTCATGTTATCCCACCAATAATGCTCTCTGTGATCTCGATACATCTTTGTGTTTCTTGGGGGAATGGAGAAATTTTAACTATTTGCCTCATCCAAAAGTACATTCTTTAACTCTATATTTGATGGAACAAATAGTATTGGCCAAAATCTCACAGTTTATTCTTCATTAACATTGAACTCCATGGATTTAACTTTTCCGATAGTTTCCACTTTCTTCTGAATTCCCACATCATCATTTTGAGAATCTTTTAACCTTTCAAAAATAGATGGTTGAGGAATCAGTTCTGAAAGGATTGATTATGTTCAGTTATTTATGATTCCCATGTCCATCTTCATCAAATCTATGAGGATTGGATCATTTTAAATTCTCATTAATGAAATAATTGTTGGTTCCTTCCTATTTAGACCATTATCAACCTTATTTTCTTTCATAGTGGTGAAATGCATTGAACAATCATAGTCTTTGATTAGCTCTAAACATCATCATTAGAACATGTTCAATTGTTTCCATGTGAATATATACTTGATACTTTTCTGATCCGTATATATTTCACACTTCTCCTCAAAGAAATAATGTCACGACCCATCCTCGGGGCCCGTGCTGTGACTACCCCAAGCCCGCCTTCCATAGGCCAGGGGTTGGCGACTAGCACCAAAGGCTTAAATCCTGATAACAGGGAAGGCATTGCCTTTATAAAAGAAAACAAGCACCACAGAGTAAGCAAGCAGAAAAAGTAAACACTAAGTACAAGAGAAGTGCTGAAAAGTAAATGGGCCAGAATAAAAACCCAAAAGAAAGTACAACTACAACTGAACAAGTACAACAGAAAAGATAACAGCTGGAAGGACGGAAGCAGCTCCTGGGTCGTCCTCCTCGGATACTACCTGAAGGGTAGGTATAGATGGTGCAGCTCCTTGTCTTCCACCACAGATCAAACCTGAAGGGTAGGTACAGATAGCCTCTTCCATTTTCTCGTCCTTCAACCTCCTCCGTGTGTCGTCTCATCGTGTAGTCCACCTCCGGGTACTGACACATCGTGTAGTCCACCTCTGGGTACTGACTCGTCGTGTATTCCACCTCCGGGTACTGTCCAGTCCTCGAACACTCGGCCTCCGTCAGCACTGCCTATCGTCTGCAACAAACACAACGAGGTGCGGGCATAGCCCGTGAAGGGGTGAGTATAACGATACTCAGTAGGGACCCCGAGACCCTCAAGGTATCACTAAACCAACAAGGATAACCACAAATAAAATCTCAATAGATAACCTCTACTTAGTTATATGCCCATACATATGCCTAAGTTATCAAGTAACCCATCTCAATCATGAGGAAACACAAGGATTGTGAAATCAACGGATAACCACTACCCAGGTATATACCCATACATATACCTATGTTATCAAGTGACCCATCTCAATCATGAGATAAACACAAAGGTCAAAAGATTCATCCCAAACCAGGATTTTCATTACTGAAACCATAACTGCTAAAGAGCTCCATCTCTAGAGTGTACAGTGGTCCTGTCACGACTCTGAGGTACTGCTCACTAACCTAAGACTGTTGAGGTACTCCTCTTGTCGAGTACCGCGGGTCAGCCACCCAAACACAATAGTGCTTTCCGCCGAGGTATGTCACCCAAACAAAGTAGTGCACACCCCCTAGTAGCCTACTATTGTACTCTCCGGACGGGTACCACGGGTCTGCACTGTCACACAGGTAGTGCTTCGTCCGCCATGGGTCTGCACCTCACAAGTAGTGCTCCGTCCACTGGGCTAGTCGACTCACTCCAAGTCGAGTCGGTTAAGAATTCGTCAGGTCTCAGTCGGCTACACGGTCTCCATACTTCGCACGCCCGTCTCTGGGAGAGTCCCCTCCATGAGCTAGAGGTCGATACTCCAACTATCTCAAGGGACCGCCTCGTCATAGGGGTCCAAACGCAACAGACGGAGCGTCAATCGGATGCCCGGTCTGTGAGTTACTAGCCTTTTCGTCCTAGGGGCCCGGTTGGTTTCGTGTGCGAACCAACTCGGCCGTATCTCAACTATACCCCGAACTCTCATAGGGTATGCTCATAGGGACCGTTTCTCAACATGATCACCAACGCCACTGACGGTTCGTCAAACGGATGTCCGGACTGAAAGATATCAGCTTTTCCGTTCCAAGGGCCCAGTTGGAATTTGAGTACAATCCAACCCGGCCGTATCTCAACTGCATTCAAAACTCAGGCGAAATATTCCAAAAGTTCCGTCTCAACAAGAGGAAAACAACGAGACATACGGCGCGTCAATCGGACGCCCGGTCTGTGAGTTATTAGCTTTCTCGTTCCAGGGGCCCGGTTGGTTTCATGAGCGAACCAACTCGACCGCACTACGGCGGCATCCAAACCTCAAGAGGAGTAAGCCAAAAGATCCGTCTCACTTAGAGGAATCCATCAAAGTCGACGGCACGTCAATCGGATATCTGGAGCTCAAGATATAAGCGTTTCTGCTCCGAGGGCCCGGTTGGTTTCGTATCCGAACAAACCCGGCCGAACCCAAAGTAATCTGAAACCTTGAGTGTGATATACCGAAACGACCGCCTCAATCCAAGGATCGTGTTTCCGCTGACGGCGAGTTGTTTGGAAGCTCATAGCTCGTGTTACGGGCATTTGACCGAAAGTGGTCTGGAAACGGGGGGTCTGGGCCCGGGCCGACCTGGCCCGACCCCCCTGGGTCGGCCTGAATCGGGTCCGACCAGGCTGGGCCTGACCCGACCCGGCCGGCTCGGTCCGGCCCGACTGGTTGGTCGCGTCTTGGCCAGCGCGGCCGAGCAGACACCGCGGGCGGGGTGCGCGACTCCCCCGCCCTTCGCCGCTAATTGAGGCCGGCGGCGAACCGCCGGCCGCCTCCCTTCCGGCGGCGCACCGCCGCCGCCTTCTACGGACCACCGGACGTGTTCCGGTGGTCCGTTTCTCCTGCCGTCTTCGCCTATGGTCCTCCCGGGACCCGACCTTCACTGCGGAGGCCTCAAAATTACCTTGCGGCCTCGTTTGGCATCGCCCGTCAATCCGCACGTCAAAAACGAAACGTGTCGTCTTCGTGGATCTCCGGCGCGGCGCGTTGGTGCCGTGCCCCTTCACTGCGGCCTGACTCCGTCCGCGGATGTCTTCGGGTTTCTTCGACGCGGCGCGACGGCGTCACGTCCTTGTTCTTCTTTTCACGGTGTGGCGCGATGACACCGTGCATTTTCCTGTCGCATGATTCCGCGTGGTGCGACGGCACCACGCCTTTCCCGTTTCAATCCACAAGGAACCAACATGAAAAAAAAGGAGGAGGGTCGGCCGTGTTTGTGCGGTCCGGCACCCTCGCGTTATTCGATAATAATTGTTTTTAAAATCCAAGAAGATCATCAAGGTAATAATCACGAACAAATAAAATAATAATCCTCAACATAAATCCGCATGAACGAACGATCCGCGGATCAACCTGGAATTGGTTGGTCCGCGCTCGTCGTTCTTTTCTCAAAAGATAATAGAACACCAAAAAAATAAAAACCCAACGCGCAACATAATCTTTGCAAATAAAATTAATGTTTATTTAATCCGCGTTCGTTGATTTAGAAGGAAGTAGCATGGGGTTCATTAATATTTCATAAACAATTCTCTACCTTGGGTATAAGCCGATCGGAAGGAGGAGGCGTCATTCGAGGATCGTCGCGGTATGGCGTCGCGAGGATGACGACGTCGAAGGGGGACGTCGGCATTCGTCCGACTCGAGGGAAGGCGATGCCGTCGTCGCTTGCTACCCGATTCCGCTTCTGAGCTTGTTCGTCAATCCATTGACGATGAAGGGGGAGAAGAAGATCCGTTGAAGAGTCTCGCCGCGGAAGGGGCGAAATTCCGTGGAAGGAAAACGAGTGTTCTTCGTCAGTGGTGGCGCGTTCTTCGTGTTCTTCGCGAAGGAGGAGTAGGAGAGGAAAACTCAGCGCAACGCTTCCCAACCCCAAAATAAAATGAGGCTAAGGCCTTATTTTATTGTTTTCCACCATCGATTTCAAAATTCAAATGATGTAACCCTCACAATTAATTTCATAGAATTAATTGTAAAACACAACTGCCCAATTAAATAGAGGCATTAATAAATTAAGGAAATTTGTCGGTTGACTTCGTTTAATAGGGGGTGCGGGTGCGTAACTTAAGAAGAAAAGAAATGTTGGGGATCATGTGCGTCCCACCTCACAAATATCCTACCAAGTGGGTAGGATATTTTGAATTGCACCCCATCCACTTCAACCCAGCTTAAGTAGCCTAAAGTGGTCTTTAAGAGGCTTTAAGTGAAATGAAATAAAATTGTTGTACAACATTATTTTATTTCATAACTTAAACCCCAAAAATTAAAAAGCACATCCGAGCAAACGCAACTCTGAAAGAGACATTTATAAGCAAAAACCAGTGTTGCGATTCCATCGGTGCCCTCAGAATTCGATTCCGAGCACCGGTTCAAAAGATAGAAAAACCCGCTTGTTCGTTCGCTGAACGTACCTGAGCCAAACTTCGGAAATTGATTCCGGGCACACCGGGCCTCGGAATCAGGTGCCATCAGAAACTGCGTTCTTGTAAAATCCCAAAAAAAATTAGAAAAAAATTTCCCTTGAATTTTACGGGTCTTTACATTACTCCCACCTCAGTGCTTTACGTCCTCGTAAAGCATTAACATAAACTAGGGATACAAAAACGGTACTGAACACGCATCTGAGCCTTCCACTCCCATGTGCTCACCCGGAGGTTCCTGTACTTCCCATGAAAGCGCACCCGAGGAATAGGCCGTCTTCGAAGGATCCTCTCCTGTCGATCCTCGATCCCCACTGGAACCTCCGTGAAAGACTGTCCATCGCCATCGTCCAGCTCCTCATGGTCGATGATATGCTAATGGTCGAGCATGTATCTCCTCAGTAGAGATACTTGGAAGTCGTCGTGCACCTAGTACAACTGAGGTGGATGGTTCAAGTGGTAAACCACCCCGCCTACCCAGCTAAGGACCTAAAAAGGTCCGTTGAACCTCGAAGATAACTTGCGGCCTTGGCCACATTTCCGTAAACCTCATCGAGGTGATGTAACGCCCCGACCCCAGTTACCCAGAGTCGGTGCATTATTACATAACATTAGTATGATCACAAGAAAGATCAAATCTCGAAAGACCGATTGGTTTAGTAGTCTTGGAAACACTATATATATTCATAAGTCTTACATTACATCATAAAATGAAAAACTACTACAACAACATATTGTCTCTATAATCCACACTCATATCCCCACATAATATCCCTGCAGGTCATTAATAATTTACTTCTTCACTTCCTGGGAAAAATAAAACATAGAAAAGGGGTGAGCTCAAATGCCCAGTAAGGATAACAATATAGCGGAAACTTTTATAAATAAGAATAAACATTTAAGGCAATGTATAACTAAAACAAAAGCCTTTCAAACTTGAACATTTAACATAGTATGGCATAAATAAAATGAAATAATGCCATTTACTTATTCACATGGTTATTATACTAATCGAATAATCACATGCAAAATCAATAACCACTTTCATAATGATGGAATGCATACTGCTGAACTTTAATTTCTTTGTCAAGGCCTCGTCCTAAGACCTTGGGGCTAACTGTAACCGGAACCCAACCCGGAGTGCCTCTAAAAACAAGACACCAACCCGGAGTGCCTCTAATAACCGGACACCAACCCGGAGTTCCTCTAATAACCGGAGACCAAACCGGAGTTCCTCTAATAACCGGAGACCAAACCGGAGGGCTTACTTTTACCGGTCCCCAACCTGGAACATACTTGTCTAACACATTCATCTGAATGAAAGGTTGAAATATAACATAAACATTTGGATTAAAAATAACTTATCAAATGTCAATACTTTAAACAAAAACCATGAGTGACATAAGAATAACGTATCCACTGTGAAAAATATCACAAAACCTTCAATAAAATATGGATGTTTTGTATCATAATAAATCAACTTCAAATAAGCTTAAAATCCATCAAAAGATGTTGACATAGATGAAATCAAAACTATTTTGGATAAATATCACTTTTTTTAAATCATTTTAAAAGTAACATGATTATAAAATAATACATTCAATTTGAAAATATTCTTATAAGCTTGTAAGGAATGCTTTGAATATTTTATAACGGCAGAAAATAACCGCACCCGCCGTATAAGTTAAAAAAACATTCTTACCTTAATTCTGTCGAAAAAGTTAAAAAGCACCTTGTTTGGAAAACAACGGGAAGATTCCTTTAAAACCACTTATAAAAAGTCAAACAAGGGTATAAATGACTTTAACACATATTCTTGTAAATAGTTAAAATGTTTTGAAATACATTTTGAAGAAACATGGATGTGGATGATAAAGAGATCCCAGTAGATTATTACGTATAAACAACCTCGGATAATGAAGAGATTGTGAAATAACCCTTACCAATTTGGTAACATATGAAACATACAACCCATGAAAGAGGTATCATAAAATGAATATGTAAATACACATAAATTAAAGTGTATTACACAAAGAATATAATTATGGGCAGTACATACACCACACAAAAGGTAATGGTGGCAATATGGCATGAATCTCACAGGAATAAGGAGTGAGATGAAAACCCCTTACCATGTTAATCAACTGAGTCGTATGGCCAAAAGTTAATAACCACCAAATTATTTACAGAATAACATGAATATAAAGATAATGATGATAATATATATATCAAATGACAGTACACAATACACCACTTTCAATAATTTAGTGGCGAATAATGGAAATCTCACGGGATTGAATGTGAGATAAGAAAATCCCTTACCTTGTACTTTTCCTTGGATGGGGTAGGTTAACCTCATGTATAATGGTGAAATAATTGTTATTAAATTATACAAGA
This sequence comes from Viscum album, assembly GCA_963277665.1. Classification (NCBI taxonomy): domain Eukaryota; kingdom Viridiplantae; phylum Streptophyta; class Magnoliopsida; order Santalales; family Viscaceae; genus Viscum; species Viscum album. Next base: position 812,853,787 of record OY728135.1, read on the forward strand.
ATCATATATATATATATGATATCATATATGATCTTTTAACATTGATTTTTTAATAATATCTTAGAATTATAATCGTTTCGGTTGTTAACGTACTCGTTTTCTTTTATATGTTTTGTTATATAAGAAATGTTTGTAATGGATAGGTTGTATATTATTCATATCCAGAATGATATCAAGTCCTTAAATATCATTTTTAAATCATCAAATGATAATTATACTTGAATGGATACGATGGAGAATGAATCTCATCGCGTTCGTGGAGACGGTAGTCCGTACGTACGCACGAGCGAAAATATCATTCTTTTGTTATTAAAATAATATATAAATGGATGGTATATCATATATACAGAATCATTAACATGTTATATTTATTATTTACATGAGTTACACATCATTATTATACCCATCCAAATAATAATATATTGAATAACAATTACACCACGACGTGGAGACGGTAAGTCGTACGTACGCACGTATGGTGACATGTTATTAAAAGGGTGGATAGAATAATGAATATGGTTGTACCATATTTATAATAACATCACAGTATATGTAAGATACTGGAGTTATTATTTTAGAATGTTAATAACAAATAAAGAAGAAGTGGAAGAAGAAAGGAACTTGAAAAGGGGTGGTGAAAACATTACCTCTTCTTCGGGTTCTTCCTTTTGATTTGATCAAAAGGGCTCCTTAGGTTGGCTTTCTGATCAAACTAAGGACTCTAGGTTGTAGTGAGGGATGTTGGCAGAGTATTTGGGCAGAGTTTGGTCTAACCAAAAGGCTTTGAAGGTGTGAAGAAATGAGAAGGAGGAGTGCCCTTTTATAAGAGGGATGAGGGGCACCTTTGGAAAAGCTAGAAATATTAATTTATAATAAATTAATATTCGGTTTCTAATGGATAAAAAGTTGATTATCCAAAGGTTAAGGTGGGGATAGGTCGAAAACCACTCAACCAATAGAATTTAGACAGGTTTGGGTACTTATATTAACCTTATCTTTAAGTATTAACTCTAAGTTAATTAGTTTCACTTTTACAATGTCTCTTTGTATTTTTATATAATATGGTTAATAAACTTACTATATACATCCAAGAGACCCCCAATTGGTCCATTAATGATGAACCTATCATGATATAAGTCTCTTGGCCTAACCTTAGATTTTTAGGAATTTAATATCAATTAATAATATAATATTTGTTTTAAGAACTCTTTTATGTCAATTTTGACACTATTCAATAGTTGATTTTTGTGAAACTCATAACAGAGTGATTACTTCGAACAAAGTCAATTAAATCAATACTAATATATCATATTATCCTAGAAAATTAGTTTAAGTTATTAAAAGTTTCATATTATATTTATTTGGGTATTTATAATATCAATTATTTTAATTTTTCACTATTACAGTAATTACTGCATCATCATTGTGTCATAAATAAAATACATTATTAAATGTCTAAAAATTATAAATAAAATATCATTATGTAGGAAATCGTTTTATCTTTCTAATGAATAATTATAATCTAAATTCCAACATATATAACCTTATGTAACAATTGTTTTGCTAAAAGATATATGCTTGTGTCATTTTGTATTCATTTTAACTTAATTAAAATAAAGTGTCATTATCACTTACAAGTGGGTTCATGGGGTCCCAAAATCGACCCAAAGATTCCCATGGTAGACCATGTATCAACCAATAGGGTTAAGACACGTTTTAGGGTAATTTAGTATTATTATAATATTATTTTTTAACCCTTATTTACCGGATTTACCATTAACCATGGTAAATAAAATATTTACCGCAGTAATTATTCAAAATGTCTAAAAATAAAATTTACCTATTTACACAATTTTAAAATCCTGATTCCAAATATGGAATCCATTTTTCTAAATTCAAAACACAGAAGTGGCAGAAATTAATTTAAAATTAATCCCCGCTGTCAAAACAAAAAGCGTGTTTTTAAGAGATAATAACAATCAAAAGATTGACACTTGTTTATGTTCGGTTTGATTGTAAAATTATGTCCAATGACCAAAATTATATTAAATGGTAAAAATATATTCTAAATATACTTTAAAACCACTCAAATTCATAATTTATCACTATTAATTATTTTGATTAAAAAAGTTGTTTTTAATTAAAATTTAGTAATTTTCACTATTCATCAAAATATGAAAGTTATCCGAAATTTACCAAAATTTCACCTTAGGCTAAATTCAATATTCCGAATCCAAAAATGAAGTCCATTTTAAAATATAAAATATATATAATTTCAAAAATTAGGTATTACTATTCATAACGGCTAGTTTGATTGGTTGTGGTGTGTGTTAAAACTCAAGGTTGCGTACAACACACGCTATTGTATTATTCAAAGAAAGTGTACTGTGGAAGCTTGGGATGTTTCATTTTAAATTTTTGATGTCCCCATTTAGTCAAAAAGTTTAAAATATTGTATTTAAAAAGGGTTCACTATTAAAAGTTGATAAAAGTGCAATACTGAAAATGAATTTGTTCTTGCATTATATCTAAGAAACTCATAATATGGATTCTAAAATTATAAGGATTATATAAAGTTTAAAATTTAGATAATACTATTCATCACCTCTTTTGAATGACTTTTTTTTGTAAGTCATGGTTTGATTGAACCCGGTGTTGCGTGTAGTGCAAGTTATTGAATTATTTTGAAGAAATAACACACTATGAAATCTTGGGGTGTTACATTCTCCCCTCCTTCAATAAATTGCATCCTCGCAATTTGAAATTGTTATTCGAAAATAAAAGGTTGAAAATAGAAAATATATTTGTGGGAAAACCCACATCGGAAATTGGGTTACTAAAATTTAGTCTTAATATGAGGAAAAGAGAAATGAAAGGGTCACCACCAAATTATGATCTCGATTAGGAGAACATTGGTTGCATTTAGAGACATATAATTAGAGGGAAAACGTAAATATTTATAGGTAGTGATTGAGGTCATCAATCACAAACAAGTATAAAATTGAGGTCCTTAAATTCATCAATCTATGATGATTTTAAATATCATCGGTTCAACAAAACATAGGGTATTAGGATAACACATTTTTGATGTTTCAAAATATCTTATTTGAAATCCCACATCGAAAAATGAATTAATGAGGCCTCTATTTAAAATAAAGAGTGGAAAGTATGAAGATTACCGAAAATAACACATACTAGGGTTCCATGTAAGAAAATATGGATATGGAAGAAATATATAACCATCAATTATCTGATGGAGAGTGGTAGAGAACATGACTATGAAAAGGCCAACAATCCCAAAGCCATAAATTAGTGATGATTTAAGGTACCATCTAGGACAACATTTTTGTTCTAAGTTCCTTTTCTTAATGTTGAGGAATTTATTTATGAGATTGGCTAAGATCATAAGGAGATATACTTACTTTATAATTAGAGTTTTATCCATTAATAAATTTCTACCACAAACTCATCTTTCACTCTAAAAGATAATAGAACGTAAAAAAAAATCTATTTACACCATTCGTATAGGGTTCCAAAATAAACGAATTTATAATTCATCTACATGATATTTTAATAAAAACTACATTATTTAATCCAGGGCATCTCGTGGGCCAGTGGTAGGTGATACACCCTTGTCACCCTTCGGTTGCGGGTTCAAGTCTCGCAGCCTTGCCGGACGCGACGGGTTGTCGCCCGACCTCCGGGTTGTCCTTTTATGGAAATCCAAAATAATCCAAACTAGAACTATCCAAAATACTTCTGTCCAAACTCACAGTCCAACATTTATAAGGAAGTTAAACATAATGTAGATCCTTTTTACCCCGTAATAGCATATGAATACCTTCATCATGTATTCTTTTAATACACTGAAACATCTTGAATTACCATATTCCTTATTGATTACATTCATGCTCCCTTATTCCATATAGAATGCTGGATATACTTCATCAATCCAAAAATGTTTTAAACCCCAACAATGATGGAATATACAAATCATTAATCAGTTCCAAGGTAGTCAAGAATATCTAATATAATTTATCCAAAAAAACCACATATTATTCCAAAATCACTACCTCAGTATCAGAACTATATTATGATTTATCATTCTCTCAACCATATATTTTCCAAAAAAATTATCCTGCTATTGAGTCACTTTTCTTTGTTCCACACAATCTCAAGTCCTTAATGAAATAGTACTTCAGTACAATCTTTATATACTCCATAATTATTATAACAAGTACATTGTTGATACAACACTCAATTGGCATAATCAACATAAGAACTCTAATCATTCCTCTTCATCTGTGGTAGTATCATAACATGATTATTATCCAATAACATCATTTCCGGCATAGTCTGATGACTGGGACATAGGTTCGTGTAGTGTCCAAACTCCTTGCAAATGAAGCATTGTACATTTAAAACCATTTTCTTACCCTTGCAGTCACGTACTTTGTGCCCTTTTCCTCCACACTTATAACAAACTCCCATTCCTTTCAGGCAAGTTCCAGGGTGTTTCTTTCCACAGTTACCACATATGGGAAAATTCTTCTTTTCCCTCTTTCCTTTATCCATCTTTCTCTCTTCCATCCTTTTCTTCTCTTGCTTCCCTTCAAAGCCATAAGACTCATTAAACTCTTTACTTATCTTATCAACACATGATATTATTTCTTCATATGACGATAATACATGGGAGACTATTTCTCTTATAAATTCTAGCTTAAGACCATGAAAGATATGATCCTTCCTTCTCTTTGGATCATGTGCATTTCTGGAGTTCTCATTCCTTCTACTGGGCACCATTTCTAAACAATGGCATACACTAGATCAGTTTATGAATCAAAATACATAATCCAATACTTATAAAACACTTAACATAAATTGAACTATTTATGGATATAATCCATAATCATAAAAATGCCTCCTTTGAGGATGTATATACTCATAAACCCTTCATAATGGTTTGTAAAGAAAAAGAGAATTATCCTAAGAATATCCCCCAGGAGTGTCGTAACCAAGAGTGCATCATGGCCCGTTGTCGTGCACCAGTTCCCGTTCGAGTCTAGCTCAAAGTGGTGTTTTCGGGTTTTACCCCTAGGTACATTTGTGCCAGAGCCGCCTCTACCTGCTTGTATCCAGACAGGTATCTATTGCTCGGAAAACTCACAAAATCTCTACAATACCAAAATTCTAGGAAGTTCTTCTACACTAATCCTCAATGTTCATCTTAGGTCTACGTGCTCTAATCAGAGTTTATCTAAATCTAGCTTCCAAAGTTTGTACTAAACTTCCTCTGATACCAACTGTAACGCCCCGACCCCAGTTACCCAGAGTCGGTGCATTATTACATAACATTGGTATGATCACACGAAAGATTAAATCTTGAAAGACCGATTGGTTTAGTAGTCTTGGAAACACTAGATATATTCATAAGTCTTACATTACATCATAAAATTAAAAACTAATACAACAACATATTGTCTCCATAATCCACACTCATATCCCCACATAATATCCCTGCAGGTCATTCATAATTTACTTCTTCACTTCCTGGGAAAAATAAAACATAGAAAAGGGGTGAGCTCAAATGCCCAGTAAGGATAACAATATAGCGGAAACTTTCATAAATAAGAATAAACATTTAAGGAAATGTATAAATAAAACAAAAGCCTTTCAAACTTGAACATTTAACATAGTATGGCATAAATAAAATGAAATAATTCCATTTACTTATTCACATGGTTATTCTACTAATCGAATAATCACATGCAAAATCAATAACCACTTTCATACTGATGGAATGCATAATTCTGAACTTTAATTTCTTTGTCAAGGCCTCGTCCCAAGACCTTGGGGCTAACTGTAACCGGAACCCAACCCGGAGTGCCTCTAATAACCGGACACCAACCCGGAGTGCCTCTAATAACCGGACACCAACCCGGAGTTCCTCTAATAACCGGAGACCAAACCAGAGTTCCTCTAATAACCGGACAACAAACCGGAGGGCTTACTTTTACCGGTCCCCAACCCGGAACATATTTTTATAACACATTCATCTGAATGAAAGGTTGAAATATAACATAAACATTTGGATTAAAAATAACTTATGAAATGTCAATACTTTAAACAAAAACCATGAGTGACATAAGAATAACGTATCCATTGTGAAAAATATCAAAAAACCTTCAATAAAATATGGATGTTTTGTATCATAATAAATCAACTTCAAATAAGCTTAAAATCCATCAAAAGATGTTGACATAGATGAAATCAAAACTATTTTGGAGAAATATCACTTTTTTTAAAATCATTTTAAAAGTAAAATAATTATAAAATAATACATTCAATTTGAAAATATTCTTATAAGCTTGTAAGGAAAGCTTTGAATATTTTATAACGGCAGAAAATAACCGCACCCGCCGTATAAGTTAAAAAAAACATTCATACCTGAATTCTGCCGAAAAGGCTAAAAAGCACCTTGTTTGGAAAACAACGGCAAGATTCCTTTATAAAACACTTATAAAAAGTCAAACAAGGGTATAAATGACTTTAACCCATATTCTTGTAAATAGTAAAAATGTTTTGAAATACATTTTGAAGAAACATGGATGTGGATGATAAAGAGATCCCAGTAGATTATTACGTATAAACAACCTCGGATAATGAAGAGATTGTGAAATAACCCTTACCAATTTGGTAACTTATGCAATATACAACCCATGAAAGAGGTATCATACAATGAATATTTAAATACACATAAATTAAAGTTTATTACACAAAGAATATAATTATGGGCAGTACACACACCACACAAAAGGTAATGGTGGCAATATGGCATGAATCTCACAGGAATAAGGAGTGAGATGAAAACCCCTTACCACGTTAATCAACTGAGTCTTATGGCCAAAATTTAATAACCACCAAATTATTTACATAATAACATGAATATAAAGATAATCATGATAATATATATATATCAAATGACAGTACACAATACACCACTTTCAATAATTTAGTGGCGAATAATGGAAATCTCACGGAATTGTATGTGAGATAAGAAAATCCCTTACCTTGTACTTTTCCTTGGATGGGGTAGGTTAACCTCCTATATAATGGTGAAATAATTGTTATTAAATTATACAAGAATCATATATATATATATATGATATCATATATGATCTTTTAACATTGATTTGTTAATAATATCTTAGAATTATCGTTGTTTCGGGTGTTAACGTACTCGTTTTCTTTTATATGTTTTGTTATATAAGACATGTTTGTAATGGATAGGTTGTATATTATTCATATCCAGAATGATATCAAGTCCTTAAACACCATTTTTAAAACATCAAATGATAATTATACATGAATGGATACGATGGAGAATGAATCTCATCGCGTTCGTGGAGACGGTAGTCCGTACGTACGCACGAGCGACAATATCATTCTTTTGATATTAAAATAATATATAAATGGATGGTATATCATATATACAGAATCATTAACATGTTATATTTACTATTTACATGAGTTACACATCATTATTATACCCATCCAAATAATAATATATTGAATAACAATTACACCACGACGTGGAGACGGTAAGTCGTACGTACGCACGTATGGTGACATGTTATTCAAAGGGTTGATAGAATACTGAATATGGTTGTACCATATTTATATTAACATCACAGTATATTTAAGATACTGGAGTTAATATTTTAGAATGGTAAGAACAAAGAAAGAATAAGTGGAAGAAGAAAGGATCTTGAAAAGGGGTGGTGAAAACATTACCTCTTCTTCGGGTTCTTCCTTTTGATTTGATCAAAAGGGCTCATTAGGTTGGCTTTCTGATCAAACTAAGGCCTCTAGGTTGTATTAAGGGATGTGGGGAGAGTATTTGGGCAGAGTTTGGCCGAAACAAAATGCTTTGAAGGTGTGAAGAAATGAGAAGGAGGAGTGCCCTTTTATAAGAGGGGTGAGGGGCACCTTTGGAAAAGCTAGAAATATTAATTTATAATAAATTCATATTCGGTTTATAATGGCTCCAAAGTTGATTATTCAAAGTTTAAGGTGGAGATAGGTCGAAAACCACTCAACCAATAGAATTTAGACAGGTTTGGGTACTTATATTAACCTTATCCTTAAGTATTAACTCTAAGTTAATTAGTTTCACTTTTACAACGTCTCTTTGTATTTTTATATAATATGGTTAATAAACTTACTATATACATCCAAGAGACCCCCAAGTGGTCCATTAATGATGAACCTATCATTATATAAGTCTCTTGGACGAACCTTATATTTTTACGAATTTAATATCAATTAATAATATAATATTTGTTTTACGAACTCTTTTATGTCAATTTTGACACTATTCAATAGTTGATTTTTGTGAAACTCATAACAGATTGATTACTTCGAACGAAGTCAATTAAATCAATCCTAATATATCATATTATCCTAGAAAATTAGTTTAATTCATTAAACATTTAATATTATATTTATTTGGGTATTTATAATATCAATCATTTTAATTTTTCACTATTATAGTAATTACTACATCATCATTGTGTCATAAATAAAATAAATTATTTAATGTATAAAAATTATAAATAAAATATCATTATGTAGGAAAGCCTTTTATCTTTCTAATGAATATTTATAATCTAAAATCCAACATATATAACCCTATGTAACAATTGTTTTTCTAAAAGATATATGCATGTGTCATTTTTGTATTCATTTTAACATAATTAAAATAAAGTGTCATTATCACTTACAAGTGGGTTCATGGGGTCCCAAAATCGACCCAAAGATGCCCATGGTCGACCATGTATCAACCAATAGGTTTAAGACACGTTTTAGGGTAATTTAGTATTATTATAATATTTTTTTGTTAACCCTTATTTACCGGATTTACCCTTAACCATGCTAAATAAAATATTTACCGCATTAATTATTCAAAATGTCTAAAAATAAAAGTTACCTATTTACACAATTTGAACATCCTGATTCCAAAGATGGAATCCATTTTTCTAAATTCAAAACACAGAAGTGGCAGAAATTAATTTAAAATTAATTCCCGCTGTCAAAACAAAAAGCGTGTTTTTAAGAGATAATAACTATCAAAAGATTGACACTTGTTTATGTTCGGTTTAATTGTAAAATTATGCCCAATGACCAAAATTATATTAAATGGTAAAAATATATTCTAAATATACTTTAAAACCACTCAAATTAATAATTTATCACTATTAATTATTTTTATTAAAAAAGTTGTTTTTAATTAAAATTTAGTAATTTTCACTATTCATCAAAATATGAAAGTTATCCGAAATGTACCAAAATTTCACATTAGGCTAAATTCGATATTCCAAATCCAAAAATGAAGTCCATTTTAAAATATAAAATATATATAATTTCAAAAAGTATGTATTACTATTCATAATGGCTAGTTTGATTGGTTGTGGTGTGTGTTAAAACTCAAGGTTGCGTACAACACACGCTACTGTATTATTCAAAGAAAGTGTATCGTGGAAGCGTGGGATGTTTCATTTTAAATTTTTTATGTCCCCATTTAGTCAAAAAGTTTAAAATATTGTATTTAAAAAGTGTTCACTATTAAAAGTTGATAAAAGTGCAATACTGAAAATGAATTTGTTCTTGCATTATATCTAAGAAACTCATAATATGGATTCTAAAATTATAAGGATTTTATAATGTTTAAAATTTAGATAATACTATTCATAACCTCTTTTGAATGGATTTTTTTTTGTAAGTCATGGTGTGATTGAACTCGGTGTTGTGTGTAGTGCAAGTTATTGAATTATTTTGAAGAAATAACACACTATGAAATCTTGGGGTGTTACAGGTGAGACCCGTATAAGGACGCGATCCTCATCCTCGAACTCCAGAGGTCTCCATTTTTTGTTAGAATTGAAACTCAAAAGACTGCTGCCATGAGGGTATGGTTGACTGACTCAAGGGTGATCAGTCGCACCCCCCTGTGAAACAGTTTATCTTGTGCTGCCTGGGGTTTCCTTTCGCCGACCAAGGAAAACCCATCCCGATGTTTGCCTAAAACCGCCAATTTGAGTATGAACAGTTATTTCCCATCCATACTTAAACTAACGTCGTAAGGCCGCGACGCTACAACCAAGAGATTCCAATCGAAACTCTCGCCTCGAGGGTATGACCACACCATCAGCGTAAGTGTGATCATCGAGTCTCCTCCCAAGGTATCTCCAGACGTGAGGGTCAAGTCGACGGCTTACCGGAATCTCTAGGTCTGGAACAAGATTTGTGAAAGAAAGGAATGATTCATATCGACGTTCATTTCTACAGCAGTTAGTAGTGGACACAGACTGTCCCTTGAATCATTTCTAGAGCCATTGGGTCACACTCCTTGACCGCAAGCAGTCGCACTCTTCCACCGCCCTCCAGCTCCCTGAGCCTGGCGGGGATAACTAAGGTGGGTGGTTGTAGCATGTTAAGATGTACACCACCTCATACTGCTCTCCTAGCTCTACCTCCACATCTGCTGCTTCGCAGACTCATCTATCCTTAATGATTCCACTTCTTGAAACATTTAACACGCCCGAGTCTCTAAGACTGGCACCGGTTTCCTGTTTCTTACTGCACTGTGCAGTCTTCATCCGCTCTTGGATGACTTGGACCTTCTTTAGTCTCACAAGAGCTGCTATGATTTCTTCTTTGTCGATAAGAGAAATCCGGTCTCATCCCCTGGATGAACCACATTTGTTGCCTAATACAGTCAATCCCAACATGAATGATGCATTCATGCCATGGATGATGTCGTAAGGCCTCGACGTAACTACCAAGAGATCCAACTGTCACTCTCACCTCCAAGGGTCGAGTCACACTGTCGGCATCAATGTGAGGTCACTGGGTCTCCTCCAGTAGAAATCTCGAAAGTGAGGGTCAAGTCAACAATATTAACCAGGACCACTCAGTATCAACCAAACAAAAAGGACAGGAAAGCAAACATCACAATATAAGTGTCTTTTTATTGTTGCATCTCATAGTACAAAGACACGAATACAAAAGCAACATGGAACTAGAAGTACAAAGGACGTATCCACTAGTTACTCTCATGTCCACCTGCTCTCGGAGCTCTACTGCCTTGTCCACTACTCCGCTGTTTCTCAAGAACCACCCGCTGCTTCTGTCTCGGTGGCTCCTCCAACACCTGCTGATCAACCGTATGAGGATTCGGACAGTCACGTGCCAGGTGACCCTTTCCTCCGCATGAGTAACACAACCTGCTTGTGGCACGCCTAGCTCTGTTCCCACCCCGGGTGCCCCGCACCACCGGTCCTAAAACCCGAGATCATCCAACTACTGGTCTGGTCCTCCTGGACCTCTACATCATCTGTCTACTGCCCACAGATGACTCGGAAACTAATCGAAAACCCTGCAGCAAAGGTAGAAGCTCATGTACACGCTCGGAGTGTAGAGCTACTGGCACAAACTCCACCCTGAAGAAGGTCTTGAAGTCTTCCCATGCGAAGTTCATCCCGTCGTAAAACTGGAACAAGTGGCTCCACCACCTGCCTGCTGCTGCCTGAAGGAGGCTGGCAGTAAAGATCACCATGAAGTCTGTCGGCATCCCCACTAGCCTGAAGACTCTCACCACAGCCTCCAACCAATCCTCAGCCACCTGCGGGTCTGTCTCTCCTCGAAACCTAGGTGGCCTTTGGCGCTGGAACTTGTGCAGCACACTCAAGTAGCGTGCATCACCTACTACTGGGGCTGGTGGCATCGGTGGCCCAACGTATGGTAGTACCGCTGGTGCCTCTACTGGTTCCTCAACTGCAAGAGGGCCCTGTACCGAAGCCTCGTCTCTCAACAGGCTGTCAGCACGCACATCCCTCTGGGCTCTTGCTGGTTGTCCGTGAAAAGGCATCCTGAAAGAAACGTTGTTACACGGTCAAACGTTTATACCTGGTGAGATGACCTGGTTTGAGCTGACATTTAAAAACTTCTGGAAACACACACGCAATCAGTGTTTTCGTGCACAAAGTCGGAAATCAGTTGTCAGGGTCCTGGTGTATGGATACATCGACCGCCCGCACCAACACTGGACTCCCTGAACTGAAAACCACACTCTGTACTCTTAACACTATTGCTTCACAGGAAGTAAAAATCAGAGTTATAAGTTCTACGGTAGAACCGACTCCTTTGATACCAATTTTTCACGACCCATCCTTGGGGCCCGTGCCGTGACTACCCCAAACCCGCCTTCAATAGGCCAGGGGCTGGCGACTAGCACCAAAGGCGTAAATCCCGATAAATGGGAAGGCATTGCCTTTAAAAAAGAAAACAAGCACCACAGAGTAAGCATGCAGAAAATGTAAACACTAAGTACAAGAGAAATGATGAAAAGTAAATGGGCCAGAATACAAACCCAAAAGAAAGTACAACTACAACTGAACAAGTACAACAGAAAAATAACAGCTGGAAGGACGGAAGCGGCTCCTGCGACGTCCTCCTCGGATCTTACCTGAAGGGTAGGTACAGATGGCGCAGCTCCTGGTCGTCCACCACAGATCCTAACTGAAGGGTAGGTACAGATTGCCTCCTCCACATTCTCATCCGTCAACCTCCTCCGTGTGTCGTCTCGTCGTGTAGTCCACCTCCGGGTACTGACTCGTCGTGTAGTCCACCTCCGGGTATTGACTCGTCGTGTAGTCCACCTCCGGGTATCGTCTAGTCCTCGAACACTCATCCTCTGTCAGCACTGCCTGTAGTCTGCAACCAACACAACGAGGTGCGGGCATAGCCCGTGCAGGGGTGAGTATAACGATACTCAGTAGGGACCCCGAGACCCACAAGGTCTCACTAAACCAACAAGGATAACCAAAAAGAATATCTCAATAGATAACCTCTACTTAGGTATATGCCCATACATATGCCTAAGTTATCAAGTAACCCATCTCAATCATGAGGAAACACAAGGATTGTGAAATCAACGGATAACCACTACCCAGGTATATGCCCATACATATACCTAAGTTATCAAGTGACCCATCTCAATCATGAGGTAAACACAAAGGTCAAAAGATTTAGCTCAAACCATGATTTTCATTATCGAAACCATAACTGCCGAAGAGCTCCGTCTATGGAGTGTACAGTGGTCCTGTCACGACTCCGAGGTACTGCTCACTAACCTAAGACTGCTGAGGTACTCCTCCTGTCGAGTACCGCGGGTCAGCCACCCAAACACAGTAGTGCTTTCCGCCGAGGTATGTCCCCTAAACACAGTAGTGCACACCCCCTAGTAGCCTGCTGAGGTACTCTCCGGATGAGTATCGCGGGTCTGCACTGTCACACAGGTAGTGCTCCGTCCGCTATGGGTCTGCACCTCACAATTAGTGCTCCGTCCACTAGGCTAGTCGACACACTCCGAGTCGAGTCGGTCAAGCAGTCATCAGGTCTCAGTCAGCTACACGGTCTTCGTACTTCGCACGCTCGTCTCTGGGAGGGTCCGCTCCACGAGCTACAGGTCAATAATCTAAGTATCTCAAGGGACCGCCTCGTCATAGGTGTCTCAATGCAACAGACGGTGCGTCAATCGGACGCCCGGTCTGTGAGTTACTAGCCTTTTCGTCCCAGGGGCCCGGTTGGTTTCGTGTGCGAACCAACCCAGCCGTATCTCAACTGTACCCCGAACTCTCATAGGGTATGCTCGTAGGGACCGTTTCTCAACGTGATCACCAATGCCACTGACGGTTCGTCAAACGGACGTCCGGTCTGAAAGATATCAGCTTTTCCGTTCCAGGGGCCCGGTTGGATTTCGGGTACAATCCAACCCGGCCGTGTCTCAACTGCATCCAAAACTCAGGTGAAGTATTCCAAATGTTCCTTCTCAATATGAAGAAAACAACGAGACAGATGACGCGTCAATCGGACGCCCTGTCTGTGAGTTATTGGCTTTCTCGTTCCAGGGGCCCGGTTGGTTTCGTGAGCGAACCAACCCGACCGCACTCCGACGGCATCCAAACCTCGAGTGGAGTAAGCCAAAATATCTGTCTCACATAGAGGAATCCATCAAAGTCGACGGCACATCAATCGGACGACGGAGCTCAAGATATAAGCGTTTCTGCTCCGAGGGCCCGGTAGGTTTCGTATCCGAACAAACCCAGCCGAACCGAAAGTCATTCAAAACCTTGAATGCGATATACCAAAGCGACCGTCTCGATCCAAGGACCGTTTTTCCACTGACGGTGATTCGTTTGGAGGCCCATATCTCAAGTTACAGGCATTTGACCAAAAGTGGTTTGGAAATGGGGTGTCTGGGCCCGGGCCGACCCAGCCTGACCCCCTGGGTCGGCCCGAACCGGGTCCGACCCGGCTGGGCCTGACCCGGCCCGGCCCGGCCGGATCGTTCCCGCCCGACCGGCCGGCCGCGGCTCGGCCATAGCGGCCGAGCGGACACCGCGGGCGGGGTGCGCGGCTCCCCCGCCCTTCGCCGCTAATTGAGGCCGGCAGCGAACCGTCGGCCGCCTTCCGCGGACCACCGGACGCGCTCCAGTGGTCCGTTTCTCCGGTCATCTTCGCCTATGGTCCTCCCAGGTCCTGAACTTCACTGTGGAGGCCTAAAAATTACCTTGCGGCCTCATTTGTCATCGCCCGTCAATCCTCACGTCAAAAATGAAACGCGCTGTCTTCGTGGTTCTCTAGCGCGACGCGTTGGTGCCGCGCCCCTTCGCTGCGGCCCGACTCCGTCCGCAGATGTCTTCGGGTTTCTTCGACGCGGCGCGACGACATCGCATCCGTGTTCTTCTTTTCACGGCGTGGCGTGACGGCACCACGCATTTTCTTGTCGCATGATTCCGCGTGGTGCGACGGCACCATGCCTTTCCCATTTCAATCCACAAGGAACCATCATGAAAAAAAGGAGGAGGGTCGGCCGTGTTTGTGCGGTATGACCCCCTCGCGTTATTCGATAACAATTGGTTTTAAAATCCACAAAGATCGTCAAGGTAATAATCACGAACAAATCAAATAATAATCCTCAACATAAATCTGCATGAACGAATGATCCACGGATCAACCTGGAATTGGTTGGTCCGCGCTCATCATTCTTTTCTCAAAAGATAATAGAACAACAAAAAAATAAAAACCCAACTCGCAACATAATCTTCGCGAATCAAATTAATGCTTATTTGATCTGCGTTCTTTGATTTAGAAGGAAGTAGCATAGGGTTCATTAATATTTCATAAACAATTCCCTACCTTGGGTATAAGCCGATCGGAAGGAGGCGTCGTCGTTCGAGGTTAGTCGGGGTATGGCGTCGTGAGGATGACGACGTTGAAGGGGGACATCGGCGTTCGTCCGACTCGAGGGAAGGCGAAGCCGTCGTCGCTTGCTACCCGATTCTGCTTCCGAGCTTTTTCACCAATCCGTTAACGATGAAGGGGAAGAAGAAGATCCGTTGAAGAGTCTCGCTGCGGAAGTGGAGAAATTCTGTGGAAGGAAAACTAGCGTTCTTCGTCAGTGGTGGCGCGTTCTTCGTGTTCTTCGCGAAGGAGGAGGAGGAGAGGAAAACTCAGCGCAACGCTTCCCAACCCCAAAATAAAATGAGGCTAAGGCCTTATTTTATTGTTTTCCGCCAACAATTTCAAAATTCAAATGACGTAACCCTCACAATTAATTTCAAAGAATTAATTGTAAAACTTAACTGCCCAATTAAATAGTGGCGTTAAGAAATTAAGGAAACACTTCGGTTGACTTCGTTTAATAGGGGGGTGCGGGTGCGTTACTTAAGAAGAAAAGAAATGATGGGGCTCGTGTGGTCCCACCTCACAAATATCCTACCAAGTGGGTAGGATATTTTGAATTGCACCCTATCCGCTTCAACCCAGCTTAAGTAGCTTAAAGTGGTCTTTAAGCGGCTTTAAGTGAAATGAAATACAATTGTCGTATAACTTTATTTTATTTCTTAACTTAAACCCCAAAAACTAAAAAGCACAACCGAGCAAACGCAACTCCGAAAGAGGTGTTTCTAAGCAAAACCGGTGCTATGATTCCATCGGTGCCCTCAGAATTCGATTCCGAGCACCGATTCAAAAGTTAGAAAAACCCGCTCATTCGTTCACTGAACGTACCCGAGCCAAACTTCTAAAATTGATTCCGGGCACACCGGGCCTCGGAATCAGGTGCCGTCAGAAACTGCGTTCTTATAAAATCCCAAAGAACATTAGAAAAAAATTTCCCATGAATTTTACGGGTCTTTATAAATAATGCCACTAAATTTTCAAAGAAAAAATTATTGGATCCAACTCCATATAATGTGTTGTATATTTTTTCTCATGAACATTCAATTTCCATGAAACATAGGTAATGACTTTTTCATTTTCAATCAACACAAAGCCCATACCCTTATTCATAGCATCACTAAATACCAAATAAAGTTCTCCACTTATGGTTAATAGGATCATGGGCGCAGTGATAAGCCTCTCTTTCAAATCCCTGAAGCTATCTTCACATTCATCACTCTAAGAAAACTTGACTCCCTTCTGATTTATCTTGGAAATCGGGTTTGAAAATTGTGAGAATTTTCTCATAAATTGGTGATAATATCTAGCTAAACCCAAGAAGATACAGATATCCATCACTGATATTGGCATCAGCCATCCCTCAATTGTATTTGTCTTAGAGGGATCCATAGATATCCCATTTCATGTGATGATATGACCCAATATTGAGACACCCTTCGACCAAAATTGACACTTTATGTACTTTTCATAGAGCTTCTCCTTTTTCAGGGTCTCTAGTACAATACTTATATGCTCCTCATGCTACTTATTTGTTTTGGAGTATATTATAATATCATTTATAAAGACTACCAAATGTTTTTTGAGGTAATCTCTAAAGACTCTATTCATCAAGTCTGTGAAGATTGTTGTAGAATTAGTGATTCCTAAAGGCATAACTATGAATTAATAGTTCCCATACCTTTTATGAAAAGTATACATGGGTATATCCTCTTTTCTAACCCTTAATTGGTAATATCTCAACTACATATCCACCTTGGAGAAGTATTGTGCTCCACGTAGCTGATCAAACAAGTCATCAATTTGTTGCAGAGGATACTTGTTCTTAATCGTCGTTTTGTTGAGCGCACGGTAATTGATGAAAAGGTGCATTCACCCATCCTTCTTTTTAATGAAGAGGACTGGTCCACCCCATGGTGAAGAACTTGGTCATATAAACCCTTTTTCTGTAATCTCCTGTAATTTTTTATTTAGAACCCCAAGCTCCTAAATAGCCATTATATACGAATTTTTTGATATTGTAAAATCTCTAGGTATAAGATAAATTGAGAATTCAACATCTATTCAAGGAGGAAGACAAGGAAATTCCTCAGGAAACACTTCAGAGAATTCCCTCACAAAAGGCACGTCATGAAGGATGGTTTCATCCTTAGACTCAATCATCTGGGCAAGATATTCCATCTAATAGGGCAGTGATATCTACACTTGAGATGATGACGATAAAGAATATACATCCTCCTACATGCACTTTTATAGAATTGGGGGTTTATTTTCTATATGTAGAGTGATTTCCCTCTCACAACAATTGATGTTGGATCTACATAAGGAAATCCAATCCATTCCAAGAATTTAAAAAAATTCTACTAGAGGCTGTATGATGTGGTTCTCCAAGAATTTCATACCAAATTTTCTAACATGAGAGGAGTAATATTCATGGGATTCAATGATTTCCCCATTTTCTATTCTCACCAACATCTCTACTTCCATGATTTTTGTCCATTTTGGGATTGTTCTACTAAACTTTTGGGATATAAAAGAATGTGTAGAACTATAATCAAAAAGTATTTTCAATATTCTTGAATGAATAACTATCATACCTATCACCACTTCATTTTCAGAGTTTTCTTTAGTAGTAGAGATGGAAAAAGGTTTCCCTTGATTCCATGGAGGTTGTTGGCTACCTCTGAATACCCTTGACTTAGGACACTAGGTTGCGAAGTGCCCTAGTTTTTTGCAGTTGAAGAAATGAACAATGCATTGAGGGTTAAATGAAGAGTTTCTCCCCTCTTTTGTAGTAGCATGTTTTTATTGTTAGAAATTAATGTACAGGTGCTCTTGTCTTCAACACATAAAGCATTTCCTCATCCCCTTCAATCAATTTCTAGGGTGCTTCTTTCCGCACCTTTGCCAAGTTGGGTGCTGTAATTTATTTGCACAATTGGATTTATCCATCAGACCACTTGAATTAAAGTACACTTTCCGTTTATTATCCACATTAAACCCCTAAGATTCTTAAATCTCCATTTCAACTTTTAAGGCACATCATACAATTTCCTCATAGCTATCAAAGTCACGAATCACTAGGGATTTCCATTGTCTAGGTTTTATCCCACAAAAGAAGTTGTTAACCTTGCATTCGAAGGTAGAAACATAGCCAAAGGTGTATCATGAAATTCTTGTGAAGTTTTCCTTGAATGCTCTGATGGATTACTTTTGTTTTTTCTTGATGGAAAGGAATTCTCTTTCCATCTTAAGTTGGAGGGTGCATGGAAAATATTTTTCAAAAAACATTTTTCAGAAGCCCTTCCATTCCAATGCCTCAATCTATTACTCAGGCTTCGTATTCTTGATAAATGTCCATCATTGATCAGATTCACCCTACATATGATAAGTAGACAGAAAAACCTTTTCTTGTCAGAACATTTAAGGATTGAGAATATCTTATCAATGGAGTTGCTCCATTGTTCGGTGATTGAGGGATCAAATGATCCATTAAATGTAGGAGGCCCTTGTCTCATGAATCTATCGATTGTATCTTTTTCTATCTTGGGGGGGGGGGTTGAATATTCAACTTGAGCCATGTTGTATTAAAAACATGTGTTAACAAAGAGATTATCATGAAAAATTTTGTGATTCCCACTTCCATTGGATTGGGAATCTTATTAGAACTGTCATCACATTGATCTTCACATCAGGTGTTATCCTGATTCCTCTTATTACCTACCATTGGCTAGAATAAAAGGAAATTTATGGGTAACACATAAAGGGGAATCCAAATAAAAAAGGGGTAACTTATAAATTATATTTATTTCCTTAACTTAGAAATTTATAGGCATTGATCTATGTTAACCATTATCTACTTCCCAACAAATATTCTTTGGGGATTTTTTTATTACAATAATAATGTTTCATACTAAGCTCATGAATTTAACAATGTCTATCCTCAAGGAGTGTCATAACAAAGAGTGAAAAGAGGCCCATTTTTGTGCACTAGTTCTTGTTTGAGTCCATCTCAAATAAGTGCTTTTGGTTTTTACCCCAAGATACATCTGTACCAGAGCCACATCTACTTGTTCGTATCTAGACAGGGATGTATATTCTTTATAAAGCTCTTACTCTATAATCACCAAAATTTAGGGATGTTTTTATAATATTTAGTCTTATCCCTATATATTTCACTAGGTTTTTATAATCCTAATCAAAACAAATAACTAAACCTATCCTCTAATACCAACTATAACAACCCTTCTCTTTATTACACACATAAACATGATTTATTACATAAACTTGCACTTAATAAAACTCTGATGATCGAGAGGTCTAGTTTCTTGGGAAATTAGGAACATTACATAACATCTTAGAACATAAAACAAAACATCTTTATTGATAACTTATTTTACAATACCATAACATCCCTTTATACTTAGCATTGTTTGGGATAACCTGAGGACATTAAAAATAAAAAGGTGAGATATAAAGCCCAGTAAGGGAGTAAAAAGGCATAACATAATGAATATAGTACATGTTAGTAAATAGTCATATTAATTGAACTTAATTGAAACATGAACATAAAGGAGTGATATAGCATGATTATTATAACATGGAAATGTTTCAACAACATTTAACATGGTGTTAGAATGATCCAAGGCTCACTGCACATAAAGCATGAGTAAACCCTCATTGAACTTGAATTAGCCTGAGTAAACCCTCATTTAACTTGAATCAGTATAAGTAAACCCTCATGGAACATGGGGTGCCTTGGGGGATTCTATAGAGAGGAGGGAAGATGTTTTTCAAGCTCCAAATGGTTTGAGTGAAGAGGAATGGGAGATTGAGTGGGTTTATATAGGAAATGAGAGGGAATTATTTATTATTTTGGTTTTGTACACAACACATTAAACTAATAAAAGCCCCAAATCATCCAATAATTTTTTCCAAATTGAAGTGGAAATAATTTTTCTATAATTCCAATGGCTGAACATATTAAAATATTAGTCTTCTTTATGTTGAGGTGAGTCACTCTCTCAAAGAAATCATTTAAAAAGTTCAAATATTTTATAAGTATTGGAGGGTCCACTAAGGCACCGTAAAATTAATCAAATAAATATAAAATCACATTATTTTAAAGATAAAACATACATTGATAGAAAACCCTATTTATATTACTTTATTAAATCGCTATTATGTCAATATGATGTCATAAAACACATTATATATTTTAATGGTATTTTATTTTTACCCAAAAAATCAATTATCTCAAAAAATTATGAAAAATTCATCATTCAGTAATTTTGGAATCCTGAATCAAAAAATAATATTCATTTTATCTAAATAATTTTCTAAATATGTGAATTTTTTATTTTATAATAAAGACTAACATTTATAAAAAAATTCATGGGTTTTTTGAAAAACAGCTTTCAAACCATAATAAAAATTACAGTTCCATAAAAATTATATGATCATATATTTTTAATAAAAATTGATTTAGTAATAATATTTTATTAAAATATTATTTAATGATAACATCCATTAATTCATCAAAATAAATTTCTTAATTGAATACTAACTAAAAATACTATATGTTCTTTAAAAACTATTTACAAAGTAATAATAATAAAGTGAATGTATATTCTTTATTCAATACAAAAGTAATACACATAATCATAGTTATATGTTCTTGTTAAGAAACCCCTTATAAAACCCACATAAGACCTAATGGTAAGGTGTGTTATAGTGATAGACTCTTGGGGTGGATCTGATAATATCGCTCGGGTGGTAATCTCTATTAACATACACTTCTCCCGTAGGCTATTCTATTCAAGCTTAATGTGTTTTAGCTCATCTTGGGCTTGGTCAATAGAGAAGCCTAGTGACACTTCCTCCTTTTTGAACTCTGAAAAATGGCCTTCATATAGAGTTATTCTATTGGATGAGGCCATCGCTTCCTTTGTCTGAGTAAATTGTTTTTGTTAAAGACCTATATTTATACTAATCATGTGATCTCTATTAAACAACTATATTAGTAATGGTAAAAATTCTTAACAGTATTTGAAAATCCAAAAAAAATAAAACCATAGAAGTACTTAAGTTTTATATAACCATTTTACATAACAATACATTTAATTAGACCAAAAGGAATTTTCATTAATAATGGTTTGGGTCGTTACATCTCATTACAGAGAATAAAATAAAACGTATTATTTTAGTCTCTATTTGATTTATTATGGAATTAGTCATCCAAAGAAACTAGTCATCATGATATTTCAGTTGTAATTAATAGATATTTATGTTAAAAAGCATATAATAATATGGGTAAAGGGCTTGGCTTTCTATAGTTGGTATCCGAGTAAAAGTTTATTTAACCTATGAAAGATTGTATGAAAAAACATTAGTGATTACCCTAGTGATAAGTATAAGGATAATTTTAATGATAATTGTAACTATAGAATAGTATCCACAAATATTGTTTTAGGATACATCGAAATTGTTTTGATAAATTGCATCCCTCTCTAGATACCATAATTGGATGTGGATATGGAATAGTTTAACCATGGTGTAATAAAATTGAAAAAGTGTATTGATTTAGACTCAATCATCACCTACTGCATGAAAATTGGGCTTGATAAAAATTATATTTGACACTATCAAGTGATATGATTTCAAAATTAACAAACTCTTTATGAACCATTATTATGGACTTTAAAAAATATCATGAAAGAAAATATTATAGGAAAAATTACTATGGATATACTAGTTTTAAACCTAGAGAATTATAATTTGGGATATACTTATCATTTATAATTAATTCCTCCTAATATTTAATGTTTCTATTTTTTATGATTATTAGTTAATTTATTATCATCTTGTTTTTATTTTTTTATTTAATGGAGGGAAATAAAATAAATCATTCCAAAAACTAATGTGATGAGAAATGTAATGATTTTCCTAACCATATGTCTAATATATTAGTAATAAAAGTTAGACATCATATTATCATGAAAAAAGATCTATCTCTTATTATTATTATAAACTAGAACATGGTAAAATTAAAAAACACATCAAATAAGAGAAGGATGAAATATCCTATAATCTCAACTATTGAAGATCATAAATAAAATAAGATTAAATTTCCTAAATTTTTGGTTAGAAATACACGTCGAAATAATGTTCAGTTTAAGGAACCACTAATAGTTAAATTTCGTAAATGTGGGGAACATGGTCATTATCTAAGTTAGTGACTTAATATAAGGATTAATTCCTAAGGTAAAATGTTATTACAATCATTAAAGTTGAATGATTGGATTATGTAGGTTTTTTAATTTGAGAATAATTATGTTGAAGTGTTTTTTATAATGTTATTCAGGTTATAGGAATCATGAATCTTTTAAGGATTGTTCTGTAGTATTTTTCTATAAGTATTTTCAAGAATATGTTGAATGGTATTAATGACCTATAAGTTGATTTAATGGTATGGTGATATTTTATTTAAAAACACATGATTGAGGTAAAGATAATATTTGATATATAATTTATGTTGAGGTAATTATAGTAAATTAAGATTATTTTATCTTGTGTAAAAAATAAGTAGTATAGAATATTTTAGTTGTTAAAACTGATTTTATGATTAATTTTATTTTGAGGATGCTCATAATTTCTTTCAGGAACATCATAGAAATTATATAAATATGGTTTTATGAAAATGAAAATCTATATTCTAGGTGACATCCCCTCACATTCTGCAAGTTCATGGGGCTTGTATCCGAAACCAAATAGTCATAAAGGTGCATCAGGTACCACTAGACTATGAAATGTACTAGTTAGTATGACATTGCTTCTTACATAAAAAATTTGGTATATTAATATTATGTTTATTTTTGGAAACATGTTATTTGATCAATAATTTTTTAATTTTTATGATTTTTATGCGATTAATGATATTTTTGGAAATTTTTTATTAGGTTGAGGTATAAAAAACCTTAAATTCAACATAAATAATTATTTGAGAAGAAGGCTACTATGATTTTTGAGATATAAGTTGAAGGTTATGAGATATCCTTTTAGGTTATAACTTTCATTCATGTGGAGGTTATTAAGGTTGTTTGGGATATATGGATAATTATTTAAGGAATGATCGATGTCAAACCTTTGGTTTTAATGTTGAGTTTTAGAGGTTAATATATTCATATAATTTTTTGGGTATTATCATGCTTTTAACTAACCATTTTTTTCTAATAAATATAGAACGAATAAATTGTTACTCTTTTTTTGGACCTTATGATCCATTAAAGGTTAATTTTATTTCTTCAATAATAAAAAAATCATATTGGATATTCATTATTTAGAGTAATAGTTGAGGAGAAACGTTTATTCAAGAATAACTAAAGGATGAAATTGTTCTTGTGAAATAAAAATATATCATATAAGTATATTTTCTAGTTTTATCTATATTAGTATTAAAATAATCCCAAAACTATTGGAAAATTATTTTGAAACAAAAATGTTATAATATACCTTAATATTGTATTAATCAACAGTATCACAAATTTTTTCTTTCATGGTTTTTTATATTCAATTGATCATTTAATTTATTGTGATCAATGATCTATATCACTCTATATAATTATTTATTCTTTTCCTCAATGTCTATATTTTCATTTCTCACCAATTTTCTCTAACTTGGAAAACTAGCCATTTTTTATTCAAGAAGTCCTTCAAATTTCTATTTCCTTCTTTTAAGAGGATGTTTTATTAACCCTTTCACAAAGAAGGTTTTCCACAAAAAAAATTAAAATTTCAATCCCTTTATTATTGAGAACAATCTCAAATTATGATTATATAATTTTTTATTGGGGGTAGAATTTAACACCCCCATATTTTAAAATAGCACTCTGTTTGATTGTATATCTAATAAGAAACATTGAGTTTAAACGAACCAAAACATATTATTCAAATATTATTATATAATACGATCATTATAACCTAGAGGTTTAATTGGGAATAGGAATGGTATTATCAAATCATTGAAATATATATAAAGTGTCTAATCATTATAAATGTATTTCAAAATTCATTGGAAGTAAATACTCAATTTTTAATAAAAACATTTATTTGAAAAAAAAAATTTTATTTTGTGACAAACTATTATAAATAATATTTTCATATTTTATAAATTTTATTTTATAGAATTAACATTAATTATTCAATAAATACAAAAATTCATATTATAGTGAAATTTTTAGTTTTTTTGTAAAATGTAGATTTCTTAGTGAGTAGTGAAAAAATAATGTTATTTGGTAAACCAGTCATATATTATTAATAAATTAATTTATTTTAAGGTCCCATTATTATTTTATTTTGATTAAAATTTAAAATTATTATTTATTTATATTTAATTCAATTAATTTCATTTAAATCATCTTTATATTAGATTTTAGTATATATTTATTCATAAACATAAAAACATTTTTCTAAAAACTATTTTAAAGTTCATAATGTTTCTCCAATTTAATTAATTAAAATAAAATCAAAATAGGAATTTTTTAAATTAAATCTATAAATTTTATATATAAATTTAATAATTTAAATTAATATGACGAATATTAAAAGTCATAAAGTTAATTTAAAATCACTTTTTCTTTAAAAGTGCATTTTTTAGAAAATCTCTTTCTTTTTCCACTTAGGGTTTTACTTTAGATTAAATTATGCATATTTGGTGAATACAATTTGATAACATTTATTTCATATTTGGAATCATCAAAATTTATATTCTATAATACAGTAATATTAATTGTTTCTCCTAATTAAGAGTAAAAATAATAAAAAAAATAGTTACCTTGGTAAGAAAATAAAAATGGTAAAAGTGAGTAACCTTAATATTAAAGGGGATAACATGTTTAGAAAAAAATTTACTCACGGAAGTGTATCTCATCCTTATCACTTCTCTACTCATTTTTTCAATTTTTGAGGAACTTTTATTGTGAGTGGCCTCCCATTATTTAATTGTTTTGGGTATTTACAAAAATGTCACTCTTTCTCAATTATAAAAGGACACACCCTAAACTCACGTACTTACACCTCTCAAGCCATTTGGCATGACCATATAAAACCAAAATATCTACCCAATATCATTATCCATATTCTACATCCTTTGTTTGAAAATACCAATTATAGGGTCATTAATAAGAGATACAAAGGAGGTTCTTCTAAGTGAATCAAATCGCTTTCACCAAGATCCTTCTTTTTTGCTTCTCCTTTTTCCATTATCAATTATTTACTAAAAATTACAATATAATAAAACCATTATAGAATATATAATAATATTTTATTCTATTTATGGAATAATATTTATCTATCTCCTCTTATATAAAATTGTAAATGAAAATATCCTTAGTGTGTACAGAGCACTACCATCAAATGAATCGATGTAATTTCTTTCCCGTAATTGACTCTCATGGTTTTTCATGATGATGGAATTAATATTTATATATGATATTAATGAAATATTAATCATTATATAATATTTACATATCATATACCTTCATACCTTAAAATCTATTGAAAAATGATCACATTGTTTGTGCGTACGATGGACTACCACCTCACGAAGTGATGTGATTCACATTTTTAGTGAATCATATAAATGATATATGTACGAATATTTAGAGAAATAATATAATATTCATTATATTTTTATAATTATATATTTCAAATAATACTTAACTTCTTTCCATTATGGTCTTTGAAAAATGAAAATGTTACAAATTTGTCTGTTCGGCCTACCATCTCAATGATTCTAATGTAGTTCATTTTTTCATATTTATAATTCCTTATTATCCTTAAAAGAGAAATTTATATATAAAAATTATACTTATTTCATGATTATTATTTTATAGATGATGAAACAATTACCCATTTTCCCATAGTCAGAACACCGATGCGGTTTTGAAATTATGAACTCAGTGGCCTCAAAACATTCGATTTATATATAATTGATTACGTACATAAGTACATCATTAAAATAAATAAAATAATTGGATTAATTATAATTTATTAAACCATAAATATTTTTTTACAGAAACAAATTATTCATATAAGTTTATTATATATGATATAAAAGACATACACAATAATGTGTAGACTCGATGTTAGGGTTTCGTTTCAAAACATTCTTATTTGAGATACATGTTATTTGATTCACCTAATTTAGTTTAAATGGTTTTTATACACACTTTTTACATGTTATATCATGAATAATTTATAATTAATTATATTTTAGGTTATAATTCATTTACTACATTTATGTGAGTTGTGATTTAAAAGTTACCTAATCGGTAAGGGTTTATGTTTCAATCTCGTTATAATTGGGATTATTTAATATTGAATTTACATTATATTAAATTATATGATAATTGTATAAAAAACTGTTTTATTATATTTTACTCTGTTTATTCATGAAATATTCTTGTAGTACTACCATTTTATACTCTTCGAAACTTAAAAAAATTGGGAAAATATTTTTCATTTCTCTCTTCATTCGAAAATGATTTTTATTTCGTATCCATGTTTTCTAAAAAATAGTTTATTTTTTTTTAATTGTCTAAATAATTTACGAAATCAATTTTTACCCATTTTTTAATTATTAAGAAATTGTTTGAAAGGAATCTTTATTTCATTTTCTAAATGAGGTACTTTTCATCCTTTTTACTATAGTGTGAATGGGATTTTTTTAACTTGTACGAGATATATGAAATTACATATAATCATGACCACTTAACTCTTTGTATATTCCATTATAATCATCCATGTTTATTTTAAAATAAAATATTTTCTTTAGTATCTTTTATTTTATTAGTATTTTAAAGAAGTGATTTCAAAGTCTAAATGTTAATTTTCTCAAGAAATATTTCATGTAATCTTTTAAATACATTTTCATCAATGAAAAAACCTTCAATGTTATATAATTCATCTAGATTATGTTTATATGTCTCTCACATATGCACCATGCTTAATTTCCCATTATTTTATTAGGTAATACATTATTTGTTTTCATCTCTCAAATTCATTCATTAAAAAATCTCTTTTGGTTATAATATGATATAATATTAAAAAAAATATTTATTCTATAGGTAATTATTATGTTTATGACTTATGATTGATTTAATTTTATGGATCACATAATCATGAACATGTTATGATGGGTTCGATCAAATAGATCTATAATTAATTGGGTAGATATTTAGTATCACAAGGAATTATGTATAGGGTTTGGGAGTAAACCTAATCTGTTGTGGGACTTTTTCCACTATGTGCTATTTTCTAGGTAGTTTTCGTTGACTCATGTTTATGTCATGTTATATATTTATTTCACATTTCCTATGATTTCATGATCTTATGATACCAAGTAATTTATGTTACAATCCAATATGATTACTTAGGAACCTTATCTTTTATGATATCAGGTTATACCTTTGACTCACACATTACATTTCCTTATTGTTTTTATTCCCTTATTGTAATTTTTAGCTCACCCATTTTTTCTATGTGTTTACCAATGTTATCCCATGCAGTTTTGGGTCTCCAATGGATTTAGGAGTCCATTATGGAAAATAAAATTAATTGTTTTATTTTTGTCTCACTTTTATGTATTATGGACCTAGTATTATAAAGAAAATAGACCTCATGATATTACGGTTGTAATTAATAAATTTTCTGTTAAAATTATTTTAATAATAACTAGAAATGGCTTGGGTATCTATATATGTGGAATGATCAAATATTAAAGTACCCAATTTGAGATTATTTATATGAATTCTTATATATCACGAAATTTCTAAATGAATGATAACTCGTATCCTCAATGATTAGATATTTAATTAACAGTGAAAACACCTAATGGTATGATGCTCACATCTCAAGTATATGATTATTATAAGGTTAGAGTTTATGGGATTAGGCATCATGTACATATTTTTATTCATACTCTAGTAAAATTTCAAGTTACCTTAGGCATGTTTTATTATTATCTATATAAATCTCACATCAATTTTTGATGAAGGGAAGTCATGTTTGATATTACAAACCAAAAAATGATCATCTATCAATGTGGAAATTAGAATGAACTCCCAACAGAAATTGCATCCATTATATGGGTATTTATTTTTACTCAAAATTTTTGTTTATATTAGATGGTTAGGGAAAATCAACTTCAATGTTGTACCTTTTCTGTGGGAGTTTTTTATGTTTCTCTAAAATATATTAATATTCTTTCACTAAATCATGAAGTGGAGTTTTCAATAAAACTAACACATGGTGCTATTACTATTTTAGAGAATATATATAGAATGTACCTAATTGAGTTGTAGGAATTGAAAAACAAACTCAAGGAGAATATTGATAATGGATCTATTTGGACATGTGTTTCACCATGGGATGCACTATTTCAATTTAATAAGAAGAAACATTGATCAATGCAACTTTGTATTGATTATTTAGAACTGAACAAGTTCAAAATTTAGAACTAGTATCATTTACCCCATATTGATGACTTGTTTGATCAACTATACAGAGCTCAATAATTTTACAAGATTGACCTTTGTTATGGATATCATCTATTGATGGTTAAGGTGGTGTATATAATCCAAAACTCATTTTAAACAAGTCATGGACACTACTAATAAATATTAATTCCATTTGGTATTACCAATTACTCCACTATCATTATGGATTTAATGAATATAGTCTTTAGATATTACCTTGACTTGTATATGGTTGTCTTTATAGAAGATATTCTTATATATTCTATGGGTAATGAAGAGCATGAGGATAAATTGATAATTGTGTTGATGACCCTAATGAATGATAGGTTGTATGAAAAATTGGCAAATTATGAATTTTGGTTACAAAATATTACATTCTTGGGTCATATAATCTTATATGATGGTATTTTTGTGGATCCCAGAAGGATGCATGTTATTGATAAATGGACACGATCAACCAGGATGACTAAGATCTATATTTTTCTTAGTATGGATAGATATTATCAATACTTTGTGGATAATTTATCATGGATTTTTATTCCATTCACCAAGTTAACTCGGAAGGGATTCAACTTCATTTGGAAATATTAATGTGAGGAAAATTTTAACGAACTGAAGAGAAGGTTATCCAGTACACATGTTCTTACATTACCCTTTAGTAGAGAAGAGTTTTTAATCTATAGTGGTGCATTGAATAGGGAATGGGATGAATTATCATGTAGATTGATATGGTTATTACCTATACCTCAAAAAAAATTGATGGGTCATGAGAAACATTACCCAACTCAGGATTTGGAGTTAGCTGTATTTATTTTTCCATTAAATCTATAGATAGATTGTATTTGAGGATAAAAATTTTATATATATAGTAATAATAATATCTTAAAGTATATATCACTCAAAAGGTGATGAATTTTCTCCAAAGAAGATAGTTGGAGATAATTTATGATTATAAATGTTCAATACATTACAACCCTATGAAAGAGAAAAAGATGGGAAATATTTTGAGTCTAAGGGATCATGCTAGATTATATATGACAAGAATAAAAATATAGCATATTTCTATACTTTAATAGAATAAATATAGATATCTTGAAGGAAGGGGAGAAATAATATCTTTATCAAATGAGTGTGTAACCATCTATCTATGAGATAATTAAAGAGGTGGATAGGGAATATGTGGAACTACATAAGAATGTATGAAATGTCCTTGAGTTTATTCTTGATTTTGATGGAATAATGAGGATCAAGAACCATATATTTGTTCCATCCATACAAGATTTTAAGATTTAGATGTTGGATAAGGATTAATGTTTATCATTCTATATTCATTAAGGATTTGTGGATATATATATATATATGAAAGAGTTTTTTTAGTGGGATGCCCTGAAGATAGATATTATCGAGTATGTGTCTTTATTCATGGTATATCAGCATGTTAAGTTTGAGATACAGAATTGTAATTATTACCCATACCATAATGGAAGTGGAAAAGCATCACTATGGATTTTGTTTTCAGACTCCCCAAAACATATAATGGATTTAATTCTATATGGGTTGTATATGATCACCTTATGAATTTAGAACACTTCATTTCCAGTAGAGAATATTTCCCTCTAGATCAACTTACATGGATATACATTAAGGAAGTGTTTAGGTTTCATTGACTTCCACATTCTATTATATCAACTCAGGATCTAAGGTTTACCTCAATGTTCTGGTGAGGTATTCCACATGCACTTGATTTATATTTGATTTTCAACATAGCTTATCATTATTATACAAAAGGTTATTCAGAGAGAACTATTAAAAATTTAGATTATATGTTGTGAGTTTTTATATGGATTTCAAAGGAAGTTGGGATCAATACCTTTCTCTAAATGAATTTTGTTATAACAATATCTTTCACTTGAGCATTCAAATTGATCTTTATGAATACATATATGAAAATGAGTGTAAAACTCTAATATTCTAGTATGAATTTCAAGAAATGAAGTTGTTGAGACACAATCTAGATGAGAAAATGGTCTATAAATTCAAAACCATTCATCCACACATAAGGGAAGCACAAACTCAATAGAAACATTATGATGACAATCATCAATAAGATATGGAATTTGAAGTTACTAAGAAGTATTTTTATGAATTTATCTCTGAAAAAATGTTATTGGATTTATAACAAAGGGAAATTTGATACCAATGTATATAGGTTCATTCGAGATTCTTGATTGAGTAGTGATGGTAGCTTATTTATTGGAGCACCCAATGAACCCCTATCAAGTCTCTGATTTATTATATGTATCTCTCTTGATGAATTACATACCTTACCCTTCAGATATACTAAATTCATAGTTCATATAACTTGTTTAATATCTCTCTTATGAGGAAAAACTTGTAGAGATTATGGATTATAAATAGAAAGTGCACAAAACAAGAGCACTCACTTATTAAATGATTTGTCGAAAACCGCCATTTTGGGGAAGCTGCATGGGAACCTAAGGATATAATGATGCATAAGTGGGGTAGAATATAAAACCCAATATTTTATTAGATATTGTTTTCCAATTAAATTTATTTTCTTTTATATCCTACATTACATGTAACATGATGTTGAAACGAACCACAATATACTTTTATAATATTATTATCTAATGTGAAAGTTATTTCCTAGGAATTGGATTAGTGGGTTTGAAATAGATCATAAATTATAAAAACATTATGTTTTACACACATATTTAATAAAATCCTTAGTTATCAAATTTCAATAAATGAATATAAAAATAATTTGAAAGTAAACTTAATATTTTTCTAAAAAACTATTTTTATGAGGGAAATATGTTTTTATCATAAAAATGATATTAGACACTATTGGTGAAATATTTTAATTAAATTTATGTAATATATATTAAATAAATTTTTTATCAGTCATCTCATATTTTTTCTTGATATGAGATCACAATAAATCTAGTTTTATGCTTAAAACGTATTTTTTCTAAAAAGCAGGTTCTTAGAATTTTTCCCAGTTTTTTTCATATTAATTTCCTCCACTTTTATAAAATTTATTCATAAAATGAAATTCATTTTTTAAATAAACATTTTAAAATTATCTTATATTTAATTAATGAGAACTTTCTAGATAGATTAATTCTTTGATGAATAGTGAAAAGTACTAATTTCTATTTCAATATTATGTTCTAAAACCATTTTAAAACATTCTTTTTGATTTAAAAAAGTTTAAAAAGTATGAATATTTCAATTTTATTTTTATTAATAAAATTTAGGTCATTTTAATCCTTTTTGTGTTGAATTTTGATATAAAAACGTTTCATACATAATAAATAAAGTTCTTTGGAAAACCGAATTTCGTCATGTTTTGGGGTTAAATTATTAATTAAATTATGCCACTTATGTGAATAGTATTTATAAAAAATATACATATATTTAATAATAATTATTATTATTAAATAATATGGTCAAATTAATTATTTTTCAGAATTAATGGTAAAAAGTAAATATTAATTATAGTGGTTAAGGCTAAAATGGGGTTTTGTGCGTTACATGAACATGTATCAAAATTAATTCTCTAAACATTAAGGTTCTTTATTTCATATATAAGATTTAATATTTATGATTATTTCATACAACTTATCTAATATGTTTCATTTTAATTTTTGTATTAAAGGTTAAATTACCTAGGAAAAAAACTTATTACAATGCTAAAAACTAAATGGTAAAAGTGAGTAGCCATAGAGGTAAAGGGAATATCATTTTTTAAAAATGGCCACTTTTTAGTGGTAGAGGTGTAAATCAAAATTATCTTCCCTCCATTATATCATTTATCAATTTTTTAGGCACTTGGTTTAATAGTGACTTCTGATTATTGAATAGTTTTGGGTACTTACAAAAATGCCACTCCTTCTAACTTATAAATGGGAACCCTCTCTACTATCATCTTCACACTTCATGATCTTTTTATTTTAGAACATTCATAACCAAATCCAGTCCATGAATCTCTACCCATGACCTATATACCTAGGTTTATTATAAAACCATCCTAATAATCCATTATTTATAAAACTAGTGAGGCTTTATGAAGAGGATGTAAACTTCTTAACTATGCGCTTTTGTTTTATTTCTTATTATACCTCCTTAAACTATTCTTCAAATATTCTGATATAGTAAAATAAATATATATTATAAACATATTTTTTATTAGGTTAATTTAATAACCAATATCTATCTCCTATTTAGTAAAATTTTAAATTAAATGGTTGATCATGTTTACAACTAGCTACCGCCACGTGAGCTGATGTAATTTGATTTCTGTCACAACTTCTCACAGATGGATATAATGATTTATTTAAAGTATTTATATATATATATATATATATATGATATTTATGAAATAATTATAATTATATTTTTTATAATATTAATTCTACCTTCTTACCTTCTAATCCATTGAATAAATACTATATCGCTTATAGAAACCCATGATAATCATACAATGATATTACATAAATTTTTATGCATATTTATTACATTACTCAAACACATTCCTAAGGATCGTAACCATTTAGTGACTTTGGAATCATGGAAATATAACCATCTAGTCTATTGGTAAACTAAATCGTCTCTCATAGTGATCTTTATAACTAAAACACACTTTAGAAATATCATATATAATACATTTCTTCATAACCTGAGAAAAGGAAACATAAGAAAGTGTGAGATCAGAAGCTTAATAAGGATAAATAAGGGAAATACGTAAGCATAACATGAATATTAGTATATCAGAAAATGATCATAACATTTGAAAACCATACCCGCTTATCAAAGTTTATAATATTGAGTCAAATAAAAAATATTTATAGCTCGTAAGGAATGAATCGTAAGGGATTCGAAGAACAAGATCCTTGAGATAATAAAAACGTCCTAATACATAGATTTGGGGAATACATATAATAATAGAAAATTATTTACCTATTAGAAAATGCTCATTGATAATGATATCATAGTGGAATAGGTTCACTCCCCTCACTCACAAGACCATCATAGTGAAAAAAGTCCCTTACTAAACTGGGTTCACTCCATGTTCTAGTCCAATGTATCTCATCAGATATAAATCTTTACCCAATGCATTAGAGAGATATATAGCCCCCACCCATGTCATAATGAAAAACATATTTATGTTTTCTAAATTATCATAAAACATTCATCATATCATAACCCCTGAAATCAAATGGGTTTCATAAATATTTCATCCTATAACAACATGATGAAAAATGTCAATCTTCATAATCATTTCATCAATTCATTTTTGATAACCTGTGGGAAAAGAAGTCGGTTTCATAATAATTTTTTCAGGGCATAACCCATGTAAGAGAAATGGGTTTCAAAAACGCCCTAAAATCATAAATATAAACCATTCAGAGAAAGAATAAGAATGGTATCCTTGGATCATATCTTCATTAATGAATACATACCATCAAAAAATATCATCTTAGATAGAAAATAAATTTTATCAATAATTTAAAACATTTATCGAGAAAAATATCCTTTCCTATTTGAAAAACACTTTTTAAAGCATAAAAAATTTGAAAATATTTTTCTTTAAAATTAAACTTCAAATCATATAAATTATTATTCAAATAAATTATTGGTCATTAATTTTTAAACATTCATTAAAGTCATACATGTAAAAACAAATATTTCTTTCACATTTTTGGAAAAATATAAATGGGAATTGATTGGAAAATGACACGAATATTCATTTAAACCCATTGTTCTTAAATTTAACACATGGGTAGATGTTTATTTTAAAAATAATATGAGAATAATAAAAATTGATTTTTTTTAGAAAACATGGTTTTGCAAGAATATGAATTTCTTACTAAAGAGAGAAATAAAGTTATATTTTCATAAGAACATTTTAACAATTATTTTATGTAACAAATAGTTGAAAATTGTAATATTAATAGAAAATATAAATTATAAATAGATTATAAGAAAATTCATGTGTTTTTTTATATATGGTTCATAATATTTTATCATTGGGATCATAATCATAAACAATTTTGATAAATGATGAGACTGTAAAATAAATTCATTGCCACATTAGAAACTCTAAATCATAATCCCTAAGAAGGAATAACATAAAATGAAAAACCAAATAGTAATAGTGTAAATAAATTCATTAAATTATGAGTTAATGGTGAAATATATACACCTTGAGAAAAAATATAGGTGTATAACATAATGTAATTCTCAAAAAAGGCAAATTGAGACAAACTTCCTTACTATTTTGGTAATCTTTTGAATAATAAGACTAAATAAAGAATAACTTCAAAAGAAAATTTAAATATCATGAAAATAAATATATTAATTATATAACATGTACAATTGGAGTTATATAAATCACACAAAATAAATGAGCGATGAATTTCATATGTCACCCAGAAATAAAAGAGATGTGAGAAATCCCTTACTATAAGCATTAACTTCCTTCGTACTCAAATAAACCTACTTAAAAATAAATATGATCTTATTATACATATTTTATAGAACATAAATTATATATATCAAACCATATATTATTTTATTATGACCTTTCATTACTCATTTATTAATAATTTTATGTTAATGTTGTGTTTTTGGTAATAACCGCATTCTTTTTCATATTTGTTTTGATTGGTTATTTTTTTGTTATATTTATTTGATAATTATTCCATCATATCCCGAATTTTAACCCTGATATAAATATCATATAAATATGTTTTATACATATTTATAGTAGTCCATAAAATTTAGTGATAGAAAATGGAATACATCATGCATAGAGACGGTAGGTCATACGTACGCATGAACGATGTTTCCATTTTTTGAGATTAAAATAATGAATGGAAAATGATATATTACAAATAAATATTATTTTTCTATTATATATATCACATTTTTTCATTAAAATAATTCTTAATAACTTCTATATAAAGCATGAATGAGTCACATTGCTTGGAAAGGTGGTAGTTCGTCGTACACACGAGCAGCATTATAGTATTCCTAAAAAAGTTAAATAATTAAGGTATGTGTGATATCAAAACACTATTAGAATAATATTATAATAAATATCATCAATAAATAAAAAAACCATCAATTTTTCTAATCATGATAGGTGGTAATGGAGAAATTTTTTGATATCAGTTCATGAAGTCGTTGTCCTCCATACAGATGAATAGTGATTTCATAACCCATTTTATAGAAGTGGATATCGTATAAGGTGATCAAATTTACATAGAAATAACCAAGTGTATGAAAGATATATAATTTATTGTATCATTGGGGTATGATACTAATTAAAGGAGGTATAAGATGAAATAAAACAAACATACTTATTAATGAACACTACCTCTTTTTCGAGGTTTTGCCTTATGTTTTCCATAAAATACTTCCTAGGTTTTCTCTCAGTCCAAAATCAGGCTAATTGGATGATATGGGAGATGTTGTAAAGTGATTTAGGAAGAAAATTTCTAAACCACAAGGATTTTAGGGTGTGAATATGAGAGGGTATGGGGAGGAATTTTATGTGTGAGGTGAGTGGAATTCTTGTAATTTTTTGAGATAAATAATTCCATCCATTTATTTTTTATGTCACAAGGCCCAAATAATGGAAAATTTTAGTTACTAAAAGAGTTAATGTTAAAATATGACTATAAAATTTATTTTTGAAATGTTTTGGGTAATTTTTAACCCTTATCATTCTAGTTTAACCCCCAGTAAAACCATTTTAACCTTAACAACAGTAAATAATTTTTAAGATTTTTATTATTCATTTTGTAGAAAATAATATCACATTATAAGATAATATAAATTGTTCAGATTCAAAATATATAATCCATTTTTAAAAATTTCATTCACAAAAGAGGAAAATTTTAATTTAAAATTAATCCCACCGACATGACGATAAATATGGTTTTTAAAGAGAAAATGTTAAAATGTTTACAATGTTTTAAATAAAAATTCAACATAAAATTGATTAAAATGAAATAAATTAGATTAAAGTATTTATAAATGAAATATTGTTACTTTAAATCCAATTTTAAGTATAATATAACTTTACAAAAAAATTTATTGAAAAGAAAGTTTTAAATAACACTGAATTTTTTTCACTATTTAGAAAAAAGTGAATCATTTCAAAGAAAAAATCCAACCTAAATTAAATTTGTTTTTTGATTTTAAAAATTAATCTTATTTTATAAAATTAATTTTATAAAAGTGTGAAAAATTATTGTTCTTAATGTTAACAAAAATAAAAAACATTTTTTGAGAAAATTTTATTTTTAAAACATATAAATACATTATAGAAAATTGATTATTTTTATTAATATGTTTCCTTTATGATAAACCATTTTCATTAGTATATAAAAAGTATTTTTTATTATTCATGTCATTGTGTTTAACAGTTAGTTTATAATAGTTATGTTTAAATAACTATTTTAATAATGTATCTTTGTTTTGTTAAAACTCAGTGTTGTGTGTAATGAAATCTCTCCAAGTGTCGTTTATAGTCCAAGATTAACATGCTATTGTATATAACACAAGGTATCAAGAAAATTAAATTTAATAAAAAAATAGAAACTCATAAAAACCCAGGATGTTACATTCTATCCCCCTAAAATAAATTTATCCCCTAAAATACTCCACTTTGATAAAAAAACACATGAGGATACTACAACCTCATTATATCCTCATCTTCCCGTGTAGATTCCTAAAACTGGTGTTTTCTCCATAGACAAAAATGATCAGGAGGGTGACCTTGTTTCGCATAACATTATCAATACAATCCAAAATATCAACCAAGTGTTCCTTATAAGAATGATCATTCTCTGGTGGTATGACCTCTGAGTTTAGTACATGTGAAGAGCCAGGTATGTACTTCTTCATGAGAGATATGTTGAAAACATTATAGACATGAGAGAGGTTTATAGGAAGATCCATCTAAAATGACACCATCCAAATATGATTAAGAATTTCAGTGGTATCGATATACCAAGGGATCAGTTTCCTTTTATTCTTGAATCTCATAACCTTATTCCATGGGGAAGATCTAAGAAACAACTTTTCACCAAGATTAAATTCTAAAGGACACCAGTGATTAGTAGCATAGCTTTTCTACAAAATCTAAGATACCTTGATGTGTTACTAAATGGATCTAACCTTCTATATAAGTTTATTAGCTATCATATATTCCAATATCATTCTTTCTTCAACATTATTTTAGCACACTATATCTCTATATTTCTTTCCATATAGGGATTCCTAATGATCCAACTGAATACATGAGTGAAATACATTATTGTAAAAAAAACTCAATATGAGGAAGATATTGATACTAACCACTTATAATAAGGCATCAACATATCCAATAGGTCTTGAATTGTCTATCAGAATAACCATCTATTTGAGGATGATACGCAGTGATGAAACATAGCTTCATATCAAGAGCATGTTAGAGACTTCACCATAACTTTGAGGTAGACCTTGAATCCTGAATAGACACAATGTAATTTGGTAATCCACATAACATTACCACTTAATAAATGTATATCTTGTAATGGATATCCATAGAGATGTATAATCTAATAGGGATGAAGCATCATGACTTAGTAAGGTGATCACCTATAACCCATATAGATCTATGACCATTAGAGATTTTGGGGAGTCCAATGATGCAATAAATGCTGATTTTTTCCTATTTAAATTATATTGTGGGTAATGGATATAACATCACATTATACATTTTTATTTCATAATTAACATGCTGACATACTAAGAATTGAGATAAAGGATTTTTGATATCTCTCTCCATGCCATCCCACAAGAAGTACTATTTCAAATCTCTTTACATCGTCATACTTCTCAGATGAATAGATATTGAAGATCTATGATATTACCCTGACAAATCCTTCAGATATGGTATGTATGGAATGTATGTATGGTTTTTTAACCTTATAATTACATCAAGGTCAAGGTTAAACTCAGAAACATATCTAACATTCTTTTATAACTTTACAACTTCTATTACTTAATCATTAATCATCACTTAGATGTATGGTTTAGAATTCTATTGAGCATGATAATATTTTCTCCTAACATCAAGATTCCTGGATATATGCTTTGAAAATATAGAAATTTTTTATTCTTTGTAATCCACATCATGGATAAGCTAGAACAGTCATTTAAACCCAAATCATTGTAAACCTCATTTTATTTTATAGGGAGGTAATGTATTTAGTAGTCATAATTTTTAACCATCTCTAACCATATTCTTTGGTGAATATTCAACTCATTATTTTTTAAAATATACTTTAATCTTTTATGATCATTATATATATCACACATTTATTTATAAAGATAATTTCTCCATATCATTAATGAAAAAATTACCATAGTTTACTCCAAATCATGAGTTGTGTAATATTTCTCCTAAATCATCAATTATCCTGAGTCATAATATATATCCATGTCATTATACATAGGAAAAAATCCCAATACCCTCATGGATTCATCACAATAGATTACAAACCCTTCTCTATTACATCGTAATATAAGAACAAGTGCACTGATTAATCTTCTCTTCAATTCCTTGAAATTGTCCTCACATTCATTTATCTAGAAGAACATGTATACCTTTAGAGATAACATTGTCGAAGTATTATATATTCAAAAGAACGTTTCCAAAAAAAATATTGATAATATCATACAAAACCAAGAAAACTATGGATCGTAGTCACTTTGTTAGGTCTAGGAAAACATTCAATAGCCCCCATCTTTGATGGATCTACCAATATACACTGTTTTGAGATTATATGACCTAGAAATTAATCATTTGTCATCCAAAATTGACACTTTGTAAATTTTTCATAAAATTTATCCTTCCTTAGGGTATTTAGTAAAATACTAAAGTGGTCTTCATGATCTTCCTTAGACTTTGATTGTATAATAATATCTTCTATAAATACTACCACAAACTGATTAGGGTAATCTCTAACAAATATTCATTGAGTCTGTGAATATAATTCATGAATTAGAAATAAATAATGGAATAACTATATATTTATTGTGTTCACACTTTTTATACAATTTTTTATTAGGTATATCTTCCTTATTGGCCCTTAATTGATTATATCAATAATAAAGATCAATCTTGGGAACACACTGAGGTCCAAAAATTTGATCAAACAAGTCATAAATATAGGTAAGTGGATACATGTTCTTAATTTTGATCTTGTTTAGCTCCTTGTAGTAAATATAGAGTCACATTGATCCATATTTCTTTTTAACAAAAAGAATTTCCCTTATCAAGGGTCTCCTTGAGTTACTAATTTAATTCTTGAAACTTTGGGGCTATTTTATAGGGAGTCTTTGAAATTGGTGAGGTGCTAAGTTTGATTTATTTTGGGAACTCAACATCACATTTCTGGTAAATGGTAAGAAACACATTTAGAAATAAATCAAACAATTTCAAAAAAATATGCATATCATTCATGTTGAGTTTCTCCCCAACCATCTGATATAAAAAACACTTCTTAATTGGAAGTAAGACCCATATAATTGATGTGATCTACATCAAAGGTGCATACTTATCATCACATTTATAGATGGCCATAAGTTTTTATGGAATATCAAACATGAATTTCCATCCTCAATAATTGATGTTGGATTTATGTAGATAAATGCAACTGTTTATCAAGATAGTATCAAATTTAACTAAAGAAATAATTCTAATATTTTCATTAACCACATTCCCACTAATATCAACCTGAGTGAAATCATAAACATGATATGTGATCATTTTCCAATTATGTATTTTCACTACTAATTATATAACTAATAATTTGGTTGGAATCTTGGTACCCTTATAAAATTATTTATATATAAAGGAATTGGCACATCAAGAGTAAAATTAGACATTGGAAGTTCTTATGTGATTTTTTATATTAATCGTCACCCTGAAACGTTGGATTTGTTCATTGGTAATCATAGTGATCATACTCATTTTATTTTAAATACTAGAGAGTGGGTTGTGTGTTGTGTGCATATTTATCTCCTTTTTCATTGTTAGATAACTTCTTCCCATCAATTAAGAAATAAATTTATAAAAGACTTTCCCTTCCATACACAAAACATTTATTGGCCCCCTTAAAGACAATTTCCTCTATAATTCTTCCCATAAATTGAGTATAAATTAAATCTCAGCTTATTCTCTCTATGGTTTTTATATTTTCCTTTGAACTCTGTATTGCTTTTAATATCAAAACCAGGAGATTGATACGTAACCTGAAACTCCATTTACACCTCCATATCACTTTGAATAATATCTTCCTAGAAACTGAAGTCCCTTATGGATAACAAACTTTGGATACAATTTATTAAGACACTGAATAATCGATCAACCTTACTTTCATGTTGGATGATACTACCAGAAGTTTACTATAAAAGTCTTGTAAATTTTTACTCATTGGTACCATCAAATTCGAAATCCTTTTTCTTTAACCTAAGTAAATAATTATCCAAATTAAAATGAATAATACATGGAAACTACTTGTTTAATGATAAGTTCTTGAGCTAATCCTAATCCATGGATTAATTTATATCTTGTTGCTTCATATTATTGAAAATAGGCCACTATTGATCCACTTCACCTTCCAAGTGTGAACAAAGATATTTCTTTATCATGTTCCAAACACTAAAAAATGGAAAATATATTTTAAGGGGTACTAATCCATTTTTTAGAATGTTTCATATCGGTGTTTCCACTACTGGAAGGTGGATTTTTCATTATGAAGGACCCAATAGAATAGTGTTCCATCCTTTTTTCATTTGTAAGTCCAGCATAATTCATAGACCGAGAAAGTTGTGTAATCATAGAAACGTGATTTGTCATTAAAAATCCTATAATATTCATATTATTAAGTGAAAAATAATTTCCTTTTCATTTTCATTTAGCATTAACATGATTACTTCAGGTTCCATCCATTTACAAAAACCAAAAATCCTAGTGTAAGAAATAATAATCATAATGGGGAACCATATAATCATGAAATATCACTTATAAGTTGTATAAAGTATGAAACTTTCATTAATATATTAATCCATATTTTTATTAATATCAATTCATGGTTATCATATATTTAAATCATTCATTATGGGATTTAAAGATTTTATGAATTTTCAAAGCATATCCCTTTAGACTGTCAACCCATGTGCATAGCAAGGCCCATAGTCATGAACCAGTTGATGATCATGTCTAGCTCAATGCACCCCTTTCAAAAATATCACCTAGGAGTTCCTATCTTCTAGAGACACATACACTTGTAATATCTAGATATATATTTAATTTCTTACAAGACACTAACTCTATTGTTTACTAAAATTCTTGGGTATATTCATATACTTTGTCTCATCCTTAGACTTATCCTTATATATGTCCTTAGGGATATCACTAAGTTTTTTTCATCAATGTTTCCAAATTTTAATAAAACCTATCCTCCAACACTAACTATAGAGACATAGGATTGTCAGACATAGATATAACACAATTATTTATAAATATTCATTAAATAACACAAACACATGCCTAAGGATCATAATAGTTTAGTGACTTTGGAAACTGGGGAACACAAAAAACTGGTTCATATGTAAACTAAATAATATCCCAATATGATCTTCATAACAAGAACCCATATGAGACATATCATATGTAATAAATTTCTTAATAACATGGGGAAATAAATATAAGAAAGGGTGATCTTAGATACTCAATAAGGTTTAAAAGGGAGATACATGAGAGTAAAATTAATATAAGGGTATGATAACATGAGAATAACATTTTAAAACCATAGCTTCCATATCAAAGATCATAATATTGTGTCATGGAATAATGATTGGTATTATATAAGACATGAATCATTATGGAATGAAAGAAAAAGATCCATGAGATCATAGCATTGATATAATAAATTGATATGTGGCATATACATAAGAATATAACATCATTTCTATATTAGTCAAGGATCATTTCCAATGGTATCATAGTTTAATGATTTCACTCCTGAAATCATAATAGTAGTCAAGGTTCACTTTCAAGAGATTAAAAGTTGAAAATTACCTTTTTTAATTGGTTACACTTCCCATTTGAGTCTTTTATATCTCCTGATATATAAATATTTACCCAATTAATTATAGGGAGATATAGGTCCCACCATTCTCATAATGAAATCCATATTTATGAGTCCCAAAAGATCATAAAATATTAGTCATATCATAAATCATTAAATTAAATGGGTCTCCAGACATTTCATCCCACTATAACATATCAAAAATTGATAGGTTTAAAAATCATTTCATCATTTAATCATAGCGTAACCCATGGGAAAAATAAGCGGGATTTATAATAAGTTTTTCATGGTATAACCTATAGAAGTTAAATGGGTTTCACAAACACTATTCATTCATAATAATAACCCATTAAGAGAAAGAATAATAACCGTATCCTTAATTAATTGCCCTATTAAGGCATAGGTAACATCAACAAATTTTATCTTAGATGGAAAATTATTTTGATCGATCACGTAAATCAAATTATTGAGGATAATATCTTTTCCGCATTGAAAAAATATTCAAAAAACATTTTGAAAATATTTTAATTTTAAAATAACCTTGAAATCAAATAAAATAATATTTAAATAAAAACTGTTCCTGATAATGGGATTTTTCATTTAATCTGTTCACATTAAAACAAATATTCCTTTAACTTTTTGGTAAAATACAAACGAGTTTTGCTTGGAAATCGACATGAACATTCCTTTGAAAAAAAAAATTGTAAAAATTTTAACATGGATAAAGACATATTTTAAGAATCATATTTTAATAATACATGCTTTTTAAAATATTTTTATAGAACATGGTTTGGATGTTAAAGGATTTTCTACCAAAGAGATAAATAAAGATGAGTTCTACTTAAAACATTTTCACAACTATTTTAAGTACCAAAGAGTAAAAAATGGTACTATTATGTGAAAATATCATAAATAAATAGATGATAAGAAAGTGTATGTGTTTCTTAGTGATGTATTATAAAATTTTATCAATGTATACATAATCATAAATAACCCTCATAAACGATTAGATTTTAATATAAAGTAATTACCACTTTTGTAATTCTGAATCATAATCTATAAGAAAAAATAAACTAAAATAAATATTAATATATCATTAAGTAAAAAATAATAATGATATTACATATCAATGGTTTTTTATATGCACCTCATGCATGAAAATATGTGCATAACGTAACGTACGTCTAATATATAAAACACTACGACAAAAAACTCTTACTACTTTATTGTTCTTTTAAATCATAAACCCCACTAGATAATTACTTAAAATGAAACTATAAATGTCATTGAATGAATTTTAAAAATTATATAACATTTCAATGGGGTATTATATACACCACACAAATATACAAGTTTTTGATTTGCATATTTCTCCCAAAAATAAAAGAGAAACTATAAATCCTTTACTATAAGTCTCGACTGCCTTCATACTCATTATAACATTTT
This sequence comes from Viscum album, assembly GCA_963277665.1. NCBI lineage: Eukaryota > Viridiplantae > Streptophyta > Magnoliopsida > Santalales > Viscaceae > Viscum > Viscum album. The sequence goes on from OY728135.1 coordinate 812,898,248, forward strand.
TGATAATAAATATAAGTTTACTATAAATATAGTACATAGAAAAAATAATATATATATCACCATATATTAATTTCTTGTACACTTTTATTACCCATTAATTAAAAATTCCATGTTAATGTTACGGTTCGGTTAATAAGTGTTTTTTCATATTGGTTTGGATTTTTTATTTCTTTCTTATTACATAGATCACGATTTAATAATATATATATATATATATATATATATTTATCAATGATATAAATATCCTATAAATTAATTTATAGTAATCATTAAAATTTAGTTATAGGCAATGAAAAACACCGTTCCTGGAGACAGTAGGTCGTACGTACGCATGAACATTGTTTCCTTTTTCTTGTCAGATTGAAATAGATAAATTAAAATGATTTATTAATGTTATATAATCATTATTATGTCATATATATCGCATATTGTCATTAAATACATCCTTAATAGCATATTTTTATTGTTTTAATGAATCATATTGCTTCACTAGGCGTTAGTCTATCATACACATGAGTGGTAATACAACAAAATAGAAATAATGATGGTATGTGTGGTATAATAATTATATAAGAACAATAATATAAAATATATCATATATAAAAAATAAATCTACAATTATTTCTAACCTTTTGATTTGTTAATGGAAAAACGAATGACATTGGTTTGCGAGAATATAGTATGTCGTATGCATAAGTGATGACTTTGTAACACATTTGATGGAAGTGGAGATGCTTTTGTTCATGTTATTAACATAACAATATATATGTATAATTAAAATATTATGGTTATTATATCATCAGGGTATAATAATAATTTATGTAGGTGGAGGAAGAAATAAAACATAAACTCTCATTGAGGAATGTTACCTCTTATTCGGGTTTTCTCCTTAGGTTTTCACTAAAAGCCTTCCGGGGTAACATTTCATTACAAAATGAAGGTATATAGGATGATAAAAGATGACATGGGAGGTTATTTGGGAATTTATTGTCCAAAAAGGTTTTAAGGTGGGAATATAATAATGTAAGGGGTGACCTTTTATAAGTGAGGTGAGTGGCACACTTGTAATTTTTTAAATAAAAGAATTTCACCCACTTTTTTCTTGTCACAAGGATCAAATAATTGATTATTCTAGACCCTAGAAGATATAAGGTATAAATGTGTCTATTAAATGGGTTTTGTAAATGTTTTGGTTTATTTTTGACCCTTATCTTTTTAATTTAACCCTAGTAAAACCATTTTAACCTTAACCATGTTAAATATTTTTTTACAGTTTTTACTATTCATTTTGGAAAAAAATTTAGTTTTCATTATTATATAATTTAAATTATTTTGATTACAATTATGGAATTAATATTTTTAAAATAAATTAATATAATTGGAGATTTCATTTTAAAACTAATTTTGCATATGGGATAAGAAATAGGTTTTAAAGAGAAAATGTTCAAAAGTATACAATTCTTTTATATCAAAATCCAATAAAAATCAATTAATTTGACTTAAATTATGTTAATTGATTTATAATTAATCTAATTTTAATTAACAAAATTATAAATATATTTTTAATTTATAAATATGTTATGAAAAAAGGTAGTTTTCAATTAAAATTCTGTGTTTTTCACTATTCATCAAAAAATGAATCTTTTTAGAAAAATCCCAAAAATTCACCCCAAGATAATTTTGATATTATAATTTCAAAAATTATGTTAATATTATCAAATTATGTTTCTCAAAGTGTAAAAAAGTATTTTTATAAACTTTTCAAAAAGAAAAAAAATTTCTTTAAGAAAATAATATTTTGGAATCATATAATGTATTTAGAAAAAATTAAGTATTTTTTATTAATATGTTTCATTTTATATAAAACTGTTATAATTAATATTTAAAAATTTATTATTACTATTTATATCACTATTATTAATGGCCAGGTTATAAAAATTGGGTTTAAATATTTATATTAATAATATATCATGTTTTTATTAAAACATAGTTTCTTGTGTAATGCAAGTTATCCTAGTGTTCTGTGTAGTGGAAGCTTAAATTGGTACTGAATTTAATGAAATATATCAAATAAATTTAATTTATTCAAAAATTAATAATTCATAAAGGCCCTCGGTGTTACATCACGTGTGTATATGTGTGGACTACCATCTCTATAAAGCAACACAATATGTTTTTCATTTTATTTTGACATAAATGGTAATTGGGATATATAAAATTAATATATATGATATATATGACATAAAAAGGATTATTTTAAGGAGAGTTAATATATACCATTCCTTCATCCTATACATTGAAAAATAAAAATAATGTTCACGTGTTTGTATGACCTACCATATCAAGGAATAGTGTAATTCATTTTTCTCTCCCTAAATTTTATGGATGAATCTATATATATATATATATAATGAATATATGGGATATTTACATCCTTATTAACATTATAGGTATTATGTGTAATTATCTTGACCATAATAACCCGAAGTAAGTGTCTACTTTATTATATTTTCATAAAATTCAGTGAATCACATCTTGAAGGACTGAATTGATTAGTAGTCTTGGTAAACTAGATATATAGATTATTTCAATATTAAATTTTAATATAAAACCTAAAACATATTTATTTTTTTATAATATAATTATTCTTCATATAATATCCTTATATATCAATCATTGTAAACTTCCTAGATTAATGAGAATGTAAAAAATTTAATTTTGAACTCAAATTCTCAGTAAGAATTATGTAAAACATAAGCTATCATGAATAAATAATGAATAATATATATGGAATAATCAATATGGTAGGTCAAATATGTAAAAAAATTACACTTAATCAATAACATGACTCTTATTATTAAATAAGGAATAATCATTATGACAAGTTAAATGATTCAACACACATGCCATTTAAGTAACTTGACTATCGTGAATAGATAAGGAATAAATAGTATGGAATAATAAATCACAAAGGTGAATATATGAATACACATTCCATTTAATTAATAACTTTACAATCATGATTAGATAAGGTATAATAAATAAGTAAAGGTAGATTTTCCCTCACCCCCACAGTTAGTTGGGGTGGTGGGGGTGGGTTGCGGTTTGGTGTGTGCTTGCAGGGCTGACTCTCATGTTCATTAGTTTTTTGAATATTCATTTTATAATCATATATTGTACTTATGGTTGTGACCAATTTTTAAATATGGAAAGGTAAATTACTGGAAAAAAATCCATTTAATTAATGTTTCTATCATGAATAGATATAGAGTAATAAATATGGAAGGGTATGTAACTGAACTAAAATTCTATATAAATAACTTGACTATCATGAATAGATAATTCATAATGAATATGGAATGGTATATAACTAAACATGAAATATATTTAATTATTAATTTTTCTATCATGAGTAGATACGGTATAATCAATCAGGAAAAGTAAATAACTAAACACACATGTCATTTAATCAATAACTTGACTGTCATGAGTATATAAGGCATAATCAATATGGAAAGGATAATAAATTATCACACATGAAGTTTAATAAATAATATAATAAATAAATGAATATAGAGAAAATAATACAATGTAAATATCCTAGATAAAAATAATAAATGAATTCTCAGTGAATAAAATGCTTAATTATTGGACGTTGTGATCTCGGGCTTCATGATAACTCTACCATCAAGCCTTTCAAAAGTTTATTAAAAACTATAGGTAGAGACCTATTTAATACTATCTCAATAATTTTCCTCATGAGTTCCAATTCATCAAGAGGCCATATAAATCCAAGACTCACCCATCACTTCAAGTCCATAGAATTCCGCATATATAGAATAATTGATTTCATTCATAAATAATGATCCTTATCATCAAATATTTGTATTGAGTAAAGAATACAGATTTAATAATATTTATAAATATTTAAAAATAATAAACAATTTATAAAACCATATATAGAAATTATATATGTGTTTAATCAATAAACATATCAATGATAAATAATATTGAAATTTCGTGGAAATTTAATATCTAATGATCATGGGAAAGTGACTATTTCCAGGGAAAGTTAATCACCACAAAAATGAATCAAAGAAGAGAATTTAAAAACATTACTTAGTCCAAATAATTAAAACCCATTCTTATAAATAATAAGTATGGAATCAATAAAATGTATTCCTAGTTTATTTTTTAATTAAAAAAATGGATTTTGTTTTTAATGGATATAAATTACAAAAAGAGATCCCTTAAAGCATTCTTGAAGAAAATAACCTTTTCACTTTGAAAATACCCATTTTAAACTAAAAGTCCAAAAAACATTTTCAAATAATTTTATTTGAAAATTATCTTCGAAAAATAGAAAAGAATAATTAAAACATTGAGTGGTCATGAAGGATGGAAATTTTGTTCATGCCATTCATGTTAAAACAATGATTAGTTTCACTTTTTCAGTAAAATAAAAATGTTTATTATTTTGAAAGAATATATAGATTATTATTAAATATTTTTATAAAAATTAAAAATGAGTAAAATTTTCATTAATAAATAATTTGGAAAAGGGTAAAAACATTTTTCAAAAAAATCTTATAAAAAAGTATTTTGACGAGAAACGACTTTTGACCGAATAAAAAAACTAAGTCAGATTTTTGTAAAAACATTTTATCAACAATTTTAAGCTCTAATGAGTGGATAAATTATAATATTACATTAAAATTTCATAAATAATGAGAGGAGACTAAAATTAAATGGTTTAATTATCCTACTATCAAATAATTCCCTCCAATGGAAATTTATTCATAAATAATCCTGATTAAAATGAGATTTTGAAGTAAACCCTTTCAGAGATCATAAATTTGATGTGATAATTAACCAATGAATATATTGATTCTATAAAATGTAAATAGACATAAAAATAGGAAATAGAACATAATAAATTCAAATGTAATTACATACATAGTCTTATAATATCAAATATAATAAAGAATTAATATAACCCAATGAAAATAAATTGAGTTGTGAAATTCCTTTCCACTTGGTAACTTTTCAATCAAATCCCCATGGATTAAATAATTCAAAATGAAACTTAAACCAAAATTAATTATTGAAAAATCGTAAAATTTCATGTCAAACATGTATTATATACACCATATAAAGGAAATTAGGTGTATAAATTTTTAATATGCCTTAATGAAGTGAAATTGAGATGAAGTCTCCTACCCCACACTTCATTTGGGATGAACCTAATTTAAAATATCATATAGTAATTTTAATAATGTATATAATTTATAATAGAACTATTTTCATATAATATAATATCTAGTATTCTTATAACTTATTATCACTTTTTCTTTAACAATGTTTTGTTATTTTTATTGATTCAAGTGTTAATTTTCTTGTTTTTCTGTGCGTTCTTTTCCATGAAAGTTCATGTTCTTGCACATATTATATAGTTACATCATATAAATAATGATATTAATGTTATAAATTTCATTTTTTCATTATATATAATTATATAATAATTATTGAAATTTTATCATAGATAATGGATTACATCACTTTGTGGAGACGGTAGGTCATACGTATGCATGAGTGATGTTATCATCTCCTTAACTTATGAAAGAGTAAGGAATTAGGTGATATATTAATTTTCTAGAATCAATATATTTTCATATATATCATATATATTCATTAAATATATCCTTATTACATTCCATGTAAATCACAGTTGAAAAACAAATCACATCGATTGGCAAGTAGGTAGTTTGCTATACACACAAGCGACGTTATCATAATTTAGAAAACATGGAAAGTAAGAAGGAATAAGTGAAATTATAATTTCAATATTCTAATAATTTTAGGGGATATAATACATTTGGATAGACCCTTTTATTTTTTCGGAGGATCTTGATGCTTGGAGTAGGCCTGGAAAAGGTATGGATGGATTTGGATGATAATTAAGGGAAGCAAGGTCAATACATGTCTTGTAATGCATACACACCATGTATGTGTAGTTCATGATTTGTGTATGTCTGGTTCATGATGCGTAATGTTTTGGGGTAAAATAATAAAAATATATTCATTCTTAGTTTAAACTTGACCATAATAATTACACGATGGGAAAGGGGATTACATGTATTATAAATCCCCTATATTTAAATATTTAAATGTTTCAACCATCTGGTTTTTCCCCAAACCCTATCACTAGATGCATCTCTCTCTTATTCCAGGAAACCATCATCCCCCCCCCTCATCATGTTAATATCCCTTCTAAGGGAATCAATCCTTGGGCTTCTATCTTCAATATGCGGTGATCCAAGGTGTGTTCTGTTTTAGTTTTCTAGTAATTTATCCTAGTTTGATCTCAGTTACTCAAATTTATTCTTTCTATGTGATGGAATATAATCTTCCTTATTTCAAATGAAGTCTTATTAGTTTTTATCATGAGTTTTTTCCATGTAACATCATATGTATTTTGATATTATGGTATAAGTGATCTAAGATCCATAACATGGCCAGTTCTCATGTGAAAAATGATGATGACTTTAGAGGTAGTGGGTTCGTTGCTTCTCTTATTTTATTTTCATGAAATAATAAATTGAGATTGTTTTATCCCCTTTAATGGAAATTTAATTGAACTAATAATTATTTAACTACATTAATGGAACTGGATGTGATCACATGTTATCCATGATGTTTATTAGTTCCATTATAGTGGGTTTCTTTATGACTTACCAGATAGTGTGACATATATAACTTTATTCATTAGCATGTTTTTTATTCTATGGATTTGAATATTTTTCTTGATTGAAATTCATAAATAATATAATTCTGTGATTAATTTATAACTAATTGGATTAAGAATTTAAAGAAGTGGCATGTTTGTAATTTCATGGTTGATGTAATTTGATGATAATAAAATTAATACAATGCATATGTTTAATTGAAATTGATATTTTTTTAATTAATAGAATAGATAAATAATATCGATAATTCATATTATTTTTATCATAAATAAAATAAATTTTGATTGGTAATGGTATTTATTTAAGTTTCTTGAAACTAGAATACCTAATAAGAGCATGTTTTTCTTTTGATAGCTTGTTTTAGGTTGATGAATTAACTTTTACATAGTTAGAACTTGTTAATAAATGAATCAGTTATTTCAATATGGAATAAGAATTAGTTATGTGATAAAGATATTTTGGGGGGATTTATTTTCTTGTTTTATTGAGAGGGATCACTACTTTATTTTGGGTTAGTGAGATCTCATTTTCATATGAATGTAGAATACATTTCATTGTGTCCCTAATTTCCTAGTTGGATATGATTATTTTTTTATTCATTAGGGATCTACTCTGGATATGATCCTTGGGATATGAGCCTAATACAGTTGAGCTTGGGATGGTTGATATGACATGGGGTGGGAAGACCGAGATGTGGTCTGATCCTGGGATGGTTATTGTGATATGTAGGTGGGGAGGGCTAAATTATTTGGTACAAGATGTCGTATGTGGGGAAGAGATGTATCAGTATATGAATATTGGGGTTGGGGATGACACCGAAGAAGATAAAATGGGTTAAAATTTGGTTTACTCATTGATTTGATGTTAGATACTGTTATTCTCACTTAATAATTTGTTAGATGTTTGATGTCTAAGTTGCTTCATTTATCTACATTTCATTACCCACTACGTAAGGCAAAAAAAGGTGCTTGGTTTCATGTTTCCTCTTGGTGGCAGCTTATGATCGTTTTTATTTGAGTACCTAGATATAGAATAATTCTGATGATGAATGAATAATTATTAGCCCATAAGGTTAATGTTGACATAATGAAAATTATTTCAGTATTTTAATCATGATTAAAAAATTTCTCAAAAAGGGAAACTTAAAATATGGAAGGAAATTATAGATAAAGTGTTTTTTTGTAAAGAAGATGATGATGGGAAATTTTTTTGAGGAACAAGATCTATAGTGTAAATCTGAAACCCAAGAATATATTATCACTACAGTTGAAAAGTTAAATCTATCAAAAGATAAAGATAGAGATAATCGGTTTATTTCTGATGGTAATCTCAAGATGAAACTATAGGATTCTCTTGGTGAGCTGGAGAATAAAAAAAATAGAATCAACAATTTGATATTAGTTGTGGAAGAGTCATTAGAATATTTTGTTCAACTGGAAGAATAAATTAATCAACTAGAATAATTAGTAAAAGAACATTAAATATATTTTTGAATATTTTAATATATATTAGAAATTATGCTCAAAATTCAAGAATATGAAAAGGTCATCAAGGATATTACATTCAGACTGGAGGATATGTCCAAGACTGTTGAAGGAAAGGAGGAATAAGTTTTGACTCTTAGGAGTAAAGTTTAAAGTGAATCAAGCTTAAAAGAAATATAGAAGAAAATACAGTTTGGAAGATTCCCATATGCTGAGCTACAGTAGAGAGCTAATTGTCGTTTTAAAGTTGTAGACATTTTTTTGAGTGGTTAGAGATCCCCATGTATAAGAAAAAGTTGAATTTTTTGTAATTTTAAAACATCAAATACTGGAAATAAAAATAGGCCAAAAAAGGAAAGTTGAATATTTAACATATCAAAAAGTCACCTGAAGTCCTAACAATGAAATCTCAAATCAAACATAAAAGAGAATTGAAATCTAAACTTAGGTATAAAAAATGACTGGAATTCGAACACTTTTCCTATGTAATGGGATATGGGGAGGAATATAAGTGAGAAGTTGTTTCCTCTTATGAAATGTCAATTTTGTGGATATCTAGGTCACACCATGTCATACTAGAATGAGGTAGGGATCTATTTGAATGGGGAAGATCTAGGAATTCAACAAAATAGAACGAATTCATATGATACATCTTATAGAAGAAATATATTTTATGGATATTGTTTTCACTTATCTAAATTTTTCTATAAAGCTTTCATTACAGGCATAGTAAAGGTTGAAAGGGTACCTAAAAAAACATTGACAAGTTAATAGTTTCCAACCAGATGGTGTTTCTCTGAAAAACAAGTCTTCAACTTTGGAAGAACAATATGAGTACTATGAGCCAATACACATGGAAAATATAGTGGAAAGACCATATTTATCTTCCACGCAATCAAATATTTTATGGAAGGAATAGAATAATGTGGGGAAATTCCATCTTGTAGAAGTCACTTTTAAATCTACAAATAACAGTATCACCTAGATTCTTGATAGAGGATTCACTTCCAATATAATGGTAAATGATAATTTATTGAAGATTGTAAAGAAAAGGACTGATATAATAATCATTTTTAGCAATGATGGTTCTTTTAAGATCAAAGGTAGTGGGTTCACAGAACTAAAAAGTGATGAGCTTAAGAAAACCTAAGTTCTTCATGTGGGCAGTTTGAATCAAAATCTAGAGAGTGTGATTAAAATCTATGACTCATTAATTATAGTGAATTTTAATAAAAAAATGATGCACAATAAAAGTAAATATAGAGAATTATCTAATGAGAGGTTCTAGAATAGATGATAACTTATATCAGGTTGGTAATAAAGAGAACATTTTCTATCTGACAGTTCAAGAAGAAAACTACTTGTGGCATAAAAGGTTGGGTCACATTAATCACAAAGATTTGGAAAATATATCTATTATGAAGATATCCATGGATTTACTCAATATGAAATGTGAATATGAAAGTACTTGAGATGTCTTCATACGAGGGAAGTTGGTCTGCAGTTCATATCATCCAACGAAGAAAAGCGTGTCGAATCAACTTGATCTTATCCATACAGAGTTATGATATATGATAAATTTTTTTGTATAATATAGATAAATATAATAAATTATTTTATTTCATGATTACAATAGGATTTATTTTTTCTAGTTATACATAGGAAACATCAACTGCTTTATCGAATGAAAACATATCACCAAATAGTAGAGAATCATATTGGCCGCATGATCAAAGTTATACGGTGTGACAATGGAGTGGAGTAACCATCCATGTAATTTAAAAATTAATAGGATAAACATTTAATACAACATGAGGTGTATTATTTAAGAACCCCACAACATAAATGGAGTTGTTGAGCACAATAATTGATAGGTGAACAATATGGGCAGAACTATTTTGATTGAGAGTTGTATCTCTTGCCATTACTGGAAAGAGGTTGTTCAAGCTCCATGGTATACTCAAAATTGAAGAATGCTTTATATAGGAGAAACCAAGACACCACATGATTTTTTCCATGGAATGAATCCCTCTTAGAAGTATTTTCATGTTTTTTGATGTAACTATTTTATCAAAAACAAATAAGGAAATCTAGGAAAGTATTGTGATTTGAAATATGAGAGAGTATTCCTTGGTTATTCAATGAAAATAAAAGCTTACAAATGTTTCAATAGTCTTCTTAGGAGAATAATTGAAAGAAGTGATGTGAATATCATTGAAGATAAGACCACAAATACCTCATAAATCAATTATGTTGATATGATAGAAGATAAAGAAGATAATGGAAAAGGAATAGATTCAAATACAGAAATGGAGGAAGGCATGAAAAACATTCATAGGTCACAAAATGATGATGATTTAGAATAAGAATTAGAAGAAGAAACGATGGATGAAAAAAATTGATCTGAACCTCATAGGAGAAACATGAGAGATCAAATTGATCAATCTAATATCATTGGGGATTAGATACCACCCACATAGACAATAAGAATAAATAATAATGCACAATATGCCTTACGTTCAATTGTGGAACCAACCTCATTTAAAGAAGCTAAAAAAGTTGAATCATGGGTTAAATCTATTAATAAATAACTCAATTAAACATATAAGAAACATACGTTGGATATTTTAAATATAATAGAAAACCATAATTTTTTTAGAACTAGATGGATCTTCAAAACGAATATAAGCTTTGAACTATGATTAGAAACAAGGAACACCTAGTGTGTAAATGATACGAATAGAGTAAAGGAATTTATGTCAAAGAAAAATTTTCTCAATTGGTGATACTAGAGTCTATTAGGAACTTCCTTTCTATGTAATTGTAAATAGGATGTAATTTTTATCAGATAGATGTCCAAATTTATTTCATAAATGGAGTTCTTGAAGAATAAGAAGTGTATATTGAACAACCAGTTGGATTTATGATTATAAATGATGAATTAAAGGTGTATAGATTAAAGAAGTATCTCTATGGTCTAAATCAAGCACCAAGAGCATGCTATTATCATCTGGATAATTATCTTAAGAAGCTCCAATTTAAAATAGAAGGTTTCGACAATAATCTCTAAGTGACGAATGCGAAGGAACATCAATTTATGGTGTTAGTATACTTGGATGATATTATATTTTATATTAATAGACATATATCAGTGGAATAATTTTAAAATAATATGAAATCATAATTTGAAAATTATATGATTGGTGAACTAACATATTCCCTGTGGTGGTAGGTTATTTATAAGAAGGATTACAATTTCATTTCTTGGTGAAAATTTGTTCAAGAATTTTTTAATAACTTCAATATACATGACTCCAAAACAATATTGACTCTGATTTATATTGGAATGAATATATGAAAGCCTGAGAATAGGGTATATATGGATCCAACCATGTACAAGTGAACCATTGGAAACGAATTATACTTGATTGCAACATGGCCAGACATTGTCTTTGCAACATGTTTACCAGCCCGCTTTCAAATCAATCCAACAGAAGAACATCTGGCAGCAGTTAAAGGAATCATCAGGTACATTCATGGTAAACTAAATTTTATCTTATACTTTGATACTAGAAGAGACAACGAGTTGTTGGGTTTTTCTAATACTGACTGGGTTGGAGATGTGGTTGATAGGAAGTCAACAAGTGGTGGGGAATTCTTTATTGGGAGGAAATGTGTCATATTTTCGAGTAAGAAATAGAAAATTACTTCTCTTAATATTATTCAAGAAGATTATATCACTACTGAAAAGGCTTTTACTCAAATATTATGGATGAACCAAAAACTAACTCATATTAGTGGTGAAGTGAAACAGCTAATGGTGATTCATTGTGATAACAATGGAACAATAAATTTTATGAATAATAAAATTCACCATTATCATACGAAATATATATAAATTAGATATCAATTCATCAAGGTAAAATTTGAATAAGTCAGGATTAAAACAGATCAGGTTTGAAATGAATATCTAGTAGCATACATACTGATCAACCCATTTTCATCACATCTGTTCAAAAAACATCAGTTGAACCTTGGTGTTAAACCACCTCCTAGTGCATTAGGAGGTCAAATATGATCCTTTCTCCCCAATTTTGTTAACTTTATTAATCTATTTGTGGAAGTGATGCTGGTTTTTGGGGTAGATATGATCCATGGGGAGTTTTTTTTTGAGCGCTACAGGTAAAAATAAGGTTCATTAGGTTTATTTCAAAAGGGGTAGAATGATGAAATAGAGAAATTCATTAAGATGAAAAGGGGAGAATAATGAAATGTTGAAATTCAATTAGTTAGAAAGGAGGATAATGAGAATGGAGAAATAATTCAGTGTTATGAGGAAACAGGTATAGTTTAGCATTGATATCTTTAAGCATTCAAAAACACAATAACCAAAATCATGCTTCCCATCTTGTTTTCGACACAGATAATTTCTAATGAAGACATAGAGTGTTGGCTGAGTTTTTTCTTATGTATCATGTTGTGAAGTGGCTGGTCCTTTATATAATTTATCTACAGATTACTAATTGACCCAACGGAGGGGGGGAGGATTGTTGCAACCAAGGATACTCTATTCAAGAAATAATTTTTTTTTGTTTTCTTTTTCAACTCTCACTACGTTGATCAAGGATTTTTCCAGAAAAGTGATCTTATTATACAATATTAAAGTACCATTATGATAAATTGTTTTAACAAGGTTTTTTATTTTTTGACAAGTTACCTTTTTTTATAATATTTTTTTGTTTTCTAAGAAGAATTATGTTTCTTGAGTTGGAAATAAAGAAGTTACTGAGGTAAATGTTACTAAATGAAGAAGTTTTTTTGAGGAGTTTTGAAAGAATATGTTTCTGTAGATTGAGAAGTTATAAGATAGAAATTTTTTCAAACATTCATAAAAAATCATAGGATAAATTTTTGTTCAAGAATTTATCACAAATCATGAAAGCTTTCATGATATAATGTTTTGAAGAAATGGTGGATAGTTTTGAAGAAATCATAATCACTAAAAACATTAAGAAAATTGGATCCAACTTCATTGTTCTGAAATTCGGATAAAAAATCATCTGAAAATTGGATCCAGCGATATTGTTCTAAAAATTAGAATCAATATTTTGAGAAAAATAGAACCAATTTTATTAAAAAATCAAAACCAAGATTTTGAGAAATACAAAAAAAAAGTTTTCTATGGAAATCACAACCAATATTTAGAGAAAATAAGATACACTTTTATGAGAAAATCAGAAGCAATATTCTCATCAAATACAAACTAGTTTTCTAATAAAATTGGAAAAAGTTCTATGATAAAATCATAACCATGATTCTGAGAAAATTAGAACAACTTTTTAGAGAAAATAAAAACCAACATTTTTAGAAAATAAGAACCAGTTCTTTGAGAAAATTGGAACCTATATTATGAGAAACTTTTATCCAGTTTTCTGAGAAAATTAGAACCATGATTTTGAGAAAATCAGAACCAAGATTCTGAGAAATTCTAAACCAGTTTTCTAATAAAATCATAACCATTATTCTAATAAAATTGGAACCAATATCTAGAATTATCATAATCAAAAAATCATAACCAAGATCCAGCATTCTCATTTTTAAAAAATCAGACCCAAGAATAAGCATTATCATACTAAAAATGATATGAAGAGTTGAATAAGTTAAACATGAATTTAAAATTTTCAAAAATCTAAATGTAATATAGAGAGGTTTGAATAATTAAAATATTGAAGATTAAATGTAAAAGATTTGGTAGAGTTTGATATTTGAGGAAGTAGAAATGGTTTTAAGTTTCCTGCCTTTGTTTCTAGACTAACCTAAAAATCCGTTCTCAGATCATTTTAACATTTTTAATTTTTACATATGTGTAAAAGATATAGCACTGGATAATTCTAAGAGAAAGGTTTCCACATAATTGAAGAATATTTTTATTTTGATTTTTTAATAGAGAAAAATCAGAACCATCATTCCTATATTGAAAAAAATCAGACTTAGCCAAATCGGACTGAGGATTCAGACTAACCCTTTAGGGAGAAGATTAAATAAATTTTTTATTCTTTTTTACTCAATTTTTTATAAGATAATATTTTAAGTTTATTGGATTCAGTATAATCTTCCTTATAGGGATATAAAAGGTTTCTAACGGGACTTGGAACAATTTGTATTCACTTCTTCATAATAATGGATTTCTAAATACCCATGAGAGTAGCAATGGTAAGGACTTAGGTCCTCACACTAATATTTAACCTTGTAAATCTTGTGGGATTTTATTTCTTTCCAACCTTTTCATCTATTATTATTTACTAAAGGTTGTTAATGATATAAATCTTAACAAGTTTCAAGGGTAATGTTTCTAGAAGTTTTGAAACTTATAAAAAGTGAACAACTGATTCAACCTCTCTCTAAGTTATTATCAAATCTTTGGAACTTCAATTGGTATCAAAGGTAAGGTTCCCTTTTTCAATCCATATCATAGATAATCTCAATTATATCAACAATAGATTAATTCCTACATTCGATGAAAAAAATTATTATGGATGAAAAAATAGGACGATTCCTTACCCCTATCTCTTGTCCTGGAATTTTTTGATACTATTACTATTGGTTTTATGCCTATTAATAAATATTCCCCTATGTCATTTGCTCATAAGAGAAATATAAAAGTTTATTGAAATTTTAGAAATGAAATCCTTATATCCTTATGATAAAATGTTTATTAAAAGATGATGGGTCTCAAAACTCTTAAATGTATGTGGGACAAGCTTGAAAGTATTTTCAAAGGGAATAATAGAGGCAAGGAAGAAAATATAGACATCTGGTGTAGTAAGTATGAAGATATCTTAATGAGGGATAATTAAATAATTGATGAATACTTCACCAGAGTAAATAAAATTGTTTGTAACATCAGAGGATTTCGAGATCTCATGGATGATTCCATAATTGTGAAGAAACTTATAAGAATCTTTCCAGATCAGTTTGATTAAAAAAATTATTCATTAGAAGATAAAAAGGATTAATCTCCTGATTAATTTCATAAATTTATTATTGATTATGAAATGAGGAAATCCAAAAAATTTAAAAAGAATATGAAAAATGAAAAGTATTTTAATGTTATGATAAAGATAATAATCCAAGATATTTAAGAAGAAGATCCTTGTGAGTACAAAGATAAATAGGATGATCAACTAAATGAAAAAAATCATGTCTCTTATAACAAAGAACTATCGAATAAGATGAGGAATGTATGGAGGTAAACTTCCTCTAAAATGTTTTCTGTGTGGTGGAATTACACACTCTGATATGAATTTATCTAAGAAGAATGTTGGAGAATATTAAGATGATTCTTAATAAATACCTTGATGGAAGAATTGAAAAAATATGATAATGAATAAAAGTCTTCAAAAATATAAAATAAAAAGTTTACTGGAAAAAATAAGTTTGTTGATTATGAAATTTGATTCATACTCAATTGACAAAAAATCATCTAAAGATGAAAGTTTATAAAAATTCAGAACATTTATTACCAAAGTTGTTTAAACAAAAGATTCATGAGATAGTGAAGAAGGTGGTGAAGAATCTTATAGAGATTTTTGTCTCAAAACTGAACTTGTTGTATGACTTGAGAATGAAAAACTCTTAAGAAAGATATTAATGTAATGAATAAAGGTCGTAAAGAGGTTTCTGCTATAAGAAAATTTTTAATCAAGTAGGAAGATTAATATATTCAGGATATTTTCTGTTACAAACATAGAAATACTGAATAAGGAAATATAATTTAACATATTTGTAAGAAGATGGAATATATGTAAGAAGAGGTTAACAAGTTGTAATCAAAACTTCTTGATTCCAAAAGTACCATGAGGAAAATGAATAAAAATATCAAAAAATCTTCAGAATAAAAATTTGAGACTTATAAATTTGATTAGAAGGATCAATACAAGAATCACATGAAATCTTATCTTACTAAAACTAATGTCATTTCATTATTTTTTCATTATAGGTTCTGGAAAAATTATTGAGAATTCTTTGGTGGAGAAAGGAAGTTCAAAATCTATCAATTCTACAAAAGTAGAAAACTCACTCAAAAGAAAAGATGGTCCATGTCTAGAGCATGTTAGAGCTAAAAGAAGTTATGAACCTCCACAAAGTTTCTATAGAGAAAGATCATTATTAAATAGAAAATATTTATTTGATGGCTATTTCTTATGTTGTAGAATATATGGGCATACAACTTATAATTGTTGGAAATAAATTACCTTTTCTCAGGAGAAGGTTTTGAAAAAAATGGAAGAAATAACGAAAGAATAATGAGTAACATTCATAACTTATAAGAATTTGAAAAGTTTAATTATCAAGATGTTATAAAAATTCCAAAAAAGAATCAATTTGAATGTATGGAAAATTTTTATGGAATATTTGATTAGTCTGGTCATCATGAAGAAATATATATGACACTCGTTCTAAATTTTTTTTCCTATGATTGAAAAAAAGAAAGCTGAAAATAAGAAGGTTGAGGAAAGGTATTTTTTGTTGAGATAGATTTGAAAGAAAATAAGAGGAACAAACCAGGGATACTTGATAGTGGTTTTTATCCACATATGATAGGTGATATAAAAATATTGAAACATATTGAAATTCATGATGGAGGATCAGTTAATTTTGGAAATGGTAGTTCCTTACAAATTATAGGAATCAGAATGACAGAGATTGGTGAAAAGAAATTGAAATCTATAGAAGTTTTACTTTTTGATGGGAAAAACATAAATTACTTAATGTAAGTCAACTTTTTGATGATAGAAAAGAAGTAATCTTCAGAAAAGATTCTTATATCATCAAAATTAAGAAAAATGAAAATGTCATTTCAAAAGGATAATGAACCAATCTGACACTCATTCAAATAATATAATTCAATAAATCATATTACTTGAGTGATGAAGATGAAAAGAAGTTGTGGCATCGAAGACTTATCCACCTTAGGTTGAAAAACATGAGTAAACTCTCTAATGATGATACTGTCTGAAATTTTTTATAATTGAAAAGAAGAGATGAATATGTTTTTATTACTTTCCAAAAGGGAAATATGGCTTAAAAAAGTCATAAAAGAGTTGAGATTCAATCTACCAAACCATGTGGGATTATTTAATCTAATTTATGTAGACCGATGAGACATTGATAAAAAAAATGAGACTTATACTATATCAATTTAATTGATGATTTAACTAAGATAAAAAACATCATGTCCATGAAGCACAAGTCAGATTCTATTGAAATGTCCAAATTCTTCAGAAAAGTTGTTGAGAAATGATTGGGGGTTTTCATCAAGAAGTTGAAATAGATAATGGTACTCAATTCATAAAGAATGATTTTGAATATTATATAAGAAAAAATGGTCTCAAAAATCATTATAGTTCTCCCTATACTCCACAAAAAAATAGATTAGTATAAAGAAAGAATATAAGTTTGGTGGAAATGTAAACAATTATTTTAGCAGTATACAAACTTTCAAAATTATATTAGAGAGAAGTTGTTAGATTTATTTTACCAGTTCAAAATAGATATTTTTTGAGATCGAAGACCAACATGAGTCCTTATGAAATGTGGTATAAAAATCCTTCATTGTAATACTTTAATGTTTTTGGAAGTCCATGTTTTCTCAAGGTCAAAAATCAATATTTGGGAAAGTGTGATGATAAATCTGAGGAAGAAACATTCATGGGTAATTAACTAAATAAGAGAGGTTAATAATATTAGAAAATACATTTACAAAAGTTTGTAGACTCATATGATGTGATGGTAATTGAAAATAAAAGTTCATAGTAAATATTTTTGAGAATTATGAGGAGGATAAATTGGATATTTCCAACATTATTGAAAGTAATTTAAAAAATTCCTTTCTAGATTCAGAAGAATCTTGTGATGAGTAAATTATATCTAGGAAAGATACATTGAAATTTCCAACCTTATGAAAAAATGTTGAATCTATATAACATTATTGGGAATGAGAAGGCTCCAGTTCATCCTAGAAGGAAGTTGATATTAGAAAATCAGATTTCTCTTATCTCAAAAGTTTAACCATAATTAGTTTTAGAGGTTATTGAATATAAAGAATGGGTAGATACTACGAATGAATATTTGGATTATATTGAGAAGAATAAAACATGGGAACTTCTTCAAAGTCAAGAAAATAAAAATGTTAACATACCCAAATGTGTTTATAGAAAAAAATTGTACAATAATTGGGAAGTTTTCAAGAAATAAATCCAGACTTATTTTTAAAGGTTATGCACAGGTTGAAGGTGTGTATTTTGTTAAAACCATTCCCATCATTCCAAGTATATAAACTATTTTAATGTTTCTTGTAGTGTCTACTCATCAGAATTACAAATTTTCTGATATGGATGTAAATTCCTCTTTCTTAAATGGTGATATTAAGGAAGAATTTTATATTGAGAGAACATATGGGTTTCTAATTGATGAGTATAAAACAAAACTTGTTAAATTTAAGAAATATTTGAATGGGATGAAACATGCTTCACATGCATGGTTTTCAAAGCGAGACATTTTTTGAGAATGATGAACTTTTCTAAAGGAAAAGTTGATAGAAACATGTATGTGAGATAATTTGACTCCAAAACAATAATATAAATTGTTTATTTTGATGATATAATTTTTTCTTAAGATGGATAAAATGTTCGAGAAGAGTTTTATGAAGAAATGAAGAAGAATATTGAAATGTCAATATTGGGATAATTAACATTCTTCTTTGGATTGAAAGTTCAAAAAAAGGTGAAATATATTTTCTTATATCAATAAATTATTTCTAGGGATTTTTAATGAAGTTGGGGATGGATGAATACAAATAAGTTTCAACTCCTTTTTCAGTGAGAACAATGTTAAGTAAATATGAATCCGTAATAAGTGAGAATCATAAAGTCTTTCAAAAGTTGATAGGAAGAATTATTTACCTTATAGATTCAAGGTCTAGTATTATTTATACTGTCACTTTATATTTCATGTATCAAAGTAATCTGAAAGAATCACATATATTCGTAGAAAATAGGATTATGAGATATGTCAATGGAATGAATACAAATAAATTTTTATACAACATAAGTTGTGAGATGATCTTTATTGGTTATAATGATTACAATTGGGAAGGATATTGTAATGATTGAAATTAAACCTTATGAGGAACAATTTGTCTAGGTAAATTTTTTGTGACTTGGTATAGTAAAATAAAGAATAGTAACTTTGAGGTCAACCGAATCTAAATATATTAAAGCCACTTCAGCTTGTACTCAAATTTTGTGGATGAAATTTCAGTTGGAATATTTTAAAGTAAAAAAATTCTAAACCATTGAAGATACTTTTGTGATAATCATGGATCCATTGATGTTTCTAAAAATATTGTTCAACGTTAAAGATAAAAAACAATGATATAAAGTTCCACTTTATAAAACAGAAATTTGTTCCTAGAGATGTATTGATATAATACAATTTGACAAAGTATTATATTGCTGATATCATTAAAAAATAAATATTGAAAGAATGTTATGTTTAATTGAGGCTGCAAATTCATGTGCAGCCTCCTCCCATGTCTTACTAAACCTCATAAGGAAGCACCCCCACCATGCTTTGTGTTATTTTGATAAAGGGGGAGATAATGTAACAAATTTATACTTTGTAATATGTTTTACTTATATTTCATTTATTTTGAATATAATGATGTGGTTATCATATAATTGGGGAGACAAAACGAAAAGTGATAATGGAAAATATAACATTTATAGTATAAGAAAAGTGAGGTGGAGTTATATTTACCTGTCCGAAAACATTTCCTTCCACTGAGGGATGTAATTCATTAAAAACATTACTTTATCTAGTAGTGTTTTTTCTGGACACTCAGTTATGAGAAAGGATAGGTTTTGATAAAATTTAATAAACATGATTTGTTTTCAAAAGATGTGTTATGAAAAAAAAAGATTTGGAGAAGTTTTTAAAAAGGGTTATCAAAAAATCTAAAGGGGGGATATTGAAGTACATGTGTGATAAATTGTTTTAACATTGTTTTGTATTTGATGACAACTAACCTTTTTGTGTATAAGTTTTTTTATTATCTAGGATGGACTGAGTTACTAAGTTCAAAAGAAATAAGTTTCTATGTCATGAGTTGATGATTCAAGAGGTCTTATTGTTTCTAAATAGTTTTGAAATATTATGTTTATGAACATTTGGAAGTTAGAATTTATAATTTTTTTAAAACTTTCTAAAAACTAATACAATGCATCTCTGATCAAGAAGTTATCATATATCATGAAAAAATTTATGATAAAATATTTTGAAGAAATGGTTTAGATGTTTGAATAAATGAGAATCACTAAAAAAATTCGAAACTTAGATCTAGCTTCATGGTTCTAAAATTCAGACCATACATCTTTAGAAAAATCAGATCAATCGGTATTTTTAGAAAATTAAAACCAAGATTATTAGAAAATATGAACCAATTTTCTTAGGAAATTTGAACGAAAATATTGAACAAATCGTAACTAGTTTTATAATAAAATTGGGAAAAAAATTCTAAGAAAATCAGATCCAGATATCTGAGAAAATCAAAACCAAGATTCTTATAAAATTGGAACTGTTTTTCAAAGAAAATCAAAAATAGTTTTCTGAGAAAATTTGAACTAATATTCTGATAAAATACAAACTACTTTTATATGAAAATAATAACCCATATTCTTTGAAAATAAGAACTAGTTTTATATGAAAATCGATTCAAAGATTATGAGAAAATAAGAAATCATTTTCTAAGAAAATAGGAACCAAGATTCTGATAAAATAGGAACCAATTTTTTGAGAAACATGGAGCCAATATTCTGATAAAATTAGAACCAATATCCAGCATTATAACACTTAGAAAATCATAACAAAGATCTAAGTTTCTCATACTAAGAAAATTAAACCCAAGATCCAACATTATCATACTGATAATGATATTAAGATATTAAGAAATCCAACTTGAATTTAAATTTTTCACAAATCTTGGAGAAATATAATTAGTTTGAAGAATTCAATTATTGAATATTAAATGTGAAATATTTTTGAAGAGTTTGACAATTGAGCAAGAGGGAAATTTTCTTGTTTCCTTCCTTTGTTTTTTTGATATTCCTATTAATAATTTCTTAGCTCATTTTTTCATTTGTAACATTTATATTTTCTAAATGGTAGAGTGCTGGATAATTTGAAGTGAAACGTTCCCACCGTATTGATGAAGATTTGTATTGAGTTGTTTTTGGTAGAGAATATTTTGAATTATCTTTACCATACTGAGAAAATTGGACTCAACCAAATTGGACTAAGGATTAAAACTAAGTATTTGTGGAGAATATTCAAAAATGGTTTTCTTATTTTTTTGGATTAATTATTTTATAATAATATATTTTAAACTCACGGAAGTTAGTATAATTTTTCCTATCAAAAGATAGAAGGTGTCTAATGGGATTTGGGCCAAGTTGTATTCACTTCTTCATAATAGTTTATTTCCATAAACTCATGGGAGGGGTTATGTATAGGACGTAGGTTCTCACACTAAGGGAAAACCTTGTAAATATTGTTTACTTTTCTTTATTTGCTACCTTTTCATGCATCTATATTTACTAATGGTTGATAAGGCTATAAATCGTAATAGTTTTCATAGGTTATGTTTCTCGAAGTTTTGAAACATATAAAAAGTAAACAACTAATTAACCCCCCCCCCCCCCCCCTCTCAGTTTTCCTTCAATCCTTGGAACTTCAAGGCCGATAATAGTGTAGAAGGTGGTGTCGTTTCCCAATATTTTTCAAATATATGGGGTCAAAAATCTGGAGGAAGGTATAGCATCATGAATAGTTTTTTTCTAGAATAAACACATCATAAATATGTTAAAGGCATGGGTTTAGAGAAGGCTAGTTTGAGGATTGTGAAGATGTGGAGAATCGCAAATGGATATGGTAATCTATGTGATTATAAGAAGTGGAGTGTTGTGACTACACGATGTGTTGACAGTGATCTCCATGACTACATCAAATCTAATTGGATCATCATGAAGGAAGAAACACCACGAATATGGTTTTTAATGACACGAAAAATGTGTTTCATGCACTAGAGAATCACGAATGGATGATCCTATAAATATAAGGCTACCCCTCTTCATTTTACAAGTAATTTTTCAAGGAAAATATAGAATCACTCTAATTTTGTGATACGAGGGGAGCTTTGTGAATCTAGGTTTTTATACAAGAATTAGCATCATGAAAAGACTAGTTTAGTCTTGACTAATTCCAATACTTCTATGTAAAGAATGATTCCCGATGATGGGGTATTCTGCATTGAGTTAGTTATCCTCACAAAGTTAGTTTGTTTGCGAAGGTAGGTTGCTTCCTAAAGGTACTGAGTTCGATGATTGAGATTCTCAAAAAGGCAGTTTAGAATATAATTTTTTAGTGAATAAGGATGTCAATGTTCATCAGCATAGGTCTACGGTGCAAGAAGAGTCTTTATCTAGACAAAGACAAATACTTTAATTCAAATCTAGTGAGGTGACCTTCAAGTCAATAAACTAAGTTGGACTTCTCTAAAAGTAGCAAGCTAGTTGGAGATGACAGAAGTACTCCGAGGGATGCAGTGTGTTATACCTAACATATTGTAAACGAAGTGTTTCTTCCATATAGTGACTATATTTGAACTCTTTTATTCCATAACTAGTAAATATTAGTGTATTTAGGTAGTACCAAAA
Organism: Viscum album; assembly: GCA_963277665.1. Taxonomy (NCBI): domain Eukaryota; kingdom Viridiplantae; phylum Streptophyta; class Magnoliopsida; order Santalales; family Viscaceae; genus Viscum; species Viscum album. Next base: position 812,921,252 of record OY728135.1, read on the forward strand.
CATTGTCGGCATATTCTCCTTGGACAATCCCTTAGTGGTAAACCATGTAAAATTGATGTTTGATCTCTTTGAATATGGTTTTTTGTTTTCTAAATATTCACATAAGATAGGTTTGATTTTTCCTACCAACATGGGAACAATATCCATCACCTGTGAAGAAAACATTGACACCCTGATTCACCCCTCCCCTATTAGGGTGTTCTGGGGTCCTTCATCTCAAATTTTCCATTATCAAACCCTATAGTTTATAAGTTTGAAATATTTCTATAAAATGGTCTTTTTACAAGTCGGTAGGTCATTTTAACACCTATCTTTTTAGTTTAACCCCCTAAAATTAGTTGTTACCTTAACTATGGTAATTAATTATTATTGTTTTTACTATCCGTAATGGTCAAAAATTGTGTTATATTTATTTGATAATATAAATTATTTTTATTCCAATAATGGAATCCATTTATCCAAATTTAATTCACATAAGTGTTAGAATACAATTTAAAATTATACCCATAGACGTAATGAAAAAATGGGTTTCCAAAGTAAAAAATTATCATATGTAAAGAATGTTTTTAAATTGAACTTCATTATAAAACTTATTCCAAAGACCTAAATTAGATAAATTTCAATATAATTTATCTAATTTTACTTTTTAAAAACAATTTATAGTATAATTTAACTATGTAAATAATATAAATGAAATGACAGTTTTAAAAAAAACCAGTATTATTCACTATTAATCAAAAATGAATCATTTCCAAACATTAACCTGAAATTAACCCTAATATAATTTTGATATTATGATTTCAAAAAATGTGTTAATTTTTTAAAATAAATTTTCCATTGTTGGTAAAAATAATTTTAAATTATTCCCCCAAAGCATGACTAAATAATTTTTTAGATAAATAATGTCTTTTCGGGAAAAAAATTGTTTTTCTCTTAAATGATTCATTTTTTTTAATTAAATGATAACCATAATTTTCATAATTTAGTTATTAATATTCATACCAACTAATTTAATTGCTAGGTTATAATGGTATTTTATATTATAGCTCATTTAGGCATGGGGTCTCCTATTCTGTAAACTATTGAAGAGATAAAATTTAAAGAAATATATCTCATGGGTTGTTTAATCTCGGTATTCTGTGTCACATTTTCTATCAAATAAAATTTTATTGTTTTAAAATATATGGGTGTTACATTGTTCCCCCTTTTAATAAATTACATCTTCAAAATTTAAAATTGATCTTGGTAATCAAGGGTTTGACATTTGGAAATACCATTGTTGAAAACCTCACATCGTAAAATGGTTAATAAAACATCTTCTTGATAAGAGATAAAGGGAAATAAAAAATTTATCAAGAATAAAAAATAAATAGGTTTCAAAGTAGGATAAAATTATTGGCATGCGAAGATTTTGACATGAATGAAATGTGTAAATATTTATAGATTGATAGATGACATTGGTCAAAAGAAATTGAATGATTAATGTAAATTTAGAGACCTCAAAACCATAAATTTGTGATGAATTAATAGACAAGTTGTGTAATTAGATAAGAATTAAATAAGATTAAATTTGTATATCAAGATCCTTTTCCTAAATTTGAGGAATAAATTTACAATCTAAGAATATAAGGAAATATTATTACTTGATATCAATCTATTTCGTAATCACAATTTCATTATTTGGTTGTGCTTAAACAAAATTCCACATAAACTCTTTATCCAAGAGTTAAATATCCTAAGAATGAGTTTTTATGCTTCAAGCACTAAATAAACATTAAATGGATAATAAAATCCCTAAAAGAGTGACAAGACTTTTTCTCTTTCTCTAACTATTTTTCAAAACCAATATGGTAATGACAAGTTATATAATATAATACCTTAAAATCTAAACCTAAATAGTAATAGTACTAGTTAATCAATAAAGTTTATTCATTAAATAATTTAATTAAAACAATGAAATATGAACAAGAACATCATGTAGGCCAATGGTAGGTGTTAAACCTTTATTACCATTCAATCCTGGTTTGAAGCCCTACGACCTTATCGGATGCAATGGGTTGTCACCTGACAATTAGTTTCCCTTTATAAAAATGATATAAATATAATTCCTATAACATAAAGAAATTATAATAACCTATAATTATCTCATTAGAAAAGATAAGATAAACCCTAAAGGCTTTAAATACCTTTAAACTTATGCCCAAAATAGTAAGGTAATTATTCTTAAAAAACATTTTGACTATAAAATATACTAAATCAATGGTTTTTATTTATAGTAACCCATAATTTTCATACATATATATTATATGTTTTAAATTAATTTTAAATACATTACGCAACACTCATGAAGATAGTTACAGTTTATTGTCTTATGAGACTAGGTACAAAATCATCTAATTTGGTGAATGATCTTCAACATATCCCATAAATATACCCCATGTAGTACTATTTACAAACACACCCTACTTAAAACATTTATTCATAACCTATGGAAAGGAAAGATAAGAAAGGGTGATCTTAGATGCTTGGTAATGGTGAATAAGGTAAATTCATAAAAATAATATAAGAATTAAGAAATTAAAACATGGACATAACAATTGAGAACAATACTCTGAATACTGAAGATCATAATCTTGAGTCCCAACATAAATATTGGAATTTCATAACACATGAATAATATGGAAAAATAGAACATGATCATTGAGAGAATAATATTGGAATATGACATAAATTTGTGGTGTGCACATGAGCATAGAAAATATAATTTTAAGGATACCCCCAAGATATTCATAACATGTTTTGCTTTGGATAACCACCATTGTGACCTATTTTGGGCTTGGGATGACCTCCTATGTACCCCCTTTCGGTCATTGGATAACATATCTTGTACCCTATTTCAGGATTGGGATAACCACCCTTATACCCTTTGAGATCATATAATATTAATCATAACCCAATTCATTAGAGGGATATATTGGTCTAACCCATCATGTAATATATACATTTATTTACAATAATATCATAAAACATTCATTATATTGGAACCCATGAAAATAAATGGGTTTCATAAAACATTTCATCACATCATAACTCGTGAAAAAGAAATGGGTTTCAAAAAAATTTCATCATTTCATCAGAACATGACCAATGGAAAAGTTATGGGTTTTATTAACAATTCATTATATCATAATTTGTGTAAAATATTCAACTTCCATAATCATTTCATCAACTCATCAAAGTATAAATATATATGAATAAATAGGTTTTTAAATAATTTTACTATGGAATAACTAATGGAAAAAAATATTTTCAGATAAATATTTTGATCATAAACCATTTAGAACAATAATAATAATGGAATACTAGGTTCATATCCACATAAAAGAGTAATTTACATCAAATTATGTCATCTAAGATGGAATATAAATTTAAAAGGTAAATCACATAGAAAATTTCATGAGAAAGATTAAATTTATTTGAAAATAACCTTTTAAAATATAAAAAAAATTGGAAATAATTTTCATTTAAAATTAAATATCAAAATTATAAATTAATATTAAAAGAAAATAATGTTTATGAGGGAGGTAAATTTCATTCATGTACACAATGATTATATTAATAATTTTAGTAAAATCTAAACAAGAATAATTTTGAAAAACAACAACATGTTTAAATTTAATTTTTTTAAAAAATAAAAAAAAGGTTAAATATATTTAATAAATCAATTTGAAAAATTAAAAAAACATTTTTGAAAACATTTTTATAAAACATAATAATGGTTTTCAACCGAAAAAGTGATTTTTCTTAAAAATATTTTTTTTTTGTGATCTCGAGTATAAGAAGAGGGGAAAATAAAGTAAAACATGTATTATGATGACAAGACTATAGTAGAATAAAATTAATGAGTTATTCTAGAGGTATATAATAACATTTTATCCTTAAAATAATGATTCTAAATAATCCATATAAACGATGAGATTATTACATAAAATATTTACCACATTGGTAACTTTGAAATATAAGCCCCATTATGGAATATCATTAAATGAAACATAAAATATTATGAGAATAAAAATATTCATGATATAATATCTCAAAGGGACTTTATATACACCTTTTACAAGAATATAGGAGAATACATAATCATATGCCTCAAAGAAAGAAAATTTGGATGAAAATCCCTTACAGATTTGGTAACTTTTGAACTGTAAACCCATAAACGAGAGATACTCAAATGGATTTTTTGTTGGAACCATGGACATTATTTTCATGAATTGTATTATGGTTTGTGTTTGTTGTCAATCCTTAGTCGATGTTCAGAAGGTGTTCCAGTAAAGTGATCATACAGAACAAGTAGATAACAGTATTGTAGGTGGCACCATTTTCTAGTGTTTGCCAAATTTTTGGGCCTGAAAATCGACAAATGGAGAAAAGTGGTTTGGGAAAAGAGACTTGTGTGCCGTTGTCTTGAAGGAGAAGAAACTTTCTCACCATATGTTTTTCAAGATCAGAACATGAAAATATGGCAATGGGAGAAGGGCGCCCAAGTTTTATATTTGGTCGCGCAAGTGACTTACACAACAGAGACTTGTGCACCGAAACTTGCACGCCAAGGGAAGACTTGTGCACCATCGTGCAGGGTATCCAAATGCCTCTAAATAGAGGTATACCCCTCTTTATTTGCAATGAAGTTCAAACTTAGAGAAAATCAGTGCTCTCATCGCTCAGGTGATTGGGTCGCGCAAGTGGTGGTGGGTCGCGCAAGTAGAAGTTACGCGACATTTTTTTGCTACGCTTCCATGGAGGTTTGGGTGAGAAAGGGTCTGAGTCACCCATGTTTGGAGTTGGTAAAGGAGGTTTCACTTATGTGGTTTGGTGAAACTTGTGCGCCAGGATTTGAATAAGCACGATAGGTGATCGTTGCGCGCCAAAATCGATTTGGGCATAAAAGGGTGTGAGTCGTGCATGTTTGAAGTTGAAGAAGTAAGTGTCGTGCAAGTGGGAGAGGTGAACTTGCGCTCCATCTTGAAACTTGCACACTAGCTTGGAGAAGAACAACTGGTGTGGATTAAAGCTCACCAGCCTTTTGGGGATTTATGAAAGTAGTATTGTTTCCTGATACCTGTGGTGCAAAGTGAAATTTTTCGATGGGTGGAAGTTGGACTTCAACAAAGCATCTACATACAAAAAAGGATGTATTCGTTAGCGGTGATGGGGAGACCTTCACATATATAAACTGAGTGGGACTTCACCAATGGTAGTGGGACAGGGGGAGTCAATGAGAGTGACTTGAGGGATGCAGTAGGCTATCCCTAAATAGTTGTAAAGGCAGTCAGTCTAAGACAGAGTGACTCTTCCCAAAACATTGTCATCCACAACGAGTGAAGAATAGTGGAATTAGGTATGACCGAAAACCTACCGTCGTATGCTCCTTGGACGTAGCCCTTATTGATGAACCATGTAAAAAGTTTTTTTACTTTTATTTGCATTTGAATGTTTTATTTATTCTCATATCCATCATACAAGTTAAACTAGTTTCTACCAACGTGGGAATAAGATCCGTTAGTTTAAAAGAAAAAGTTGACACCCTGATTCACCCCTCCCCTCTCACGGTGTCCCTGGGTCATTCCTTTTTAAATACTAATAATTTTTATTATAATTGTAATAAAATAAATTCATTGTAGTTATATACACCAGAAAAAAATAAACACATTCTAAATATGTCTTGTGTCTCAAAGAAAAATAAAAGTGAGATAGAAATCCCTAACTTCTTTTGTAATATTTTAAATCAAGAGCCCCAATATAGAATGTAATAAATTGAAAAATGAAATATAATTAAAATTAGGAGATTAATTATATATAATTTCAATGTATAAGTACATTCAACACATAAAATTAATGAGTGGTGACTTTTCATATGTCTATGAAGGAAAATTGATACTAGAAATCACTTATCGTAAGTCTTGACTTTCTTTGTACTCATTAAAAACACCTATAAAATAAATATAAGTTTATTATACATATATTAAAGAACAAAAATTACCTATATCACACCATATATTATTTAATTATTCTCTTTTATTACCTGTTTATTAATAATTCCATGTTAAATCCACATTTCAGGTAATACCCGCTTTGTTTTTAATATATGTTTTTATTTAGTTACATTAATTTGAGCATGGTTTCATCATCTATTTAATAATAATAATGAAATAATTATCATATTTATACCTAAATTATATTTTTATTAACAATCATTAAAAATGGGTTTGAGAAATGATGCATGTTACAATCATAGAGACGGTTGGTCGAACATACATATGAATAATGTTTCCATTTTTCAAAAATCATTATGGTGAAGTAAAAAAAGGTATTATATTTAAATAATGATAATAATATCATGAGTAACTTATTATTTCCTTAAATATACTTATACATATCATCCATGAACTTTGGGGGAACAAATAGAGTCACATCGCTTCATGAAAGTGGTAATCCACTAGTATAGAAATGGTGTTATCATCTTTCTATGAGTGAAAATATAAGCAAAAATGATATATTTTATTTTTATAATTATAAGTATATCATTAATATTTTAATAATTTTATTTATATAACATATATTTAATAAATTTATCCTTATTATCTACCAGGTAAATCATTAGTGAAAACGAATCAGATCACTTTGTGAGACAGTAGTCCTCCATACAGACGAGTGATGTTATTATATCCTATATGGAATGGAAATATTAAAAAATATGATATAATGACTCTATATACATAATTATGTTATAAATATCATATATATACTTTATTTCTATAATAATAACCAACCCTGGAATGTGTTAATGAAAAAAGGAATGACATTGGATTGTGAGGAGTTTGTCCTCCATACACACAAAAGATGATTTCATAACCCATTTGATTGAATTAGAGATTTTTTTGGGTTAATACATTAACATAAAATCATAAAATTATATTTAAGATAATTATTTTTCTATATCATCATTGTTTAATAAGAATTGAAATTTATGGAAGAAGAAATAATATAAATATTTTTGTTGAATAATGTAACATCTTCTTTGTGTAACCTCCTTAGGTTTGCACAAGAATACATATTATGTTGAATTAATTCACAAAATAATTATTCTATTATGAGATTATGGAATTTGAGAAGTTATTTGGATATATATTTTCTTACCCAAAGGGGTTTTAATGTGTAAAGGATAGAGCAGATGGAGTTTTCTTTTATAAGTGAGGTGAGTGAAACATTTGTAATCTTTGAAAGGAAAAAAGATGTACCCATGTTTAATTATGAAATATGGCACAAACATTTGGTATTATCAATAATTATACATTATAGGGTCTAAATATATCCATAAAAATATACTTTATACATATTTTATATCATTTTAACACTTATTTTTAACACTAGGTAAACCCTTTTTTAGCTTAACAACGATAACTAATGTTTACAATTTTCACTATCCATTTTAGTCAAAAATTAGGATGAACTGATTAGATAATGTAAATTATGATTAATAAAAATATTTAATCCATTTTTTCAAATTAAATACAAATATTTGAGAGATATTAATTTAATATTAATCCCACAGATGTGATGAGAAATCATGTTTTTTCTTATAGAAAATGTTTACAATTTTACAATGTTTTTGTATAAAAATTATTTATAAAAATAAATAAAATGATCTAAATTTGGTAAATATATATATAATTTTAATAATGTTAATTTTAAACCAATTTAAAATATAATTTAACTTTATAAATAATCCATATGAAAAGACAATTTTAAATTAGAATTCTTTATTTTTCATTATTCACAACATAGTATTTTAAAAATGTTTCTAAAAAAATAAACCATAATATAATTTTAACATGTTGATTTAAAAAATAAATTTTCTTTCAAATTAATGTTTTATTATTTTTAATATATTATTTAAAAATTATTTTTCAAATGGTAAAACATCTTTTTAGAAAAATAGAATTTTTAAGAGTAAAATTAAATTTATTTTTATCTCTTGTCTAGAAACAAAAATAAGATGAATGTTAAATAATTTATTTAACATATAATATATAAATTTCATTAAAATAATTAAACAAAATATATTTTCTTAATTTATTTAGGAAAAAAAAATATCTGAATAAAAATTGTTTTTTGAAAATGATTTCCTTTATTTTCAAATAGTTTTTATTTTCATTTATAACTAATTGGTCACAAAATATCAATATTTTATTTTTCAAAAAAAGGACAGATCAATTTTATGGGTGTAGTGATAACCTATATAAAATAAAACCATACAGAACCACACTAACACTCCAAACCCATCGTATAACAAGAACCCCCGACACACCATACCAACAACACTCAAATGCCGTAAAAGAAAATAAAATTATTAAGTTCAAGTTTAAGTCTATTGGAAGATTTATGTAACATCCCATGTAAATAAAGAATAAGTTATTTTTAATATTAGTAATATTTTTGAATTAAATATTAATTTTACTTTAAAAGGTTTACTATGTTTGATAGCATACCCGATACGCTACAACAGGTTTCTTTGAAATATTACGTTGCACACTAATAATATAATATTATTATTTTAAATGGTAGTTAACGCCTAGTCACTATGTTGATAGTATTAGAAAAAACTAACTAAAATATGATTATACATGTTTGTTAAATGTTTTTACTTTTATCCAATAAATGTTAGAAGCCTGAAATATGAATGAATCTAATTTTAAGCATAAATACTCTAAAATTATTTGAAAGGTCTATTTATCGCCTTTTGATGGAGAACCCTCTTTAAATATTGTTTTTTTCACTTTTATATGTTATATTTGACAAAATATAATTATTATTTAGATTAGGGACATCAAAGTTTAATTTGGGTAAATGTTTTGTATTTTTCTGATAAAGAACATTTTTTTAATAAATAGAAAAAAATACTGTATTTTAATTCAAAATTATCTTTTAATATAATTTATTTATATTTGTTTTAAAGTTTAATAAGAATATATTTTTACCATTTAATCCAATGTTGGTCATTTTAATTAATTTCACTTTTAAATTGGACATTAATAACTATCAATATTTTGATAGTTATTATTTCTAAAAAACACGCCTTTTGTTTTGACAACGGGAATTAATTTTAAATTAATTTCTACCTCATCTATGCTTTTAATTTTTTAATATATGCATAACTTTTTAATTAGTAATATCAAATATATCTTATTCTGAATTTTTAGTATTTTCCTGAAAAACTTCAATTTTTTGATGAATAGTGAAACCATAAATAGTAGTTAAAAAACTAGCTTTTCATTTAAATGAAATTTTATCACTTCTGTGAATAGAATTTAAAAAATCCAACATACAAGGTTGTTATTGGTAAGTAAAATGTGGTTCAATAAGATGAAAATAATTTTTGGTGAAAAGTAACTTTTGACTTTTATTTACCACGGTTAAAGGTAAATAGGGTAATTCAAGGTAAAAAATATTATAATAATACAAAATTACCTTAACACTTGTCCTAACATTATTTGTTGAGTAATTGAAGACCATGGAAATCTTTGGGTCGTTTTTGGGACCCCATGGAGCCACTTCGGAGTGATAACGACACTTTAGATTAATTAAATTAAAGTAATGAAAAAAATGACATAAACAAATATCTTTTTGTAAATTAGTTTTTACATGGTGTTATATAAGTCATATTTTAAACTATAAATATTATTTGAAAAGCTAAAAAAATTTCTACATCATGGTAGTTTTTTTATAATTCTTATACATCGAATAAATTAAATTATTTATGACACAATAATGATGCAGTGTTTACCTCATTAGTAAATCATTTAAATAAATAATATTATAAATATTAAAATAACATCCAAATACTTTCCAATTCTTATTTGATGAATTTATTTTGACAATTAGTCGTTTTATCTTTGTCCTTAATGAGTTTTGGACCCTTAGAAACCGAATATCATTGTATAATAAAATAATATTATCACACTTTTCTAAAGAGCCCCTCCTCCCCCTTATAAAAATCCCTCACTTTTAACCCATTCCTCAAACCTATCAATCCCCTTTACTCATAAAAACCCTACCCAAATAATCTCTCAATATCCCTCTCCTCCTCCTAGAATCCTTATCTTAGAGAAAAGTCACTTCAAGAAGTCCTTTTGGTTCAAACCAAAGTAAGTTACCTGATTTAAAGGTAATGTCTTCTCTTAAGTTCTTTTGTTTTATTTTACTTCTAAAACCTCCTAAACTCTTTTTATTCCTTTATTTCATAACAAAACTAGTATCATAAATATACTAGGATGTTTTTTTGAGAATTATTCGAGCTACACTTACACACACTTCCATCTAATGGGTAAAGAACATAATGTTTCTGTGGATGAGAAACTAACGCCTCATGAAACAATGATTATTCAATTAACTCCTACCACCTCTAAAGGTGGTCATTATGATGTCAATGTATTTATATATTATATATATTATGTTTATGTTTTCTTTATACATCTGTATTTTTTTATTATTAACATATCATTATAGTTTCCATCATTGGTAAACATGATAATTTCATTTGAGGAAGTGTGGACTAACGCCCCCTCAAAGTGATATGACTCGTTAATTCCATATGTGGTACATATAAAAGATGTATTTAATGATATTATAGATGATATTATAATATACCTATGTATCATTGTGTTTTCATTGCATTAAAATACAAAATAGAAATGAAAGTACCGTTCATGCGTACGTACGGCTAACCGTCTCCATGAACTGTGCATTTCATTTCTTATCTCCAAATGTTATGTAATATTATAAATACAGAAATATATTGGATATATATTATATATATTATATCTACATCATTAATTTAATTCTGAATATAATGTATGTTTTACCACATGAACAACTTGTAATTATAAGAAGTCCATTTTTGACTCAAGTACCAAATATCGACAAAATGAACATTATTAACTTTAATGATTACATAATGTTTATAACATTGTAATAAGTGATATAAAAGGAATAATAAACCTGAAAAATGTTATTAAGAAAGTATAAATTAATATTATTTTATTATTCAAGAGATTAAAGAACGAACGATTCAAGTCTAACACGAGGTAAGGGACTTCGTCTCAATCACCTTTAATTGAGGCATATTTAGTTTTATACATGAATTCTTTTATATAGTGTATAAACACCTTAGAATTTTCAATTCATTAAAATGGAATCTTTTTCTACGAGGCGTTTTACTAAACAACAAAAAAGAATGATTCTTTTTAACGTAAGTAGTGACAACAACCTTTTCTGCTGTCGCGGGTATTATTTGATCTATGGTTTCCTTAACAAGCCATAATGTTTTTAAAATAATATTAAATACCATATACCCTTTTAACGTATTTTGGTATTGAAAATGGTTTTGATAATGGATTTTTTATTTCAATATATTTCAGTGATATATTTCGATTGAAATGTAGAAATGTTATCTTTCCTTTAACTTTGTTTTATGTGTTATGAATATGTTAGGGTTCTTGGGAATTGTTTACGTATATGGGTGGTTTCGTGATAAACCTGGGGTGGGTGAGCCTGAGATATCTCTCTAATGTATTGGTTATTGTGAAGGAGGAAAACGTGAATGTTTCTCCTAAGAGATTTAGGTAATATACTATGATGGGTATTCCAAAGTAACTCCCTATGTAGCTATGATAGCTATAATGTAAGTATATTATGGATGCCACAAGTTACCTTTATGATTTATTATTTCTATTTGTTATTCATAAATCTTATGATTTCAATAGGTAAGTAAAAGAGGATATGTTTTTTATGTATTTATGGACTAATGTTTTCTTTATTTGTTTTATAACCCTTACTGAGCTTTTTATGCCTATCCCATGTTTTGAAATGTTTTTCACAGGACTTAAAGATGAATTGGGTTAAGGATGGGATCAAGTAAAAGTCATGTTGTCTAAAACATGGAACCAGACATGAATCTTTTTTTCAAGAGTTTTTATTTTAAAAAATAAATGGAATTTGAGTAGAAGTGTCTACTTTGTAATCTTTTGAGATGTAATAGCTATATCCTAATTCTATAAAACTCTAAACCTAAAAAGATCCACAATATAAATTATTTGTTTAATTCAATATTATGTAATTTTTTAAGGTAGTGTTTTTATAGTTGGTATCATCGGTTTATTTAGATAACTTTAGGAGTTATGGTATTGTTAAATTAATATCCATAAATTAATTTTTGTTAATCTTGAAATGATATAGCATTTACAGATTACTATGTTGTTTATCCTAAGATATTTTTGTGTTCAGAATGGTTTCCTATAGAGGAAACATGGAGGCTATGTTGGGATGAAATCATGAGGAAGACAACCTTCCAAATCAGCAACCTGATATGGTCAGAATCGAAACTGAACAGTTTTTTGTAGTGATGGCATAGTTGACTCAAGCTATAAATGGTGGTGGTATCCATGCACGAGATCAGCCATATCAACCACACAGGAACATGTCAGTAGTAGAGCATTTCATGAGGAAACATCCCCCATAATTCATGGGATCATCTCACCCTAGGCTAGTAGAAGGTTGGATTAAAGCACTCGAGAAAATATTTGATGTCATGGGTTATTCCGAAAATCAAAAGGTTAGTCTTGCTATTTACCATTTTGAATGTGAAGCTGATCAGTGTTGGTCTATGGTTAAAAATTTCAAGGATAGTGAGGAGATTGATGCTCTTGATTGGGATGAATTCAAAGGTATGTTTCTTGATAAATATTTTCCGAAGGTGGTTCATCTTAGGATGGAAAAACAATTCCTGGAATTGAGGTAGGTGGATGACTCAGTGGCTGCTTATGAATAAAAATTCACTCGACTGGCAAGGTATGCCCCAAATTTTATACGACATCTTGATAGTAAAATCAACCGTTTTTCAATCTGGATTAAAGACAAACTATCGAAGGGATATAGCTTCTCATGAGTTTATAAGTTATAAAAAACTTGTTCGTTGTGCATAGTAGGTGTAAATGGAGTTTTTTGATGATTAAGTGTTCTTTGAAAAAAAAATAGAATAAGAGGTCGAGGTGGCATGAAAAAGGGAAGACCTCTTCAAAAAAGTCCGATTGTAAGAAACTTAAGTTTACATTTTGTGAAAATTGTGGTAAAAAGCATGCTGTGGAATGTATTTTGAATTCTGGTAAGTGTTACTGATGCGGTAAAATATGACATAAGGCTCATAATTGCACTGAAAAAGATCATGGTAATGTTAACACAAAATATGATTTACAGTAAGTAAAATATTTTAATTGAAATGAAAAGTGTAATTATGCAAATGAGTGTCCAACAAAGAACTCAACTGAGGGAGAGAAGATAGACTGCAAGCAAAAAGGGGTGGTGAAATCCTTTGCAACTACTTCAGCATATGTTGGGCCATCTAATGATGTAGGATTAGGTACAATGTTTGTTTGTTTATATTATGCCAATGTGTTGTTTGATTCAGGGTCTACACACTATTTCATTTCTGAGAAGTTTTCAAGTAAATTGGGAATTCCATCTCAAGATATGAAGACGGAACATATGGTAAAAACACCTAGAGGAAATGTTGAGGCAAAAAGAATTAATAAGAACCCTCATGCCCTTCTATGTGGAAAGAATCTACCTGGAAACCTTATTTTTTTCCTCTATTAGAGTTTGATGATATTTTGGCTATGGATTGGCATTTGGTTTATCATGCTAAGATTTAATGCATAGCTGAAGAGGTTTCTTTTCAGAATTATTTTAATTTTGTGTACAAGAATGAACCCTTGCTTTTCATAACATATCAGGAAGCAGAGAAACTAGTAAAAGCTAAAAATGAATATTACCTTGCACATATTTTTGAAAATAATGGAACTCTTCAGATTATTGATGTGCCAATAGTAAATGAGTACCTTAATGTTTTCCTTGATGAGTTTCCTGGTATTTAACCAAATTAGGAAGTTGAATTTTCTATTGACTTAGTTCCTGATGCTAAGACAATTTCAAAATCCCCTTATCGAATAGATCAAATTGAACTTTTAGAGTTAAAGAACCAATTGCATGAGTTATTATATAAATGTTACATTCAACCTAGCACATCACCATGGGGTGATCCTATCTTTTTTGTTATAAAGAAATATGGTTCAATGAGAATTTTCATTGAGTATAGAGCATTGAATAACATCAATGTTAAGATCAAGTATCATTTTCCTCATATTGATGATTAGTTTGATCAGCTCCAGGGAGCTCAGTATTTTTTGAAGATTGACTTGAGTTCAAGGTACAATCAGTTGAAAGTAAAAGAAGCAGACATTCCGAAGACCGTGTTTCATACTAGATATGTTCATTATGAATTTTTATTTATTCCTTTTTGGTTAACAAAAGCACTTGCTGTATTTATGGATCTGATGAATAGACTTTTTCGTGAGTTCTTGGAAAATTTTGTAGTTGTGTTCATTGATGATATTTTAGTTTATTCTAAAAGTAAAGAGGAGCATGAAAGACATTTAAGGGTTGTCTTGAAAACCTTGTAAAAAAAGAAATTGTATGGGAAATTCAACAAGTGTGATTTTTGGTTACAACAAATTTCATTCCTTCATCACATTGTTTCAAAAAATGGAACAACTGTTGATCCTACTAAAACAAAAGTTGTTAAATAATGGCCAAGCCCCCAAAATATAACTGAGATTCGTAATTTTCTTGTTTTGGCAGGTCATTACTCTAGGTTTGTTGAGAATGTTGCATGATCATCTAGTCCAATGACTAAGTTAACTCAAAAATCTATTAAGTTCATTTAGACAAAAGAATTTGAACATTGTTTTCAGGAATCAAAAAGAAGATTGGTGAATGCTCCAGTTTTCACACTACCTTCTAGAAATAGTGAGTTTTTTATTTACACTGATGCTTCATTTAAAGGACTTGGATGTGTCCTTATGTATAATGTTAGGTAATTTCTTATGCTTCACATCAATTGAAACCTCATGAGATAAATTACCCTACACATGATTTCGAATTAGCTTCTGTTGTTTTTGCTTTAAAAATTTGGAGGCATCATTTGTATAGAGTAAAATTTGAAATATATACTGACCAAAAAAGTTTAAAGTATATATTCACTCAAAAGTAATTGAAAATTAGACATAGGAGATGGCTATAATTAATCAAGGATTATTATTTCATGATCCATTACCATTCCGGAAAAGCGAATAAAGTGGATGATGCTTTGAGTCGAAAAAGTAATGCTTCATTAACCATTCTATGTTTGGAATGAGATCCTTTGGTTTTTGATTTGATGAAATTTGGAATAGAAGTTGTTGGTGCGGGAAGTTATTTTGTTTTTCTTCAGGTGTTAGTGAGATCATCATTATCAAAAAGAATTAGGCAAATGCAGAAGGAAGAGAGTGAGTTGCAGAAAAAGGTAGAGTTGGTTCAGAATGGTAAGTTTCCTGATTTTAACATTGATAATGATTGTGTTTTCAGGTTTGAGAAGAGATTATGTGTGCCTTGGGATTCATAGTTGAAGAATGAGTTGTTATGTGAAGCTCATAGTTCTTTGTTTTCAGTTCATCCTGGAAGTAATAAGATGTATAGAGATCATCGAATGTATAACTGGTGGGATGGAATGAAAAGAGATATTGTTGATTTTAATGTGAAGTGTTTGACTTGTTAACAGGTTAAAGTAGAGTGGATGTTACCAAAAGGGATGCTTCAGCTGTTACCAGTGCCAGAGTAGAAATGGAAAAATATATCCATGGACTTCATTATGGGATTATTGAAAATGTCTCAAGGTAATAATGAAATCTGGGTTATAGTTGATCGATTGACTAAATCTGGTCACTTCCTTCCTATTCAAGATACATTATCTCTAGATCAACTTTATCAGTTGTATATTAAAGAGATAATTAGTTTTCATGGAGTTCCCCATCGCATTGTATCTGATTATGATCCTAGGTTTACTTATCACTTTTGGAAAGGCCTTCAGAAGTCATTGGGTACTAAATTAAATTTTATTACAGATTTTCATCCTCAATCAGATGAGCATCCAGAACAAACAATTAATACCATGGAAGAAATGTTATGTGCTTGCTCAATGGATTATCAGGGAAGTTGGGACTAACATCTTTCTTTGGTTGAACTTTCTTATAATAATAGTTTTTATTCCAGTATATAGATGGCTCCGTTTGAGGCATTATATGGAAAGTGGTGTTGAACTCCGGATTTTTGGGATGAAGTAGTGGAAAGAAAGCTGATGGGACCGAAATTGGGGGAAGATATGACAGTGAAAGTTCAGTTGATTCAGAAGCACATGAGAACAGCTCAGATTATGCAAGAAAGTTATGCGGATAACAGGAGGATGGATCTCTCTTTTAGGTTAGGTGATCATGTCTTTCTCAAAGTTTCTCCATGGAAAAGTGTGATGTGTTTTCATATGAAGGGAATGTTGAGTTTGAGGTTAATTTCACCTTATGAAATCCTAGATAAAGTTGGATTAGTTGCATAAAGAGTGGATTTACCTCCACGTTTGTCCCAAGTACACAACATTTTTCATGTTTCAATGTTGAGAAAGTATATGCCAGATCCATCTCATGTTTTAAGTCCAGAGGTAGTTCAGTTGGAAGATAATCTCTCTTAAGAGGAACAACAAGTCTAGATTCTTGACCACAGAGAGCAAGTGTTGCGGAATAAGTTAATTCACCAGGTGTTGGTTTTGTGGTAAATCCATATGGTTGAAGAGGTAACGTGGGAATCTGAAAATGCTATGAAGGATAAATACCTACACTTATTTGATTAGTGAATTAAAATTGCGAGGACGCAATTTCCAAAAGGGGGGAAGGATGTAACATCCCAGGTAAATAAAGAATAATACATTTTCATTTTTAGTAATATTTATAAATTAAATATTAATTTTAATTTAAAATATTTCCTATGTTCGATAGCGTACCCGATACGCAACAACGAGTTTCTTTGTAATATTACATTGCACACTAATAATATAATATTATTATTTTAAATGGTAGTTAACGCCTAGTGGTTGTATTTGTGGTAATGGACAGAACTAACTAAATTATGATTATACATGTTTGTTAAATGTTTTTACTTTTACCCAATAAATGTTAGAGGCTTAAAATATTAATGAATCTAATTTTAAGCATAAATACTATAATATTCTTTAAAAGGTCGATTTTCCGCCTTTTGATGGAGAACCCACATTAAATATAGTTTTGGTCACTCTTATATGTTATATTTGACAAAATAAAATTCTTCTCTATATTTGGGACATCAAAATTTAATTTGGGTAATTTTTTGATATTTTTCTGATAAAGTTCATTATTTTAATGAATTGTGAAAAATACTGTAGTTTAATTCAAAAGTGTCTTTTAATCGAATTTATTTATATGGTTATTTTATCTTTTTAATTGGTTTTAAAGTTTAATTAGAATATATTTTTACCATTTAATCTAATTTTGGTCATTGGAATTAATATCACTTTCAAATTGGAGATAAAAAAGTATCAATCTTTTGATAATTATTGTTTCTTAAAAACACGCATTTTGTTTTGAAAGCGGGAATTAATTTTAAATTAATTTCTGTCACTTCTATGTTTTGAATTTGGTAAAATAGACATCATTTTTAAATTAGGAATATCAAATGTAGCTTAAGCGGAATTTTTGGTATTTTTCTAAAAAACTTCATTTTTTTTATTAATAGTGAAATAACTTAGCAGTGGTTAGAAAACTGAATTTTCATTTAAATGAAATTTTACCACTTCTGTGAATTGAATTTCAAAAATCTGACATACATGGTTTTTATTGGTAAGTAAAATGTGGTTCAATTAGATGAAATTAATTTTTGGTGAATAGTAACTTTTGACTTTTATTTTACATGGTTAAAGGTAAATATGGTAATTCAAGGTAAAAATAATGTTATAATAATACAAACATTCCTTAAAACTTGTCCTAACCTTATTGGTTGAGTCATTTTAGACCACGGGAAACTTTGGGTCGATTTTGGGACCCCCTGGAGCCACTTGGGAATGATAATGACACTTTAGATTAATTAACTTAAAGTAATGACAAAAACAAATATCTTTTAGTAAATTAATTTTTACATGGTGTTATATAAGTCATCTATTCAACTGTAAATATTTTTTGAAAATTTAAAAATATTTCCTACATCAGGGTTTTTTTATAATTTTTATACATCGAATAAATTAAATTATTTATGCCACAATAATGATGCAGTGTTTACCAAATTAATAAATCATTTAAATAAAGAAGATTATAAATCTTAAAATAACATCCAAAACCTATCCAATTATTTTTGGATGAATTTATGTCGTCCACGAGTCATCTCATCTTCAACCTTAATAAGTTTTGGACCTTTAGAAACAGAATATCATTATATAATAAAATAATATTATCACACTTTCCTAAAGAGACCATCCTCCCCCTTATAAAAATCCCTCACTTCTAACTCATTCCTAACACCTCTCAATCCCCTTGGATCATCCAAACCCTTCCCAAATAAGCTCTCATGATCCATATCCTCATCCTAGAAACCTTACCTTTGACATAGGTCACTTCAAGAAGTCCTTTTGGTTCAAACCAAAGGATGTTACATGATTTAAAGGTAACGTCTTCTCTGAAGTTCTTTTGTTATATTTTACTTCTCCAACCCCCTAAACTCTTCTTATTCCTTTATTTTATAACAACACTAGTATCATAAATAAACTAGTTTGTTTTTATGACAAATATTGGAACAACACTTACACACACCTCCATCTAATGGGTAAAGGACATAATGTCTTTGTGGATGGAAAACTAACGCCTCACGAAACGATGATTGTTCAATTAACTCCTACAGCCTGTCATGGTGGCCCTTATTATGGCACTATATTTATATATGATATTTATGATATTTATGTTTTCATTATTTTTCTATATTTTTTTTATTTATAGAATACCTTTATGGTTTCCATTATGGGTAAACACGGTAATTTCATTTGAGGAAGTGCGGACTAACGCCCCCTCAAAGTGATATGACTTGTTAATGCCATATATGGTATGTATAAATGATGGAGTTAATGATATTATATATTATATTATACTGTAATTATAATATACATATGTATCATTATGTTTTCATTCCATTAAAATGTGAAATAAAAAATGAAAGTAGCGTTCAAGCGTACGTACGGCTTACCATCTCCATGAACGGTTCATTTCATTTCTTATCTCCAATTGTTATGTAATATTATAAATACATACATATACAGGATATATATGATATATATTAAATCAACATCATTAATTTCATTCTAAAGATAATGGATATTTTACCACATGAACAACATGTAATTATAAGAAGTCCATTTTTGACTCAAGTACCAAATATCGACAAAATGAACGTTATTAATTTAAATAAATACATAATGTTTATAAAATGGTAATAAGTAATATAAATGGAATAAAAAACTTTAAAAAGTTTCTTAATAAATTAGAAATTAAATTTAGTTTATTATTTAGGAGATTAAAGAACAAACATTTCAAGTCGGACATGATGTAAGGGACATCGTCTCAATCTCCTTTCATTGAGGCATATTTTGTTTTATACATTACTTCTTTTATATGGTTTATAAACACCTTTTACATTTCATTTCATTAAAATGGAATCTTTTTCTATGAGGTGTTTTACTAAAAAAACAAAAATTAATGTTTCTTTTTAATGTAAGTCGTGACAATGACCTTTTCTGCAGCTGCGAGTATTATTTGATCTATGGCTTCCTTAACAAGTTGTAATGTTTTTAAAATAACAATAAATACCATATACCCTTTTTATTTATTTTGGTTTTGAAAATGGTTTTTATAATGGATTTGTTATGTAAAAATATTTCAATGATATATTGTGATTGAAATGTGGAAATTTTATCTTACCTTTATGTTTTTTTATATGTTATGAATATTTGTGGTTCATGGGAATTGTTTACGTATACGGGTGGTTCCATGATAAACCTAGGGTGGGTGAGCCTGAGATATCTCTCCAATTCATTGGGTAACGTGATGGAGGTAAACATGAATGTTTCTCCTAAGAGATTTAGGGAATATATTGTGATGGGTATTCCGAAGTAACTCCCTATATAGCTGTGATAGATACAATGTAAGTTTGTTATGGATGCCACAAGTTACCTTTATGATTTATGATTTCTATGAGTTATTCATAAATCATATGATTTCATGAGGTAAGTAAAAGTGTTTATGTTTTTTATGTATTTTTGAGCTAATGTTTTCTTTCTTTGTTTTATAACCCTTACTGAGCTTTTTTTGCTCATCCCATGTTTTGAAATGTTTTTCACAGGACTTAAAGATGAATAGGGTACAGTATGGGATCAAGGAAAATTCATGCTGTCTAAATCATGGAACTAGACATGCTTCTTTTCTTCAAGAGTTTTTATTTTATGAAAAAAATGGAAACTGAGTAGAAGTGTCTACTTTGTAATCTTTTGAGACGTAATAGTTATGTCCTAATTCTCTAAAACTCTAAACCTAAAAAGATCCTCAATGTGAATTATTTGTTTAATTCAATATTATTTAATGTATTAAGTATGGGTCCTTATAATTTATCTCTACATAGGTTTCTATGAAGATAACATACCAGTATTTCCATGTTATCCTTATTTATGTCTTCACAGTGATAATCCATCTGGTCCCACATTTGAATAAACTCCTCCAAATTTAATTTAATTTTAATTTTATTTCATTTTTCTTTTAAACTCATCATCGAATATAAAGAAATATAAAATTGTAGTTTTTTTTAATATAATATAAACATGGTGTTGAGTGTAAAAAAAATATCAAAAATATTTAATTTACTTGAAAAATATATATTTCACTAAATCTTTGGTTGTTACATTATACACCCCCAAAATAAATTTCTCCCTTGAAATTCATCTTGGTTATAAAAGGTCTAAAATTTTAAAATACCTTCACATAAAAACACATCATAAAATGGTTTAATAAAACATCCTCTTGAAAAAGAGAAAGGTATCTGAGAAGTTCATATAGAACAACACTTACTAGGTTTCCAAATTTGAGAACATTGGTGGGAGGTGAAGATATAGAAATGTAATAAAATCATAAATAATTATAAAAAGTGATAGAGATCATGGAACACAAGAAAGTGGTTGATACATAGAAGGTTAAAAACTATAAAATCATAAACCAAAGAGGTGTGAAAATGGCCTTTGATATCTTCAAAATGATGATAACGGGAAAATATTTTATTTCTAGATCGTTTTCCTAATTTTAGTTAATTACTTTTTATGTATAGGTTAAGAACATATGAAAATATACGAACTTGATATCATTTTATTTCATATGAACAATTTCATCCTTTCATTGTGGCTTGATTAATTTCCACTTCATCTCTTACTCTGAGAGTTGAATTATTACTGTTTGAATCACTAAATAATATATATAATATAATGATAAGGCATTACTTCTATATCTTGCAAAAAATGGTTAACATTGGTTATCCCATATGGATATATATTCATATGGTGGAGTAATATGTTAATCTCCAAAACCTTATACAATGTTCTACGTAAACCATTACAGAAATGGTTAATAGTATAACCCTTCCAAAATTCAAAATTTTCAAATATGTTCACTGAATTTATAAAAATCAGTTTAACATTAATCTCCCATATATTATATGATGTCTCTTGATTGTCACATATGAGACATGTGAATACATTCATCATATATTCTCTTGAAATATATCAATAAATAGTATTACCATAAAAACTTTTGAAAATCATACACTCTTCTTTAGTCTTTATATAATACCTAGATTATTTGATATATTCTTTAAAGCCAAAAATAATGAAATATCCATAATTGGAAGCATAAAACACTTTGTCAACTAATAATTAAGGTAATCAGTACTATCTAATTTACGTATTGATATCCAAAATCTCTTTATGCTAACATCATTATCTCAACATTTAAAACATATTAAGGGTTATCTTACATTAATCAAAATATTTCCATTCCTTTAAATCACTTTTCTAGTCCATCAGTACCATTTAACATATTCTTCAAAATCCTTAATGAAAAAATTATAAAAAAAAATACATATATATATATATAAATATATTATGACTCATATATCATAATTAGGAAATTACAATGCATACACTTTCGTTATTCCACCTCATACTTAATACATTAACTAGTCTTGATCATCTTATTCTATAATTCCTCCTTCCTTTTATATTTATTTCCTAACATTTTCATCATATAAAAACCATTTCTCATACAACCATATTGATTCTATTCATGATATTTCTATTTAGAACCTTAATTTTCGTAATGCCCAAAAATTTTACATTTAAAACATTCAAGAGTTGATGATATCATAAGGATAACACTATTTATATACATTGTGTTAACCAAACTTTTCATATTTCTATTGTATTTACATGAATTATGTCTTTATTTCAACCCACAAAACATCTTCTTATCCCGATGATAAATTCTATTGAGTTATTCTTTCCATCTTCTTGACATATTGGAAACTATATCTTCATTACTCAGTGGTCTCCACTATATAAACTCTCAACAAACTCTATCTTTGTATTCTTTGGTGCATCCAAGAGTTAGTTATGGCACACGTTGTTAATCATGTTCCATGATATATGATTTGGAATAATCACTACATCCTTCTCTATAATAATAATCCCATTTGGATTCCCATCAACAAATTTTTTTTCACATTCAATGTTAACCCAATTCCATCAAGTTACTAATATTAACTAAAACAAAAAAAAGAATGGTGTGGTCTAGATTAATCATACTGTAAAACCACATAATCATGAAAAAATTAATTATAGGATATAAAATCATAAAAACTTATTTTTAATATATGAAACCTTATGTTTATCCTATGTCAATCATAGTCATCATCTATTTAAATCATCCACGATAGTTTATAAAGTGTTTGTGAATTTTCAAATCGTATCCCCTAATAGTTTCAAACTAGGTGTGAAACATGGCTCATTGTCATGCACCAAGTGATGACTAAGTCTATCTCCATGTGACCATTTATATTTGTTACCTCTATGTACCTCTATGTTAGATACACATCCACTTGTATTATCCATATAGTAATATAATTTTTTAGAAACCACATGCTCTATCATGTACCAATATTTTATGACATTTTACTATACTCGGACTCATCCTTATAATTTTCCTTAGAGCCATCCCTATATATTTCCATATAAATATATCTTGGGAACTCACTAAAGGTTTCACATCCAAGTTTTAAAATGTTAAATAAACATTTCCTTTGATACAAACTATAGATAACTAGGATTTCCATACATATATATTACATTTTTTTCTGAATTTTAAAAACATTAAACAAAACACGCTTGAGGACTATAATAGTTTAGTGTATTTGGATAATAGGTAAACAATATTATAACTCGTGAATGATTTCAAACATATTTCATAAACATCTACCCCTTTAGTACTATTCACAAACATAGCCTATATAAAACCTTTATTTATAACCTTTGAAAATGAAACATAAGAAAGTGTGAGATTATATCCTCATTAAGGTTAAATAAAAGAAATACATAAACTTAACATGATAATATGGTTATGATAACATGATAATAACATTTTAAAACCATATTGTTCATTTCAAATACCCTAATATTGAGTCATGGAATAAATATTGGTATTTCATAAGATAAGAATCATAATTAAATCAAAGAAGATGATCCAAGAGAGAATAAAATTGTCAAAAGACATAAAATATTTGTGTACAAATAATATAGAAAATATTATTTCAGGGATGCCGACCAAGACATAAGACCTTTTTAGGCTTGGGATAACAACCTGTGTACTTCTTTCGGGAATGGAATGACCACCAGTGTACTCTATTTAGGGCTTAGGATAACCATCAGTGTACCCTCTTTGGGGATTGGGATAAACTCTTATGTAACCTTTGATATCATATAACATTAATCATTAAAAAATTAATTTGAAGGTGATATAGGTCCCACCTATCACATCATCCATACATTTAAGTTCCAAAAAATCATATATCATTCATCATATCTAAACCCATGAAAATAAATTGTTTTTATAAAACATTTCATCATAGTATAACCCTTGGAAAACAAATGGTTTTAATAATCATTTCATTATTTAGTCATAAC
This sequence comes from Viscum album, assembly GCA_963277665.1. Lineage (NCBI taxonomy): Eukaryota > Viridiplantae > Streptophyta > Magnoliopsida > Santalales > Viscaceae > Viscum > Viscum album. The sequence continues at coordinate 812,945,520 of OY728135.1, forward strand.
CTAACCCATGGAAAATATATAAGTTTGAAAAACATTTAATCATATCATAACCCCTACAGAATGGATAGATTTCATAATAATTTCATTGTCTCATTAAAGCATAAGTTGTGAATAAATAAATAAGTTTCATAGTCTTTTATTCATGGTATAACCCATAAAAAATAAGTGTGAATAATAAACATATTTTAATCATAAACCATTAATAGAAATAAAATTAATGGTATCCCGGTTTTATATCCCTAGTAAATTATAAGTTACATCAAAGAAGTTCAGCACATATGGAAAATTATTTTGAAAGATAAGTCTCTTTGAACATTTCTTGAGGATGATAACTCTTAATTGGAAATAAATTTAAAAAAAATAAAAAAAAATTGGAAATTTATAAATGATGATTCAAATAAAATAATGGTCATTATGTATTATAATTCTATTCATTTCATACATAAATATTCCTTTCACATTTTGTTTAAAATCTAAAATGGAATTATTTTTGAAATTTAAGGAAGATACCTTTTAAAAGATTTTGAAAAAATTAGAAAGGGGAAAATATATGTTGAAAAAATAATTTTAGAAAATTATTAAAAAAAAATTCAACATTTTTTTAAAATAATCTTTGGGAAGAGAAGGGGGGTTTACTGAAAAGATGAGTTTTCTTAAAATGATTCTTTCTAAGCTCTTGATTACATGAATAGATATAAATGAATAAAAACATTAATTCTTATGAAATAAATATAGGAGAATAAATTTCATGAGTTTATTGAGATATTTATAATAAAATTTCATCATTATAAACGTAATCATAAAAAATATCAATAAATGATAGCCTTATAACTTAAAATCATTACCACTTTGGTAACTTTGAAACATAATACCCATGAAGGAATATAGTTATATTAAAGTTAAAATTTATTGAGTAAAAATAATTTAATCGTATTATATTTGAAATAGATATTATTTACACCTTGTACAATAAGATTTGCACACAACATAATCACATATCTCATAAAAGGAAAATTGAGATAAAGATCCCTTACTAATTTGGTAGCTTTTAACTATAAACACCATGAAAGAGATATCCTAAAATGGATATGTAAATACAAATTTTTTTATTTATATATTTTATAAAATAAATTAATGGGAATTATATACATTAAATTAATGAAATAAGTGGTTAATATGGCATGTGTCTCATAGAAAAATAAAAGTGAGATGAAAATCCGTTACCTCTTTATTAATCTTTGGAATCATAATCCAAAATAAAGAATAACATAAAATAATACATGAAATATCATTGAAACTATTATATACATTATATAAATTTTGAATGGGTTAGTACATACACAACATATAAGAAACATTTAGTGATTTTTTATAAGTCTGCAAGAAAACAAATAAAAACTAGAAAACCCTTTTTGTAATTCTCATCTTCTTTTGTACTCATTTGATCCTCCTGTTTAATAAATATAATTTCATTATATGTATAATAAATAGTAAAATTACATATATATAATAATATATATGTTTTACTTATGTCCTATTATTACCCATTTGTTAACAATTCCTTGTTAAAGTCACGTTTCGGGTAACAACTACATTGTTTTTCATATATGCTTTCATTTTTTATTTTCTGCCCTCTTACTATGATAATAATTCCATAATATCTAAAATTATTATCATGAAAGAATTATCATATTTATAAATAAAAAATTCATTTAATACCAATCCTAATAAATGGTTTTCAGAATTGAGGTATGTTACGAACTTGGAGACGGTTGGACATTTGTACGCATGAGTAACACTTCCATTTTTCAATGATCATTATGAAAAAGAGTTAAGTAATATCTTATCTTCACATAAACATAATAATATTTAAATACCTTATTATTTAATTGAATATTCTTAAACATATCATCCATGTAATTTGGTAATGAAAAATTAGTTGCATCACATTGTGAAGGTAGTAGCCCACACGTACACAAACACTGTTATCATCTTTTAGTGAGTGAAAAGGTTTGAATGAAAATTATATACTATATATTTAGAATCATTAATATTTCACTAATATCATAATTATGTTATGTATATCACACATATTAATTAAATGTACTTTTATTTTCATTCATGTAATTTTTTCTTGAAAATAAATCACATCGCATTACGAGGTGGTAGTCCGTTGTACATGAGAGCGACGTTATCATATCCCCGGTGGGATTGAAAGTAAAAAATATTATATATGATATAATTAATAAATATGTATAATTATGTTATAAATATTATATATACATATATATATATATACAGTTTATATCCATCTTCATACCCAACCATGGGAGGTAGTAATTGAAAAATAAATGATATCTCTTTGGGAGGTCTTAGTCTTCCATACACACGAATGATGATTCTATTACCAATTTGATGGACGTAGAGATCGTTGTAGGTAATTAACATAGCCTAAAAAATATAATTATGTTTAAGATACTTATATTATTATATAATCATTGTTTAATGTAAATTTAAGGTGTTTGAGGAATAATTAATATAAAAATGTTCATTGAATAATGTTACCTCTTCTTCAGGTGACCTCCTTAAGATTTTACCAAAATCCATTATAGGTTGTCTTTATGCCCACAAAAATATTATAACATGAGTGGAGAGAATTTTGGAAGTTTATTTGGTCTTTTATTGGCCAAAACAATAGGGTTTCAATGTATTGACCCAAGAAACTGTGTTTCGAGTAATGGCAAGTTTATATTACAATGTCATCCATTAATTGAACAAACAATCATCTTATAAAAAAATATAATAATAGTAAAAATAAAATAGAGAAAACACATCAAAATGAATGAAAGGCTTTTTTATTCAAATGAGTAACATCCTGGTGACTATAACTCTACGATCAAACATGAAGCTTAGCTAACCAAAGATTCCAACTAAAAACCCGATTAAAATTACAGGAAGACCGCTTAAAACCACAAGAACCCCGAGAAGGAAATAAGGGTATTTGGCATCCATCAAAACAAACATAAGGATGGCCAAATCCACCGCAGCTGTTCTAAGAACCAAAGGAATAACTTGAACCATCTCCTCCTCTTTCTTCTTCAGTCGCCTTGAGTGTGGGATACACCGAGACTGGGTTTTATTTATAGAATACATATTCGACCGTTAGACACTAACGGCTATAAATATAGTCGTTGGCTCCCCCATGATCTACTTATCCTCTAATATTTTAGTTTTCAATTGGACTATTGAAGCTATGAGTTGAATACCCCAAAAAGGTTCAAAAAGATTAATTATGTTATTTGATTTAATGTTTTATTAAACAACAACAATAATAATGATAATATAGCTAATTTAATTGTTTGTTTTCCTAAAATGTGAATCATATGAGAATGATATTTTTTTATATAATGTAAAAAAGTGGGAATTATTATTATTATTTTCCACTATTTATTATACATGTTTTATCTTGAGCAAGTAAATATTTATTTTATGAATGACTATATTAAATCTGGTGGGATTTTTTTTAGTCTATGGAAATATGTGTACAAACTCTTGGGTTATATATATATATATATATATATATATATATATATATATATATTTATTCTACGTAAAACTTCAAGTTAAATGTATTACACTTACTCCTAAATTTAAAATAAGTAATAATGTAAATGTTTATAATTTGACCTTTTTATAATTAACAGTTTTTTATGTCAAATTATGGTTTCCTTTATATTACAATTTTTTTCATTTACATAAATGCACTCTTAAATTGTGAAATTTTAAAATAATGTTATTATGTTAGTGTCTAATTGTATTAACAACACTAACATAGGTGTTTACATGTAAATAGAAATTAAGATAATTGGTTAATATAAGTCAATAATAATATGATATAGATAGGGGTAAATAAATTAATACATATGTGTATTAAAAGACTATTGACTTTCCTTAAAATAATAAAATTAAGATCAATAATTGCATGATAATAATAAAATAATGATATTATAATAAGTTAATAGAAAATGATAATAATAAAATGGCTTTGTTTTTTATATATAAAACCGATGAGGCCGGCATTTTTAACGCACCGTATCCCTCTCGGTCGGCCGATCCATCTCCCCTCATCGCAACCATCTACGTTTTTTTACACCACAACGCATCTGGGCCATCCATTCAATCCCGGTCGATCGAGGCCATCCTTTTTTTTTACGGATCTACCTCTCGCGTCCCGATTCTTCTTCCTCGCGTGCGCCGAACTAGTAGGTTAGGCTGCGTTTTTTTTCACCTAGGCCGGCGAGTGGACTTGGCTGCCTCTTTCTTTCCATGGTTTGGCACCGCCTCGGCCTTGAATACCCCCCATAAATGTCTTCACTCAAATATATGCCCTACTTTTATGCTCTAGATTTCACCAAGGAGAGGTGAGGGTTTCTTCGAGCTTTATTGGATCTTTGACCGCCAACTCGATATCTTGCATCTTCTTCTCCTCTCCAAGCAAAGGTAAGGGAAACTCCTTGGTCTCAGTTTCCTTCAGTTTCTATGGTTATACATATTTATATACGATATTTATATAAATATATATATATATATATATACAAGACCATATGAACCAATTTATACCCGTCTTCCACTTCCTGTATGGAGAATCGAACCAGAGTGAGGGAGATCTTCTTGTTTTAATTGCATCTATTTCGGTGAATATACACGGTTATACATATATACTTCATGCACATGTGTATATATAATTATATAAGTGCTTAGGAATCGTTCATATCAGCTTCCCACTTCCTGTATGGAGAACCTAACTGGGGTAAGGGAAACTCTTCAGCTTTGTTTTACTTCGGTTATGGTGTTTGAATATACATGTATACACTTATTGTATATGTATATATATACATATATGTAAGATGATATATGCACGTATACACATTTATTTTAAATGGATACAACCTTTGCTTAACTCTACCTTATGAAAAATAGAGATTTTGGGTAATTTTTTGAACATGTGAGATTATACAAGTATATGAAGCATGTAGATATATATGTACATGTGATTATATAGATGTATATGTACATATATGTGTGAGAATAAGGGGCGAGCTTGATTATTTGTTTTAAAATTTATCACAATTTAACATGATGATTTATTAAAATTATACTTACCCATAAAGATTATTATTTCAATAATAATAACGAAATTATTTATATACATGTTTATGTATATGATGGAGTTTAAGGATAAGTTTGATATAAAAATAGTTCTTCCAACTGAAAATTTCATTTATCAGCATCTTTGACAATTCATGCCTTTTTGTGAAAATGTGTGGCGTGAACCCCTTAAACATTTACATGTGGTCAGGTGAATGTGTATTTATAAGTTCAGTTTTCCAAAACCCTGTTTCAATTAATAATTATCAGGACTTAGTTTATATTTTGACACATATAAGATTCTAATAATTTTAATGGATGCTAAGCCGATATGTGTGTTCAACCAGTGGACTAGTTTAATCTACAAAGTTATTCTAGCATGTACCCTCGATGTAATTTATACTTTTAAAGAATGATTTTTGGCATGTTTTAAAGAGGTGAACTATGAATTTATGGGTTTATATTATCAGGTTATTTATTATTCAATGTTAATCCTGCTGCATGAATGTTAGCAGTAATGAAAATTTATTTAGTTCGATGACATTTTAATCAAAATACTTAATGCCAAATGAGTTTCCATAAGTATTTCATTTCCGTGATATAATAATTTTAAGGATGTCATCGTTTATCACCTCATATGGAAACCCTAATCATCCATCATTTTATGTACTATTGACCGTGTAAGTATATGTGTTTTCTCATAGTTTTAAATTAACTTCCACCACGCCCATTTATCAGCATGTGTATTAAATATGAACGGCCTCGTTTTTTTTAACTTGGGATTGTGGTGTTTTAAGTGTTAATGTTTTTATGTTCATTTTAAGGATACCTTTAAGCCCCTACTTTGAATTTTTAAGTTAATATCTAATGTGTACGGACTTTTTTTTGAACTTATAACCCAGTTTTTATTAATGTTTGCATTGTTCTTCCCTAAATATGGAAACGCATATGAAAAGGAATTATAAGTAATGAATGTAATAATGAGACCCTATGAATGTAAGACCACGTCAAGATATGTGAGGTATGTATTGGAATTAAATGATTATAGACGGGTGCGCCTATAATTATATAGCACTCCAATGCATTGGGTAAAGGAATAGTCTCATGAGATGTTATGTGCGAAGATCTTGGCAGTTATACATGGCTTGTGCTACCATGGAAATGGGATGGTTATTTAGCCTTGACCTTTATTAAGTATGTTTTATGGTTTTGACGCAAGGTCTTGACAAAGTATGGCATTATAAATTCCCTGTGCATGTGATGATAAATGGTCAACCAGGGGTTAGTTCAACTAACAGGACATCCCCTAGTTGGAAATTCCCTTGACTATGGGAATGAATAAATGAGATATGAACTGTAACACATGTGATATGTTGTTATAATCACTTTATGTGCCAAAGAATCATGATATGAATGTTTTCCCCACTTACACACAACCTTTTAGAACTGTAGTAATTTGGTTGATTATGCATCATTTATTCTTCACATGATTGCGCTCTCTGATTTATGTCTTATTTGAAATCTATTTTAACTACATACTTCTTTTCTGTGTAAGTGGTCTTCAAGAATGTAGGATTTACATGTTTTAAGAAAAAGATAATTTATTGATTTTAATGAAGTGTTTTATCATCTTCAAAATGACTGCTTTGAGAAGGAATTTTCATTAAATTTTTTTAAAACCCCTTACTGGGCATATTTTGCTCACCTTACATTTTTGTTTTAAAATTTTTTAGGCATGGATTTATACTAAAGATGTTTTCAGAAGCAGCTGGTTTCCTAGAATCATGAGCCTCGCGATCTTCTGTAGTAATGGGACATGATGTATTATTATAACTAATTGTAATAAATTTTTAGTACGTCATACCCCATGGGCACCCGGGAATCGGGGTCCTTACAGTTGGTATCAGTGGATGGGTTCATGAAACACTAAAAAACCAGGTAGTATGAATATACAACTATGTTTGACTAAATAATTATGTTGTAACTTTAAGATGGCTGATGAAAATGTACCTACCAACCTATTGTCACTTCCCACTAAGGCTCTAGAGAATATTGTGTCTCTGGCTAGTCGGGAGAACTTTCTTAATTACGCCTATATCTGCATGTCATGAAAGCACCTGTATGATGTGTCAAACTCACCTATGGTGCTTAGTCTTCACCGGGGATTGGGAATGGATTATCTCCTAATGATGATGACCCAATTCCCATCTTATGCACGTCGAGGAAGGTACCACGAGGGACTCTTCCGAGTGTTCAAGACTGGAGAAGAATTTGGCATGATGGTCGATAACCCTTTCCAAGAAGATGCTGCTTCCGGAGACCTTCGAGTAGCCTACCTATGTCAGATTCTACACAATGACTTCTGGGGCCAGTTGATGGACTTTGGGGTGTTGGAAGATGAGTCCACCCGATTTTCTCTTAGTAAACAGGTGTATAATGATGTTTCCCAACTCCATACCCCTCATGTTAAACTCAGGAGGCGTCATGGATGTTCCCATGAATTTAACCCCGTCTGTTCAGCCTGTGTGTGGTTTGAGGAGTTAGGGAGTTTTGTCTCTCTTTGTGGTGTTCGTTTACTAAACTCAGGCTTTGTTATGTAAAATCTTGTATAAATGAAAGTTTCATGTTTCCTTTCCTGCCTCTACCTTATCAGTGTTGTTATGTGTTTTCTTTCGAACATTTTTTTGATTTGTAGTCAAACGAACATATCATCACTACCTAATGAGTTAGTAGAGGTTATTATGATCAGGACATGCATGGTGGATTATCCATCTTTTCTCCACCTGCGAGGGTCTTTCCAACATCTTCTTGATTTAGCGAACAATCCTATGATTCTTCGTTCGTGTCAGGGGGATGACCATGTTTTTCATCTCATCGCCACTGCCCAAATCCCCTGCTATAGGCGAAGGGGAAGATACTACGAGGGTCTCTTTCAGTGTTCTACTCCAGTGCAAAACTTTTCTACCAGAGCATGCTTCCTCATAGCTTCCCAGGATGGCCACCTCAGTGCAGCCTTTATGTTCGAGGTCTTAAATCTAAGTCTCCTCAACCACATCATTCCTCTCGAATACCTCGAGCATGATGTAGTTTGGTGGTTTATCAGGGGATTTTTCCACTCAGACGTTTCCGAGCTTTTCACCACACAAGCCTCCCTTTGTAAGCCTGTGTGCAGTACACATGAGCAGGAGTTCAAGACATACTACTCAAAGTGTATCTACTCTAGGGAAACGGAAGAACTATGTAAGAAACTTGGGTATTCCGTTAACCGATCCGGATCTCCTGTTTCAGAAATGTTGTACAAATGGGGTTTCTATTTTCTTTTTATGAATGGAATTTCAAGGAAGCAATTCTTTGAAGGGGGAAATAATGTAATGATCCAATAAACTATGTTTCGAGTAATGGAAATTTTATATTACAATGTCATCCATTAATTGAACAAAAAATAATCTTACAAAAAAAATAATAGTAATAATAAAATAGATAAAACGGATCAAAATGATTGAAAGGATCCTTTATTCAAATGAGGAACATCCTAGTGACTACAAATCTACGATCAAACAGGAAGCTTAGCTAACCAAAAATTCCATCTCAAAATCCGATTAAAATTATAGGAAGTCCGCTTAAAACCACAAGAACCCGGAGAAGGTGATAAGGGTCTTTGGCATCCATCAAAATAAACATAAGGATGGCCGAAGCCACCACAGCTGTACTGATCACCAAAGGAATAACTTGAACCAACTCCTCCTCTTTCTTCTTCAGTCGCCTTGAGTGTGGGATACCCCGAGACCAGGTTTTTTTATAGAACACCTATTCGACCGTTAGACACAAACGGCTATAAATATAGCCCTTGGCTCCCCCATGATCCTCTTATCCTCTAATGTATTAATTTTCAATTGGACCGTTGAAGCTAAGAGTTGAATACCCCCGAAAGTTTCAAAAGATTAATTAAGTTATTTGATTTAATATTTTATTAAACAAGAACAATAATAATGATAATATAGCTAATTTAATTGTTTTTTTTCCTAAAATAAGAATCATAGGAGAATTCTATTTTTTTATATAATGAAAAACATTGGGAATTAATATTATTATTTTCCACTATTTATTATACAAATTTTAACTTGAGCAAGTAAATATTTATTTTATGAATGACTATATGGAATCTGGTGGGATTTATTTATTTTTAGTCTATGGAAATATCTGTGAAAACTCTTGGGTAATATATATATATACATATATATATTTATGCTACGTCAAACTTTAAGTTAAATGTATTACACTTACCCCTAAATTTAAAATAAGTAATAATGAAAATGTTTATAATTTAACCTTTTTATAATTAATAGTTTTTCATTTCGATTTATAGTTTCCTTTATATTACAAATTTTGTTTCATTTACATTATTGCACTCTTAAATTGTGAAATTTGAAAACAATTTTATTATGTTAGTGTCTAATTGTTTTAAAAACACTAATATAGATCTTTACATGTAAATAGAAAATAAGATAATTGGTTAATATAAGTCAATAATAATATGATATAGATAGGGGTAAATAAATTAATACATATGTGTATTAAAAGACTATTGACTTTCCTTAAAATAATAGAAGTAAGATCAATAATTTCATGATAATAATAAAAGAACAATATTATAATAAGTTAATATAAAATAATAATAATAAAACGAATTTGTTTTTTTTTTGTATATAAAACCGATGAGGCCCGCGTTTTTAATGCATTGTATCCCTCTCGGCTATCCGATCCATCTCCCCTCAACGCAACCGTCCATGTTTTTCTACACCACAACGCGTCTGAGCCATCCAATCAATCCCGGTCGATCTGGGCCATCCGTTTGTTTACGGATCTACCTCTCATGTCCTGCTTCTTCTTCCTCGCGTGTGCCGAACCAGTATGTTTGTCTGCATTTTCTTCACCTAGTTTGGTGAGTGGACCCAGATGCCTCTTGCTTTCCACGGGTTGGCACCACCTCAGCCTCGGATACCCCCCATCAACGTCTTCGCTCAAGGAGATTCCCTACTTTTAAGCTCTGAATTTCACCGAGAATAGGGGAGGGTTGCTTCAAGCTTTCTTGGATCCTCGACCGCCAAATCGATCTCTGGCATATTCTTCTCCTCTCCAAGCAAAGGTAAGGGAAACTTCTTGGTCTCGTTTTCCTGCAGTTTTTATTCTTGTACATATTTATATACACATTTTATATAAATATATATAGATATATATACAAGACCATATGAACCGATTTATACCTGTCTTCCCCTTCCCGTACAGAGAATCAAACCAGAGTGAGGGAGATCTTCTTGTTTTAATTGAATCTATTTCGGTGAATATACATGGTTATACATATATACATCATGAACATGTGTATATATAATTATATAATGGCTTTAGAACCATTCATATCAGCTGCCCACTTCTTGCATGGAGAACCTAACTGGGGTAAGGGAAACTCTTGGGCTTTGTTTTACTTCGGTTCTGGTGTTTTCATATACATGTATACACTTCATGTATATATATATATATATAAGACAATATATGCACGTATACACATTTCTTTTATATGTATATAACCTTTTCTTTACTCTACCTTATGAAAAATGGAGATTTCAGGTAATTTTATGAACATGTGAGATTATACAAGTATATGGAGCATGAAGATATATATGTACATGTGATTATATAGATATATATGTACATCTATGTGCGAGCATAAGGGGAAATCTTTATTGTTTGTTTTAAAATTTATCACAATATAACATGATGATTTATTAAAATTATATTTACCCACAAAGATTATTATTTCAAGAATAATACCAAAATTATTTATATACATGTTTATGTATATTATGGAATTTAAGGATAAGATTGATATAAAAATAGTTCTTCAAACTGAAAATTTCATTTATCAGCGTCTTTGACAATTCATGCATTTTTGTGAAAATGTGTGGCATGAACCCCTTAAACATTTACATTTGGTCAGGTGAATGTGTATTTATAAGTTCAGTTATCCAAAACCCTGTTTCAATTAATAATTATCAGGAATTAGTTTATATTTTAACACATATAAGATTCTAATAATTTTAATGGATGCTAGGCCGATATGTATGTTTCACCAGTAGACTGGCTTAATCTGCAAAGTTATTCTAGTATGTACCCTCGATGTAATTTATACTTTTAAAGAATGAGTTTCGGCATGTTTTAAAGAGATGAACATTGAATTTATGGGTCTATATTATCAGGTTATTTATTATTCAATGTTAGTCCTGCTGCATGAATGTTAGCAGTAACGAAAATTTATTTAGTTAGATGAGATGTTAATCACAATATTTAATGCTAAATGAGTGTCCTTAAGTATATCATTTCTGTGATATAATAATTTTAAGGATTTCATCGTTTATCACCTCATGTGGCAACCCTAATCATCCATAATTTTATGTACTATTGACCATGTAAGTATATTTTCAGTCCCATAGTTTTAAATAAACTTCCACCACGCCCATTTATCGGCATGTGTATTAAATATGAACGACCTCATTTTTTAACTTGGGATTGTGGTGTTTTAACTGTTAAAGTGTTTATGTTCATTTTAAGGTTACCTTTAAGCCCCTCCTTTCAATTGTTATGTTAATATCTAATGTGTACGGACTTTTTTTGTACTTATGACTCAGTTTTTATTAATGTTTGCATTGTTCTTCCCAGACTATGGAAACGCATGTGAAAAGGAATTCTGAGTAATGAATGTAAGAATGAGACCATATGAATGTAGGACCATGTCAAGATATGTGAGGGATGTATTGGACATAAATGATTATGGATGGGTGTGGCCGTAATTATACAGTGCTCCAATGCATTGGGTAAAGGAAGTGTCTCATGAGATGTTATGTGCGATGGTCTTGGCGGTTAGCCTTGGCTTGCGCTACCATGGAAACGGGATGGGCGGTTAGCCTTGACCCTTATTAAGTATGTCTTATGGTCTTAATGCAGGGTCTTAACAAAGTCCGGAATTATAAATTCCCTCCGCATGTGATGATAATGGTCAACCAGGGGTTAGTTCAACTAAAAAGACATCCCCTAGATGGAAATTCCCTTGACTATGAGACTGAATTTATGAGATATGAACTATAACACATGTGATATGTTGTTATAAGAACATTATGTTCCAATGAATCATGATATGAATGTCTTCCCCACTTACATGAAACCTTTTAAAACTGAAGTAATTTGGTTGATTGTGCATCATTTATTCTTCACATGCTTGCGCTCTCTGATTTATGTCTTCTTTGAAATCTATTTTAAGTACACACTTCTTTTCTGTGTAAGTGGTTTTCAGGAATGTTTGATTAACATGTTTTAAGAAAAAGATAATGCCTTGATTTTAATGAAGTGTTTTATCATCTTCAAAATGACTACATTGAGAAGGAATTTTCTTTAAATGTTTTTAAAACCCCTTAGTGGGAATATTTTTCTCACCCAACATTATTGTTTTAAGATTTTTTAGGCATGGATTTGTACTAAAGAAGTTTTCAGAAGCAGCTGGTTTCCCAGAATCCTGAGCCTCGTGATCTTCTGTAGTAATGGGACATGATGTATTATTATAACTAATTGTAATAAATTTTTAGTACATCATGCCCCATGGGCACCCAGGAATCGGGGTCCTTACATTCAACATGTGAAGAAGAGAGGATAAGGGGTGGCCTTTTATAAGTGTGAACACATTTGTAATTTTTGAAAATAAAATGTTGTAACCACTTTTTTCTCATGCCTCAGAGTCCCAAAATGGATTATTATCAATCCTTATACATTATAGGATCTACATTAGTCCTTGAAATATATTTTATTTAATTTTTTATTTAATTTTAACACTTATCTTTTTTGTTTAATCCCTAAAAAAGTTATTGTTACCTTAACCAAGATAATTAATTTTTATAGTTCTCACTATTCATTTTGGTCAAAAGTTTAGTTGCACTAATTAGATAATATAAATTATTATTATTCTAAATATAGAATCCATTTTCCTATATTACATTCAAAAAAGTTTAAAAATAAAATATAATATTAATCTCGCGGTTGCGATGAGATAACAATTTTGTTCAATGAGAAAATGTTCAAAAATTTACAACATTTTAAATTAAAATTCATTATAAAAATGATTAAAATGAAGGAAATTAAATTTATATATATATATATAATTGAGACAATTTTAATTTAATACCAATTTAAAATATAATTTAACTTTATAAAAAAATTAAACAAAATGCAATTTTCAATTAAATTCAGTATTTTCCACTATTCAGTAAAAATTAATCATTTCCAGAAATTCCCAAAAATTAACCCTAATATAATTTTTACATGATGATTTAAAAAATTAACAATATTTTTTTAATTTAATTTTCCAAAATATTAAAAAAAATAATTTTAAAATAAGTGTGAAAAAGGAAAAAATCAACTTTTAAAAAAAAATTATTTTCTATGCATAAAATTAGATTTATTATTATTTATTTTCTAGAAAAAAAATATGATAAATGGTAAACATTTTATTGAACATATTCTATATAAATTTTAATTAAAAAATCCAACAAAATTTGTTTACTTAATTTAATGAGGTAAAATAGGTTTGTGTGAATAAATATATGTTTTTAGAAAAAGGATTTCTTTTATTTTCAAATAGTTTTTATTTTTATTAATAATTTATTGGTCTCCAAATTATTGATTTTATATACATGTGTAAAACATATATTTTCATAACTTATTTAATTTTATTCATACACACCATTATAATAGCTTGGTGGTAACTATCAAAAGAACATATTAATATTACGTCACATTTCATTTAAACTTAGTGTTGCATGAAAAGAAAGATAACATGGTGTTTCATGTAATAAAAGATAAACTAAGCATTTCATGTAATGAGAAATATCAAAAATATTAAATTCATTTGAAAACAAATATTTCAAAAAATCTTAGGGTGTTATAGTATTGTCATAAATGTCTCCCAAAATATCCTCAATATTCATAGACTCCCATCATATAAAACATAAAAAAGGGGTCTTTAAGACACTGAACTTATGATCAACCATAAACTCAAAAACCCATGATGGTATTCATAACTATATATTTAATGAAGACATGTATTCTTATAAATTTTAACATAATATTTAGATGTTTCATTATTATTATAACTAAAATACTAAGGGTAAAAATACTTCTATAATATAATTTTGGAATACTACGCAATAATTCTAAAATTTTATTTCAATTCAGGTACTTCCTTAGTCTATGAGTTGAACATTAGAAGAGGGATTGACTCAGATAATGACTCAGTTCTCCCCATTTAAGATTAAAAACTATATATGGACCCCTAGGATTAAGTTTATTTCTTCCCATCATAATCTTCATTTTCCACATTAATTAATTTCTTTATTCCTCTATTTTACACACATTCAACATTTTCATGTTCATTTAAAATACCCAATTATCAATCTAGGGAACCTTAGGTTTATCCTAGGTAACTCATTTTCATCTTTTATTCAAATCCATTATAATGGTTTGTGAAGAAAATGTAAATTATCTAAATTATATCCCTCGATACTAGGTGAGCAGTAAGGCCCATTGTCATGTACCATGTAATGATCAAGTCATGCTAGACATAAATTTTTCAGAGTCATAACCCCTAGGTACATATGTTCTAGAACCACATCTACATACATTATCTAGATAGGGATGTATTTCTAGGAAGAATCACCTGATCTCTACATTACTAGAAAATTTGAATGTTCTTATATACTTATCATAAAATTATACGATAGCATTATTTTTCATAAAATATAGTTTCCTTAATATAGTTCCTAGGGATTAAATTAAACTTTCTATAATACCAACTATAATGACCCCTAATCTAGAAGCCTGAATCTGATATCTACTTTACTACATTGTAATTAGATATAAAGAATTGCATCCTAAAATATCAAAAAGTTTAGTATTCTTGGTAAACTAGATACATATATAATTATCATATTATATTTGAATTTAAAAATTAAAAAATAATTGTTTTTATAATGTCCTTATTCCGTAAATCATATTTGTGCATATCATTCGTTGTACTCTTATTGGATTCCTGGGAAAAGAAACAAAATAATGGTGAGCACAAATTCTCAGTAAGAGTGGTGTAAAGAGGAAGATATCATGTGTAATTGAAGAATAATCAATTTGTAATAATCAATATTATTGGATAAATATCTAAAAATACATTCTATTTAATCAATAACATTAATAACACAATTATATAATAAATAATCAATATTTAAAGGTAAATAACTAAACATACATGACATTTAAATAACATGACTATCATGAATATATAAAGAATAATCAATATATAATAATTAATATGGAAGGGTAAATATCTGAACACACATAAAATTTAATCAACAACTTAACAATAATTATTAGATAAGGAATTATAAATATGAAAATCTAAATAACTGAACACATATTACATTTGAAGAACTTTAATATCATGTATAGATAAGGAAAAATAAAAATTTAAAGGAGAAAAATGAACATGCATTCTATTTAAATAACTTGATTGCATTAATAGATAAGGAATAATCAATTTAGAAAGGTAAAAAAAATGTATGTGCATTCCATTTAATCAATAAATTGAATATAAGGAGTAGATAAGGAATAGTCAATATGTAAAGATAAATAACTGAACACACATTCCATTTAATCAGTAACTTGACTATGATTAGTAGATAATTCATATTCAATGTGGAATGGTAAATAACTAAGCAGAAAATACATTTAATTAATAATATGAAAACTAAGTTCATCCTGAGCTAATATCATTGTAAAAAACAATTGGGAAAAAATATTAACTAAATTTTGAATGAATAGACTGCTTAATTATTGAAATTTATGATCTCGGGAAGCATGATACCTCTACCATCAAGAAAATTCACAAATAGTTTAAAAAATAGGTAGAAACTCATTTAATGATACCTTCCTGGTTCACCTCATGAAGTTATTAATGCTTTATAGTGCTATAAAATATTGGGAATTAACCTTCAATGTATACCCAAATAATTCCTCATATATTGAATAATTGATTTAATTCATGAACATTGTATCCTATAATCAAATATCCATATAGAGTATGGAATAAATATTTATCAATATTTCCTCAGATAAACAAATAACTTTCAATGTAGAAAAATTTATGTATAAATTATATAAGGATTAAGAAATATGCATATCCCTGATAAATAATATGGATGGTTATGAGAAATTTAATGTCTAATGATCATGATAAAGTGAATATTTCAAGGGAAAGTTAATGAATATAAAAATTAACAAAGAAAGTGAATTCCAACACTTTCCTTGTTCAAAATTATCATATAAAATCCTTATAAATAATAAGTATGGTATAAATACAACATATTCCCATTAAAGTATAAGTAAAATAAATGGTTTTTGTCGTTAAAGAATATAAATTACATGAAGAGAACCACTGGAACATTCTTAAGGAAAATTACCATTGTAATTTGAAAATATCATTTGAAATAAAAAATTTCCAAAATAATTTTTAAAATAATTTTGTATTAAAATTACCTTCGAATATTATAAATGAAACTTGAAAAAAAATTAGTGGTCATAATGATTAGAAATTTTTTTCATGTTGTACATGTTAAAATAATGATTCCTTTCACTTTTTCGATAAAATTCAAATCAGAATTGTTTTGAAAACTATATGAATATTATTTAAAAAAATTAAAATGTCAAAATAGATATAAATATATTTAATAAATCATTTATAAAAGGGTAAATTTTTTTTTGAAAACATTTTTAGAAAACATGGATTTTGATAACAATGGATTTTTGACCAATGAGAGAAATAATGTTGAATTTTCTTAAACACATTTCCCTAAACAATTTTAAGTACAATTGAGATGATAAATATAACTACTATTTTAAAAATTAATTATTAAATAATAAATAATACAATTAAATGGGTTTATTAGATAACTATCAATTAATTTTCTTCAATTTAAATTCAATAATAAACAATCCCAATTAAAATGGGATTGTGAAGTAAACCCTTACAAAGATCATAATGTTAAAATGAGAACTAAAAATGAATATATTATTTTTATAAAATTTTAATCCCTATATAAAAGTTTAAATAAAACATAATATATTCTAAATTCATTATAAACATAATATTATAATATTAAATACAATGAATAATTAATATAACCCAATGGAATGAAAATGAGTAATGAAATTCTATACCACTTGGTAAATTTTAAGTATAATCCTCTTAGAGAAAATAATTCAAATTGAAACTAAAAATAAATTTAATTTTTCTGTAATAATAATATTTCATGTAAAAGGGGTAGTATATACACCATATAAAATAAATAAGGAACAAGACATTTCAATATGTCTAAATGAATGGAAATTGAGACGAAGTCCCTTACCTCATGCTTCCTTTTGGTTTAACACGATCTAACCTACTATATAATGGTTTTGTGCATGTTATCAATTTATACCAGAATAAAATTCATATAATATCATATATGATCCTCTTATAACCTCGTATCTCTTGTTCGTTAATAATATTTTAGTATTTTCATTATTTCGGGTGTTAATTTCCTTATTTTCTCATGCATGTTTTTTCATGAAAGTTCCAGTTCTTGAACATATTATATAGGAAAATAATATCAAGAATTATATTAATGTTTTATCTATTATTTTTCATTATATACATTTTTAAAATCATTATTGAAATTTTAACAGAGAGAATGGTTCACATTTCTTTATGAAGATGGTAGGTCATATGTGTGCATGAGCGATATTATAATTTCTTTAATGAGTAAAAGGATATGGAATTATGTAATATATTTATATTATAGAATCAATATAATTTCATATATTTCACTAATATTCATTAAATTCATATGTTTTAATTCTATATAAATCATAAGTGAAAGAAGAATCACATCACTATGTGAGGTGGTAGTCCACCGTACACGTGAGTGATGTTGTAGTAATTTAAAAGACATGAAAATTAAGAATTTTTATATGATATTATAATTAAATAATTATAATATGATACTAAATGTGATATAATTTTGTTAAATCCATCATTATATCTAGACTAAAAATGTGTTAATGGATAATAAATTATGTCAGTTCGTCAGACGATAGTCTGCTGTACACACGATTGACGGTTTGGTATCCCATTTGATGGAAGAGGAAATGTATATATCCATGATATGAAAAATAAAAACGTATAAATATTTTTAATATACATATTTTATTAATTATCATGTTTTAATAATATTTAAAAAATGTGGAATACGAAATAAAATAAAAACGTTTTTTAAGAAAGTTGTCTCTTTTTAGATAACATATTTAGTATTTCATCGAAAGCCTTCATATTATGTATTTATGATCATAAAAATGGATCCATAGTTTTTGAAGGGGGTCTGGAAGAGATTTTGGTAGTGATTTTTTTTATCCAATTGGTATTGGAAGTGTGAATTAGAACAGAGGGTGTGTGGCATTTTATAAGTGGGGTAGAAGATACACATGATTTGTTTTGAAAATATTCAATTACACCCACGTTTTTATCCATTCGAAATACAAAAAATGGGTAATTAAAGACGATTATAGGTAATAATCTCTATTTTTAGCCCAAAAATGTGTTTTGGAAAAATTATATCTGTCATTTTAAACATTATCTGTTTTAGCTTAACTCTAATCCCCAAGTAAATCATTTTTTACCTTAATCATATTATTTAATTTTTATTTCTATTACTATTAACAATGGTAAAAAATATTGACCTTATTAGATAGTATAATTTTCTTTATTCAAAATAATTAATCCATTTTTTCAAATCCAATTCATAAAATTCGTATAATACAATTTAAAATTATACTGATAAAGGCCACTAAAAAGTGGTTTTCCAAAGAGAAAAATCTCATATGCATAGAATGTTTTAATATAAAAATTCAATATGAAATTAATTAAAATTAGATAAATTATTTGAATTGTAATATAATTTATCTAATTTTACTTTTAAACCAATTTAAAATACAATTTAACTATGTAAATAATTTAAATTAAAAGGCATTTGTCAATAAAATTCAGTACTTTTTATTATACACGGAAAAATGAAGAATTTTAGAAAATTCTGCCAAATATCACCCTAATTTAATCATGATATGATTATGTCAAAAACTAAAATAATTTCATATAATAAATTCTATTAAATTTTTAAAATTTAATTTTAAATTATGTGCGCAGAGCGCAACTAAATAGTTTTTTAGAAAAATACTATTTTTCAGAAAACCATTCTTTTTCTTTTGAATGATTCTTATTTTATTTCAAGTCAATATATTACTATTATTTTCACAATTTAGTTATTACTATTCCTACCCAAAAATTTAATATCAATGTTATAATATTATTCTATATAACAATTCATTTGGACTCGGGGTTGTGTGTTTTATAAGTTATCTAAGTGAATAAATTTAAAGAAATGTCTTTCATTGGTTGTTTAAACTCAATGATGCATTCCTCATAGTATATAAAATAAAATATTCAGTTTTTAAAATATTCAGTTTTTAAATTACGGAACCATAACAAATTTACAAGGACCAAAACTACCGAACCAATATATACATGAAAATCAAACCACTTATCTCTTAGAATGGTGATTTTAATAATGAATTGTTAATAAACAGGTGATAAAAGTTTATAAGTAAACAACATATGGTATGATTTATTTTTATGAGTATGGTTATATAATATATTTATAGTAAATCTATATATATTATACAAGAGGTTTCTAACATGTACGATGGAAACTAGACTAGAGGTAAGGGATTTTCATCTCGCTTTTATTTATGTAAGACACATATCATATTCACTACTTATTTCATTTATGTGATGTATTTAATATCCATGAATGACTTATATGATTTAAATTATGATATTTATGGGGATTTAAATATCCATATATGGTTATTTACTTTATTTTTCTTATGATTAAAAAACTACCAATGTTGTATGGTTTTTATGTTAAAATTCAATTTTTTATTGAGATTGTTTATTCTTGTGCTTTTGATGATAGAATTTCAGGATATACCTCTAACGAATCTTTTGAATTATTTTATCTTATAGATATTTATGTAAATTAAATTTTTTCGTTTCATTTTACTTTTATTATTTACTCATGATTCCAAAATAATATTTTTAAGGAAAACCGATTTTATTCTTCTCTTTAATCAAAACTTGTTTTCTTCCATATCCATGTTTTATGAAAATGTTTTCAAGAATTTTTTTTAATATTACTAAATGATTGTTTAAATTCATTGTTTCCCATGTTTTGTTTCTATAAAATGGTTTAAAAATAATCTTTCTTTCATTTTCTAAATGAGCCACTTTTGAATTTTTACCAAAAATGTGAAAGGAGTCATAATTTTAACATACACAGCATGAAAAGAATTTTCCACCATTATTACTACTAAATTATCTAGACCTGACTTTACATTTTTTCAAGTATATTTTCAAATAAAATTCTTTATTCAATATTTTTTCAATTTTTGGATTTTAAATAAGTGATATCAACGGGGAAAGTATATTTTCCTCAATAATTGTTCTAGGTGATATTTAAAATAATTTTACATTTAAGATGAAATCCTTTGAAATTTACTAAACCTTACCTGGTATATGATCCAATGATACCATACTTATTAATTCTCTAGTTGGATTATTATTTTATGAAAATGTAATTATGAAACTCATTCTTTTTTGTGGGTTATGAAATGATAAATTGATGAAATTTTTATAAATACTATTTCTTTTCCATAGGTTTTTCCATGATTAAATGATTATAAAACATGTTTATTTTCATTTTTTATGATATTAATAATGTTTCTTATCATATGGAAAATATTTATGTGTGTGTGCATTTTTCATTATATGATATTTGGGGATAAAATTATATATCCCTCGAATGGAATGTGTAATTATGGAAATACCATGAGATAAATAGGAATGTAATGGGGAGTGAACCCACTTCAGTAGAAACTATGTCCACTATAATAGTATTAAAAGTCATACTTGAATAATAAAATGGTATTTTGAGTTATCATATTCCACTATGATAGTATTGGAAATGATACTCTTCTATAAAAGAAATTATTTTCTTTGCTCATGTATATGCCAACAATCTATATCTTATGTTAATGTTATTCTCTCATAGATCATGTTATTTTTATCCATTATGATTAATGTATTATGAAATTTAAAAAATTATTCTAGGACTCAAAATTATAATCTATGATATGTAGGTTATGGTTTTGAAATTTTTTTTCTCAAGTTCTTTTGGATTTATTCTCATATTATGTTGATATATCCTTTTTTACCCTGACTGAGAATATAATCTCACCCTTTATTATGTTTTATTTTCCATTGTTTATGGACAATGATATTAATTATGATATGTATAAAAAGGGTTCTGTTTTTGAAAAAATAAGTGGTAGATAGTGTAGTTCACTTATGAACAAGTTTTTTTAATGTATCTGTGCTTCCAAAGATACTATAACTACATGATTCTGGTGTTGATCATCATGTGATATAATTAATATTCATCTAATAAAATATAATATCCATATAAGAAACATTTTCATCTCTATAGAAACTCAGTATACAACATAACATTTCACTTATTTTGTTGGTTATTTACAAATTTCCCTTATTCATATGTAAGAAGAGGAAATATGCAATGATGAGATTGATTATTTCAAGACCAAAATATGATAGAAATTGTATTGATGCTTATCTATAACCATTGATTGATGATTTAAAATTTCTATGGGAGATAGGTGTTATGGTATTTGATGAATACAAAAACTGTTTATTTTCTTTTACATGCTATGATTCTGTTCACTAGAAATGAATTTCATATATATGGAAACTAATCATGAAATAATGTTAAAGGGTATAATGTATGCCCATTTTTTGAAGAAAGTATTTCATATCACTAATTAAGGAATATAAGAAATACAATATACATGGGATTTATTTTTTAAAAAGGAACATTTCTATCAAATACTAAAAAGGAATTTAATAGTTTATAAGAGTATTATTTTCCCCATAATAATTTTCAATTAAGTATTATTATGACAAGGTTAAAAAAATCAATTACTCATTTTTATAGAAAGGAAGTTATGGTCATCAAACAAATACATTGAATAAATGATCCATTTTATTTAATCTACATTATTTATAAATTTTTTTTAAAAAAATATCATTGATATTATACATGCTGGAAAAAAAAAATTGACAGTTTGATCATGACACTATTAAACAAAAAATTAAAGATTAAATATATATTTCATGAAATAATGGACTTCATAACCATTATAATATGTTTATATTCAGCTCCCACAATAAAAGGAAACATAAAATATTTTCATTCACTTTGTCACACATTATTCCCAAGTCAGAGGACAAATTTTTTTCAATGTCTACATGGTGTTAAAGTACCATGTGTGTTTTCTCATCAAATTTGGAAATTTTATTTCCCTTGAAGGATTTAAATTTAATAGGTTTGGAATCTCATGACTGTCATGTATATATGAAATATTTTCTATAAGTTGTATTGTGTTCAATATTTTTGTTAATCGTCATGAATTCTATCATCATGTTGTATTACATTTTCAATAACATTTGTTTTTTGCAAATTCATAAATCCAAATTTTTTTATTGTTTTATAGAAATAATTTGTCCTCAAATTTTTCTTTAACGTGAAATGTATTTTAGAACATCATTTAATGATATAATGGTTCATCTAGTGATTCATTTGTTTATAGAGATAAGAATATATAGGCTTTCATGTCTTTTATGGATGTATCCTTTTGAAAGATATATTAACATTTTGGAGAAATGTATTAACAATACATAGCTACTAGGGGCCTCTATTGTTCAAAACTACAAATCAAAAGAATTAATTGAGTTATATATTGATTATTTTTCTATATTGGAGTGCATTTATATCACTATAGCTCAATATTTGGTAGTTTAATGTGAAGGTAAATGGATCCATGGATTAAAGATAACGTTATTTCCAAATGATGAATTGATGCATACATGTTTATACATTTTAAACAACATAGGTGACATTAAACCACATTTTTCATCACATATTTCTTGAATGAAGATACAATATTGATGAATAAATAAAAACTTATTGATAAATGACTATAAAAACATAATTTTTTCATGGTTAAAGTATAAATTCAATATTCATTTATCTATATCAGAAACAATGAAATGGTTCATAGGGGTAAAATTTTTAATGTGACCATGTAGTTTGGATTTGATATTAATGATTACACATTTGAAATAAAAACTAGAATGAAAATAATATCATTAAAAGTATTGAACTAATGTTCATCACTGTAGTATGGTATTATTAAATTGGTAATGACAAAAAACTAATTTCTACATCAATAAAATATCATGGAGTTGTTGAGGATATATGGGATATTGAGTATATTAAATTTTGTGTATCAATAATTATGTGTAACTAGGATGAAAATAATAGTGTTGTCAAACAAATATGATTATGTCTTTACATTATTTTATTTTAAAAGATTTATTCTCAAAGGGGAATCCTTTCATATGAAGATTCATGAAAAAAAAATTATGTTTTTGACCATCAAATAATTAGTGGTTTGTTTTTATGAAAGGGAGAAAATCATTTAAGTGGTGAGAATGTATATGATATTGAAGAATTATGTGAAATTTATTCATCTATTACATGAGTACTCAAAGATAATAATTACTATGATGTGTACATTGTCCCTAAAACATGAAATAATCACATAGTAGGGGTATGAAAAGATACTTGATTACACCCCTAATTAATTTTTTAAATATTGTTTTTAGTAAAACTGATGTACATAAAAACTCAATGTTTTAACATTGATATTGAAATATATAGATGCTGCATATTCCTTCTATTTTTACATTTTTTATATTTATTACATTCATATATCAATTTTTTTGTTGAAAAGGTTTTCCTTCATCATTTTTTTTAAATATTTTCTTTATATTTTTCATTTTAAAATTAAATTTTTATTTAAAAAATTATAAATTATTCCTTTAATGAAACATACTTTTTTTAAATATATATTTTATTTTTCTAATCACATATTGGTATACAAAATTACACATTTTGAGAAGATAATCATCTTAGTCGTTTTTTGTTAATTTTAATATTCCTTATTTTTAGTTAAAAATATTTTAGGTTGAAAATTATAACATTGAATAATTTTTTTCTATTATGAATAATTTTTTTATTACAATTATTCAATTTTAATCGAATATAGATACTCGATCTTTCATTGAACTGGCATACATCACTCCAAATTACACACATTGTTTAATGTAAAGATATTTTAAAACTGGTACATTATATTCAATATAATATATGACTTGAAACATTAATATTAGATGATAATGTAACACCCTGAGACTTTACAATATATTTATTTTTTTATCTATGAGAATGATGATAGGCAGTGTAAGACCTCTCCCTCAATGTGATGATGACCACTAGGCTTTCATCTTTCTCATGGTGGTTTGGAACTTCCTTGAATTTAACCTTCTTTATCCTCCTCATGGAAATGTTTCAATGGTTCCCTCTTCATCACCTTTATTGCTAATGGATTGAGTCCCACGAGCTTCCACTAATGCTTGTACATTTAAGGTTTCAGATATGTCGATAGATCCGACCTGTTTGCAATCAGTCCTGGATCCATGTTTAGTCTTCAGATCTGATGATGCTTTGTGGCTCAAGATACATAGATCTACTGGAGAGGATCCAATCAATCGGAATGATGTAGAAATTAGGATGTCTCTCTTAGATGAAGTGTTGCAAAAATCTTGGGAGAATATTTCTTATACATGAGGTAATGTTTCTTAGAGACCACAATCTTATGAAGATGTGATGAAGATCCTACCAGCTATAGATCCGAAGTTGGGTGGAGTTAGGTCATTGTCTCTTTTAATGGATTTATGTCCTAGTAGAATCCTTCATAGGGGCTCATAATTTCAAGTTGAATACAAACCTACAGTACTCACTGAAAGAATTTAAATTAGAAAAAATTCGCAGATTGCATGAATTATCTTACCTAAAGAAGAAAACCCCTAGAATCTTGTAAATTTTTTTCATAGGATCTAAATTTTTTGGGGTTTCTCTAACTGGAAATGTGTCTCTCATGGTCGAGGTTTTTTCCACTTATTTTTTTCCTTCATATGACTTCATGCTTTGAGCATAGAGAATTGGTTAACTATTATTGAAATTTGGATGGCTTCATTTACATGAATGGTCTCTGTAATATAATCTATCAAATGCTCAAAATTTCTTTCATCAGGTCTGGGTTTATCTTCATGGAATCAATTGGTTCTTGTGTCATATGAAGATTTTTCATGACATGGGAACTTAAATTAGGACACATATCTATCTTGATAAGGAGATTTATGATGTTTACTTTGGACAATTTTCTTGGATGTTGGTAGAGATTGATCTTAACTCCGCCATGATTGAAAAGTTAACCCTTTACAATCATTCTAATAACATCCAAATTGTTGTGAATTATTAAAGAAATCCACATTTCTTTACTGAATGTATAGTTTTTGGGAACTCTATGGAACTATGTCAAAATAAGGTTTCTTGTGAGAGATGTGGGATTAGAGGTAATACATCCAATATTTTTCAAATTATGTTAAATAGGAAAGATGGAGACTTGTGAAAACTTATCATTCATGATGGATATTCACTCCAATAGTCAGTTTCTATTCTGGAATAGCCTAATGGAAAGGGATTGTGGGTGGATGAGTCCCTGGTGAGGGTGAATAGTGCCTAACAAAGAGATTCAACTAATATTTATGCCTCTACTTATGAGAATGAGAATAAATCTTGGGTTTCCATCTTCTTTAAAGAAGAAAATTTCGATGATGTTACAACTTATTCTAATGGAAAAAGTTCGGACTTGCAACAAACTTAATTTTTTTAACTCCAAAAATTATAGGCAGGGACAATGACTTGTCTGAACAAGATAAAGAAGAATAAAAAAAAGTGGTTGACCATCAGCTTTCACATGATAGGATATCTTCTTCAGGTCACCTAATGTGTAAGTGAATTTTAGAATTTCATTCTTCAGTTACTACTAAAATTTTCTATACTTCTTCAAAATACGTTGTGGACAATGAGGGTTTTCAACTTGTTTCCTATAAAAAGATGAGGTCTCCAGTTGATCCTAATGTGGTGTTTGAGCAACCAATTATAGGTAACCCAACTCTTTCTCCTAAATAAAATATCGATAATTCCATTGATATGTAGGATACAATTATTTTTTCTTCTGATGCACTTCTTAGAGAGACAAAACACCAGGTGATTCTTCCTTAGGATGAAGTAATGAAATCTGAGGGGATGATGACCCCAATGGTAAGAGACACCTCTCTTGAAAAAATCAAAGAGAAGGAGGCAGATACCTCAAACTCTGAAATCACTGATGCTAAGAGCCTACTTGAAATGATTCAATCTATTCCTTCAAGTATGGGGAGAACTAGAGGTAGGGTCATGGACATAGAAGAGTTTACTGGAATGAAATTTGAGATGAATAAATAAAACTAAGTGGAATATTGAGGAAAACGTTTGGCATCTAGCTCTGATGTCATGGATAGTCTTCCTTGTCTTTCCCTACCCACTTTGGCTTCTATTTTTTGATTTCTTATTTATAATAAAATAGGCACCACCTCCATACTTTTAAAAAAAATTATATAAATTCAATCTATTAGATCGTTTGTGATACAAACATTGTCGGGTTTAAATAAAAAATGATACTCTATTAAAATATTATTATTTGAACTATACTATTCTAACTTGTCCATTTAGTTTGAGGGTATGAATAGAGCGAAATATATTATGAAAATTATATTCTATTAAAATTTATAAAATAAATTCAATTTTTATATATTTATTTGAATTAAAATAAAAATAATTTGAATGAATTTTTTTTTCTAAAAAATTATATTTTATAAAGGCTATTTCGTCATGCTTTTCATACATAATTTAAAATTCATTTTCAAAAATTTAAAAAAAATATTTTTTTAATAAATAATTTTTTTTAAAATATACATGTCAAAATTATATTTGGGAGATTTTTTATAAATTTTCCAAAATGATTATTTTTTTCAAAAAAATTGAAAAATACTGATTTTTATTCCAAATTGTATTTTCATTTAAATTATTTACAATGTTAAATTTTTTTTAATTTTTTTTAAGTAAAATAAAATAAATAATATTAAAATTTATCTAATTTAGGTCAATATAATAGAATTAATATTGAATTTGTATATATAAACAATTTACACCTTTGAATATTTTTCTTTCAAAAAATTCATTTTTTCCACCAGCATGTGGGTTTAATTTTAAATTTAAATTTTCCAATTTTTGAATTTAATTTAGAAAGATAGATTAATGGTTTATAATTTAAATAATTTATATTATTTATCAATTTCAAATTAATTTTTTACCATAACGAATAGTGAAAATAGAAAAACTTAATTAAAGTAGTTAAGGTAATATGGTTTTTCTAGGGGTTAAACTAAGAATATAAGTGATAAAATAAGAAAAGAATGGTACAAAAACATTTTATAGACATATTTAGAAATTTTAACCTTTAAGGATTTATAATTATCCATTTTGGATACTTTTTTCATGACCAAAACTTGATAATTATTTTTTTTCAAAAATATCAAGTGCATCCTCTCGCCCACTTATAAATAGCCACCCACTCTCCAATCCTATTCACATATACAAAACCATTTAGTTCATCTAATACCTACTAAAATACCTTACTTAATCATCTCCCAATATCCTATAGGTCTATTATTGATTAAAAATCCATCCTAGGAAGGATTTTGATGCAAGCATAAAAAATTTCCTTGAAGAAGAGATAACATTATTAAATGAGTGATTTACTTTTATTTATTCTTAAACCTCCTCAAAATCATATTAGATAATGATAATATGATAAAAAAATATCTCCCATATAATTATATGTTATTATTTAATGTCATAACCTATATCCATCTCCACTTCCATCAAATGGAAAACAAAATTATAGATCGTGTGTATGGCGAACTACAACCTCGCGAACTGAGATAATTCATTTTTCATTACCACCTTTCAAGGCTTGATATAATTATTGAATTAAAATATTTATATGATATATATGAAATTTTATTAATTATTTAATTATTATATAATATATACCTTGTTACCTTCCATGTTATATGGGATACGATAGCATCGCTCATGTGTACGGCGGGCTTCCGCCTCGCGAAGTGATTGATTCAATTTTTACTTACGCATTACATCGAAATTAATAAGGTTAAAATTAATTAATTCATGTGATATTTATTACCTTAAAATTATTTTTTAAATTTAATATAACATTTAACTTCTTACCTTCAAATCTATTAGAAAATAATAGTGTCGCCCGTGTCTATGTGTGGAATACCGCCTCCATATAGAGTTGTGGAATGTTTTTTATTTTATTTTTAAATGGATAGTAATAATGATAAATTTGATTAATATAAATGATATATATGTAATAATTATTATTATTGAAATTTTAATTATATTTCTCTTACATTTTTTCCATGTTTTTGAGAAAAAAATGAAAACAACGTTCATGCGTAGGTACGGCTTTCTATCTCATTGAATGGTGTAATCCACTTTCTATCTGTAAATTATTTAGATTAATATAATTAAATATATAGTAAATATATTTGATATTTATATAATTTTTATCATTATTTTTAAGATGTAACCATGTTAAAAGTAAAAGGTCTAAAAATATCATATCAAAATATAAATGAAAAACAAATCCTTTATTACCTATAAGATGGTTTTACAAGGAATTATTAATAAACATAACATAAAAGGTCAAAATAAAATCAAATATGGTATGATATATATATATATATGGTTCTATAATAGTTATATAACAAATATATAATTAATATAAAGTATGTTTTAAAGTAAACGAAGGAAATCAGACCTAGGGTAAGAGTTTCTTGTCTCTCTTCTACTTCCATGAGACATATGCTATAATCACCACTTATTCCATTGTCTGGTGTATATAATTAAAAATTTGATATTTATATAATGAATATATTTATCTTAATTATATTTAATGTTTCATTTGAATTTATATCTTTTATGGGGATTATGATTCAAATTTTATAAAAAATAGTAAGGGTGTATTCCACAATCTCATCATTATTCGGGGTTGTTTATGTGTAAGTATCCCTTGACGGAATTATTTGATATTTCTTAAAACCAACATATTTTATTCTCCATTGGTTATTATTTAACATTTCAAATTAATATTATGATTTTTACAATCATTGATACTTAAAACTTTTGCGAATTTGTTTTTATGAAAATGTGACTCTATTTCGCCCTCCATTTGAATTTTTTTCCGAAACCATTTTTTTCTAAAAATGTTTTCAATAATGTTTTAGAATTATCAAAAATATTTATTGAATTCATTTTTACGCATTTTTTACTTTAAACAAAATTATTTAAAAGGAATCTTCATGAATTTTTTCAAACAAGTCTTGTTTGGATTTTACTAAAAATGTAAAAAGAATATTTATTTTAACATGTACGTCATGTATTTAATTTCTACCATCTTGACCACAAAATGTTTTATAAATTACATTGTAAATTTAAAAGGTTATTTTCAAATAATTATTAGTTTTAAATATTTTTAAACATTATTTTAAAATATATTTTCAAATTAAAAAATTTTATTTTCCTCAAGAATTTTTTAAATTATATTTTCATGGTCTTTCTATTCTTCATTGACATCATCCCTTTATTGTAATTTTTCTCCACTAGGGATCTATTGAACTGACATCATAATTATTATTTATATATATTTTTAATTACCCATTTAACTAGCGATGTACCAATTTAATACCATTCATATTACTCTGGATGGTTTATTATTATTTTTATTGATTGGGGTAATTGTTAACATTTAGTATACTAGTTTTTCAATATGAATTATTTAGGTTGATTATGTTTCACTCATTTCATATGAGGAATTAATTGTAATTAATAACTATTGGTGGGGCCCTCTATAGCCCCCCAATGCCTCATCAGGTCTCATGAGACAAACTAAATATAATTTTTGGCCAAGGATTTACCCATTTATGTAAGATTTTGTGGCACAAGGCCTTGATTATATAGTTATGATGTATGAAAATATGAATTCCCTCATTATGATATTTTTTATTTATCTTTAATGTGATTATTCTATTAGTTTAAATCTCAATGGTTATGTTCCAATCTCATGTGATTATTTATAAGGAATTATTTGGTCATCATATATTCTTACCATATTGTGCTCAAGTAATTGATTGAATGAAATGTCTTTCGGTTATTTACCTTTTAATGTTGGTTTTTCTTGTTTATTCATGATAACTTGTGTTGTACTCATGTCCTTACTGATCATTTGAGATTACCCATTTTATATTTTTCTCTCTCTAGGATAAAAATATGTGTATTAATATTGATTTTTTTGGGGTTATACTCAAGGAAATAATGATGCACTAAGAGAAAATATTATGTGTTATTCTATGATTCCTATTGTAATGTGAGATTCAAATATCTATCTAGATGACCAATACAATTAAATAATAATTTCCTTCAGTATGTGATTCCTTATATCTAATGCCACTATAGTAATGTAACCACATACTCTAGGATAATATGGATGGTTAATTTACATAGAGTGTTAGGGGAATTAATGTACTTCTATTTTTTCATATAAATATATCTGTAATAATTAAATTTCTTAAATTTAGGTCTAAATATTATTTTTATCTATAGAGAATGGTAAATAAATATAGAAGACATTAGATTACACAATTACCAAAACTTTCACTTACACATAGAGAACATATTTTGATAATTATATATAGTTATAATGACCATCCAATTAGACCACATGCCGCATATTTTAAGAGTTACCTATGTTCACAGAGTCATTTTATGATGCATATTGTATTCCCTGATTAGAGGGGCATTGATCGGTCAGTGAAATATATGTTATAGGATTACATAATAGTAAAATTTTAAAACTAATCTATTTCATTTTCCAATGGTTTAAATATTATAAATTTAAAATAACCTATATTTAACAAATTAAATTATTTATAACATATAACTTTCAAGCTACAAAAGTGATAAGAGAATTATATCCTTTGTGGAAATCAGCTGGAGAGATTTAAGAAGTAATTGACATCCTTTTATATTTTTGGGAGTAAACATAATTAAGATCTACTCATTGAGTATGTATTTTTAGATATATATACATGGAAGAAATTTGTATCTAGTTAATGGGAGGAAGAATTTAAGGATATTTTTAAATTTTAATATTTATTTATTAAATTAGTTTTCATTACATTATAACATATAAATTTTTTTATGTAATAGTACTATAGGAAAAAACTAAGAGATATAGTCCCAAAATTTTTACCCTAATAAATTTTCATGGAAATGATGTCCTTTATTAGAAGAGTAAATGATTAATAAAAAATTTAATAAATTTATATCCAAGTCATGTAGTGGATATGAAGTGGTCCAATATAACTGTCCATATCCTCCCCATCATAATGAAAAATGGAAAAGAATGATAATTAAAAAATGGGAATTATATCATTAGTGTAACAAAATAAGTAATATATAATATTTTTAGTAATTAATTATTAATTTTATCAATATTTTTATTTTTAAAATCTCTACCACTAATATATCTTTGGAAAATATTATCTCATGAAATCCCATGAGAGAAAATTACAAAGGGGGCCTTTATCCCAAAGGGTAGGATAAATATTTGTGAAATTATTTATGAATTTTAGAAAAATTGGGCTATGTAAAAGCGAATAAGGTGTGTATTAGATTTTTAAATTTTTCAGTTCATTCCCCTAGTGTGGAATTGATTGTGGTAAAATGAAAGAGAAAAATATCTTTCTTAAAGGATGATATGTGGTAGATATATGAGATGATAGATGATATAATTAAATCATTTGTAATATCTATAATTACGGAATCAATGAGACAAAAATGGCTTAAATATCCTACCTAACTAGATCCTATATCTCCACATTTAGACCAGAATGTGTAATGTGAGTTGCATGTTGGGATTCCCATATAAATATTATAGGATACAAAATGTTACATTATCTAAGGGATTATGTATGTCATTATCATATGTATTTAAGTAAAATAAGAGTAGAGTTAAATGATATTATTGATCCAAATACTCCAGTTTCACTGCCTAATAAAGATTATTCCATAGTTGGATATAGTATTGACATTTTTTACATTGGTTAGAAACTCGTTATTATCAGCTAACATATGTGGTGTGCATTGTTTTTAATTTTTTATATATTATTAAATTTAAAATTAGTTATAATTTTTTTTCTTACACTTACCATATATAAGAGTATCTAAAATTAAATGAACTATTTCAATGTAATGGAAATTTTTTGGAACCATCTCCTTCAAATACAACTCTAAATGTTGACGGGCTAACAAAAAAACATTTTTTCTCTATTATATAATTATTATAATTTATCAATAAGTGATGATTTTTTGGAAGATATCGTTTTAAAAATATAGTTAAAAACAACGTCATTGATGTTGTATAGGGTGGTTGAGTTACTTTTTATGGGTTGTAGTTGTTTTCTATGTAATTAAATTTCACTTATAAATTAAATTTCTCTAAATAAACATATGTTATATTGTTGAAATTTATTTCATTTCTAATTAATTATCTAAAAAAATGTTACATAAAATTTGGTTATACTTATATTTATGGTTTTACATATCCAAAATATATTTCAAAATTTGTTCAATACTAAAACCAAGATACTATAATTGAATATATATCTAAAATATTAAAAAACAATTAGAGTACAAGTTGGTTTTTTATAGTCCTTGACTAGTGAGAACACTTATATAGTATTGAACCACTATTAATTATACTATTGTTAATAATTGAATTTCTAATTAGTATTGTATTGTAGATGTTATTCATAATTAACATAAAATAATGAAAAAGATATTAGTTATGATCTTTATCAGGTGACGTTTGAACAAGATTTCAAAATTTGTCAAAGAAGTAAACCTTTTTTGATTCTTTAAATTATTTAATATTAATTTTTTAATTTTAAATATGTTCTGATAATTAATAT
Organism: Viscum album; assembly: GCA_963277665.1. NCBI lineage: Eukaryota > Viridiplantae > Streptophyta > Magnoliopsida > Santalales > Viscaceae > Viscum > Viscum album. The sequence continues at coordinate 812,979,043 of OY728135.1, forward strand.
TTTTAAATTATAATTATTCTTATTTTGAGTTTGATTGAGATTTGTTTTTTATATTGGAACCCAAATAATGAATATACTAAATTTTAGGAACATGATATTTATTTCAATAAATGCTCATTTTTACTTAAAAATTCAGTTCTTCTATTTTTAAAATATTTTTTCATAAACATTGTGTAATCATAAAATAGTGACTGTTGAATATGGGTATTATGTTTTATGATTCACTTATGAGATAATCATGAATGAAAAAAAATATTATGAAAATTTATGTTTCATTATAAGACTTATAATTTTAAAAAATAAGTTGTTTTTAATTCATAACACATTATAATATTGGTTTTTGATGATGTTTCTCAGTATATTCAAAACTACTCGAAACACCTTCAAAAAAAATTTGTATAAAATTTTATAAGTCTAAAAAAAATATATGTAGTTTCATTTAGATGAATTTTTATAAATGATGTTTCAATAATTTTCAATGATTTGTGATGTTGTTGTGTGTTTTTATTGCTTATATTTGGTGATTTTGTTTTTTTACATGTTTAAAATCATATAATTTATAATAATTTAAAGAAAATTTTATATTTTGATGCCAATTTTAGGAAAACACAACATTGAAAGCCTTTACATCATGTATTCTAACTTTTTTATTAAAATATAATGTTGAATGCTCTTACCACATTGTTTTCTTATGAAAAATGATGTATAATGATGAGCAGGATGGATTTAAATGTCATTTTTTATAATAAAAAGTGTTCAAATCCTTCTATATGCCCTCTTTTAGAAGGTATTTCAATGCCTTTTTAAAAATACAATTTTGAAAGTCTCACTTTTTTACATAACCTATATTAGTGTCAGTTTTTAACGGATGTTGAATGGGAAAACCCCAATGTTAAAGGAGTTTTTTCACTCGTGTGTTCTAAACACAACACCCACTAAGGGAATAATTATTATAGGAAGCATTATTGGATAGAAACTAAGAGATTAACTCAAGGATACCATGATGAGAATAAAAAAAATTTTGTTATTTAATTAAAATAGTTTAATCACTGCTAATATATTGTGAATTATTATGGAATTGTATGGGTAGTATTATATAATTAGGGGAACATATCTAATTATTTAATTGTTTAGGACATGCTCACATGCTATTTTTTATTTTAAATTTTTGACTTTTAGAGTGTTTTGATATTGGAAAATTGAGCTTTAAATATAATCATACCCTATGAAAATTACATTAATGTTTATAGAGTTTCACTAGTTTTTAAGTTATTTAGTTTAAATAAATTTTAAGGTAAGTTTCTTTTATGATTTCACAAAATTGAACTTATGTTAATAGGATAGTTATAAAGTGTCATCACAGGAAATAACTATCCTAGTTATTTTTATTCCCCATCCCAAGAGACATTTAATCCAAATTAGCATACTCTTATTTGTAATCCATTTCTTGATAATCTCAAGTAATGAGAGAAACTAAAAAGTTCATTTATTCTCATTTGAAACTATACGATTTTAGTTTCCTGCGCATGATATACTCCACCATTCATTTGTCAAATAACTTTTAAAATTCCATCTTTCTAGCCCTTTTTACATTTGTTTTAATTTAATCCATGAAAACCAAAAACTACCTATTATATAAGATTCATTACAAACCATTTAATCTACAACTATTCATCTATTTTATGAATTAATTGTTGTATTTTCATCTTAGTTGGGGTAGAGGGTGTGTTTTTGTGTCTCTAGGGGGAAAATACATTATATTTTCGTTAAGGTATGGGTTAGCATTAAATCTATGTTGTTCAGTGAGTTAAATAGCTAATTTTTTTTATTATTTTACCTTTTTCCCTCATATTATTCAGAAAAGGAAATATTTATATAATAAAAGTATATTTTTGTAGAAAAAAGGTAAAAAAATTACATATTTGAAATTGAATAATATATATATCCAAAATAGAGGGGAAATATCATTTTATTTTCTATTCAATATATGTTTGTGACCTACCACACACAAGAATAATAAAGGGGAAAAGAGAGCCAAGAGTGATAATTTTTTTCAGGGGTTGAGTTGAGTTACCTTCAATGTTTACACTATTTGTATGTATACATGAATTGTGCATAATATATTAAAAAAAACTCTTATGTCTTTGATTTTCCGCATTATACCCTATCTGCCCATTCTATAAAAATGACCTATTAAAATTTCTCTTGAGTATCATATTTATTTTCATTAAATAAACACTACTGTAAATAAGGATATTAGCGACCGCCATTGGCGGTCGCTATTGCCTCGTCGCTAGAGGCCTTTAGCGACCGCCAATGGCGGTCGCTATAGCAGGCCGGCAGATCGGCCTTCAGCGACCGCCTGGCGGTCGCTGAAGGCCCTCTCCCGGGCACCCTATAGCGACCGCCATTGGTGGTCGCTAAAGAAGGCCGGCAGATCGGCCTTCAGCGACCGCCAGGCGGTCGCTGAAGGCCCTCTGCCGGGCACCCTATAGCGACCGACTATGGCGGTCGCTATTCTAACAAAAAACAATTTAAATTTTTTTTTTATTGAATTGAATATAAATATATATATATATATATATATATATATTCATATATATACTATTAAATACAATATTTTAAATATATATATATATATAATATATTTTAAATGTTTTAATATATATTTAATATATATATATAATATCAAATCATTGTGCTATAATAATTTAAAAACTTCGATTCAAGAAATAATCTCATTTCAGGTCGTTCGGAACACGTTTGCTCTGAATGGGACCGTCGCACGCCGTTTTTGGTGTTTTATGGCGCCGGAAACGCGTTTCCGGCCGCCGCAGTCACACGGCACCTCCAAATGAGGTGCCGTCTGGCCGACCATTTCACAATTCACGCCCCGGATGTTGTCGTACGGTTTCGTGGCATTCGGAGGTCGTTCGGGTGGTTTTGACCCCCCAACGCGCCATTTCAGCGCGCGCCGCGCTGCTCAAAACGACACAATCGGACGTGCCGCGCGCACCGCACGTCCGATGGACGTGCGGCCTCCTCCTGCATCTCAGGAATAATATTTCTATCGTTCTCGTGCGGTTTCAGGTCGTTCGGAGCACATTTGCTCCGAATTGGACCGATGCACGCCGTTTTGGTGTTTAATGGCGCTGGAAACGCGGTTCCGGCCGCCGCGGTCACACGGCACCTCCGAATGTGGTGCCGTCTGGCCGACCATTTCACAATTCACGCCCCGGATGTTGTCGTACGGTTTCGTGGCATTCGGAGGTCGTTCGGGTGGTTTTGACCCCCCAACGCGCCATTTCAGCGCGCGCCGCGCTGCTGAAAACGACACAATCGGACGTGTCGCGCGCACCGCACGTCCGATGGACGTGCGGCCTCCTCCTGCATCTCAGGAATAATATTTCTATCGTTCCCGTGCAGTTTCAGGTCGTTCGGAGCACGTTTGCTCCGAATTGGACCGCTGCACGCCGTTTTGGTGTTTAATGGCGCTGGAAACGCGTTTCCGGCCGCCGCGGTCACACGGCACCTCCGAATGATGTGTCGTCTAGCCGACCATTTTACAATTCACGCCCCAGATGTTGTCGTACGGTTTCGTGGCATTCGGACGTCGTTCGGGTGGTTTTGACCCCCCAACGCGCCATTTCAGCGCGCGTCGCGCTGCTGAAAACGACACAATCGGACGTGCCGCGCGCACCGCACGTCCGATGGATGTGCGGCCTCCTCCTGCATCTCACAAATAATATTTCTATCGTTCCCGTGCGGTTTCAGGTCGTTCGGAGCACGTTTGCTCCGAATTGGACCGCTGCACGCCGTTTTGGTGTTTAATGGCGCCGGAAACGTGTTTCCGGCCGCCGCGGTCACACGGCACCTCCGAATGAGGTGCCGTCTGGCCGACCATTTCACAATTCACGCCCCGGATGTTGTCGTACGGTTTCGTGGCATTCGGACATCGTTCCGGTGGTTTTGACCCCCCAACGCGCCATTTCAGCGCGCGCCGCGCTGCTGAAAACGACACAATCGGACGTGCCGCGTGCACCGCACGTCCGATGGACGTGCGGCCTCCTCCTGCATCTCAGGAATAATATTTCTATCGTTCCCGTGTGGTTTCAGGTCGTTCGGAGCACGTTTGCTCCGAATTGGACCGCCGCACGCCGTTTTGGTGTTTAATGGTGCCGGAAACGCGTTTCCGGCCGCCGCGGTCACACGGCACCTTCGAATGATGTGCCGTCTAGCCGACCATTTCACAATTCACGCCCCGGATGTTGTCGTACGATTTTGTGGCATTTGGACGTCGTTCGGGTGGTTTTGACCCCCCAACGCGCCATTTCAGCGCGCGCCGCGCTGCTGAAAACGACACAATCAAACGTGTCGCGCGCACCGCACGTCCGATGGACGTGCGGCCTCCTCCTGCATCTCAGGAATAATATTTCTATCGTTCCCGTGCGGTTTCAAGTCGTTCGGAGCACGTTTGCTCCGAATTGGACCGCCGCACGCCGTTTTGGTGTTTAATGGCGCCGGAAACGCGTTTCCGGCCACCGCGGTCACACGGCACCTCCGAATGAGGTTCCGTCTAGCCGACCGTTTCACAATTCACGCCTCGGATGTTGTCGTACGGTTTCGTGGCATTCGGAGGTCGTTCGGGTGGTTTTGACCCCCCAACGCGCCATTTCAGCGCGCGCCGCGCTGCTGAAAACGACACAATCGGACGTGCCGCGCGCACCGCACGTCCGATGGACGTGCGGCCTCCTCTTGCATCTCAGGAATAATATTTCTATCGTTCCCGTGCGGTTTCAGGTGTTCGGAGCACGTTTGTTCCGAATTGGACCGCCGCACGCCGTTTTGGTGTTTAATGGCGCCGGAAACGCGTTTCCGGCCGCCGCGGTCACACGGCACCTCCGAATGAGGTTCCGTCTGGCCGACCATTTCACAATTCACGCCCCAGATGTTTTCGTACGGTTTCGTGGCATTCGGACGTCGTTCGGGTGGTTTTGACCCCCCAACGCGCCATTTCAGCGCGCGCCGCGCTGCTGAAAACGACACAATCGGACGTGCCGCGCGCACCGCACGTCCGATGGACGTGCGGCCTCCTCCTGCATCTCAGGAATAATATTTCTATCGTTCCCGTGCAGTTTCAGGTCGTTCGGAGCACGTTTGCTCCGAATTGGACCGCCGCACGCCGTTTTGGTGTTTAATGGCGTCGGAAACGCGTTTCCGGCCGCCGCGGTCACACGGCACCTCCGAATGATGTGCCATCTGGCCGACCATTTCACAATTCACGCCCCGGATGTTGTCGTACGGTTTCGTGGCATTCGGACGTCGTTCGGGTGGTTTTGACCCCCCAACGCGCCATTACAGCGCGCGCAGCGCTGCTGAAAACGACACAATCGGACGTGTCGCGTGCACCGCACGTCCGATGGACGTGAGGCCTCCTCCTGCATCTCAGGAATAATATTTCTATCGTTCTCGTGCGGTTTCAGGTCGTTCGGAGCACGTTTGCTCCGAATTGGACCGCCGCACGCCATTTTGGTGTTTAATTGCGCCGGAAACGCGTTTCTGGCCGCCGCGGTCACACGGCACCTCCGAATGTGGTGCCGTATGGCCGACCGTTTCACAATTCACGCCCCGGATGTTGTCGTACGGTTTCGTGGCATTCGGAGGTCGTTCGGGTGGTTTTGACCCCCCAACGCGCCATTTCAGCGCGCGCCGCGCTGCTGAAAATGACACAATCGGACGTGCCGCGCGCACCGCACGTCCGATGGACGTGCGGCCTCCTCCTGCATCTCAGGAATAATATTTCTATCGTTCCCGTGCGGTTTCAGGTCGTTCGGAGCACGTTTGCTCCGAATTGGACCGCCGCACGCCGTTTTGGTGTTTAATGGCGCCGGAAACGCGTTTCCGGCCGCTGCGGTCACACGGAACCTCCGAATGAGGTGCCGTCTGGCCGACCATTTCACAATTCACGCCCCGGATGTTGTCGTACGGTTTCGTGGCATTCGGACGTCGTTCGGGTGGTTTTGACCCCCCAACGCGTCATTTCAGCGCGCGCCGCGCTGCTGAAAACTACACAATCGGACGTGCCGCGCGCACCGCACGTCCGATGGATGTGCGGCCTCCTCCTGAATCTCAGGAATAATATTTCTATTGTTCTCATGCGGTTTCAGGTCGTTCGGAGCACGTTTGCTCTGAATTGGACCGCCGCACGCCGTTTTGGTGTTTAATGGCGCCGGAAACGCATTTCCGGCCGTCGCGGTCACACAGCACCTCCGAATGAGGTACCGTCTGGCCGACCATTTCACAATTCACGCCCCGGATGTTGTCGTACGGTTTCGTGGCATTCAGACGTCGTTCGGGTGGTTTTGACCCCCCAACGCGCCATTTCAGCGCGCGCCGCGCTGCTGAAAACGACACAATCGGGGGGGCTGTACGGGGGTGCGGGGGGCTGTACGGGGGTGGCTGGGGGCTGTACGGTGGTGCGGGGGGTTGTACGGGGGTGTCGGGGGGCTGTACGGGGGTGTCGGGGGGCTGTACGGGGGTGTCGGGGGGCTGTACGGGGGTGTCGGGGGGCTGTACGGGGGTGGCGGGGGGCTGTACGGGGGTGGCGGGGGGCTGTACGGGGGTGGCGGGGGGTTGTATGGGGGTGCGGGGGGGCTGTACGGGGGTGCGGGGGTGCGGGGGGGGGGGGGGGGGTACGGGGGTGCGGGGGGCTGTACGGGGGTGGCGGGGGCCTGTACGGGGGTGGCGGGGGCCTGTACGGGGGTGGCGGGGGGCAGTACGGGGGTGTGGGGGGGTGTACGGGGGTGCGGGGGGGGGGGGGGGGGCTGTACGGGGGTGCGGGGGCTGTACGGGGGTGCGGGGGGCTGTACGGGGGTGTGAGGGGGATGAACGGGGGTGCGGGGGGGGGGGCTGTACGGGGGTGCGGGGGGCTGTACGGGGTGGCGGGGGCTGTACGGGGGTGGCGGGGGGCTGTACGGGGGTTTGGGGGGCTGTACGGGGGTGCGGGGGGCTGTACGGGGGTGGCGGGGGCCTGTACGGGGGTGGCGGGGGCAGTACGGGGGTGCGGGGGGTGTACGGGGGTGCGGGGGGGTTGTACGGGGGTGCGGGGGGCTGTACGGGGGTGCGGGGGGGGGGGGGGGGGCTGTACGGGGGTGCGGGGGGCTGTACGGGGGTGCGGGGGGCTGAACGGGGGTGCGGGGGGGGGGGGGGGCTGTACGGGGGTGCGGGCGGCTGTACGGGGTGGCGGGGGGCTGTACGGGGGTGGCGGGGGGCTGTACGGGGGTGCGGGGGGCTGTACGGGGGTGCGGGGGGCTGTACCGGGGTGCGGGGGGGTGGGGGGCTGTACGGGGGTGGCGGGGGCAGTACGGGGGTGCGGTGGGTTGTACGGGGGTGCGGGGGGCTGTACTGGGGTGCGGGGGGGCTGTACGGGGGTGGCGGGGGGCAGTACGGGGGTGTGGGGGGTTGTACGGGGGTGTGGGGGGCTGTACGGGGGTGCGGGGGGGCTGTACGGGGGTGCGGTGGGGCTGTACGGGGGTGCGGGGGGCTGTACGGGGGTGCGGGGGGCTCTCCGGGGGTGCAAAGGCCATCCCATTGATTACAAAAGTGAAAAATAAAAGTGATAACATCTAATTAATACATATTTCTTTTATCGATACCATACAGAAATTTATAAAAAATATATTGGATAATACATAATCTATAATATCAGATTTATTGATCTGTTGGAATTAGTTCGACTTTTTCAAATGTAGAATCATTCAAGATTATCTGATCAAAAACTCAATATGTGTATAAAATATTTAAAAGACCACCATGGATGGTAATAATGCATTACTTAAATGAATAAATACAGTACATCAATGTCAACCCTACCAGTAAAAACAAAAAACATATCTCGTGAATATATGGTGCGTCACGCGTTGCCATCATTGCTACCTCCTTCTGGTGGGCCAGGTGCCTTCAACAAATAAACATTATAAATATTTTAATAACAAAAATAATTTAAATTAAATAAATAAATATAGTATATACCTGCGTCGTATGATCCCATGTACCATCAGCTCGACGCACATATTCCCGCAGTGCTCTAACCTCAGCTGTCAATTGCGCATTTGTCTCCTCGGAAGCGCGCTTCCGTGCCTCAAAATCTGACATCTGCTGTGTCATATGAGCAACAGCAGGACCGACAACCGCAGCGCGTGACACTACAGAACGAGGAATCCCTGCTCCATAGGTCAAACTATAGCCATGCCCGTCCCGACCAATAATGCGATGAAAGATCTCATCCCGTCGCATGGGAAGCTGTCGCTGGTCCTCTGGCAGATGTTCTAACTCAGCTTCAAATTGATCCTGTGAAATATTTAAATATATATAAATATATATATGTTAATATAAAGATTTATGTAATTATTGGTAAGTACAGACACTTACTATCAATGCTGCAACCTCTGGATCATTGCGATCACGAGTCCTTATCCACACCGACATTTTATCAGTTGCTGCACCTTGCCCTCGCAACTGTATATTAAAAGAATATAAACACAAAACCATATTAATTAATAAATTAAAAAATGAATAATATATACCTCATGTCGGATCTGAGACACGTGACGAGTCCCGAGCCTGTGAGCTGGTCCCTGCAACGCTCGATTCTACGAATGGCGTGTTGACACCTCCTACATTCAATTCATTCAAATTTCAAACAAATCACATATTCTTGAAAATATATATACAGCAAAATAATTAATATACAAACCGCAACACCCTCAGTAGACCAATATGCAACCAAGTCACGCCACTGAGCCGGGAGGACACCTCTCTGGACTTTTTCCAAAATGTCAGGGGCACCCACATTTGGTACCCAGTGGTCCCTCTTCACTTCGCCTTTATAATCTTTCCACAGCTTACGGCATTTTCTCATACACACGGGCCGAAACTCTTCAGGGCATACTTTCAAATTTTGCTATAATGAAAATAATCAAACATATTAGTATTATTTATAAATAGAAAATAAAGTAAAATTATTTTCTTACCTGAACCTCCCTCCATAGACGATATAATGTGTCCTGAGGGATAGAAGCCCAATCACGCGTGGTCAATGGAAATCGATGTGGGTCACGTATGATATGACCCAGCTGACGAATAAATGTCGGGGCATTCGGTCCCACGGGATGAAATACCTCATCAAATGAAACATCTATCGTCGTGTCGGAATTCCATGCTAATATGCCACGACCAGGGCCTCTCCTGCGAGAGGAAGAAGCAGCCGAGTCTGATCCTGTTGAAAACAATTTTATATATAAATTGACAAATGTTATATATATATATATATATGTGTTAATTACATAAATAATATAGATAATGACTGTCAAACATACCTCGACCCTGAGACGTAGATGCCTAAGATGGATGATGTGGATTTTCTGCCTCTTCCCCTGACATGTCTGCAATCATACAAAATATCAGTAATGAGTCCAAAGTGTTTAAAAGATAAATTGGATTGTTCTTAATAAATCAAACTTTTACAACTGTTAATCAAACAAAAAATGGATTGAATAATTAGTAGTGAATGAATTTTAAAAAATCAGAAAGTTAATCAACCTAAATATTTATGACTGAATTAACTTACAAAAGTGAGGATTAAAACTTATAAGGATTTATAAAATGATTAGATAATTTATGATATCCTAGGACATTCTACTGAATAGCGGGAAAACAATTATACCTTTCATTAAGCATGAAAATCGACCGTTTCTCCTTCAACAGCCGCTCTGACCCAATAAATATCTTCTTCACATTGAACTACGGTATGTTGATCAAGTTGTTGGTAAACAAACGGAACAGTCTCGGGTTCATCTTCTTCAAATAAAAACACTCCTCGCCGAGACATTTTGACAACAACTTGCCAACTTGGATCCGAAGGCAAAGTAACGAAGAATACTTGTTCCGCTTGTGATGTCAAGATGAAAGGTTCATTCTCAACTCGTTCATTATTTCTGTATAACATATAGTTAAAATTCACCAATGAAAACTGATATTGATCGACCTTACATCCACGCACTGGATCAACCCAATTACACTTTAACAATATGTACATCAAACCGTGTGTGTATACAACTTCAATGATGTCTATCAATTGACCATAGTAATAACCAGAATCGACAAAGGGACAACCGATTCCACTGTTTTGTGTTTCTCGTTTGTCGTCAACATCTTTAATGCGAAATCGAAAACCATTAGCATCAATAGCTTTATAACGACGAGCCGTTATAGATGGACCCTCAGCCAGTTGGATAAATACTTCAGGTAGCGTGGGGTCCCCTAACTCCCTCAGCTTACGAACCTACATAATTTATAAAAATCAATACTGATATATGCAGAAAGAATTAGTTTAATACTTCACTCATAATGAAAATCAATTTATACATACATAATCCTTGAACCAATCATGAAATGCCGCATAATGAGATTGTTGAATTTGCAACTCAGTCGCACGATGCATCTCTTCTTTTATCTCATTAATGTGTTTCCTGCAAATGATTACGCGATGTTTAAAAGATCAACTTATGCAAAGAAAACATGTAAAAGTTATACAAGCACATTGATAAGATACTTACTGCATTAATGGTGAAACTGATGGAGTATTGAACAAGATATATCGATGTGCTTGTATCCACTCGATGTTGTCCATATCAAATGTGGTTCCTTCTCCAACTGGACCATCATGAATCCGAGAGGGCTTATCTAATTTTGTTTCAACATCCGTAAGATATTCTGCACAAAAGGTAGTACACTCGTCCATCAAATAACCATTGGCTATTGATGCCTCTGGACGAGCTCTGTTGTGTACGAATCTTTTCAATGTACTCAAATACCGTTCAATAGGATACATCCACCTGAATTGCACTGGACCAGCAGCCATTACTTCATCAGTTAGGTGCACTGTTAAGTGGACCATAACATCGAAAAATGAGGGGGGGAAAGTTTCTCAAAGTGACAAAGCGTAAGTACAATTCGGTCCTGCAAACTTTTTAAATCACTCATTGGTTGATTTCTTAAACAAAGCTGTCTAAAAAAATTACTCATCTCAATCAAGGGCTGAACAACATTGGGGGATAAACAATCACAAATTGCGATTGGAATCAACTGCTGAAGTAATATGTGATTATCATGACTTTTCAACCCTTGCAATGTCTTGCTCGTCAGATTCACACACTTTGAAATATTAGAAGAGTAACCATCAGGCACCTTGACCATCTTCAAAATGGAAAGAAATGTCTCTTTATCCTCTGTAGTCATCGAATACTGTGCAGCAGGCATATATGCCTTATTTCCCTCAGCTAACTGTAAATGCGACTGTTTCCTTAAACCCATTTCTTCCAAATCACGGCGTGCATTAACATGGTCCTTTGACTTTCCACTGACACCTAAAATGGTCCACAATATGTTATCACAAACATTTTTTTCAATGTGCATGACATCCAAATTATGCCTCAACATGTTAGTTTTCCAATACGGAAGACTATAAAAAATACTTTTCTTTTTCCAATTGTGACTGCGCTGCCTACCCGCAGCACGAATATTACGTACTGGAGGAGCCACCAAATCCTGAATTTCATATACTGTGCGGATGTTTTCTTCCTCAATCTGCAATAACATTTCGACTCCTGTCATGATCTTTGGTGCTGGGCTGAACTCTCTAGAACCATCAAATGCCACTCTGTCCTTTCTGAACCTGTGCTGGGGAGAGAGAAAACGCCTGTGACCCATGTATGACCATTTTTTGGAATGTTTAAGCCATACATATTTTTTACTTTTATTGCAATAAGGGCAAGAAAATTCCCCTTTCGTACTCCAGCCTGATAAATTTGCATAAGCTGGGAAGTCATTGATTGTCCACAATAAAGCAGCATGCAGTTTGAACATTTCATTCGTTTCGCAGTCATAAGTCATCACACCATCGCCCCAAAATTCATTCAACTCATCAATCAATGGCTGAAGGTAAACATCAATCTTATCCCCGGACTTTTAGGTCCATCAATAAGAGTGGAAAGTAATATAAATTGTTGCTTCATACAAAGCCACGGAGGAAGATTATATGGAACCAACACCACGGGCCATGTTCTATGAGTTGCACCAACCATAGACTTGAATGGATTGAAACCATCTGCTGCCAATCCCAATCGGACATTACGAACATCTTTAGCAAAGTTGGGATGTCTCTTATCAAAATCCTTCCATGCATGAGAGTCTGCCGGGTGGGTTAACATGTCACTTTCATGAACTCTTTCTGCATGCCATCTCATTAAATTAGAAACTTTAGATGACATAAAAAATCTTTTCAACCTCGGTTTAAGGGGAAAGTAACACATTTGCTTTACGGAAATCGGTTTCCCCTATACCGCAATCTGACTTTGATGAGTCTTATTTCCCCTGTTCTCTTTCCACCTGGAAGCGCCACAAACCGTACAGATATCCAAATGAGAAGTTTCATTTCTAAACAACATACAGTTGTTTGCACATGCATCTATAGTCTCATATGTAAAACCTAAGTTCTCTGTCAACTTACGAGCATAGTAATACGACTCAGGAATCTTAGCGTCGACAGGAAGAACTTTTTTCAATAAAACCAAAAGCATGTCGAATGATGTGTCTGACCAATTATTCAAAGTCTTCAAATGCAACAACTCCACGATAAACGACAGTTTATTGTAAGAAGTAAATCCAGGATATAATTCTGTTTTCGCATCATCAAGTTCTTCATAAAACCTCCTCGAATCACGATCTGCACCAGAGCGAAGATTTATCTCACCGGTCTCAAGATTCTGGATGTCAATGCCTTCAGGATAAAACCCACGTACCATTTCAGTAAGCATTTCATGCATTGGATCAGTCATCCTTGCATCAACATCCATCTGAGCTGCATCTGTATTTTGACAATGAACATATTCTTCTCCATGACGAGTCCAACTCTTATAATTTTTCAGAAATCCATTAAAGAAAAGGTGCTCCCTCACAGTATCTCGTGTGAATTGATATCTGTTAGCACATTTTCTACATGGACAACTAATATAGTCACTTTCAAATCCTCTCGTGAAGTCAATAAACTGCATAATGCCATTGAAATATTCTCTAGATGTTCGATTTGGAAGATCAATCCAAATCTTATCCATAATAATATCTGTATAACAAACATTTACACAATACTTATTACATTTACATTTTTCAAATCAACTATATTCAAAATAAATATTAACCATTTGTTTATGAACCATTGATAAAATAATAATGTAACTGAAAGCTCATGTTACCTGATTGAGCTACAAACCTGAAAGGGAGGGGAGCCGAAGGCGGTGCTGCGAGGGAGAGGAGGCAGCGAAGGGGAGCCGGAGCCAAAGGCGGTGCGGCAAGGGAGGGGACGGGCGGCGGCGGCGGCGGGGAGCTGGAGGAGAGGAGGCGGTGAGGGGACGGGGGATGGGCAGCGAGGGGGGGGGGGTGTCCGGGGTCGGGGAGGGGGGGGGGGGGGCTGTCCGAGGTGCGGGGAGGGGTGTCCGGGGTGTCGGGGGCCTGTCAGGGGTGCGGGCAGGGGTGTTCGGGGTGCGGGGGTGTCCGGGGTGCGGGGGAGGGGGGGCTGTCTAGGGTATAGGGGGCTGTCGGGGGTGCGGGGTGGGGTGTCCGGGGTGCGGGGGCCTGTCCGGGGTGCGGGGGGGGGGGGGGGGGGTTGTCCGGGTTCGGAGGGGGGGTGTCCGAGTGTGGGGGGGGGGGCTGTCCGGGGTGCGGGGGGGCTGTCCGGGTTCGGAGGGGGGTGTCCGAGTGCAGGGGGGGATTTCCGGGGTGCGGGGAGGTGTCCGGGGTGCGGGGGGCGGTCCGGAGTGCGCGGGGGGGGGGGGGGGGGGGGGGGCTGTCCGGGGTGCGGGGAGGTGTCCGGGGTGCGGGGGGCGGTCCGGAGTGCGCGGGGGGGTGCTGTCTGGGGTGCGGGGAGGCGTCCGGGGTGCGGGGGGCGGTCCGGAGTGCGCCCCGGGGGCTGTCCGGGGTGCGGGTGTCGTCCGGGGTGGGGGGGAGGGCCGAGAGGCCGGAGGGCGGCGACCGGAGGCCCGAGGGCGGCGGCCGGAGGCCCGAGGGCGGAGGGCGGCGGCCGGAGGCCGGATGCCAGGCGGCGGGGGAGGGCAGGCGGCGGGGGAGGCCGGGCGGCGGGGGAGGCCGGGCAGCGGGGGAGGGGAGGGCGGCGAGGGAGAGCGGCGAGGGAGGGAGGGGGTTAGGGCCGAGCGAGATCGAGGGCGCGGGGGGGGGGGCGCAGAAACCCCCCGAATTTTTTTATGCAGGTTAGCGACCGCCATTGGCGGTCGCTAATGGTAAGCTATAGCGACCGCCAATGGCGGTCGCCCGAGTCTGGGGGGCTCCACTGCCCCCTTTTCTAGTAGTGAAAGATATTTATTGTAACGTATATGGTAGATCACATGTACTTTTGGAATGAGAAAAATTCATCTTGAAATGTTCCTTGAGTGGAGAGGTAAAATTTACATGAGAGGTAAGATAGGTAGGGGTTTGTCCAAAGTTAATGGTTTAAAATTTGATTAAGATGATGTAGGAAATGTTCTTAACTCATAAAATAAGTTGGATAAATTTAAATAATGATTTATTAGTACATTTTTATCACAAAATTTTACTACATGTGTGGGGCTAGATGGATGTTTCTCTTGAATCATTAATGTTCCGAGGAGAATAATGATATCTGCGTTAGTGAGTAATGAAAGCTAATTCTTCCAAAAAAATTGATTTTTAAATAATAAATAACCTAATATTTTCACTAAACATGGGGAAATTACTCATTTATGATATATTGGTTGAATCTAAAATTAATTTAGTAAAGGCTTGAATTTTTTATTCTTAATTATTTTATTTATTTTTTGAATTATTTGAAAAGATATATGTTGACTTTGGAACTTTTGAAATCAAATTTTAATAGACTATAATGTAATTTTTAATGATTTAGTTGATTCTAGAATGAATTTAGAATAATCAAAACTGATTTAGAGTGATTTTATGAATTTTATTAAATGTAAAACCCTTATATATGAACCAGTGAGGATGTGGAATAAATTTCATAGCATAGAAATTTGAAAATTATGTACTAATACATAATAAAATACCATTGTCCCTAATAATGCAAATCTTCTATATGTGAAAAAAGGTTTCTACTATAGTAGTGTGACATTAAATAAATATTGGATCATGTGTGGCCAATTGATTCTTCTATGTGTGTGAATAAAAAAACATAACATATGATTAACTTAATGATAGTGGGGCACACATGTGATTAAATAATATGGGAAACATAAGAATCAAAGTGGAACTCATATATGAATATGTGTGATGCATACCTCACATGTGACTAAATATATTACTACATATAAATAACAAGTTTTGGAACCACCCTTGTATGGTGATGAGGCCACGCACAACCCCCATAATAGAAAAATGGTGGACTATATATGAATAAAACCCTATTTATGTATGAAGAAAATCTATTACCCCATGGCCTTGAGATAGAATAATCATGCCTCCTAGCATGCTATGCATGAATAAAAATAATTACACATACAAGATTCATTATGCTCCACTAAAACTCTGATATGGTCAGAACCCATGAAAGGTACTACATCATAATGATAGTATTTAATGTAATCTCATGTCCTATGTAATACCCTGAAATTTTAAAGTGCAACTTTTTATTAGATAGCATGTATGAAACTCAACACCGAGCATATCAGGGAATATAATATACAGATACATTATAATATATTTACTATTTAAAATATATTCTATATATTTCAATGAATGAAAAAATGAGTTAGCATTACTCACACATAATAGCAACCTCCCTCGATAGCTTGTGTTGAATGCAAGACTATGTCTCACCAAATAACAATAATATATTTTTAAAATATTATTATTTAATATAATATGATATAACCTAGCCATTATGTTAGAAGTTATGAATAGTATTGAATAAATTATGAAAATGTATGGTTTATAAAAATATTAAATGAATTCATTGTTTACCAATTAATGAGAAATGAAAATAAGAACCAACTGGATATAAAAATAATGTTTATTTTTTTTATACTTCCAAATGAGTTTTATCATAATAAACATAATTAATTAAAATTAGTGAATTAATTTAATAAAATATATATTAAATATTCAATAAAATATTTTTTATATTCTTCCCTTAGGTTTTATATTCATAAGATAATAACTAACCCTGTTTTACACATAGAACCAATATTTTTATAAAGAAAATTTTACCACCTTTTAGTGGATAACCCATTTTAAATCTTAATTTTGAAACTTCAATTGATTTAATATGAAATAATAAACTTAAAGTTTTAAATACAAATAGAATAATTAGTTTAGGGTGATTTTTTGATATTTTTCTAAAACATTTCATTTTTTAATGAATTGTTAAAAATGGTGAATTTTAGTTCAAAATTGGTTTTTTAGAAAATTTACCTATAAGGGTAAATTATAATTTTAATTATTTTTAAAGTTGAATTAGATAATTTTTATATATATAAATACATTTCATTTCATTATAATCAATTTTAATGTAATATTGGTTATGAAAAAATAGTAATCTTTCAGACATTTTTACTTTAAAACCCCACTCTTTCGTCCCACATACGGGATGAATTTTAAATTAATTTCTGCCACTTCTATTTTTGGAATTCATAAAAATGGATTCCATATTTTGTATGAACATAATTTTTTATTCAAATAATAAAAACAGTGTTTTTTACCAAAACGATTAGTGAAAGTGATTAAAATTAATTACAACGATTAAGGTTGAATTAAATTCAATAAGTGGCTAGACCTTAACCATAAGAGCCAAAAATACATATAAACTAGAAAAATATATATTATATGTCCATATGTCGACTATATACTCTATTTTATCTAATTGGGACCATTATTGGAGACACTTGAAACATGGAAACATGTATAGAATTCCATTTTCAAAATATTACAAGAGTGTCACTCCTCCTCCACTATAAAAGGCCACCACTTCTCCACAATCCCCATACCTTATAAACCTCTTAGTATCATAAAATATCAGACTAAATAGATTCCCAAAATCCCCCCATACCATTAAGACTCCATTTGGGCATGAATCCTTCCATGGAATCACTTTGGTATAAACCAAAAGGAGTTACCTAATGTTAAGCTTCTGTTTTCCAATGATCACTTTTCTTTCATTTACTTATCCACCACCTAAAATATTATTCTTACTTGATAATAAAACAAAAAAAATTTCCTTAATATGTTGTTATGTTTTATTATTAATATTTATACCTACACTAACACACACTTCCATCTAATGGGTAGAATACATATTGTTTATGTGCACAGTGAACTACCGCCTCATGAAACGGTGATTGATTACTTCCCATTTAACAACATTCATGGTTTCCCATTATGATAGACACTTAATTTATATATTGTATATATGATATTTATTATTTTTCTATACTTATTTAATAATTTTATAACACATTTGATTAATACCTTCCATTTTGCGTTAACACGATAACATCGTTTGAAAAAGTGTGGACTATCTCCCCCTCAAAGCGATGTGATTCATTCACACTAAACATGGAATGTATTAAGGATAATTTTAATAAAAATATATGAAATATATAACATAAATATGGTACTGGAATTATAATTTACATATATATACATATCATTTATTATTCATTCTTCTAAAATATGACAATGAAATGAAGGTAGCCTTCACGCATACGTACAAACTACCATCTCCATGAATACTACATTTAATTTGTTATCTCCAAACATTATAAGTTATTATATATACATATATACTAGATATTTCTGATATTAACATCATGTTTTACATTCTAGAGATGATGAAACTTTTATATATTTAATAAGAAAAACAAATAACATGTTAAAACAAAATCGAAAAACTTGGAAATTAATACCCAAAATAGTTAAAATAATAAAAGGTTATTAACATAAAAATAATAAGATATTATAAGAGGATCACATTTGATAAAATAATTATTAATATTTTTCTGTTATAAGTTATTAAAATTTTTAAACCCCTTATATAGGAGTTTAAAGGACATTCACCTGGAAAAAAAATGGAATGTAAGGGATTATTGTCTCATTTTTTTCCATAGGGAATACCTAAATGATGTACACCTAATTTCATATATATGGTGTATATAATTCTATATTGACATGTAATATCATTAATAAATATTTCTTCATTGTAATTTAATTTTCAATTTGAAGTATTTCTTTAATGGTTATTTGATTTATAAGTTACCAAGTGGGATTTAATTTCATAACTCAATTTATTTTCATAGATTTATATTACTAACTCATTGTCATTAATATTATAAGATTTTGTGTGAAATAATTTTTTTCTATATATTGTTGTATTTACACTCCCTTTTGTGGATTTACAGTTGATAAACATAATCTAATCATTTATTGATTATCACTTCAATGTTATATCCTTTTCAAGGGTTTATTTAACATTCTCAATTTTATTCGATATAGTTTTTACTTGAATTTCAATTTGATGATGTTATTGGATAATTTTTCAATAAACCCTCTCATTTTAATCTCCTCTAGTTCTTAATGACCTTTATCAATTATTTTTACCATATTTCCTCTCTTGGTACTCAAATGTTTTATAATATGTAATTATGAAAACCCGAAATCATTTTTCTACTTAGTTGGAGAACCTATTTTCTTATAAAATTCATGTCTCCAAAAAATTAGTATTCAAATAAGTGTTTTTAACCTTTAAAAAATTATTTTAAAGTTATTTTTACCCAATTTGTTTTTTATGAATGTTTTCAAAGGAATATTCTTATCACTTTCTGAACATGGAATTTTCTAACCCTTTTACCTTGAAAAGTAATGTTTATTTTTTTTCATGTACAAAATGTATGGATTTATCTACTATCATTTCCTTGAGGATTTCCTTTCATGTTTGAGAGGATAATTTTTATAGAAAATGTTTTTAAAAGATATTTTCAAAGTAAATATTTTCAAAATGTTTAAAAAAAAGGATATTTTTCTTAAGAATGGTTTTAAAATATATTTTTATGATATTTATATTAATCATCAACAACAACCCTTTATTTTTAATACACTAGGGATTTATTGTATTAAGAAAATAATTATTATTCAATTGGATGGTTTATTATTTATTCAGATAAGGATATAATTCACATTTACTTCCTTGAATAATTTTTTTATTCTCCATTAAATATTTAATCTCCTATAATCATTTAAAATTGAATTTTCACCCTAATTATCCATTTCATTTATCATTTATATTACTATTGGATAAATTATATTCCATTTTAAATATGGTGTCTATTTTTACAGTTATTTTATTATTTGAGGAAGTATTGATAATTCCATATTCCTTATTAAATACGGGTATTTAATAAGGTGTATTATTTACTTGATTATTATATATGTGGAATGATATAGACTGGTAATGAAGAGTGGGGCCTGGAATTATATATCCCCTCGATGCATTGATAGGTTCTCATTAGACAAATAAGTTGCAAAAATTAAATAAGTTTCTATCTGTGGTTTTAAACCATCTTGTGAAAGGTATTGATGGTATAGGTAATCATGTGACTTAGACATGAAGTCCATTAAGAATTAATTACCTTCATATAGTTTTAGTTATTATTCATCCATGATATATTTCATCAACATATCTATGGATACATTTTATTTTTATTTCATTGATTAAATAGAGCATGTTTCCATTTCATATCTTTCCATATTCATTTTTTCTTTAGCTATTTATTTTAATGGCACGTGATTTCAGTTACCATTCCTTATTGTTTATTAATTATATTTCAGTTTATTGGTTACTTGGAATGTGTGTTCAGTTATAAACCATTCCATAATTATTATCCATATTTATTCTATATTTCTTATAATATATTTTTTCTTATTGAGAATTTGAGCTCACCCTTATTGTGTTTTCCCCATGAATCCAAGAAGTGTTATATGAAAGATATGAAGGTGTTTACTAGATGAATTATAGTTCTCCTTGAAATTATTTATTTGTAAATAAGAAAAAATTATATTGTAATTATTGTAGTCATTTTTTGTAATAAAAGAGTCATTTTATGTATCTGGTTTACCAATATTACAAAATTGATTGGTCCTTCGGGGCCTGATTCTACATAACCATGCCAATTTAATTAGTATCAAACATCAGATCCATGAATTTTGGGGTTGGGTATCTATAGTTGTTATCAAAAAAAAATTACTATCAACCTTGGGAACTATATTTTAGATAACATAGGTTAGAGAACATAACCCTAAGGTAGAATTTGAGGATAGAATAACATCCTATACTTTTGTTAAGGTAGATATTATGTAGTTATTTCTAACAATACATACCCTTGTAGACACTATAAGTTTACGTGGTTCTGAAACATATGTACCTATGAGTAATAACTTCAAAAAGGTGTTTCAGACCTGACTCAGGGTAACCTGGTACATGAAAATAGGCCTTACTGCTCACCTGGTTTGACACACCTTGGATATATTCTAAGGAAAATCCACTTTTTCTTTATTAACCATTGTGAGAATTTGAATGGATAATGAAAATGAATATTCAAGGTTAAACCTCAGTTTTAAAAATAAGGTGTCATTATTTAGAAATACGATAAATTATATTATGGATATACCCTAGACCAAGGAATGACCTTTGTAGAAATAGATGGGTGAAGTATTTCTATATTGAGGTTATATTGAAAAACATAGTTAAAGGGATATTTTGTGATCAACCTTATCTCAAGGATGTTTATTAGATTTATTTTTTAAATTATATTAATATGGGTTTAGAAAAGATAAACATTTATTCCAGGTGATATCTTATAAATTCCGGCAAGGTTGTGGGTCTTGAACCCATGAACGAAGGATGATATGGGTTATGCACCAAACATTGACCTATGCAATGTCCTGGTTAATTTTTCATTGTTTGTAGTAAAAACAATTAATGACTAAATGTTAGTGATGAGCCAGTAGTATCACTTTTTAGGATTAAAGATTAATTAATTGACCATATTGGTTTTGTAATATGGTTAAGGACAAATAGTTACACTTTTCACTCTTTGATAGGCCTTACGATCTTTTGAAGTTTTATTTTAGTTCTTTAGGCATAAAAATTCATTATTGTTAATTAATTTCTAGGAGTAAAGGGGTGAATTAGAATTTGATGGAAGAAAAACCAATAGTCAGGATTATTCATATGAAATTGAAACCTATCAGGTGATAATATTTCATTATATTCCTTGTTAGTAAAGGAATTACCCAAAATTAAGAAAATGATTTTGAAATAAAATATTGTCCTAATACCTAAATTTCTATTGCACCAATAGTCTTCTAAATCATCTCATATTTATGGATTTGGGGCCCTCAACTTTATATTGATTATTATTTATTTCTTTATGACCTTATTCACTTCCTATAAAAATATATGCATGTCCACCAAGTATGTATCTTTACTTTCCACTGATGTTCTCATACTTAGAGACATAGTTATATGTTATTCCATGTGACCCTAGTACTTCACATTCTCTCTTTTATATAGATTTTTTTACGAACCCTTCTCATGAAATAGGAACTAAATGTATGAAATATCAGATAATATATTACCATGATCGGGTTTAAATTTTGAGGAGGAAATTTAATTAATGTGGGGAGAATGTAACACTCTAAAATTCTAAAGTAAAACATTGTATTCGAAAGTATGTATGAAATACATCACTGAGAATGTAAGGGAATATAATATTTGGAAAATTTATAATATATTTAATATTTAAAATAGATTCTATAAATTTTAATGAATGAAATACTGAGTTATAATGGTTTACACGCAACAACAACCTCCCTTGATAGCTTTCATTACATGTAGGACTAAGTTTCACCAAATTGCATTAAAATATTATTAAAATATTATTATTTAAAATAATATGACATAACCTAGAAATTATGTTAGAGGTTATTAATAGTATTCACTAACTTTAAAAAATTTATGTTTTATGTAAATATACAATTAATTCATTGGTTACCAATTAATAAGAAACAAAAATAAGAACAAATTGGATATAAAAAGAAATATTTTTATTTTTATGCTTCTAAATGAGTTTTATATTAATAAATATAATTAATTATAATTAGTGAATGATTTTAATGAAATATATATATATTATATTTTATATTAAATATTTTTTATATTCATCCATTAGGTTTTATATGGATAAGATAAGAACAAACTCTCTTTACACATAAAAACCTATATTTTTATCAAGGCAATTTTACCGCTGTTTAGTAGAGAACCCATTTTAAATCTATATTTTGACACATTAATTGATTTAATATGACGAAATTAACTTCACCTTTGAGATGGAGACATAATAATTAGTTTTTGGGGAATTTTTAATATTTTTTAAGATAATTCATTTTTAATGAATAGTTAAAAATACTGACTTTTAGTTCATAATTGCTTTTTCATCTGATTAAATTATAAAGATAAATTTTAATATTAATTTGTTTTAAATTATAATTATATAATTTTTTTCAAATTAATACAATTTATGTCATTGGAATAAATTTCACTTTGAAATTGTTTATAAAAACCTGGAAAACGTTCAGATATTTTTACTTCAAAACCCTGCATTATCATCCTGCTTGCGGGATGAATTTTAAATTATTTATTTTCACTTATATTTATTAGAATTTGGAAAAATGGATTCCATATTTGGAATCATGATAATTTATAATTTTTAATAATAATATTTTATTTTGAAAAAATAATATTAGTGAAAGTGATTAAAATTAATTACAACGATTAAGGTCAAATTAAACCTAATAAGGGACTAAACCTTAATCTTAAAGCTGAAAAAGGCCTATACACTTTTACAATAGTTATTGGATGACCATATATCAACCTTATCATCTATTTTATAGAATTATTTCTATTATTGGATCTAATTTTAACATGAAAAGTGTGTATAAAATTCTATTGTCAAAATATTACAAGAGTGTCACTCCTCCTCCACTATAAAATCCACCATTTCTCCCAATTTCTCACACCTCTAAAAAAAATTATTTTCCTCCAAGATATACCTAATTAGATTCCAAAAATAACTCCCCTTTACCTTGAATCCTCCCTTTGGGCATAAATCCTTCCATGTATGCCCCTTAGTATAAACCAAAAGGAGTTACCTAATTTTAAGGTAATGCTTTCCAATGATCACTTTTCTTTCATTTGCTTCTCCAACACCTAAAATAATATTCATCCATGTTCATATAACAACACCAGTATCCTTAATATAATTTGATGTTTCTTATTAAGGGTTTAACTTACACTAACACACACTTCCATATAATTGGTAATGAATATATTGTTTTTGTTTGCGGTGAACTATAGCCTCACAAAGTGATGATTGTTCGTTTTTCCTTTACCAACTTTCCTTTTTTGCCATTATGATGAAAACTATATTTATATATGTTATATATAATATTTATTATGTATTTATACTTATTTATTCATTTTGTAACACCTAAAAATAATAATTTCTTTTTTGTTTAATACAATAATATCATTTTGAGGAAATGTGGACTACCACCCCCTCAAAGCAATGTGATTTATTCACACTAAACAAGGAATGTTTTAATGATAATTTTAATAAACATATATAAAATTTATTAAAAAATATGGTAATATAATTATTATATACATATATATACATAACATTTATTTTTCTTTATTTTGAAATACGACAATAAAATGAAGGTAGCGTTCATGAGTACGTACAGACTACCGTCTCTATTAACAGTGCATTCCAATTCTTATCTCTATAAATTATAGATTACAATAGATACATATAATATATATATATATATATGATATTAACATCATGTTTTAAATTTTGGATATGATAAAACCATGATATATTTAATAGTAACAACAAATAACATGTTAAAACATACTCAATAAACGAGGCAATCAACAACTGAAATAGTTAAAATATTGAAAGGTTATTAAAAAATGGGTATTATGATATTAAAAAAGGATCATATATGATATAAGAAATACTAATATATAATTTATTAACATGTTTAAATCCCATATATCGAAGGTTAAAGGATGTTCACTAGAATGGAAACACAAGGTAAGGGATTTTTGTCTCATTTTCTTTCTGTGAGGCATACACAGTTAATGTTCACTTAATTTCTTATACTTGGAATACATATGGCCAAATTGACATGAAATTTCATTAATAAATATTTCTTAAATAGTACTTTAATTTTCAATTTTAAGTATTTATTTGAAGGTTATTTGAGGTAAAAGTTAGGAAGTGGGATAGAATTTCATAACTCAATTTCATTCCATTGAGAATTATTATTTACTAATTTTAATTAATATTCTAATTTTATGTGTTTAATGAATTTTTACTACATATTTTTATATTTTCACCCCCTTTATTTGTATTTATAGTTGATACACATAATCTACTCATTGATTTATTCTCAATTTCATGTTATATCGTTTTGAAGTGTTTATTTCACAATATTAGTTTTATTCAAGATTGTTTGTACTTGAATTTATATTTGAGGAAATTTTTGGATAATTATTTAATAAACCATTTCCTTTTAATATCCTATGGTTCTTAATTTCCTTCAATAATTATTAGTACCATTTTTTCATTCTTTGTACTCAAATGTTTTAGAATATCAATTTTTGAAAATACAACATCATTTCTCTATTTTATCAGAGAACCTATTTTCCTCTAAAAATCATTTCTTCAAAAAAGTCATTAAAACATTTATATTTATCCTTTGAAAATTATATTTAAAATCCATTTTTATCCCTTTTTATTGTTTATCAATTTTTTTAATGGAATATTCTTATCTTTTTCAGAATTAGTCATTTTTCTAACACTTTTTACCATGAAAAGGAATGTTTCTTTTTTACCTTGTATGATGTGAATGAATTTATCTGTCATAATTTCATTGAATCCTCCATTTAATGTTTAAAATGTTTATTTTTAAAGAATTTTTATATAAGGTATTTATAAAGAAAACTCTTTTAAAAAGGTTTTAAAAACTAAAAGGATATTTTCCTCAAGAATTCATTTAAATTATATTTTTATAGTGTTTATATTCATCCAAAACAAAGGCCCTTATTTTTACTCCTCATTAGATTTTTTGTATTAATACCATCCTTATTATTACTCTATATGGTTTATTATTGATTTGTCTAATGATTTTATTCCCATTTACTTTATTGAATAATTTTTTATTCCCTTTGAAATATTAAATCTCCTATTATCATTGGACATTGAATTTTTCCCCTAATTAACCATTTCATTTATCATGGATATTAATTTTTCCAAAACAGTATTCCATTTTACCTATAATGTCTATTTTGACAGTTATTTGATTATTTGGGGAAATATGGATAATTCAGTATTATATATTCAATACAGGTATTTGATAAGACAAATTATTTATTTGATTATTCAATATGAGGAATTATTTGGACTAGTAATTCTAGGTGTGGGGTGAATTTATATATCCCCTTTATGCATCGATATGTTCTCAGGAGATAAATAAGTTTCACAAATTAAATGGGTTTCTATCTGTGGTTTAAAACCATATTGTAAAAGGTCTTGACAGTATAGGTTTTCATGTTTCTTAGACTTGATTTCCGTTAAGAAATCATTTTCATAATTTAGATTTAGTTATTATTCATCCATGAGATTTTGCATAATATATCTATGAATACATTTAATTTTTAATTCCTGGATTAAATGCATTTTTTTTCAATTACATACATTTCTATATTCATTTTTCCTTATCTAGTTATTTGAATGGAATGTGTTTTCATTTACATTTCCTTATTATTAATTCACTTCCTTTTTAGCCTATTGATTACTTGGCATATGTGTTTAGTTATTTACCATTCCATAATTATTATTCTCATTGATTCTTTATTAATTCTTATATTTGTTTTCCTTTTTGATAATTTGAGCTCAACCTTATTATGTTTCTTTTCTTAGGAATTCAATATGCATACTATGAAATATATGTAGGGATTTACTAGTTAGATTGGATTTATCCTTGAAGTTATTTATTTAGAAATAAGAAAAACATTATGTTGTAATTAGTGGTCATTTGTAATGCATGACTAATTTATGTATCTAATTTACTGGGACTACTAAATTGGTCATTCATTCAGGGAATTATTCCTTGCAAACATGCTAGTGTAATTTTTAGTATACACTAGATCCAAGCATTCTAGGGTCCGGGTGCTACGTCATACCAAGGTATTTTCTAGATCCTCCAGCATATCAATATATGATTCATTCCCCCATATGAAATATCATGTAAGGAGATTCATATATTTCAATTAAAAATCTAAAACATATCTCAGATACTAGATCTATTAAACTCAAATATATGTTCGGGATAAAAATAAAAATATCCCAATAATATTGGGGCTTGACCATATTGGAAAATCCATCATTTTCATGCCTTATCAAATCAATTAATCATTACCTGAAGCTCTGCATCACATCCATTCAAAAGTTGACATAAGAAGTTATTTCAGTGGATAGTGAAGGAATATCACACCTGGTAGAATTCATTTAGATTCCAATCAAATAAAAAATCACTACCCTTTAGATAGTACATGTAGAGGAAATCCAAGGATGGTATTGGGGAAATAAAATCCACCCATATAAATAAGATGAACCTTATGCCTATAAATTCACCTCCCTCTCTCACTTGTAAGTGGTTTATGAACTTATCCTTTTTCCATGTATTAATGTAGATTGGAATTCTATGTTTCATAATTTTTAGTGTTATTATTCCCTCTCTTTCACTTTATCTCTTTCTAATTTTCTTACCTAGTATTTTTCAAGCTATCATTAGTAGTGAGAGGCTAACCCAAGGATCATTACCTAGATATAATTGTATGATTCTAGAATCTATTAATTTTGATTATTTTTCTTTTACTATTTTATATTTCATGTCTTCAGTGACTGAGGAGAATAGTTGAGTGAAAAAACATAAAACTCATCTTTCATCCATTTCCTATCACAATGTTATAATAAATATTCTCTCTCACACACAAATTGTAGATGTATGATTGGATAAATAAATTGAGTGGTGTATGGATTCATAGTTTTAATCCAATGGGTTAGAGATGGTTTCATCATTAGTTAAGGTGCTTCCTTCACTGTATTCTTTAAGATAGTAGTGGGCTGCACACTTAGGAGTTTTTGGGTTGAAATGTTCATTCATGTAATTACCAAAATGTGGGTGTGTGTAACTACTTATAAGCATAAAATGAATTATAATGTGGTAAAATGATAAATGAGATATTGGAGTATCAATTAGGTCTAATCCCATGAGGGGGGTCTCCATTCATCCTAAAATTTTATTCAATCTACTTTTTCATTTAATGTTATCTTCATATTTTTTATCACGACACATAGTTCTCCCCTTTTTTATTATACATTAAATATTGAAAATAATAAAAATAATAATTAATTTTAATTAATATTGAGTTTATCAAATTATATCTTAATGATACGATCCTAGTTAGTTTCCCTAGCTACATTCTAAGAGTTAAAAATGTTTTTCACTATGTAGGCCCATAGTTTCCTTACATTGATTATATTTTCATCTTGATCTACCAAAGATACTAAAATAATAAAGATACAAATTCAATACACAAGGATATACATAAATAAGTAAGCTATGGATTTCAGTTATAGCTTTATTTTTTATATCTTGAAGAATAAATATATTTCTTCAAAATAGTACTCAATGTTTAAAACCATTTATTTATCTATAAATATCATCTCTATGAAAAACACAATCACTCTAAACCTCTACCTCAATACCCCCAAGTTGAGGATGTGTCACATATTGAAATAAAAGATATTTCACCAATATTTAACTTTGATAAAATCCACCACTGTCCTATATATCTAGATATAATATCCCAAGTTATTCCATTATTCTCCATTCATCCTTTGGTTTTGGAGAAACAACATCAAAGTAATTCAGTATCAATGAATTAGATATAAAATTACCAATCTATGATGTGTTTAAAAGATAAAAATCATTATTTTATTAGAACTTCACCCATATATATTGGAATGGATTCAAATAACTCTAAGAGAATATATAAGGACAACTCCTCTAATCTTTAATGACTGAAAAGAACAATATTTTATGAATATTTATTCATGGACTTAGAGAAAATAACACTATTGTACTATCAAATTCATGAGTGATGTAGTTACGCTCATGAGGATATTACTTTATAGACTCATAATATATCTTGAAAAAATCTTATATAAAATCATATCCCTAACTGAAATGGGAATGATCATAGTAAAACCTCCAACATAACTCCTTCCTCATTCAAAAAAATGATAGGATTTCTAATTATCTTCTTCTTTAAATTATCATATTGAACCTATCATTAACCTATTAACAATAAATATTGGTGCTTTTTTAGATAAAAAAAATCAAAGGGGTAGAGATATGAGACAAATCTTGAATAAACCTAAAGTAATAACCTGTATCCCAAAAACAATATACCTCCATAATTTTATTGCACACTTTCCAAGGCACATCCAACTCAATTACCATTAGATTAATTATTATACATCACCGGGACATGACATTTCCATGGAAATTTAGTTTATGTGTCTAAAATGTTTACATGGATAGATTTTTATACAATTGATGTGGCAAATGAAACTCCAAAAGATTCCATAGATTCACTAATTACCAATAATATATCTTAGAATATAACCATATTTTTTCAACAAACACCACTAAAAACTAGTCCAAAAACTAATAAGACACTGAGTTTATTAGACCAAGGAATACCACTACTACACTCATATCCCAAAAAGTAATAACCTAAAAATTTCCCATGATGATAATTGAAATAAGTATTCTGGTTTTTCTAGTCCTTCACCAATATCTGATGGTACCTTGACCATAGATAAATCTTCGATAACCAACTAGGTTAATTGAATTTATTGAATGAGTCTCTAATACTTGGTAGTGGATACTTGTTCTTCTTTATCACATGGTTCAGTCATTAATAATACACTTAATGTCACACGTTTCCAACTACTTCATGCAAACAAAATTAGAGCTACCGAAGGAGACACATTGGGTTAGATGATGTCTTTCTATAAAAAAATTGAAATCCATATTACAAACATATGAAGCTCAAAATGTTTCATCGTGTAAAATGAATATAATATATGGGAAACACCAAGATATAACTCTATTACAAAATCAATCTCCTTTAAAAGGGGGTAGTGTAAAAATCTTTCTAGAAAAAACAATTATAACTTCAATCCAAACTACCTAAACTCATCCACCAATATCTTTATTGAATTAAAAATAAACACCACTAATTATGATGTAATAGTTTCTAAGTATTTATGATATATCTATTGAACCCCCTCACTGAAAAACATTATATTTTCACCTTCATAATTGGTTATGATAGTAGATGTTTGTTAGTGTAGAGCCCCATATTTTTGGACCAAATGGAATTCCAATGGAATTTGAATTTTTGCGGATTACTATATGGTTCATTTTGTAAAAAAAAACTTTTAAATATAAATCCAATAGTGATAAAACGTCAATTTTTTGGACTTGGGTAAAGGCTCGAGAGGTCCCTTGGAGTTCTTGTTGAGTTTCAGGAGCACCAGGCCAGGAAACCTCTAGTTTTGGGGGAGGGGGTCTTCATAGGGAGATTTTTTTTGAACTGTTCGGCCCCATCAGAAAATCATGTAGCCTTGATCAGATGATTATATTTTCCCCACATGGAATACACCTTATTTTCACAATTCGTGCTTCTAGAATTCATATTTAGTTCAACTTAGATAGTACCATCATGCTATTCGTCTCATGGTTTGCACAATTTTAGGCTAAACATATGGGAAAAACTATACGAGATGGTCTCTTAAGCAGTGGATTCTACATGGTTTTTGTATGGTTTGGATAAGCTGTGTAGCCAAACCATGTGACGTAGTTTTGGGGGGTAAATGACTAAAATTTCATTAATGAGGATTAAACCTCATTTCCTTATTCCTTTTTCTCCATAACCCACGAGAGACCTCATATCATGTGCCTTGGAATCCTCCCCAAGACTTATCTAGGAAAGAAGATAACTTCTTCATCCTCCATCTAATTCTACTGTCTTCAGTCTCTATATATCATCTTCTATAATATCTACATTCCTTTTTTATCTTTCATCATTTTGTTTTGTATCAACTTCACTATTTAGGTGCACATTTTCCCTATCTTCAGGGTATTTTTAAATTTTTTTTCTTTTCTCCCAATCTATATCAAATATAGAGATGTTACTGGATGAGATATCCACTATAGACCTATGGTAGGTGGTATCATATTTTTCTTTAAAAGTAAATTTATTTATATGCTTCATTATTCCATTCATACCATTCTTGGGCGACACATTGAAATGGATTTTAATAATTGATATAAATTGATAGGTATGTCCTCTTAAACTAAAGATGATCCTCAGGGAATTTTTATAGGTTATGAAATATTATTTATAACCACACTTTTACGTTAGTTGATATTGAATTAAACCACCATTAGTGGATTTCAGAATTTGATGCCTTTGGGTGTTCCCTTACCCCATTATTGGGATTTCAATGTGAATTGAATTATGAATTGAATTTCATTATTAGATAAATTGTAATTGAATTTATTAATTGGGTGGGATGGATGACCATTCCCTTAGCTTTTTCTATGTAATAGTTTGTTGAAGCTTGACTTTACTTACTAAAGTTAATTACCTGTGTGAGATAATAAAAAATATAATCTATATAAGCTTATCCATAAATTTATCCACCTTATAAGGTGAGTTATAGGTTGGTTTGGTTATGGTTTTGAACTTTGAATAATTAAAACATTTAATTAATTCTTATTCCTATGTTGGTAGAACTAGAGGCTAAGTCATTTAAGCTAATTGTTATTTTAACTATCTTTTAGGTGAGGTGTAATGAATTTTTCTTATTATTTACCTTGACTTATTAAATAATACTGATTAAATTATATTTAATAAATGATTTTGATTGAATGGTTTTGTTTCAATTATTAAGATCAATATTCTTGTTTAATGAAATACCCACTTGTGTTAAATTTAAGGCAATCCTTCTGAGTTGGAAAATTCCTTAAATCACCTTCTCATGTGAGTTGTAAATGATATGTTATTGTTTTTGACCTTGGAATGTTAAAAGAATTTGATTAAATGGAAATTATTAATAAGGAATGATTATATTCCTTGGGTAAAACATAGATTAAGTAATGAATTCCAATGACAAACTCAATTGTCTTGTGTCTTTCTTATGCCTGAGTGATACTTGGAATCCCTAACAGACTACCAAGGATGGACTCTGAGTACTAACTAATATATATAGTGTGATACATGGATTCAAATGAGAGTTCCATGTATAGACTCTAATGGAATTGATCTTATTTCCATGTTTGAAACTTGGTCTACCTTAGTGAACCACCATGGACAGAATGGATTAGTAGGGATGTTACACCACACCTAGAGCGATACCTGGGTTCTTGAGGATCGTTATGGACATACTTGTAAGGCATTGGTTTATATTACACCTGGAGTGAGACCTGGATTCCAAATTAGGAATTCCAAGGATGGTCTCAGGTTCTAAATTTATTAATTAATGAAATTAGTTACATGATGTGTCTACCAAGACAAATCAAAATCTTGAATCCAGTATTTATCTTGCACCTTATAGATCGGTTATTTAGGCATCCTTTGATCATATTACAATGGGGTACACTAGGATACACACAAGGTATCGATGATTTTAAATTAACTAAGATGAATTGTTGATAGAACATGCTTATATTTTAATCATGACTCACTATTAAGTCAAATCCTTATTTCTTAAATGAAATGATTAAGTGAATTGGTTATAAAATGAGGACCTAGACTTATAGTATGTTTACTTCTAAGTACTTCCATTACTTGTTTTATTTTATTTCTACACACTATTTTTATATTTATTAACTAACTAGATGGCACAGACCTTGGGTGGTTGCTTACAAGGATTATGTATCACACCCTGTTCAGGCCGCCATGGGTACCTGAACAGCTTATATGGTTGCAACTTCCGGATTTCGACTTTGGAGAAAGGGAGCATGGGACTGAGATAAGGATCACGATACTAATTGTGATACTTTTGGACCTTTTGTACTTTTGTTACATATACAGTATATTTACCTAGTGGACAAGTTTTGGCTTCTTTATTAGAGGCATATGACATGTTAATCATTTGGTATATGAGATGACTTCTGGTATTGTTTACTTATCAATTTTTTTAATTCTTTTCTAAATATTATACTGCTTCTGTTACATGTATATTACTGATCATTTGTGTTACACTCTGGTAAGGAGGGAATAGTCTCCCCAAAAACACACATAGGCCCTTACATCTAGTTAACAACCTCTGTAATTTGGGGAGATGTGGTTTAGGCCATGTGACCAACCGGGCTCGGGGCACTGTTGAGTGGC
Organism: Viscum album; assembly: GCA_963277665.1. Classification (NCBI taxonomy): domain Eukaryota; kingdom Viridiplantae; phylum Streptophyta; class Magnoliopsida; order Santalales; family Viscaceae; genus Viscum; species Viscum album. Next base: position 813,011,738 of record OY728135.1, read on the forward strand.
ATCCAGGTCTAGGATGTTTTAGAGTGGTATTAGATCTTTCTTTTTCTTTGTCTCAATATTTTGGGCTGGTAAACAGGATACTAGGAATGTTTTGGTTCTTGGTAAATATTCATTTCAATGACCTTTCAACCTAACCGTGGGGAAATGACTAAGCGGTCAGGGATGGGTTTGTTGTTTTTTTTTTGAAATTAAAATCGATTGTGATTTTACCTTGATTGTTTTATGTTCTTTTTCTGCTTATTGATTTATGTGGTTTGTGTTATTATACCCTTATCTTTTCATTGAAAGGATGAAAAATAACATGTATCATTATTGGCACATAGAAAAATTCATATTCCACACATATGCCATGCTATGTAGTGAATTAGTAGGTTTCCCACTGATTTTATTTAGTGCATTGAGTGTTAAGACATGTTTTTTATTTAATTATCTTTTCTTACAATGTAACATTCTTGGTTGATTTATTTATCATGTTAAACTACTTCTAGTATTAGGTAGTTATATGTCATACTGTCTATATATTTAGAATTTTTCTCTTTGTTACTTCTTTTTATAACATGCTATTGAAATTAATATAAATAAATGGTTTCATGGGTATAATTTATTGGTTTTAATTTAAAAAAGATCCATTTCTCAAATGTAATGTGTATAGGTGCCTTATAATTGGGAAAGGGTAACACGTATACATGAACCATCCTTTCAGCATCATATATATATATATATATGAATTTATAGACCCTTGATAAAATAGAAGAGGCTTCTAAAGTTCAAATGTTAAATTGAAATTTTCTTGATTAATGAGAGACAAATTCCATCTTATAAAGATTATGGAAACTATATGGATTTATAGATGGCCACCCATATCACTAAATTGTTATATGTGACCTCGTTAGATTTCTAAATGGTTATGAATGTGAAATCTATTTAATTTTGGACTCTAGTGTGGTGATTTGATATCTAAATGAATAACTAGACACATGTTGGTCATTTGTGTCGTGTTTTTAATGATATAACCTACTACTGGTGCTTTGAAACATTGATAATTTAACAAATGGTATTGGGTTTTATTTTTGATAGACACAGGTCGTCTCAGTGGTACCCTCAAAGGTCACCTTAAATATTTTAACTTAAAAAGTAATTTATTTGATAATCTTCCTCACTATAATATGATATCAATAAATGTTTAAGGTTTAAAAAATAAGTTTCATAAGACTTGATTTTTCTTACCATGAGGTGATAGCTAAATTATGTACCAAGTTCTCTTGTATTATAGCTAGTACATGATGTTCTTTTCAAATATTTAAAATGGTTAAATATTAAATGGAAATCAATGTGATGACTTAAAAAATGAACCTTAAGTGGTGTCCTTTTTTTACACATTCATGTAAGGGTAGTTTTAATGTCTCTATGAGTTGACATAGAATAGAAACATGATCTTTTTCCAAAGGCTGTTTTTTTAGTAATGTCTTAAATGATCATCTATTTATCCCAGTGAAATTTAGTTGGCATGACTTATTTATAGGGTCAACACTTATTCTTTTGTAAGGGTCTATCCCATGGTAGGTGAAACCCTTAGTGCTTAAATGCCTTGTAAATTTTTTTGAGTTTTTTTATGCTTGGTTCTATTCGGGATTATTTTTCCCTAATAGGTCTTTTAGTCTCTAAAAGACACTCATGTTTGGATAGGTGGTTATTATATCATTGACATTTTTATGGGTGTGAGAATCATGTATTTCTCTATTTTAGGATTTTAGACAAGCCTCAGGCATGTTTGGTTGCTTAGTAGGTCCAGTGACCATGTTTCTTTCCTTGGGCATCTTAGGGGGTTGTCTATTGGTTCACATTGATATGAGATGGAATAAATTTAAGTCTGTATTGTACTAGATTCATCAGATACATTATTACATACTGTATATAGCCTATGGAAAGTATTCAGGATGTCTGAGATTCTTTTTTAATCTCATGAGAGTATGTGTTGATATACATGAAACCAGTCAAGTTTCTAAATTATGTAACGAACTAGTTGGGTTCAGTATAATCATTTTTACTTGTACTGTTGTGTTCCTTATCAAGTCTTCTCCATAATAGTGTGGAATGATATTTAAAAGTGGAAAGTTTATGCTAATTCTCATGAGGACTTTCTATAGAGTTAGGTATTTTGACATGCCAGTTAGTTTGGTTTTTTCTTTCATGATGAATGCTTTGACATTGTGATCATAGATTAGAGTAGCATCACATGTGTGTTTAAGATGGTTTGTGCTAGAATTCATATGGTAAGCTAGTCTGAATCTTTTCTTTTGTTGACTATGATACTCTTGAGTAAGGGAGTTTCACACTAGTTCTGATGAGTTTTTCATTCCTAATATAAGGATCATAATTGAGGAAGACAATTTAGGAATGGCCTATTTTTTAAAACTTATTTTAGGATTAAAAGTTTTAAAAAACCATGTTGGGGATTTCTCAGTAGTTTTTTAAAGTGTACGCAACCATTGTAAAACTTCATTGGTATTAAATGGAATTCATTAGATCATTTTTAAAGATAAATGAATGCCTCATGTGGTATTGGTTTTGTTATCTGTTTGTGATAATGCATTAGCTGGTGAAACTGATATTCTTTTAAGGGAAGTTTAAAAGTATTTGTTTGACTTGTCACCTTTTGGTTTTTCTTTGAAACCCTCTTACTGTTTTATTATTACTAAAGACCATGTCCCCTATATTGACATCATCCTAGATCCACTTAGAGAGTATCAATATTACACCATTCTACAATTTAAAGGCTATTGGGTTTGTTGGAGTGTTTTTTATTAGTGTTGAAAGAGGGATGTGTGCTTTCTGTCGAGGCTTGGTTAGTCCTGAGTGATCCCATGTAGGAACACGTCGGTCAGACTATTGGTCACTAACAGTTTTTTATGACTTTATTACCAAATGGGTTCCCATCTTGGCTTAGTCGATGATATGTTGTGGATGTATTAGGATTTTAATAACATCACACTTTTAAACATGGAGTTTGTTCTACCTTGGGATAGTTCCTTGATATCTATTTTGATGAATCTAAGGCTATCCTGGACTTGTTTTTGGGTATGGATGTAATGTTTAAAAGGGTGAAAATTCTGGTGGGCTTGATCTTGGTACACCCTTATTCATGCAGAGGCATGAAAAATTAAATGATCCTTTGATGGATTGATCTGGGAACAAAATGAATAGTTAGGTATGGAATTTAGTGATCGTACTCATAGTGAACATGTGATGCCTTAGAAAAAAGGAATTGTGGTGCATTTTTTAAACTCATCAGCCATCTAAGAAGGACATTTTTTAGATTAGTCAGTAGGAGTTTTTCAACTTTCTTTCCTTATTTCCAATTCATACATTCAAAGGGATCTAATTTTTAGAATGTTTCTAGTTTAATTCATGTGTGGTGTAAAGGTTTGATATGTCTTCTTAGAAAGGTATCACAACTAGTTTTTTTGTATTTGATCAATATTAAACAATTCCTCTATAATGAGGTCTATGTTTGGACCATAAATGTTTTTGTGTTTTCTTAGTTAAATAAAATTTTTTAGGAGTGTCGTTATAATGAATACGACATTAATTATAGATAATTCCAATGGTGGAGGTACCATGGTTTGAAATTGGCCCCTTTATATGCTTAAGAATAAGGTGGTGAGTACACTTAGACAGATGTTTATGTAGAAAATTATTAGATAGTGTCTCTATTTAATTAGTCTTGGGTAATAATTGGCTCCGTGTTTCAATTGGAAAGCAAGAGTTGGCTCGAGTTTTGGTGACTTAATAACTATAAGCATAAGAAATTCATTAAGTTGTGTTAGGCATTTAGAAATACAATGCGACCATTTTAATGAGATAGCATGCCCCTTGTAGGTTAAGTTATGTTTTCATTGTTTCTAAAAGGCTTATTAGGTATGATACTTTCTAAGGTGGGGACTTTGTATAGTCGTCTGTTTTTGGACTACATTGAATGCCAAGGGAATTTAAATTTTGGTGATTACTGGAAGGGTTGTTTTGTAAACTGAGATTTGAAACATAATTTCGAGAGTTGTAACACTTCAATGTGTTCTTTTTGGACTTTGATAAATTTCCAAGAGGTCCCTTGGAGGTCTAATTGAGTTTCAGGAGCATCACATCCTTGAAACCCCTAGATTGGATGTCTATAGAGGGAGCATGGTTTGTCTTAAATTGTAAAATCCCAATAGAAACCCATGTGTCCTTGATTAGAGGAGTATATATTCCATGTATGGTCCACACATGGTTCTCCCCAATCGTTCACCAACATATCACTATTAGTTCCACTTAGGGAGAAACCTTTGACTAATTATCGCATTTTTTCACACGGTTAGGATTACTATGTAGGAAAAACATTGTGATATGGTTTCTGAAGAAGTGGTTGTCGCACAGTTTGGCCAAGCCATGCGGCCAAATCGTACAACATAGTTTTTTAGGGTAAAATGAATAAAATATCCTTAATGATTTTTAAACCTCATTTAATTCTTTCTTATCCTCCATCACTCATATGAGACATCATCCAAGAAACCTTAGCTTCCACCTCAAGCCTAATCTAGGAATGGATATAACTTATATGTCTGTCATTTGATCCAAGTGTTTCCATTATATAAGGATCCACATCGGTAAGCTCTACATTCCTTTTGTGTTGTCCCTCATTTCGTTTGGTATTGGATACTCTATTTATGTTTAATCTCTTTTCCCTATTTTAGGGTCTTCTTTTGTTCTTCAATTTTCTCCCGATCTGAGTCAAATCATGAGCTATTACCGGACAATCTATCCACAATATGCCAATGATAGGTGGTCTTGTGTTTTTCATTAAAAGTCAAAGTTTTTATATACATCATTGTTTCATGCATCCAATTCTCAGGTGATGCCTTAAAATAGATTTTAATCCTTCATATAAATTGTTAGGTGTATCCTATTAAACTAAAGAGTATCTTTAGAGAATTTTTATAGGTTACACACCTTTCTTTAGAACCAACCCATTATGAAAGTTGATATTGAATTAAACCACAATGGGTGTATTTTCCAATTAGATGCCTTAGGGTGTGTCCTTTACCCATTTCTTAGGATGGAAATGTGTAATTAATTTTTAATAGAATTCTAATTTGACAATAATTATAATTTAATTAATTAAAAGGGAGGGATATATGACCATGACTTTGGCCTTGGCTATGTAATAACTTGTTGTAGCTTAACTTTCCTTACTAAAGTGAATTTTACTTGTGGGATAATTAAAAGGATAAGCCTTATAATATTATATTTGATTTTATCCACCTTTTGTGGTGGGATCAAGTTTTATTTGATTACATTTTTTGCCTTTAAATAACTAAATCATTGAATGAATTTTTATTACCATGTGAGTAGAACTAGAGGCAAGGCCTTATCATTTAGTTGTGCTTTTAAAATCATTTTAGGTGAGGTTTTATTAATTTTTATTTATTTTGACCTTGGATTATTAAATCAACCTAATTAAATGATCGTTAATTTTTTATATTTATTGAATGATTTTGTTTCAATTCATAAGCATTATATTCTTGTTTAATGAAATTCCCACATGAGTTAAATTAAAGGAAATCCTTATGAGTTGGACCATGCCTTTAATCACCTTATGAGGTATGTTATAAATGAAATGTTCTTGATTTTGAAAATTTCATGTTAAATGAATTTGTTTAAATGGAAATTATTAACATTGAATGCTTATATACCTCGGGTGAAAATTGGATTCAGTGATGAATTCCATGAACATACTCAATTGGCTTGTTACTTGCTTATGCTTGAGTGATAATTAGACTCCCTAGTGGACTAGAACTAACAAAAATTGAGGCTTGACTGTTATATGTGGAGTGATACAAGTATTCATATGAGAATACCACAGATATAATCAAAGTACATTGATATTATTAGCATGGGTTATACTTAGGCTCCCTTTTTAGACATCCAAGGATAGACTCAATTGGAAATGATGTTATACCATAGCTCGAGTGATACATGTGTTCTTGAGGATCACCACGGATGGGATTGTAAGGTGTTGGTGTATATTACTCCTAGATTGATACTTGGATTCCAACATAGGAATACCAAGGATGCACTAAGGTTCTAACTTTATTAATGTATGAAATGAGTTACATGATGTGTCTTCCAGGCTGAAGGAAAATCCTGGATTATGTCTTTGTCATTCACCCTAGTGATGGACTATTTATGAATCCATTAATCATATTACCATGGGGGAATCCCGGAAACATGTTGGTTCTCGAGGATTTAAAATTAAATTAGATTAATGATTGGTGCAACATACTTATTGATGACATAGTCCTGAATATTAAATCAGAGACATATTTCTTAAATTATATGACTGGGTAAATTGGTTAGAAAATTTGATCCTCAACTTATAGGATGGTTACTTATGAGTACTTCATTTAATTATTTTATTTTCAACCTTCACACTATTGTTATATATATTCACTGACTGGATGGCACTGAACATGGGTGGTTTCCAACTAGTATTATGTCTCACACCCTGTTCAGGCCTCCTTGGGTACTTGAATAGATTATATGGTTTGAGTTTCATAATTTCTTCTTAGGATTTAGGGAGCATGGGACCGATATGGGGCTCATGAAGCAATATGGTATACTTTTTTCCCTTTTGTAGATTTGTTACATGTATTTTATATCTACCTTGTGAACATGGTTTGGCTACCTTATTAGAGACATATAAAATATTCATCATTCGGTATATGAGATGAAATATGATACTATTTAATTATTAGTTCTATATTTTTTACTCTTTCTGGATATTATATTTCTTCAACTATTTTTATATTATTGATTCTGTTGTGTTAAACTATAGTAATGAGGGTATTGTCTTTCCACAGACAAACCTATGCCCTCACTACTAATTGGAAGCCTCTGGTATTTTAGGAGATGTGTTTTAGGCCATGTGACCAACCGGGATTTTGGAAATATTGGGTGGCATCTGGGTTTGTGACATTACAGGTAGAAATCAATGAAGGATAGTGTAGAGTATAACTAATCAATTTATCTAAGACATTACATGGTGTTTCTATTGTAACAATATCTCCAAAATCAATTAAATTTTTCCTATTGTCATAACTCACCCCCAACATAAAAATATTAATCTATATCCCCCCCCCAAACTGGTGTAGAAAACACCAAATTTCTAGAATGTATATCCACTTTAAGTCTAAATTCCCAAGCTAAAGTGGGTATAATAAACCATTTTGAAAAACTTGTGTTAATTATTTCATATTATAAGGTAGAATATAAATAGTTGATACATCAAATGACCTCTGATTATCCTATAATAAGTAACTTCATTTCCTAAATTTGAATATTTTTTTCACCGTCATCTCTGCTCCTATTATTTTAGCCACCACCATATTCATGATCATCCCTAGATCTATGATGATAAGTAGTATAACCTTATTATAATTACCTTACTGTATCTCAAATAGGTCAAAAAAATCATGACTACTTAGTTTATATATATAATAAAGAAGGAAACTTATATATAGGGGGCATCAAAAACTATCATGGGTTATCATTTATCACACTTTCATCCTTATATTGAACACCCAGAAATGTTAGACATATATAATTTTGATGTCTCTATCAACTATAGGAATAGAATAAAATGGGTGAGTTCTATATAGATTCATGTGAATTACATGACTCTATGAATTGAGAAAAATATGGTAAAGGAAAACCATTCATAGATCATTGCCTAAAATATCCCAATAAATGTAAAATCCTCTCAAAATATCGTATCCAATGAATGTTCTAATGAATATCCTCTTGAAATTAAACAATATGTACAATATACTTCTTAATTAAATATATTTTATAAACATATATGTATAAGTCTATGAATTTTAAATCTATAAATGTTAATCTCGCTAAATGTTTTTTACTCTACCGTACTCATCTATTATGAGATCAATAGAATAACATAGATTGTTCCTAAATTTTACTTCAAAGTCTATTATAGTTAAATTATCTTATCATGTAGAGATTCATTTCTATTATGGTCTTGATCTCACCATCATGCATAATAATTTTATTCATCATTTACACTTGAACTTCTTCCATATGACCTCAAAATCATCACAGACACCAAGGTATATAATACACCAATATTTACTCTTTCCACATAATAAACCACTAAAAATGGAATACAATTCTATAAATTCACTTAAATCAACCCAAAATAAATCTTTACGTCTTCTAATGACTACTCTGAATCCTAGTGATAAATGAGTTCTTTATTCTTAAATATATTTTCCCATTAGAACTCTAGTAAGGCCATCATCCATGAATTATTCTATCCTTCTTCAAATAAATGATAAAATTTTGAGCATCCTATTTTACCTATTCCTCTTAAACTACATGAAATCATCATCTACTTTCCATGTTTAAAATCATGAAACAAAACTCCTAACCCATGATACATGTTATTGGATTATGGGATTTTAATTTTTTTCATTAATCAAAATCTCCTAATTTCAAACACATTCACAACTAATTATGATACATGTTCTACACATTATTTTCCACCTCGTAATCTATACTCTCTTACATGGGTATGTTCAGTTGAATAAGCAATGTCCTTTTTAGCTTTATAGGGGTCCTTCTACATCTTCATTCTGTCTCCCAATAAGATATTTCAAACAAATATTTAAAAGGATAAATATATCGTTAAAACCTATAAAAATACTTAAAAATTGTATATAATATCATATCAACACAATGAAATTTTAACAATTACATATTCAATACTACGAAACATTGAAAATCCTAATGAAAATAGAGAGACCACTAGTATCCACCAACCACTAATTGAAAATCTAGTAAGGCTAAGGCTAATATTCAATATCATCCATTAAATATGGAAACATTGTATATAAAATTATTGGTGAGATTAATGTATACCTAATAGGTTCCTCCATAAAAAAATTGGTGTCAATATAGAAGAAAAAAACAAAAACTCTTGTAACTAAAAAATCAAACAAAAATTTATCCCATATCAGATTATCTACAACCCAATATAATAATATGTAAACTCTTCAAATCCAATTATAATGAAATCATGAAAATATATAAACAAAGTTACCCCATAAACACTTATCCACTAATTTATTCGTGATCACATCATAAAATAATATGTTATATTGATCCCATACATTTCCCATTTCATCATACCACATCATATGACACCTCAATATCATCATAACATAGAGAAATCCAAGTTCACATCATATCACAACTATACCAATAGCCACATAAAACTGAAAAAATGCAGAGATAGAGAGGAGGAGTGGCCATTTATTTGTTTTCATAACATCTAAGATGTTGGATGTTTACTTGGTACCAAAATCTAAAATGAAATTGTATAGTAAATTATACTAGAGTGGTGGTGTATAGAAATAGTGAATTCTACATCATCTACAACTAAAATGAAAATATATATAATGACACACACAAACACTCACTCACGCAAGTATAACTCAGATTTACATCATATCATGTTCATTTATACCCTTCAAGTTGCATACCCCTTCATTTATATACATTTACGCTGCTTCAATTAAATAAAAATAAAACTTTTAATAATTAAAAAAATTAGTTTAACAAGGTTGCAATTAATTTTTCGACCTTATGATCATTTACCTAATGTCCACATTTTAACTTATCTCATTAAATAATTATTCTTATACATTATCAATTTATTTCAAGTAATACATATTATATCCTTTTTACTCTTTATTTAATTAATTCATTTCATATCCGGGGAACATATACCCTCATCTCCTGACATCAATGCCAGTATATATCTATATCTATATCATACAATCACTAATTAAATTTTACTGAGTATTTATATTCCTTCTATATGACGTAACAATATAAAAAGGAAACAATAATAAATCATATATACGACTTTAACCTCATATCCTTCCTAATATTTAAATATAATTGAAATAATTGCATAAATTTGTTTTACTTAATCAAAAACTAAAATCATGATAGATCCATATTAACAATAATATAATAATGTTGAAAAGTTTCATAACTCAATTGTATTCTAGAATATTAACATTTTTAATAGATATGATCCATTGATCCAACACTCATATCCTTTCAAAGGATTTATACTAGGTTTAAAATTCATCCACCCCATGTTAATTTCTTATTGAAATGACATATCAATAGATAATCATAGATCCATAAGAAGGTAGAATAGAAACAAGGGGAACAATTGATTAATGAAAATTCAGTTTCATAAAAGGATAAAATATAAAATTATCAAATGGTAACCCAAATAACATCAAGGGGAATCCCATTTTTTCTAGAGCCATCCAAGAAGAAGATTAACTATTAAAAACGAAAAATAGTTGTCAAAATTTATAAATAAATAGGAAAGTAACAAATCATAATATAATTTGATACATTATAGTGTAATTTGGGTCAGTTAACTAAGATATATAAATTATGACTTAAAAATAAATATCATTAATAAAATATTATTATTCATTTCTGATTTCAATTATAAAATTTCTCAATGCAATATAGTTTAATATCACTAATTATATGAAAACAACATTCTTAAACACTTAAATAGAACTGTGTGTCTACTTTTATTATTAAAATATATAACATCCATACATTAAAATTTTCTCCTATATAAAATTATTCACAACATAGCAGGAAAATAATTTTTAATAGTTCATGAATTTCTCAAAAAATAGGGCTTAACATTATACCCTAACAGTCTTCCCCGTGACGAACAAATGTAACACAATATATCAACCCACAAACCCCAATAGTGAAATAAATATAAATATGGTGTAATATAAAAAACCATGGCATAGTGCATGTGTCATAATATCCAGTAACCTCACATTCCCTTGTCTCTAAAATGTAACCAAAATAATCATTTTTTTAGAAATCATTGAATAATTTAAATAATTACTTCTTGATTTTCCTGTCGAGTTTAATTCCAGTCAAATTTAATTACTCACCTTACACTTCCTTATAAAATCCCAAAAACAATCAATGAAATATTAAAAACTAGAAATATAAACTTTTAAATTTGATTGACTAATATTTTTATAAATATAGGAATAAAATAATTATTGATGTTCTTTTTCCTCTATTTTCCCTCTTTGAAATTTATTTTGTATGTTTTTTCATAATAATTCCTTTTAAATTTTGTTCTATACATTCAATTACATAATATTAAATACTTCTATATGTGTCTTTATATATATGGTGTTATATATATATATAATATATGAGGGAGGTCTATCTATAAAATAGATGCCAATTAAACTTGGTTCAACCCTTACACAAACCTTTAGGAGTACTCTTGTTATTGATATAAAGCAAACCTTTAATATCTAAAAAACTATATTTTGAGTTTTTATTTTAATATTATCTATATATAATTATGGAATTATATATATAATACATTTAACATTAACTTTTTTGGGATTATTTTTTATTATCACCTTGATAACCCTTTGTATGATTCTTCAAAACAATGCCCATTTATTTAATATAATTCCATAAAGTACCTTTTATTATGTATAACCCAATTTAAATTTGGTTAAATAATAATGTTCTTGATATAAATACTATCACACTAACTAGGTAAATAGTTATCTTTAAAATTAATTCATTTTCTTCATACAATTTGACATTATAGTTCTTCCATTAATGACATGGGAACATTATACCAAGTATCAGTATACCCTATTTTCATAATGTGATGTTTTACCTTTATAAATTATATATAATGGATTTGGAAAAAAATACTACATGACTTAAATTCATTTTCCAATATTATGTGACACTAAATATAGGGTAACTGTTTTCTATAACCTTAAATTAATGTTTTCTTAAAATAAATCCTTACTTGTGAGTTTATGATATGAATGATTTTTTACTTCATCATTATGTTATGTTATATGATACAATCTATATTAAATTATATTTTTTATTTCTTTCAATCCATATTAGTTATGTTTTATTATGATTTTGATATGTTAAATAATGGTTGATACATTAACTCTAACCAATCACATTAACTCACCCCTTTAATATGTTTTATTTTTTCCAAAATTGACCAAAATTACTACATATATGAGAATATATTTTACATATAGATAAAATGATTAAATAATATTTTATTTAGATAATATATAATAACAACGTGTTATATATTCAATGTTATAGAAGTGATTACTATATTTGTATATAATCTCTTAAGATAACTATAAAGTTGATACATGTGAGAGATCCAATGTAATCATGGTTTAAGAAATAAATTACCGTTAACTATACATGAGTAGAGAGAAGGATTTTATATTTAGTATCATAGAGAATTTAGTGAGGACATTAGGAACTAGATTTAGAAGAAGATAGGTATAGAACAATTAATTTATGAAAAAACTTTTTTATAATTCTAAATGATATTCTATAATGGGATTAACATTTGATTAGTCACCCATGAAAAATGAATAAGATTGATATTATAAGAATAAATTAAATTCACTTGATGGTTTTCCTAAAATTCATACTATTAATGTTTATTAACATCTCTCAATAACTAATTAATCTATGATATATTTAGAAAATTGATGACTTGGGAATAAGTGATAATTGTTTGAATAACTAAAGAAAATGTAAGGATTTTCATAACATCTTACCAAATAAAGATGGAGTATCTTTAAAATAAATTATAAATATTTTTGGGTGGTGAAATATCTTTTGAAAACTTTCCTTTTCTATATGGAGATCCCAATTGACCATCAAGAAGGACTAACAGCCCCAGATCACTTTCTGAGTAAGAAATAATAATTATCCAACAGGATCGAAATGCTATTAGTAGTAGTGTAATGTCTCAAAATAATGAAAAATATTTACATGGAATGGGTGTGAAAAAATATGGAAAATTTAATAATAGTTGTATATAGGGTTCATATCAATGATTAATTTTTAAAATAAAATAAAAATAAATATGATGTAGTAGAGATAGAGAGAAATGTGTTTTTTTAATGTTGGGGCTGAAGCCACATTTTTATTATTAAAGCAAATAAAATACCTCTTTTTAACTGGGTATCAGGAGACCCATTAAATAGCTCAAATGCCCAGTGGGCTTGTAGCCGATTACATAGCCTGTATGCCCAAATTATTGGCATAAGGCCCAATCTGTTAATAGTACTGCAACAATACCTTCTTACTACAGTACCCACATAGTACCCGCTGCTACTACAGTACCATGTCGCCACTACAGTATCATGTCGCTGTTATAATACCATTGTTGATACAATATACCAGCTGCTATAGTACCGCTACAATACTACTACAGTGCCTGCGCCCAATGGGTTTTGAACCCCCATTTTTCATGTAGGATTACGGGGTGCTTACCACTAAGCCAGACCCCAACTATGTAGAGAGAAATGTGTTAAATACACAATTAAAAGAGAAATTTATTCCTCTAAAATAATTAGATGTGATATATTGATAATTCCAAATTTTTTGGAAAAAGGAAAAAATAAATAGTGGATGGCTATAATACTAACATAATAAGGATATCATGAAATACTGTTGAATTTCTATGAAAATCATAGATTAATAAAATTAATTTATTCAATAGGTCTTGGTTTATCCATCGAAGGGACTAATCCTACCTAATGTTTTCTACATATGTGTACATCATGAACATTAAAATAAAGATTGATAAAAGGTTCTTCAAGTAATACTATTCTGAGGAAGAACATGATAATGAGATAATGTCATGGAATCAGGTATAAATACAACAAAAAAATAATAAGAATGAGAAGGTGATGTTTCAAAATATATTGGATTTTTGGGAAGAAATGCCTTTGGAATTATATTTATGTCTGAATAATCTTATTTAAGTATAGAATAAGTGACCTCTACACTCAAAAGATAAAGGAGATCTAGTTGGTGCGAACTATTTCAACTATTAATATATTGGACACTATGCCAATTAGTACCCTAGGAACCAAGTAAAATAACCTCAAAAAAGTGAAAAATAATAAGTATGTTATTTTTAAATAATGATGAAAGAGGTTAGGCCACACAATAACATGGTGGTGGGTAATTTCATTAATTTTTCTGAATTATTCAATACATTATTTTACTCTGGTGTTATGAAATCATTTATTTTTTATCGGTTTCAAAAAATGATAAGGATCACCCTAAAATATTTAAAATATATTTATTAGAAGAACATTATGTGGGTTTTTCAATGAAATAAATAAATATTAGTTTTTATAACATTTTTTTTCTATTTAGAAACAAATATGGTCATTATACATTTTCTAAACATTAATATACTATTGATACTAAACTAACTCTTTATTAATAACACTCAATTAAAATTTATAAAAATAAAAAATTTGTTCATATTTTATGTTAATAAAATATTTATTTTCAAGAGAAAAATATATAATCTAAAGTCATGTATATGGATTTCCTTTGTGACTCATTTTAATAAAATTATTGATGAAAAAGAATATTATTCCCATAGGAAGATGTGATGATAGTATAATTACTCATCATGTTAATGCAAATTAAAATATTTTTGAATGATTTATATGATCCCTTTATATATTAAGAACCTTTATTCTATATTATATTATCCCTAAATAAAATCTAAAATCTAATACACCCCATAAAAATAATATAATTTATTTGGTAGAATTAAATAATAAATTATGAAAATTAATTGATAATGGATTTATCCTAGCAAGTTTATTATCTTATAGAGTACATATATTTTATATTAAAAATAATGACAATAAAATAGTTATTTGTATTAATTATTGATAGATCCATATTATAATAATGAATAATAATTACCCATTTCCTAGAATTAATTACTTGTATATCAAACTCCAAGGGAAATAATAATTTATAAAAACTTATCCTTAATTATGATACCATCAATTGAAGGTAAAAGGGAAGGGTATAGAAAATATAAATTTACATACATAGTATACACATAAGATATTTAAATTCTAAATGTTTGGATCAATAAATTTACCCTATGTATTTATGGATCTAATAAATAGAGTTATAAATGATCATATACTAAAAAATGGGATATATTTATTAATAATATCACTGGATACTCTAGGAGATATAAGAAGAATGAAAATAAATTTTTTATCTATCATTAAATCCATAGGAAAAAATAAAAGATATGTAAATTTTAAAAAGTAATCATTTCGAAAATATTTCTTTTGTTTTCTTGGATTTTTTTCTTTATACTTCATCATATAGTCTGTTTGGTAGATTTCATCGGTGAATACATGTCAAAATCGATAGGATGGGAGGTTAAATCATCACACAAGGAGACTTGTTTTCTAGTATGTGAATCTATTATATTTTTAGGTCGCATTATTGAAGTCATTCCAAATAATATTATTATTTACCCTCTTCATGAATGTAATTTATTGACACCAATAAATTTAAGGTAATAATTCATATGGGACATATGTTGTATCTGATTTTAGTATAATTAACTTGATTAATTAACCATTAAAATTCATGTAGGAAGGGAATATGGAATTTAATGCCATATAAGAGGGTTTATGGGGTAAAAATAATATTATAGGCACTATAATATAGGTCTTGGGACTATACAAGGGGATTATTATATATACCTATGAATTGAATCAATCCTATATAGTTTGTTTCTATATAATGAGTCATGTAATACCTTTTAGGGTCATGTAGAAAATACTGATGGAATGAATTTTAAGGTAATTAAGTCACGACCATTGTGTCCTATAGTATAAAGTTATAAGACTATAACCACTAGGATATAAGTACCTTGAAATGGTTTATAGTGAGACTTACACTCAATATTCCATTTAAAGTTAGGTAATTGTATAAGAAAATTACATCAAAATGGTATCCCATTTGTATATCCAAATCATTGATTGTACATGATAGATGTGTTCACCAATGAATGGTATGAATGTTTCGCTAATTGGTCCATGAGAGATGCTACCATTTTACACAACATGGAGACCTCTCATTTTCAATGGATTATATGATTGGAAGGTATCTTAGGACCCATGAAAGGAAGTGTAATACAATATTATATCTTTAGTAGAGTTTTAGATTACCATTATTAATAAAATATATGATCATAAGGATTATATAGATATAGAAAATTTCTCAACCATTTACGTTATGAAGTCATGTTAGAGGGCTATTAAACTTGACTCATTGAGGAGTAGACCTGGGAAAATATATGAAAAAAAGGTCTTGTAAGCCACTCAATTGAAATTAAGTTTCCTTCCAAACTTCTATGACATTAGATTATGGGGAACCCAAGTTAACCCTTGAGGTGTGGGTGTAAAAGTTGTAAAAACGAGGAAACTAGGTTCTATGTTTTTTCACCATTCTTATCTAAAGATCTCCTTTAAAGGGTTCATTCTCCCTTATATATATAAAGTGTAAGAACCCGAATATTCTTTTTAGGTATGTTTTTTCTTTTTCTGGTCATTTTTTGGGAAAAATAGGAGAATCTGGAAATTTTCTAAGTATACGTCGTGTACATTATTAGTACACACTGTTTACTTTGATACCGCTCGAGGCCGTGTGCTGGCCGTGTCATGGCCACACACACATCCTTGTAGGGGTGATGTGGAGGCCTCTTAATGTGGAGTACGGAAAATCCTAGTACACGCTGTGTACTCCAAAATTACACACCGTGTACTTTATTTTTTTCTTTAAACGGACCAGGGTCATGTCTTAACCTCGAAAATGTCTTCTTCTCCAGCTTCTTTGACCGAGAGAGAGGGTAAAGCTACGGATCTTCTTCGAGCCACTGATCCGTTAACAGTTATCTGAATCGAATGTTTTCAGTTGCAATAGAATCGCAATGGTGAGTTCATGGTTCTTCTTATGCCATGTTTCCTGATTCTTTCCCTTATGAGAGTTACTTGAGGTTGAACGTTTGAGAAGTTTTTGTAGATCTAGGTCGATTCACGGGTCGAGGTTCAAGTATATCGATCTCTTAGGATCGAGGTAGGTGGTGTGTTTCTTTACATTGGATGTCTTTGAGTTTTTGTGAAAAAGTATCGAATGCCCATGTGTCGGGTATCTCAGGTTGGGGTTTTGATCCCGCATTATTATCTACCTTATATTTTTTCTGTGCTTGAGGCTATTAGATGAATAATTATTTCTTGGTAGTATTTTTGAGGATCACCCCATGGGTGTTTCCCATGTTTTGGTTGTTTATTGCTATTTGTCTTAGGTTTCATGTGAGGCAAACCTTGTTACATTGATTTCCTACCTTGATATGATTGATTTCAGGTGTTTCTTACTATTTATATGCTTTTGGTGAATTGTAGCTATTAGAAAAGTAGTTTTTTGAACTTACATAGGGCTGCCAATAGTAAATTACACATGACTAGACTGCTCAGGGCTGTGTGAACCTGGTGTGGTAGAATAAAGAGGGAATTGACGATTGAGGGATTCCCTAGAGAGTTTTTCATAAATTAGTATCGTTTTCATAACCTATGGGAATTGGACTTTGTGCTTCCTCATAGTTTCCTTAGTTACGTATTGAGACGACAAGGGGAATTAGAAGTAAGTGCTTCCTCATAGAGTCTGTAGCTATCATTGCAAGACCATAGGGGAATTGACGGTGAGAGCTTACCAGAGTGTCTTTTCCTTGTATAATTATATGACTAGAGGGGTCTTCTACTATGATCCACCAAGAGAGTCAGTGTGAATATTGTTTGGCTGGTTGTGATGAGTCCCTCGAGCTAATGAACAAGCTTGGGTTTTGTACTCCATGTTGTTTAGGTAGTCTACTGAGATACCTGTTGTGTTACTTGATATGATTTGGGACTATAGAGTTGTTTTCTATATTCCTTGGTTGAAAATTAAATTATTGAATTAAATTAATAAATAGATGTAAATGGAGATTGGTAGGATTGTTTACTTTAGTGTACTCCTGTTTCTCTACTGCATTTATTTCCATTAGTTTTTCTATATTTTTCACTAACAATAGAGCACATATCTTTTGGTGGTTGCCTACTGGAATTAGTCTCACACCCTGTTTGGGTCCTGCTTTTCAGCCCAAACACGTCATATGGTGGCAGGTGTGGATAATTACTGTGTCCCCTCTACTTCAGTTACATGATTGTTGGTTGGAGCTGGAAAGCATAGGACCAATCCTAGGCTTGCGATGCTACGGGAGTTACTGTTTAATTTTCGTAATTTGTTTCTCAGTTGTATTTCAACACGTTGTGGTGTTTGCTGATTTCCTTAGATACTTGTACCTTCTGCATCATTATCATAATCACTATATATATTCATTTATTCCGCTGTTTAGTTGCAGTTATTTTATGTTGTTTACTGCTTCCTCTATTGACTATTATTTCCATGCCCTTGTATACCTTACCAAATGAGGGCATAGTTTCACCAGTTACTCACCAAGGCCCTCGCTACAAGTCGACAGCCTCTGGAGTTTTGGGAAATGTTCTTGAGGTCCTGTGGAGAACCGGGTACGGGGAACCAGTTGAGTGGCTCCAGATTCGGGTCTTTACAAAGTGGTATCAGAGGAGGTTCCTTTTATTTTCTTTTCTATTGACTTACTATTTAGTGACATTAGATAGGGATAGGATGGAATAGGTAAATGGTAAATAGCTATGTTCGGGAGTTCTAAAACCCGTGTACAAGGATAAATCCAGGTTACCTTGAATATTGAAATTTTCAAGTTTTGAAAATGTTACAATTTAATTGATTTCACTGTTGGGTGGTGAACTTGTTTGGTGTTATTACTGTTTATATGATTGTGGTTCTATTTTGTTGCAACCCAATGAGATGAGGGTATGCCATCTCATCCATCCTATAGGCACTTGTTAGAAAATCACAATTCATGCATTTTTTCCATGCCATATAGATTGCATTAGAAGTTGCATGTTGTTGTGATATAAATTGTGATATGTTATGAATGTTATTGTTATGGAATTGGTAATAGAATATGTGTGATACAGTGATAGTTGTTGTGATAAAATACCTGCTCGATTTATAGGGTATCGTTTTTTTAGAGCTTCTTTATCATGAATGCCAAACTTTGGTCTTAGAGGTGTTTTGGGCCCTCGTAGACTTGAATTTGGTTGATCATTGACCTGTTTAATTGTTATATGTATTGTTATGATTCCAGGAATTGATTCGTGGGGAGTATGGGCCCTCATGGATCGGAATTTGGCACCTTAATACTCTTTTTCTATGTTTTCTTAGCTTCGAAGTAGTTTCTGAGGCTACTGTCTGAAAAAACCCAGAATACACGGTGTGTACTTTATGGTTACACATCGTGTAGTCTATAGTCGTGTCACTGACCGTGCGATCAAGGACATGGGGTTGTGAAAAATCTTGTAGGAACACGCCATGTACTAGTTTATCATGTTGTGTAGTATGAAATAGGTACCCCGACCGTGTCACGAACAACACGAGTCGTGTTATCTTTTCACATACAAATCGTGTCTTAATTTAACATGCCGTGTAGTTTGATCTAGGTACCTGGCTGTGTCACGAACAACACGGGTCAGTGTCATCCTTTCTCTTACACACAGTGTCTGTCTGGAACATGCCGTGTAGTGTCAGCCATGTAGCCAGTCGTGTAGATAACCACATTAGGACATTTATTGCACGTCGTGTCCTTCTGGAACACACCGTGTAGTGAGACCTGGGCACACAGGTCGTGCCACAAACAACACGGGCCAGGTGAAGCTTGTTGAGTACACACCGTGTCTCCCTTGAACACACCATGTAGTTTTGTCTTAGGAGAGCCGTGTGGCTTAACTGTGTGGAAGGACTCAGGTAGGGAAGGGAATTCAAGAACACGCCGTGCGTTGGGACAACATGACTTGTATGTGGGGTGTTGCATGACCAGTTCAGGTAGGATTACACGCCCATGTAAATGACTTAAGGGAACACACTGTGTAGTCCTTATACATGTCATGTAGTCATGCTTTATAAATTTTGAATGCTTCTTTCCTTTGTTCATTATTGTGCCATCAGTTTTTCTGTCTTTGTTAATCCTAAATATGAGGGAGACGGGAGCTATGGACTAGGGAGGTTCCGCACCTAAGGCTAATTCATTCCAGATAGATAGTAGTAAGTGCCACCGAGAGTCTACACGAGGTGACTAGAGGAAGCGAGGTATTCCTTCTGGTAGATAGGCTCTTCCTTCTGGAAACCAAGTGGTGTGCTATCAGTGTGGAAGATGTGTCCATAAAATGTCTCAATGCCCAAGAGACCCAGTGGAGTGCCGCGCGGCAAGATGGGTCATCTACAGCGTTTCTGCAAGGTTCTTCTTCCAGCAGCTAGTGAAGGAGGATCAGTTTCAACTCCGCATATAGGAGAAGGATTACCAGTTTCGCAGCAAACTAGGGGATGGAGTTCTTCAGGACGTTCATGCTAGGGTAGAGGTCTTGGATGTAGTGATCAGGCTCATATAGGGTTAGACCACGGATCTTAGGCTACTACACAGGGTCGCGGTGCAGGACAGACTTTTGCGGTAGAGCAGATTCATTAGGAGCAGGGTCCTGGACCTTCTACAGTTCGAGGTACGATTTTAGTAGCCTCAGTTTTATCCTCTACACTTTTTGATATACGAGCTTCTCATTGCCTTATTTTTGGGCATACTGTGGAAATCCTTAGACCTATTGTTTATACTTCTGAGGATATGTTGACACTAGACACACCGTTGGGGAAAAGAACGACTAGTGTAGGTCAGTGAAAGGAGTGCCCTCTAGAGGTGGCTGGGTATCACTTTCTATGGTACCTCTATGTCCTAGAGATGACAGGCTATAATGTCATTCTCAGAATGGACTGGCTCGTTCCCTTCCAGGTAGTCGTCGACTATTATCTCCGTAGGGTGAGTTTCAAATCTCCGGAGGATGAATATTTTCTTCATAAGGGAGAGTGGGATTTCGATGTGAGTAGGTCAGGACCAGAGCATCATGGGATAGGTGGAGTTACAGCTCAGATTTCCAGTCTGTATCTGGATGACCAGGGGACTTCATAGTTAGACTTCCCTCCAATGGTGGATCATTTCAGGGATGTGTTTCCAGAGGACTTTTTAGGTTTGCCTCCAGAGCATGAGGTAGAATTTTCTATTTATCTTGTTCCAGGAGTGGCACCAGTGTCCATTCCTCCTTATATGATGGAAACACCTGAGTTGTAGGAGCTTAGGAAGTAGTTGGACGAGTTTCATGCAAAGGGTTTCATCCGACCCAGTACTTCTCCTTGGGGTTCGCCTTTCCGGTTTGCGAAGAAGACAGACGGCACCCTTTGGCTTTGTGAGGATTATCAGAAGCTAAACCATTTGATGGTAAAGAACCGATATCCATTGCCATGGATAAATGATACTTTTGATCAGCTTCAAGGAGACAGACTGTTCTCGAAAATCGACTTGAGATCCGGCTATCATCAGTTGCGTATCAGGCCATCTGATATACCTCTTACAACCTTCTGGAGTAGGTATAGTCTGTATGATTATTTGGTTATTCCGTTCTGTCACACGAATGTGCCAGCAATTTTCATGGCACTGATGAACAGAGTTTTCCATCCTTACTTGGTTCCTTCATAGTGGTTTTCGCGGACGATATCTTGGTGTACTCTCACACTCGACACGACCATGCTACCCATCTTGAGATCGTTTTGAGTACACTAAGGGAGCATCGGTTATATGATAAGATCTCAAAGTGCCACTTTTTGATGGATGATATTCACTTTATGGTTCATGTAATCTCATAAACAGGAGTATCATTAGACCCAGAGAAGGTGAGAGCAGTAGGTACCTGGGAGCAGCCGAAAAATGAATTCAAGGTACGAAGTTTCTTAGGGATGGATGGTTACCACAGGCGGTTTATATGGGACTTCTCATGCTTAGAAGTGTTGTTGATGGGATTTAATAAGAAGAGGGTGAAGTATGTTTGGTCAAAAGCCTATAATTCAGCCTTTCAGAAGCTGAAGGGGAGATTGACTTTAGCACGGATTATAGTTTTGCTGGAGCCAGGCAAGAGTTATAAAGTATTTTGTGATGCATTTGGCATCATGCTTGGAGTAGTGATTATGCAGGGGGATTGTGATGTTGCATATAGATCTCGGTAGTTGAGGCCACATGAGGGGAACTATCCTACGCATGACCTGGATTTGGCTGTAGTTGTTCATGCTTTGATTTTTGGGAGAAATTATCTTCTGGGAGAGCATTTTGTAGTATATACTGACCACAAGATCCTCAAGTACATCTTCACGTAGCATGAATTGAATCTGAGATAGCTAAGGTGGGTTGAGTACCTACAGTATTTCAATTTCGATCTTGCTTATACGCCTGGGAAAGGAAACACTATGGTAGACGCACAAAGTAGGAGGACACAGATACAGGCAGTTCAGGAGGCCAGTAGTGAGTGGAAACTTAAGGATCTGTTCTCTGAGATGCATTTAGAGGTGAACGATAGACAGGTTTAGACATTTCTTTTTTTTTTCTGTTACCTCTACCCTTTTTTACCGAGTTTGAAGGAGGCATCTATCAGATTATGAAGGCCTAGTCCTATATGAAATCATGTCAGGATAGGACCCTCTTCAAGGATGGACCATATGCAAGGGTGAGATCTTGTGTTTATAGGGATGCGTATGGGTTCCAGCTGACGTACGTTAAAAGTTGATGCGAGACTTTAATTCCTCGGTTTGGGCAGTTCATCCTCGCCTCACCAAGATGTATCGTGATCTACACTGCCAGTCTTGGTGGCCAGGTATGAGGACAGATGTTGTTGGTTTTTTCATGAGGTGTTCCACCTGTCAGCAGGTGACGGCAAAGCACCAATGACCAGTAGAGATTTTATAGAAACTACCCATTCTCGAGTAGAAGTGTAATGATGTCGTAAAGGAATTCGTGACAGGGTTACCGAGATCATCTCGAGGGAATGACGCGGTATGGGTTATCATTGAGAGGCTCGCAAAGGTTTCTCACTTCCTATAGATTAAGGAGACATTTGTTCTTGATGAGATTGGATGGTTGTACATCCGTGAGATTGTATGCTTGCATGGGGTTCTGAGTACTATCATTTCAGATAGAGATACACGATTTATGTCGCATTTTTGGCAAGGGCTACAGAGGGATTTGGGTACACAGGTACTTCTAAGTACAACTTACCATGCCCAGATAGATGGTCAGTCAGAGCGCACGATTCAGGTGCTAGAGGACATGCTACGAGCATGCGTCCTTTATTTTGGAGGTTCTTGGGAGAGACATATACCTCTAGTGGATTTTTCCTACAATAATAGTTTTCAAGCAACTATTCAGATGGAACCTTACGAGGCTTTGTACGATAGGCCATTACGATCACCCTTGTGTTGTCTAGAGGTAATAGAGGAAGCTGTGTTGGGTTCTTGTCTTGTTCAGGAGACCACTGAATAGGTGGAGTTAATTCGGAAGAGGATGACTACTGCACAGTCTCAGAAAAAATCTTATGTTGATCAGCAAAGACGACCATTGGAGTCAAGGTTAGAGATCTGGTTTTCCTATGTGTTACCCCGAGGTTGGGACACAATAGGATTAGGAGATAGGGTAATCTTTCATCGAGATACGTCAGGCCGTTTGAGGTTCTAGAGAGATTCATCCTGGTTTCTTATATTTTTTAGTTCCCTCAGAGGTACCAGGTTGTGCATGATGTCTTCAATGTTTCTCAGCTTCAACGCTATTTCTTAGACCTGTCTCATGTTTTTCAACCCATAGAGGTTGAGCTGGAGGAGGATGAATCATTCGAGTAGTATAATATAAGGATTGTTGATCGTAGTGAAAAGGTACTATGTGGCCGGTCTGTTCCTCTGGTACAGGTGCTATGGCAGCACGACCGTGTACAGGACGAGACATGGGAGAGGGAGGCCGATATGCAATCATAGTGGCTAGATTTGTTTGAGGTTTCTTCTTTTCCACCTTTTTAGGGAAACTCGAGGATGAATTTATTTAAGTGGGAAGTTTTTAATAACCTGGATCTTCTTTTCAGGTATATTTTTTCATTTTTGGTTGTTTTTGAAAAAAAACAAAGAATCTGGAAATTTTCTAACTACACACCGTGTACTTTATAATTACACACCATGTACTTTGATGATGCTTGAGGCTGTGTGTTGGCCGTGTCATGGAAACACACACAGCCATGTAGGGGTGATGTGGAGGCCGCTTAATGTGTAGTATAGAAAATCCTAGTACACGTCATGTACTCCAAAATTATACGCCGTGTACTTTCTTTTTTTCGTTAAACGGACCTGGGTCACTTCATAACCCCAAAAACATCTTCTTCTCCAGTTTCTTTGACCAAGAGCGAGGGTACAACCACAGATATTCTCCTAGCCACCGATCCATCACCGGTTATTCGAATCAAATGTCATCAGTTGAAATAGAATCGTAGTGGTGAGTTCTTGGTTCTTCTTTGGCCATGTTTCCTGATTCTTTCTCTTATGAGAGTTATCTGAGGATGAATGTTTTAGACGTATTTGTATATCTACACCATTCTAGGCCGATTCATGGGTTGAGGTTTAAGTATATTGATCTTATAGGATTAAGGTAGGTGTTTTGTTGCCTTACGTTGGATGTATTTAAGTTTTTGTGCAAAAGTGTCGGATACCCATGTGTCAGGTATCTCAGGTTAGGGTTTTGATTCTGCATTATTATATACCTTAGATTTTTTGTGTTCTTGAGGCTATTAGATTAATAATGATTTCTTTTTAGCATGATTGAGGATCACCCCATCGGTTTTTCCTATGTTTTGGCTGTTTATCACCGTTTGGCTTTGGTTGCCTGTGAGGCAGACCATGTTGCATTGATTGCCTTCCTTGATATGATTCATTGCATTTGTTTCCTACTGTTTATATACTTTGGGTTCATTGTAGCTATTATCCAATTAGTTTTTTGAACTTACTTAGGGCTGCTAACAGTCGATTATTCACGACCAGACTGCTCAGGTCTGTGTGAAACTAGTGCAGTAGACTAAAGAGGGAATTGATGATTAAGGGCATCCCTAGAGAGTCTGTCATAAATTAGTATCATTCATAGGACCTACGGGAATTGGACTTTGTGTTTCCTCAGAGTTTACTTAGCTACATATCGAGACTGTAGGGGGAATTAGATGTAAGTGCGAATTTAGAGAGTCTATATCTATCGTTGCAAGACCATAGGGGAATTGACGGTGAGAGCTTCCCAGAGTGTATGTGCCTTGTATAATTATTTGACTAGAGGGGTCTTCCAATATGATCCACCCATAGAGTTAGTGTGAATATTTTTTGGTTGGTTGTGATGATCCCACCAAGAAAATGAAAAATCATGGGTTTTTTACTGTTTTTTGTTTATGTAGTCTACTAAGATACATGTTGTGTTACATGCTATGCATTGGGACTATAGAGCTATTTGCAAGATTCATTGTTTGATAATTAAATGATTGAATTAAATTAATAAATAAATTCAAATATATATTGGTAGGATTGTTTACTTTAGTGTACTCATGTTTCTCTGCTTCATTTATTTCCATTACTTTTTCTATATTTCTCACTAACAGTAGGGCACAGATCTTGTGGTGGTTGCCTACTGAGATTAGTCTCACACCCTGTTTGGGTCCTGCTTTTCGTCCCAAATAGGTTATATGGTGGCAGGTGTGGATAGGGACTGTGGCCCCTCTACTTTAGCTACATGATTGCTGGTTGGAGTTGGAGAGAATAGGACCGAGCCTGGTCTTGTGATGCTACTGGAGTTACTGTTTACTTTTTGTACTTTGTTTCTCAGTTGTATTTCAGCACGTTGTGGTGTTTGATGCTTTCCTTAGAAACTTGTACCTTCTACATCATTATCATCATCACTATATATATTCATTTCTTCTGTTGTTTAGTTTCTGTTATTGTATGTTGTTTACTGCTTCCACTATTGACTATTATTTCCTTTCCCTTGTATACCTTACCAAATGAGGGCATAGTTTCCCCAATTACTCACCAAGGCCCTCACTACTAGTCGGCAGCCTCTGGCATTTGGGGAAATTTGCTTGGGGTCATGTGGAAATGAGGTATGGGGCACCAGTTGAGAGGATCTGGATTTGGGTCGTTACATATATACATGGGAGAAGTTGTCTTTAAAATGGGTATGTTTATAAAACCCTCAAATGAATCAATTAAACTTGTTTTCCATCTAATTCTCTCGTGTTTTATTCCTAAAATAACTTTTAGAATTTCATAGAATACTCGATCTCTCTCACTAGGGATATGTGAACTCAAGTCCCAAAAGTCGCATCATGATATCTATATGAGTCTAATTTAGATACTGTAGAACATTTTATAGGCAATGAATCCCTTGGTTCCTAACCTTTTTCGTAAGTATTGTGAGTTATATTACTTGACCTAGGGAGTGCATGATGAGCTAGGTTATGGTGAAAGTTCTAGGTTGCATGGTCGTGAATGCATACACTTTAACCTAGTTAGACACCCAGAATTAATACATGGAATGAGCATGGGTTTCATAAGGGTTCTTTTATAGTTCAATCTAGGGTTAAACTAATAACTATTTCCTCAAACTTCATGTACTTTTTCTTGAAAAATAGTTGAGTTCCAAAAACAATGTCGTCACCAAGGATGAAATATAAATCAAACTATTAAAGTCAAATGTGGTGAAAGAATGTAAAATAAATAAATAAATATATATAATATAATTTTCCTAGTCTAATAGGTTTTCATTGATTATTTTTTTAGATATTTATCAGATTATTTAATCCATTGACCATGATAGCATATAAGGGGGAAAATTCACTCATAAAAATGGATGTTATGAGGGTTTCTAATAAAAAATGTGAGGATAGCCAATACACCAATGTTTACATATAAAATGAATAATTATTTATTTTCTAAATATAAAAACATATTATGAAAAATAAATATATTTATATCGAGGATGAATAAGAGGGTGGTAACTTATGTATCATGGTAGTTGAATATCCATCAACATAATTATCTAATAAATGATTTAGAGTCAAAAAACCTTATTTTTTACATTAAACATATCTTAATACTACATTTATGGAGATTAAATCAACATATATAAAATCTAGAACAGTTTGGACTAAATATTTATGAAAAGTTTGTTAAAAATTAGGTAAAATAGATAGTTATTATTTACGAAGGATTATGATTTAATTATAATCGATATTTAAAGGAAGTAAAATAAATTGAATAATATATTTTGTAAAAAGGATCTTATTATTCTATCAATGATGAGTATTAACAAGTATCCAATGATCAAGGATTCAATAAGTATCGATTTGGTAATTATGATAAAATGGGATACACCATAAACTTCTTATATAATTTCCTAATAATATTTTATAGATACGATCAACAATATATAACTAAAATATATTTTTAATAAAATAATTTTTATGTTATGATGATAAATAAAAATTAATTAAAAAATCCTTAGGATATATTTTTAAGGCTTAAAAATAGATTGTTAGTGTTCTCAGAAATGTATATAAAAAAGATATGTTAGATGCAACTCATATATTAAATTTCATTATAAATTTCATCAAAACTATTATGTATATATATAATTGAGATTATTATTTGTGGGACAACATGAAATGATTGATCATTGATGACATTAAGGGGTGTTTCATATGTCAAGAATCCAGGACTAGAAAACAATTTCCTGAAATATTTATAGAACCTCTATATATACTAAAAATAAAGTAGGTATTCTCATAACATTAAAACAATATCATACTATTAAGGTCATAATTTACCTTTAAACTAAATTTTCTCCATTCTTGGAAATACAAAAGGATATATCCCTCAAGAATCATACAATATATATATATATAAGAATAAATGAGAATAAATGGTATATCATTATCATTTATATCATAACATGATATAATTTTTATGTAGAAGTTTAGGAAGATTATTTAGAAGTCACTAAATATAAAGGTATATCTTAAAACCACATATCATACTCAAAAATATGGGTAGTCATAAAATGATATCCATCAAATAGAGGATATGTTGAGATCTTGTAACATTTATTTATAAAGAAGATGAGATAAATACCTTTATTTGGTGGAATTGTCTTATAATAATAGTCACAAATTATTAATTTAATTGTACCCTTATAAGGATATTGAATTTTCCATATAAATATGCTATATTTTTTATTAATAAATATGTGAGGAGTAAAGTAAGGGAGGTGAACCAATGAGTGTGCTTCTAGGATAAATTTCATGCAGTTGGTTAGAGGATGTTTTGAAGTCATATTTTAGATATCTGGATATTTTGAATTTTAGATGATCATATGAATTTAAGGGAACCATATGTATTTTCACCATATAACTATACCGTAAGTCTTTTATTCGATCATATGACTTATGTTATTGTATTTATTTGGGTTCTACCATCGAAATTTTTGATAATTTCTGATCATATGATATTTTTTCATTATATTTTGTGAAGGGAGTATATGACTGTTGATTTAAGCATATGAATTTGGATCATATAACTCGATCATATGACTTTAAAGTTGTTGAAATTATAAAAACTAAAATTATAACATTTCAAGAAAAAAATATTATAAATAAAATAGTTATTATATTAGATGGTTTTTATGATAAGATTCATGGATTCTTGTATCATGATTTATCTATATGTATCTTAATCTGATATACTAGGGTTACATCCTTAAACTAAAGGTGATACTAAAATAAGTTAGAAATTGATAAACTCCACACTACTAAGATGAAGTCCACTATGCCATATAGAATTTTGAAATGAATATGACACCATACCATGGTGTATTATCATTAGTAGTTTTAACGGTGATGATCAAGTTCACAAAGTGTGTGGAGGACCAGAATATGAAAAATGGTCAACTGGAGGTTACTATGTTGTGGAGACAAGTACGGTTAAATAGAAGTTGGCATATGAGAAATATGAATCCCAACATGGTCATAGTGATGTTCACGATGGTTTTTGTGTCTTCTTGGAAGAAGATATGAAATCAAGATGGGAAGCACCATGTTGTTACACATGGGGTGGTGTCCTAGAAGAATCCATGTCCAAAATGAGTAAGCAATCTATGATTTTTTTGGTTACCATAATAGTGAATATTTTTTTCAAGATGATTACCTGTGAGAAATTGAAATTTATTTATATCATGATTCATGATGTGTTTTATGTCATAATACTTACATTGAAGATGATATATGGGATTCACACTCAGGAAGACCGCATTTTGGTCATTTTGGGGTGACCGTTTTGTGAATCCCTCAATGTTGGAAGAAAATCGAGCTCCAATGTGTGGATCTACACACTCCAAACTTGGTTATATTGGTGTATGATTCATAAATATTTGCAATAAATATAAATACATATTTTATTTGTGGATAAATTGAATATGCAATCTTTTAAATCGTATGATGATAGAAATAACACGATATTTTTGGAAATTCAAAATGAAGATTTGACTAAAAATTCAAATGATCCTAAATAAGGAAAATAATGTCATAAATCTATTATCCACTTTATATGAGAATAATTATTTTATCTGAAGATAATGGATGTTTCAAGAATTCCATTCTAAAAACTATAATTTATAATATTATTTCTATGAATATAAAAGGAGAATATATCAAATAATAAGGTAAAAAATATATTGTTAAGAGAAATCATGATCATTGTGATAGATAATTATGAGAGACTAATAAATTTTAGTATTGGATCGAGAATATTTTTCTGAACCTATGGATATTTTTTCAGAAGAAGATTTACTATTTGAGTATTTAGAATAAAGATAATGGACCATATCATTCAATATTTGGAGTGATTTTTTAGACCAATAGTGATTATAGAAATTTTTTCCTATTAATGTTCTTAATGGTTTTGAACACTGGTGAAAAAATACTATTTTCTCATAGTGGAAGTTTAGATCAAGTTTTTTGGAAGAAATCTAAAGTATACAGGAGGCAATTCTGATTATTCATCAAACTATAGTTGTGATTGCGGTGTTTAATGGGTCACAAGTAGACCGAGTTGTGGTTATGTTGTATAACTAGTAAAATGGATTGGTATCATAGTGTGAATATATATTTATTAGACTATGATGGCCCTTGGAGTTTTATCTACTTGTAGATACAGTTTTAAATCCATTAATTGGGTATCTAAAAAATCACATAAAGGATTCATATTTTATTATGAAGCATTTAAATCTTTGTATGTTCCTCCTTTTTTATATTCTTATATATACAATATGATATTTAGAGTTTATATTGGGTATATTATTACATTAAAAAGTTCATAATTCCAGTTTAAAATGGATTAACTTATAAAAATAAAAGATATCACTAGTTTAATCCATCCCCCTCTCAATGATCCAACTAGATCTGGGAACTGCATGTGGTATCAGACATAGGTTCCCTCTGAAATATCCAATAAGTTTTTTTGGATAGAAAATATAAATTCTATTAATAGTAGGTGTATACCTACTTTTTTGGAAACTTCTATCATAGATGTAATAACGGGATGCAACCCTACCTCTTATTGATTTTCCTATAAGTGAGAGATTCTCCCATAATGGATTTTCGGCACATTGTTTAAGCAGTGTCTATAACACTATCTAACAAGATAAATATGGAGAATTATAGAAAATAATAGTATTCTAATTGTATCTATCTAAAACGGTCAACAAAAAGTTAATGGGGCATTATAATTTAAAGAAGATTTGGTAACAAAATTACATGAAACAATGGTGGGAATATCAACATCACAGAATCCAAATTTCAAGCCTTAAGGAGTATACTTTAAGATATAAAGGTGGAATATGATAATAATATTGAAAATTAATATATAACCATTATTGACATTTTAAGTAAAATTTATAATATTTATGAGAAGTTAAATGAGTCCACCATTGTTTATAAAGTAATGATAAATTTTGAAAACATTTCTAATCCAAAAGTATCATCCCAAGAATATATAGAATAACTTATAGTATATGAGTTACAAAATATACTCATTATACATGAAATATATAAATCTTCACCTTTTAAGAATAATAAAAAATATGAGATGGATTTTGAGACCATGAGGAAAATAGATGTCAAATAAGTGGAAGTTGACGAATCAAGTGATTATGAAAATAAGGAAGATGATGGTTAATTTAAAAAGATTATTTATATTCTCTAAAATAGGTTCAGAAAAAGGAAAATGGAAAGGGGGAGGAAAACAAGAACCAAAGTGTTACAACAATAATGTTATTGAAAAAAATTCCTATGATTGTATAAAGAATAATACTATTAATATAGAATCAGATAAAGAGGATGGGAGGTCAATAAAGAATAAAAAGGAAAATTAAGAAGAGGTAAAATAGTAAAATAAGATGTATCATGATAAATAAAGATAAATATAAATCATCTAGAAGTTCAAATGATTAATCTATATTTATTTCTCAAGTTGAGATAGACTTTGACCCTTTAATAAGAGAATATAAGGAAGAAAGGATAGAGATGGAATGGAAGTTGAAAGGTCAGTTGGAATCTTGTCTTGAGAATACCACAAAACTCATAAAAGGGAAGTTAAATATAGAGAAAGTTAATAATTAAATTTTTACTAAGAAAGAAAATTATGTAAAAGTGAAGTGGTATAAATTTATGAGTTCAATAGAACCCAAATAAAGATTAATTAGATTGAGAAAATGGTATGTGATCTATAAAATAAACTAGATCAAAAGGTGGAAGAGTTTTCTAAGACAAAAACTATCTTTATATAATCTCAAAATATAAATAAAGAATATTATATAATAGTTCACCAAATCTACTTAAGTAAATAGCGAATCTTATCAGGATAATGAGAATAATAAATCCAACTGACAAGTTAAATCTATTCCTAATTAGTCTTAAAATAGATTTGTTATTTCTAACAGTATAGATATTAAAAATCAGTCTTAATCTATTTTTACTAATAAGACTATTAAGAGGGAATCATCGAAATTAAAATAAGGGAGTAATTTTCCAATAAAGCCACTTCTATTAGGAAAAATAAGGTTCAAAACATTGTAAGAGAACCAAAATAAAAATATATACATTTTAATACACAAAATGGAAGATATAATTTTATATTATTTTTAAAGTTCCATGGAAGGTATGGTAAAAACCCTTTTTTGTCTAAATATGTCATGACTAGGAAAGAAGTTATAATTAGGAGGTTTTGGTAGGAAATTGAAGACAGGTTCAAAGAATAAGTTATTTGGTTTTAGAAATGAATGAAAATTTTACACCCAAAATTGATTTTTATGTCTAATATACGTTTTTTGTGGTTGTGAAAAATAAGGACATGGGGAAAAGATATGCATGACTAGGCTTCAAGAGGAATTACCCTATTCTAATAAAGGGAAGTATATTCAGAAGGGAAAAGGTATCAAGTAAAATTCTCTTAATGATAGAAAAATCACTTGTGAGAAACTCAAATTGGCTGAATATGTCAAGAATAAATTCCTAACCATGTGGAATAATTAGTTAACATTAGATAAATAAATTATTAAATATTAAAAAAAGTAAAATTATAGAGGAAAGTATGTGAGTTTGTATTAAAATGATCAAAAATATGAATATAATTCTATAAATATTGATTTAAATATTCAAGTTGTTTGGTGTGAGATGTACGGTCAGTATGGGAATGACACAAATGATTGTATGACAATATTACTATCCAAAAATTATTCTTAGAGAAATGTGATAGAAGTTAATTGGAAAAAAATTCCTTAATGTCTGAGATGAATAATAATGATTCACACAAAGAAGTAGTTCAATAAGAGAATATTAGTAAGTACCCAGATCATACTATTTAAAGGAAAAGAGGTTTTGAGGTTTTAATATAATAGTTTCTTGGGTTAAAAGGTAATATCAGTTTCTATGTTAATTCTATGGAATAGTGAGATCCCTTCTTATTCCCTAAATTTTTTTGTGCAAAAATATAGATAATTTAAAGAGTATATTGAGTTCTATCACTATTATAAAACACATAAGTTGTTCTTTAGGGGGTATCTCAATATCCATGAGGTAATGGGAATGAGTGACTCTTTTTATAGGAGAAAAAATGAAGTGGAAATGTCTAAAATTAAAAATCTATATGAATATATAATTTATGAATAGCCCTATGAAATATAAAGAAAAGGGTATTCCAATATCACTTTTTACCTATTTGTTTTTATTGTACTAAATATGTTTAAAGAAATTGAGTATTGGTTAATGAAAAATTATAGGGGGTTGTGTGTCTTTGAATATATATTTTTTGTGTTTTTTTATGTCTCAAGGATAAACATTACTTGATAAATCTATCTTGAGCATCCCAAAAATGAAAATATTATAATGATATCACATGGTAGGTAATTTATGGTAAACAATGAAATCCTTGGTTATATTAAATTTTTTTCCTATAAAGGGTTATACTATATATACTTAGATTTTCTTGAAAAAAGGTATCATTACTAAGAAATTCATGTGGTATCATACTTATCTCATATGGAACAAGTTGTAATCCATACATGGAAAAGATATAAGAAGTTATGATAATTATTAAATAAAGATGATGGGGTGAGAAGAAAACCCCATATTCCATTTCCATTTATTATTAATAAGGGGGAGATGGATTTATTTTACTTGGAGATGATGAAATGTGTATTGATCAACAAATACAAAGGGGGATATTGAAGTTCCAATGTAAATATGTTATATATATTTTCAATAAAGGTTTGAGGTGTAAAGTCAAAGGGTAGTGAGTTAATGAGTGTTAGGAAATTAAAAATGGCCTTGTGTTGGTCTAAGGAAGTTATGAAGTCATTTAGAAGAAGTCTGGATATTTGGAGATTTTGTTTTCCATATGAATTTGGTGGAATCATATGAAATTTCACTATATGACTTCATCATAAGTATTTAGGTTGATTGTATGACTTCTTTCAGTGTATTTATTTAGGTTCCATAATTAAACATTGGGAGAGTGGCTGACTGTATTACTCTTCCATCATCATAAGACTCTAAGGGACTATATTACATTGGACTGTAGTATATGATTTTGGATCATATGACTTGATTATTTGACAACAATGTCATAAGAAACCAAAAATTAATATACTGATATTTCTAGAATCATGAATTATGAACAAAATGGGGATTTAATATGATAATTCTTATGTTGATATTCAAGGATTCAAGTATAAATATTTATTTAAGTGGATTATGATCCTAGATATTGATTTTGAATCATAAAACCAAAGGTAATTCTGGAAGAGGTTAGAGACTAAGATACTCCATGTTCTTAACAACCCCAAATATATTAACTCTATGACAATGTCATTTTTTTACATTATAATAGATATAAGGGATCTAATCCTGAAGGATTGATTTGTTTAGTAGTCATGAATATCCATGTACATAAATGATTATAATTTTTTCATTAGAAATAAAAATGTAGTAATAGAGGAAATCTAGAATCCATGAACTCATATAATGAAGGGTAAAGGGAAAACATTGTAAGATCGAATGCTCAATGAGGGTTGTGTACACTATAATTTGTCATTCATAAATAAAGGATAGTAAATATAGAAAGGTAAATGACTAAAAACACAAGACATTTATTCATAACCTAAGCATGAAATGAATGAATAGATAGTATTAGTGAACAAAACTCATGGAAAATAATTTCTAAATTCTAAATTAAGGGAGTTATTATTATTCAATTTCTTAATCTCAAACATTATGATATCTAAAACATAAATACATTATTAAAATACAGTTTACTGAAAGCTTGTGTATACACTATAAACCAATATAATTTGGCTAACCAATTTTTCTCATTAGACATGTCGATGCCTAGAGGGGCTATATAATTATAGGCCCCACCCTTCCCCACATTTCCAATGCATTCCTCGTATAATAAATGATAAATTTAATTCCTAAAAACTATTAATTATCAATTAATTTTCACATTGAAAAAAGAATAAACAATATAAATATTTCCCCTATCAATAAAATAACATTTAAATTAAATACCATATATAAAAGTAGTATAAAGGTCATTATATCAATGATATAAATAATATGGATATTTAGGGGAAATTTCATTTTCAATTAAAAACAATCACAAAAAAGTGAATCTTTTAAGAGAAAGTTAATTACTACAAAATTAATAAGAGATTACAGGTGACTATCTATTCATCGGATATATATTTAAAATCATGTTCATTAGAAAAATAAAGGAAATATATGTTAAATAATATTTCATTAAATATCATTATTTGTAAAACCATTGAAAACTTTTAGAAGAAGCTAAATATTTCAAAATGAATATGGTAGTGAGGAAGTCTGTTAATGTTGTATATGTTAAAAACAATACTTTTGACTTTCTAAGAAAAGTAAAAAATTAACCTTTCATAAAAAATTATAAATATTCCTTAAAACCCATTTAAATGTCATAGATTGTCTTAAAATATACTTAACAAATTATTTGAATAATAGAAATGACTTTTACAAAAAAAATTAAATTATGGATAGAGAAGAAAAATATATCTGAATAAATGCGAAATAAAACCATGTTTCTTATTAAACATTTATTTTCTTGATTAAAATAAAAAAATAGAAAATTTGGAAAAAAAATATTGAAAATAATTAAATATATATAAGATAATAAATATATTTATTTTCTAAAGGATAAATCATAAGATTCATTCAATGAAAATTAGGGTATTCCCAAAAATTATATTGTAAAATAAATACTTACCTCTTTGGTAACTTTTAAATCATGACCCATTAAAATAATAAAGTTAAATTAAAAAATTAATAATATTGAAGAAATAGTTATTAATTTTAAATATATCAAAGTGGTGGTATATACATGATATAAAAGTAAATAGGTGCATAATATCAAATATAACTAAATGGAATGGAAATTGAGATGAAATCCCCTACCTCGTGTTTACCTTTTATTTAAACATGATTTAACATCCAATATAATGGTTTTAAAAATTTTATTAATTTTTAAAAAAAATATATTCATATTTATAAGATCTTGTATGATCTTATTATATCATTTTACCACTTGTTCGCTTAAAATGTTTCATTATTGTCAATATATCAGGTGTTAACTACTTCATTTTCCAATGCATTTTTTATCACAGAAGCTTCAGTTCATGTAAATAAGATATAGTTTCATCATATACATAATTATATTAATGTTATAAATATCATATTTATTAATTTTGTACATTTTTATAATCATTATTTAAATTTTGACAAGGAAAATGAATCACATCATTTCTTGTAGATGATAGGTCAGACATACGAATGAGCGACCTTTTCATTTACTTAATGTGTGACAGGGTAAGGAAGTGGATGATATATTAATTTTAAAAAATAAATATTTTTCCATAATTATCATATATATTCATTAATTCTTTCATTGTGACTATCCTTGTGATTCGACAACGGAAAACAAATTATATCAATTTGTGAGGAGGTCGTCCATTGTACACATGAGTTATGGTTTTGATTCCAATTTAATGGATAAAGAGATGACTAAATATTATTCCATAAACATAGTAACATCATAGTATAAGGAATCTAATGGTTTTATTATATTTTAATTTTTATGAAATATTTTATTGTGGTAAAATAATAAGTAAAAAAAGGAAGATCTTGGTTAAGACGATTACCTTCGCTTAGAAAAACCTCATTTTGATCTCTTATTAAGAACAATAATGTGTGTAATAGGGAAGAAAATTGGCTCAGAAATGTGTATAAGGATTTTTGAGAAAGAGTTTTTTGGGGTTTGGTTGATATAAATGGATTAATATGTGTGAATAATTGAGGGGAGGAGGTACCCATTTATAATTGAGGTGAGTGTGACACTTGTAATTGTTCAATGTTTTAAAATAATGTCAAGTAAAATTATTTACAAATGGATCCAAAATAGATAATATTATAATATTATATGTTTAAGGTTTAAATAAAATAAACTAATGGGTTTTGAATCATTTTAGGTCATTTAAACCCTATCTTTTTCTAATCCCCAATAAACTCATTTAACTTTGATTGTTGTGAATTTTTTTTAATATTTTCACTATTCATAATAGAAAAATGAAAGTTTACTCATTAATAAATTTTAACATTATGATTAAAAATATTGAATCAATTTTACCAAATTCAATTCACATAAATGGAATAATTTAATTAAAAAATAAACCTTCAAAAAATGTTGAAAAAAAGTTTATCAAGAAAATGCATTTTTCAAGTATAAGATTATATTATATTAACTATATGACTTGAAACCATCATGATATGGATTTAAATATATATATATATATAATTTTATTTAAATCATTATTCACAAATTATTATTTTAATTAATTAAAATGTAAATACATTATGCATTTAAAAAATATTTTCTTAAAACTATCCCTTTTACTTATAAATGATATTATCCATAATTTTATTTAGTTAATAGTCAATAAATGGTTAATTAAACATATTACAACACATTATTATAAATAAATGTTTGAATAGTTAAATACTACATTTTTAATTATTCATAAAAACTTATTTCTAACTAAAAATTTCAAAATCTCATTTCAACCTTATTTTGGCCAAGTAAGTTTAAAATCGATATCCATCCTAAAAAATTAAGATTGTGTGCCTTTAAATATTAAAATTTCCATTTAATCATAGTTTTATTAAAATTTAATTTTTACTTACTATAATTGATGATAATGTGTTTCATTCTTACCTCACATAAAAACATTTCCTAGAAATATACATGCATATTACATTCTAAAGAAATGAGGGTGGTTTTTATTCATAACATAATTTGTTTCTCATGTTTCTTCC
The DNA here is from genome assembly GCA_963277665.1 of Viscum album. NCBI lineage: Eukaryota > Viridiplantae > Streptophyta > Magnoliopsida > Santalales > Viscaceae > Viscum > Viscum album. The sequence goes on from OY728135.1 coordinate 813,049,735, forward strand.
TCTATTTTATGATTTTTACAAAGTAAATTTACCATTAGATTCATCCAATTCCTCAATAATTTCACTTTATTTTCAAGAATTTGGAGGGTCTATTCACATTAATATATATTAGGTTCTAATTCTATTTCCTTATAGGTGAGCACATGTGTTGGGTTTGACATGTACTTCCATAAAATGATATATATAGAACATATCATATACTTTATAGAGAAATTTTGGAATTTCCAATTGATAATACATGAGCCTAACTATTCACAAAATCTCAATGTTTCGAATGTACTTAGGGCTCTGTTGGCCTTTCTTATCAATCCTTATAACACACATCCTTGGAGATACATTCTAGAAAACCTGATCTCCAGCTTGAAATTACAAATATTTCCTTTTGTTATTAGCATAAATCCTTTCTATTGGTCGGAGTGGATACTCAAGAGGGGGGTGAATTGATTTCAAATTAAAATTTCTATTGAAAATATTTATATTAAAATCCCCCAAATTAAATAAGAAATTAAACTGTAGTGAATTTATAAAGCTTGAAAGGTTTCAGTTATTTTATCAAAGATTGATTATTTCTCAGTTAAATTAATCTGAAGATTAAGTTATCTTTTGAAACTAATTTACTGGGTAACAAAAATTATAAACACTTCCTAATTGAATTATTAGAGTAATCTTTAAAATATATTTGTATTTAAAGTAATTACCAGTGGAATATATAATATAGTTTAAAACAAAATAAACAACCACATCAGTTTTAACCAAGAGGTTTATTCTCAAGCTGAGACTTATTCCTCTCAAATAGTTTTATATAAACTATGATCCACACCCTGGATTGAGGAACACGGCAGTACTCAGACTATCCAGGTCCTAATACCTCTACCAGAGTTCTTTTTGGGAAAAAATAAATAATAGCACACAGGTTATCCATGTCACACTTGACCTATACCACTATCCACATAGGGATATAAGAGTCTAAGGGAAGGATTGAGTGAGAATTTAGAAATCCCCCAATTCAGCAGAGGAGACAGGGTGTGTTTAAAATACAGAACACACACTTCTCAAAATGTAAATAAATGAAACAAAAAAGAGCAACACAATTAGACATTAGTTTATAATGATCTACGTGTTTTTGTTGAAGCTCTAGACTCCTTGGATTGATGAAGATGAAACTTTGAGTCCTTCTATGATTTTTGTCAAGAAAAATAGAGTGTCGTTTTTTTATTTTACTTCCAGGTCCAGGTTGATCAGCTTGATCAGCTTGAGTGTAGGTGAAATTGTTTAATCTTTTTTACGCCTTGAATGTTCAGGTTCTACAGATTCAGGATGTATTCTTCCTTATTCATCTATGCATGTGTGTCCTTGTGTATCTCTATAAGATTGTCTCATATGTTCATGGAAAATATTGATTTTTCTTGTATATCGTCTTTAGTAGTTCGAGCTTCCCTTATATACCTTCATCTTCGGAAATGGGAATGATTACCTTTTTACTGGTATGAGGTGCGGTTCCATGACATGCCAAGAACTATAATTAATTAATAGCAGATGCATTAAAAACATCAAATATGACCATTGCTAAATAAAAAAATAGAAATAGGGTTTATAGAAACAATGAATGGTTTTCATCAGAAGATATTTGTATCAGTAGGCTTGTAGCGGTGGACGTATAATGGTAGGTCTTACATCAGTAAATTTTGGTCTACGTAACAGTAGCTCGCTTTAATCGGTAGCTCCTTCTATCGGTAGCTCCTTCTGTCGGTAGCTCCTTCTATCGGCAAACTTTATGTATCAGTGACCCATACTAGTTATCTTGTATCAGTGGACTTCATAATGGTGGTGGTTACTCTATATCGGTCGACTTGTGCATACCAGTAGACTTATTCTATCAGTAGATCAGTTGTAATGGTAACTGTCTGTCTATATCAGCAGACTTGTATCAGTAGTTATTTGTCGATATCTGTCTGTATCGGTGGACTTCATATCGGTATCGTTATGTCTGTCTATGTGTATCGCTAGCTTGTATCGGTAACTATGTACCAGTGACCTTGTGTCATAGGAATCTTATTCTATCAATGACCTTTACTTATCGGTAGACTATGTACCGGTAGGTCTGTATCAGTGACTCAACACTTAATTCTTATTTCTTCTATGTAAATTATATCCAGATTGAGTTATAATTATTTCAAGGATTGTATAAACATAGATAAACATTTATTAATATATTCCAATGATTATTTTGATATTTTTATCAACTCAATAGTAGGATGTCATAGATTTAAAGAATTAACATATAGATAAACATTGTTTGGGATTATCAAAGCATACTGAAACATAATTGAGATTATCAAAATAGTTGAGGTAACAAATCTCCACCTTTTTGATAATCACAAATTATGATATTATAATCCAAATAATCAGTAATGTATCATAGGATATAGTATTAAATGTAATTTTATCAGAGATATGAAAAAAATGTACTATAGGTAGAATTCTGTTATGGTAAAATTATATTATGCTCATATTTCTCATATTGCTCATATTTCTCCCCCCTACATAAATTAAGCTATATTATGCTCATTTATTTCTCCACCGTATATATTATTTCTCCCCTGTATATATTATTTCTCCCCCTTTGTGATTAGAAAAAAGGAGAAAACAATGGATGAGAGAAGTAATAGAAAGTAAGAGAGAATGAAAGAATTAAATATTACTTGAGGAAAAAATGGTTTAGGATGTTGACTCCGGATGGGTAGCTTTAGTAGAAGGCTTAGGAATTCCAGAAAGCACTACTCGTGGTTGAGAAATAGAGACTTTTCTTGGCCTGTAGTGGGTACTCCTTGAAGTAATCAATGGTTTTAAGCTTCTGATAGCTTGAGCCGGTGTCATCAGAGGAATGCAGGCTGACTGAGTAGAGGTAGGTAGAGCTGGAGGTGAAATGATAGGAGTATTGTCTATATGAAAAAATGGAAGTAACAGATTCCTAATGTTCATATAGATTCCTCCTCCTCTCTCCATATAAGAGATAAAGTCATCCTTGTTCTCCATAAATTTTCTCGAGTATGAGTCAACTCCCAGAGATTGCTCACTTGTTCTCTTAAATCTAGAGTGACTGGAAGTAGATTCATGTTTTCTAACATAAGATTCAAATGGTTGTTGATCTGATGCTTGGTATAAACTTTCTTAAAGTGTAGATCAATATTATCTTTGATTTATTTTGGTGCATCAGTAGCATCCCTTATATTCTCCTCAAAAAATTTTCTAATATCTCTTGAGGTAGAGAGTACCCGAGAATCAGCTAAGCTACTAGTACTAGCCTGACCAAGCTCCTCTTTTATCACAGCTCTAAGTTTATCAATATCTACTGAAGCACTGGGTGATCCAAGAGGTTTGACAGTGAATGCAATAGTTTCCTTGAAATATTAGGTCAAACTACTTATCAACTTCTTGACAACCAAGTCTTGTGTACTAACATGCTCTTTGATATTCTTTTTAATGACTTCAAACACATCCACAAACTGCTTTACTACACTCTTAATATAATTTATGTCAGCAGCAACTTGGGTTTGGGAACTAACCAATGTATGAAATGAATCAACATATTGCTTCAAAGCAATAACAACCTCTGTTCATTTTTTAATTTGAGTAAGACAAATATTGACTTCATTCACCATCTCTACCACAGTGGTTGACACGGTACATCCAAGAGAGAGTTAAAATGATCTTTCCAATTTGGTTAGCTCTTCAAAAAAATAGCTCTTTAAGTCTACAACAGATGCAGTCCAAGTATCCTTCAACTTAGCCTTTAAAGACGCAAGATCAGCCTTAGTAACCATATCTTTAGGCACAACTACAAGTGATTTTTCTGACATAATACTAGCCACAGAGTCATTCATAAAAAATTGAATGGATGATATTAAAGAGGTTTCCATTTTTCTTATATCTTCCATAAAATAAGTCTTGAGATCAGACTTCAATTAGTCTAGATCATCTTTTCTTACCACATCCTCAGGTAAAAACTCATAAAGGATATTATATTTAACTAGTGGTCTGTTGATGCGTGTTTCATCTTCAGAATCTGGATAGTCCATCCCACAAACTACAAAACCTGGGTCTTCTGCCCAGTCATCAATCTCAACAGAAACTGAAACATTACCAAGTCTGGTTGGATGCTCCCCCTCAATTTGTGCATTCTTTTGTATATTTAAAGAAATATAACCCTCAGTAGATTGGTCTTCCTCAAAATAATTCTCCACAACCATTTCCAATTCTCCAATAGGAGGCTCGTCAGGAATGGGTGCAGGTTCTTCCATATCAACCAGAATAACCTCTATAGGCATAACACAACTTCCAATCAATGGACTCAAACTCAAGGTATTCTCATCTGATCTATTAGAAACATGTTCTCCACTTTGACGGACTTCTTCCTCATTCTCTGGAGTAGGATTATCTTCCTCGTTAATAGATACTTTTTCATTGCTTACTCCCAACATAGTTTCCTTTACAGATGATACAACTTCAGCAACTGGACTTGTAAGAAAGTCCAGATCCACTCCTTCTACTACTGCGGTATCCTCTTCATCAGTATTATCACTATACTGAGGTTCCTCTTCATCAGGTCCTCAACCTGGATCCTTCATACCCATAGTCCTAGAAGGATGATCCACAGGATTAAACTTATCATACAACTTCCCTTCATCACTAACCCATTATCTTCTCCAAGGATTCCAATTGATCTTCATGTATTTACAAATAGTTTTGGTAATACAAAAATTTTCTTTCATAACCACTATCTCATCCTAAGACTTAGCCACACCTGTTACCTTGATCATCAAAGAAATCGGCTTTTCAAAAAATTGATCACTAGTTTTTGACTTTGTCCTGGTCTTATCTTCAATTTGAATCATCAGAAACCTACCCAAATTTACCTTGACACCATGTCTTAACAGATGCAAGAAATAAATATCTTGGTATTTATGATTTTCAAAGTCCCCTCTTCTTGGACTTAGCACATGTTGGATGAACATTAACAGTAACTGGTTCTATCCATCCATTTCTGTATCCACTACTTTTCTTTGTTTGGCACTACCGGTGAGCTCGTCCACAACAATCTCATAATCAAAACGTTCAATGGTAGGAGGAACTGATTTTGAGAAATACCCAAACTCTCCTTCATGTAGAACTATGAGGTACTCAGCCCACTCAATAGAAGAAAAGGATATTGTCCTACCATTCACTACTGATACCATCTTGTTCTCAACATCTGATTTCTCCAAATGAAAAAACTCATAGAATTATTTTACAAGCTTCTGATAATAAGGACCATTGCTATTTGAGAAGCACTCTACCCATTTTTGATCTTCCATCACTTCTATAACTAACGACTTACTGGTCATCAACCATTCCACGCATAGCTATTTCTTAACTACAATTTCCCTATGAAATAGGTGTGGATTTGTAGGTTTCTTCACTTCACTGGCACCACTAGACTCTCCTTTTAGTCTCTTTTCATTCGGATCATCATCCTTTTCATTGACTGATAGTCTCTTCACTCTTGCCATTCTGTGAATCTTGAGGCTTAGGGTTTGAGAGAAACAAAGGTTTGGGAGCTAAGGCATGAAGTTAAAGGGATTGAGGGGGATTGATATGAGGTCAAGACTTATGTTTTATCATTTAAGAATCACAAAAAAACATAATAAGTATAAGACAGATGATACATATTCTGACGGCTAAAGATAGAAGATTTTAAAAACAGCTCAATCCTAACGGTAATATATACCGGTGAAGATTCCTAACGGTGAGGTATTTTTATCAGTGAGGTCCACTAACAGTGGGGTATAATGGTGAGGTTTATACTAATGAGGTATAAAAGTGACGTTCTGTAACATCCCAGGTAAATAAAGAATAAAGAATTTTCATATTAATTAATATTTACGAATTAAATATTAATTTTAATTAAAAGGGGTTTCTACGTTCGATAGCGTACTCGGTACGCAACGATGAGTTTCTTTGAAAACTTACGTTGCACACAAGTAATAAAATAATATTATTTTAAATGTTAGTTAACGAGTAGCCGTTGTACTGGCAGGAATGGATAGAAATAACTAAAATATGATTATATATGTTTTTAAATGTTTTTACATTTACCCAATAAAAGATAAAGGCTTAAAATACATAAAGAGTTCAATTTTAGGCATTTATATCCTAATTTTCACGAAAGGTCCACTTATCACCTTTTGACGGAGAACCGTCATTAAATATAGTTTTGATCGATCTTATAAATTCTATTGGACCAAATATAACTCTTCTTTAGAATTGGGACATCAAAATTTACTTTGGGTAAATTTTTGGTACCTTTCTGATAAAGTTCATTTTTTTATGAATAGTGTAAAATGTTGTATTTTAATTCAAAACCTCTTTTTAATATAATTTATTTATATGATTAGATTATCGTTTGAATTGGTTTTAAAGTGAAATTGGAAAATATTTTTACCATTAAATCCAATCGTGGTTGTTGGAATTAATTTCACTTTGAAATCGGACTTAAACTAGTGTCAATCTTTTGATACTTATTGTTTCATAAAAACACGCTATTTTCTCTGACAGCGGGAATTAATTATTAAATTAATTAATGTGACTTATATGTTTTGAATTTTGTAAAATAGACTTCATTTTTGAATTCGTAATATCAAATATAGCTTAGGGTGAATTTTTGGTAATTTTCTGAAAAACTTCAATTTTTGATGAATAGTGAAACCACTAAGTGGTACTTATAAAAACTGAATTTCCGTTTAAATGAAATTTTGCCATCATTGTATTTTGATTTTCAAAAATCCGACATACATGGTTGTCATTAAGAAGTAAAATGTGGTTCAATGAGATTATAATAATTTTTTGGTGAATAGTAACTTATTAAGTTTTTAATCGCGATTAGTGGTAATTAGTGTAGTTTAAGGTAAAAATAATGATTTAATAAAATAAGATGAGCTTGACACATGTCCTACCATCATTGGTTGTGTCATGGTCGAACAAGACAAGCCATGGGTCAACTTGGGGACCCCATGGAGACACTTTGGTTGGGAAATGACATAAATAACTTTTTATTTAATGTAAAAGTAAAAATGACACAAACATAATATGTTTTACGAAAACAATTTTTACATGGGGTTATAAAGATCATATTTTTGATTATAAATAGTCATTAGAAATCTAAAAATATTTCCTACATCATAGTCTTTTTTTTATAATTTCTAGACATTAAATAAATTAAATTATTTATGACATAATAATGATGCAGTGATGACATCATTATTTGACGATTTAAATAAAATGGAAAGATAATGAAACATATAAAACCTACACATGTCCAAAACCAATTGGATGAGTGGATTTCGAACCCTTATCACCTTATCCACGAATTATATCAATGTGGGACCTTTTAAAACCGAAACACATTTTCAAATAAAGTAATATTTCTTTACTTTCCAAAAGTACCCCTCCTCTCCTCTTATAAAAGGCCCCCACCTCTACCACCTTACACACACTCCTCAAGCCTTTGGCTCGGCCAAACCCTGACCCATTACTCTCTCCACATCCCTCTCCTCATCCTAGAGGATTCCCTTTGGGCAGAATCCTTTCAAAGGAAGCCTTTAGTCTCAAATCAAAAGGGAGTTACACTTTTAAAGGTAATTCATTCTCTCTTGTTCATTTGTTTTATTTTGCTTCTCCAACCCTCTAAACTCTTTTTATTTACTTCTTTTGTAACAAAAACAGTATCTTCAATATACTAGGATGTTGTTATAAGATTTATTCGAGCTAGACTCTCACACAACTACATCAAATGGTTAAAGAACATACGGTTTCCGTGGATGGCGAAATTCTGCCTCCCGAAACGATGATTGTTCAATACTCATTTAACACCTTCAAAGGTGGCCATTATGATGTCACTATTTTTATATATGATATATAATATGTTTCTATTTTCTTTCAGCTTCTTTATTTTTCATTTTGGGCATAACTTTATGGTTTCCATTATGGGTAAACACGATATCTTCATTTAAGGAAGTGCGGACTACCGCCCCCTCAAAGTGATGTGATTCGTTAATGCTATATGTGGGACGTGTAAAGGATGGATTTAAAGTTATTATATATGATGTTATACTGGAATTATAATATACCTCTATATCACTATTATTTCTTTCCATTAAAGTATGAGATAGAAATGAAAGTAGCGTTCATGCGTACGTACGGCTTACCGTCTCCATGAACGGTGCATTTCATTTCTTATCCCCAAATGTAATGTAATATTAAAATTACATGCATATAATGGATATATATAAGTAATGATATATCTAAATGATGAATATAATTCTTGAATTAAAATATACATACCTCTCATTTAGTTTTAATTCCATTAATATGACAAAGAAATGAAAGTAGTGTTCATGCGTACGTACGGCTTACCGTCTCCATGAACGGTGCATTTCATTTCTTACCTCTAAATGATTATGTAATATTATAAATACATGTATATGCTGGATGTATATGATACATATTATATCCAAATCGGGAATTTCATTCTGGATATAAAGAACCTTTGACCACACGAACAACATGTAATTGTAAGAAGTCCACTTTCGACTTAAGAACCAAATATTGACAAAACAAACATTATTAACTTAAATGGTTACATAATGTTTATGACATGGAAATAAGTGATATAAAGGGAATAATGAACTTTAAAAAGGTTCTTAATCAAGTATAAATTAACTCAAGTTTATTATTCAGGACGTTAAAGAACGATCGAGTCAAGTCGGACCTGAGGTAAGGGACTTCGTCTCAATCTCCTTTCATTGAGGCATATTTCGTTTTATACGCAACTTTATTTTATACGGTGTATAAACCCCTTTGACTTTTACTTTTATACAAAAGGAGTATTTTCTACGAAGCGTTTTACAAAACGACAAAAAGTAATGTTTCTTTTAACGTATGCGGCGACAACGACCTTTTCCGCCGCTGCGAGTATTATTTGGTCTTTGGCTTTCTCAACAAGCCGTAATGTTTTTAGAATAAAATAAATACCATATACTCTTTTATGTATTTTGGTATTGAAAATGGTTTTGAAAAAGGATTCTATTATGTTAATATATTTATGATATATTGTGATTGAAATGTGGAAATGTTATCATTCCTTTATATTGGTTTTATGTTTTATGATTTTATATTGGTACTTGGACATTTTAACAGGTGGTTACATTATAATCCATATGAAGGGTGGTGCCGTGAATACCAGGACGGGTGGTTACGTTATAACCTCCAATGCATTGGGTATGGAAGTCGGCCGTATGGCTATTCCATTAAGTATGTATGGAAATTTGCCGTATGGCTATTCCATTAAGTGATATGTGTGGAAGTCGACCGTATGGTTGTTCCACTTAAGTATGATTATGTCCCAAGTTACCTTTATATATGTTATGTGTTCTTTTTATGGGTTTTATGGTAATCCTTTGGTTACAAAAAGGTAAGTAATGATACTTTATTTAGTGAAGAGTTTTTACTACTTCATGAAGGTGAAGGTATTACTTTGATAGAGTATATATGGTTTACTTGTTGTTTGAAAAACTAATAGTTTTCATTCTTTCTGTATCCCTTACTGAGCTTTTTATGCTCACCCCAAGTTTTTTTTGAAATTTTTTCACAGGACATAATGTGGAATAAGGTCGAGGATGGGATCAAGGGAATGTCATCCTATATAAAACATGGAACTAGACACGTTTCTTTTTAAGAGTTTTTTTTATTATGGAAACTTAGTAGAAGTGACTACTTTGTAATCTTTTGAGATGTAACAGTTATGTTCTAATTCTCTAAAACTCTAAACCTGAAAAGATCCTCAAAGTGAATTATTCATTTAATTCAATATTAAGTAAGGTTTAAGGTCGGGTCCTTATAGTTGGTATCAGAGGTCGGTTTAGACAACTTTAGGAGTTAGAAATGTGTTAAATAATAATATGATTGAAATGATATAGCGTTTATGGATTACCATGTTGCTTCGCCTAAGATATTTCTGTGTTCAGAATGGTTTTCCACAGAGGAAACAAAGCAGCTATATTGGGACGACATCAGGAGGAAGATAACCTTCCAAATCAGCAACCTGAGATGGTCGGAATCGGAACTGAACAGTTTGTTGCAGTGATGGCACAGTTGACTCAGGCTATAAATGGTGGTGGTATCCATACACGAGATCAGCCAGATCAACCGCAGAGGAACATGTCAGTGGTGGAACATTTCATGAGGCAACATCCCCCATCATTCAGAGGATCATCTGACCCTGTGCAAGCTGAAGGGTGGATTAAAGCACTGGAGAAGATTTTTGATGTCATGGGGTGTTCAGAACATCAAAAGGTTAGTCTTGTTGTTTACCGTTTTGAAGGTGAAGCTGATCAGTGGTGGTCGATGGTGAAAAATATAAGGGATACTGATGAGATTGAGGATCTTCACTGGGACGAATTCAAAGGTATGTTTCTTGAAAAATATTTTCCTAAGGTGGTTCGTCTTAGGATGGAAAAACAGTTCCTAGAATTGAGGCAGGAGGATGATTCAGTGGCATCTTATGAAGCAAAGTTCACTCGATTGGCAAGGTATGCTCCAAACTTCATACGAGATCTTGATAGTAAAATAAACCGTTTTTACTCAGAGTTAAAGCCAAAGTATCGAAGGGATTTAGCTTCACGTGAGTTCAAAAGTTATGAAAAACTTGTTCGATGTGCGGAGAAGGTGGAAATGGAGTTTGCCGATGATCAGGTGTTCTATGACAAACAATAGAATAAGAGGTCTAGTTGGCAGGCAAAGGGGAAGAATTCATCAAATAAGCAAGAAGGTAAGAAAACCAAATATCCATCCTGTGAGAAGTGTGATAAAATGCATCCTGGAGAATGTTTATCCAAGTCTGGTAAGTTCTTTCGGTGTGGTAAGTCTGGTCATATTGCTCGGAAGATGATCAAGCAGGAAATGAAAAGCCAACGGTAAGATGTTTTAAGTGTAATGAAATGGGTCATTATGCAAACGAGTGTCCAATGAAGAACTAAACTGGGGGAATGCAGCCAGCCAACAAGCAGAAAGGGGTGGTAAAATCCTTTGCAACAACTTCAGAATATGTTGGGCTATCGAATGAAGTGGTATTAGCTCCAGGGAGCTCATTATTTTTTGAATATTGACTTGAGGTTGGGGTACCATCAGTTGAAAGTAAAAGAAGCAGACGTTCCGAAGACTGTGTTCCGTACTAGATATGGCCATTATGAATTTGTAGTTATGCCTTTTGGGTTAACCAATGCACCTACTGTATTCATGGACCTTATGAATCAAATTTTCTATGAGTTCTTGGATAAGTTTGAGTTTGTGTTTTGAGGTTTGGGAAGAGGTTATGTGTGCCTTGTGATTCACAGTTGAAGAATGAGTTGTTATGTGAGGCTCATAGTTCCCTGTTTTCAGTTCATCCTGGCAGTACTAAGATGTACGGAGATCTGCGGGAGTATTACTGGTGGGATGGAATGAAAAGAGACATTGCTGATTTTACTGTGAAGTGTTTGACATGTCAACAGGTTAAAGCAGAGCGACAGTTACCGAAAGGGATGCTTCAGCCTTTACCAGTGCCAGAGTGGAAATGGGAAAACATATCCATGGACTTTGTTGTGGGATTACCGAGGACATCTCGAGATAATAATTCAATCTGGGTTATTGTTGATCGCATGACCAAATATGCTCATTTCCTTTCTATACGAGATACTTTCTCTCTAGATCAACTTTCCCATTTCTATCTTAAAGAGATAGTTAGGTTACATGGAGTTCCCCTCTCTATTGTATCTGATCGTGATCCCAGGTTTACTTCTAACTTTTGGAAAGGCCTTCAGAAGTCATTGGGTACTGAATTAAATTTTAGTACAGCTTTTCATCCTCAATCAGATGGGAAGTCAGAACGAACAATTCAGACCTTGGAGGATATGCTACGAGCTTGTTCGATGGATTATCAGGGAAGTTGGGACCAACATCTTTCTTTGGTTGAGTTTTCTTATAATAACAGTTTTCATTCCAGTATACAGATGGCACCATTTGAGGCATTATATGGGAAGCGTTGTTGAACTCCAGCTTTCTGGGATGAAGGAAGTTGATATGACTAGAATTGGTAGAAGAGATGGCAGAAAAAGTTCAGTTGATTCAGAAGTACATGAGAACAGCCCAGAGCAGGCAGATGAGTTATGCGGATAACCGGAGGAAGGATATATCTTTCAAGGTAGGTGATCATGTTTTTCTCAAGGTTTCTCCTTGGAAAAGTGTGATGAGATTTGGTAAGAAAGGAAAGCTGAGTCCAAGGTTTATTGGACCATATGAAATTATGGAGAGAGTTGGATCAGTTGCATACCGGGTGGCTTTGCCTCCAAGTTTATCTCAGGTACACAATGTTTTTCATGTTTCAATGTTGAGGAAGTATATGCCAGATCCATCTCATGTTTTGAGTCCAGAGGTAGTTCAGCTGGAAGAGAACCTATCTTATGAAGAACAACCAGTCCAGATTCTTGTCCACAGGGAGCAGGTGTTAAATAATAAGGTGATTCATCAGGTAAAGGTTTTGTGGAAAAACCATGTGATTGAAGAGGCAACGTGGGAATCTGAAAATGCTATGAGGGATAAATACCCCCACTTATTTTGATAAGTGAATAAAATTGCGAGGACGCAATTCCCAAAAAGGGGGAAGGATGTAACATCCCAGGTAAATAAAGAATAAAGAATTTTCATATTAATTAATATTTACAAATTAAATATTAATTTTAATTAAAAGGGGTTTCTACGTTCGATAGCGTACTCGGTACGCAACGATGAGTTTCTTTGAAAACTTACGTTGCACACAAGTAATAAAATAAAATTATTTTAAATGTTAGTTAATGAGTAGCCGTTGTACTGGCGGTAATGGATATAAATAACTAAAATATGATTATATATGTTCTTAAATGTTTTTACATTTACCCAATAAAAGATAAAGGCTTAAAATACGGAAAGAGTTCAATTTTAGGCATTTATACCCTAATTTTCACGAAAGGTCCACTTATCACCATTTGACAGAGAACCGTAATTAAATATAGTTTTGATCGATCTTATAAATTCTATTGGACCAAATATAACTCTTCTTTAGAATCGGGACATCAAAATTTACTTTGTGAAAATTTTTGGTAACTTTCTGATAAAGTTCATTTTTTTATGAATAGTGTAAAATGTTGTATTTTAATTCAAAACCTCTTTTTAATCTAATTTATTTATATTATTATATTATCTTTTGAATTGGTTTTAAAGTGAAATTAGAAAAAAAAAATTACCATTAAATCCAATAGTGTTTGTTGGAATTAATTTCACTTTGAAATCGGACTTAAACTAGTGTCAATCTTTTGATACTTATTGTTTCATAAAAACACGCTATTTTCTCTGACAGTGGGAATTAATTATTAAATTAATTAATGTGACTTATATGTTTTGAATTTTTTAAAATAGACTTCATTTTTGAATTCGTAATATCAAATATAGCTTAGGGTGAATTTTTGGTAATTTTCTGAAAAACTTCAATTTTTGATGAATAGTGAAACCTCTAAGTGGTACTTATAAAAACTGATTTTCCGTTTAAATGAAATTTTGCCATCATTGTGTTTTGATTTTCAAAAATCCAACATACATGGTTGTCATTAAAAAGTAAAATATGGTTCAATGAGATTATAATAATTTTTTGGTGAATAGTAACTTATTACATTTTTAATCGCGATTAGTGGTAATTAGTGTAGTTTAAGGTAAAAATAATGCTTTAATAAAATAATATGAGCTTGACACATGTCCTACCCTCATTGGTTGTGTCATGGCCGACCAAGGCAAGCCATGAGTCAACTTGGGGACCCCATAGAGACACTTTGGTTGGGAAATGACACAAATAACTTTTTATTTAATGTAAAAGTAAAAATGACACAAACATAATATGTTTTATGAAAACAATTTTTACATGGGGTTATAAAGATCCGATTTTTGATTATAAATAGTCATTAGAAATCTAAAACGATTTCCTACATCATATTAGTTTTTTAATAATTTCTAGACATTAAATAAATTAAATTATTTATGACATAATAATGATGCAGCGATGACATCATTATTTGACGATTTAAATAAAATGGAAAGATAATGAAAAATCTAAAACCTACACATGTCCAAAACCAATTGGATGAGTGGATTTCGAACCCTTATCACCTTATCCATGAATTCTATCAATGTGGGACCTTTTAAAACCGAAACACATTTTAAAATAAAGTAATATCTCTTTACTTTCCAAAAGTACCCCTCCTCTCCTCTTATAAAAGGCCCCCACTTCTATCACCTTTCACACACTCCTCAAGCCTTTGGCTCGGACAAACCCTGCCCAATTACTCTCTCCACATCCCTATACTCATCCTAGAGGATTCCCTTTGGGAAGAATCCTTTCAAAGGAAGCCTTTAGGCTCAAATCAAAAGGGAGTTACACTTTTAAAGGTAATTCATTCTCTCTTGTTCATTTCTTTTATTTTGCTTCTCCAACCCTCTAAACTCTTTTTATTTACTTCTTTTGTAACAACACCAGTATCTTCAATATGCTAGGATGTTTTTATAAGATTTATTCAAGCTACACTCTCACACAACTACATCAAATGGTTAAAGAACATACGGTTTCCGTGGATGGCGAAATTCTGCCTCCCGAAACGATGATTGTTCAATACTCATTTAACACCTTCAAAGGTGGAAATTATGATGTAACTATTTTTATATATGATATATAATATGTTTATGTTTTCTTTAAGCTTCTGTATTTTTCATTTTGGGCATACCTTTATGGTTTCCATTATGGGTAAACATGATATCTTCATTTAAGGAAGTGCGGACTACTGCCCCCTCAAAGTGATGTGATTCGTTAATGCCATATGTGGGACGTGTAAAGGATGGATTTAAAGTTATTATATATGATGTTATACTGGAATTATAATATACCTCTATATCACTATTATTTCTTTCCATTAAAGTATGAGATAGAAATGAAAGTAGCGTTCATGCGTACTTACGGCTTACCGTCTCCATGAACGGCGCATTTCATTTCTTATCCCCAAATGTAATGTAATATTAAAAGTACATGTATATAATGGATATATATAATTAATTATATATCTAAATGAAGAATATAATTCTGTAATTAAAATATACATACCTATCATTTAGTTTTAATTCCATTGATATGACAAAGAAATGAAAGTAGCGTTCATGCGTACGTACGGCTTACCGTCTCCATGAACTGTGCATTTCATTTCTTACCTCTAAATGATTATGTAATATTATAAATACATGTATATGCTGGATATATATGATACATATTATATCCAAATCAGGAATTTCATTCTGGATATAAAGAACCTTTGACCACACGAACAACATGTAATTGTAGGAAGTCCACTTTCGACTTAAGAACCAAATATTGACAAAACAAACATTATTAAATTAGATGGTTACATAATGTTTATGACATGGAAATAAGTGATATAAAAGTAATAATGAACTTTAAAAAGGTTCTTAATCAAGTATAAATTAACTCAAGTTTATTATTCAGGACATTAAAGAACGATCGAGTCAAGTCGGACCCGAGGTTAGGGACTTCGTCTCAATCTCCTTTCCTTGAGGCATATTTCGTTTTATACACAACTTTATTTTATACGGTGTATAAACCCCTTTGACTTTTACTTTTATACAAAAGGAATCTTTTTCTACGAAGCGTTTTACAAAACGACAAAAAGGAATGTTTCTTTTAACGTACGCGGCGACAACGACCTTTTCCGCCGCCGCGAGTATTATTTGGTCTTTGGATTTCTCAACAAGACGTAATGTTTTTAGAATAAAATAAATACCATATACTCTTTTATGTATTTTGGTATTGAAAATGGTTTTGAAAAAGGATTCTATTATGTCAATATATTTATGATATATTGTGATTGAAATGTGGAAATGTTATCATTCCTTTATATTGGTTTTATGTTTTATGATTTTATATTGGTACTTGGACATTTTAACGGGTGGTTACGTTATAAACCATATGACGGGTGGTGCCGTGAATACCAGGATGGGTGGTTACATTATAACCTCCAATGCATTGGGTATGGAAGTCAGCCGTATGGCTATTCCATTAAGTATGTATTGAAATTGGTCGTATGGCTATTCCATTAAGTGATATGTGTGGAAGTCGACCGTATGGTTATTCCACTTAAGTATGATTATGTCCCAAGTTACCTTTATCTATGTTATGTGTTCTTTTTATGGGTTTTATGGTAATCCTTTGGTTACAAAAAGGTAAGTAATGATACTTTATTCAGTGGAGAGTTTTTACTACTTCATGAAGGTGAAGGTATTACTTTGATAGAGTATATATGGTTTACTTGATGTTTGAAAAACTAACAGTTTTCATTCATTCTGTATCCCTTACTGAGCTTTTTATGCTCACCCCAAGTTTTTTTTGAAATGTTTTCACAGGACTTAATGTGGAATAAGGTCGATGATGGGATCAAGGGAATGTCATCCTATATAAAACATGGAACTAGACACGTTTCTTTTTAAGAGTTTTTTTATTATGGAAACTTAGTAGAAGTGACTACTTTGTAATCTTTTGAGATATAACAGTTATTTTCTAATTCTCTAAAACTCTAAACCTGAAAAGATCCTCAAAGTGAATTATTCATTTAATTCAATATTAAGTAAGGTTTAAGGCCGGGGCCTTATAGGTTCATACTAGTGAGGTATAATGGTGAGTTTTATACTCATGAGGTATAACAGTGCGTATTTGGCTAACGGTGAGGGTTTCTAATGGTGAGGATTCCTAACAGTGAAGATTTGGCTCTACAAAGTATATCATTCCTAACTCATGTCTTATGTAACTTAACATATATTAACTTAAAGGATTGGTGAAAATTTCAGCTAATTGATGTTCAGTACCTATAAATTCAAGATTAATATCAACCTTTTGTTAATGATCTCTCAAAAAGTGGTTCCTTACATCAATGTGTTTGGTCCTAGAGTTAGTCACGGGGTTCTTAGAGATGTTAATTGCACTGGTGTTATCAAAGTTTATAGATACATGAATATATTGATATCCGTATTCCAATAATGTATGTTTCATCCACAGAATTTTTGCACAAAAACTACCAGCAGCAGTACGTTCTGCTTCAGTAGTTGACAATTCAATAGAGTTCTTCTTTTTACTACACCACGATATCAAGGAATTACCAAGAATATGACATGTTCTAGAAGTGTTCTTTCTATCTAACTTGAAACCAGAAAAGTCAGCATCTGAATAACTTATTAAATCGAATGATTGTACTTTTGGATAAAATAATCCTAAGTTAGTAGTATGTTTAAGATATTTGAAATTTTTTTAACAGAAAGCAGGTGTGACTCTTATGGATTAGCTTGAAATCTTGTACACATACACACACTAAACATAATATTTGGTCGACTAATATAAAGATAAATAAGACTCCCTATCATTCCTCTATAGTTGGTTTAATCCACTGGTTTTCCAGTTTCATCAGTATCCAACTTACAACTAGTACTCATAGATGTATCACTTTCCTTAACACAATCTAAACCAAAACGTTTTAAAATATCCTTTGTATATTTATTTTTATTTAAAATAATACCATTTTCATTTTGAAAAACATTAAATCTATGAAAATATTTGATTTCTCCCATTAAACTCATTTCAAAATCATTTTTCATACTCTTTGAGAAATCAATACACAAGGTATTTTTAGAAGATCCAAAAATAATATCATCAACATAGATTTGTACTATCAAAACATCTTTTCAAATTCTTTTAATAAAGAGAGTTGGATCAGTAATCCGTTTAGAAAAACCTTTTTAAATAAGAAAACTACTAAGTCTATCATACCAAGCTTGTGGGGCTTGTTTTAAACCATATAAATCTTTAGAAAGCTTAAAAACTCGATTTGGAAAAAGAGGACTAATAAATCTAGGTGGTTGTTCAACAAAAACAAATTCAATTATAAAACCATTTAGAAAATCACTTTTAACATCCATTTGATATAACTTGAAATTCAGATGAGCATCATAGGCTAGTAGAATCCTAATAGCTTTTAATTTAGCTACAGGTGTAAAGGTTTCCTCATAGTCTATTTCTTTCTCTTGATTATAACCTTGTGCAACTAGCCTTTCTTTGTTTCTAATGATATTTCCTAATTCATCAACTTTATTTCTGAATACCCATTTAGTGCCTATGGTCAAAGTGTCCTTAGGTATATCAATTAATTCCTAGACTTTTTTTCTTTCAAATTGATTTAATTCTTCTTGCATAGCCATTACCAAAATTAATCATTTATTGCATCATTGATATTTTTAGGTTGTAACTGTGAAGGAAAGGATTGATGTTCAACATTATTTCTTAAAGAATCTCTAGTCTATGTTCCACTATCAAGATTGACTACAATTGAATATAGGGGATGGTTATTTAGAATCCTAGTTGATCTAGTAAAGGTAGGACTAGAAATTTTAGGTTCTTCTCTAGGTTCAAATTCACCAGAAGCAGATTCTGGAATATTTCTAGAACTGGTTGTCTTGAAAACAGGGTCACTATTTTTTTCATTAAGATTTGGAATTGAAAAATCTTCTTCAAGATTTTCAAGAGGGGTCTTAGGTTCATGTGGATCAGCTTCATCAAATCTGATGTGAACATATTATTCCACACATTTGGTTCTCTTATTAAAAACTCTATAGGTTTTTCTAGTAATTGAATATCTTAAATAGATTCCTTCTTTACTCTTGGATGCAAATTTATCTAGATTATCTTTAGTGTTCATAATATATACTTTTCAACCATAAACTCTAAAGTAACTAACTTTAGAATCCCTATTATTCCACAGTTCATAAGGGGTCTTCTTAATAATATGTCTAATCAAGACTCTGTTTATAATATAACAAGCTGTATTCACAGCTTCAGCACCAAAATAAATAGGTAAATCATATTCATTGAGCATAGTTCTTGCAATTTCATGAAAGTTTCTATTTCTTATTTCTACTACACCATTCTGTTGAGGTGTCCTAGGGGTAGAAAAGTTGTGATTGTAGCCATTGTGTGAGAAGAAAGATTCAAACTCATTATTTTCAAACTCACGACCATGGTCACTTCTCAAGGTCTTAATTTTAAGTCCACTTAGGTTTTTCACAGACTTGGAATATTTCATAAAGTAAGATCAAGATTCACTTTTTTGAGCAAGAATGTATACCCAAGTGTATCTAGAAAAGTCATCTACTAAGACATAGATATAGTGCTTACCATTTAAACTAGAAACTCTAGAAGGTCCAAACAAATTCATGTAAACCAAATCGAGAGGTTGAGAAGTTGGAACTTTTTTCTTTGAATTGAATGAAACTTTATGTTGCTTTCCCTTTTGACAGGGAGTACAAACTTTGTTTGATGGGAATTTTAGTTGAGGTAGGTCTCTAGCTATATTTTTATTAGTCAATTTCATAAGTGAATGAACATTGCAGTGTCCTAATCTTTTGTGCCATATCCAAGACTCTTTAGGAAAAGCTTTTAAACAAGTAACCTTTTGTTTGGCTAAAGAATTTAAATCTACAGCATAAACATTTTCATTTCTTAAGGCAGAAAATATTAAAACATTTTTAGAATTAAAAACATTACAAGAATAATTTTCAAACATAATATTAAATCCATCATCACACAACTGATAAATTCTTAACATATTATATTTTAGTCCATCAACAATATTTTAGAAATTAAAACTGAATCAGTGTTACCAATCTGGCCTAAGCTGATGATTTTTCCTTTTGAATTATCACCAAAGGTGATATGCCCTCCATCAACCTTGATTAAAATTTTGAAACATGAGTAATCTTCAGTCATATGCCCTGAATATCCACTGTCCATGTACCATATCTTCTTATAGGAACTCTTCAGGAAAGTCTCCTATAAAATAGGTTTAAACAGAGAATGATTGCGGTACCCATATTTTCTTGGGTCCAGACAGGTTAGCAAGAAGGACTTTTGGTACCCATATTTGTCTAATGGGTCTCATAAAATAAATATATTCAAAATATATTGAAAGATAAACTTTGTTTGATCTATAAAAATGTGAATAGATAGTTGAGGCATATGAATTTCCAAAATTTTAATTAGTATCATACTGCAGATTTAAGAATAAATCTATTCTTTGTAATCTGTCTCTGTCTAGGATGATAGCCTAAACTAGTAATATATTTTGGTGCTACTTGTTTTCAAAGCATTTGAGTTAGAGTACTCTTTTCATTTGTGAACTTCTCTAATTCAATTCTATGTTTCTCATTAGACATTTTAATTTGAGTATTCTCCCTTAACAGTTGAGCATTCTTTTCTTTTTCTACTTCTAATGCAGATTTGATAGTGCTAGTTAAAGAATACTATTTCTTTAAGGTTTTATACTAATCTTTCAGCTCATTGAAAGTATCTTATAACATATTATATTATTCAAATAACTTTTCACTAGTCATGTTTTCAGAATCAGAATCATCTCTAGAATAATAAGAATTTAAAGAAGGAGTTTCCAATGATACCTCAGATGTGTTTTTCATGAAACACATATTAGCTTTTTGAGATTTTTCATCCTAAGTGGAGTCAGAATCACCTGAACTGTCTTCTGAAGCACTCCAGGTTGCTTTATTTGCTTTCTTATTTTTTTCCTTGTACTCATATTTCTTCTTGTATTTTAACTTTACAAAGTCATCGTTCACATGTCCTTTCCTCTTGCATTCATAACCGACTATGTCATCACTTTTATCATCCCTTTTCCATTCATTCTTCCAATGACCTTTATTGTCATACTTTCACTTGTAATTTTATTTTTTGAAAAACCATTTCTTTCTATAAACCTTCTTAAATCATCTGGATATCTGATTCATTTTAGAATCACTGCTTGAGGCACTTTCATCACAGCTTGATCTATCACTTTCACTTTGAATTTTTCTTTTGTCCTTGTTTTTTGAAGCAGAGGTCTTGAAAGATACTTATTTCTTCCTTGGTTTATCATCTTCTTCCTTATTTACCTTCAGTTTTCTTTATACATCATTGACTTACCAATAATCTCTTCAACAGGAAGTCAAATTATATCACACGATTCTCTTATTGAAACTGAAGTTCCTATCCATATTTCTGGAAAGCATCTTAGTATTCTCATGAGTTTTCTCTTTTGCTAGAACAACCTTTCCTAGTGAGCTCATAGTATTAACAATCTCATTGAACCTGAGGTACATGTCAGAAATATGTTCATCTAGCTTCATTTTAAAATTATAATATTTAATATTGTAAGTGTTTAGTCTCATTTCCTTAACATTAGTTATTCCTTCATGAGAAATACCCAAAGTACTCCCAAATTTCATAAGAAGTTTTAAAAGAAGATATTTGATTAAATTATTCATCTCCTAAAGCACAATATAGGGCATTAATTTCTTTAAAATTATTATTGTAAGCTGTTTCAGTAGGTTCATCCCAAGTAGTTCTTTTGGTTTCTTGGATCTTGTAATGAGTTTCTAAAGTAGTCCAGATATCAAATATCATACTCTCTAGATGAATTTTCAGTTTCAGTTTCCATTGGGAAAAATTAATACCATTAAAGAAGGGTGGCCAGTTAGTAGCAGCACCTACTAATCTATTATCCATAATTATATTTTAGCAAATATATTTAAAGATTTAAAATTTAGAACTAATATAAATTTATGATCTTTAATATACAAATAAAATCACTGTTGAAAAATAGAGTGTTTCGAAATCCTTTATTAAGAACCACCTATTATAGAAAATGTTGGTCAGATTGGATACTCAAGAGGGGGGTGTATTGAGTTCCAATTAAAATTTCTTTTAAAAACATTACTTTTAAAATCACCCAAATTAAATATGAAATTAAAATGTAGTGAATTTTTAAAGCTTTAATGGTTTCTGTTAGTTTCTCAAAGATTGATTATTTCTCAGTTAACTTAATGTGAAGATTAAGTTAGCTTTTGAAACTAATTTATAGGCTAACAGAAATTATAAACACTTTATAGTTTAACTATCAGCGTAATATTTAAAATAGATTTGTATTTAAAGTAATTAGTAGCGTAATATTCAATATAGTTTAAAACAAATCAAACAAGCACAACAGTTTTAACCAAGAGGTTTAGTCTCAAGACAAGACTTAGTCCTCTCAAATAGTTTTATATAAACTATGATCCACACCCTGGATCAGAGAACATAATAGTACTCAGACTGTCTAGGTCCTAAGACCTCTACCACAGTTTCTCATGGGAAAAAAACAATAGCACACAGTCTATCTAAGTCACACTTGACATCTACCACTATCCACAGTGGGATTTAAGAGTGTAAGTGAAGGATTGAGTGAGGATTTAGAAATCCTTCAGTTCAACACAAGAGAAAGGATGTGTTTAAAATATATAACACACACTACTCAAAATGTAAATAAATGAAACACAATAGATCTAAACAAGTATAGATGAGTTTAGAATGCTTTATGTGTTTTGAGTGAAGCTCTAGACTCCTTGGATTTATGTAGATGAAGCTTTGAGTCCTTCTCTGATTTTTGTCAAGAAAAACAGAGTGTTGTTTTTGTATTTGACTTCCAGGTCTAGGTTGATCAGATTGATCATCTTGAGTGTAGGTGAAATCATTGAAGCTTTTTTACTCCTTGAATTTTCGGGTTCTATAGATTCAGGATGTATTCTTTCTTCTACTTCTATGCATGTGTGTCCTTGTGTATCTTCAGAATATTGTCTCTTATGTACATAGAAAAGACCGATTTCTCTTGTATATCGTATTTAGTAGTTTCGAGTTCCCTTATATACCTTCAGATCTAGAAATGGGAATGATTACCTTTTTACTGGTACGAGGTACGGTTCCCTGACATGCCAACAACTATCATTAATTAATAGCAGATGCATTAAAAACATCAAATATGACCGTTTCTAAATAAACAAATAAAAATATGGTTTAGAGAAATAGTGACCGGTTTTCATCAGAAGATCTTTGTATCAGTAATCTTGTAGTGGTGGATGTATAACGGGATGTCTTTCATCAGTAACTGTTAGTATCTATAACAGTAGCTCACTTGAATCGGTAGCTCCTTCTATAGGTATCTCCTTCTGTCGATAGCTCCTTCTATCAGTAAACTTTATGTATCAGTGACCCATACCCGTGAGCTTGTATCGGTGGACTTAATAATGGTGGTCATTACTCTGTATCATTCAACTAGTGCATACCAGTAGACTTATTCTATTAGTAGCTCAGTTGTAATAGTAATTGTCCGTCTATATCAGCATACTTGTATCGATAGCTATTTGTCGGTATCTGTTTGTATCGGTGGACTTCATATTGGTAGCTATTTGCCTATATGTTTTTATCGGTAGCTTATATCAGTACCTATGTACCAGTGACCTTGTGTCACAAGAAGCTTGGTCTATCAGTGTCCTTTACTTATCAGTAGACTATGTACCAGTAGGTCTGTATCAGTGACTCAACACTTAATACTTATGTATTCTATGAAAATCATATCCATATTGAGTTATAATTATTTTAAGGCATGTAAAAACATAGTTAAACAGTGATTAACATATTCCAATGATTATTTTGATATGTTTTTCAACTCAATAGTAGGATGTCATAGATTGAAATAATTAATATATAGATAAACATTATTTTGGATTATCAAAGCATACTGAAATATAATTGAGATTATCAAAACAGGTGAGGTCAACACTTTCCTTCTTTAAAATAATTTAATACAAGTCCAAATAGTCTTTACCTTCATTATTATATCGTCAACATGTTCTAATCCTATAAGTTTCCTTTCACCAACTACATCACAATGATTTTCATTTGGAATTCTCTTTCTAAATAATGGTTCATATACACTATTTGAATAATTAAATGGAAACAATTTTTTAGTAAAAATCTACTAAAGCTAATTAATGATCCCAAATACCTTTAATTTCAGGTGATCATGATCTCAAAATATCTTATAATGCTTGAATAGTACTTTTAGACTCCATTAGTTTGAGAATGATAATTGATCCTCAAAAAAATCTCAGTATCAAGTAATTTATGAATAATTTTACATATTTTCAATGTAAATCATAGATCATGATCATACACAATTGAAATAGGTTCACCATGAAGTCTTAATACTTCATTAATATAGCTCTTTTCAAGGAAATATAGTGGTAAACATCTCTTATATAAAATAAGTATACATATTTGGGAAAGAGATCAACAATAACCCATATAGCATAATTTTTTTTACGAGTCTCTTCTAATACAGTGAAAAATTCTATAGTAATATCAGCCCATTTAAACAAAATAATAGGTTGAGGTTGCATGAATCCTATAGGATATTATCTCATTCCATTCAACTATTGAAAAATCAATTATCTCTATATCTAATTATCAATTTCCCAGTTCATATTATCTGGAAAAAAATTCCATCATATCCCTATATATCTTAGTGTTACCAGGGTGTATAGAGAAATTCAAGCTACGAACATCAACCAATAATTACCTTTACATATATGGTATGTATGTAAAATATATCCACTTTCCAAATTTCATAATTCCATCTTCATATATGAATTCTACCAATTTCTCATTATTAAAGGATTTAATTTTCTTTTCAAAATTCTCATTATTGGGCTAAGAACTTTTTCTATTTTCTAATAAATATGGATTATCAATCATTTAAAAATAGTGTGATGTCTCCCATTCCATAATAATTACCATATCCATATTTACAAAATCTATTAAGTCAAGATCCCTGTAAATCCTTATTTAATTCAAAAATCCATGATCTTTTATACTCAATGAATATGCTACCTTATTTTCCCTCCCTGGGTGGTAGTGTATTGTGAAAAATAGTCCTTGAGTATTTTCATTCACCTTATTTTCCTTAGGTTGATATCTTTCTATGAAAATATATATTTTAGACTCTTATGGTCTTTTCATATCTCACATATTTACCCACTAAGATAATGGCTCCATTTTATCAAAGCAAATATTATGGCCGACAACTTAAGATCATGTCTAGGATAGTTCTATTCAAGATTATTTAACTTCCTTGATGTATTGGAAATGGAATTATCATTGATTGTAAGTCCATAACTGAGTCCCTTCATTAATTCATCACTATATATTTAAAATTTATAAATTTCTGATGTTGAATTCAAAATATGATAATTTTCCAATATCCTCTTCAATTCTTCAAAAAAAAATATTTTCATTCTTTTTTCCATAATAACAGAACTCATTTACATGTTTTCTTGGTAAATAGGTTATCCAATCATGAAAATTATTTAACATATCATAGATAGAAACATTCTAAAATAATGAATCTATGTACCTTGGTTATGATTTTTGGTGTAGGCCATTCTTTGAATTTCTTTTTCTTCAAATGATAAACTGATATTTCATCATTAGAGAAAATATGGAATGAAAAGAATATTTTTGAAGACAAAATTTACAATTTCTAAATTTCACATATAACTCTTTTTTATAAGAGTCTCAAGAATGATCCACAAGTACTTATCGTATTCCTAATATATTTTATAATATTTCAAGAAATCATTGATTAATACCTCGAAAATCATCATGAAATTAATTGAATACTCTATCCCATAGATCTATAAAAACAAAGGGTGTATTGGTCAATCCAAACTGAATTACTATAAAATCATATTTCCAATACCACGTATTAAATGTTTTATTCGTAATATCTTCCTTATTTTCTCAGAATTTATGATAACCAAAATAAGGGTAAATCATTGAAAAATAACAAGCACTATGAAGTTGATCAAATTATTCATCAATTCAAGGAATATGATACTTTTTATTTGTATTAATAGCATTTATTTTTCTATAATAAATTCATAGATTTATAGATCTATCCATCTTATTAATGAAAAAAACATGGGTTCCCCTTGGTGAAACACTAGGGCATACAAGCCCCTTATTACAAAATTCCTCTAGTTGTTTCTCCAATTAAAATAATTAAATAGTGGACATTCTATATGATGTTTTTTGTTAGTACCAATATAGGCCTATATACACTGAAAGGGGGGGTGAATCAGGGTATGAATGTTCTTTTTCAAAGTTCTTCCTGCCCCACTGGATTGTGACATCTTTATTACAAGGGTCACATTGTTTTCACTTGTGTGTTTATTATAATCACTTATTTTTATTCTTTATCTGATGATGATGCTTTAAATGCAGTGTAGGGAAGTAAGCAGGCAAGCATAGAGATTTTTACTTGATTCACCCTCACTGGGCTACGTCCAAGGAGCATATGCCGAAAAGTTTCCGGTCGTACCAAATTCCACTATTCTTCACTAGATGTGGATACAAAGGTTCGGGAATAGTCACTCTATCCTAGGCTCACTGCTTTCCCAAGGGTCACTCCCTATTTCTCTCTCTCTCTGGATCACTGTTGGTGGAGAGGATCACCTTCTTCCTCTTCCTTTTCTCACTACTCTGGAAAGGATCCACTCACAGTTTATAGACCTGTAGGTCTCTTCATTTGCATGAAGGAATGCATCTTCCTCTGTATGTAGATGCTCTATTGAATTCAAACTTTCACCAGTAGATGAATCTCTCTTTGCACCGAAGGTATCGGGAAATCTTCCAGCTTTTACACAGCCCTGAATTACCACGGTGAATCAACCTTACTTGGCAGGAAATTCTAATACAACATGCAAGTATCGGCACGCAAGTCACAAATGACAGGCAAGTCTACCTCAATCACTTGTGCGGCACAATCTTCTGTAACTCCATACTTGCGCAACTCAACCCCTTTTACGCCCAAGCCAATATTGGCATGCAACTATCAACTAGCACGCAACTTCAAACACTAGCATGCAAGTCCAAATGTGTGACCACCCACCACTTGTGCGACCACCACATCTGCGCGATGGGAGATCTGATTTTTCTAAGTGTTGAACTTCGTCACCTAATGTGGAGGGGTCGACCTGTATTTATAGGCATTTGGACACCCAGCGCGACGGCGTACAAGTCTCCCCTCGGTGCGCAAGTTTCAGCGCGCAAGTCTTCTATCCCCCTAGACACTTGTGCGACCAAATTACAAACATGGGTGCCCCTTCCCCCTTTTCCATATTTTGTTGATCTGATCACGAAGGAAAAATGGAGAGTAAGTTTCCAATCCTTCTAGGCATCGGTGCGCAAGTCCTTCCTCAGCGCGCAAGTCACTTGCACGACTTACCCAATACTTGAGCACCCCTTTTCCCTTTCCCATTTTATTATGTTCTGATCTTGAAAAACATTGGCCATGCAAATTTCCTCACCTTCAAGTACACGGCGTGAAATTACCTTTACCAAAAACCACTTTTCTTCATTTTTCAATTTTCAGGCCCAAAAATTTGGCAAACACTAGAAAACGACGCCACTTTGTATCTGTTCTTTTTGTACCACCTCCAAATCATCCATTCCTTTGTCAAAGTTCTTGAATCAAACATTGATCATTAACCACAGCTCTTGAACTTGACATACCACCATGAAATCCCCTTTTTCTGCAAATTTGTATGTCATGGTTTGATTTGTCAACAATCACAACACAGATGTCCACTTTGTCTATAAACACAATCTCCTCAAAAATGCTTCAATGATACCTTGAGGGATTTTTTCCCAATATTTTTGATATAGGTCTTTCATTAGAGATTAAATAAATGAAAAACATAAATTAATTCTCTGGAAGAAGTTTAGGTAATTCCTCATAAAATACATCATTGTATTCTTATAAAATACGTACATCCTCAATTTTAAGATTGTCTTTTTCAACCATAAGATGTGTTTTCTATTCTTCCCCATGAAACTCATTTAGAAGATCTACTAGAGGTGGATCTAGATATGACTTAGATGATAAATAATCCTCACTAAAGATAAGGAATTCCGCATCTCCACCATGAATCATAATTTCATTATTTTTTAAATAAATTGTTTCATCATATTTTGAAAGTCATTATATACCAAGGATTATATCAATGTCAACAATAAGTATAATATTAAATTTAACAAATAGGGAATTTTTGTGTTTTAGAATGGGAACTAACTAAAACGTCCTTATGATAGTGATATTTATATTAGGATTATTAGTTATAACTCCCTTTCAAGGTTCTAATGAAATAAAATATTGAAGATATAAAATCGTGAAAGGATACAGAATCTAATAAAGAATTATCTAAATTTGAAGATGTGATTAATGTACCAACCACCACATCATTTGGAACTTCAACCTCAACTGTAGTGATCCCATAAGCTTGTACTTATCCCCATATAATATTTTTTTGGTAAGTTAACTTAAACCATAGGACATTGGTTTGAATATTTCCCTCTTTATTTATTTTTTAAACACTGAATAAAAGTAGTATCTTTATTTACCTGACATTCAATAGCTAGATAACCCTTATCTCTACACTTGTAAAAAAATACTATGACCTTCAAGAATTTTCCTAGTTGTTTCTTTCCATAATTTTCACATGATAGAAATTGATCCATAATGTTCTTCTTCTTTTATGTTTTACCTTTTTTGTAGAGTTAAATTGACCTCCCCTTTTCTTAAGTTTAGTTGATTTTATTAAATCTGGAATTTATTTATGGAGAATAAAACTATTTTTCCAAATGATTAAAATTTTTGAGAAAATAGTTCCCTTCTGAGATTTGGTTCAATACCTTAAAAGAAATGATCAATAATTAATTCTCTATTATGTTTGTAATCCAAGGAATTATTGGATAGTATTGTAAAGGTTGCCTCATGCCCCAAAACACGTTATTATTCCATTATATTTAAGCTAAGGAACATTGTCTTTATTTCAGTTCATTGCTCGTGAGGGAAATAGTTTTTGACAAATGTCACATTAAATGATTTTTATTTCATGTGTTATATTTATAATTCCTCCCTAATATTCCAGATAAATGAAAACCATTGTTCAACATAAATTTTGAGATAATATACTTTAGATATAACCTTTTATCTTTTTCTTATCCCAA
This sequence comes from Viscum album, assembly GCA_963277665.1. Classification (NCBI taxonomy): domain Eukaryota; kingdom Viridiplantae; phylum Streptophyta; class Magnoliopsida; order Santalales; family Viscaceae; genus Viscum; species Viscum album. The sequence continues at coordinate 813,078,866 of OY728135.1, forward strand.
GGGTTGGAATATCTTTTCAAGGGACTTACCCTATTACTCATCTACTATTGTATTAGTATTTACACTAAATTATGGGGGATTATATCACATTAAACAATCTAATATAGGTTTATAATGCCTTGTAACATCATTTCTCCCATATTTGAAGGGTTATTAGTCACAACCGAGGTGAGATACCATAATATGGACATGATATGATCTACTCTAACAATAGCTATATTGGCTTACTTAGTTGGTAAATTTATATATTAATTATGAGTATTGATTTTATTCTTTATTTTAGGATCAATTTATAAATAATGGAATATAATAAATTAGTTCATAGTGTTATGAATTTTAAATCATAATATAAAATTTCGAATCTGGTATAACACTTATCAAAAATTGAAAATTTATGCATTAGTAATATCATTATCATAAACCTAGCTTCATTGAGGATATCATTAATTAATAAAATTATATTAAAATATTTCATAATGGTTTGTAAATAAAATGTTAATTAACACAAGAATATCCCCTAGGAGTGTCAAACCAATTTTTTAGTAATGGAATAATCATTGTTCACCAGGTTGATGGCTAAGATATACTTGACCAACTATTTTTGATGTTATTACCCCTAAATGCATATGTTCTAGAACTAAATCCACTTATAGTTTCTAGACATTAATGTATTGATAGGAAAACCCATATAATATCTACAATAAAAAAATTATGATTTTATCCTACAATTAGACATATCCTTGAAGTCTTTCATATATTTGTGTTTGTTAATTTATGTTTTTCTAAATCTAGTTCTCAAGGATTCTACTAAACTTTTTCTGATACCAACTGTAACAACCCCATATCCAATAACACTGACCCAGTGTCTAATTTATTATATTAGAAATGATAAAAGGGATATAATCCCAAATTACCTATCACTTTAGTAGTCTTGAGGATCTAGATACATACATGACTCGCATTTTTAAATTGGAAATAAAACATAAAATGTAGTCATAAAAAACATTTGATGTCCTTGAACTCATTCAATGAATTATTATTCATATCCTATAGAAATGAAATAAAATAAGGGTTAGCTCAAGTTCATGTTATGGGTTATGTATAATAATATATATCATGATTAATTAAGTAATAATCAATAAAAAAAGGTAAATAACTAAAAATTCATGCCATTCGCTCTATAACTTTATCAAAAAATGCATTCATGTAAAATATAAATGAAAAAATCTCATCGGTAATAATAATTGAATTCTCGATGAAGTAAATGCTTAATATTGGATATCATGATCTTAGAAATCATGATTTCTATACCTTCGAGTCTTTGTCCTAAGATAGTTCAATTAATGGCTTAGTATACACCAGAAACCCACTTAATTTGACCAATTGATTTGTTTCATGATACCTGTCAATTCATTGAGGAGATATATAATAGAGGATTGTAAGAGTATGTACAAACACTAAAATAGGGGGTGAGTTGTTGTGAATAAAATAAAAATACTATATTTTATAACCTCCATATTTAGGGTAATTTGATAGAGAGTTTGTCTAATTTCAAATAAAGTAATCAGAAAAATAGTTGTTTTGTTAATTATGTTATCAAAGTTAATGAAACTATTATAACATTCATCTTTCCATGAACACACATATAGAGAAAATATAAATTTGTAAAATTAATTAAAATTAAATATTATAATGTTTCAAGGAAAACTTATTATACCTTTTTAAATGATATCCACACTTTAACCTTCAATTTTAAGGAATTCAAAAACCCAAACTCTCTATATATAATGTTTTCAACAAACTATAAAGGTATGTATTCCATAAATAAGGAATCCCTCAATACTATGATTGGAAGAAGAATATTTCTCTGTTCATGTCAACTCGCAATCAACATGATCAAAAAAATTCTATCTTTTTATCCTTATAATCCTTTTATCACATCAAATCATACAAACAATTACAAACATAGAAAACATAAGGCATTTACAAATATCCTCACAAAGAGGATTCTTAAAGTTAAAAATCTCAAATGAATTGCAATGAAGTGACAACTCAACGTAACAATATGTTGTAAAATGATTCATAGAAACTATTAGATCATCAATGATTTAAAATTTTCCTTTTCCTTTAATGTTGCTTCTATTTATAATAAAAACATAGATTTTGATATTATACATTCTTTGAAGTTAGATGCATAGACCATGGGTGGACTCTCCTTCACTTTAATGGTTTTATACAATTTCATCTAGTGGTTTCCTTATAAACACCATTATAATGATTATGAATTATATCTAGTAGAAATAACTTTCTTCACCTAGTAGAATTGAGTTCTTCATTTAATTTATTCAGAATGATTTATCTAATGAAAATATATACATTCATATGATGGACGTTTGTTGAGTGGACACATTATATCTTTCTCTAGTGAGAATTTATTGTACTTTTTCATTTAGAATTTATTAATATTCTCTAATAGAATAATATTCCTCTAATGTACAAACATATGGGACCATCTCTGTATAAAAAGGTATTATTTCGAAAATTGTACAAAAGTAATTATTTGATTGATGTGCCAAAGTAATGGTTTATGTGATGTATTAAAATATTTCATTCGAATGGTGAGAAAGTTTCCATCCAATGGAATATGATTTATTTGTTTGTAAAAAAATCCTTCATATTAAAACGTTATAAACACTTGAGAGATATGAAGTAAGAAAAATAAATCATTTGAAGAAGTGATATGTTATTTTAAAAACAAAGGATAGAATCAGTTGAATGTAATAATTTCCACTCAACAATATTCCCCTTTTTGAAATGCACAAAACGTGACACTCAAAGAGAAAACTAAATTTTAAAAACATTGAAATTATACCTACTCCACATGTGTTATATATTTAAGAACATTAGACTTTTTAAATTCTTTTTCAGACCCCCCTGATCGATATCTACCTCTTTCTTGAAAATAATTTTTCTAGAGGTTTTTTTATATTATGTTTTCTCCTTATTTCTTCCACTTTGTGATTTTTAAATAAATACGGAAATAGAAATTCTACCTGAAATTTTACAAAAAGAAACATTTCTATGAAGTAATTTTATAAAATGAACAAGCATTCATCCAAAATATATATGAAAATGATATTCATCCAAAGAAACTAGATATAGCCACTCAAAAATATATGTAATAATATTCATTCAAATCATTCATCAAAATGAATACATATTATTACAAAATTGTTCAAAATTTTAGAAGCAAAGATTAAATATTTCTTAAAAATATTTCTTTATAATAAATTTCAACTTCTTTATATACTCATTACACTTTTCTAAATCATACACTACTACTTTTATCTTTTTCATTTCTTATTTAAAAACTTGTGACTTCATATTTTCTTTTTTCATACTCATAACATATTCTTAAAAATGTTGAATCTTCTTATTTTCAAATTTGATCTTCAAAATTTATTCTTCTTAACTTAGAATCTACTTTTCTAGTTCTGTTACTTCAACATCTTGGGTCATATAAAGAAACTTAATAACATCAATGTCTCCTAAACATTCATAAAATTATTGAGTTATATATATTTCTATATTAATAATTTTTTTTAAATATTTCCACATTATTAAAATCTACTCATCATATAATTTCACATCTCATTATATATAATTTATCTACCCCAAAACATTTTTTAACCTTCTTGGTCCTGTCATATATTTTCCTCTCAAATCATTGAAATTGACTTTATTTTGAATAGGTAAATCTATAAGTTATTTTAAAAATCCATATATTACAAAAAAAAGTCAATTCTCCCATGGATATAATTTAATATAGCTTTTATATCATGTAAATAGTGGAGTTAATATTTAATCATTTCTATAACCTCATTGAAATAATTAATTCTCATTTCATTTCACTAATAAATTATTCTCTGAGCCGAGTGAGTTGAATCTAATGATACATATAGAATAGTAGGAGGAGGATATATAGAATCATCGTATTATTCATTCTTTTATCCATTTTTTTATCAAACATTTTTACTAATAAAACCTCTTTATTTGGAATATATTTTTATCAAACCTTAGTTTGAGAATGTCGATTATCTTTTCATCTAATGATTAATCTTTTTTCAAAACATTGAGTTATTTATCTTTGTGAGAGTGATCTAAAATAGAATAATATGGAATTTTAGTACTTTCTTCTTTGATTTCAATAAATTTTTAAAATTATTTAGAATATTCTTCATGACATATAGATTTTTCTTTTATAGACTTATTAATAACATTAAATATTTCAGAATCTTTTTTAGATTGATACTTTCCAACAATAAATTATTTTCCTTTTTCAATATTAAGGGACAGAGGAACCTCTAATTGTTGATTTTATTGTCATTATGATGGAACTAACTAAGAAAATACTTGTTTTATAATTTTTATATGAGAAACTATGATAATTTCTTCCTATGTTGTAACATCAATATTTTCATGTACTTTCACAAACCCTTTCAAGATATATTTAACAACTTTGGATTGGTTTTATTTTTCTTTGGTATAATATTGTTTTATTCTTATTTAAAATTATTATAAGTCTCTTATTTTAAATACAAGGCCTTAAACTTATCCAATCTGAAAATAATATCATCATAATTCTTTGATTATTTATTTTTCATTAAATATATATAGGCCTCATAAAACATGGTTTTGTTTTCTTTTTTGGCAATGTAGGTGATACTTATTTGGTGTTTCTCATTTATAAAACTATTTTATTTCAAATTATATATTTTTAATTTGGTATAATCTTTTTCTAATCTATCAGTATACTTTATCAAAGAGGGAATAGACCGAAGATTTATCTTACTAATTTTTTCGTCGTCGATGAAGGATAATTTCTCCCATACTGGAGTTTCATTATCCTGAATATTCTTAACCATTATGAAGTTAAATAAAATAATAATGATGAAATGAGGAAATAGAATAATATTCAGATTTTTAGATCCATTATTGATAGCCTCAATATATTTGAAAGTAAACATGTTATGGTTGAACTTCGTTATGTTTCAAAAAAACCGAAAACATAAATGCCTTCAACATTTAGAGTGTTCAAGTTCCCTTTTCATGCATTAAGATAATCACAAATCCAAATTGCAACAATTATTTTCTCTAGAGAATGATGATTTGATTTTCTTACATTATCATTAGAAGGATAAACTGAGGTTTCTACTTTATATGTCTCAAAAAATTGAAAAATTTTCATATAAGTTATGTGTAAAAATAATTGATTCTCCTTCATAAGAAACAACTACTGACTCAGCCACTTGGTGACAACCTAAATTAAATAAATCCTCGAACAATGAAAAAATTATAACTTAATGATTATATTATTCAATAAAATCAACTGAATAATAGAATTCACTGAAAATATCTAGATTTTGAAGCTCAAGGTCATATTTTTTTTAAATAAATTTGTTCCCAGCCTTGATAGATCATTTCATATTTTAGTAATGAATCACATTTTTCATACCAAGATCTTTCAATATGTCATTATTTTGTAATCTATGTGAACAAAAAGTCAGTTTAAGGAATAATTGTTGTGTAATAGATGAAAGAAAATTATTGAAAAATAGCAAACAATTAAACGAAGATAAAATTGATTGTCGAGAACTGTTGGAAGAAAAAAGTAGTTGTGGAAAAGGTGGTGACCCATACCCATTTATATAGGCTTTGACAAGGGTGATGATTTGACTTCTCTATATCCAATTTATATGATTAAAACCCTCATTTTATTGACGGTTTTTAACATATTTAAAATTATCTAGAAAATATTTAAACTCTTGATGTTTTTAGAAAAATAAATATATAAGTTTTATCAGTATAAATTTCTTTTTAATGAAACATATAATTTTGTAAAACAAATTAAGAAATTATTAAAAAGTAAAAATAGATTACAAAAATTATTAGTAAAACTAAATATTTATAAATTATCTCATAGGGATGGAAATTTTAAACTCTCTTATGAAAATTTCGAGTAATATGATTTTCTTAGATTTAGGAAGTTTAAAAAAATTGTTTGAGAAAATTATTTGAATAATTATTTTGATACGATTTTTAAAAAATATTTCAAAAAAATATGAACACCTAAAATTTTAAAATATATAATTTTCAAAAAACACATATAAATTTTTTAAACAAAACAAATATTTTATGTAGAAAACAAATTGAAGAACAAAATTAAAATTTGTTCAAAATTTTTAATGTATTTCTAGAATTCGGAAAAACCTAAAATTTTAATACTGGTAAAAAATATTCTCCCCTTTATGAGGATTTCATTTAAGTATGGGTATAATTAAAATAATAAGTGTATGAATGATCATTTTATATTGATATTTCCAATATAATGTTTAATATATTCAAATTAATTTAAATTTTGTGTTTTTATTAAAATATTAAAATGTTTTTCTATCATTATGTTGAATTGTAAAAAATGTCTCTTTCTGTGTGTTCATAGAGGAAATAATGTCTTATATATATTTTCTTATCCTATGAGTGATGTGTTTAGTGTTTAATTAAAGTTGTGTTTCTTGTTTTATCATAATAATTTTTAGCTTTATATATAAATCATTCTAAAATCAATGATTGTGTATTTCATTCACAAGATTTGGGCACAAAAACATTCAGCCACCACATATTCTGATTTAGTAGTGGAAAGTTCTACTAGGTTTTATTTCTTACAAGACCAAGAAACTAAAGCCTATCCTAATAAATGAAAATCTCTAGAAGTACTTTTTTATCCATTATACAACTACAAAAATCATCATTTGAAAAATAACTTATATTTAAATCATTTTGAGATAAATAAATTTGGAAAAGATCTATTGTTCCCATAAGATATCCAAAATTACATTTTACATATTTAATATGGGAATATTTTTATTTTTTTAATATATTTCAAATTTCTATACCCAAAACATTAAATACGGTCTACTAGCTATATGATATATTAAATTGTTTATAATTACTCTAAAAAGTATTTCATAAACTGGTTTTCTAGATTCATCAATATCAATAGTTTTTAGGTCCTCATAGGAGGACAAATACTTTTTGTATTGTCATATTCAATATTTTTTAGCATATATTTTATATATTTTTGTTGAGATATAAAAGTTCCTTCGGGTTTTTTAGGAATTTGACAACTAAGAGAAAATGTTAACTCACCCATAATTCTTATCTCAAATTTATATTCCATAATATTCACAAAATAATTTTTATGATATTTTTCATTTGATACAAATATAATGTCATTTATATAAATTTTAAAAATGATTTTATCTTTGAAATTTTTTTTAATAAAAATATTTGGATCCATAGTTCCTTTAAAAAAATGTTATGTTAAAGAAATCAAGTTGATCTATTGTATCAAGATTTTGAGGCTTGTATAAGTCGATAAAAACCCTAGAATGTTTAAAAACATGATCTGTAAATTTTATATTTTTAAAATAAAGTGGTTTTTTTACTTAAACTTCCTTTTATACATATCCATTGAAGAAATCATACATCACCTTTATTTTAAAAAAGTTTTAGATTTAGAAAATATTCATATGCTATATGTATATGTATAACATAAATTCCATCTAATAGAGAATAAGTTTCTTCATATTCTATGCATTCTTGTTGATTTAACCCCTTCTTAAACACGTCCAACTAAAATCTAACTATTATTCATTTTTTATAACATTTATTTCCAAAAACCCATTTTACACAAATTATTTTAAAATATTTAGGGCATTCAACCAAATTTCAAACATAATTCCTCTAAAATAAATTTAGTTAATATTACATAAAATTTATCCAATCTTCATCTCTTATTTCCTCAGTATGATTCATAGGTTCAAATTATGGTATTTCTGCAAATTTTTTAACATTATTTTTTAAGGAACTTTTGGTTTTTATTGGTTGTCAAACATCACTAATGATATTATCACATGGATGATTCCTAAGTATTTTATAATCCCTAGGGTTTATAAAACTATATTATCCAACATCATGTTTAATTTCTTCTTGAGTTATAACTTCATAAATAGTTTCTTTAGATACTCTCTCATAAGATGGATATCATATTATTGGATGAATGTTAGTTTTAGTAAAATCATCAAAAGATGTATTTTTGGTTTGTTTGAAAACATAAGGACCAGTTTCATGAAAAAATACATATACTATTCCTTAAATAATTCTTTTATTTTTATTTAAAACTCTATAATCCTTACTTGTTTTAAAATAACCATGAAAAAATACTTTATCAGAATTCAGACAAAAATTATTTCAATTATCATTAGAATTCAAAATGAATAAATTTCATCTCAAAATATTATAGTTATAAATTTTAGGTTTTCATTTTATCCACAACTTCTAATGATTTTTGTTAATAAAATGTGTAATTAATACTTGATTTATATTATAAAAGGTAGTACTGACTACTTCAGCAGAAATGTAACAACCCAAGACTTTACAATATCTTTTTTTAGAATAAATTTAATTTTGTTGATGGATTAAAACACACACAACACCAAGATTATAAGAGAATATATTTTCCCAAGACATTAAAATATGTTTACTATGTTAAATAAATTCAATATATGATATAAATTTTAATACATGAAACACTGATTTAGCTTGTGTTACACATAATAATGATTTTTTTCGAGAGCTTGTGTTACACATAATAAATAGTTTTACTGAATAACATTAATCTTATTTTTATAATGAAAATTTGTTCCTAACTGCTATATTTTTAGTTATAAATATCATTAAATAACTAATTAAAATAGGGTGAGTTGTTGGTATTTTTATAAATAGTATCATTTTTTGATGAATAGTGAAACATACAAGATTTTAATTGAAAAATGCCTTTTCATCTAAACAATTTATAATACTGAATTATTTTTTAAATTGGAGTTAAAGTTAAAATAGATCAATTATACATCTATTAGTACAATTTAGGTCATTGTAATTATTTTTATGTTGAATTTAGTTATAAAAACATTTCAATATTTTTAACATTTTCACTTTAAAAACTCATTTTCTCATCACATCTGTGGGATTGATATTAAATTTTATTCTTCTATTTTGGTGAGTTGAATTAAAAAAAATTAATTCAATATTTTTAATAATAATAATTTATAATTTATAATAATTTCAATATTTTTTTTACCAAAGTGATTAATGAAAGAAGATAAAATTAAGTACAGTGATTAAGGTAAGAAACAAATTTTCTCACTTGTTAAACATATAATATAAGATATAAAAATGACCCAAATCTTATTTAAATCCCTTTGGATTCAATATATAGGCTATATTAAATATTTTCTCAAAATATGTTTCATTACTTTAGGCATGTGAGATAAGAGAGACCTCCCAATAGTGTTTACCATTTGATATTTACAAGAATGTCACCCCTCCTCCACTATAAAAGGTAACTCAATCTCTCCACTTATTAACAAAAATAAATCTATTTGTATTGTAGAAAAACTTCTAAATTCACTTCCCAACATCCCTACACTAATTCTATAAGTCTTATTTTGGTCATAAATCAATCTTATAAATGCTTTAGTGAAAACCAAATGAAGATACCCAAAGAAGATGTAATGATCTTCAATGATCATTTTTTATTTCTTAATTCCTCTTCCTCCTTCAATTATTATTATTCCATGATTATATAATAACCTAAAATATTACAGAAATTAATAAGTTTTTATACTAATGTTTCAACCTAAAATCACATGTACTTTCATTAAATGTGTTTTGAAATCATCATTCTAGTGTACGGGAGAATACCGCCTCACGAACCGATGACATTAGTTTTTCCATTACAACCTTTAAAGGTCCGGAATAATGATTGAAATAATATTTATATATTATTTCTATGATTTATATGATTTATTTTTTCTTCTGTAGTTATTATATCGTACATGAATTTATGTTTTCCGTTTTATTGGAATATGATAACGCCGCTCGTGTGTACAGGGAAATACCACCGTGTGTAGCGATGTGATTCATTCATGATTTATATGGAATGTATTATGGATAGTTTTACTAATCATATATGATTTATGTGAAATAAATATGATACTATAATTATAATAAAAATATTTTAATTTTAAATTTTTTCTTTTAATATGATAAGAAAACAGAAACATCATTAACCCATATGTATATCCTTCCATCTCTATGAACGATTCATTTCATTTACTATCACTAAATTTTAAATAACTAGAAAAAATGGTATACTACCATACTATTATTGCCATAGTTTTTTAAATAATGGAAATAGGATATGTAATACCATATCTTGAAAAAAAATGTTGTAATACCTTCCCCAATTCCCTCTTTGATATGAATCCCCTATCCTTATCCTATAGCCCTCTTCCCATAGTGATCCCCTCCACAATATTCCCTTTTCAACATTGATCAAAACCGATCCCCTATCCTCATTCTAGAACCCTTTTTATAGAGAAATACCATCTTTTGTCTTACCTCTTCGACATCAGTTGACACTAATTCCCTATCCTCATTTTACAGTCCACTTCACATAGCAAGTCTCTCCATAGACTTCCCTGTTTAACATTAGTAGATATCCCATTGGAATCCCACAACGTGTCCCTCTGCACCCCTCTTCCCTCTACATCATCAATTGAGATCCCCCCAATCCATTTCCTCTTCCCACTTCCCTATTCATGATCAATCTAGCTCTATGATAAAATATTACATATATATGGTAAAATATTTTAATAAAATTTGTTGTAGTTAAAATACCATGTGTTAAAAAAATTCCTTGCATTTGCAGTAGCCATGTTTGAGCCAGACCCCTCATGAAATTAGAGAAACATATCATTATATGTCCATCCTTAGTCACCTAATTAAGTGGAAAATATTTGATAGTATTAAGTAAATCCCTATTGAAATCTTGAGAATCTTCTTTTGGAATCCCTTTGAGAACTAGAAAATACTATATGTGGTGAAGTTTTATCCCCTAATTATTTTTATTCAGTGTCAATCTAAGATAAATATATTTAATTATTCATGAAATGTTATGTAATTTATATATCAATTAACTATAAATCCATGATTTTTTATTTATATCTCTCATACCTAGGTCCATATAAAATTTTATTGGAGTTAGTTTTATTGTTGAAACCACTTTTTCTATATAAGTAATTTTAACTTTACTTTGAATTCACTAGGGACATGGAAGATCCATTGATATTTAACTATTTAGGGAATCTTTTTAGGAATAAGAAAATTGTACACTTTAGTAATTGGAAATGTTTAAAACTCCTCTAACATCTTCTTGTTGAAAATGACTATCTTTGAAACATGGTCTAATATGGAATTTTTTCAATTAATTTTAAACATTAAATATCTACTCTTAACATCTAAAAAATCTAAATATCATATCGATGTAATTATCTCAATACATGTCAAGATCCCTATCTCATTAATAAAATGGTGCATGTGGCTCATATACATTCGCACAACTGTAAGATAACTTATGCATAACTATCCCCTAGTATATTTCCATTCAGTTATTATTTTTTAGAAAACTCTTCTTCTTCCTATTTTGATTTATCCTTTTCATGATCATTTTTTCTTATTTATTGTCAACTTCATATTTTCATCAAAATATACTTAAGGTTTTATAATATATTCTTCAACATTACCTTTTACTGTCTTGGCCCCTCTATTTTTAATTTCTATTTATCCTTATCTTGAATTATATTCTATGGTAATTAGAAACTTCCTTTTCTCTATTATTATATTACACTTAACAATATAACCAACCATAATTTCAAAATTATAAAAAAAATTCTATATTATTATATTTCATTCAAATACATTACCCACTTTGATCTCCACATGGAATTTATTACCCTTGAATGGTATCCTCTCTTTTAATAATATAATCAACCCATGTAAGCCATTAAGAGTTAACCTCGCCATTAGGTGAAGAATTTATTTAGGAATATAATAATAGATAGCCTTTAAACCATGAAGATTTAAAAAGTAGGAGTTTAATAAATTGTAAATCACACCACCAAGATGAAATTAATATTTTACATATAATAAATAGGTAAACCCTCCATATGGAATTACTACTCTAAAAATGAAATCAATTGAAATATCAATATTTTTTTGAGCACTTATCTAGAAACGTAATCATTACGTAACCTTTCCCTCCGGTTAAGTTCCATGACATTTGGGAGAGTCTCAAAATAATTTCCCATATTCTTATTTTCAATAGAATAAATCATGTCATATGTTATTTGAAACTTCTTAAATGATTTAAAATCTATTTATTTATTATTATTGGCTTTGAATTTGAGGGAAGATTCACTTTTTATTTCAAAATTAATAAAACTAATGTAATGTTCATCGAAATAATTTCCATCTATAAATTTATCTTCATGTGATGAGATCTTTTAATCAACCTTTTTCAGATAGATTTTATGGAGTTTATTTACCATATTAATAAGAATAATCTTCCTTCTATATTTTTTACTTTATTATATTATTTCATCAAACTAAATTTTGAATCAATAAGGGGAATCTGTGTGTTCATCATATGAATTTAATGTTTTTTTTCATTTTTATGTTTAAAGTGTTAGTGTATAATGAAATAGAATAGGATAGTAGAAATAATAATAAATTTTGTTTAATTAAATGAATTTTGAGTGGGGATTTTGGGTTATGATCATCCATTTGATGCATGAAATATTAATTTCCAAGAAAATGTATTATAAATGTAACCAATCCTATAAACATCACTATACAAAAATTTTCAAAAATTAGTGTTTTACATTTATTTTAGATTATATATTTAGAGGAACAACATGTTTTAAACAAGTTAAGAAAACATTATTAAATATAATTGAACACATTATTACACATGATTGGAGTAGTAAAATCTCTAATACATAGAATTCCTTAAAAAATTAAATAAATAAACAAGACATACTTATGATGTGTGAAAATAAAAATTATATACTCATACAGAATAGGTAATGAAAAAAACCAAAACAAATAAAAATATATTTGTAGACACCCAGTTTTTTCCCTGAAAGATTTTGGAATATTTCTACATATATTTCCAGAGTTAGGAGCTGAGACGGCGTGGGATTCCGAGGCCCGATGTTCCCAGAATAAATTTTATAAAAATATTAAGTGTTTTTATACTATACACATGGAAGAGTTGTGTTTTATCATAAACGGTAGCTCGAATTGGAAATCTAAGGGCACAGTTGCGTCTGGAGCATGCCGTTTATGCTAGGTAGGGCGTAAAAGTTGCGGGCGTGGGCATGTTGTGAGAGATGTCACCCAGGGGTAAAAATTGACATTTTGAAATAATGACTTAGTGATTTTTATCACTGACATTCTTTTCGAATAACTTTTGAATAAAAGCCTCAGAATGGAAATCGTAGACTTCCGTTGAGTTCAAAATGGGTTGTTTCTCCTAGGTGTGATTAAAAATAAGCAGGTTCAGAGGTTTTGGAATCCGAGCCCATCGACAGAGTGTCGGAGAGTTTATAAATTCACTTAAGTGGTGGATTTAAGGGAAAGCCATAAATTTTTCCTTCTCTCTCTCTCTCTAGCCGTTCTTCGTCGGATCGAGGAGAGATCTCTACCAGAACTCTAGAGGATTGCAGGGAATGCATCGCCAACGATGAATGACAAGATCGAGGTGGGATTTCTGATTAATTTTTAAACCTTTGTCGAATTCTTGAGTTTTTTCCATTTTCATCGTTTAAATTCTATAATTTTGGAATTGGGGAGATGGCTGAACTAACACGGCCAACGCCTGACCCCCATTTTTAATTTTAGTTCTTGGGTGTTCTTCGTCCAAATTTTCAGATGCGCCAATCTTTGTTGGATCGTTGATCTGGGGAAAGTGTTGTGAAGGCCTTTCCCCGAGGATTCTGAATCCTCCTTCGAATTTGAAATCGGTCCACCAGAGCGGTGGAGGAGGTCGTCGGAAGTCCCGACTCCGGCAAGGGTGGTGGCCGGAGTTCGGGGTGGTGCAGAGGTGGAGCCGGCCAGAGGAGTCCGGCAGAGGAGCCGAGTAGGCCGAGGAGGATCCCGGAGCGGTAGAGCTTGAAGGGGCCGGCCCAGCGCGGTAGTGCCGGGTGTCACCGGCGTGGACAGGGTGTGGCCGGAGGAGTCCGGTAGAGGAGCCGAGTAGGATGGGCGGAGCTGGAAGGGTTGGCGGTGGAGTGGGGGAGCCTGGGCAGCTGCGGCCCAGGCTGCAGCAGCACAGGCGGCTGGCGCACAGCGGTGCGCATGACCGGAAGCCGGAGGCAGCGGTCCTCGACCGGTCGTGATCGGGGCGGAGCATTCGAGGCACTGACCTCGGGTGCGGTGAGTCATGGACAAGGACCAACAAACAGCGGGTCCTGCTAGACGACTTGGAGAAGATCAGCCTTTGGCTGGTCTGATTTGGAGAACCGGACCCAAGGGGGTCTGGTTTTGCTGGAGCGGGCTGCGGCGAGTCGGGTTGGCTGGGGTGAACCGGCCCGGTTGGGCCACCTTGAGTTCGAGGGGGCTGTAACTTTTAAACGGCGTGTCCGTTTGACACGCTGTCTACGGCTTCAGTTTCATGTTGGCGAGGCAGACTATTTGTAGTAGGTTCCAAGGATTCTGGGTTCTTCACCCGAAGACGGGTAACCTGGAACACTTAAATTTAATAATATCAAATTATTGTAAAAGTTGTGACAGACGTGGTTCACGAGCCGGATGTCCGTTTGACGCGCCGTCAGAGGCGTTGTGGCCCTGGAGTGGAGACGCTCCCTCCAAAGTTGGTTCGGAAACCTTGCGGTTTGGTTTCGTTGCTCGATGGCATGAAACACTTAATGTGAATAATTAATTAATTAATTAATTTTGTGTCAGACATAACTCCTGCTTGGGATATATGATTGAGGGTTCATCAGCGGTAGCATGACCCCAGTCCTCAGGAGGAATTTTTGAGACACTTTCTGAAGCGTTCGGGTCGGAGACAAGGTGTGGGCCCCACAGGGCCGGGTTCACACGTTTTTTGGTGAAACACCACTTTTTCACCCGAAACCCATTTGTGGTGTTTGAGTACTCATTTATGAGTGTTCTTACGAGGGGATTGCGACGACGCAATCCGCCCGCCTAAATTTCATGTTTGAGGTGTTGCCTCATAAGGCTGCATTCGGACGTATGCTACATTTTTACGACTTATGCTTCATAAGTTCATTCAGGGCAAATTAATAGCCTAGGACGGGTGGTTATCTGCAAGGAATGCAATGGTACGATCTTCGAGACATGTTTCGGGATTGAGGTGTGGGCCCCATAGGGCCCCATTTTCATATAATGTGTGGAGTTGCAGCTTCTGCATCCGAAGTCCCTTTTAGGTGCCATCAGCGGCATTGTGACCCTGAACTCGAGACAAAGTTGACCTGGGTTGTCTCAGGCATTGAAGCCAAAGTTGAGGTGTGGTCCCTACGGGCCGTCTTCTAAGCTGTGTGGAGTGTACGACCCCTTTTTCATTAGATGTCTGCTTGGGGCATCTAAGTAGTCATTTTGGTGTGTTTTTACAAGAGCATTGCAATGGTGCAGTTCACCTGACCTTTTCTATGACTGTGGTGCGAGCCCCACAAGACGTCGTATGAGCATAAAGCGGTGTTGAATAACTTTTTCGTCAGGAGTCTGTTTCCAGCGATTAAGTAGTCTATCTCGTATATTTTTTCGTAAGGATTACAACGGTGTAATATCTTTGGGATAGCAGTGCCTATTTCGATATCTCATTAAATTTGTAAGCATGAAAGGGCGTTGGTTGGAGGTTCCTTTGATACACTATGAACCTACACGTAGTAGCGGTGTTAGTGGCACCCAGAGATGAAACAGGTAGTGCGGAGATATTAGACCAGTTCCGGGTTTACCCTCTAATGGGGCTGCGTAGTGGGTTACCTGCCGGTGTATCAAGGTCTACCCTCCCGCGAGGCGAGGCAGTGGGATACCAATTGACCTTAGGGTTTACCCTCCAGTGGGGCTGGCCAGGTTAACTGTTGATTTTAGGGATCACGCTCCAGCGGGGCTGGGAAGTGGGTTACCCGTTGATATTAGGGTTCACCCTCCAGCAGGGCTGGGCAGTGGGTCACCCTTTGATTTTAGGGTTCACCCTCCAGCAAGGCTGGGCAGTGGGTTACACGTTGATTTTAGGTTTCACCCTCCAGCGGGGCTGGGCAGTGGGTTACCCATTGATTTTAGGGTTCACTCTCCTGTAGGGATGGGCAGTGGGTTACCTGTTGATTTTAGGGTTCACCCTCTAGAGGGGATGGTCAGTGGGTTACCCATTGATTTTAGGGTTTACCCTCTAGCGAGGTTGTGTAGTGGGTTACCCTATGACCTCTTGGGGTTTACCCTCCATTTGGGCTAGGCAGTGGGTTACCCGATGACTTCTTTTAGACTCATCCCTTTCTATGAGGCTAGTCAGTGACTTTTCTCCATGTTTACCGGAGTGGGACCCTTGGTTGTACGATTTACCGATGAGGCTGCTTGACATACAGGATTGTTTGGAATCAGTGATGGATGTCCTTGGAATTGTTGGTGACTCTTCTTGGGATGAGCTTGGAGATAGAGATCCCCTTACACACTCGTTTGGGTTTCTTGTTGAGAATATATATACACCCTACTTTTAATCCCACTCTTTGGTTTAGTTAATCTCCTTATAGGATGGGCGAAGACACAAGAGGTATTCCACGTGCTTTCCGTGTCTAGATCCTCTTGTATTGGACGAGTCCACTTCCTCTGTTTTGTGGGGTTGAGTTGTACTCTCACTATTTTACTCTTACATTTTTATTTGTCCTGTCCACTTCTCACCATTTTAGTACCTCCTTTGTTCCTCCCTTGAGCGTTCAGGGAATCCTACAGGGTATCTTTATACTCACACCTACTTGGGCTTTTCCCACACTTGGTGTGCCCTTGCTGAAGACGGACAAGTCGATCAAGACTACAGAGGAGCGTAGAGGACATTGGAGCTTGGGCAATGTTTAGTGGTCGTAGTAGGACTTTCATGTGCGATACTCACCAGCAGTTTACTTTCATTTTTCCTGTTGTTGGGTTGTGGCATCTTTCTGGTTGGGCACGTGTTTTTCCCTTTTACTATTCAGTTTACTTGTCAGTCTAATTTTCAGTACTTTACTTGTACTGGTTAGAGGTCGATGTATGTATGTTGGTTTCAATTTTGTAGTAGTGTTGTATCTTGCTTTCTTTTCTCTTCAGTTTTGCATTGAGTTAGATGCGTTTGTGTGTACAGTTTCTTAGGCAATGGCCTCCCCTAGTTTGTTTTGCCGCAGTCACAAGTCGCCAGCCCCTGGCATAGGGAGGTGGGCTTGGGGTAGTTGCGGATCGAGCCCATGTATGGGTCGGGTCGTGAAATAGTGGTATTAGAGATAGTTCATTCCTTAGGTCATTGTTCGGACATCCCTAAAAATGAATTGGTTGTTTTTTGGGTAAATAGTTTCAGCGTGTCTCGAGAGCGGCTCTCAGGCCGGGGAGTCCAGTGATGGTGCGGCAGCCGACGTATCCATTCACCAAGACCCTGATAACCCGCTTGTCGACTCGGCACACTGAGACATTTTTTGCAAGGAATTTGGTTCGTGAATCAAATAGGATTGAGTCTTTGACTATCCTTCTTGAGTCCGCTCCCCATTATTGTTAGTATATATATGCTAATTTGACCGCGATACTCCTTGATCGGATTCAGGATGTCTCCTCAATGATATCCATCTAGGATACTAGATCTGGTTCATGAAGACGACTCTATGAGTGATTAGGCCATAGTTCAAGATTCATCATACGATTACCCTTTCTCCAGTAGTACAGGTAGTACCACCTCTACCTGTGGAGTAGAAGATAGTACTGGTAACGAAGGTCGATGACGAGCGCAGGCTGGGCGCACGATGTGAGTTCCAGCATCAGAGACCACTGAGCTTCCACAGTGAGCCATACCCACAGACAGTGTTGGTGGTTCACCTCTTCGGGATTGTTCGGACACTGATAGGTTAGATAGTGGCTTTGAGAACCATTTTTTCCACCAAGCAGTTTGGCGTTAGAAGATCCAGGTTTACTCAGATGCAAGATGAGTCAGTACTCTCGTGGGATGACTTCTAGTAGCTATTTCGTGAGAAGTACTACCCCTCCTACTTATTCTTTATACGGTTTTAGGAGCTGTTGGAGTTTCAGAGCAGAGTGATTGGTGTGTATGAGTATGCGACTGGGATCACAGACCTTACTCAGTACTCTTTGGATGTGGTCCATGATGGAAACTTCCAAGCACCGAAGTTTGAGCGAGATCCCTTTAGAGGAGATTCGTTCCAGCATTGTGCCCTTGTGCATCCTCACCCATCTCGAGGTGCTGGAGTAGGCACTGGTGATAGAGAGATTTCTGTCATAGGGACGTCAATTGGAAGG
The DNA here is from genome assembly GCA_963277665.1 of Viscum album. Lineage (NCBI taxonomy): Eukaryota > Viridiplantae > Streptophyta > Magnoliopsida > Santalales > Viscaceae > Viscum > Viscum album. Next base: position 813,097,340 of record OY728135.1, read on the forward strand.
GCCTCAACACCGGATGTCTCCACTTGATGAGACTCAGGCACATGGTCGGGGACAGTATAGAGCACCGAGACACCCCAGTGAGGACTAGTGCTATGTTTGTGATGTGTGAGGTCATGTGGCGTGAGACTACTCGACCAAATGTGTTGATGTTTCCAGATATTTGGTAGATTCACCACCATGACAAAGGCAGTGTCATGATAAGAGAACCCCCAGGTGAGGACAAGGTGGTCCCCAAAAAGGCAGTGTTGGTAGAAAAGCAGGAAGAACTGTTGTTGGAGGATGACATTTCGAGGTCCTTCCACCACCAATAGGCGGCCCATGTTAGGCTTAGGGAGATGACGGACGGGGCCCCGAGTGGCTGTGTGCTATGGATGTTTACAATCCTACAACGCATGAAATGATAAGAGGTACTCTCTATTTCTTTTTCTACTTTTCTTATTAGAACTTTTTAGAAACTATGTGAGGTACTCCTTTCATCAAGATCCTTGTTTAAGGGGTTACCGAGGGTGACACAAGTCATCAGTGTAACCATGTGTTGGTGTTGTCTGGCATAGCTTTGAATGCACAGGAAAGAGGGGTTCTTCCCCACTGAGACGCATTTTTGTTATGCGATCAAAACCATGAGGGAGAGTCAGTACCACACAAAGAGGATCGTCTTGAGGTGTGGTGGATGAGTCCCTCTGACATGTGCATTCATGGTGGGCTGTTTGGTGGAGTGTTAGAGCAGGTTATGGATTTTCCAGTGGGGCTTTTCTTCTTGACCCCTTTTGCTTGGGTTGCCACTAGTAGGTTTGGAAGTGTGCCTATTTTGGGGATTACTCTCCTTCTGAGAGGGGAAAAGACATGTGGGGTATGACATATTCTTTCCACATATAGCCTCTATCTATTGGATGATATTTCTCACCTGCCCTGTTTGTTGGTACCTTGTGTGCTAAACGTCAATCTTGATACCATTATCAAGTACAAGTCGAGGTGATGGCAACCCTATAAACAGAACTACGTGTTTCACTATGTGGTGCTGGTGTTGGTGGTCCTTGCCCTAATAATGTGGAGATGCTATCTTCTGGTAGAGCGCTTTTTGGTTTTCTCAGACTGCCATTATCTCAGGTGCGCCCTCACCCAAAGAGACTTGAACCTGAGGTGATGGTGCTGGTTGGAATTTCTACAGGACTATGACTTTGAGGTAGTCTTCTTTCCGAAAAATGGCAGTGTTGTAGCAGGTCCCCTTAGCAGAAAGTCACAGACTCATGAGGCATGGGAAGTTTCGTAGTAGTGATCTTCCCTATAGCTGACCTTGGTGGGGAAGGATGGTATGGATTTCCTGCAATTGATGGTGTTGACTCCTTTTATCCTTGAGTGTGTGAGAGAGTCGTAGTTGGGGGATATTGACAGAGAAGTACTGCATGATCAGATATCCACGGGCGACGCACCCGATGGTTATTTTGAAGGAGGGAATCGTAATACCATGTTCTAGGAACAAATAATTATTTATCTCAAGACATGGAAAGTAGAGGTTCAGCTGAGGAAGTCCCCTGAGTTTCTTTGGGCTGTTTGGGAATCGTGCAAGGGATTAGAGGTTTCCTACTATCTTGACCTACCCTTCCAATAGAAGGAGTGGGCGCATGAAGTCTTCCACGTGTCATAGGTGATTATGTGTGTTTGTGTTCCTACACATTTCATTGAATGTATCAAACCTTATGAGTGTGAACTATCCCTTTGGTTCGCGTGTTGTGCCAGCATGGTGTTGTGCATGTTTTCTTTGAAGTGGGAGAGCTTGGTGTGAGCTCTGTATCCCGAGTTTTTTTCCCATTTATTCTTTTCTGGGATGAAAATCTTGAATTAGGGAATGATGTAAAGGCTCGTTTTTGCCCTAAAAGTCTTTGGAATATTAATACATATATTTCCTGAGCTAGGAGCTGGAACGGCGTGTGATTCTGAGGCCCGGTGTGCCCTGAAAAAAATTTATAAAAATATTAAGTGTCTTTATACTATGTACATGGAGGGGTTGTGTTTTATCCTAAATGGTAGCTCGTATCGGAAATCCGAGGGAATGGTTGCGTCCGGAGCATGTCGTTTACCCTAGGCGGGGTGTAAAAGTTGCGGGCGCGGGCCAGCTGTGAGAGATGTCACCTAGGGGAAAAAATCGTCATTTTGAAATAAGGACTTAGTGATTTTTATCACTGATGTTCTTTTTGAATAACTTTCGAATGAAGCCTCAGAATGGACGTCTGAGACTTCTGTTGAGTTCAAAATGGGTTATTTTTTCTTGACATAATATAAAATAAGCGGGTACGAAGGTTTTGGAATCTGCACCCGTCGGCAGAGTGTCAGAGAGTTTATAAATTTACTTAAGTGGTGGATTTAAGGGAAAGCCATAAATCCCCCCCCCTCTCTATAGACGTTCTTCATCATTCTTTGTTGGATCGAGGAGCGATCTCCACCGGAACTCTAGTTGATCGAAGTGGGATCGCAGCGAACGTGTCGCTAATGACAAACGGCTGGATCGAGGGAGGATTTCTGATTAATTTTTGAACCTTCGTCAAATTCTTGAGTTTTTTCCAATTTCATCATTTAAATTCTATAATTTTGGAATTGGGGCAATGGCCGAATTTTCACGGCCAACGCCTGAGCCCCATTTTTAATTTTCGTTCCTGGGCATTCTTCATCCAAATTTTTGGACATGCCAATGTTTTTTGGATCGTTGATCGAGGGCAGGCGTTGCGAAGTCCTTGCCCGGAGGATTTTGAATCTTTATTAGGACTTGAAATCGGCACACCGGAGTGGTGGCAGCGGCCGTCGGAAGTCCTGGCTCTGGCAAGGGAGGTGGCCGGAGTTCGGGGTGGTGCAGTAGTGGAGGTGGCCGGAGTTCGGGGTGGTGCAGCAATGGAGCCGACCGGAGGAGTCCTGTGGAGGAGCCAATTAGGCCGAGGTGGATCCTAGAGCGACGGAGCTTAGAGGGGCCAGTCCGGTGTGGCGGTGTCAGGTGTCGCAGGCGCGGAAGGGGTGCTGCCGGAGGAGTCCGGTAGAGAAGTCGAGCAGGTCGGGCGGAGCAGGAGGGGTCGGCGGCGGAGCGAGGGAGCTCAAGCGACGGAGGCGTGGGTGGGAAGCGTGGGGCGGTGTGCACGGTGGGCATCTGGAGGCATCGGACCTTGACCGGTCGCGGTCGAGGTGGAGAACCCGAGTCGCTGACCATGGGTGCGTTGCGGCTTGGACAAGGACCTGCAAACAGCGGGTCCTGTTGGGCAACGCGGAGAAGACCGAACTTTGGCCAGTCTACTTTGGAAAACCGAACCCGAGGGGGTCTGGTGTTGCTGGAGCGGGTCGCGGCCGGCAGGCCCCGGTGAGTCAGGCTGGATCCGCAGCTGGGCCTTGGGCCGGCGGTTCAGACCAGGTCGGCCGGGGTGAACCGGCCCGTTTGGGACCCCTTGCGTTCGGGCGGCTGTATCTTCTAAACGGTGCGTTCATTTGATGAGTTGTCTGTGGCTACGGATTCGTGTCAGCAAGGAGGACTATTGGAAGTGGGTTCTACGGATTTTGGGTTCTGTGCCCGAAGGCGGGTAACCTGGAACGCTTAAATTTAATAATATCAAATTATTTTTAAATTTGTGACAGACGTGGTTCGCGAGCCAGACGTCCGTTTGACGCATTGTTAGAGGCGTTGTGGCCCTAGAGTTGAGACGGTCCCTCCAAAGTTGGTTTGGAACCCTTGAGGGTTTTTTTCGTTGCTCGATGGCAGAAAACGCTTAATGCGAATAATTAATTAATTAATTAATTAATTAATCTTGCATCGGACCAAACTCATGGTTGGGATGTCTGATTGAAGCACCGTCAGCGGCAGCATGACCCCAGTCCTCGTGCCAACCTTTTTGAGATTATTTCTAAAGAGTTTGGGTTGGAGACAAGGTGCAGGCCCCACAGGGCCGGGTTCACAAATTTTATCGTGAAACGCCACTTTTTCACTCGACACCCATTTGGGGTGTTTGAGTACTCATTTCCGAGTGTTCTTCTGAGGGGATTGCAATGAATCAATCCACCCGCCTAAATTTCGAGCCTGAGGCGTGGGCCCCATGAGGCAAATTTTGAGCATATGCTGCGTTTTAACGACTTATGCTTCATAAGTTTGTTCAGGGAAAATGAATATCCTATGTCGCATGGTTATCTGCAAGGAACGAGGAAAATTTTACCTGTGTGGTTTCAGGCGTTGAAGCCGGAGTTGAGGCCTAGACCCCACGTGTCGTCTTTTAAGATGTGTGCAGTGTACTGTGACTTTTTCATCAGAAGTTCATTTGGGGCGTATGAGTAGTCTTTTTGGTGTATTTTCTTGACATCATCGCGATGGTGTAGTTCACCCGACCTTTTCCGGGACCGAGTTGTGGGCCCCACAAGACGTCGTATGAGCATAAAGTGGTGTTGAATAACAATTTCGTCGGATGTCTGTTTCTAGCGATTAAGTAGTCTATCTCACATGTTTTTACATGAGGAGTACAACGGTGTAATCTGTTTGGGTGAGCAGAGCCTCTTTCGATATATCATTAAATGTGGAATCATGAAAGGGTGTTAGTCAGAGGTTCCTTTGACTCACTCCAAACCTACACACGGTAGCGGTGTTAGTGGCACCCAGAGATGGCACAGGTAGTGCGGAGATATCAGACTAGTTCTGGGTTTACCCTCCAGTAGGGATGGGAAGTGGGTTACCTACCAGTGTATCAGGATCTACCCCCCAGCAAAGCTGGGAAGTGGGATACCCGTTGACCTTAGGGTTTACCCTCCAACAGGGCTGGGCAGTGGGTTACCCGTTGATTTTAGGTTTCACCCTCCAGCGGGTCTGGGCAGTGGGTTGCCCTTTGATTTTAGGGTTCACCCTCCAGCGGGGCTGGGCAGTGGGTTCCCCATTGAATTTAGGGTTCACCCTCCTGCGGGGCTGGGCAGTGGGTTACCCATTGATTTTAGGGTTCACCCTCCAGTGGGACTGGGCAGTAGGTTACCAGTTGATTTTAGGGTTCACCCTCCAGCAGGGTTGAGAAGTGGGTTACCCGTTGATTTTAGGGTTCACCCTCCAGCGGGTCTTGGCAGTGGGTTACCCATTAATTTTAGGGTTTACCCTCCAGCGGGGATGGGTTGTGGGTTACCCAATGATCTCTTGGGGTTTACCCTCCAGCTGGGATGGGCAGTGGGTTACCCGACAAATTTTTTCAAACTCAGCCCTTTCTATGAGGCTAGTCAATGACTTTCCTCCGTGTTTACTAGAGCAGGACCCTGGGTTGTACGGTTTAGTGATGAGGCCGCTTGATGTATGAGATTTTTTGGGCATCAGTGATGGATATCCTTCGAATTGTTGATGACTCTTCTTGGGCTGAGAATTGAGATAGAGATCCCCTTACACACTCGTTCGGGTTTCTTTTTTGGCATATATATACACCCTACTTTTTTTCCCACTCTTAGGTTCAGTTACTCTCTTTCTAGGAGGGGCTAAGACGTGTGGGGTATGCCACATGCTTTCTGTGTCTAGATCCTCTTGAATTGGATGAGTCCACTTCCATTATTTTGTTGGTTTGAGCTATACTCTTACTATTGTACTCTTACATTGTTATTTGTTCCGTCCACTGCTCACCATTTTAGTACCTCCTTTTTTTCTCCCTCGAGCTTTAGGGGAATCCTAATGAGTAACTTTTTACTCACCCTTAAATTGTTCTTTGTTCCGTCCACTGCTCACCATTTTAGTACCTCCTTTTTTTCTCCCTCGAGCTTTTGGGGAATCCTACTGAGTAACTTTTTACTCACCCTTACTTGGGCTTTGCCCACACTTAGTGTGCCTTTGCAAACGACGGAGAGGTCCATCGAGACTACAGAGGAGCGTAGAGGACACAGGATCATGGGCTGTGTTCCGTGGCCGTGGTAGGACTTTCAGGTGTGAGACTCACCAGCGGTTTACTTTCATATTACCTATTTCCGGGTTGTCGCATATTTCTGGTTGGGCATGTGGTTTTCCCCTTTTACTGTTCAATTTACTTGTCAGTCTACTTTTCATCACTTTAGTTGTACTGTAAGCATACGAAATTTGTTGAGTTACGTTAGAAATTTGGAAATACAGTGCAACCATTTTAATGAGATAGCATGGACCTTGTAGGTTAAGTTATGTTTTCATTGTTTCTAAAAGGCTTCTTAGGTATGATACTTTCTAAGGTGGGGACTTTTTATAGTCCTCTATTTTTTGACTTGATTGAATGCCATGGGAATTTAAATTTTGGTCATTACTGGAATGGTTGTTTTATAAACCGAGATTTGGAACATAATTTCGAGAGTTGTAACACTTAAATGTGTTCTTTTTGGACTTGGATAAAGGCCCAAGAGGTCCCTTGGAGGTCTAATTGAGTTTCAGGAGAATCGCAGCCCAGAAACCCCTATATTGGATGTTTGTACAGGGAGTATGGTTTGTCTTAAATTTTACAATCCCAACTGAAACCCACGTGTCCTTGATTAGAGGAGTATATATTCCATGTATGGGCCACACATGGTTTTCCCCAATCGTGCACCAATATATCACTATTATTTCCACATAGGGAGAAACCTTTCACTAATTATTGCATTTTTTCACATAGTTAGGCTAACCATGTAGGAAAAATTATGCGATATGTTTTCTGAAGAAGTGTTTGCCGCACGGTAGGCGCACAGTTTGGCCAAGTAATGCGGCCAAATCATACAACATAGTTTTTTAGGGTAAAATGAATAAAATTTCCTTAATGATTTTTAAACCTCATTTAATTCTTCCTTATCCTCCATCACCCATATGAGACATCATCTTAGGAACCTTAGCTTCCACATCAAGCCTAATCTAGGAATGGATATAACTTCTATGTCTGTCATCTGATTCAAGTGTTTTCATTATATAAGGATATTCATCGGTAAGATCTGCATTCCTTTTTTGTTGTCCCTCATTTCGTTTGGTATTGGATACTCTATTTAGGTTTAATATCTTTTCCCTATTTTAGGGTCTTCTTCTGTTCTTCAATTTTCTCCCGATCTGAGTCAAATCATAAGCTACTACTGGAAAATCTATCCACAACATGCCAATGATAGCTGGTCTTGTGTTTTTCATTAAAAGTCAAAGTTTTTATATACATCATTGTGTCATGCATCCAATTCTCATGTGATTCCTTAAAATAGATTTTAATCCTTGATATAAATTGTTAGGTGTATCCTATTAAACTAAAGAGTCTCTTTAGATAATTTTTATAGGTTACACACCTTTCTTTAGAACCAAACCTTTATGAAAGTTGATATTAAATTAAACCACCATGGGTGGATTTTCCAATTAGATGCCTTAGGGTGTGTCCTTTACCCATTTCATAGAATGGAAATGTGTAATTAATTTTGAATAGAATTTTAATTTTAGAATAATTATAATTTAATGAATTAAAAGGGAGGGATGTGTGACCATGCCCTTGGCCTTGGCTATGTAATAACTCGTTGTAGCTTGACTTTCCATACTAAGGTGAATTTTACTTGCGGGATAATTAAAGGAAAAGCCTTATAAGATTAGCTTTGATTTTATCCACCTTTTGAGGTGGGATATAGTTTTATTTGATTACATTTTTTAACTTTAAATAATTAAATCATTGAATGAATTTTTATTCCCATGTGAGTAGAAATAGAGGCTAGGCCTTCTCAACTACTTGTGCTTTTAACCTCATTTTAGGTGAGGTGTAATTAATTGTTATTTATTTTGACCTTGGATTATTAAATCAACATAATTAAAGGATCTTTAATTGTTGATATTGATTGAATTATTTTTTTTGAATTCATAATATTTATATTCTTGTTTAACGAAATTCCCACATGAGTTAAATTAAAGGAAGGCCTTATGAGTTGGACCATGCCTTTGATAAACTTATGAGTTGAGTTGTAAATGACATGTTCTTGGTCTTGACCAAGTCATGTTAAATGAATTTGTTTAAATGGAAATTCTTAACATTGAATGCTTATATACCTTGGGTGAAACTTGGATTCAGTGATGAATTCCATGGACATACTCAATTGGCTTGTTACTTGCTTATGCTTGAGTGATACTTAGACTCCCTAGTGGACTAGAACTAACAAACTCTAAGGCTTGACTGATATATTCTGAGTGATGAAAGTATTCATATGATAATTCCATGGATATAATCAAATTACTTTGATATTATTAGCATGGGTGATACTTAGGGTCCCTTTTTGGACCTCCAAGGATAGACTCAATTGGCAGTGATGCTATACCATAGCTCGAGTGATATATGTGTTCTTCAGGATCCCCGTGCATGGGATTGTAAGGTGTTGGTTTATATTACACCTAGATTGATACTTGGATTCCAACATAGGAATGTCACTTCACTCAGGTTCTAACTTTATTAATGGATGAAATGAGTTACATGATGTGTCTTCCAAGTTGAAGGAATAGCCTGGATTATGTCTTTGTCTTTCACCCTAGTGATGGACTATTTATGAATCCATTATTCATATTACCATGGGGGAATCTAGGAAACATGTTGGTTCTCGAGGATTTAAAATTAAATTAGATGAATGATTTTTGTAACATACTTTTTGATGACATAGTCCTGGCTATTAAATCAGAAACATATTTTTTAAATTAAATGAATGAGTGGATTGGTTATAAAATTTGAACCTCAACTTATAGGATGGTTAGTTATGAGTACTTCATTTAATTATTTTATTTTCAACCTTCAAACTATTGTTATATATATTCATAGAATAGATGGCACTGAACTTGGGTGGTTTCCGACTAGTATTATGTCTCACACCCTGTTCAGGCCGCCTTGGGTACTTGAATAGATTATATGGTTGGATCTTCTTAATTTATTCTTAGGATTAAGGGAGAATGGGACTGATCAGGGGCTCATGATGCAAGATGGTATACTTTTTTCCATTTTATACATTCGTTACATGTATTTTATATCTACCTTGTGAACATGGTTTGGCTACTTTATTAGAGATATATGAAATATTCATCATTTGGTATATGAGATGACATATGATACTATTTACTTATCATATCATTGTTTTTTAATCATTTTGGATATTATATTGCTTCAAATATTTTTATATTATTGATTTTTTTGTGTTAAACTATAGTAATGAGGGTATTGTCTTTCCACAGACACACCTAGGCCCTCACTACTAATTGGAAGCCTCTGGTATTTTGGGAGATGTGGTTTAGGCCATGTGACCAACTGGGATTTTGTCACTATAGGGTGGCATCTGGGTTTGGGACATTATAGGTATAAATCAATGAAGGCTAGTATAGAGTATAACTAATCAATTTTAAGGAAGACATCACATGGTTTTTCTATTGTAACAATATCTCCAAAATCAATTGAATTTTTCCTATTTTCATCACTCACCCCCAACATAACAATATTAATCTAGAGTCCCCCCAAATGGTGTAGAAAACACCAAATTTCTAGAATATATATCCACTTTGTGTCTAAATTCCCAAGCTAAAGTGGGTATAATAAAGCATTGTGAAACACTTGTGTTATTTATTTCATATTATAAGGTAGAATATAAATAATTGATACATCAAACGACCTCTGATTTTCCTATAATAAGTAACTTCATTTCCTGAATTTGAATATTTTTTTCATCTTCATCTCTTCTCCTATTATTTTAGACACCACCATATTCATGATCATCCGTAGATCTATGATGATAAGTAATATACCATTATTAACATCACCTTACTCTATCTCAAATAGGTCAAAAAATCATGACTACTTAGTTTCTATATATATAATAAATAAGGAAACTTATATAGAGGGGGCATCAAAAACTATCATGGGTCATCATTTATCACACTTTCATCCTTATATTGAACACCCAGAAATTTTATAAATATATACTTTTAATGTCACTATCAACTATAGGAATATAATAAAATGGTTGAGTTCTATATAGATGCATGTGAATTACATGACTTTATGAATTGAGAAAAATAGGGTAAAGGAAAACCATTCATAGATCATTTCCTAAAATATTCCAATAAATGTAAAATCCTCTAAAAAGATCATATCATATGTTTTTTCTAATGAATCTCATCTTGAAATTAAACAATATGTACCATATAATTCTTAATTAAATCATATTTTATAACCATATATGTATAATTCTATGAGAATTCAATCTATAAATGTTAATCTTGCTAAATGTTTTTACTCTATCATACTCATCTATTATGAGATAAAGAGAATAACATACATTGTTCCTAAATTTTACTTCAAAATCTATTATAGTTAAATTATCTTATCATATAGAGATTTATTTTTATCATGGTTTTGATCTCACCATCATGCATAATAATTTTATTCACAATTTACATTTGAAATTCTTCCATATGACCTCTAAATCATCACAGACACCATGGTATATAATGCACCAATATTTACTCTCTCCGCATAATAAACCAATAAAAATAGAATACAATTCTATAAATTCAGTTAAATCAGCCCAAAATAAATCTTTACTTCTTCCAATGACTACTCTGAATCCTAGTGATAAATGATTTCTTTATTCTTCAATATATTTTTTCATTAGAACTCTAGTAAGGCCATCATATTTGAATTATCCTATTCTTTTTCTAATATCTGATAACATTTTGAGCATCTTATTTTACCTATTCCTCCTAAACTACATGACATCATCATCTACTTTTCATTTTTAAAATCATGAAACAAAACTCTTAAAACATGATACATGTTATTGGATTATGAGATTTTAATTTTTTTCATTTATAAAAATCTCCTAATTTAAAACACATTCACAACTAATAATGATACATGTTCTACACATTAGTTTCCACCTCGTAATCTATACTATCTTACATAGGTATGTTCAATTGAATAAACAAGGTCCTTTTTAGCTTTATAGGGGTCCTTCTATATCTTCATTCGGTCTCCCTAGAATATATTTCATACAAATATTTAATTGTATTGTTTCTCTACTAAACCATTAAAATCCAAACTAGTGAAATTTATAAACACTATCTTAATAGGAACACATCCTCTGATACCACTTTCTCATGACCCAACCACACCAGGAACCCTCTTGAGCCAACTGTGAGATTAGAAGTGTCCCCATAAGCCTTATTTCACTAGGTAAGGTGTTATATGTTAACACAGATGGTGTGAAAATTAAATATGGGAGGCATTTTCATTCTTAAGTCTATAAAAATAAATAATTCACCAATAAAAGACCAATTAAAAGGGTAGATATATCCTTAAAACCAATAAAAATACTTAAAAATCGTATATAATATCATATTAATGTAATGAAATTGTAACAATTCCATAGTCAATACTACGAAACATTGAAAATCTTAATGAAAATAGAGAGACCACTAGTATCCACCAACCACTAATTGAAAATATAGTAAGGCTAAGCTTAATATTCAATACCATCCATTAAATATGGAAACACTGTATATATAATTATTGGTGAGATTAATGTATACCTAATAGGTTCTTCCATAAAAACATTAGTGTAAATATAGAAGAAACAAAAAAAAACTCTTGTAACTAAAAAATCAAACAAAAATTTAACCCATATCAGGCGTTGAAGCCGGAGTTGAGGCCTAGACCCCACATGTCGTCTTTTAAGCTGTGTGCAGTGTACTGTGACTTTTTCATCAGAAGTTCATTTGGGGCGTATGAGTAGTCTTTTTGGCGTGTTTTCATGACATCATCGCGATGGTGTAGTTCACCCGACCTTTTCCGGGACCGAGTTGTGGGCCCCACGAGATGTCGTATGAGCATAAAGTGGTGTTGAATAACAATTTCGTCGGATGTCCGTTTCTAGAGATTAAGTAGTCTATCTCACATGTTTTTACACGAGGAGTACAACGGTGTAATCTGTTTGGGTGAGCAGAGCCTCTTTCGATATATCATTAAATGTGGAAGCATGAAAGGGTGTTAGTCGGAGGTTCCTTTGACTCACTCCAATCCTACACACGGTAGCGGTGTTAGTGGAACCCAGAGATGGCACAGGTAGTGCGGAGATATCAGGCTAGTTCTGGGTTTACCCTCCAGTAGGGATGGGAAGTGGGTTACCTACCAGTGTATCAGGATCTACCCCCCAACAAAGCTGGGAAGTGGGATACCCGTTTACCTTAGGGTTTACCCTCCAGCAGGGCTGGGCAGTGGGTTACCCGTTGATTTTAGGTTTCACCCTCCAGCGGGTCTGGGCAGTGGGTTGCCCTTTGATTTTAGGGTTCACCCTCCAGCGGGGCTGGGCAGTGGGTTCCCCATTGAATTTAGGGTTCACCCTCCTGCGGGGCTGGGCAGTGGGTTACCCATTGATTTTAGAGTTCACCCTCCAGTGGGACTGGGCAGTAGGTTACCAGTTGATTTTAGGGTTCACCCTCCAGCAGGGTTGAGAAGTGGGTTACCTGTTGATTTTAGGGTTCACCCTCCAGCGGGGCTGGGCAGTGGGTTACCCATTAATTTTAGGGTTTACCCTCCAGCGGGGATGGTTTGTGGGTTACCCAATGATCTCTTGGGTTTTACCCTCCAGCTGGGATGGGCAGTGGGTTACCCGACAAATTTTTTCAAACTCAGCCCTTTCTATGAGGCTAGTCAATGACTTTCCTCCGTGCTTACTAGAGTAGGACCCTGGGTTGTACGGTTTAGCGATGAGGCCGCTTGATGTATGAGATTTTTTGGGCATCAGTGATGGATATCCTTTGAACTGTTGATGACTCTTCTTGGGCTGAGAATGGAGATAGAGATCCCCTTACACACTCGTTCGGGTTTCTTTTTTGGCATATATATACACCCTACTTTTGTTCCCACTCTTAGGTTCAGTTACTCTCTTTCTAGGAGGGGCTAAGACGTGTGGGGTATGCCACATGCTTTCTGTGTCTAGATCCTCTTGAATTGGATGAGTCCACTTCCATTATTTTGTTGGTTTGAGCTATACTCTTACTATTGTACTCTTACATTGTTCTTTGTTCCGTCCACTGCTCACCATTTTAGTACCTCCTTTTTTTCTCCCTCGAGCTTTAGGGGAATCCTAATGAGTAACTTTTTACTCACCCTTACATTGTTCTTTGTTCCGTCCACTGCTCACCATTTTAGTACCTCCTTTTTTTCTCCCTCGAGCTTTAGGGGAATCCTACTGAGTAACTTTTTACTCACCCTTACTTGGGCTTTTCCCACACTTGGTGTGCCTTTGCAAACGACGGACAGGTCCATCGAGACTACAGAGGAGCGTAGAGGACACAGGATCATGGGCTGTGTTCCGTGGCCGTAGTAGGACTTTCAGGTGTGAGACTCACCAGCGGTTTACTTTCATATTACCTATTGTCGGGTTGTGGCATCTTTCTAGTTGGGCATGTGGTTTTCCCCTTTTACTGTTCAATTTACTTGTCAGTCTACTTTTCATCACTTTAGTTGTACTGTAAGCATACGAAATTTGTTGAGTTACGTTAGAAATTTGGAAATACAGTGCAACCATTTTAATGAGATAACATGGACCTTGTAGGTTAAGTTATGTTTTCATTGTTTCTAAAAGGCTTCTTAGGTATGATACTTTCTAAGGTGGGGACTTTTTATAGTCCTCTATTTTTTGACTTGATTGAATGCCATGGGAATTTAAATTTTGGTCATTACTGGAATGGTTCTTTTATAAACCGAGATTTGGAACATAATTTCGAGAGTTGTAACACTTAAATGTGTTCTTTTTGGACTTGGATAAAGGCCCAAGAGTTCACTTGGAGGTCTAATTGAGTTTCAGGAGAATCGCAGCCCAGACCCCACGTGTCGTCTTTTAAGCTGTGTGCAGTGTACTGTGACTTTTTCATCAGAAGTTCATTTGGGGCGTATGAGTAGTCTTTTTGGCGTGTTTTCTTGACATCATCGCGATGGTGTAGTTCACCCGACCTTTTCCGGGACCGAGTTGTGGGCCCCACGAGACGTCGTATGAGCATAAAGTGGTGTTGGATAACAATTTCGTCGGATGTCCGTTTCTAGCGATTAAGTAGTCTATCTCACATGTTTTTACACGAGGAGTACAACGGTGTAATCTGTTTGGGTGATCAGAGCCTCTTTCGATATATCATTAAATGTGGAAGCATGAAAGGGTGTTAGTCGGAGGTTCCTTTGACTCACTCCAAACCTACACACGGTAGCGGTGTTAGTGGCACCCAGAGATGGCATAGGTAGTGCGGAGATATCAGACTAGTTCTGGGTTTACCCCTAAATGCATATGTTCTAGAACTAAATCCACTTATAGTTTCTAGACATTAATGTATTGATAGGAAAACCCATATAATATCTACAATAAAAAAATTATGATTTTATCCTACAATTAGACATATCCTTGAAGTCTTTCATATATTTATGTTTGTTAATTTATGTTTTTCTAAATCTAGTTCTCAAGGATTCTACTAAACTTTTTCTAATACCAACTGTAACAACCCCATATCCAATAACCCTGACCCAGTGTCTAATTTATTATATTAGAAATGATAAAAGGGGTATAATCACAAATTACCTATCACTTTAGTATTCTTGAGGATCTAGATACATACATGACTCGCATTTTTAAATTGGAAATAAAACATAAAATGTAGTCATAAAAAACATTTGATGTCCTTGAACTCATTCAATGAATTATTATTCATATCCTCTAGAAATGAAATAAAATAAGGGTTAGCTCAAGTTCATGTTATGGGTTATGTATAATAATATATATCATGATTAATTAAGTAATAATCAATAAAAAAAGGTAAATAACTAAAAATTCATGCCATTTGCTCTATAACTTGATCAAAAAATGCATTCATGTAAAATATAAATGAAAAAATCTCATCGGTAATAATAATTGAATTCTAGATGAAGTAAATGCTTAATATTGGATATCATGATCTTAGAAATCATGATTTCTATACCTTCGAGTCTTTGTCCTAAGATAGTTCAATTAATGGCTTAGTATACACCAGAAACCCACTTAATTTGACCAATTGATTTGTATCATGATACCTGTCAATTCATTGAGGAGATATATAATAGAGGATTGTAAGAGTATGTACAAACACTAAAATAGGGGGTGAGTTGTTGTGAATAAAATAAAAATACTATATTTTATAACCTCCATATTTAGGGTAATTTGATAGAGAGTTTGTCTAATTTCAAATAAAGTAATCAGAAAAATAGTTGTTTTGTTAATTATATTATCAAAGTTAATGAAACTATTATAACATTCATCTTTCCCTAAACACACATATAGAGAAAATAGAAATTTGTAAAATTAATTAAAATTAAATATTATAATGTTTCAAGGAAAACTTATTATACCTTTTTAAATGATATCCACACTTTAACCTTCAATTTTAAGGAATTCAAAAACCCAAACTCTCTATATATAATGTTTTCAACAAACTATAAAGGTATGTATTCCATAAATAAGGAATCCCTCAATACTATGATTGGAAGAAGAATATTTCTCTGGTCATGTGAACTCCCGATCAACATGATCAAAAAAATTCTATCTTTTTATCCTTATAATCCTTTTATCACATCAAATCATACAAACAATTACAAACATAGAAAACATAAGGCATTTACAAATATCCTCACAAAGAGGATTCTTAAAGTTAAAAATCTCAAATGAATTGCAATGAAGTGATAACTCAATGTAACAATATGTTGTAAAATGATTCATAGAAACTATTATATCATCAATGATTTAAAATTTTCCTTCTCCTTTAATGTTGCTTCTATTTATAATAAAAACATAAATTTTCATATTATGCATTCTTTGAAGTTAGATGCATAGACCATGGGTGGACTCTCCTTCACTTTAATGGTTTTATACAATTTCATCTAGTGGTTTCCTTATAAACACCATTATAATGATTATGAATTATATCTAGTAGAAATAACTTTCTTCACCTAGTAGAATTGAGTTCTTCATTTAATTTATTCAGAATGATTTATCTGATGAAAATATATACATTCATATGATGGATGTTTGTTGAGTGGACACATTATATCTTTTTCTAGTGAGAATTTATTGTACTTTTTCATTTAGAATTTATTAATATTCTCTAATAGAATAATATTCCTCTAATGTACAAACATATGGGATCATCTAGTATAAAAAGGTATTATTTCGACAATTGTACAAAAGTAATTATTTGATTGATGTGCCAAAGTAATGGTTTATGTGATGTATTAAAATATTTCATTCGAATGGTGAGAATGTTTCCATCCAATGGAATATTATTTATTTGTTTGTAAAAAAATCCTTCATATTAAAACGTTATAAACACTTGAGAGATATGAAGTAAGAAAAATAAATAATTTGAAGAAGTGATATGTTATTTTAAAAACAAAGGATACAATCAGTTGAATGTAATAATTTCCACTCAACAATATTCCCCTTTTTGAAATGCACAAAATGTGACACTCAAAGAGAAAACTAAATTTTAAAAACATTGAAATTATACCTACTCCACATGTGTTATATATTTGAGAACATTAAACTTTTTAAATTCTTTTTCAGACCCCCCTGATCGATATCTACCTCTTTCTTGAAAATAATTTTTCTAGAGGTTTTTTTATATTATGTTTTCTCCTTATTTCTTCCACTTTGTGATTTTTAAATAAATACGGAAATAGAAATTCTACCTGAAATTTTACAAAAAGAAACATTTCTATGAAGTAATTTTATAAAATGAACAAGCATTCATCCAAAATATATATGAAAATTATATTCATCAAAAGAAACTAGATATAGCCACTCAAAAATATATGTAATAATATTCATTCAAATCATTCATCAAAATGAATACATATTATTACAAAATTGTTCAATATTTTAGAAGAAAAGATTAAATATTTCTTAAAAATATTTCTTTATAATAAATTTCAACTTCTTTATATACTCATTACACTTTTCTAAATCATACACTACTACTTTTATCTTTTTCATTTCTTATTTAAAAACTTGTGACTTCATATTTTCTTTTTTCATACTCATAACATATTCTTAAAAATGTTGAATCTTCTTATTTTCAAATTTGATCTTCAAAATTTATTCTTCTTGACTTAGAATCTACTTTTCTAGTTCTGTTACTTCAACATCTTGGGTCATATAAAGAAACTTAATAACATCAATGGCTCCTAAACATTCATAAAATTCTTGAGTTATATATATTTCTATATTAATAATTTTTTTTAAATATTTCCACATTATTAAAATCTACTCATCATATAATTTCACATCTCATTATATATAATTTATCTACCCCAAAACATTTTCTAACCTTCTTGATCCTGTCATATATTTTCCTCTCAAATCATTGAAATTGACTTTATTTTGAATAGGTAAATCTATAAGTTATTTTAAAAATCCATATATTCCAAAAAAAAGTCAATTCTCCCATGGATATAATTTAATATAGCTTTTATATCATGTAAATAGTGGAGTTAATATTTAATAATTTCTATAACCTCATTGAAATAATTAATTCTCATTTCATTTCACTAATAAATTATTCTCTGAGCCGAGTGAGTTGAATCTAATGATACATATAGAATAGTAGGAGGAGGATATATAGAATCATCATATTATTCATTCTTTTATCCATTTTTTTATCAAACATTTTTACTAATAAAACCTCTTTATTTGGATTATATTTTTATAAAACCTTAGTTTGAGAATGTCGATTATCTTTTCATCTAATGATTAATCTTTTTTCAAAACATTGAGTTATTTATCTTTGTGAGAGTGATCTAAAATAGAATTATATGGAATTTTAGTACTTTCTTCTTTGATTTCAATAAATTTTTAAAATTATTTAGATTATTCTTCATGACATATAGATTTTTCTTTTATAGACTTATTAATAACAGTAAATATTTCAGAATCTTTTTTAGATTGATACTTTCCAACAATAACTTATTTTCCTTTTTTAATATTAAGGGACAGAGGAACCTCTAATTGTTGATTTTATTGTCATTATGATGGAACTAACTAAGAAAATAATTGTTTTATAATTTTTATACGAGAAACTATGATAATTTCTTCCTATGTTGTAACATCAATATTTTCATGTACTTTCACAAACCATTTCAAGATATATTTAACAACTTTGGATTGGTTTTATTTTTCTTTGGTATAATATTGTTTTATTCTTATTTAAAATTATTATAAGTCTCTTATTTTAAATACAAGGCCTTAAACTTATCCAATCTGAAAATAATATCATCATAATTCTTTGATTATTTATTTTTCATTAAATATGCATAGGCCTCATAAAACATGGTTTTCTTTTCTTTTTTGGCAATGTAGGTGATACTTATTTGGTGTTTCTCATTTATAAAACTATTTTATTTCAAATTATATATTTGTAATTTGGTATAATCTTTTTCTAATCTATCAGTATACTTTATCAAAGAGGGAACAGACCGAAGATTCATCTTACTAATTTTTTCCTCGTCGATGAAAGATAATTTCTCCCATACTGGAGTTTCATTATCCTGAATATTCTTAACCATTATGAAGTTAAATAAAATAATAATGATGAAATGAGGAAATATAATAATATTCAGATTTTTAGATCCATTATTGATAGCCTCAATATAGTTTAAAGTAAACATGTTATGGTTGAACTTCGTTATGTTTCAAAAAAACCGAAAACATAAATGCCTTCAACATTTAGAGTGTTCAAGTTCCCTTTTCATGCATTAAGATAATCACAAATCCAAAATGCAACAATTATTTTCTCTAGAGAAAGATGATTTGATTTTCTTACATTATCATTAGAAGGATAAACTGAGGTTTTTACTTTATATGTCTCAAAAAATTCAAAAATTTTCATATAAGTTATGTGTAAAAATAATTGATTCTCCTTCATAAGAAATAACTACTGACTCAGCTACTTGGTGACAACCTAAATTAAATAAATCCTCAAAAAATGAAAAAATTATAACTTAATGATTATATTATTCAATAAAATCAACTGAATAATAGAATTCACTGAAAATATCTAGATTTTAAAGCTCAAGGTCATATTTTTTTTAGATAAATTTGTTCCCAGCCTTGATAGATCATTTCATATTTTAGTAATGAATCACATTTTTCATACCAAGATCTTTCAATATGTCATTATTTTGTAATCTATGTGAACAAAAAGTCAGTTTAAGGATTAATTGTTGTGTAATAGATGAAAGAAAATTATTGAAAAATAGCAAACAATTAAACGAAGATAAAATTGATTATCGAGAACTGTTGGAAGAAAAAAGTAGTTGTGGAAAAGGTGGTGACCCATACCCATTTATATAGGCTTTGACAAGGGTGATGATTTGACTTCTCTATATCTAATTTATATGATTAAAACCCTCATTTTATTGACAGTTTTTAACATATTTAAAATGATCTAGAAAATATTTAAACTCTTGATGTTTTTAGAAAAATAAATATATAAGTTTTATCAGTATAAATTTCTTTTTAATGAAACATATAATTTTGTAAAACAAATTAAGAAATTATTAAAAAGTGAAAATAGATTACAAAAATTATTAGTAAAACTAAATATTTATAAATTATCTCATAGGGATGGAAATTTTAAACTCTCTTATGAAAATTTCGAGTAATATGATTTTCTTAGATTTAGGAAGTTTAAAAAATTTGTTTGAGAAAATTATTTGAATAATTATTTTGATACGATTTTTAAAAAATATTTCAAAAAAATATGAACACCTAAAATTTTAAAATATTTAATTTTCAAAAAACACATATAAATTTTTTAAACAAAACAAATATTTTATGTAGAAAACAAATTGAAGAACAAAATTAAAATTTGTTCAAAATTTTTAATGTATTTCTAGAATTCGGAAAAACCTAAAATTTTAAAACTGGTAAAAAATATTCTCCCCTTTATTAGGATTTCATTTATGTATGGGTATAATTAAAATAATAAGTGGATGAATGATCATTTTATGTTGATCTTTCCAATATAATGTTTAATATATTCAAATTAATTTAAATTTTGTGTTTTTATTAAAATATTAAAATGTTTTTCTATCATTATGTTGAATTGTAAAAAATATCTATTTCTGTGTGTTCATAGAGGAAATAGTGTCTTATATATATTTTCTTATCCTATGAGTGATGTGTTTAGTGTTTAATTAAAGTTGTGTTTCTTGTTTTATCATAAAAATTTGTAGCTTTATATATAAATCATTCTAAAATCAATGATTGTGTATTTCATTCACAAGATTTGGTCACAAAAACATTCAGCCACCACATATTCTGATTTAGTAGTGGAAAGTTCTACTAGGTTTTATTTCTTACAAGACCAAGAAACTAAAGCCTATCCTAATAAATGAAAATATCTAGAAGTACTTTTTTATCCATTATACAACTACAAAAATCATCATTTGAAAAATAACTTATATTTAAATCATTTTGAGATAAATAAATTTGGACAAGATCTATTGTTCCCATAAGATATCCAAAATTACATTTTACATATTTAATATGGGAATATTTTTATTTTTTTAATATATTTCAAATTTCAATACCCAAAACATTAAATACGGTCTACTAGCTATATGATATATTAAATTGTTGATAATTCCTCTAAAAAGTATTTCATAAACTGGTTTTCTAGAATCATCAATATCAATAGTTTTTAGGTCCTCATAGGAGGACAAATAATTTTTGTATTGTCATATTCAATATTTTTTAGAATATATTTTATATATTTTTGTTGAGATATAAAAGTTCCTTCGGGTTTTTTAGGAATTTGACAACTAAGAGAAAACGTTAACTCACCCATAATTCTTATCTCAAATTTATATTCCATAATATTCACAAAATAATTTTTATGATATTTTTCATTTGATACAAATATAATGTCATTGATATAAATTTTAAAAATGATTTTATCTTTGAAAAATGTTTTAATAAAAATATTTGGATCCATAGTTCCTTTAAAAAAATGTTATGTTAAAGAAATCAAGTTGATCTATTGTATCAAGATTTTGAGGTTTGTATAAGTCGATAAAAACCCTAGAATGTTTAAAAACATGATCTGTAAATTTTATATTTTTAAAATAAGGTGGTTTTTGTACTTAAACTTCCTTTTATACATATCCATTGAAGAAATCATACATCACCTCTATTTTAAAAAAGTTTTAGATTTAGAAAATATTCATATGCTATATGTATATGTATAACATCAATTCCATCTAATAGAGAATAAGTTTCTTCATATTCTATGCATTCTTGTTGATTTAACCCCTTCTTAAACACATCCAACTAAAATCTAACTATTATTCATTTTTTATAACATTTATTTCCAAAAACCCATTTTACACAAATTATTTTAAAATATTTAGGGCATTCAACCAAATTTCCAACATAATTCCTCTAAAATAAATTTAGTTAATATTACAAAAAATTTATCCAATCTTCATCTCTTATTTCCTCAGAATGATTCATAGGTTCAAATTATGGTATTTCTGCAAATTTTTTAACATTATTTTTTAAGGAACTTTTGGTTTTTATTGGTTGTCAAACATCACTAATGATATTATCACATGGATGATTCCTAAGTATTTTATAATCCCTAGGGTTTATAAAACTATATTATCCAACATCATGTTTAATTTCTTCTTGAGTTATAAATTCATAAATAGTTTCTTTAGATATTCTCTCATAAGATGGATATCATATTATTGGATGAATGTTAGTTTTAGTAAAATCATCAAAAGATGTATTTTTGGTTTGTTTGAAAACATAAGGACCAGTTTCATGAAATAATACATATACTATTCCTTAAATAATTCTTTTATTTTTATTTAAAACTCTATAATCCTTACTTGTTTTAAAATAACCATGAAAAAATACTTTATCAGAATTCAGACAAAAATTATTTCAATTATCATTAGAATTCAAAATGAATAAATTTCATCTCAAAATATTATAGTTATAAATTTTAGGTTTTCATTATATCCACAACTTCTAATTATTTTTTTTAATAAAATGTGTAATTAATACTTGATTTATATTATAAAAGGTAGAACTGACTACTTCAGCAGAAATGTAACAACCCAAGACTTTACAATATCTTTTTTTAGAATAAATTTAATTTTGTTGATGGATTAAAACACACACAACACCAAGATTATAAGAGAATATATTTTCCCAAGACATTAAAATATGTTTACTATGTTAAATAAATTCAATATATGATATAAATTTTAATACATGAAACACTGATTTAGCTTGCGTTACACATAATAATGATTTTTTTCGAGAGCTTGTGTTACACATAATAAATAGTTTTACTGAATAACATTTATCTTATTTTTATAATGAAAATTTGTTCCTAACTGCTATATTTTTAGTTATAAATATCATTAAATAACTAATTAATATAGGGTGAGTTGTTGGTATTTTTATAAGTAGTATCATTTTTTGATGAATAGTGAAACATACAAGATTTTAATTGAAAAATGCCTTTTCATCTAAACAATTTATAATACTGAATTATTTTTTAAATTGGAGTTAAAGTTAAAATAGATCAATTATACATCTATTAGTACAATTTAGGTCATTGTAATTATTTTTATGTTGAATTTAGTTATAAAAGCATTTCAATATTTTGAACATTTTCACTTTAAAAACTCATTTTTTCATCACATCTGTGGGATTGATATTAAATTTTATTCTTCTATTTTGGTGAGTTGAATTAAAAAAAATTAATTCAATATTTTTAATAATAATAATTTATAATTTATAATAATTTCAATATTTTTTTTACCAAAGTGATTAATGAAAGCAGATAAAATTAAGTACAGTGATTAAGGTAAGAAACAAATTTTCTCACTTATTAAACATATAATATAAGATATAAAAATGACCCAACTCTTATTTAAAACCCTTTGGATTCAATATATAGGCTATATTCAATATTTTCTCAAAATATGTTTCATTACTTTAGGCATGTGAGATAAGAGAGACCTCCCAATAGTGTTTACCATTTGATATTTACAAGAATGTCACCCCTCCTCCACTATAAAAGGTAACTCACTATCTCCACTTATTCACAAAAATAAATCTATTTGTATTGTAGAAAAACTTCTAAATTCACTTCCCAACATCCCTACACTAATTCTATAAGTCTTATTTTGGTCATAAATCAATCTTATAAATGCTTTAGTGAAAACCAAATGAAGATACCGAAAGAAGATGTAATGATCTTCAATGATCATTTTTTATTTCTTAATTCCTCTTCCTCCTTCAATTATTATTATTCCATGATTATATAATAACCTAAAATATTACAGAAATTAATAAAATTTTATACTAATGTTTCAACCTAAAATCACATGTACTTTCATTAAATGTGTTTTGAAATCATCATTCTAGTGTACGGGAGAATACCGCCTCACGAACCGATGACATTAGTTTTTCCATTACCACCTTTAAAGGTCCGGAATAATGATTGAAATAATATTTATATATTATTTCTATGATTTCTATGATTTATTTTTTCTTCTGTAGTTATTATATCATACATGAATTTATGTTTTCCGTTTTATTGGAATATGATAACGCCGCTCGTGTGTACAGGGAAATACCACCGTGTGTAGCGATGTGATTCATTCATGATTTATATGGAATGTATTATGGATAGTTTTACTAATCATATATGATATATGTGAAATAAATATGATACTATAATTATAATAAAAATATTTTAATTTTAAATTTTTTCTTTTAATATGATAAGAAAATAGAAACATCATTAACGCATATGTATATCCTTCCATCTCTATGAACGATTCATTTCATTTACTATCACTAAATTTTAAATAACTAGAAAAAATGGTATACTACCATACTATTATTTCCATAGTTTTTTAAATAATGGAAATAGGATATGTAATACCATATCTTGAAAAAAAATGTTGTAATACCTTCCCCAATTCCCTCTTTGATATGAATCCCCTATCTTTATCCTGTAGCCCTCTTCCCATAGTGATCCCCTCCACAATATTCCCTTTTCAACATTGATCAAAACTGATCCCCTATCCTCATTCTAGAACCCTTTTTATAGAGAAATACCATCTTTTGTCTTACCTCTTCGACATCAGTTGACACTGATTCCCTCTCCTCATTTTACAGTCCACTTCACATAGCAAGTCTCTCCATAGACTTCCCTGTTTAACATTAGTCGATATCCCATTGGAATCCCACAACGTGTCCCTCTGCACCCCTCTTCCCTCTACATAATCAATTGAGATCCCCCCAATCCATTTCCTCTTCCCACTTACCTATTCATGATCAATCTAGCTCTATGATAAAATATTACATATATATGGTAAAATATTTTAATAAAATTTGTTGTAGTCAAAATACCATGTGTTAAAAAAATTCCTTGCATTTGCAGTAGCCATGTTTGAGCCAGACCCCTCATGAAATTAGGTAAACACATCATTATATGTGCATCCTTAGTCACCTAATTAAGTGGAAAATATTTGATAGTATTAAGTAAATCCCTATTGAAATCTTGAGAATCTTCTTTTGGAATCCCTTTGAGAACTAGAAAATACTATATGTGGTGAAGTTTTATCCCCTAATTATTTTTATTCAGTGTCAATCTAAGATAAATATATTTAATTATTCAAGAAATGGTATGTAATTTATATATCAATTAACTATAAATCCATGATTTTTTATTTATATCTCTCATACCTAGGTCCATATAAACTTTTATTGGAGTTAGTTTTATTGTTGAAACCACATTTTCTATATAAGTAATTTTAACTTTACTTTGAATTCACTAGGGACATGGAAGATCCATTGATATTTAACTATTTAGGGAATCTTTTTAGGAATAAGAAAATTGTACACTTTAGTAATTGGAAATGTTTAAAACTCCTCTAACATCTTCTTGTTGAAAATTACTATCTTTGAAACATGGTCTAATATGGAATTTTTTCAATTAATTTTAAACATTAAATATCTACTCTTAACATATAAAAAATATATATATCATCTAGATGTAATTATCTCAATACATATCAAGATCCCTATCCCATTAATAAAATGGTGCATGTGGCTCATATACATTCACACAACTGTAAGATAACTTATGCATAACTATCCCCTAGTATATTTCCATTCAGTTATTATTTTTTAGAAAACTCTTCTTCTTCCTATTTTGATTTATCCTTTTCATGATCATTTTTTCTTATTTATTGTCAACTTCATATTTTCATCAAAATATACTTAAGGTTTTATAATATATTCTTCAACATTACCTTTTAATGTCTTGGCCCCTCTATTTTTAATTTCTATTTATCCTGATCTTGAATTAGATTCTATGGTAATTAGAAACTTCCTTTTCTCTATTATTATATTACACTTAACAATATAACCAACCATAATTTCAAAATTATAAAAAAAATTCTATATTATTATATTTCATTCAAATACATTACCCACTTTGATCTCCACATGGAATTTATTACCCTTGAATGGTATCCTCTCTTTTAATAATATAATCAACCCATGTAAGCCATTAAGAGTTAACCTCGCCATCAGGTGAAGAATTTATTTAGGAATATAATAATAGATAGCCTTTAAACCATGAAGATTTAAAAAGTAGGAGTTTAATAAATTGGAAAACACACCACCAAGATGAAATTAATATTTTACATATAATAAATAGGTAAACCCTCCATATGGAATTACTACTCTAAAAATGAAATCAATTGAAATATCAATATTTTTTTGAGCACTTATCTAGAAACGTAATCATTATGTAACCTTTCCCTCCGGTTAAGTTCCATGACATTTGGGAGAGTCTCAAAATAATTTCCCATATTCTCATTTTCAATAGAATAAATCATGTCATATGTTATTTGAAACTTCTTGAATGATTTAAAATCTATTTATTTATTATTATTGGCTTTGAATTTGAGGGAAGATTCACTTTTTATTTCAAAATTAATAAAACTAATGTAAAGTTCATCGAAATAATTTCCATCTATAAATTTATCTTCATGTGATGAGATCTTTTAATCAACCTTTTTCAGATAGATTTTATGGAGTTTATTTACCATATTAATAAGAATAATATTCCTTCTATATTTTTTACTTTATTATATTATTTCATCAAACTAAATTTTAAATCAATAAGGGGAATCTGTGTGTTCATCATATGAATTTAATGTTTTTTTTCATTTTTATGTTTAAAGTGTTAGTGTATAATGAAATAGAATAGGATAGTAGAAATAATAATAATTTTTGTTTAATTAAATGAATTTTGAGTGGGGATTTTGGGTTATGATCAGCCATTTGATTCATGAAATATTAATTTCCATGAAAATGTATTATAAATGTAACCAATCCTCTAAACATCACTATACAAAAATTTTCAAAAATTAGTGTTTTAAATTTATTTTAGATTATATATTTAGAGGAACAACATGTTTTAAACAAGTTAAGAAAACATTATTAAATATAATTGAACACATTATTACACATGATTGGAGTAGTAAAATCTCTAATACATAGAATTCCTTAAAAAATTAAAGAAATAAACAAGAAATACTTATGATGTGTGAAAATAAAAATTATATACTCATACAGAATAGGTAATGAAAAAAACCAAAACAAATAAAACTATATTTGTAGACACCCAGTTTTTTCCCTGAAAGATTTTGGAATATTTCTACATATATTTCCAGAGTTAGGAGCTGAGACGGCGTGGGATTCCGAGGCCCGATGTTCCCGGAATAAATTTTATAAAAATATTAAGTGTTTTTATACTATACACATGGAAGAGTTGTGTTTTATCATAAACGGTAGCTCGAATTGGAAATCTAAGGTCACAGTTGCGTCTGGAGCATGCCGTTTATGCTAGGTAGGGTGTAAAAGTTGCGGGTGTGGGCATGTTGTGAGAGATGTCACCCAGGGGTAAAAATTGACATTTTGAAATAATGACTTAGTGATTTTTATCACTGACATTCTTTTCGAATAACTTTTGAATAAAATCCTCAGAATGGAAATCGTAGACTTCCATTCAGTTCAAAATGGGGTGTTTCTCCTAGGTGTGATTAAAAATAAGCAGGTGTAGAGGTTTTGGAATCCGAGCCCATCGACAGAGTGTCGTAGAGTTTATAAATTCACTTAAGTGGTGGATTTAAGGGAAAGCCATAAATTTTTCCTTCTCTCTCTCTCTCTAGTCGTTCTTCGTCGGATCGAGGAGAGATCTCTGCCAGAACTCTGGAGGATTGCAGGGAATGCATCGCCAATGATGAACGACAAGATCGAGGTGGGATTTCTGATTAATTTTTAAACCTTTGTCGAATTCTTGAGTTTCTGCCATTTTCATCGTTTAACTTCTATAATTTTGGAATTGGGGAGATGGTTGAACTAACACGGCCAACGCTTGACCCCCATTTTTAATTTTAGTTCTTGGGTGTTCTTCGTCCAAATTTTCGGATGCGCCAATCTTTGTTGGATCGTTGATCTGGGGAAAGTGTTGTGAAGGCCTTTCCCCGAGGATTCTGAATCCTCCTTCGAATTTGAAATTGGTCCACCGAAGCGGTGGAGGAGGTCTTCGGAAGTCCCGACTCCGGCAAGGGTGGTGGCCGGAGTTCGGGGTGGTGCAGCGGTGGAGCCGGCCAGAGGAGTCCGGCGGAGGAGCCGAGTAGGCCGAGGTGGATCCCGGAGTGGTAGAGGTTGAAGGGGCCGGCCCAGCGCGGTAGTGTCGGGCGTCACCGGCGTGGACAGGGTGCGGCCGGAGGAGTCCGGTAGAGGAGACGAGTAGGATGGGCGGAGCTGGAAGGGTTGGCGGTGGAGTGGGGGAGCCTGGGCAGCTGCGGCCCAGGCTGCAGCAGCACAGGCGGCTGGCGCGCAGCGGTGCGCATGACCGGAAGCCGGAGGCAGCGGTCCTCGACCGGTCGTGATCGGGGCGGAGCATTCGAGGCACTGACCTCGGGTGCGGTGAGTCGTGGACAAGGACCCACAAACAGCGGGTCCTGCTAGACGACTTGGAGAAGATCAGCCTTTGGCTGGTCTGATTTGGAGAACCGGACCCAAGGGGGTCTGGTTTTGCTGGAGCGGGCTGCGGCGAGTCGGGTTGGCTGGGGTGAACTGGCCCGGTTGGGCCACCTTGCGTTCGAGGGGGCTGTAACATTTAAACGGCGTGTCCGTTTGACACGCTGTCTATGGCTTCAGTTTCATGTTGGCGAGGTAGACTATTTGTAGTAGGTTCCAAGGATTCTGGGTTCTTCACCCAAAGGCGGGTAACCTGGAACGCTTAAATTTAATAATATCAAATTATTATAAAAGTTGTGACAGATGTGGTTCACGAGCCGGACGTCCGTTTGACGCGTCGTCAGAGGCGTTGTGGCCCTGGAGTGGAGACGCTCCCTCCAAAGTTGGTTCGGAAACCTTGCGGTTTGGTTTCGTTGCTCGATGGCATGAAACACTTAATGTGAACAATTATTTAATTAATTAATTTTGTGTCAGACCTAACTCATGCTTTGGATATCTGATTGAGGGGTCATCAGTGGTAGCATGACCCCAGTCCTCAGGAGGAATTTTTGAGACACTTTCTGAACCGTTCGGGTCGGAGACAAGGTGTGGGCCCCACATGGCCGGGTTCACACGTTTTTTGGTTAAACACCACTTTTTTACCCGACATCCATTTGTGGTGTTTGAGTACTCATTTATGAGTGTTCTTAAGAGGGGATTGCGATGACGCAATCCGCCCGCCTAAATTTCATGTTTGAGGTTTTGCCTCATAAGGCTGCATTCGGACGTATGCTACGTTTTTATGACTTATTCTTCATAAGTTCATTCAGGGTAAATGAATAGCCTAGGACGGGTGGTTATCTGCAAGGAACGCAATGGTATGATCTGCGAGACATGTTTCGGGATCGAGGTGTGGGCCCCACAGGGCCCCATTTTCATATAATGCGTGGAGTTGCAGCTTCTGCATCCGAAGTCCCTTTTAGGTGCCATCAGCGGCATTGTGACCCTGAAATCGAGACAAAATTGACCTGGGTTGTCTCAGGCATTGAAGCCAAAGTTGAGGTGTGGTCCCTACGGGCCGTCTTCTAAGCTGTGTGGAGTGTACGACCCCTTTTTCATCAGATGTATGCTTGGGGCGTCTAAGTAGTCATTTTGGCGTGTTTTTACAAGAGCATTGCAATGGCGCAGTTCGCCTGACCTTTTCTATGACTGTGGTGCGAGCCCCACAAGACGTCGTATGAGCATAAAGCGGTGTTGAATAACTTTTTCGTCAGGAGTCTGTTTCCAGCGATTAAGTAGTCTATCTCATATATTTTTTCACAAGGATTACAATGGTGTAATATCTTTGGGATAGCAGTGCCTCTTTCGATATCTCATTAAATTTGTAAGCATGGAAGGGCATTGGTTGGAGGTTCCTTTGACACACTATGAACCTACACGTAGTAGCGGTGTTAGTGGCACCCAGAGATGAAATGGGTAGTGCAGAGATATTAGACCAG
The DNA here is from genome assembly GCA_963277665.1 of Viscum album. NCBI lineage: Eukaryota > Viridiplantae > Streptophyta > Magnoliopsida > Santalales > Viscaceae > Viscum > Viscum album. The sequence continues at coordinate 813,126,892 of OY728135.1, forward strand.
TTCCGGGTTTACCCTCTAATGGGGCTGCGTAGTGGGTTACCTGCCAGTGTATCGAGGTCTACCCTCCCGCGAGGCGAGGCAGTGGGATACCAATTGACCTTAGGGTTTACCCTCCAGTGGGGCTGGCCAGTGGGTTAACCGTTGATTTTAGGGTTCACGCTCCAGCGGGGCTGGGAAGTGGGTTACCCGTTGATATTAGGGTTCACCCTCCAGCGGGGCTGGGCAGTGGGTTACCCTTTGATTTTAGGGTTCACCCTCCAGCGGGGCTGGGCAGTGGGTTACACGTTGATTTTAGGATTCACCCTCCAGCGGGGCTGGGCAGTGGGTTACCCATTGATTTTAGGGTTCACCCTCCTGTAGGGATGGGCAGTGGGTTACCTGTTGATTTTAGGGTTCACCCTCTAGAGGGGATGGTCAGTGGGTTACCCATTGATTTTAGGGTTTACCCTCTAGCGAGGTTGTGTAGTGGGTTACCCTACGACCTCTTGGGGTTTACCCTCCATTTGGGCTGGGCAGTGGGTTACCCGATGACTTCTTTTAGACTCATCCCTTTCTATGAGGCTAGTCAATGACTTTTCTCCATGTTTACCGGAGTGGGACCCTTAGTTGTACGATTTACCGATGAGGCTGATTGACATACAGGATTGTTTGGAATCAGTGATGGATGTCCTTGGAATTGTTGGTGACTCTTCTTGGGATGAGCTTGGAGATAGAGATCCCCTTACACACTCGTTCGGGTTTCTTGTTGAGAATATATATACACCCTACTTTTGATCCCACTCTTTGGTTTAGTTAATCTCCTTCTAGGATGGGCGAAGACACACGAGGTATGCCACGTGCTTTCCGTGTCTAGATCCTCTTGTATTGGACGAGTCCACTTCCTTTGTTTTGTGGGGTTGAGTTGTACTCTCACTATTTTACTCTTACATTTTTCTTTGTCCTGTCCACTTCTCACCATTTTAGTACCTCCTTTGTTCCTCCCTTGAGCATTCAGGGAATCCTACAGGGTATCTTTATACTCACACCTACTTGGGCTTTTCCCACACTTGGTGTTCCCTTGCTAAAGACGGACAAGTCGGTCGAGACTACGGAGGAGCGTAGAGGACATTGGAGCTTGGGTTATGTTTAGTGGTCGTAGTAGGACTTTCATGTGCGATACTCACCAGCAGTTTACTTTCATTTTTCCTGTTGTTGGGTTGTGGCATCTTTCTGGTTGGGCACCTGTTTTTCCCCTTTTACTATTCAGTTTACTTGTCAGTCTAATTTTCAGTACTTTACTTGTACTGGTTAGAGGTCGATGTATGTATGTTGGTTTCCATTTTGTAGCAGTGTTGTATCTTTCTTTCTTTTCTCTTCAGTTTTGCATTGAGTTAGCTGCGTTTGTGTGTACAGTTTCTTAGGCAATGGCCTCCCCTAGTTTGTTTTGCCGCCGTCACCAGTCTCCAGCCCCTGGCATAGGGAGGTGGGCTTGGGGTAGTTGCGGATCGAGCCCGTGTATGGGTCGGGTCGTGACATAGTGGTATTAGAGCTGGTTCATTCCTTAGGTCATTTTTCGGACATCCCTAAAAATGAATTGGTTGTGTTTTGGGTAAATAGTTTCAGTGTGTCTCGAGAGCGGCTCTCAGGCCAGGGAGTCCAGTGATGGTGCGGCGGCCGACGTATCCATTCACCAAGACCCTGATAACCCGCTTGTCGACTCGGAACACTGAGACATTTGTTGCAAGGAATTTGGTTCGTGAATAAAATAGGATTGAGTCTTTGACTATCCTTCTTGAGTCAGCTCCCCATTATTGTTAGTATATATATGCTAATTTGACCGCGATACTCCGTGATCGGATTCAGGATGTCTCCTCAATGATATCCATCTGGGATACTAGATCTGGTTCATGAAGACGACTCTATGAGTGATTAGGCCATAGTTCAAGATTCATCATACGATTACCCTTTCTCCAGTAGTACAGGTAGTACCACCTCCACCTGTGGAGTAGAATATAGTACTAGTAACGAAGGTCGATGACGAGCACAGGCTGGGAGCACGATGTGAGTTCCAGCATCAGAGACCACTGAGCTTCCACAGTGAGCCATACCCACAGACAGTGTTGGTGGTTCACCTCTTCGGGATTGTTTGGACACTGATAGGTTAGATAGTGGCTTTGAGAACCAGTTTTTCCACCAAGCAGTTTGGCGTTAGAAGATCCAGGTTTACTCAGATGCAAGATGAGTCAGTACTCTCGTGGGATGACTTCTAATAGCTATTTCGTGAGAAGTACTACCCCTCCTACTTATTCTTTATAAGGTTTTAGGAGTTGTTGGAGTTTCAGAGTGGAGTGATTGGTGTGTATGAGTATGCGACTGGGATCACTGACCTTAGTCAGTACTCTTTGGATGTGGTCCATGATGGAAACTTCCAAGCACCGAAGTTTGAGCGAGATCCCTTTAGAGGAGATTCGTGTCAACATTGTGCCCTTGTGCATCCTCACCCATCTCGGGGTGCTGGAGTAGGCACTGGTGATAGAGAGATTTCTGTCATAGGGACGTCAATTGGAAGGGCCTCAACACCGGATGTCTCCACTTGATGAGACTCAGGCACATGGTCGGGGACAGTATAGAGCACCGAGACACCCCAGTGAGGACTAGTGCTATGTTTGTGATGTGTGAGGTCATGTGGCGTGAGACTACTCGACCAAATGTGATGATTTTTCCAGATATTTGGTAGATTTACCACCACGACAAAGGCAGTGTCATGATAAGAGAACCCCCAGGTGAGGACAAGGTGGTCCCCAAAAAGGCGGTGTTGGTAGAAAAGCAGGAAGAACTGTGGTTGGAGGATGACATTTCGAGGTCCTTCCACCACCAATAGGCGGCCCATGTCAGGCTTAGGGAGCTGACGGATGGGGCCCCGAGTGGCTGTGTGCTATGGATGTTTACAATCCTGCAACGCATGAAATGATAAGAGGTACTCTCTATTTATTTTTCTACTTTTCTCAGTGGAACTTTTTAGAAACTGTGTGAGGTACTCTTTTCATCAAGATCCTTGTTTAAGGGGTTACCGAGGGTGACACAAGTCATCAGTGTAACCATGTGTTGGTGTTGTCTGACATAACTTTGAATGCACAGGAAAGAGGGGTTCTTCCCCATTGAGACTCATTTTTTTTATGCGATTAAAACCGTGAGGGAGAGTCAGTACCACCCAAAGAGGATCGTCTTGAGGTGTGGTGGATGAGTCCCTCTGACATGTGCATTCATGGTGGGCTGTTTGGTGGAGTGTTAGAGCAGGTTATGGATTTTCCAGTGGGGATTTTCTGCTTGACCCTTTTTTCTTGGGGTGCCACTAGTAGGTTTGGAAGTGTGCCTGTTTTGGGGATTACTCTCTTTATGAGAGGGGAAAAGACATGTGGGGTATGCCATGTTCTTTCCACATCTAGCCTCTATCTATTGGATGAGATTTCTCACCTGCCCTGTTTGTTCGTACCTTGTGTGCTAAACGTCAATATTGATACCATTATCAAGTACAAGTCGAGGTGATGACAACCCTATAAACAGAACTACGTGTTTCACTATGTGGTGCTGGTGTTGGTGGTCCTTGCCCTAATAATGTGGAGATGCTATCTTCTGGTAGAGAGCTTTTTGGTTTTCTCAGACTTCCATTATCTCAGGTGCGCCCTCACCCAAAGAGACTTGAACCTGAGGTGATGGTGCTGGTTGGAATTTCTACAGGACTATGACTTTGAGGTAGTCTTTATTCTGAAAAATGGCAGTGTTGTAGCAGGTCCCCTTAGCAGAAAGTCCCAGACTCATGAGGCACGGGAAGTTTCGTAGTAGTGATATTCCCTATAGCTGACCTTGGTGGGGAAGGATGGTATGGATTTCCTGCAATTGATGGTGTTGACTCCTTTTATCCTTGAGTGTGTGAGAGAGTCGTAGTTGGGGGATATTGACAGAGAAGTACTGCATGATCAGATATCCACAGGCGACTCACCCGATGGTTATTTTGAAGGAGGGAATCGTAATACCATGTTCTAGGAACAAATAATTATTTATCTCAAGACATGGAAAGTAGAGGTTTAGCTGAGGAAGTCCCCTGAGTTTCTTTGGGCTGTTTGGGAATCGTGCAAGGGATTAGAGGTTTCCTACTATCTTGACCTACCCTTACAATAGAAGGAGTGGGCGCATGAAGTCTTCCACGTGTCACAGGTGATTATGTGTGTTCGTGTTCCTACACATTTCATTGAATGTATCAAACCTTATGAGTGTGAACCATCCCTTTGGTTCGCGTGTTGTACCAGCATGGTGTTGTGCATGTTTTCTTTGAAGTGGGAGAGCTTGGTGTGAGCTCTGTATCCCGAGTTTTTTTCCCATTTTTTCTTTTCTGGGATGAAAATCTTGAATTAGGGAATGATGTAAAGGCTCGTTTTTTCCCTAAAAGACTTTGGAATATTAATACATATATTTCCTGAGCTAGGAGCTGGAACGGCGTGCGATTCTGAGGCCCGGTGTGCCCTGAAATTTTTTTATAAAAATATTAAGTGTCTTTATACTATGTACATGGAGGGGTTGTGTTTTATCCTAAATGGTAGCTCGTATCGGAAATACGAGGGAATGGTTGCGTCCAGAGCATGTCGTTTACCCTAGGCGGGGTGTAAAAGTTGCGGGCGCGGGCCTGCTGTGAGTGATGTCACCTAGGGGAAAAAATCGTCATTTTGAAATAAGGACTTAGTGATTTTTATCACTGACGTTCTTTTTGAATAACTTTCGAATGAAGCCTCAGAATGGACGTCTGAGACTTCTGTTGAGTTCAAAATGGGTTATTTTTTCTTGACATGATATAAAATAAGCGGGTACGAAGGTTTTGGAATCTGCACCCGTCGGCAGAGTGTCAGAGAGTTTATAAATTTACTTAAGTGGTGGATTTAAGGTAAAGCCATAAATCCCCCCCCCCCCTCTCTATAGACGTTCTTCATCATTATTTGTTGGATCGAGGAGCGATCTCCACCGGAACTCTAGTTGATCGAAGTGGGATCGCAGCGAACGTGTCGCTAATGACAAACGGTTGGATCAAGGGAGGATTTCTGATTAATTTTTGAACCTTCATCGAATTATTGAGTTTTTTCCAATTTCATCATTTAAATTCTATAATTTTGGAATTGGGGCAATGGCCGAATGTTCATGGCCAACGCCTGAGCCCCATTTTTAATTTTCGTTCGTGGGCATTCTTCATCCAAATTTTTGGACATGCCAATGTTTTTTGGATCGTTGATCGAGGGTAGGCATTGCGAAGTCCTTTCCCCGAGGATTTTGAATCTTTATTAGGACTTGAAATCGGCACACCGGAGTGGTGGCGGCGGCCGTCGGAAGTCCTGGCTCTGGCAAGGGAGGTGGCCGGAGTTCGGGGTGGTGCAGTAGTGGAGGTGGCCGGAGTTCGGGGTGGTGCAGCAATGGAGCTGACCGGAGGAGTCCTGCGGAGGAGCCAAGTAGGCCGAGGTGGATCCTAGAGCGACGGAGCTCAGAGGGGCCAGTCCGGTGTGGCGGTGTCAGGTGTCGCAGGCGCGGAAGGGGTGCTGCCGGAGGAGTCCGGTAGAGAAGTCGAGCAGGTCGGGCGGAGCAGGAGGGGTCGGCGGCGGAGCGAGGGAGCTCAAGTGACGGAGGCGTGGGTGGGAAGCGCGGGGCGGTGTGCTCGGTGGGCATCTGGAGGCATCGGACCTTGACCGGTCGTGGTCGTGGTGGAGAACCCGAGTCGCTGACCATGGGTGCGTTGCGGCTTGGACAAGGACATGCAAACAGCGGGTCCTATTGGGCAACGCGAAGAAGACCGAACTTTGGCCAGTCTACTTTGGAAAACCGAACCCGAGGGGGTCTGGTGTTTCCGGAGCGGGTCGCGGCTGGCAGGCCCCGGTGAGTCAGGCTGGATCCGCAGCTGGGCCTTGGGCCGGCGGTTCAGACCTGGTCGGCCGGGGTGAACCGGCCCGTTTGGGACCCCTTGCGTTCGGGGGGCTGTATCTTCTAAACGGTGCGTTCATTTGATGAGTTGTATGTGGCTACGGGTTCGTGTCAGCAAGGAGGACTATTAGAAGTGGGTTCTAGGGATTTTGGGTTCTGTGCCCGAAGGCGGGTAACCTGGAACGCTTAAATTTAATAATATCAAATTATTGTTAAATTTGTGACGGACGTGGTTCGCGAGCCAGACGTCCGTTTGACGCACTGTTAGAGGCGTTGTGGCCCTAGATTTGAGACGGTCCCTCCAAAGTTGGTTTGGAACCCTTGAGGTTTGTTTTCGTTGCTCGATGGAAGAAAACGCTTAATGCGATTAATTAATTAATTAATTAATTAATTAATCTTGCATCGGACCAAACTCATGGTTGGGATGTCTGATTGAAGCACCGTCAGCGGCAGCATGACCCCAGTCCTCGTGCCAACCTTTTTGAGATTATTTCTAAAGAGTTTGGTTTGGAGACAAGGTGCAGGCCCCACAGGTCCGGGTTCACAAATTTTATCGTAAAACGCCACTTTTTCACCCGACACCCATTTGGGGTGTTTGAGTACTCATTTCCAAGTGTTCTTCTGAGGGGATTGCAATGAATCAATCCACCCGCCTAAATTTCGAGCCTGAGGCGTGGGCCCCATGAGGCAGCTTTTGAGCGTATGCTGCGTTTTAACGACTTATGCTTCATAAGTTTGTTTAGGGAAAATTTGACCTGTGTGGTTTCCGGCGTTGAAGCCGGAGTTGAGGCCTAGACCCCACGTGTCGTCTTTTAAGCTGTGTGCAGTGTACTGTGACTTTTTCATCAGAAGTTCATTTGGGGCGTATGAGTAGTCTTTTTGGCGTGTTTTCTTGACATCATCGCGATGGTGTAGTTCACCCGACCTTTTCCGGGACCGAGTTGTGGGCCCCACGAGACGTCGTATGAGCATAAAGTGGTGTTGAATAAAAATTTCGTCGGATGTCCGTTTCTAGCCATTAAGTAGTCTATCTCACATGTTTTTACATGAGGAGTACAACGGTGTAATCTGTTTGGGTGAGCAGAGCCTCTTTCAATATATCATTAAATGTGGAAGCATGAAAGGGTGTTAGTCGGAGGTTCCTTTGACTCACTCCAAACCTACACAGGGTAGCTGTGTTAGTGGCACCCAGAGATGGCACAGGTAGTGCGGAGATATCAGACTAGTTCTGGGTTTTCCCTCCAGTAGGGATGGGAAGTGGGTTACCTACCAGTGTATCAGGATCTACCCCCCAACAAAGCTGGGAAGTGGGATACCTGTTGACCTTAGGGTTTACCCTCCAACAGGGCTGGGCAGTGGGTTACCCGTTGATTTTAGGTTTCACCCTCCAGCAGGTCTGGGCAGGGGGTTGCCCTTTGATTTTAGGGTTAACCCTCCAGCGGGGCTGGGCAGTGGGTTCCCCATTGAATTTAGGGTTCACCCTCCTGCGGGGCTGGGCAGTGGGTTACCCATTGATTTTAGGGTTCACCCTCCAGTGGGACTGGGCAGTAGGTTACCAGTTGATTTTAGGGTTCACCCTCCAGCAGGGTTGAGAAGTGGGTTACCCGTTTATTTTAGGGTTCACCCTCCAGCGGGGCTGGGCAGTGGGTTACCCATTAATTTTAGGGTTTACCCTCCAGCAGGGATGGGTTATGGGTTACCCAATGAACTCTTGGGGTTTACCCTCCAGCTGGGATGGGTAGTGGGTTACCCGGCAAATTTTTTCAAACTCAGCCCTTTCTATGAGGCTAGTCAATGACTTTCCTCCGTGTTTACTTGATCAGGACCCTGGGTTGTACGGTTTAGCGATGAGGCCACTTGATGTATGAGATTTTTTGGGCATCAGTGATGGATATCCTTCGAACTATTGATGACTCTTCTTGGGCTGAGAATGGAGATAGAGATCCCCTTACACACTCGTTCGGGTTTCTTTTTTGGCATATATATACACCCTACTTTTGTTCCCACTCTTAGGTTCAGTTACTCTCTTTCTAGGAGGGGCTAAGACGTGTGGGGTATGCCACATGATTTCTGTGTCTAGCTCCTCTTGAATTGGATGAGTCCACTTCCATTATTTTGTTGGTTTGAGCTATACTCTTACTATAGTACTCTTACATTGTTCTTTGTTCCGTCCACTGCTCACCATTTTAGCACCTCCTTTTTTTCTCCCTCGAGCTTTAGGGGAATCCTAATGAGTAACTTTTTACTGACCCTTACATTGTTCTTTGTTCCATCCACTGCTCACCATTTTAGTACCTCTTTTTTTTCTCCCTCGAGCTTTAGGGGAATCCTACTGAGTAACTTTTTACTCACCCTTACTTGGGCTTTTCCCACACTTGGTGTGCCTTTGCAAACGACGGACAGGTCCATCGAGACTACAGAGGAGCGTAGAGGACACAGGATCATGGGCTGTGTTCCGTGGCCGTAGTAGGACTTTCAGGTGTGAGACTCACCAGCGGTTTACTTTCATATTACCTATTGCCGGGTTGTGGCATCTTTCTGGTTGGGCATGTGGTTTTCCCCTTTTACTGTTCAATTTACTTGTCCGTCTACTTTTCATCACTTTAGTTGTACTCTAAGCATACGAAATTTGTTGAGTTACGTTAGAAATTTGGAAATACAGTGAAACCATTTTAATGAGATAGCATGGACCTTGTAGGTTAAGTTATGTTTTCATTGTTTCTAAAAGGCTTCTTAGGTATGATACTTTCTAAGGTGGGGACTTTTTATAGTCCTCTATTTTTTGACTTGATTGAATGCCATGGGAATTTAAATTTTGGTCATTACTGGAATGGTTGTTTTATAAACCAAGATTTGGAACATAATTTCGAGAGTTGTAACACTTAAATGTGTTCTTTTTGGACTTGGATAAAGGCCCAAGAGGTCCCTTGGAGGTCTAATTGAGTTTCAGGAGAATCGCAGCCCAGAAACCCCTATATTGGATGTTTGTACAGGGAGTATGGTTTGTCTTAAATTGTACAATCCCAACTGAAACCCACGTGTCCTTGATTAGAGGAGTATATATTCCATGTATGGTCCACACATGGTTTTCCCCAATCGTGCACCAATATATCACTATTAGTTCCACATAGGGAGAAACCTTTCACTAATTATTGCATTTTTTCACACATTAGGCTAACCATGTAGGAAAAATTGTGCGATATGTTTTCTGAAGAAGTGTTTGCCGCACGGTAGGCGCACAGTTTGTCCAAGTAATGCGGCCAAATCGTACAACATAGTTTTTTAGGGTAAAATGAATAAAATTTCCTTAATGATTTTTAAACCTCATTTAATTCTTCCTTATCCTCCATCACCCATATGAGACATCATCCTAGGAACCTTAGCTTCCACCTCAAGCCTAATCTAGGAATGGATATAACTTCTATGTCTGTCATCTGATTCAAGTGTTTTCATTATATAAGGATATTCATCGGTAAGCTCTGCATTCCTTTTTTGTTGTCCCTCACTTCGTTTGGTATTGGATACTCTATTTAGGTTTAATCTCTTTTCCCTATTTTAGGGTCTTCTTCTGTTATTCAATTTTCTCCCGATCTGAGTCAAATCATAAGCTACTACTGGAAAATCTATCCACAACATGCCAATGATAGCTGGTCTTGTGTTTTTCATTAAAAGTCAAAGTTTTTATATACATCATTGTGTCATGCATCCAATTCTCATGTGATTCCTTAAAATGGATTTTAATCCTTGATATAAATTGTTAGGTGTATCCTATTAAACTAAAGAATCTCTTTAGATAATTTTTATAGGTTACACACCTTGCTTTAGAACCAAACCTTTATGAAAGTTGATATTAAATTAAACCACCATGGGTGGATTTTCCAATTAGATGCCTTAGGGTGTGTTCTTTACCCATTTCATAGAATGGAAATGTGTAATTAATTTTGAATAAAATTTTAATTTTAGAATAATTATAATTTAATGAATTAAAAGGGAGGGATGTGTGACCATGACCTTGGCCTTGGCTATGTAATAACTTGTTGTAGCTTGACATTCCATACTAAGGTGAATTTTACTTGCGGGATAATTAAAGGAAAAGCCTTATAAGATTAGCTTTGATTTTATCCACCTTTTGAGGTGGGATATAGTTTTATTTTATTACATTTTTTAACTTTAAATAATCAAATCATTGAATGATTTTTTATTCCCATGTGAGTAGAAATAGAGGCTAGGCCTTCTCAAGTACTTGTGCTTTTAACCTCATTTTAGGTGAGGTGTAATTAATTGTTATTTATTTTGACCTTGGATTATTAAATCAACATAATTAAAGGATATTTAATTGTTGATATTGATTGAATGATTTTTTTTGAATTCATAATATTTATATTCTTGTTTAACGAAATTCCCACATGAGTTAAATTAAAGGAAGGCCTTATGAGTTGGACCATGCCTTTAATAAACTTATGAGTTGAGTTGTAAATGACATGTTCTTGGCTTGACCAAGTCATGTTAAATGAATTTGTTTAAATGGAAATTCTTAACATTGAATGCTTATATACCTTGGGTGAAACTTGGATTCAGTGATGAATTCCATGGACATACTCAATTGGCTTGTTACTTGCTTATGCTTGAGTGATACTTAGACTCCATAGTGGACTAGAACTAACAAACTCTAAGGCTTGACTGATATATTCTGAGTGATGAAAGTATTCATATGATAATTCCATAGATATAATCAAATTAATTTGATATTGTTAGCATGGGTGATACTTAGGGTCCCTTTTTGGACCTCCAAGGATAGACTCAATTGGCAGTGATGCTATACCATAGCTCGAGTGATATATGTGTTCTTGAGGATCCCCGTGGATGGGATTGTAAGGTGTTGGTTTATATTACACCTAGATTGATACATGGATTCCAACATAGGAATGTCACTTCACTCAGGTTCTAACTTTATTAATGGATGAAATGAGTTACATGATGTGTCTTCCAAGTTGAAGGAATAGCCTGGATTATGTCTTTGTCTTTCACCCTAGTGATGGACTATTTGTGAATCCATTATTCATATTACCATGGGGGAATCTAGGAAACATGTTGGTTCTGGAGGATTTAAAATTAAATTAGATGAATGATTTTTGTAACATACTTGTTGATGACATAGTCCTGGCTATTAAATCAGAAACATATTTTTTAAATTAAATGAATGAGTGAATTGGTTATAAAATTTGAACCTCAACTTATAGGATGGTTAGTTATGAGTACTTCATTTAATTATTTTATTTTCAACCTTCAAACTATTGTTATATATATTCATAGACTAGATGGCACTGAACTTGGGTGGTTTCCGACTAGTATTATATCTCACACCCTGTTCAGGCCGCCTTGGGTACTTGAATAGATTATATGGTTGGATCTTCTTAATTTATTCTTAGGATTAAGGGAGAATGGGACTGATCTGGGGCTCATGATGTAAGATGGTATACTTTTTTCCATTTTATACATTCGTTACATGTATTTTATATCTACCTTGTGAACATGGTTTGGCTACTTTATTAGAGACATATGAAATATTCATCATTTGGTATATGAGATGACATATGATACTATTTACTTATCATATCATTGTTTTTTAATCATTTTGGATATTATATTGCTTCAAATATTTTTATATTATTGATTTTTTTGTGTTAAACTATAGTAATGAGGGTATTGTCTTTCCACAGACACACCTAGGCCCTCACTACTAATTGGAAGCCTCTGGTATTTTGGGAGATGTGGTTTAGGCCATGTGACCAACTGGTATTTTTTCACTATAGGGTGGCATCTGGGTTTGGTACATTATAGGTATAAATCAATGAAGGCTAGTATAAAGTATAACTAATCAATTTTAAGGAAGACATCACATGGTTTTTCTATTGTAACAATATCTCCAAAATCAATTGAATTTTTCCAATTTTCATCACTCACCCCCAACATAACAATATTAATCTAGAGTCCCCCCAACTGGTGTAGAAAACACAAAATTTCTAGAATATATATCCACTTTATGTCTAAATTCCCAAGCTAAAGTGGGTATAATAAAGCATTGTGAAACACTTGTGTTATTTATTTCATATTATAAGGTAGAATATAAATAGTTGATACATCAAACGACCTCTGATTGTCCTATAATAAGTATCTTCATTTCCTGAATTTGAATATTTTTTTCATCTTCATCTCTTCTCCAATTATTTTAGACACCACCATATTCATGATCATCCGTAGATCTATGATGATAAGTAATATACCATTATTAAAATCACCTTACTCTATCTCAAATAGGTCAAAAAATCATGACTACTTAGTTTCTATATATATAATAAATAAGGAAACTTATATAGAGGGGGCATCAAAAACTATCATGGGTCATCATTTATCACACATTCATCCTTATATTGAACACCCAAAAATGTTATAAATATATACTTTTAATGTCACTATCAACTATAGGAATATAATAAAATGGTTGAGTTCTATATAGATGCATGTGAATTACATGACTTTATGAATTGAGAAAAATAGGGTAAAGGAAAACCATTCATAGATCATTGCCTAAAATATTCCAATAAATGTAAAATCCTCTAAAAAGATCATATCATATGTTTTTTCTAATGAATCTCCTCTTGAAATTAAACAATATGTACCATATAATTCTTAATTAAATCATATTTTATAACCATATATGTATAATTCTATGAGAATTCAATCTATAAATGTTAATCTTACTAAATGTTTTTACTCTACCATACTCAACTATTATGAGATAAAGAGAATAACATACATTGCTCCTAAATTTTACTTCAAAATCTATTATAGTTAAATTATCTTATCATATAGAGATTTATTTTTATCATGGTTTTGATCTCACCATCATGCATAATAATTTTATTCACAATTTACACTTGAAATTCTTCCATATGACCTCTAAATCATCACAGACACCATGGTATATAATACACCAATATATACTCTCTCCGCATAATAAACCACTAAAAATAGAATACAATTCTATAAATTCAGTTAAATCAGCCCAAAATAAATCTTTACTTCTTCCAATGACTACTCTGAATCCTAGTGATAAATGATTTCTTTATTCTTCAATATATTTTTCCATTAGAACTCTCGTAAGGCCATCATATTTGAATTATCCTATCCTTTTTCTAATATCTGATAACATTTTGAGCATCCTATTTTACCTATTCCTCCTAAACTACATGACATCATCATCTAATTTCCATTTTTAAAATCATGAAACAAAACTCTTAAACCATGATACATGTTATTGGATTATGAGGTTTTAATTTTTTTCATTTATAAAAATCTCCTAATTTAAAACACATTCACAACTAATAATGATACATGTTCTACACATTAGTTTCCACCTCGTAATCTATACTATCTTACATAGGTATGTTCAATTGAATAAACAAGGTCCTTTTTAGCTTTATAGGGGTCCTTCTATATCTTCATTCGGTCTCCCTAGAATATATTTCATACAAATATTTAATTGTATTGTTTCTCTACTAAACCATTAAAATCCAAACTAGTGAAATTTATAAACACTATCTTAATAGGAACACATCCTCTGATACCACTTTCTCATGACCCAACCACACCAGGAACCCTCTTGAGCCAACTGTGAGATTAGAAGTGTCCCCATAAGCCTTATTTCACTAGGTAAGGTGTTATATGTTAACACAAATGGTGTGAAAATTAAATATGGGAGGAATTTTCATTCTTAAGTCTATAAAAATAAATAATTCACCAATAAAAGACCAATTAAAAGGGTATATATATCCTTAAAACCCATAAAAATACTTAAAAATCGTATATAATATCATATTAATGTAATGAAATTGTAACAATTCCATAGTCAATACTACGAAACATTGAAAATCCTAATGAAAATAGAGAGACCACTAGTATCCACCAACCACTAATTGAAAATATAGTAAGGCTAAGCTTAATATTCAATACCATCCATTAAATATGGAAACACTATATATATAATTATTGGTGAGATTAATGTATACCTAATAGGTTCTTCCATAAAAACATTAGTGTCAATATAGAAGAAACAAACAAAAACTCTTGTAACTAAAAAATCAAACAAAAATTTATCCCATATCAGGAAATCTACAACCCAATATAAAAATATGTAAACTCTCCAAAATCCAAGTATAAGGAAATCATGAAAATATATAAACAAAGTTACCCCATAAACACTTATCCACTAATTTAGTCGTGATCACATCCGAAAATCATATGTTATACTGATCCCATACATTTACCATTTCATTATACCACATCATATTACACCTCAATATCATCATAACATAGAGAAACCCATGTTCACATCATATCACAACTATACCAATAGCCACATAAAACTGAAAAAATGGAGAGATAGTGATGAGGAGTGGTCAGTTATTTGTTTTCATAACATCTAATATGTTGAAGGTTTACTTGGTACCAAAATCTAAAATGAAATTGTTTAGTAAATTATACTAGAGTGGTGGTGTATAGAAATAGTGAATTCTACATCATCTACAACTAAAATAAAAATATATATAATGACACACACACACACTCACTCACACAAGTATAACTCAGATTCACATCATATCATGGTCATCTATACCCTTCAAGTTGCATACCCCTTAATTTATATACATTTACACTACTTCAATTAAATAAAAATAAAAAGTTTAATAATTAAAAAAATTAGTTTAACAAGGTTGCATTTAATTTTTCGACCTCATGATAATTTACCTATTTTCCACATTTTAACTTATCTCATTAAAAAATTGTTCTTATACTTTATCAATTCATTTTGAGTAATACATCTCATATCCTTTTTACTCTTTATTTAATTAATTAATTTCATATTCGGGGAACATATACCCTCATCTCCTGACATCAATGTCACTATATGTCCATATTTATATCATACAACCACTAATTAAATTTTTCTGAGTATTTATATCCCTTCCATATGATGTAAAAATATGAAAAGGAAACAATAATAAATCATATATACTACTTTACCCTCATATCCTTTCTAATATTTAAATATAATTCAAATAATTACAAAAATTTGTTTTACTTAATCAAAAACTAAAATCATGATAGTTCCATATTAATATTAATACAATAATGTTCAAAAGTTTCATAACTCAATTGTATTCTTGAATATTAACATTTTAAATTGATATGATCCATTGATCCAACACTCATATCCTTTCAAAGGATTTATACTAGGTTTAAAATTCATCAACCCCATGTTAATTTCTTATTGAAATGACATATCAATAGATAATCATAGATCCATAAGAAGGTAGAATATAAACAAGGGGAAAAATTGATTCAGGAAAATTCAATTTCATAAAAGGATAAAATAAAAAATTATCAAATGGTAACCCAATGAACATCAAGGGGAATCCCATTTTTTTCTATAGTCATCCAAGAAGAAGATAAACTATTAAAAACGAAAAATAGTTTTCTAAATTTATAAATAAATAGGGAAGTAATAAATCATAATATAATTTCATACATTATAGTTTAATTTGGGTCAGTTAACTAAGATATATAAATTATGAAAAAAAAATAAATATCATTAATAGAATATTATTATTCATTTCCTATTTTAATTAGAAAATGTCTCAATGAAATATAGTTTAATATCACTAATTATATGAAAACAACTTTCTTAAACACTTAAATAGAACTGTGTGTCTACTTTTATTATTAAAATATATAACTTCCATACATTAAAATTCTCACCTATATAAAATTATTGACAACATAGCAGGAAAATAATTTGTAATAGTTCATGAATTTCTCAAAAACTAGGGCTTAATATTATACCCTAATAGTCTTCCCCATGACGAACAAATGTAACACAATATTTCAACCCACAAACCCCAAAGGTGAAATAAATATAACTATGGTGTAATATAAAAAACCATGGTATAGTTAATGTGTTATAATATCCAGAAACCTCACATTCCCTTGTCTCTAAAATATAACCAAAATCATCTTTTTTTATAAATCATTGAATAATTGAAATAATTACTTCTTGATTTTCTAGTCACGTTTAATTCCAGTTAAATTTAATTACACACCTTCGACTTCTTTATAGAATCCCAAAAACATTCAATGAAAGATTATAAACTAGAATTATAAACTTTTAAATTCGATTGACATAGATTTTTATAAATATAGGAATTAAAGAATTGTTTATTTTCTTTTTCCTCTATTCTCTCTCTTGGAAATTTTTTTGTATGTTTTTTCATAATAATTCCTTTTAAATTTTGTTTTATACATTAAATTACATAATATTAAATACCTCTGTATGTGTCTTTATATGTATGGTATTATATATATATAAAATATATGAGGGAGGTATATCTATAAAATTTATGCCAATTAAACTTGGTTCAACCCTTACACGAACCTTTAGGAGTACTCTTATTATTGATATAAAGCAAACATTTAATATCTAAAAAACTATATTTTGTGTTTTTATTTTAATATTATCTATATATCATTATGGAACTATATATATAATACATATAACATTTCCTTTTTAGAGATTATTTTTTATTATAACCTTAATAACCCTTTACATCATTCTTCAAAACAATCCCATTTATTTAATATACTTCCATAAAGTACCTTTTATTATGTATAACCCAATTTAAATTTGAATAAATAATAATGATCTTGATATAAATACTATCACACTAACTAGGTAAATAGTTATTTTTAAACTTAATTCATTTTTTTCATACAATCTGACATTATAGTTCTTCCATTAATGACATGGGAACACTATACCAAGTATCAGTATACCCTATTTTCATAATTTGATGTCTTACCTTTAGAAATTATATATAATTGATTTGGAAAAAAATACTACATCACTTTAATTAATTTTTTAATATTACGTGACACTAAATATAGGTTAATCATTTTTCTATAACCTTAAATTAATTTTTTCTTCAAATAAATCCTTACTTGTGATTTTATGATGTGAATGATTTTTTACTTCATCATTATGTTATATTATATGATACAATCAATATTAAATTATATTTTTTATTTCTTTAATTCCATATTAGTTATGTTTTATTATGATTTTGATATGTTAAATAATGGTTGATACATTAACTCTAACCAATCTCATTAACTCAATCCTTTAATATGTTTTATGTTTTCCAAAATTGACCAAAATTACTACATATATGAGAATATATTTTACATATAGATAAAATGATTAAATAATATTTTATTTAGATAATATATAATAACAAGGTGTTATATATTCAATGTTATAGATGTGATTACTATCTTGGTAACTAATCTCTTAAGATGACTAAAAAGTTGATACATGCGAGAGATCCAATGTAATCATGTTTTAAGAAATAAAGGATCGTTAACTATACATGAGTTGATAGAAGAATGTTATATTTAGTATCATAGATAATTTAGTGATAACATTGGTAACTAGATTTAGAAGAAGATAGGTATAGAACAATTAATTTATGAAAAACTTTTTTATAATTCTAAATGATATTCTATAATGGGGTTAACATTTGATTAGTCACCCATGAAAAATGAATAAGATGATATTATAAGAATAAATTAAATTCACTTGATGGTTTTCGTAAAATTCATACTATTAATGTTTATTAACATCTCTAAATAACTAATTAATCTATTATATATTTAGAAAATGGAAGAATTGGGAATAAGTGATAATTGTTTGAATAACTAAAGAAAATGTAAGTATTTTCATAAAATCTTACCAAATAAAGATGGAGTATCTTCAAAATAAATTATAAATGTTTTTGGGTAGTGAAATATCTTGTGAAAACTTTCCTTTTCTATATGGAGATACCAATTGACCATCAAGAAGGTCTAAAAACCCCAGATCACTTTATGATTACGAAATAATAATTATCTAATATGATCGAAATCCTATTAGTAGTAGTGTAATGTCTCAAAATTATGAAAAATATTTTCATGGAATGGATGTGAAAAAAGATGGAAAATTTAATAATAGTTATATACCGGGTACATATGAATGATTAATTTTTAACATAAAATAAAAAATAAAGATGATGTAGTAGAGATAGAGAGAAATGTGTTTTTTAAGGTCGGGTCTAAAGCCTCATTTTTATTATTAAATCAAAGTAAAGACCTATTTTAACTAGGTATAGGGAGACCCGTTAAATAGCCCGAATGCCCAGTGGGCATGTAGCCCATTACATAGCCTGTATGCCCAAATTTTTGGCCTAAGGCCCAATCTGTTAATAGTAATGCAACAATACCTTCTTACTACAGTACCCGCATAGTACTCGCTGCTGCTATAGTACCCTACTGCCACTACAGTATCCTGCCGTAACTATAGTACCGTTGTTGCTATAGTATCTTGGCTGATATAGTACCACTACAATGCCTACGCCCAATGGGTTTTGAACCCCCATTTTTCATGTAGGATTATGGGGTTCTTACCACTAAGCCAAACCCCAACTATGTAAATAGAAATGTGTTTAATACACCATTAAAAGAGAAATTTATTGCTCTAAAAAAATTAGTTGTGATATATTGATAATTCCAATTTTTTTGGAAAAAGGAAACAAAATATAGTGGATGGATATAATACTAACATAATAAGGATATCATGACATACTATTGAATTTCTATGAAAATCATAGATTAAGAAAATTAATTTATTCAATAGGTTTTGGTTTATCCATCGAAGGGACTTATCCTACCAATTTTTTTCTACATATGTGTACATCTTGAAAATTAAAATAAAGATCGATAAAATCTACTTCAAGTAATACTATTCTGAGTAAGAACATGAGAATGAGATGATGTCATGGAATCAGGTAGAAATACAACAAACAAATAATAAAAATGAGAAGGTGATGTTTCAAAATATATAGGATTTTTTGGAATAAATTCCTTTGGTATTATATTTATGTCTGAATAATCTTATGTAAGTATAGAATAAGTGACCTCTACACTCAAAAGTTAAAGGGGGTCTAGTTGATGTGAACTATTTCAACTATAAATATATTGGTCACTATGTCAATTAGTACCCTAGGAACCCAGTAAAATAACCTCAACAAAGTGAAAATTAATAAGTCTGCTATTTTTAAATCATGATGAAAGTGGTTAATCCACATAATAACATGGTGGTGGGTAATTTCATTAATTTTTCTGAATTATTCAACACATTATTTTACTCTGGTGTTATGAAATCATGTATTTTTTATAGGTGTGAAAAAATGCTAAGGATCACCCTCAAATATTTAAAA
This sequence comes from Viscum album, assembly GCA_963277665.1. Taxonomy (NCBI): domain Eukaryota; kingdom Viridiplantae; phylum Streptophyta; class Magnoliopsida; order Santalales; family Viscaceae; genus Viscum; species Viscum album. Next base: position 813,146,196 of record OY728135.1, read on the forward strand.
TATATTTATTAAAAGAACACCATGTGGTTTTTTAAATGAAATAAATAAATATTAGTTTTTATAATATTTTTTTCTATTTTGAAACAAACATGGTCATTATAAATTTTCTAAACATTAATATACTATTTATACTAAACTAACTCTTTATTAATAACACTTAATTTAAATTTATAAAAATAATAATTTTGTTCATATATTTTGTTAATAAAATATTTTTTTTCAATAGAAAAATATATACTCAAAAGTCATGTATATGGCTTCCCCTTGCGACTCATTTTAATAAAATTATTAATGAAAAGGAATATTATTCCCATAGGAAGATGTGATGATAGTATAATTACTCATCATGTGAATGAAAATTAAAATATTTTTGAATGAATTATATGATCCTGGATATATTAAGAACCTTTATTCTATATCATATTATCCCTAAATAAAATCTAAATACTAATACACCCCATAAAAAGAATATAATTTATTTGGTACAATTAAATAAGAAATTATGAAAATTAATTGATAATGGATTTATCCTACCAATTTATTATCTTATATTGTACATATATTTTATATTAAAAATAAGGATAATAAAATACTTATTTGTATTAATTATTGACAGATCTACATTATAATAATGAATAATAATTACCCATTTCCTAAAATTAATTACTTGTATATCAAACCCCAAGGGGAATAATAATTTATAAAAAATTATCATTAATTATGATACCATCAATTGAAGGTAAAAGGGAAGGGTATAGAAAATATAAATTTATATACATAGTATACACATAAGATATGTTAATTCTAAATTTTCGGGTTAATAAATGTACCCTATGTATTTATGGGTCTAATAAATAGAGTTATAAATGATCATATACTAAAAAATGGGATATATTTATTAATAATATCATTGGATACTCTATGGATATAAGAAGAATGAAACTAAATTTTTTTCCCTATCATTAAATCCTTAGGAAAAAATCAAAGATATGTATATTTTAAAAAGGAATCCTTTCGAAAATATTTGGTTTTTTTCCTTGGATTTTTTTCTTTATACATAATCATATAGTCTATTAGGTAGATTTCATGGGCGAATACATGTCAAAATCTATAGGATGGGAGGTTGAATCATCACACAAGGAGACTTGGTTTCTGGTATGTGATTCTATTATATATTTAAGTCACATTTTTGAAGTCATTCCTAGTAATAATATTATTTACCCTCTTCATGAATGTAATTTATTTACACCAATAAATTTAAGATAATAATTCATGTGGGACATATGTTGTATCATATTTTAATACAATTAACTTGATAAATTAACCATTAAAATTCATGTAGGAAGGTAATATGGAATTTAATGCCATATAAGAGGGTTTATGGGGTAAAAATAATGTTAAAGGCACTATAATATAGGTCTTTGGACTATACAAGGGGATTCCTATGTATACCTATGAATTGAATCAATCCTATATAGTTTGTTTCTTTATAATGTGTCACGTAATACCTTTTAGGGTCATGTAGAAAATACTGATGGAATGACTTTTAAGGTAATTAAGTCATGACCATTGTGTCCTATAGTATAAAGTTATAAGACTATAACCACTAGGATATAAGTACCTTGAAATGGTTTATAGTGATACTTACACTCAATATTCCATTTATAGTTAGGTAATTGTATAAGAAAATTACATCAAAATAGTATCCCATTTGTATCTCCAAATCATTAATTGTACATGATAAGTGTGTTGACCAATGAATGGTATGAATGTTTCGCTAATTGGACCATGAGAGATGCTACCATTTAACACAACATGGAAACCTCTCATTTTCAATGGAGTATATGATTGGAAGGTATCTTAGGACCCATGAAAGGAAGTGTAATACACTATTATATCTTTAGTTGAGTTTTAGATTACCATTATTAATAGAATATATGATCATAAGGTTTATATAGATATAGAAAATTTATCGACCATTTATGTTATAAATTCAAGTTATAGGGCTATGAAAGTTGACTCGTTGAGGAGTAGACCTAGGAAAATAGATGAAAATAAGGTCTTGTAAGCCACTCAGTTGAAATGAAGTTGCCTTCCAAATATCTATGACATTAGAATATGGGGAACCCAAGTTAACCCTTGAGGTGTGGGTGTAAAATTTGTAAAATAGAGGAAACTAGGTTCTATGTTTTTTCACCATTCGTATCTAAAGATCTCATTTAAGGGTTTCATTCTCCCTTATATATATAATGTATAAGAACCCAGATCTTCTTTTTAGGTATGTTTTTCCTTTTCTGGTCATTTTTCAGAAAAATAGGAGAATTTGGAAATTTTATCAGTACATGTCTTATACTTTGATGGCGCTTGAGGTTGTGTGCTGGACGTGTCGTGGCCACACACATGGCCATGTAGGGGTGATGTGGAGGCCACTTAATTCGGAGTATGGAAAATCCTAGTACACGTCATGTACTCCAAAAAGTACATACCATGTACTTTCTTTTTTTCATTAAACGGATCGGGGTCATATCTTAACCCCAAAAATGTCTTCTTCTCCAGCTTATTCAACGGAGAGCAAGGGTACGACCATTGATCTTCTCCGAGCCATTGATTCGTTATCGGTTATCTGAATCGAATGTCATCGGTTGTAATAGAATCGCAACGGTGAGTTCTTGGTTCTTCTTTGGCCATGTTTCCTGATTCTTTCTCTTATGAGAGTTATCTGAGGTTGAACGTTGTAGATGTTTTTGTAGATATAATCCATTCTAGGATGATTCATGGGCCGAGTTTCAAGTTTATCATTCTCCTAGGATCGAGGTAGGTGGTTTTTTGCTTTACGTTGGAAGTCTTTGAGTTTTTGTGAAAAAGTATCAGATACCCATGTGTCGGGTATCTCGGGTTAGGGTGTTGATCCTTCATTATTATATACCTTATATTTTTTGTGTGGTTGAGGTTATTAGATGAATAATTATTTCTTGTTGGTATGTTTGAGGATCACCTCATGGGTGTTTCCCATGTTTTGGTTGTTTATCGCTGTTTGGCTTAGGTTGCCTGTGAGGCAGACCTTGTTGCATTGATAGCTTTCCTTGATATGATTGATTTCATGTGTTTCCTACTCTTTATATGCTTTTGTTGCATTATAGCTATTAGAAAAGTAGTTTTTTGAACTTACTTAGGGTTGTTAACAGTCGATTACGCACGACTAGACTGCTCAGGGCTTTGTGAACCTGGTGCGGTAGAATAAAGAGGGAATTGACGATTAAGGGCTTCCCTAGAGAGTCTGTCATAAATTAGTATCATTCGCATAACCTACAGGAATTGGACTTTGTACTTCCTCAGAGTGTCCTTAGTTACGTATCGAGACTGCATGGGGAATTAGACGTAATTGCTTCCTCATAGAGTTTGTAGCTATCATTGCAAGACCAAAGGGGAATTGACGGTGAGAGCTTCCCAGAGTGTTTGTGCCTTGTATGATTATTTGACTAGAGGGGTCTGCTAGTATGAGCCACCAAGAGAGTCAGTGTGATTATTGTTTGGTTGGTTGCGATTATCCCACCAAGACAATGAACAAGCTTGGGTTTTGTATTGCCTATTATTTAGGTAATTTGCTAAGATACCTGTTGTGTTACTTTCTATGATTTGGGACTATAGATCTGTTTTCTATATTACTTGGTTGATAATTAAATGATTGAATTAAAATAATAAATAAATGTAAATGGAGATTGGTAGGATTGTTTACTTTAGTGTACTCATGTTTCTCTACTGGATTTATTTCCATTACTTTTTCTATATTTCTCACTGATAGTAGGGCACATATCTTTTGGTGGTTGCCTACAAGGATTAGTCTCACACCCTCTTTGGGTCCTGCTTTTCGGCCCAAAAAAGTTATATGGTGGTAGGTGTGGATAGGTACTGTGGCCCCTCTACTTAAGGTACATGATTTCTGGTTGGAGCTAGAGAGCATAGGACCAAGCCTAGGCTTACGATGCTGCTGGAGTTACTGTGTACTTTTTGTACTTTGTTTCTCAGTTGTATTTCAGCATGTTGTGGTGTATGCTAATTTCCTTAGATACTTGTACCTTCTGCATCATTATCATCATCACTATATATATTCATTGCATCCACTATTTAGTTTCAGTTATTGTATGTTGTTTACTACTTCCGCTATTGACTATTATTTAATTTCCCTTGAATACTTTACCAAATGAGGGCATAGTTTCCCCAATTACTCACCAAGGCCCTCGCTGCTAGCCGACAACCTCTGGCATTTGGGGAAATGCGCTTGAGGTCATGTGGAGAACCAGGTATGGGGCACCAGTTGAGTGGCTCCAGATTTGGGTCGTTACACAGTGGTATCAGAGGAGGTTCCTTTTCATTTCTTTTCTATTGACTTACTATTTAGCGACATTAGACAGGGATAAGACAGAATAGGTAAATGGTTGTTGGTCGGATTGGATACTCAAGAGGGGGGTGAATTGAGTTCCAATTTAAAATTTCTGCTAAAAACAATTTCTATTAACAACCCCAAATTTCAAAAACAGATTAAACTGTAGTGAATTTATACAGATTATAAAGGTTCACTTAGTTTCTCAAAGATTGATTAGTTCTCAGTTAACTTAATCTTATGATTTATTTAACTTTTGAAACTAACTTACTGGTTTACAATAAATATAAACACTTGCGTGTTTAACTATTAAAGTAGCCTTGAAAATAAATTATATTTCAAAGTAATAGCAGCAGAATATGAAATAGATAAGTATTGTATGGATATAAACTTTAACTAAAAACACAGAGGAGTTAACCAAGAGGTTCAGTCTCAAGCCGAGACTTAGTCCTCTCAAAAGCTTTATATAATGATGATCCACACCCTGGATCGGGGTTCAACAGTTTACAACTGTCCGGGTCCAAGACCTCTACCACAGTTATTCGTGGGAACAAACACAACAGCAACCAGCTGTTCAGGTCACACGACCTCTACCACTGTCCCAGTGGGAAAACAAATATGTAAGAGTGTTGAGTGAGGATTTACAAATCCTCCAGTTAAAGCACATGAGACAGTGTGTGTGTTAAATACAGCAGATAACACACACTGCTCAATATGTAAAAAGATAAATCACAGAGCAAATATTTAGAATGTAGAAATGGATCTAGTGATCTTCGTGCAGCTCTCGACTCCTTTTGTTGATTAGAATTCGTTCTGAGTCTTCTTCTGGTTTTTGTCTGGAAAACAGAGTATCATCTGTTTCCTTGACTTCCAGGATCAACTTGCTTATCAGCTCAGAGAATGAAGAGATTTGTGTAGTTATTCTTAAGCATAAATTGCTCGACGTATGCTCTCTGTTCTGAAGGCTGGTAGCAGTAGTCTCGTGAGTGCCAGTTCTCCAGTTGTTCTTTTTGCACGTTTTGAGCTTGATCGCCAGCGTCTCTCTTGTGCTCTTTTCTACATCCTTCTTTTAAAGCACGAGCTTCGGCAAAAGGTATGATTCCTTTTTTGTAAGTACGAGGTACGGTTTCCTGAAAACCAACAACACATATTAAATAAATTTAAGTGCATTAAAATATACCTAATGTGACCGTTGGTTAGATTAAATAATAATAAAGAAATTTAAAGCATGTCGAGGTTCTGTCTCTGAATGGTTGCTCATGATAACGGTAGACTTTGTCATGGTAGGTCTGAGTATTGGAAGGCATCTGTAATGGTAGACTTGTCTTTCGGTAGACTTGATGTATCGGTAGCGGTGGACTTGTAACAGCAGCGGTGGCTCTGCCTTTACCAGTAGCGGTAACTCTTTATCGGTAGTTGTGGCTCTGCCTTGTAACGGTAGCGGTAGCTCTCTATCGGTATACTTTGCATAATGGTGAACTTCAGCATATCGGTAGGTGTCAGCTTTGCTGTAACGATAACTGTTTACTTAGATGTAGCGGTAGACTTTGAGTAGGGGTAGACTTTGAGTAGCGGTAGACTTTGAGTAGCGGTAGACTTTGAGTAGCGGTAGACTTTGAGTAGCGGTAGACTTTGAGTAGCGGTAGACTTTGAGTAGCGGTAGACTTTGAGTAGCGGTAGACCTTATTCGATATCGGTAGCTTTAAGTCATAACGGTAGCTACTATCTATAACGGTAGCTATAAACTGTTTAAGCATTCTCTTGGCAGAATGAGTTAAGTCACAGTAAACATATATCCGATAATGCAAAATCAAGATATAAATAAGGAATGGTTGGGATTATCAAAACATAATAAAGCAACTTAACTCCAGAGGGTTCAACAATCTCCCCCTCAATTCCAGAGGGTTCAACAATCTCCCCCTTTTTGATAATCAAAACTTATGCCAAGAAAAGAAAATATCAAATTATGATATCAACAGTATAGTATCAGAGAAATCAAAATAAATAAAAAATAAAAAAATATACATCAGAGGAAAAAAAAATAAACATTCTCTTTTGGTTTTCCAAGAATTTCTCCCCCTTTGTGATTAACAAAAAGATACATTTGGGAAAATCAGAAAAGTACAAAAATACAATGAATCCCATCAAAAAAAAGAAGCACTCAATCATCCTCACGGACAGGTGTCTTTACCTTGGGATCAACAGAGGGTGCAGAGGTAGAGTCAGCAGGCTTGGGAATTCCGGAAAGAACTATTGGTGGATCAGCAACTGATACAGCACCAGATCTGTAATCTGTCTCCTTCTGAGGGATCAAAGGTGTCAAGCTCCTGATGGCTTGAACTGGAGTTAGTTGAGGAGTACTCCCAAAGGCAGATGGTGGAAGGGCAGGTGGTACAATAAACAGTCGAGCATCCACATGTAGGAAATGTAGCAAGAGATTCCTGAAATCCATGATGATGCTTCCACCTCGCTCCATAGCAGAGACAAAATCATCTCTGTTCTCAATAAACTTATCTAAAGCAGGAGTAAGCTCCCAGAGCTTACTAACCTGTTCTCTGGAGGCTTGGGTAACTGGAGGTAACTTCATATTCTCAATCAAAAGCTTGAAATGGTTTGTCATTTGGTGCTTGGTATAAACTTTGTCAAAATAAGAATCCACCTTATTTTTGATTGCCTCTTGAGAAGTAGTAGCTGCCCGCAGGTGATCACGAACAAAACTACTAACTTCCCTAGTGGTAGCAAGAATCTGAGTATCTGATGCACCACTAGGACTGACCTTAGCCAATTCTTCCTGATGAATAGTGCGGATCTGGTCAAGGTTCAAACTTGGGTTGGATGAGGGAAGAGGTTTCACTGAGAAGGCCACTGTTTCCTTGAAAGAGTGAGTCAGACTACTAACCATCTTCTGTACCAGTTCATCCTGACTGTGCAGATGTTATTTAACTGACTTCTTAAAAGCCTCAAAAACTTCCACAAACTGTTTGACCACTTCTTTGATATAGCGAATGTCAGTGTGCACTTGGGTTTGAGAACTGTGTAAAGCAGTCAAGGAGGCAATTGATTGTCTAAGAGCAACTACAGCTCCTGTCCAACTCTCAATCTGAGTGTGGCACACCTTATGTTTGTCCACTATTTGTTCCACAGGACTGGATATACTGCATCCAATGGATAACTCAAGGGATTGCTCCACGTTTTTTATCTCTTCAAACATACTTTTCTTCATATCTCCCACTGATTCTCTTATTACTTCTATCAACTCGGATTTTAAAGACTTAAGGTCATCTTTTGTTGCCACATTGTCATTCATAGTGGGTATGGTAACTGGTTCCCTTTGGGCTTGGTCTTCCTCATCCGAATCACCATAAGATAATCCAAGAATCATATATCTGGGAGCTGATTTCCAACCTTCAATGTCATATGATACTGATACTGAGCCAAGATTCTCTCCTTCTCTTGGAACATTCTCCTGAGGTATCTCTTCCAACACTTCTCCCTGAAGTAATTCTGCAATTTTCTCCACAATTTCAGCAGATTCAGTAGCCATTAGTTCTAAGTCATCAATGACTCTCTCATCAACAGGTGTTGTTGCTACATCTTCCTGCTCAGGCACTATCCTGACTGTTCTGGCTATTAGGGGACTCAAACTGAGCTCTCTTTCAACATTTTTCTCATCATCTGCTTCATCATCAGTCTCCTGTTCTCTATGATTAGATTCGGTTGTCTCATCCTCCTCAGAGGTGTCCTTGACAACATATTGTCATGATTCTTCTCCTCCTTCTCTAGTCTCTGAATCATTATCCTTCAAGACAATTTCTCTCTTTGGTAGTGCTTTTGGAGGGCTAGTTACTCCATAAGAAATAACTTGATGCATGGGACTATGGGATAAGTCTGGATCTCCTCCTTCCTCAACTGAAGTCTCTTCCTCCTCAGCTTCATCATCACTGTAAACTGGTTCTGGCTCATCAAGTCCAAGACCAGGATCTCTAACATCTTTTGGTCTGGATGGATGATTCTCAGGAGTGAATTTCTCATTAATGTTTTCATCATCATTTACCCATGATTTCTTCCAAGGATTCCAGCTGACTTTCATGTATTTACAAATAGTTCTTGTAATACAGAAGTTATCCTTAACCACTACCCGCTCATCCTGAGGTCCAACTATCTCCTTTACTTTCAGCATCACAGAAATTAGTTTGGAGAAAAACAGGGCATTTGATTTTGACTTTGGTCTAGTCATCTCTTCTACTTGAACCATAATCAATCTACATAGATTGATTTTCACATTGTGCTTCAGCAAATGTAACAAATATATGTCTTGGAATCTTAAAGTGGCAAAGTCTCCTCTTCTTGGACTAACAACATGCTGAATAAATTTAAATAATAGCTTATCTTCTCCTTCCATCTCTGCAGCAATCACCTTTCTAGGGGTCCCGTTCCCTGTGAGTTTCAGCAAAGCGTCTTCATATTGAAATACATCACTGGTCGAAGGTACAGACTTGGAATAATAAGTAAAATCACCCACATGTGGAACTCTTAGGTTCTCAGCCCATTCTCCTGAAGTAAACGATACTTCCTGACCATTCACATAAGAAACCATTCTGCTTTCTTCTTCAGACTTTTCAAAATGAACGAATTCGTAGAACTGTTTCACCAATCCTGGATAGTAAGGTCCGTTGTTGTTCACGAAGCATTCTATCCAACCTTGTTCTTTTAACACTCTAATAACCAACTACTTGCTTTCCATAACCCATTCTGCACACACCTATTTTTCAACAACTATCTCGCGCTTCGATAGGTGTGGATTTACTGATCATCTCTGAGCTAAACTTCCCTTGACACTTCCACTGGCATCAGTACTAGATACTTTTTGTCTCTTCGATGTCGGCGCTTCACTTCCATCAGTCATCTGAGGTCTCTTGACTCGGGCCATTATGGATTTGAGGCTAGGGTTCTGAAGGTCGAGAGGTTTAGGTTTAGGAGAGTTCGAGCAGACAAGTTCGCGATGAGATTGAGTGAGTCTAATTCGAGTTTTAATATCATTTAGGATTCATAAATAACATAAATCATAAAATAAAGTAAAATGGTTCGATGTCTCAGCTTTTTTTTTAAAAAAAATGCAAATGTACCGGTAATGTTCTCTAACGGTGAGGTTTCTCTAACGGTGAGGTTTCTCTAACGGTGAGGTTTCTCTAATGGTGAGGTTTTTCTAACGATGAGGTTTTTCTAACGGTGAGGTTTCTCTAACATTGAGGTTTCTCTAACAGTGAGGTTTCTCTAACGGTGAGGTTTCTCTAACGGTGAGTTTTCTCTAACGGTGAGGTTTTTCTAACGGTGAGGTTTCTCTAACGGTGAGGTTTCTCTAACGGTGAGGTTTCTCTAACGGTGAGGTTTCTCTAATGGTGAGGTTTCTCTAACAGTGATGTTTCTCTAACAGTGAGGTTTCTCTAACAGTGAGGTTTCTCTATGCTATAGTTAATCATGCCTAACTCATGTTTGATGTAATTTAATCTCTCAGAATTCAACGGCTTTGTAAAAACATCAGCTAACTCATGTTCAGTGCCAATGAATTCAAGAGTGATATCACCCTTTTGATAGTGATCCCTCAAAAAGTGATATCTCACATCAATATGCTTTGTCCTAGCATGAGATACCGGATTTTTGGAAATGTTAATAGCACTTGTATTGTCACACTTTATAGAGACATGTTTGAATTGATATCCATAGTCTAGTAATGTGTGTTTCATCCACATTATTTGTGCACAACAACTACCAGCAGCTATATACTCAGCTTCGGCAGTAGATAATGCAACAGAATTCTGCTTCTTGCTACACCAAGATACTAGCGATTTGCCTAAGATGTGACATGTTCCAGAGGTTCTTTTTCTGTCTAACTTACAACCAGCAAAATCAGCATCAGAATAACTCAATAAATCAAATGATTGTCCTTTTGGATAAAATAGTCCTAAATTGGGAGTATGTTTTAGATATTTGAAAATTCTTTTAACAGTAGTCAAATGAGACTCCTTTGGGTTTGCTTGAAATCGAGCACACATGCATACACTGAACATGATGTCGGGTCTACTAGAAGTAAGGTACAATAGACTTCCTATCATACCTCTGTAGTTGGTTTGATTTACTGGTTCTCCAGTTTCATCACTATCCAACTTACAGGTGGTTCTCATAGGTTTATCACTGCCTTTACTACTATCCAATGAAAAAAAATTTAGAGTATCTTTAATATAATTACATTGATTCAAAATAATACCATTTTGTTTTGAAAGATCTGAAATCCAAGGAAAAATTTGAGTTCTCCCATTAAGCTCATTTCAAACTCATTTTGCATTATTTTTGAAAAATCAATACATAAAGAATTTTTAGAAGATCCAAAAATAATATCATCTACATAGATCTGTACTATTAAAACATTTTTAGAAATCCATTTAATGAAAAGTGTAGGATCAGCTATTCCTTTAGTAAATCCTTTTGAAATAAGAAAAGAGCTGAGCCTATCATACCAAGCTCTTGGAGCTTGCTTTAAACCATATAAAGCTTTAGATAGTTTGAAAACATGATTGGAAAAATGGGGATTTGTAAAACCAGGAGGTTGTTCAACAAATACATCCTCATTTATATATCCATTCAGAAAAGCGCTTTTAACATCCATTTGATAGAGTGTGAAATTTAGATGAGCAGCATAAGCAAGTAATATCCTAATGGCCTCTAATCTAGCCACGGGTGCAAAGGTTTCCTCATTGTCTATTCCTTCCTCTTGACTATAGCCTTGTGCAACTAGCCTAGCCTTGTTTCTAATGATAGTTCCAAATTCATCAACTTTGTTCCTAAACACCCATTTAGTGCCTATGGTTGGAGTGTCCTTAGGTCTTTCCACTAATTCCCAAACTTCGTTTCTTTCAAACTGATTTAGTTCTTCTTGCATAGCCATTACCCAGAATTAATCATTGATAGCATAATTGATATCTTTGGGTTCAAGCTGTGAGAGAAAAGCTTGATATTCAACCTGATTTCTTAGAGAAGCTCTAGTTTGTGTTCCTCTATTTAAATCACCTACAACAGCATCAAGAGGATGATTCTTGAGAGTTCTAACACCTCTATAAGGAGTTGAACTGGCTTCTTCAGAGTTGTCTACAAGTCTGGAATTGGTATGAGCAGATTCTGGAAAATTTACAGAACTGGATTCTTTTACAGGGGATTCAGTATTCTTATCATTTAGGTCCAGATTTCAAAAATCTTCCTCAAGATCTTCAAGGAAGGATTTAGGCTCATGTGGATCAGTCTCATCGAATTTGACATGAACTGATTCTTCCACACATTTGGTTCTTTTATTGAAAACTCTATAGGCTTTACTAGAGATAGAGTAACCTAGGAAAATTCCTTCATCACTCTTGGATGCAAATTTGTCAAGATTGTCTTTAGTGTTAGGGATAAAGACTTTGCAACCAAAAACTTTGAAGTAATTAACCTTAGGCTTCCTATTATTCCAAAGTTCATAAGGGGTCCTTTTTAGAATAGGTCTAATTAAAACTCTATTAATGACATAGCAAGCTGTATTTACAGCTTCAGCCCAAAAATAAATAGGTAAGTCATACTCATTAAGCATAGTCCTTGCAATTTCTTGAAGGGTTCTATTTCTTCATTCCACTACACCATTCTGTTGGGGTGTTCTAGGAGCAGAAAAGTTGTGATTATAGCCATTGTGTGAGAAGTAGGATTCAAATTCATGATTCTCAAACTCACGCCCATGATCACTCCTCAGGGTCTTAATTTTGAGTCCACTAAGATTTTCTACAGTCTTGGAATATTTAACAAAGTAGGAAAATGCTTCACTTTTGTGAGCTAGAAAGTATACCCAAGTGTATCTAGAAAAATCATCTACAAGAACATAAACATAGTGCTTCCCATTTAAACTTGAAACTCTTGAAGGTCCAAACAAATCCATGTGAATCAATTCAAGTGGTTGAGAAGTTGAAACTTCTTTCTTTGGTTTAAAAGAAACTTTGTGTTGTTTTCCATTTTGACATGGATTGCACACTTTATCATTTGGGAATTCTAATTTGGGTAGGTCTCTAACTAAGCATTTCTTAGAAAGTTTCCTAAGTGAGTGAACATTACAGTGTCCCAGTCTCCTATGCCACAACCAAGATTCTTTATAGAAAGCATTTAAGAAGGAAACATTTTGTTTGACCAAGGAATTTTGATCAACAGCATATACATTCTCATTTCTTGATGCAGTGAAAACTAAGTCATGTTTTGAATTAAAAACATTGCATGAATTATTTTCAAATTTAACATTAAAACCATCATCACACAACTGAGATATACTAAGTAAGTTATACTTTAATCCGTCCACAAAAAGTACTTTAGAAATCAAAATTGTATCAGGGTTACCAATCTGGCCTAAGCCAATGATTTTTCCTTTTGCATTGTCACCAAAGGTGACATGCCCACCATCGACCTTAATCAGACTCTTGAAGCAAGAATAGTCTCTTGTCATATGTCTTGAACATCCGCTCAGATGTGTTAGTCATGAAACACATATTAGCATGATTTCTTTCTGATTCACTAGCTTCTGATTCACTTGTGCTGTCCTCCGAAGCACTCCAGGTTTCTTTCATATCTTTCTTGTACCTCTTGTCCTTATAGTCATATTTTTTCTTGAATCTTAACTTAGGACGGTCGGATTTGATGTGTCCTTTCCTCTTGCATTCATAGCAGACTATATCATCTTCTTTATCTGACTTCTTCCAATCCTTCTTCCACTTGCCTTGTTGATCATACTTACCTTTGTAGCTAGGTTTTCTGAAAAACTTTTTCTTCCTATAGAACTTCTTGAATCTCCTGGCTATTTGAGCCATTTCTTCATCACTGTCAGAATCTGAATCTTCACTAGACGAGCTTTCAGTAGGCACATGTACTTTCTCCTTGTCTTTACTCTTTGATGCAGTAGTCTTAAATGCCACGGATTTCTTCTTGGGTTCATCATCTTATTCTTTGTTCACCTTCAATTCTTCTTCATAAATCATTAGTTTACCAATTAATTCCTTGACAGGCAGTGTTCCAATGTCACAGAATTCTCTGATTGAGACAGACGTGCCTCTCCATCTATCTGGAAAACATCTCAGTATTCTCATGATTTGTTCCTTTGCTGGAACACCTTTTCCAAGTGAGCTCATTGTGTTGACCATCTCATTAAACCTGAGATACATGTCAGAAATGGGTTCATCAGCCTTCATTTTAAAGTTATCATATTTAATAGTATAAGTATTTAACCTCATTTCCTTAACATTAGTTGTTCCTTCATGAGAAACAGCCAAGGTATCCCAAATATCAAAAGCAGTTTTGCAGGCAGAAATTCTATTGAATTCCTCATCTCGTAAAGCACAGTAGAGGGCATTTATGGATTTACAATTATTATTGTAAGCGGCCTTAGTAGGTTCATCCCAAGTTATTCTTTCAGTTTCTGGAATCTTGTATTGAGATTCTATAGCAGTCCATATATCAAAACCCATACTTTCTAAATGGATTTCCATTTTAAGTTTCCACTGAGCATAGTTATTTCCATTGAAGAAAGGTGGCCGGTTAGTAGCAGCACCCTCAAGTCTATTATCCGTTATAAACACAATTTAAAGTGATAAAAATTTAGAAATAACAAAAATTTTAAGAACTTTAAAATACAACTAAAATCACAGTTAAAAAACAGAGTAATATAGAAAATATATTTCTCCTCTGATACCAAATGTTGGTCGGAGTGGATACTCAAGAGGGGGGTGAATTGAGTTCCAATTTAAAATTTCTGCTAAAAACAATTTCTATTAACAACCCCAAATTTCAAAAACAGATTAAACTGTAGTGAATTTATACAATTATAAAGGTTCACTTAGTTTCTCAAAGATTGATTAGTTCTCAGTTAACTTAATCTTATGATTTATTTAACTTTTGAAACTAAATTACTGGTTTCCAATAAATATAAACACTTGTGAGTTTAACTATCAAAGTAGACTTGAAAATAAAATATATTTCAAAGTAATAGCAGCGGAATATGAAATAGATAAGTATTGTATGGATATAAACTTTAACTAAAAACACAGAGGAGTTAACCAAGAGGATCAGTCTCAAGCCGAGACTTAGTCCTCTCAAAAGCTTTATATAAGGATGATCCACACCCTGGATCGGGGTTCAACAGTTTACAACTATCCAGGTCCAAGACCTCTACCATAGTTATTCGTGGTAACAAACACAAAAGCAACCAGTTGTTCAGGTCACACGACCTCTGCCACTGTCCCAGTGGGAAAACAAATATGTAAGAGTGTTGAGTGAGGATTTACAAATCCTCCAGTTAAAGCACAGGAGACAGTGTGTGTGTTAAATACAGCAGATAATACACACTGCTCAATATGTAAAAAGATAAATCACAGAGCAAATATTTAGAATGTAGAAATGGCTCTAGTGATCTTCGTGCAGCTCTCGACTCCTTTTGTTGATTAGAATTCGTTCTGAGTCTTCTTCTGTTTTTTGTCTGGAAAATAGAGTATCATTTGTTTCCTTGACTTCCAGGTTCAGCTTTCTTATCAGCTCAGAGAATGAAGAGATTTGTGTAGTTCTTCTTTAGCATAAATTGCTCGACGTATGCTCTGTGTTCTAGAGGCTGGTAGCAGTAGTCTCGTGAGTGCCAGTTCTCTAGTTGTTCTTTTTTCACGTTTTGAGCTTGATCGCCAGCGTCTCTCTTGTGCTCTTTTCTTCATCCTTCTTTTAAAGCACGAGCTTCGTGAAAAGGTATGATTCCTTTTTTGTAAGTACGAGGTACGGTTTCCTGAAAACCAGCAACACATATTAAATAAATGTCAGTGCATTAAAATATACCTAATGTGACCGTTGGTTAGATTAAATAATAATAAATAAATTTAAAGCATGTCGGAGTTCTGTCTCTGAATGGTTGCTCATGATAACGGTAGGCTTTGTCATGGTAGGTCTGAGTATCGGCAGGCATCTGTAACGGTAGACTTGTCTGTCGGTAGACTTGATGTATCGGTAGCGGTGGACTTGTAACAGCAGCGGTGGCTCTGCCTTTACCAGTAGTGGTAACTCTTTATCGATAGCTGTGGCTCTGCCTTGTAATGGTAGCGGTAGCTCTCTATCGGTAGACTTTGCATAACGGTGAACTTCAGCATATCGGTAGTTGTCAGCTTTGCTGTAACGATAACTGTTTACCTAGAAATAGCGGTAGACTTTGAGTAGCGGTAGACTTTGAGTAGCGGTAGACTTTGAGTAGCGGTAGACTTTGAGTAGCGGTAGACCTTATTCGATATCGGTAGCTTTAAGTCATAATGGTAGCTACTATCTGTAACGGTAGGTATAAACTATTTAAGCATTCTTTTGGCAGAATGAGTTAAGTCACAGTAAACATATATCCGATAATGAAAAATCAAGATATAAATAAGGAATGGTTGGGATTATCAAAACATAATAAAGCAACTTAACTCCAGAGGGTTCAACAATCTCCCCCTCAATTCCAGAGGGTCCAACAATGGTAAATATCTATTCCTGGGAGTTCTAGAACACATGTACAGGGAAAAATCCAGGATACCTCGAATATTGCAATTTTTAAGTTTTGAAAATGTTACAGTTTAATTAATTTCATTGTTGGGTGGTGCACTTGTTTTATGTTGTTACTGTTTATATGATTGTGGTTCTATTTTTTTGCAACCCGATGATATGAGGGTATTCCATCTCATGCATCATATAGGAACTTGTTAGAAAATCAAATGTCATGCATTTTTCCAGGCCATATAGATTTCATTAGAAGTTGCATGTTGTTGTGATATAAATTTTGGTAGATTATTCATGCTATTTTGATGGAATTGGTAATAGACTATGTGTGATGTAGTGATAGATGTTGTGATAGAATACCTTCTATGTTGATAGGGTATCATTTGTTTAGAGATTCTTTATCATGGATGGAAAACATTGGTATTATAAGTGTTATGGGCCCTCATCGACTATAATATGGTGGATCATTGACCTGTTTAATTGTTATATATATTGTTATGATGCTAAGATTTGATTTGTGGGGAGTATGGGCCCTCACAGATTGGAATTTGGCACCTTAATGCTGTTTTTATATGTTTTCTCAGCTCCAGAGCAGTTTCTAAAGCTAATATCCAGAAATACCTAGAATACATGGTGTGTACTTTATGGTTACACGTCGTGTATTCTATAGTCGTGTCACTGACCGTGTAATCAAGGAAACGGGGTTGTGAAAAATCTTGTAGGAACATGCCATGTACTAGTTTAGCACGCCGTGTAGTATGAAATAGGTACCCCGACCGTGTCACGAACAACACGAGTCCTATTATCTTTTCACATACATGTTGTGTCTTAATTGAAAACGTCATGTAGTTTGATCTATGTACCCATCCGTGTCACTAACAACACGGTTTGGTGTCATCCTTTCTCTTACACATCGCTTCTGTCTGGAACACTCCGTGTAGTGTCAGCCATGTAGCAAGCCGTGTATCTAACCACATGGTCTATTAGGACTTTTAGTGCACATTGTGTCCTTCTGGAACATGTCGTGTAGTGCGAGCTAGGCACACAGGCTATTCCACTAACAACACGGGCCATGTGAATCTTGTTGAGTACATGTCGTGTATCCCTTGAACACATCGTGTAGTTTTATCTTAGGAGAGCCATGTGGCTTAACTATGTGGAAGTACTCAGGCATGGAAGGGAATTCACGAACATGTCGTGCATTGGGAAAACATGCCATGTATTTGGGGTGTTACACGACCAGTTCAGGTAGGAGTACACACCCATGTAAATGACTTAAGGTAACACGTTGTGTAGTCCTTATACACATCGTGTAGTCATGCTTTGTAAATTTTGAATGCTTCTTTCCCATGTTCCTTCTTGTGCCATCAATTTTTCTGTCTTTGTTAATCCTAAATCTGAGGGAGACTAGAGCTATGGACCAGGGCTGTTTAGCACCTAGGGTAGATTCATTCCAGATAGACAGTAGTAAGAGCCACCGAGAGTCTACATGAGGTGACTCGAGGAAGCGAAGCATTACTTCTGGTAGATGGGATCTTACTTCTGAAAACCAAGTGGTGTGATATCAGTGTGGAAAAAGCGGTCATAAGAAGCCTCAGTGCTCAGGAGACCCAATGGAGTGCCGATCTTATGGAAAGATGGGTCATCTGCAGCGTTTCTGTAAGGTTCTTCTTCCAGCGGCTAGTGAATGAGGATCAGTTTCGACTCCACGTATAGGAGCAGGATTACCAGTTTCGTAGTAGACTAGGGGCTGGAGTTCTTCAGGACATTCAGGCTAGGGTAGAGGTCGTGGACACAGTGTTCAGGCTCAGATAAGGTCATCCCAAGGATCTTAGGCTACTACACAGGGTTGCGGTGCAGGCCAGACTTTTGTGGTAGAGCATATTCATCAGGAGCCGGGTCCTAGAACTTCTAGAGTTCGAGGTACGATTTTAGTAGCCTCAGTTTTATCCTCTGCACTTTTCGATATATGATCTTCTCATAGCGTTATTTTTGGGCATACTGTGGAAATCCTTAGACCTACTGTTTATACTTATGAGGACATGTTGACACTAGACACACCGTTGGGGACTAGAACAGCTAGTGTACGTCAGTTAAAGGAGTTCCCTCTAGAGATGGTTGGGTATCACATTCTATGGGACCTTTATGTCCTAGAGATGAGAGGATATGATGTCATTCTCGTAATGGATAGGCTCGTCCCCTTCTAGGTATTCATCGACTGTTATCACCGTAGCGTGAGTTTCAAATCATCGGAGGGTGATCCTTTTCTTCATAAGGGCGAGTGGGATTTCCAGGCGAGTAGGGCAGGACCAGAGCATCATGGTCTAGGTGGAGTTACAGGTTAGATTTTATGTCTGTATCTGGATGACCATGGGAATTCATAGTTAGACTTTACTCCAGTTGTGGATCGTTTCAGGGATGTCTTTCCAGATGACTTTTCAGGTTTGCCTCCAGAGCATGAGGTAGAATATTTTGTTGAGCTTGTGGCAGGAGTGGCATAAGTGTCCATTCCTCCTTATAGGATGGAAACACCTATGTTTTAGGAGCTCAATAATCAGTTGGGTTAGTTGCGTGCAAAGGGTTTCATCCAACCCAGTAGTTCTCCTTGGGGTCCGCATGTCCTGATTGCGAAGAAGGCAGACGGCACCCTTAGGCATTGTGTAGATTATCAGAAGCTAAACCAATTTACAGTCAAGAAATGGTATCCATTTCCACAGATAAATGATCTATTTGATCTACTTCGAGGAGCCAGACTGTTCTCAAAAATAGACTTGAGATCCAGCTATCATCAGTTGCATGTCAGACCATTTGATATACCTCTTATAGCCTTCTGGAGAAGGTATGGTCTGTATGAGTAGTTGGTTATTCCATTCAGTATCACGAACGCGCCAGAAGTTTTCATGGAACTGATGAACAAATTTCTCCATCCTTACTTGGATTCCTTCATGGTGGTCTTCGTGGGCAATATCTTGGTGTACTCTCACACTCAACACGACCATGCTACGCATCTTGAGATCGTTTTGAGTACACTAAGGGAGAATCGGTTATATTCTATGCTCTCAAAGTGCCACTTTTGGATGGATGTGATTCACTTTCTAGTTCATGTCATCTCATAAACAGGAGTATCAATAGACCTAGAGAAGGTGAGAGCAGTAGGTGCCTGGGAGCAGCCGAAAAATGTCATCTAGGTACGAAGTTTCTTAGGGATGGCTGGTTACTACAGGTGGTTTATATGGGACTTCTCATGCTTAGCAGTGTCGTTGATGGGATTGACTAAATAGGGGGTGAAGTATGTTTGGTCATAAGCCTACGATTCAGACTTTCAGGAGCTGGAGGGGAGATTGACTTCAGCACCGATTCTAGTTTTGCCGGAGCCGGGAAAGAGTTATACAGTTTTCTGTGATGCATATGGCATCAGTCTTGGAGAAGTGCTTATGTAAAAGTATCGTGTCGTTGTATACGGATCTCGGTAGTTGAGGCCACATGAGAGGAACTATCCTACGCACGACCTGGAGTTGGCTGCAGTTGTTCATGCTTTGCATTGTTGGAGACATTATCTTCTGGGAGAGAATTTTTTGGTATATACTGACCACAAGAGACTCAAGTACATCTTCACACAGTATGAATTGAATTTGAGATAGCATAGGTGGGTTGAGTACCTACAGTCTTTTGATTTTGAGCTTGCTTATATGCCTGGTAAATGCAATGATGTGGCAGACGCACTAAGCAGGAGGACAGAGATACAGGCATCTCAGGAGGCCAGCAGCGAGTGGCAGCTTATGGCTTTGTTCTCTGAGATGCATTTGGAGGTGCACGAAAGACAAGGTCAGACTTTTCTTTCTTTTTTAGATGTTACCTCTACCCTTTTTACCATGTTCGAATGAGGAAGCTATCAGATTATGAAGGCCTAGTCCTACGAGAAATCATGTCAGGAGAGGACCCTCTTCATGGATGGACCGTAGGCAAGGGTGAGATCTTGTGTTTCCAGGGATGTGAATGGGTGCCAACCGACATACGTGAGGAGTTTATGCGAGACTTTCATTCCTCATTTTGGGCAGTTCATCCTAGTGTCACCAAGATTTATCGTGATCTACACCACCAGTATTGGTGGACAGGTATAAAGAGAGATGTTGCTGGTTTTTTCATGAGGTGTTCCACCTGTCAGCAGGTGAAGAAAGAGCACCAACAACCAGAAGGGATTTTACAGCAACTACCCATTCCTGAGTGAAAGTGTAATGATGTCGCGAAGGAATTCGTGATAAGGTAACCGAGATCACCTCATGGGAATAACGCGATATGGGTTGTCATTGACAGGTTCATGAAGGTTTCTCAGTTCTTACCGATTAAGGAGACCTTTGGTCTTGATGAGCTTGGATGGTTTTACATATTTGAGATTGTATGCTTGCATGGGGTTCCGAGTACTATAATTTCAGATAGGGATGCCCGCTTTACGTCGCATTTTTGGCAAGGGCTAAAAATGGCTTTGGGTACACAGGTATTTCTAACTATATCTTACCATCCCCAGATAGATGGCCAGTCAGAGCGCACGATTCAGGTGCTAGAGGACATGCTATGAGCATGTGTCCTTGATTTTGGAGGTTCTTGGTTGAGACATATACCTGTAGTGGATTTTTCCTACAATAATAGTTTTTAATCAACTATTAGGATGGCACCTTACAAGGATTTTTACGGTAGGCCATGCCGATCATCCTTGTGTTGGCTGGAGGTAAGAGAGGCAGCTATGTTGGGACCTTGTTTTTTTCAGGAGACCACTGAATAGGTGGAGTTGATTCGGAAGAGGATTTCTACTGCACAGTCTCAGTATAAATATTATGCTGATCAGCGGAGACGACCATTGAAGTTCAAGGTCGGAGATCAGGTTTTCCAATGTGTTACGCTGAGGTTGGGACACAAGAGGATCAGGAGACAGGGTAATCTTTCACCGAGATACACCGGACCATTTGAGGTTCTAGAGAGATTCGGGCAGGTTTCTTATAGGTTGCAGTTACGTAAGAGGTACCAGGCTATGCACGACGTCTTCAATGTTTCTCATCTTTGATGCTATTTTATAGACCCGTCTCATGTTTTTCAACCCAAGGAGGTTGAGCTGGAGCAGGATGCATCATTTGAGGAGTATCCTATCAGGATTTTTAATCGTAGTGAAAAGGCACTCCATGGATGGTTTGTTCCTCTAGTACGGGTGATATGGCAGCACAACCGTGTACAGGATGAGACATTGGAGAGGGAGGCCGATATGCAATCACAGTGGCCAGAGTTGTTCGAGGTTTCTTCTTCGCCACCTTGTTAGGGAAATTCAGGGATGAATTTATTTAAGGGGGAAGTTTTTAATAACCTGGATCTTCTTTTTAGGTATGTTTTTCCTTTTTTGGTCATTTTTTGGAAAAAGTGGAGAATCTAGAAATTTATAAGTACATGTCGTGTACTTTATAAGTACATGCCGTGTACTTTGATGTCGCTCGAGGCCGTGTGCTAGTCGTGTCATGGACACACACACAGCCATGTAGGAGTGATGTGGAGGCCACTTAATGCGGAGTACAGAAAATCCTAGTACACGTCATGTACTCCTAAAGTACATGCCATGTAATTTGTTTTTGGTTAAACGGACCGGGGTCGCGTCTTAACAACCAAAACATCTTCTTCTCCAGTTTCTTCGACCAAGAGTGAGGGTAAAACCACTGATCTTATCCGAGCCACCGATCCATCACCGGTTATCTAAATCGAATGCCGTCGGTTGAAATAGAATCGCAGCGGTGAGTTATTGGTTCTTCTTTGGCCATGTTTACTAATTCTTTCTCTTATGAGAGTTATCTGAGGTTGAATGTTTTAGACGTTTTTGTAGATCTACTCCATTCTAGGCCGATTCACGGGTCGAGGTTTAAGTATATTGATCTCCTATGATTGAGTTAGGTGGTTTGTTGCCTTACATTGGATGTCTTTGAGTTTTTGTGCAAAAGTTCCAGATACCCATGTGTCGGGTATCTTGGGTTAGGGTTTTGTTCCTACATTATTATCTACCTTAGATTGTTTGTGTACTTGAGGCTATTAGATGAATAATGATTTATTGTTAGCATGTTTGAAGATCACCCCATGGGTGTTTCCCATGTTTTGTTTGTTTATCGTCGTTTGTCTTAGGTTGCCTGTGAGGCAATCCTTGTGTCATTGATTTACTGCCTTGATATGATTCATTTCATGTGTTGCCTACTGTTTATATGCTTTTGATGCATTGTAGATATTAGCCAAGTAGTTTTTTGAACTTACTTAGGGCTGCTGACAGTCGATTACATACGACTAGACTACTCATGTCTGTCTGAACCTGGTGCGGTAGACTAAAGAGGGAATTAACGATTAAGGGCTTCCCTAAAGAGTCTTTCATAAATTAGTATCATTCATATGACCTACGGGAATTGGAATTTGTGATTCCTCAAAGTTTCCTTAGTTACATATTGAGACTATAGGGGGAATTAGATGTAAGTGCTTCCTCAGAGAGTCTATAGCTATCATTGCAAGACCATAAGGGAATTAACGGTGAGAGCTTCTTAGAGTGTCTGTGCCTTGTATGATTATTTGAATAGAGGGTTCTGCCAGTATGAGCCACCCAGAGAGTCGGTGTGAATATTTTTTGGTTGGTTGTGATGATCCCACCAAGCAAAATCACAAGGTTGGGTTTTATACTGCTTGTTGTTTAGGTAGTCTACTGAGATACCTGTTGTGTTAATTGCTATGCTTTAGTACTATAGAGATGTTTTCTAGATTCCTTGGTTGATAATTAAATGATTTAATTAAATTAATAAATAAATGTATATGGATATTGGTAGGATTTTTTACTTTAGTGTACTCATGTTTCTCTGCTGCATTTATTTCCATTACTTTTTCTATATTTCTCACTGATAGTAGGGAACAGATCTTGTGGTAGTTGCCTACTAGGATTAGTCTCACACCCTTTTTGGGTCCTACTTTTCAGCCCAAACAGGTTATATGGTGGCAGGTTTGGATAGGGACTGTGGCCCCTTTACTTCAGTTACATGATTGCTGGTTGGAGATGGAGAGCATAGGACTGAGCCTAGGCTTGCGATGCTGCTGGAGTTACTGTTTACTTTTAGTACTTTGTTTCTTAGTTGTATTTCAACACGTTGGGGTGTTTTCTTCTTTCCTTAAAAACTTGTACCTGCTTCATCATTATCATCATCACTATATATGTTCATTTCATCCGCTGTTTAGTTTCAGTTTTTTTATGTTGTTTACTGCTTCTGCTATTGACTATTATTTCCTTTCCCTTTTATACCTTACCAAATGAGGGCATAGTTTCCCCAATTACTCACCAAGGCCCTCACTGCTAGTCAGCAACCTCGGGAATTTGGGGGAATGTGCTTGGGGTCGTGTAGAAACTAGGTATGGGACACCAGTTGAGTGGATCCAGATTCGTGTTGTTACATAAATACATGGGAGAAGTTGTATTCAAAATGGTTATGTTTATAAAACCCTCAAATGAATCAATTAAACTTGTTTTCCATCTAATTCTCTCATTTTTTAGTCCTAAAATAACTTTTAGAATTTCATGGAATACTCGATCTCTCTAACTAAGGATATGTGAACTCAAGACCCTAAAGTCACATCGTGATATCTATATGTTTCTAATTTAGATATTTTAAGACCTTTTATAGGCAGTGAATCCCTTTGTTCCTAACCTTTTTTGTATGTATTTTGAGTTAATTTACTTGACCTTGGGAGTGCATGATGATCTAGGTTAGGGTGAAAGTTCTAGGTTCCATGGTGGTGAATGAATACACTTTAACGTGGTTAGACACCCAGAATTAATACATGGAATGAGCATGGGTTTCATAAGGGTTCTTTCATAGATCAATCTAGGGTTAAACTAATAACTATTTTCTCAAAAATCATGTACTTGTTCTTGGAAAATAGTTGAGTTTCAAAAACAATGCAGTCACCAAGGATGAAATATAAATCAAATTTTTAAATTAAAATGTGGTAAAAGAGTGTTAAATACATATATATATATATAATATATTTTCCCTAGTCTAATAGGTTTTCATTGATTATTTTTTTAGATATTTATCAGATTATTTAATCCATTGACCATAATAGCATATAAGGGGGAAAATTCACTCATAAAAATGAATGTTAGGAGAGCTTCTAATAAAAAAAGGTGAGGATAGTCAATACACCAATGTTTACATATAAAATGGATAATTATTTATTTTCTAAATATAAAAACACATTATGTAAAATAAATATATTTATATTGAGGATGAATAAGAGGGTGGTAACTTATGTGTCATGGTAGTTGAATATCTATCAACATAATTATCTAATGAATGATTTAGAGTCAAAAAACATTATTTTCACATTAAACATATCTTAATACTATATTTATGGAGATTTCATCAACATATATAAAATCTAGAAAGTTTTGAACGAAATATTTTTGAAAAATATTTTAAACATTAGGTAAAATAGATGGATATTGTTTCTAAAGGATTATGATTTAATTATAATACATATTAAAAGGAAGTAAAATAAATTCAATAATATATTTTGAAAAAATGATCTTATTATTCTATCAATGATTAGTATTAACAAGTATCCAATGATCAAGGATTCAATAAGTATCAATTTGGTAATTAAGATAAAATGGGATACACCATAAACTTCCTATAGAATTTCCTAACCATATTTTATAGATAAGATCAGCAATATATTACTAAAATATATTTTTAATAAAATAATGTTGATTTTATGATGATAAATAAAAATTAATTAAAAAATCCTTTGGATATATTTTTAAGGTTTAAAAATAGATTGTTAGTGTTCTCAGAAATGTATATAAAAAGGATATGTTAGATGCAACTCATATATTAAATCTCATTATAAATTTCATAAAAACTATTATGTATATATATAATTGAGATTATTATTAGTGGGACAACATGAAATGAGTTATCATTGATGACATTGTAGGGTGTTTCATATGTTAAGAATCTAGGACTAGAAAACAACTGCCTGAAAGATTTATAGAACCTCTATATATACTAAAAATAAAAAAGGAATTCTCATTAAATTATAAGAGTATCATACTATTAAGGTCATAATTTACCTTTAAATTAAATTTTCTCTTTTCATGGAAATACAAAAGGATCTATACCTCAAGAATCGTATAATATATATATATATATATAAGAATAAATGAGAATAAATGGTATATCATTATCATTTATATCATAACATGATATAATTTTTTTGTAGAAGTTTAGGAGGATTATTTAGAAGTCACTAAATATAAAGGTATATCTTAAAACCACATATCATACTCAAAAATATGGGTAGTCATAAAATGATATCCATTAAATAGAAGATATGTTGAGATCTTGTAACATTGATTTCTAAAGAAGATGACATAAATACCTTTATTTGTTGGAATTACCTTATAATAATAGTCACCAATTATTAATTTAATTGTACCCTTATAAGGATATTGAAATTCCATATAAATATGCCATATTGTTTATCAATAAATATGTGAGGAGTAAAGTAAGGGAGGTGAACCAATGAGTGTTCTTCTAGGATAAATTTCATGGAGTTGGTTAGAGGATGTTTTAATGTCATATTTTAGATATCAGGATATTTTGAATTTTAGATGATCATATGAATTTAGTGGAACCATATGTATTTTCACCATATAACTATACCGTAAGTATTTTATTCGATCATATGACCTCTATTAGTGTATGTATTTGGGTTATATCATCGAAATTTTTGATAATTTCTGATCATATGAGATTTTTCCATTATAATTTTTGAAGGGAGTATATGACTGTGGATTTAAGCATATGAATTTGGATTATAGAACTTGATCATTTGACTTTAAAGTTGTTTAAATTATAAAAACTAAAATTAATACATTTCAAGAACAAAATATTATAAATAAAATATTGATTATATTAGATGGTTTTTATGTTAAGATTCATGGATTATTGTATCATGATTTATCTATATGTATCTTAATATGATATACTAAGGTTACATCATTAAACTAAAGCTGATACTAAAATAGGTTAGAAATTGAGAAACCCAACACTACTGAGATGAATTCCACTATTTCATATATATTTTTTTAATGAATTTGACACAATACCATGGTGTATTATCATTGGTAGTTTTAATGGTGATGATCAAGCTCACAAATTGTATGGAGGACCAGAATATGAAAAAATGTCAACTGGAGGTCACTATGTTGTGGAGACTAGCATGGTGAAATAGAAGTTGAAATATGAGAAATATGAATCCCAACATGGTCATAGTGATGTTCACTGTGGTTTTTGTGTCTTCTTGGAAGAAGATATGAAATCAAGATGGGAATCACCATGTTGTAACACTTGGGGTGGTGTCCTAGAAGAATCCATATCCAAAATGTGTAAGCAACCTATGAGTTTTTTAGTTACCATAATAGTGACTATTTTTGCAAGATGATTACCTATGAGAAATTGAAATCTATTTATATCATGCTTCATGTTGTGTTTTATGTCATAATACTTACATTGAAGATGATATATGAGATTCACACTCGAGAAGACCGCATTTTGGTCATTTTCGGATGACCATTTTGTGAATCCCTCAATGGTGGAAGAAAATTGAGCTCCAATGTGTGGATCTACAAATTCCAAACAAGGTTATATTGTTGTATGATTCATAAATCTGTGGAATAAATATAAATACATACTGTATTTGTGGATAATTTGAATATACAATCTTTTTAATTGTATGAAGATAGAAATAACCTGAGTTTTTTGGAAATTCAAAATGAAGATTTGACTAAAAATTCAAATGATCCTGAATAAGGAAAATACTATCATAAATATATTATCCAATTTATATGAGAATAATTATTTTATCTGAAGATAATTGAAGTTTCAAGAATCCAATTTTAAAAACTATAATTTATAATATTATTTCTGTGAATATAAAAGGAGAATATATCAAATAATAAGGTAAAAAATATATTTTTAAGATAAATCATGATCATTGTGATAGATAATTATCAGAGACTAATAATTTTCATTATTTGATTGATAATATTTATCTAAACCTATGGATATTTTTTTGAGAAGAAGATTTACTATTTGAGTATTTATAATAAAGATAATGACCCATATCATTCAATATTTGGAGTTATTTTTTAGACCAATAGTGATTACAGAAATTTTTTCCTATTAATGTTCTTAATGGTTTTGCACACGAGTGAAAAAAAATCCTATTTTATCATGGGGGAAGTTTAGATCAAATGTTTTAGAAGAAATCTAAAGTATAGAGGAGGGAATTCTGATTATTCATCAAACTATAGTTGTAACTGGGGTGTTTAATGGGTCACAAGTAGACTGAGTTGTGGTTGTGCTATATAACTATTCAAATGGATTGGTATCATAGTGTGAATATAAATTTATTAGACTACGATGGCCCTTGTAGTTTTATCCACTTGCAGATATAGTTTTAAATCCATCAATTGGGTATCTAAAAAATCACATAAAGGATTCATATTTTCTTCTGAAACTTTTAAATCTTTGTATGTTCCTATTTTTATATATTATTCTATATACAATATAATATTTAGATTTTATATTGAGTAGATTATTACATTAATAAGTTAATAATTCTAGTTTAAAATGGATTAACTTATAAAAATAAAAGATATCACTAGTTTACTTTATCCCCCTCTCGATGATCCAACTAGATCAGGGAACTACATGTTGTATCATACATAGGTTCCCTATGAAATATCCAATAAGTTTTTGTGGATAGAAAATATAAATTCTATTAAAAGTAGGGGTATACCTACTTTTTTGGAAACATCTATCATAGTTGTAATAACAGGATGCAACCCTACCTCTTATCGATTTTCCTATAAGTGAGAGATTCTCCCATAATGGATTTTCTACACATTGTTTAAGGAGTGTCTATAAAACTCTCTAAAAAGGGAAATATGGAGAATTATGGAAACGAACAATATTTTAATTGTATTTGTCAGAAAAGTTCAACAAAAAGTTAATGGGGAATTA
This sequence comes from Viscum album, assembly GCA_963277665.1. Taxonomy (NCBI): domain Eukaryota; kingdom Viridiplantae; phylum Streptophyta; class Magnoliopsida; order Santalales; family Viscaceae; genus Viscum; species Viscum album. The sequence continues at coordinate 813,174,231 of OY728135.1, forward strand.
TAATTTAAAGGATATTTGGTAACAAAATTACAAGAAACAATGGTGGGAATATCAACGTCACAGAATCCAAATTTCAAGCCTATAAGAGTATATTTTAAGATATAAAGGTTGAATATGATAATAATATTGAAAATTAATATATAAAGATTAATGATATTTTAAGTAAAATTTATAAAATTTATGAGAAGTTAAATGAGTCCACCATTGTTTATAAAGTAATCAGTAATTTTGCAAACAGTTTTAATCCAAAAGTATCATCCCAAGAATATATATAATAACTTATAGTATATGAGTTACATAATATACTCATTATACATGAAATATATAAATATTCACCTTTTATGAATAATAAAAAATATGAGATGGATTTTGAGACCATGAAGAAACTAGATGTCAAATAAGTGGAAGCTAAATAATCAACTGATTATGAAAATAAGGAAGATGAAGGTTAATTTAAAACGATTATTTCTATTCTCTAAAATAGGTTCTGAAAAAGTAAAATGGAAAGGGAAAGGAAAACAAGAACCAAAGTGTTACAACAATAATGTTATTGAAAAAATTTCCTATGGTTCTACAAAGAATAATACTATTAATATAGAATCGGATAAAGAGGATGGGAGGATAAAAAAGAATAAAAAGGAAAATTAAGAAGAGGAATAATAGTAAAATAAGATGTATCAGGATAAATAAAGATAAATATAAATCATCTAGAAGTTCAGATGACGAATCAATCTTTATTTCTCAAGTTGAGATAGACTTTGACCCTTTAATAAGAGAATATGAGGAAGAAAGGATAGAGATGGAATGGAAGTTGAAAGGTCAGTTGGAATCTTGTCTTGAGAATATCACAAAACTCATAAAAGGAATGATAAATATGTAAAAAGATAATAATAAAATTTTTAATAAGAAATAAAATTATGTAAAAAGGTAAGTGGTATAAATTTATGAGTTCAATAGACCCAAAATAAAGATTTATGAGTTTGAGAAAATGGTATGTGATCTATAAAATAAACTAGATCAAAAGGTGTAAGAGTTTTCCAAGACAAAAACTATCTTTATATAATCTCAAAATAAAAATAAAGAAGATTATATAAAAGTTCACCAAATCTACTTAAGTAAAGAGTGAATATTATCAGGCTAATTAGATGAAGAAATCCAACTAACAAGTTAAATATGTTCCTAATTAGTATTAAAATAGATTTTTTATTTCTAACAGTATAAATATTAAATATCATCCTTAATCTATTTTTACTAATAATACTATTAGGAGGGAATCATTGACATTAAAATAAGGGAGTAATTTTCCAATAAAGACACTTCCATTATAAAAAATAAGGCTCAAAACATAGTAAAAGAACCAAAATAAAAATATATACTTTTTATTACACAAAATGGAAGATATAATTTTAGATTATTTTGAAAGTACCATGGAAGGTATGGTAAAAACCATTTTTTAGTATAAATATTTCATTACTAGGAAATAAGGCATAATTAGGGGGTTTTGGTAGGAAATTGAAGATAGGTTCAAAGAATAAGTTTTTTGGTTTTAGGAATTTATGAAAATTTTACACCCAAAATTGATTTTTATGTCTAATATAATTTTTTGGTGGTTTTGAACAATAAGTACATGGAGAAAAGATATGAATTACAAGGATTAAAGGGGAATTACCCTATTCTAAGAAAGGGAAGTATATTCAGAAGGGAAGAGGTAGCAAGTAAAATTATCTTAATGGTAGAAAAATAACTTGTGAGAAACTCAAATTGGCTGAATATGTCATGAATAAATTCCCAAACATGTGGCATAATCAGTTAACATTAGATAAATAAATTATGAAATATTAAAAATAGTAAAATTATAGAGGAAAGTATTTGAGTTTGTATGAAAATGATCAAAAATATGAAAATAATTCTATAAATATTTATTTAAATATTCAAGTAGTTTGGTGTGAGATGTACGGTCAGTATGGGAATGACACCAATGATTGTATGAAAATATTACTATCCAAAAATTATTCTAAGAGAAATGTGATACAATTTTATTGGAACAAATTTTCCTTAACGTCTGAGATGAATAAAAATGATTCACACAAAGTAGTTCAATAAGAGAATATGAGTAAGTACCCTGATCATACTATTTAAAGGAAAATAGGTTTTTAGGTTTTACTATAATATTTTCTTGGGTTAAAAGGTAATATCAGTTTCTATGTTAATTCTATGGAATAGTGAGATCCCTTGTTATTCCTGAAATTTTTTTGTGCAAAAATATAGATAATTTAAAGAGTATATTGTGTTCTATCACTGTTATAAGACACATAAGTTGTTCTTTATGGGGTATCTCAATATCTATGAGGTTATGGGAATGAGTGAGTCCTTTTATAGGAGAAAACATGAGGTGGAAATGTCTAAAATTCAAAATCTATGTGAATCTAGAATTTATGGATAGCCCTATGAAATATAAAGAAAATGGTATTACGATATCACTTTTTACATCTTCTTTTTTATTGTAGTAAATATGTTTAAAGATATTGAGTATTTTTTAATGAAAAATTATAGGGGGTTATGTGACTTTTAATATATATATTTTTTGTGTGTTTTTATGTTTCAAGGATAAACATTACATGATAAATCTTTCTTGATCATACCAAAAATGAAAATCTAAAAATGATATCACATGGTAGGTTATTTATAGAAAATAATGAAATCCTTGGTTATATTAACTTTGTTTCCTATAAAGGGTTATACTATATATACTTAGAGTTTCTTTAAAAAAAGGATCATTACTAATAAATTCATGTGGTATCATACTTATCTCATATGGAACAAGTTTTAATCCATACATGGAAAAGATATCAGAAGTTATGATAATTATTAAATAATGATGATGGGGTGAGAAGAAAACCCCATATTCCCTTTCAATTTATTATTAATAAGGGGGAGATGGATTTATTTTACTTGGAGATGATGGAATGTGTATTGATCAACAAATAAAAAGGGGGATATTGAAGTTCCCATGTAAATATGTTATATCTATTTTCAATAAAGGTGTGAGGTGTAAAGTCAAAGGGTAGTGAGTTAATTAGTGTTATGAAATTGAAATTGGCCTTGTGTTGGTCTAAGGAAGTTCTGAAGTCATTTGGAAGAAGTCTGGATATTTGGAGTTTTAGTTGTCCATATGAATTTGGTGGAATCATATGAAATTTCACTATATGACTTCATAATAAGTATTTAGGTTGATTGTATGACTTCATTCAATGTATTTCTTTGGGTTACATATTTAAACATTGGGAGAGTGGATGACTGTATCACTCTTCCATCATCATAAGACTCTAAGGGACTATATTACATTGGATTGTAGTATATGATTTTGGATCATATGACTTGATTATTTCACAATAAGGTCATAATAAACCAAAAATTAATATACTGATATTTCTAGAATCAAGAATTATGAACAAAATGGGGATTTAATATTATGATGCATATGTTGATATTCAAGGATTAAAGTATCAAGATTTATCTAAGTGGATTATGATCCTAGATGTTGATTTTGAATCATAAAACCAAAGTTAATTCTAGAAGAGGTTAGAGACTGAGATACTCCATGTTCTTAACAACCCCAACTCTATTAACTCTATGACAATGTAAATTTTTTTTACATTATAATAGATATAAGGGATATAATCCTGAAGGATTGATTTGTTTAGTAGTCATGAAGATCCATGTACATAAATGGTTCTAATTTATTTATTAGAAATAAAAATATCATAATAGAGGAAATCTAGAATCCATGAACTCATATAAAGAAGGGGAAAGGGAAAAAATTGTGAGATCAAATGCTCAATGAGGGTTGTGTACACTATAATTTGTCAGGCGTAAATAATGGATAATAAATATGGAAACGTAAATGACTAAAAACACAAGACATTTAATCATAACCTAAGCATGAAATGAATTCATGGATAATATTAGGGAAAAAAACTCACGGAAAATAATGACTAAATTCTAAATTAAGGAAGTTATTAATATTCAATTTCATAATCTCAAACATTATGATATCTAAAACATAAATACATTATTAAAATATAGTTTAATAAAAGGTTCTGTATACACCATAAACCAATATAATTTGGGTAACCAATTTGTCTTATTAGACCTGTCGATGCCTAGAGGGGATATATAATTATAGGCCCCACCCTTCCCCGCATTTCCAATGTAGTACTCATATAATAAATGATAAATTTAATTCCTAAAAACTATTCATTATCAATTAAATTGCACATTGAATAAATAATAGACAATTTAAATATTTCCCCTATCAATCAAATAACGTTTAAATTAAATACCATATGTAAAAGTATTATAAAGGTCCTCATATCAATGATATAAATAATATGGATTTTTAGGGGAAATTTCATTTTCAATTAAAAACCATCACAAAAAAGTTAATGTTTCAAGAGAAAGTTAATTACCACAAAATTAATAAGAGATAAGAGGTGACTATCTATTCATCAGATATATATTTAAAATCATGTAAATTAGAGAAATAAAGGAAATAGATGTGAAATAATCTATCATTAAATATCAATATTTGTAAAACCATTGAAAACTTTTAGAAGAATCTAAATATTTCAAAATGATTATGGTAGAGAGGAAGTCTGTTAACATCGTATATGTTAAAAACATTACTTTCAACTTTTTGTAAGAAATGTAAAAAATTAACCTTTCATAAAAAATTATAAATATTCATTAAAACTTATTTCAAAGATATGGATTGTTTGAAAATATCTTTAACAAATCATTTGAATAATGGAAATGACTTTTACAAAACAATTTTTTAAATTATAGATAGGGAAGAAAATTATATCTGAATAAATGAGAAATAAAACCATGTCTCTTATTAAACATTTATTTTCTTGATTCATGTAAAAAATAATAGAATATTTGGAAAAAATATTGAAAATCATTAAATATATATAAGATAATAAATATATGTATTTTCTAAAGGATAAATCATAAGATTCATTCATTTAAAATTAGGGGATTCCCAAAAATGATAATGTAAAATAAATACTTACCTCTTTGGTAACTTTTAAATAGTGATCCCTTAAAATAATAAAGTTCAATTGAAAAATTAATAATATTAAAGAAATAGTTATTAATTTTAAATATATAAAGGTGGTGGTATATACATTATATAAAAGTAAATAGGTGCATAATATCAAATATTACTAAATGGAATATAAATTGATACGAAATCCCCTACCTCATGTTCACCTTTTTTTACACATGATTTAACATCTTATATAATGGTTTTAAAAAAAAATTATTAATTTTTTTAAAAAATAATATTCTTATTTATAAGATCTTGTATGATCCTATTATATAATCTTAACACTCGTTCGCTAAAAATGTTTCATTATTGTAAATATATTAGGTGTTAACTACTTCATTTTTCCATGCATTTTTTATCAAAAAAGTTTCAGTTCTTGTAAATAAGATATAGTTTCATCATATACATAATTATATTAATGTTATAAATATCATATTTATTAATTTTATACATTTTTATAATCATTATTTAAATTTTGACATGGAAAATGAATCACATCATTTCTTGTAGATGGTATGTCACACATACGAATGAGCAACCTTTTCATTTAATTAATGTGTGACAGCATAAGGAATTGAATGATATATTAATTTTAAAAAATAAATATTTTTCCATAATTATCATATATATTCATTAATTCTGTTATTGTGACTATCCTTGTGATTCGGTAATGGAAAACAAATTATATCAATTTGTGAGGAGGTCGTCCATTGTACACATGAGTTATGATTTTGCTTCCAATTTAATGGATAAGGATATGACTAAATATTATTCCATAATCATAGTAACATCACAGTATAAGGAATCTAATGGTTCTATTATATTTTAATTTTTATGAAATATTTTATTGTGGTAAAATAATAAGTATGAAAAGAAATAGCTTAGTTTAGACGATTACCTTTGCTTAGAAAAAACGCATTTTGATCTCTTATTAAGAACAATAATGTGTGTAATAGGGAAGAAAAGTGGCTCAGGAATGTGTATATGGATTTTTTGGAGAGAGTTTTGTGGGGTTTGGTTTATATAAATGGATTAATATGTGTGAATAATTGAGGGGAGGAGGTACCCTTTTAAAATTGAGGTGAGTGTGACACTTGTAATTGTTCAATGTTTTAAAATAATGTCAAGTCACATTATTTACAAATGGATCCAAAATAGATCATATTATAATATTATATGTTTAATGTTGAAATAAAATAAACTAATGGGGTTTGAATCATTTTTAGGTCATTTTAACCCTATCTTTTTTTAATCCCCAGTAAACTCATTTTAACCTCGATTTTTGTGAAAAGAATTTAATATTTTCACTATTCATAATTAACAAATGAAAGATAACTCATTAATAAATTTTAACATTATGATTAAAAATATTGAATCAATTTTACCAAATTCCATTCACATAAGTGGAATCATTTAATTAAAAAATAAACCTTCAAAAAATGTTGAAAAATAGTTTTTAAAAAAATGCATTTTTCAATTATAAGATTATATTATATTAACTATATTACTTGTAACAATAATTATATGGATTTGAATTTTTATATATATATAATTTTATTTAAATCATTCTTCACTAATTATTATTTTAATTAATTAAAACTTAAAGACATTATGAATTTAAAAACATTTTTCTTAAAATTATCCCTTTTACTTATAAATGATATTATCCATATTTATATTTAGTTCATAGTTAATAAATGGTTAATTATACATATTACAACACATTATTATAAATAAATGTTTGAATAGTTAAATACTACATTTTTAATTATTCATAAAATCTTATTTCTAACTAAAAATTTCAAAATCTCATTTTAATATTATTTTTTCCAAGTAAGTTTAAAATCGATATCCATCCGGCCAAATTAAGATTGTGTGCCTTGAAATATTAAAATTTCCATTTTATCATATTTTAATTAAAAGTTACTTTTTACTTACTATAAATGATGATAATGTGTTGCATTCTTACCTCATATAAAAAACATTTCCTAGAAATATACATGCATATTACATTCTAAATAAATGAGGGTGGTTTTTATTCATACCATAATTTGTTTCTCATGTTTCTTTCACTATTTTATGATTTTTACAAAGTAAATTTACCATTAGATTCATCTAATTCCTCAATAATTTCACTTTATTATCAAGAATCTGGAGGGTCTATTCACATTAATATATATTAGGTTCTAATTCTATTTCTTTATAGGTGAGAACATGTGTTGGGTTTGACATGTACTTCCATAAAATGATATATATATAACATATCATATAATTTATAGAGACATTTTGGAATTTCCAATTGACAATACACGAGCCTAATTATTCACAAAATCTCGATGGTTCGGATGTACTTAGGGCTCTATTTTCCTTTCTTATCAATCCTTATAACACACGTCCTTGGAGATACATTCTAAAAAACCTGATCTCTGGCTTGAAATTACAAATATTTCCTTTTGTTATCAGTATAAATCCTTTTTGTTGGTCAGAGTGGATACTCAATAAGGGGTTAATTGAGTTCAAATTAAAATTTCTGTTGAAAATATTTCTATTAAAATCCCCCAAATTAAATAAGAAATTAAACTTTAGTGAATTTATAAAGCTTGAAAGGTTTCAGTTAGTTTCTCAAATATTGATTATTTCTCAGTTAACTTAATCTAAAGATTATGTTAGCTTTTGAAACTAATTTACTGGCTAACAAAAATTATAAACACTTTCTAGTTTAACTATCATAGTAATCTTTAAAATATATTTATATTTAAAGTAATTAACAGTGGAATATTTAATATAATTTAAAATAAAATAAACAAGCACATCAGTTTTAACCAAGAGGCCCAGTCTCAAGCCGAGACTTAGTCCTCTTAAATAGTTTTATATAAACTATGATCCACACCCGGGATCGGGGAACACAATAGTACTCAGACTGTCCAGGTCTTGAGTCCTGTACCAGAGTTCTTCGTGGAAAAAACACAAAAATAGCACACAGGTTATCCATGTCACACTTGACCTCTACCACTATCCACTGTGGGATATAAGAGTGTAAGTTAAGGATTGAGTGAGGACTTAGAAATCCTCCAGTTCAGCACAAGGGATAGGGTGTGTTCTAAATATAGAACACACACCTCTAAAAATGTAAATAAATGAAACACAATAGAGCTAAATAAGTAGAGATGAGTTTAGAATGCTCTATGTGTTTTGATTGAAGCTCTGGACTCCTTGGATTGATGCAGATGAAACTTTGAGTCCTTCTCTAACTTTTTTCAAGAAAAAAAGAGTGTTGTTTTTTATTTGACTTCCTGGTCCAGGTTGATCAGCTTGATCAGCTTGAGTGTAGGTGAAATCGTTGAATCTTTTTTACACCTTGCAGGTTTAGGTTCTACAGATTCAGGATGTATTCTTCCTTATTCTTCTATGCATTTGTGTCCTTGTCTATCTCTAGAATATTGTCTCATATGATCATGGAAAAGACTGATTTCTCTTGTATATCGTCTTTAGTAGTTCAAAGTTCCCTTATATACCTTCATCTCCGGCAATGGGAATGATTACCTTTTTACTGGTACGAGATGCAGTTCCCTAACATGCCAACAACTATCATTAATTAATATTAAATGCATTAAAAACATAAAATATGACCATTGCTAAATAAACAAATAGAAATATGGTTTAGAGAAATAGTGACTGGTTTTCATCAGTAGCTCTTTGTATCAGTAGGCTTGTAGCGGTGGATGTATAACGGTAGGTCTTACATCAGTAACTATTGGTCTCTTTAAGAGTAGCTCACTTTAATTGGTAGCTCCTTCTATCGGCATCTCGTTCTGTCGGTATCTCCTTATATCGGTAAACTTTATGTATCAGTGACCCATACCAGTGAGATTGTATCTGTGGACTTAATAATGGTGGTGGTTACTCTATATCGGTCAACTTGTGCATACTAGTAGACTTATTATATCAGTAGATCAGTTTTAATGGTAACTATCTATCTATATTAGCAGACTTGTATCAGTAGTTATCTATCAGTATCTATCTGTATCGGTGGACATCATATCGGTAGATTTCTATTTGTCTGTTTGTATCGGTAGCTTGTATCAGAAACAATGTACTAGTGACCTTGTGTCATAGGAATCTGGGTCTATCAGTGACCTTTACATATGAGGTCAACAATCTCCCCCTTTTTGAAAATCACAAATTATGATATTATAATCCAAAATAATCAGTAATGTATTAGAGGATATAGTATTAAATATAATTGTATCAGAGATATGAAACAAATGTACCAGAGGTAGAATTATATTATGGTAAAATTATATTACGCTCAAATTTCTCATATTGCTTATATTTCTCCCCCTTATATAAATTAAGCAATATTATGCTCATTTACATCTCCCCTTTATATATTATTTATCCCCTCGTATATGTTATTTATCCCCCTTTGTGATTAGAAAAAAGTAGGAAACAAATGATGAGAGATGTAATTGAAAATAAGAGTGAAAGAAAGCATTTAGATATTACTTGAGGCAAAAATGGGTTCGGAGGTAGACTCAGGCTGGGTAGCTTTAGTAGAAGGCTTAGGAATTCCATAAAGCACTACTTGAGGTTGAGCAACAGAGACTATTCCTGGCCTGTAGTGGGTACTCCTCTGAGTAATCAATGGGCTCAAGCTTCTGATAGCTTGAGCCGGTGTCATCTGAGGAATGGAGGATGACTGAGCAGAGGCAGGCAGAGCTGGAGTTGAAATGATAGGAGTATTGTCTACATGAAAAAATGGAAATAACAGATTCCTAAATTCCATAATGATTCCTCCTCATCTCTCCATAGCAGAGATAAATTCATCCTTATTCTCCATAAACTTTTCTCGAGTAGGAGTCAACTCCCAGAGCTTGTTCAATTGTTCTATGAAATCTAGAGTTACTGGAGGTAGTTTCATGTTTTCTAACATAAGCTTGAAATGGTTATTGAGATGATGCATGGTATAAACTTTCTAAAAGTAGAGATCAATATTATGTTTGATTTCTTTTTGGGCATCAGTAGCATCCCCCATATTCTCCTGAGAAAATTTTTTGATACCTCTTGAGTTAGACAGTACCTGAGAATCAGCTGAGCTACTAGTACTAGCCTGACCAAGCTCCTCTTTTAGCACAACTCTAAGTTCCTAAGTATCTACTGAAGCACTGGGTGATCTGAAAGGTTTGATAGTGAATACAACTGTTTACTTGAAATATTGGGTCAAACTACTTATCAACTTCTTGAAAACCAAATCTTGTGTACTAACATGCTATTTGATATTATTTTTAAGGACTTCAAACACATCCCCAAACTGCTTTAATACACTATTGATATAATTTATGTCAGTAGAAACTTGGGTTTGGTAACTAGCTAATGTATTAAATGAATCAACAGATTGCTTCAAAGCACTAATATCCTCTATCCATGTTTCAATTTGAGTAAGACACATTTTGACTTCATTCGCCATCTCTACCATAGTGGTTGACAGAGTACATCCAAGAGAGAGTTAAAATGATCTTTCCATTTTGGTTAGCTCTTCAACAAAATATCTCTTTAAGAATGCAACAGATGAAGTCCAATTCTCCTTCAACTCAACCTTTAAAGACTCAAGATCATCCTTAGTAACCATATTTTCAGGCATAACTACAAGTGATTTTTCTGACGCAATACTAGCAACAGAGTCATTCATAACAAATTGAATGGATGATATTAACGAGGTTTACATTTTTCTTATCTCTTCCATAAACGAAGTCTTCACATCAGACTTCAACTGGTATATATCATCTTTTCTTACCACATACTAAGGTAAAAACTCATAAAGGATATTATAGTTAACTTGTGGTCTATTGATGGGTGTTTCATCTTTAGAATCTGGATAGTCCGGCCCACAAAACTAAAAAACCTGGGTCTTCTGCCCAGTTTTAAATCTCAACATCAACTAAAACATTACCAAGTCTAGTTGGATTCTGCCCCTCAATTTGTGTATTGTCTTGTATATTTAAAGCAATAGAACCCTCAGTAGCTTGGTCTTCCTCAGAATAATTCTCCACAACCATTTCCAATTCTCCAACAAGAGGCTCATCAGGAATGAGTGCAGGTTCTATCATCTCAACCAGAATAGCCTCTATAGGCACAGCAGTACTTCCTATCAATAGACTCAAACTCAAGGTGTTCTCATCTGAGCTATCAGAAACATGTTCTCCACTTTCATGGACTTCTTCCTCGTTCTCTGGAGCAGGCTTGTCTTCCTCATTAATAAGGGATTTTTCATTGCTTACTCCCAACATAGATTCCTTTACAGATGATACAACTTCAGCAACTGGACTTGGAGGCAAGTCCAGATCCCTCCATTAGCTATAGAGGTATCCTCTTCATCAGTATCATCACTATACTAAGGTTCCTCTTCATCAGGTCCTCGACCTGGTTCCCTCACATCCTTAGGCCTAGAAGGATAATCCAAAGGATTAAACATATCATACATATTCCCTTCATCACTGACCCATTCTATTATCCAAGGATTCCAATTGATCTTCATGTATTTACAAACAGTTTTAGTAATACGAAAATTGTATTTCATAACCATTGTCTCATCCTGAGACTTAGCCACACCTCTTACCTTGATCATCCAAGAAATCAGCTTTTCAAATAATAGATCATTAGTTTTTGGCTTTGGCCAGGTCTTATCTTAAATTTGAATGATCAAAAACCTACCCAAATTTACCTTGACACCATGTCTTAACAGATGCAACAAATAAATATCTTGGTATTTCAGATTTTCAAAGTCCCCTCTTCTTGGACTTAGAACATGTTGGATGAACTTGAACAGTAATTGGTTCTATCCATCCATTTATGTAGCCACTACTTTTCTTTGTTTTCCACTACCGGTGAGCTCTTCCAATGAAATCTCATAATCAAAAATGTCACTGTTAGGAGGAACTGATTTCGAGAAATAACCAAACTCTCCTTCATCTGGAACTTTGAGGCACTCAGCCAACTTAATAGAAGAAAATGATATTGTCATGCCATTCACTACTAATACCATCCTATTCTCAACTTCTGATTTCTCAAAATTAACAAACTCATAGAATTATTTTACCAGCTTCGGATAATAAGGACCATAGTTATTTGAGAAGAACTCTACACATTTTTGATCTTCCAGCACTTCTACAACTAGAGACTTTCTGGTCATCAACCATTCCGCGGATAGCTCTTTCTCAACTACAATTTACCTTTGAATGAGGTGTGTATTTTTAGGTTTCTTCACTTCACTGCCACTGCTAGACTCTCCTTTTAGCCGCTTTGCATTCGGCTGATCATCCTTTTTGCTGACTGATAGTCTCTTCACTCTTGCCATTCTGCGAATCGTGAGGCTTAGGGTTTGAGAGAAACGAAAGTTTGGGAGCTAAGGCATGAAGTTAAAGGGTTTTAGGTGGATTGAGATGAGGTCAAGACTTATGTTTTATAATTTAGGAATCACAAAAAAACATAATAAATATAGTAGAGACGATACATATTTCGGAGGCTAAAGATACAATATTTTAAAAACAAAGCAATCCTAACGGTAATACATACCGGTGAGGATTGCTAACGGTGACGTATTTTTATCAGTGAGGTCCACTAACAGTGAGGTATAATGGTGAGGTTCATACCAATGAGGTATAAAAGTGACGTTCATACCAGTGAGTTATAACAGTGAGGTTTATACCCGTGAGGTATAACAGTGAGGATTTGGCTAACGGTGAGGATTTCTAACGGTGATGATTCCTAACGGTGAGGATTTGTCTCTACAAAGTCTATCATTACTAACTCATGTCTGGTGTAACTTAACCTATCTGAACTTAAAGGATTGGTGAAAATGTCAGCTAATTGATGTTAAATACCTATAAATTCATGAGTAATATCAACCTTTTGGTAATGTTCTCTCAAAAATTGGTTCCTTACATCAGTGTGTTTGGTCCTAGAGTGAGACACAGGATTCTTAGAGATGTTAATTTTACTAGTGTTATCAAAGTTTATAGATACATGTATAAATTGATATTTGTAGTCCAATAATGTATGTTTCATCCACAGAATTTGTGAACAAAAACTACCAGCAGCAATATGTTCTACTTCAGTAGTAGACAATGCAATAGAGTTCTGCTTTTTACTACACCACGATATCAGGGACTTACCAATAATATGACATGTTCCAGAAGTTCTCTTTCTATCTAACTTGAAACCAGCAAAGTCAGCATCTGAATAACTTATTAAATCGAATGATTGTACTTTTGGATAAAATAATCCTATGTTAGTAGTATGTTTAAGATATTTGAAAATTATTTTAATAGAAAGAATGTGTGACTCTTTTGGTTTAGCATGAAATATTTCACACATACAGACACTAAACATAATATTTGATCGACTAGTAGTAATATAAAGAAGACTCTTTATCATACCACTATAATTGGTTTGATCCACTAGTTTTCCAGTTTCATCAGCATCCAACTTACAACTAGTACTCATAGGTGTATCACTTTCCTTAATACAATATAAACCAAAACGTTTTAAAAGATCCTTTGTATATTTATTTTGATTCAAAATAATACCATTTTCATTTTGAAAAACTTTAAATCCAAAAAAAAATATTTGATTTCTCCCATTAAACTCATTTCAAATTCATTTTGCATACTCTTTGAGAAATCAATACACAAGGTATTTTTAGAAGATCCAAAAATAATATCATCAACATAGATTTGTAGTATCAAAACATGTTTGGAAATTATTCTAATAAAGATATTTGGATTAGTAATCCCTTTAGAAAACCCTTTCGAAATAATAAAACTACTAATTATATCATACCAAGCTCATGGGGCTTGTTTTAAACTATATAAATCATTAAAAATTATAAGAACTCAATTTGGAAAAAGAGGATTAATAAATATAGGTGGTTGTTCAACAAAAAAAATCTTCAATTATAAAACAATTTAGAAAATCACTTTTAACAGCCATTTGATATAACATGAAATTCATATGAGTAGCATAGGCTAGTAGAATCCTAATAGCATCTAATCTAGCTATAGGTGCAAAGGATTCTTCATAGTCTATTCCTTCCTCTTAATTATAACCTTGTGCAACTAGCCTTGCTTTGTTTCTAATGATATTTCTTGATTCATCAACTTTATTTCTGAATACCGATTTAGTGCCTGTGGTCAAAGTTTCCTTAGGTCTGTCAACTAATTCCCAGACTTTGTTTCTTTCAAATTTATTTAATTCTTCTTGCATATCCATTACCCAAAATTAATCATTTATTGCATCATTGATATTTTTAGGTTCTAACTATGAAAGAAAGGCTTGATGTTCAACCTGATTTCTTAGAGAAGCTCTAGTCTGTGTTCCACTATCAAGATTGCCTACAATTACATGTAGAGAAATCCTAGTTGATCTAGAAAAGGTAGGACTAGAAATTTCAGGTTCTTCTCTAGGTTCAGATTCACCAGAAGCAGATTTTGGAATATTTCTAGAACCGGTTGTCTTGACAACAGGGTCACTATTTTTTCCATTAAGATTTAGAATTGACAAATCTTCTTCAAGATTTTCAAGAGGGGTCTTATGTTCATGTGGATCAGTTTCATCAAATTTTATGTGAACATATTCTTCCACACATTTGGTTCTATTATTAAAAACTCTATAGGATTATCTAGTAATTGAATATCCTAAAAATATTCCTTTATCACTCATGGATGCAAATTTATCTAGATTATCTTTAGTATTCAGAATATAGACTTTGCAACCAAAAACTCTAAAGTAACTAACTTTAGGCTTCCTATTATTCCACATTTCATAAGGGGTCTTCATAAGAACAGGTCTAATAAAGACTCTATTTATAATATAACAAGTTATATTCACAGCTTCATCCCAAAAATAAATAGGTAAATTATATTCATTGAGCATAGTTCTTGAAATTTCTTGAAGGGTTCTATTTATTCATTCTACAACACCATTCTATTGAGGTGTCCTAGGGGTAGAAAAGTTGTGATTTTATCCATTGTGTGATCAGTAAGATTCAAACTCATTATTTTTAAATTCACGACTATGGTCACTTCTCAAGGTCTTAATTTTATGTCCACTTCGGTTTTCTATAGACTTGGAATATTTCATAAAGTAAGAGCAAGCTTCACTTTTGTGAGCAAAAAGTATACCCAAGTGTATCTAGAAAAGTCATATACTAAGACATAGACATAGTGCTTCCCATTTAAACTAGAAACTCTGGAAGGTCCAAACAAATCCATGTGAACCAACACAATAGGTTGAGAAGTTGAAACTTCTTTCGTTGATTTCAATGAATCTTTATGTTGCTTTCCCTTTTGACAGGGAGTACAAACTTTTTTTGATGGGAATTTTAGTCGATTTAGGTATCTAACTAAATTTTTCTTAGTCAGTTTCATAATTGAATGAACATTGCAGTGTCCTAATCTTCTGTTCCATAGCCATGACTCTTTAGGAAAATCTTTTAAACAAGTAACCTTTTTCTTGGCTAAAGAATTTAAATCTACAGCATAAACATTTTCATTTATTAAGGCAGAAAATATTAAAACATTTTTAGAATTAAAAAAATTACAAGAATAATTTTCAAACATCACATTAAATCCATCCTCACACAACTGATAAATGATTAACAGATTATATTTTAGTCCATCAAAAATACTTTAGAAATTAAAACTGAATCATTGTTACCAATCTGGCCTAAGCCAATGATTTTTCCTTTTGAATTATCACCAAAGGTGGCATGCCCTCTATCAACCTTGATTAAACTTTTGAAACATGAGTAATATCCAGTCATATACCTTGAACATCCACTTTCCAAGTACTATATCTTCTTATAGAAACTCTTCAGGATAGTCTTCTACAAAATAGGTTTAAACAGAGAATGATTTTGGTACCCAGATTTTCTTGGGTCTAGACAGGTTAGCAAGCAGGACTTTTCATACCCAGATTTATCTAATGGGTCTCATAAAATCAATAGATTCAAATGATTTTGAAAGATAAACATTTTTTGATCTATAACAATGTGAATATATAGTTGAGGCATAGGAATTTCTAAAATTGGAACTAGCAGCATACTGTCCAGATTTAGGAATAAACCTATTCTTTGTAATTTGTCTCTATCCAGGATGATGGCCTAAACTAGTAATATATTTTGGTGCTACTTGTTTTCCAAGAATTTGAGTTAGATTATTCTTTCCATTTGTGAACTTCTCTAATTATATTCTAATTTTACCATTGGAAACTTTATGTTGAGTATTCTCCTTTAACAGTTGAGCATTCTTTTCCTTTTCTACTTCTAATGCAGATTTGATAGTTCTAGTTAGAGCATAATGTTTCTTTAAGGTTTTATACTTATCTTTCAGATCATTGAATGTATCATCTAACATATTAAAGTATTCAAATAACTCTTCACTAGTCATGTTTTCAGAATCAGAATCATCTCCAGAATAATTAGAATTTAAAGAAGGAGTATCCAATGTTACCTCAGATGAGTTTGTCATGAAACACATATTATCTTTTTTAGATTTTTCATCCTGAGTGGATTCAGAATCACCTGAACTGTCTTCTAAAGCACTCCAGGTTTCTTGCAATACTTTCTTATATTCTTTGTACTTGTACTCTAATTTCTTCTTATATTTTATCTTTGGAAATTCGGTTTTCACATGTCCTTTCCTCTTGCATTCATAACCGACTATGTCATCGCTTTTATCAGTCTTTTTCCAATCATTCTTCCAATGACCTTTATTGTCATACATTCCCTTGGAATTTAATTTTTTGAAAAAACTTTTGTTTCTATAAAACTTATTAGATCATCTGGCTATCTGATCTATTTCAGCATCATTGTTTGAGGCACATTCATCACAGCTTGAGCTATCACTTTCACTTTGAATTTTTCCTTTGTCCTTGTTTTTTGAAGCAGAGGTCTTGAAAGCTACTGATTTATTCCTTGGTTCATCATATTATTCGTAGTTTACCTTCAGTTCTTCTTCATACATCATTAACTTGCCAATCAGCTCTTTAACAGACAGTTAACTTATATCACACGATTCTCTTATTGAAACTGAAGTGCCCCTCCATCTTTCTTGAAAGCATCTTAGTATTCTCATGATTTTCTATTTTTCTAGAAGAGAATTTCCTAGTGAGCTCATAGTATTAAAAATCTCATTGAACCTGAGGTACATGTCAGAAATAGGTTCATCAGGCTTCATTTTAAAATTATAATATTTAATAGTGTAAGTGTTTAGTCTCATTTACTTAACATTAGTTGTTCCTTCATGAGAAATACCCAAAGTATCCCAAATTTCATAAGCAGTTTTACAAGTAGATATTTGATTAAATTATTCATCTCCTAAATCATAATACATGGCATTCATTTCATTACAATTATTATTGTGAGATGTTTTAGTAGGTTCATCCCAAGTAGTACTTTTAGTTTCTTGGATCTTGTAATGAGTCTCTATAATAGTCCAGATATCAAATATCATACTCTCTAGATGGATTTTCAGTTTCAGTTTCCATTGGGCATAATTAACTCCATTAAAGAAGGGTGGACAGTTAGTAGCAGCACCTTCTAATCTATTATCCATAATTATATTTTTTGCAAATATATTTAAAGAGATAAAATTTAGAACTAATAGAAATTTAAGATCATTAACATACAAATAATATCACAGTTTAAAAATAGAGTGTTTGGAAATCCTTTATTAAGAACCACCTATGATACCAAATGTTGGTCAGAGTAGATACTCAAGAGGGGGTGTATTGAGTTCCAATTAAAATTTCTATTAAAAATATTTCTTTTAAAATCCCCCAAATTAAATAAAAAATTAAACTTTAGTGAATTTATAAAGATTGAAAGGTTTCAGTTTTTTCTCAAAGATTGATTATTTCTCAGTTAACATAATCTGAAGATTAGGTTAGCTTTTAAAACTAATTTACTGGATAAAAGAATTTATAAACACTTTCTAGTTTACCTATCAGAGTAATATTTAAAATTTATTTGTATTTAAATTAATTAACAGCGGAATATTTAATATAGTTTAAAACAAAATAAACAACAACAGCAGTTATAACCAAGAGGTTTAGTCTTAAGCCGAGACTTAGCAGTATCAAATAGTTTTATATAAACTATGATCCAAACCCTGGATTGGGGAACACAACAGTACTCAGACTGTCCAGGTCCTAAGACCTCTACCACATTTCTTCGTGGGAAAAACAAAACAATAGCACACAGTCTATCCAGGTTACACTTGACCTCTACCACTATCCACAGTGGGATATAAGAGTGTAAGGGAAGGATTGAGTGAGGATTTATAAATCACCCAGTTCAGCACAGGAGAAAGAGTGTGTTTAAAATATAGAACACACACTGCTCAAAATGTAAATAAATGAAACACAATAGAGCTAAAAAAGTAAAGATGAGTTTATAATGCTCTATCTGTTTTGAGTGAAGCTCTGGAATCCTTGGAGTTATGCAGATGAAGCTTTGAGTCCTTCTATAATTTTTGTCAAGAAAAACAGAGTGTTGTTTTTGTATTTGACTTCCAGGTCCAGGTTGATCAGCTTGATCAGCTTGAGTGTAGGTGAAATCATTGAATATTTTTTACTCATTGAATGTTCAGGTTCTACAGATTCAAGATGTATTCTTCCTTCTTATTCTATGCATGTGTGTCCTTGTGTATCTCCAGAAGATTGTCTCATATGTTCATGGAAAAGACTGATTTCTCTTGTATATCATCTTTAGTAGTCCCTGGTTACCTTATATACCTTCAGCTCCGGCAATGGGAATGATTAGATTTTTAATAGTACGAGGTATGGTTCCCTGACATGCCAACAACTATCATTAATTAATAGCAGATTAATTAAAAACATCAATTATGACTGTTGATAAATAAACAAATAGAAATAGGGTTTAGAGAAACAGTGACTAGTTTTCATTAGTAGCTCTTTGTATCAGTAAGATTGTAGTGGTGGATGTATAACGATAGGTCTTGTATCAATAACTGTTAGTCTCTGTAACAGTAGATCGCTTCAGTCTTTAGCTACTTCTATCGGTAGCTCCTTCTGTCGATAGCTCCTTCTATCAGTAAACATTATGTATCAGTGACCCATACCAGGGAGCTTGTATCGGTGGACTTCATCCATAATGGTGGTGGTTACTCTGTATCAGTCAACTTGTGTATACTGGTAGACTTATTCTATTAGTAGCTCAGTTGTAATGGTAACTGTCTATCTAAATCAGCAGACTTGTATCAGTAGCTGTTTGCCGGTATCTGTCTGTATCAGTGGACTTCATATCGGTAGCTTCCTATCTATCTATTTGTATCGGTATCTTATATCAGTACCTATGTACCAGTGACCTTGTGTCACAGGAAGCTGGGTCTATCAGTGACCTTTACTTATCGGTAGACTATGTACCGGTAGGTCTGTATCAGTGACTCAACACTTAATACTTATTTGTTCTTTGAAAATCATATCCAGATTGAGTTAGAATTATTTTAAGGCATGTATAAACATAGATAAACATTGATTAACATATTCTAATGATTATTTGGATATTTTTGTCAACTCAATAGTAGGATGTCATATATTGAAAGAATTAATATATAGATAAACATTATTTTGGATTATCAAAGCATACTGAAACATAATTGAGATTATCAAAACAAGTGAGGTAAACACTTTCCTTCTTTAAAATAATTTAATAGAAGTCCAAATAGTCTTTACCTTTGTCATTATATCGTCAACATGTTTTAATCCTATATGTTTCCTTTCACCAACAACATCACAATAAGTTTCATTAGGAATTATCTTTCTAAATAATGGTTCATATACACCATTTGAATAATTAAATGGAAACTATTGTTTTAGTTAAACTCTACTAAAGTTAATTAATGATCCCAAATACCTTTAATTTCAAGTGATCATGATCTCAAAATATATTCTAATGCTTGAATAGTACTTTTAGACTCTCCATTAGTTTGGGGATGAAAAGTGATCCTCAAAACAATCTCGGTATCAAGTGACTTATGATGAATTTTACATATTTTTTATGTAAATCATAGATCATGATCATACACATTTGAAATAGGTTCACCCTGAAGTCTTAAAACATCATTAATATAGCTATTTTCAAGGAAATCGAGTGTTAAACTTCTATTATAAAAAATAAATATACATATTTGGGAAAGAGATCAACAATAACATATATAGAATAATTTTTTCTAAGAGTCTCTTGTAACATAGTGAAACATTCTATAGTAATATCATCCCATTTCCACAAAATAATAGGTTGAGGTTGCATGAATCCTATAGGATACTGTCTAATTCCATTAAACTATTGAAAAATCAATTATCTCTATACCTAATTATCAATTTCCCAGTTTATATTATCTGAAAAAAATATTCCATCATATCCCTATGAATCTTAGTACTACCAGGGTGTATAGAGAAATTCAAGCTATGAACATCAAACAATAATTACCTTTACATATATGGTATATATGGAAAATATATCCACTTTCCAAATTTCATAATTCCATCTTATTATATGAATTCTACCAATTTCTCATCATTCAAGTATTTAATTTTCTTTTGAAAATTCTCATTATTGGGATGAGAACTTTCTATATTTTTTAATAAATATGGTTTTTCAATCACTTAAAAATAGTGTGATGTTTCGCATTCCATAATAATTCCCATATTCATATTTACAAAATCTATGAACACAAACTCCCTACAAATCCTTATTTAATTCAACACTCAATGATCTTTCATACTCAATGAATATGCTACCTTATTTTCCCTCCTTAGGTGGCATTGTATTTTGAAAAATAGTACTTGAGTATTTAGATTCACCTTCTATTCCTTAGGATGATATATTTCTGTGAAAATATATATTTTAGACTCTTATGGTCTTTGAATATCTCACATCTTTACCCATTAAGATAATGTCTCCATTTAATAAGAGAAAATATAATGGCTGACAACTTAAGATCATGTCTAGGATAGTTCTATTAAAGATTATTTAACTTCTTTGATGTATTGGAAATGGAATTATCATTGATCATAAGTCCATAACCGAGTCCCTTAATTAATGCATCACTATATATTCCAAATTGATAAATTCCTGCTATTGAAGTCAAAATCTGATAATTTACCAATATCCTCTTCAATTCTTCAAAAAAAATATTCTCATTCCTTTTTCCATAATAATAGGACTCATTTACATGTTTTCTTGGTAAATAGGTTATCCAATCATGAAAATTATTTAACAAATCATAGATAGAAACATTATAAAATAATTAATCTACGTACCTTGGTTATGATTTTTGGTGTAGGCCATTCTTTTAATTTCTTTTTCTTCAAATGATAAACTCATATTTCTTCTTTAGAGACAATATGGAATGAAAAGAATATTTTTGAAGACAAATTTTACACTTTATAAATTTCCCATATAACTCTTTTCATATAAGAGTCTCAAGAATGATCCACAAGTGATTATCGTATTCCTAAAATATTTTATAATATACCAAGATATCTTTGATTAATACCTAGAAAATCATCAAGAAATTAATTGAATACTCTTTCCATTAGATCTATAAAAACAGAGGGTGTATTAGTCAATCCAAACTAAATTACTATAAACTCGTATTTTCAATACCACATATTAAATGTTGTATTCATAATATCTTCCTTATTTTCTCACAATTGATGATACCCAAAATAAGGGTAAATCATTGAAAAATAACAAGCACTATGAAGTTGATCAAATTATTCATCAATGCAAGGAATATAATACTTTTTATTTATATTAATAGCATTTGTTTTCCTATAATAAATTCATAGATTTATAGATCTATCCATCTTATTAATGAAGATAACATGGGTTCCCCTTGGTGAAACACTAGGGCATACAAACCCCTTATTACAAAATTTCTCTAGTTGTTTCTCCAATTATAATAATTAAATAGTTGTCATTCAATATGATGTTTTTTGTTAGTACCAATAGGGGCCTATATACACTGAGAGGGGGGTGAGTCAGGGTATGGATGTTCTTTTTCAAAGTCTTTCCTGCCCCACTGGATCTTGACCTCTTTATTACAAGGGTTACTTTGTTTGCACTTTTGTGTTTATTATAATAAATTATTTTCTTCTTTATCTGATGATGATGCTTTAAAGCCAATGCAGGGAAGTAAGCAGGCAGACACAGAGATTTTTACTTGGTTCACCCTCACTGGGCTACGTCCAAGGAGCATATGCCAACACATTACCGGTCGTACCAAATTCCACTATTCTTCACTAGATATGGATACAAAGGTTCAAAAATAGTCACCCTGTCCCAGGCTCACTGCCTTTACAAGGTTTAGGGTCAACTCACTGCTTTCCCAATGGTTACTCGTTGTTTCTCTCTCTCTCTGGCTCACTGCCGGTGGAGAGGATCAGCTTCTTCCTCTTCCTTTCCTCACTACTTAGGAAAGGATCCACTCACAGTTTATAGACCTGTAGGTCTCTTCATTTTCATGAAGGAATGAATCTTCCTCTTTATGTAGATGCTCTGTTTAATTCCAACTTTCACCCATAGATGAATCTCTCTTTGCACCAAAGGTATCGGGCAATCTTCCAGCTTTCACGTAGCCCTGAATTACCACCGTGAATCAACCTTACTTGGCGTGCAAGTCTAATATGGCGTGCAAGTATCAACACGCAAGTCACAACTGGCATGAAAGTCTACCTCAATCACTTGCACAGGAGAATCTTCTACAACTCCAAACTTGCACAACTCAACCCCTTTTACTCCCAAGCCAATATTGGCGTGCAACTATCAACCAGCACGCAACTTCAAACACTGGCACGCAATTCCACCTGCGTGACCACCCACCACTTGCGCGACTACCACATCTGTGTGACGGGAGATCTGATTTTTCTAAGTGTTGAACTTCGTCACTGAATGAGGAGGGGTAGACCTGTATTTATAGGCATTTGGACACCCTGTGCGATGGCGTGCAAGTCTCCCCTCGACACGCAAGTTTCAGAACGCAAGTCTTCTGTCCCCCTAGACACTTGTGTCACCTACTTAAAAACTTGGGTGCCCATTCTTCCTTTTCCATATTTTGTTGATCTGATCACGAAGGAAAAATGGTGCGCCAGTTTCTAATCCTTCTAGGCATCGGCGCTCAAGTCCTTCCTCAGCGCGCAAGTCACTTGCACGACCTACCCAATACTTGAGCACCCATTTTCCCTTTGCCATTTTTTGATGTTCTGATCTTTAAAAACATTGGGTGTGCAATTTTTTTCACCATAACGTACACGGCGTGCAAGTCCCTTTACCAAAAACTACTTTTCAACATTTGTTAATTTTTAGGCCCAAAAATTTGGAAAACACTAGAAAACGATGCCACCTTATATATATTCTTTTTGTACCACCTCAAGATCATCTATTCCTTTGTCGAAGTTCTTGAATCAAACATTCATTGTTAACCAGATCTCTTAAACTCAACATGCCACCATGAAATCCGCTTTGTCATCAAATTTGTATGTCGTGTTTCGCTTTGTCAACAATCACAACACAGATGTCCACTTTGTCAACAAACACAATCTCCTCAAAAATGCTTCAATGATACCTTGAGGGATTTTTGCCCAACATTTTTAATATAGGTCTTGCATTAGAGATTAAATAATTGGAAAACATAAATTCATGCTCTGGAGGAAGTTTAGGTAATTCCTTATAAAATACATCATTGTATTCTTGTAAAATACGTAAATCCTTAATTTGAAGATTGTAGTTTTCAACCATAAGATGTGTTTTCTATTCTTCCCCATGAAACTCATTTATAAGATCTACTAGATGTGGATCTAGATATGACTTAGATGATAAAGTCTCCTCACTAAAGGCAAGGAATTCCACATCTCCACCCTAATCATAATTTCAGTATTTTTTAAATAATTTTTTCATCATATTTTAATGGTCATTATATACCAAGTATTATATCAAGGTCAACAATAAGTATAATATTAAATTCAACAAATAGGGAATGATTGTGTTTTAGAATGGGAACTAACTAAAACGTCCTTATGACAGTGATATTTTTATTAGGAGTTTTACTAATAACTCCCTTTCAAGGTTCTAATAAAATAAAATATTGAAGATATAAAATAGTGAAAGGATCCAGAATCTAATAAAGAATTATCTAAATTTGAAGATGTGATTAATGTACCAACCACCACATCATTAGGAACTTCATCCTCAACTATAGTGATCCCATAAGCTTGTACTTATCCCCATATAATATTTTTTTGTATGTTAACTTAAACCATAGGACATTGGTTTGAATATTTCCCTCTTTATTTATATTTTAAACACTGAATAAAAGTGGTATTATTATTTACCTGACATTCAACAGTTAGATAACCCTTATCTCTACACATGTAAAAAAATACCATGACCTTCTAGCATTTTCCTAGTTGTTTCTTTCCATAATTTTCACATGATAGAAATTTATTCATAATGTTCTTCTTCTTTTATATTTTACCTTTTTCGTAGAGTTAAACCGACCTCCCCTTTTCTTATTTTCACTTGATTTTATAGAATCTAGAAATTTTTTATGGAGTATAAAACTATTTTACCATATGATTAAATTTTTTGAGAAAATAGTTCCCTTTGGAGATTTGGATCAATACCTTAAAATAAATGATCAATAATTCATTCTCTATTATGTATGCAATTCAAGGAATTCTTGGATAGTATTGTAAAGGTAGCCTCATGTCCCAAAACACTTTCTTCTTCCTTTATATTTAAGCTAAGGAACATTATCTTTATTTCAGTTCATTGCTCATGAGGGAAATAGTTTTTGACAAATGTCACATTAAATGATATCCATTCCATGTGTTATATTTATAATTCCTCCCTAATATTCAAGATAAATGACCACCATTGTTCAGCATAAATTTTGAGATAATATAATATAGATATAACCTTTTCTCTTTTTTTCCATCCCAAGGGTTGGAATATCTTTTCAAGGGACTTACTCTATTACTCATATACTACTATATTTGTATTTACACTAAATTATGGGGGATTATATCACATGAAACAATCCAATATAGGTGTATTATGCCTTGTAACATCATTTCTCCCATATGTGAAGGGTTATTAGTCATAACCGAGGTGAGATACCATTATATGGACATGATATGATCTACCCTAACAATAGTTGTATTGGCTTACTTAGTTGGTAAATTTCTATATTAATTATGAGTATTGATGATATTATTTATTATAGGATCAATTTATAAATAATGGAATATAATTAATTAGTTCATAGAGTTATGAATTTTAAATCATAATATACAATTTTAAATCTGGTATAACACTTATCATAAATTAAAAATTTATACATTAGTAATATCATAATCATAAACCTATCTTCATTGAGGATATCTTTAATTAATAAAATTATATTCAAATATTTCATAATTGTTTGTAAAGAAAAAGTTAATTAACCCAGGAATATCCCCTAGGAGTGTCAAACCAATTTTTTAGTAATGGAACAATCATTGTGCACCAGATTGATGGCTAAGATATACTTGACCAACTCTTTTTGATGTTATTACCCCTAAATGCATATGTTCTAGAACCACATCCACTTGTAGTTTCTAGACATGAATGTATTGATAGGAAAACCCATATAATCTCTACAATAAAAAAACATTTATGATTTTATCCTGCAATTAGACATATCCTTGAAGTCTTTCATAGATTTATGTTTGTTAATTTATGTTTTTATAAATCTAGTTCTCAAGGATTCTACTAAACTTTTTATGATACCAATTGTAACAACCCCATATCCAATAACCCTGATCCAGTGTCTAATTTATTATATTAGAAAAGATAAAATGGATCTAATCCCAAATTACCTATCACTTTAGTAGTCTTGAGGATCTAGATACATACATGACTCGCATTTTTAAATTGGAAATAAAATATAAAATGTAGTCATAAAAAACATTCGATGTCCTTGAACTCATTCAAATAATTATAATTAATATCCTCTGGAAATGAAATAAAATAAGGGTGAGATCAAATTCATGTTATAGGTTATGTATAATAATAGATATCATGATTAATTAAGTAATAATAAATAAATAAAGGTAAATAACTAAAAATTATTGTCATTCAATCCATAAATTGATCAAAAAATGCATTCATGGAAAATATCAACGAAAAAATATCATCGATAATAATAACTGAATTATCAATGAAGTAAATGCATAATATTGGATATCATGGTCTTAGAAATCATTATTTCTATGCCTTCATGTCTTTTTCCAAATATAGTTCAATTGATTGCTTAGTATCCACTAGAAACCCACTTACTTTGACCCATTGATTTGTCTCATGATACCTGTCGATTCATCGAGGAGATATATAATATAGGATTGTAAGACTATGAAGAAACACTACAATAGGGGGTGAATTATTGTGAATAAAATAAAAAAACTATATTTTACAACCTCCTTATTTAGGGTAAATTTATAGAGAGTTTGTCTAATTTCAAATAAAGTAATCAGAAAAATATTTGTTTTGTTAAATATATTATCAAAGTTATGGAAACTATTATAACATTCACCTTTCCCTAAACACACATATAGAGAAAATAGAAATTTGAAAAGGTAATTAAAATTAAAGATTATAATGTTTCAAGGAAAACATATTATACCATTATAAATGATATCCACACTTTAACCTTCAATTTTAAGGAATTCAAAAACCCAAACTCTGGGTATATAATGTTTTCACCAAACTATAAAGGTATGTCTTCCATAAATAAGTAATCCCTTGATACTATGACTGGAAGAACTATATTTCTCTGGTCATGTGAACTCCCAAACAACATGATCAGAAAAAATCTATCTTCTTATCCTCAGAATCCTTTTATTACTTCAAATCATACAAACAATTACAAACATAGAAAACATAAGGCATTTACAAATATCCTCACAAAGCGGATTCTTCAAGTTAAAAATATATAATGAATTACAATGAAGTGATAACTCAATTTAGAAATATGTTGTAAAACGATTCATAGAAACTATTAGATCATCAGTGCTTCAAAATTGTCCATTTCCTTTAATGTTGCTTTTATTTATAATCAAAACATAAATTTTCATATTATGCATTCTTTGAAGTTAGTTGCGTAGACCTTGGGTGAACTCTTCTTCACTTGAATGGTTTTATACAATTTCATCTAGTGGTTTCTTTATAAACACCATTATAGTGATTATGAATTATATCTAGTAGAAATAACCTTCTTCACATAGTAAAATTTAGTTCTTCATTTATTTTATTCAGAATGATTTATCTGATGAAAATATATACCTTCATATGATGGATATTTGTTGAGTGGACACATTAGATCTTTTTCTAGTGAGAATTTATTGTAATTTTTCATTTATAATTTATAAATATTCTCTAATAGAATAATATTCCTCTAATGTACAAACATATGGGATCATCCAGTATAAAAAGGTATTATTTTGACAGTTGATGTGCCAAAGTACTAGTTTGTGTGATGTATTAAAATACTTCATTCGAATGGTTAGAAATTTACCATCCAATGGAATATGATTTATTTGTTTGTAAAAAATTCCTTCATATTGAAACATTATAAACACTTAAGAGATATGAAGTAAGAAAAATAAAGCATTTAAGGAAGGGTTATGTTATTTTAAAAACAAAGGTTATAATCTGTTGACTATAATAATTTCCACTCAACAACATTCCCCTTTTTGAAATGCACAAAACATGACACTCAAAGAGAAAACTAAATTTTAAAAACATTGAAATTATACATACTCCATTTGTGTTATATATTTAAGAAATTTTAACTTTTTTAATTCTTTTTTTATCCCCCCCTGATCGATATCTACCTCTTTCTTGAAAATACTTTTTCTAGAGGTTTTTTTTATATTATGTTTTCTCCTTCTTTCTTCCACTTTGTGATTTTCAAATAAATATGGAAATAGAAATTTTACCTGAAATTTTACAGAAAAAAAAATTCTAGGAAGTAATTTTATAAAATGAACAAGAATTCATCCAAAATACGTATGAAAATGATATTCATCCAAAAGAACTAGATATATCCACTCAAAAATATATGTAATAATATTCATTCAAATCATTCATCAAAATTAATACTTATTATTACAAAATTGTTCAAGAGTTTATAAGAAAGGAATAAATATTTCTTAAAAATGTTACTTTATAAGAAATTTCAACTTCTTTATATACTCATTAAACTTTTCTAAGTCAGAAAATACTACCTTTATCTTTTTCATTTCTTATTTAAAAACTTGTGACTTCATATTTTCTTTTTTTATACTCAGAACATATTCTTAAAAATGTTGAATCTTCTTATTTTTAAATTTTATCTTCAAAATGTTTTCTTCTTGACTTAGAATCTACTTTTCTGGTTCTGTTGCTTCAAATACTTGGGTCATATAAAGAAACTTAATAACATCAATGGATCCTAAACATTAATCAAATTCTTGAGTTATATATATTTCTATATTCATAATTTTTTTGAAAGATTTCCACATTTTTAAAATCTACTCATCATATAATTTTACATATAATTATATATAATTTATCTACCCCAAAACATTTTTTAACCTTCTTGATCCTGTCATATATTTTCCTCTAAAATCATTGAAATTGACTTTATTTTGAATAGGTAAATCTATGAGTTATTTTAAATAATTCAAACATTCCAAAAAATTCAATTCTCCCATGGATATAATTTAATATAGCTTTTGTATCTTGTAAATAGTGGAGTTAATATTTAATAATTTCAATAACCTCATTGAAATAATTCATTCTCATTTCATTTCACCGATAAATTGTTCTCTAAGCCGAGTGAGTTGAATCTAAAGATACATCTAGAATAGTAGGAGGAGGATATATATAATCATTATATTATTCATTATTTTATGCATTTTTTTATCAAACTTTTTTACTAATAAAACCCCTTTATTTGGCTTATATTTTTATAAAACCTTAGTTTGAGAATGTTGATTATCTTTTCATCTAATGATTCATCATTTTTCAAAACATTGAGTTATTTATCTTTGTGAGAGTGATCTAAAATAGAATTATATGGCATTTCAGTACTTTATTCTTTGATTTCAATAATTTTTTAAAAATATTTAGAATATTCTTCATGACATATAGATTATTCTTTTATAGACTTATTAATCACATTAAATATTTTATAATATTTTTTAGATTGATAATTTCCAACAATAACTTATTTTCATTTTTCAATATTAATGGACAGAGGAACCTCTAATTGTTGATTTTATTGTCATTCTTATGGAACTAACTAAGGAAATACTTGTTTTATAATTTCTATAGGAGAAAATATGATAATTTCTTCCTATGTTGTAACATCAATATTTTCATGTAATTTCACAAAACCTTTCAATATATATTTAACAACTTTGGATTGGTTTTATTTTTCATTGGTATAATATTATTTTATTCTTATTTAAGATTATTATAAGTATCTTATTTCAAATAAAAGGCCTTAAACGTATCCAATCTAAAAATAATATCATCATAATTCTTTGATTATTTCGTTTTAATTAAATATTCATAGGACTCATAAAACATGGTTTTCTTCTTTTTTGGCAGTGTAGGTGATACTTCTTTGGTGTTTCTCATTTATAAAAATGTTTTATTTCAACTTATCTATTTGTAATTTGGTATAATTTTTTTCTAATCTATCAGTATACTTTATCAAATAGGGAACATACCGAAGATTCATCTTACTAATTTTTTCCTCGTCGATGAAATATAATTTCTCCCATACTGGATTTCCCTTATCCTGAATATTCTTAACCTTTATGAAGTGAAATAAAATAATAATAATGAAATGATGAAATAGAATAATATTCAGATTTTTAGATCCATTATTGATAGTATCAATATAGTTGAAAATAAACACGTTATGGTTGAACTTCATTATGTTTCAAAAAAACCCAAAACATAAATGTCTTCAACATTTAGAGTGTTCATGTTCCCTTTTTCTGCAAAAATATAATCACAAATCCAAATTGCAACAATTATTTCCTATGGAGAAAGATGATGGGATTTCCTTATATTATCATTAGAAGGCTAAAATGAGTTTTCTACTTTATATGTCTCAAAAAATTCAAAATTTTCATATAATTAATGTTTTAACAGATTTGATTCTCCTTCATAAGAAACAACTACTGACTCAGCCACTTG
Organism: Viscum album; assembly: GCA_963277665.1. Taxonomy (NCBI): domain Eukaryota; kingdom Viridiplantae; phylum Streptophyta; class Magnoliopsida; order Santalales; family Viscaceae; genus Viscum; species Viscum album. Next base: position 813,204,653 of record OY728135.1, read on the forward strand.
GTGAAAACCTAAATTAAATAAATTATCAAAAAATGAAAAAATTATAACATAATGATTACATTATTCACTAAAATCAACTTAATAATAAAATGCACTAAAAATATCTAGATTTTGAAGGTCATGTCATCTTTTTTTGAAATAAATTTATTCCCAACCTTGATAGATAATTTCGTATTTTAGTAATGAATCACATTTCTCATACCAAGATCTTTCAAAATGTCATTATTTTGTAATCTTTGTGAACAAAAAGTTAGTTTAAGGATTAATTGTTGTGTAATATATAAAGGAAAATTAATGAAAAATAGAAAACAATTAAATGAAGATAAAATTGATTGTTGAGAACTGTTGGAAGAAACAAGTAGTTGTGGAAAAGGTGGTGACCCACACCCATTTATATAGGCTTTGACAATGGTGATTCTTCGACTTCTCTATATACAATTTCTATTATTAAAACCCTCATTTTATTGAAGGTTTTTAATATATTTCAAATTATCTAGAAAATATTTAAACTCTTGATGTTTTTAGAAAAATAAATATATAAGTTTTATCAGTATAAATTTCTTTCTAATGAAACCTATAAGTTGGTAAAAAAATAATAAATTATTAAAAAGTTAAAATATATTACAAAAATTGGTAGTAAAACTAAATATTTATAAATTATCTCATAGAGATGGAAATTTTAAACTCTCATATGAAAATTTCTAGTAATATGATTTTCTTGGATTTAGGAAGTTTAAAAAATTTTGTTTGAGAAAATTATTTGAAATTTATTTTTATAAGATTTTTAAAAACTAATTGAAAAACATATGAACACCTAAAATTTTAAAATATTTAATTTTTAAAAAACACAAAAAAAATTCTAAACAAAACAAATATTTTAAGTATAAAACAAATTGAAGAACAAAATTAAAATTTATTCAAAATTTTTAATGTATTTCCGGAATTCCAAAAAACATAAAATTTTAAAACTGGTTAAAAATATTCTCCCCTTTATGAGGATTTCATTTATGTATGGGTATAATTAAAACAATAAGTGGATAAATGATCATTTTATATTGATTATTCCAATATAATGTTTAATATATTAAAATTATTTGAAATTTAGTGGTTTTATTAAAATATTAAAATGTTTTTCTATCATTATGTTGAATTGTAAAAAATATATATTTTTGTGTGATCATGGAGGAAATGGTGTCTTATATATATTTTCTTATCCTATGAGCGATGTGTTTAGTTTTTACTTAAAGCTGTGTTTCTTGTTTTATCATAAAAATTTGTAGTTTTATATATAACTCATTCTAAAATCAATGATTGTGTGTTGTATTCAAAAGATTTGGGCACAAAAACATCCAGCCACCACATATTCTGATTTAGTATTGGAAAGTTCTACTAGGTGTTGTTTCTTAAAATACCAAGAAACTAATGCCTATCCTAATAAATGAAAATCTCTAGATGTACTTTTTTATCCATTATACAACTAGAAAAATCATCATTTGAAAAATAACTAATATTTAAATCATTTTGAGATAAATAAATTTGTCCAAGATCTATTGTTCCCTTAAGATATCCAAAAATTCATTTTAAGTATTTAATATGGGAATATTTTTATTTTATTAATATATTTCAAATTTCTATAAACAAACCATTAAATACGGTCTACTAGCTATATGATATATTAAATTGTCGATCATTCCTCTAAAAAGTATTTCATAAACTGGTTTTCCAGATTCATCAATATCAATAGTTTTTAGGTCCTCATAAGAGGACAAATACTTTTAGTATTGTCGTATCCAATATTTTTTAGAATATCTTTTATATACTGTTGTAGAGATATAAAATTTCCTTCGGGTTTTTTAGAAATTTGACAACTAAGGAAAAACGTTAATTCACCCATAATTATTATCTCAAATTTATATTCCATAATATTGACAAAATAATTTTTATGATATTTTTCAGTTGAGAAAAATATAATTTCATTGATATAAATTTTAATAATGATTTTATCTTTGAAAACCTTTTTAATAAAAATAGTTGGATCCATAGTTCCCTTAAAAAATGTTTTGTCACAAAAATCAAGTTGATCTATCATATCAATATTTTGAGGCTTGTTTAAGTCGATAAAGAACCCAACTATATTTAAAAACATGATCTGTAAATTTTATATTTTTAAAATAAGGTTGTTGTTGTATATAAACTTCCTTTTATACATATCCATTAAGGAAATCGTACATCACCTCTATTTTAAAAAGTTTTAAATTTAGAAAATATTCATATGCTAGATGTATATGTATAACATCAGTTCCATCTAATGGAGAATAATTTTCTTCATATTCTATGCATTCTTGTTGATTTAACCCCTTGTTAAACACGTCCAACTAAAATCATACTATTATTCATTTTTTATAACATTTATTTCCAAAATCCCATTTTACACAAATTATTTTAAAATATTTAGGGCATTCAACCAAATTTCAAACATAATTACTCTAAAATAAATTTAGTTAATATTACATAAAATTTATCCAATCTTCATCACTTATTGCATCAGTATGATTAATAGGTTAAAATTATGGTATTAGTTCACAATGTTTAACTTTATTTTTTAAGGAATTTTGGTTTTTTTTGTTGTCTAACATCACTAATGATATTATCACATGGATGATTCCTAAGTATTTTCTAATCCCTCGAGTTTATAAAACTATATTATCCAACTTTATATTTAGTTTCTTCTTGAGTTATAACTTCATAAATAGTTTCTTTAGATATTCTCTCATAAGATGGATAACATATTATTGGATGAAAATTAGTTTTAGTAAAAGCATCAGAAGATGTAGTTTTGGATTGTTTGAAAACATAAGGATCAGTTTCATGAAATAAGACATATATTATTCCTTAAATAGTACTTTTATTTTTATTTAAAACTCTATAATCCTTACTTGTTGTAAAATAACCATGAAAAAAATACTTTATCAGATTTCAGAAAAAAAATATTTCAATTATCATTAGAATTCAAAATGAATACATTTCATCTCAAAATATTAAAGTTTTAAATTTCAGGTTTTCTTTATATCCACAACTCATAATGATTATTTTAATAAAAGGTGTAATTAATACTTGATTTATATTATAGAAGGTAGTACTGACTACTTCAGCAGAAATGTAAAACCCCAAGACTTTACAATATCTTTTTATTAGAATAAATTTAATTTTGTCGATGGATTAAAACACATGAAACACCAAGAGTATAAGAGAATATATTATCTCAAGACTTTAAAATATGTTTACTATGTTTAATAAATTCAATCTATGATATAACTTTTAGTGCAAGAAACACTGATTTACCTTGTGTTACACATAATAATGATATTTTTTGAGAGCTTGTGTTACACATAAGAAATAGTTTTACTGAATAACATTAATATTATTATTTATAATGAAAATTAGTTCCTAAATACTAAATTTTTAGTTATAAATATCATTAAATAACTAATTAACATAGGGTGAGTTTTTGGTATTTTTGTAAGTAGTATCATTTTTTGATGAATAGTGAAACATACTAGATTTTAATTGAAAAATGAATTTTCATATAAACAATTTATAACAATGACTTATTTTTTAAATTGGAGTTAAAGTTAAAATAGATCACTTATACATCTATTAGTACAATTTAGGTCATTGGAATTATTTTTATGTTGAATTTAGTTATAAAAACATTCCAATATTTTGAACATTTTCACTTTAAAAACTCATTTTCTCATCACGTCTGTGGGATTAATATTAAATTTTATTCTTCTATTTTGGTGAGTTGAATTCATAAAAAATTATTCCACATTTGGAATCATAATAATTTCTAATTTATAATAATTTTAATATTTTTTTTACCAAAGTGATTAATGAAAGCAGATAAAATTATGTATAGTGATTAAGGTAAGAAACAAATTTACTCACTGGTTAAACATATAATATAAGGTATAAAAATGACCCAAAACATATTTAAAACCCATTCGATTCCATATATAGACTGTATTCCATATTTTCTAAAAATTTGTTTCATTATTTTAGGCATGTGAGATAAGAGAGACCTCCCAATAGTGTTTACCATTTGATATTTACAAGAATGTCACCCCTCCTCCACTATAAAAGGTGACTCACTCTCTCCACTTATTCAGAACAATAAATCTATTTGGATTGTAGAAAAACTTAGAAATTCACTTCCCAACATCCCTACACTAATTCTATAAGTCCTATTATGGTCATAAATCAATCTTATAAATTCATTAGTGCAAACTAAATGAAGATACCCGAAGAAGATGTAATGTTCTTCAATGATCATTTTTAATTTCTTTATTCCTTTTCCACCTTCAATTATTATTATTCCATGATTATATAATAACTGAAAAATATTACAGAAACTAATAACTTTTTATACTAATGGTTCAACCTAAAATCACACGCACTTTTATTAAATGTGTTTTGAAATCATCATTCCAGTGTACGGTAGAATACCGCCTCACGAACCGATGTCATTTGTTTTTCCATTACCACCTTTAAAGGATCAGAATAATGATGGAAATAATATTTATATATTATTTCTTTGATTTCTATGATTTATTTTTTCTTCTTCAGTAATTATATCACACATGAATTTATGTTTTCTGTTTTATTGAAATATGATAACGTCGCTCATGTGTATAGGGAAATACCACCTCGTGTAGCGATGTGATTCATTCATGATTTATATGGAATGTATTATGGATAGGTTTACTAATCATATATGATATACGTGAAATATATATGATACTATAATGATAATAAAAATATTTAAATTTTTAAATTTTTTCTTTTAATATGATAATAAAATAGAAACATCATTAATGCATATGTATGGCCTTCCACCTCTGTGAATGGTTCATTTCATTTCCTATCACTAAATTTTAAATAACTTGAAAAAAGGGTATACTACCACACTATTATTTCCACAGTTTTTTAAACCATGGAAATATTATATGTAATACCATATCTTGAAAAACAATGTTGTAATACCTTCCCAAATTCCCTCTTAAATACGAATCCACTTTCCTCATCTCATAGCCCTCTTCACATAGTGATCACCTCCAAAATATTTCATTTTCAACATTTATCAAAACTAACCCCTATCCTCATTTTAGATCCCTTTTTATAGAGAAATACCATCTGTTGTCTTACCTCTTCGACATCAGTTGACACTGATCCCCTCTCCTCATTTTACAGTCCACTTCACATAGCGAGCCCTTCCATAGACTTCCCTCTTTAACATTAGTCAATCTCCCATTAGAACCCCACAACATGTCCCTCTGCATCCCTCTTCCCTCTACACCATCAATTGAGATCCCCCATATCCCTTTACTCTTCCCAGTTCCCTATTCATGATCAATATAGCTCTATGATAAAATGTTACATATATATGGTAAAATATTTTAATAAAATTTTTGTAGTTACAATACCAAGTATTAAAAAAAATTCCTTGCATTCGCAGCAGCCATGTTTGAGCCAGACCCCTCATGAAATTATGGAAACACATCATTATATGTTCATCCTTAGTCACTTAATTAAGTAGAAAATTTTTGATAGTAGTAAGTAAATACCTATTGAAATCTTGATAATCTTTTTATGGAATACCTTTGACAACTAGAAAATACTATATGTGGTCATGTTTTATCCCCTAATTATTTTTATTCAGTTTTAATCTAAGATAAATATATTTAATGATACAAAAAATGGTATGTAATTTATATATCAATTAACTATAAATCCATGATTTTTTATTTATATCTCCCATACCTAGGTCCATATAAAATTTTATTGGAGTTAGTTTTATTGTTGAAACCAAATATTCTATATAAGTAATTTTAACTTTACCTTGAATTCACTAGGGACCTGGATGATCCATTGATCTTTAACTATTTAGGGAATATTTTTAGGAATAACAAAATTGTACACTTTAGTAATTGAAAATGTTTAAAACTCCTATAACATATTCTTGTTAAAAATGACTATCTTTGAAACATGGTCTAATATGGAATTTTGTCAATTGGTTTTAATCAATAAATATATACTCTTAACTTCTAGAACATCTAAATATAATCTAGATGTAATTGTCTCAATACATTTCAAGATCCCTATCTCATTAAGAAAATAGTGCATGTGGCTCACATACATTCACACAACTGTAAGATAACTTGAGCATGACTATCCCCTAGTATATTTCCTTTCCGTTATTATTGTTTAGAAAACTCTTCTTCCTATTTTGTTTTATCTTTTTCATGATCATTTTTTCTTCTTGATTGTCAACTTTATATTCTCATCAAAATATACTTAAGGTTTTATAATATATTCTTCATCATTACCTTTTACTATCTTGGACCCTCTATTTTTAATTTCTATTTATCCTTATCCTAAATTAGATTCTATAGTACTTAGAAACTTCTTTTTCTCTATCATTATATTTCACTTAACAATCTACCCAACCATAATTTCAAAATTATATATTGTTTTTCTAAAATTATTATATTTCACTCAAATACATTACCTGCTTCAATCTCCACATGGAATTTATTACACTTTAATGGTATCCTCTATTTTAATAATAAAAACAACCAATGTAAGCCATTAAGAGTTAAACTCGCCATCAGGTGAAGAATTTATTTAGGAATATAATAATAGATATCCTTTAAAATGTGAATATTTAAAAAGTAGGCGTTTAATCAATTAAAAATCACACCACCAAGATGAAATTAATATTTTATATATAATAAAGAGGTAAACCCTCTATATGGAATTACAACTCTAAAAATGAAATCAATTGAAATATCAATATTTGTTTGAGCACTTATCTAGAAACGTAATCATTACGTAACCTTTCCCTCCGGTTAAGTTCCATGACATCTGATAGAGTCTCAAAATAATTTTCCATATTCTCTTTTTCAATAGAATAAATCGTGTAATATTTTATTTGCAACTTCTTGAATGATTTAAAATCTATTTCTTTATTATTATTGACTTTTAATTTGAGGGAAGATTCACTTTTTATTTCAAAATTAATAAGACTAATGTAAACTTCATCTAAATAATTTCCATCAATAAATTTTTCTTCAGGTGATGAGATCTTTTCATCAACCTTTTTCAGTTGAATTTTATGGAGTTTCTTTACCATATTAATAAGAATAATCTTCCTTCTATATTTTTTACTTTATTCTATTATTTCTTAGAACTAAATTTTAAATCAATAATGGTAATCTATGTGTTCATCATATGAATTTAATGTTTTTTTGGCATTTTTATGTTTAAAGTGTTAGTGTATAATGAAATGGAATAGGATAGTAGAAATAATAATAATTTGTGTTTAATTAAATGAATTTTGAGTGGGGATTTAGGTTTCGGATTAGGCATTTGATGCATGAAATATTAATTTCCAAAAAAAATGTATTATAAATATAACCAATCATCCAAACATCACTATACACAACTTTTTCAAAAATTAATGTTTTACATTTCTTTTAGATTATATATTTAGAGCAACAACATGTTTTAAACAAGTCAAGAAAACATTATTAAATATAATTGCACACATTATTACACATGATTGGTAAAGTACAATTTCTAATACATAGCATTCCATAAAAAATTAAAGAAATAAACAAGATATACTTATGATGTATGAAAATAAAAATTACATACTCATACAGAATAGGTAATGAAAAAAACCAAAACAAATATGACTATATTTTTAGAGACACGGTTTTTTCCCTGAAAGACTTTGGAATATTTATAAATATATTTCCAGAGTTAGGAGTTGAGACGACATGCGATTCCGAGTCCCGGTGTTGCTGGAATAAATTTTATAAAAATATTAAGTGTTTTTATATTATGCACGTGGCAGGGTTGTGTTTTTTCCTAAACGGTAGCTCGAATCGTAAATCTGAGGGAACAGTTGTGTCTGGAGCGTGTCGTTTACTATAGTTGGGGTGTAAAATTTGTGGGCGCGGGCATGCTGTGACAGATGTCACCTAGGGGAAAAAATTGTCATTTTGAAATAATGACTTACTGATTTTTATCACTAACATTCTCTTCGAATAACTTTCGAACAAAGCCTTAGAATGGAAATCTAAGACTTCCATTGAGTTCGAAATGGGGTGTTTTGCCTAGGAGTGATATAAAATAAGCGGGTGCAGAGGTTTCAGAATCTGTGCCCATCGATAGAGTGTCGAAGAGTTTATAAATTTACTTAAGTGGTGGATTTAAGGGAAATCCATAAATTTTTCCTTCTCACTCTCTCTCTCTCTCTAGCTGTTCTTCATCAGATCGAGGAGAGATCTCTGCCAGAACTCTGGCAGATCGCAACAAACGCATCACCAACGACGAATGACCGGATCGAGGTAGGATTTCTGATTAATTTTCACACCATTGTCGAATTCTTGAGTTTATGAAAATTTCAACGTTTAAATTCTATAATATTGGAATTGGGGAGATGGATTAACTAACATGGCCAACACCTGAGCCCTGTTTTTAATTTTCATTCTTGTGTGTTCTTCGTCCAAATTTATGGACGCGCCAATATTTGTTGGATCATTGATTGGGGGAAAGTGTTGTGAAGGCCATTTCCCCAAGGATTTGAATCTTCATTCAGATTTGAAATCATGCCACCGGAGCGGTGGCAGAGGCCGTCAGAAGTCTAGGCTCCGGCAAGGGCGGTGGCCAGAGTTCGGGGTGGTGCAGCGGTGGAGCCGGTCGGAGGAGTTCGGCGGAGGAGCCGAGCAGGCCATGGTGGAGCCCAGAGCTGTAGAGCTCAGAGGGTCTGGCCCAGCGCGGTAGTGTCGGGTGTCACCGGCGTGGATGGGGTGTGGCCGGAGGAGTCCGGAAGAGGAGCCAAGTAGGCCAGGTAGAGCCGACGGGGTCGGCGGTGGAGCGGGGAAGCCTGGGCGGCTGCACCCCGGGCGGCTGCGGCGCAGGCGACCGGCGCACGACGGTGCACACGGCCAGTAGCCGGAGGCAGCGGTCCTCGACCAGTCGCGGTCGGGGCAGATCACCCGAGGAACTAACCTCGGGTGCGGTGCGGTGTGTACAAGGACCCACAAACAGTGGGTCCTGCTGGGCGACGCAGAGAAGACCGACCTTTGGTCGGTCTGATTTGGAGAACCGGACCCGTGGGGGTCCGGTGTTGCTGAAGCGGGCCACAGTAAGTTGGGCCGGACTCGCGGCTGGGCCGTGGGCCGGTAGTTCGGCCAGGCCGACCGGGGTGAACCAGCCCTGTTGGGCCCCCTTCCATTGGAGGGGACCGTAACTTTTAAATGGTGTGTCCATTTGACACGCTGTCTGCATCTTCAGGTATGTGTCGTCGAGGCGGACTATTTGAAGTGGGTTCCGAAGATTCTGGGTTCTTCACCCGAAGTTGGGTAACTTGGAACGCTTAAATTTAATAATATCAAATTATTGTTAAAGTTGTGATAGATGTGGTTCACAATCCGGACATCCGTTTGATGCCCCGTCAGAGGAACTGTGGCCCTGGAGTGGAGACAGTCCCTCCAAAGTTGGTTCGGAAACCTTGCAGTTTGGTTTCGTTACTCGATGGAATGAAACGCTTAATGCGAATAATTATTTAATTATTTAATTAATTAATAAATATTGTGTCAGATCTAACTCTTACTTGGGATATCTGATTGATGTGCCATCAGCGGCAGCATGACCCCAACCCTCATGCAGTCTTTTTGAGACACTTTCTGAAGCGTTTGGGTTGGAGACAAGGTGTGTGCCCCATAGGGCTGGGTTCACACGTTTTATGGTGAAACACCGCTTTTTCACCCAATACCCATTTGGGGTGTTTGAGTACACATTTCTGAGTGTTCTTCCGAGGGAATTGTGACGACACAATCCGCCCGCCTAAATTTCGGGTCCGAGGTGTGGGCCTCATGAAGCTGCATTCGGATGTATGCTACGTTTTTACGACTTATGCTATATAAGTTCATTCAGGTAAAATTAATAGCCTACGCTGTGTGCTTATCTGCAAGGAACGCAATGGTACGATCTATGAGACGTGTTTCAGGATCGAGGTGTGGGACCCACAGGGCCCCATTTGCATATAACGCGGGGAGTTTCATATTCTGCATCTGATGTCTTTTTTAGGCGCCATCAGCCGCATTATGACCCTGACATCGAGACGAATTTGACCTGGGTGGTTTCAGGCGTTGAAGCCGGATTTGAGGTGTGGGCCCCACGGGCCGTCTTATAAGCTGTGTGGAGTGTACAACGAAATTTTCGTCAGTTGTCTATTTGGGGCATCTGAGTAGTCGTTTTGGCGTGTTTTTTCAAGAGCATTGTAATGGTTGAGTTCACCTGACCTTTTCCGGGACTGAGGTGTGGGCCCCACGAGACGTCGTATGAGCATAAAGCACTGTTGAATAACTTTTTCATCGGGAGTCTATTTCCCGCGATTAAGTAGTCTATCTCTCATGTTTTTCTGTAATGATTACAATGGTGTAATCTGTTTGGGATATAGTTTCCTCTTTCGATATCTCATTAAATGTGGAATCATGAAAGGGCGTTGGTTGGAGGTTCCTTTGACCCACTCCAAACCTATGCACGGTAGCTGTGTTAGTGGAACTTAGAGATGGAATGGTTAGTGTAGAGATATCGGACCAGTTCTGGGTTTACCCTCTAGTGGGGCTGGGTAGTGGGTTACCTACCAGTGTATTAGGGTCTACCCTCCAGTGAGGTGGGGTAGTGGGATACCCGTTGACCTTAGGGTTTACCCTCTAGTGGGGCTGGGCAGTGGGTTAACCATTGATTTTAGGGTTTACCCTCCAACGAGGCTGGGAAGTGGGTTACCCGTTGATATTAGGGTTCACCCTCCAGCGGGGCTGGGTAGTGGGTTACCCGTTGATTTTAGGGTTCACCCACCAGCGGGGCTGGGCAGTGGGTTACTCATTGATTTTAGGGTTCACCCTCCAGTGGGGTTGGGTAGTGGGTTACCCATTTATTTTAGGGTTCACCCTCCCGCGGGGATGGGCAGTGGGTTACCTATTGATTTTAGGGTTCACCCTCTAGCGGGGATGGGCAGTGGGTTACCCGTTGACTTTAGGGTTTACCCTCTAGCTGGATTGTGTAGTGGGTTACCCTAGGACCGCTTGGGGTTTTCCCTCCAGATGGGTTGGGCAGTGGGTAACTTTATTACTTCTTTTATACTCAGCCCTTTCTATGAGGCTAGTCCATGACTTTTCTCCATGTTTACCAGAGAGGGACCCTTGGTTGTATAGTTTAGCGATGAGGCTGCTTGACATACAGGATTGTTGGGCATCAGTGATGGATATCCTTTGAACTGTTGGTGACTCTTCTTGGGATGAGCTTGGAGATAGAGATCCCCTTACACACTCGTCTTGGTTACTTTTTTATCATATATATACACGCTACTTTTGTTCCCACTCTTGGGTTCAATTAATCTCTTTTTAAGAGGGGCGAAGACACACATGAGATTCCACATGCTTTCCGTTTCTAGCTCCTCTTGGATTGGATGAGTCCACTTCCTTTCTTTTATTGGGTTGAGTTTTACTCTCACTATTTTACTCTTACACTGTTCTTTTTTCTGTCCACAGCTCACCATTTTAGTACCTTCTTTGTTGATCCCTTCATCTTTTAGGGAATCCTACTAAGTATCTTTATACTCACCCCTACATGGGCTTTTCCCGCACTTGGTGTGCCCTTCCTAAATATGGACAAGTCGGTCGAAACTATGGAGGAGCGTAGAGGACACAGAAGATTGGTCTACGTTCAGTGGAAATAGTAGGACTTTTAGGTGCGAGACTCACCAGTAGTTTACTTTCATTTTACCTATTGCTGGGTTGTGGAATCATTCTGGATGGGCACATGTTTTCCCCTTTTACTATTCAGTTTACTTGTCAGTCTAATTTTCAGTACTTTACTTGTACTGGTTAGAGGTCGATGTATGTATGTTGGCTTCCATTTTGTAGCAGTGTTTTATCTTGCTTTCTTTTCTCTGCACTTTTTCATTGAGTTATCTACTTGTGTGTGTGTACAGTTTCTTAGGCAAATTACTCCTTTAGTTTGTTGTGCCTTCTGCACCAGTGGCCAGCCCCTGGCCTATGTAGACGGGCTTGGGGTAGTTGCGTATCGAGCCCCTGTACGGGTCGGTTCGTGACATACTGGTATCAGAGCTGGTTCATTCCTTGGGGCGTTGTTCGTACATCCCTAAAAAGGAATTGGTTGAGTTTTGGGGAAATATTTTCAACGTGTCTCAAGAGCATCTCTCAGGCCAGGGAGTCTAGTGACGGTGCGGCGGTCGACGTATCCATTCACCAGGACCCTGATAACCTGCTTGACAACTCAGCACACTGAGACATTTGTTGCAAGGAATTTGGATCATGCATTATATAGGATTGAGTCTTTGAATATCCTTCTTGAGTCATCTCCCCATCGTTGTTAGTATATATATGCTCATTTGACCGCGGTACTCCTTGATCAGATTCAGGATGTCTCCAGAATGATAGCTATCCAGGATACTAGATCTGGTTCATGATGACAACTTCATGAGTGACGAGGCCTTAGTTCAAGATCCATCATATGATTACCCTTTCTCCAGGAGGACAGGTAGTAGCACCTCCACCTTTGGAGTAGAAGAGAGTACCGGAAATGAAGGCCGATGACGAACGCAGGCTGGGTGCGCTACGTGAGTTCTAGCATCAGAGATCGTTGAGGTTCCACGGTGAGCCATACCCATAGACAGTGTATGTGGTTCACCTCTTCAGGCCTTTTCGGACACTGAAAGATTAGATATTGGCTTTGAGAACCAGTTTTCCACCAAGTAGTTTGGCATTAGTAGAGCTAGGGTTACTCATATTCATGATGAGTCAGTACTCTCGTGGTATGACTTCTAATAGTTGTTTCGTGAGAAGTACTACCTATCCTACTTATGATTTATACTATTTTAGGAGTTGTTGTAGTTTCAGAAGGGATTGATGGTTGTGGATGAGTACGCGACTAGGTTCACAGAACTTACTCGATACTCTATGGATGTGGTCCATGGCGGAAACTTCCGAGCACAGAAGTTCAAGAGAGATCTCTCTAGAGGAGATTCGTGCCAGCATTGTGCCCTTGTGCATCCTCACCCAAATCGAGGTGCTGGATCAGGCACTGGTGATAGAGATATTTCTATCATAGGGATGTCAATTCGCAGGGCCTCGACGACAGAGGTCTCTCCTTGATGAGACTCAGTCACATGGTCGGGGATATTATAGAGCATCGAGACAACCCAGGGAGGACTAGTGTTGTGTTTGTGATGTGAGAGGTCATGTGGCATGAGACTACTCGACCAAATGTGCTAAGTTTTCCAGATAGTTGGTAGATGCACCACCACGACAAAGGCAGTTTCGTGATCAGAGAACCACCGGGTGAGTACAGGGTGGTCCCCAGGGAGGTGGTGTTGGCAGAAAAGCAGGAATAACTGTGGTTGGCGGATGGCATTTCAAGGTCCTTCCACCACCACTAGGTGGCCCATGTCAGGCTCAGGGAGCTGATAGATGGGGCCTCGGGTGGCTGTGTGCTATGGATATTTACAATCCTGCAACGCATGAGATGATAAGAGGTACTCTCTATGTCTTTTTCTACTTTTATCAGTAGAACTTGTTAGATACTACGTGAGGTACTCTTTTTGTCTAGCTCCTTGTTTGAGGGGTTACCGAGGGTGACACAGGTCATTAGTGTAACCATGTGTTGGCGTTGTCTGACATAGCTTTGAATACACAGTAGAGAGGGGTTCTTCCCACAATGAGATGAATTTTTGTGATGCTGTCAAAACCATGAGGGAGAGTCAGTACACCCAAAGAGGATAGTCTTGAGGTGTGGTGGATGAGTCCCTCTGACATGTGCATTCATGGTGGGGTTGTTCGGTGGAGTGTTAGAGCAGGTTATGGATTTTCCAGTGGGGATTTTCTGCTTGACCCCTTTTGCTTGGGGTGCCACTAGTAGGTTTGGAAGAGTTCCTGTTTTGGGGATTACTCTCCTTGGGATAGGGGAAAAGAAATGTGGGGTATGCCACATGCTTTCCATGTCTAGCCTCTGGTAGTTGGATGAGATTTCTCACCTTCCCTGTTCGTTGGTACCTTGCGTGCTAAACGTCAATCTTGATACCGTTATCAAGTATAGGTCGAGGTGATAGAAACCCTATAAACATAACTATGTTTTTCACTATGTGGTGATGGTGGTGGTGGTACTTGCCCTGAGAATGTGGAGATGTTATCTTCTGGGAGAGTGCTTTGTGGTTTTCTCAGACCACCAGTGTCTCAGGTGCGCCCTCACCCAAAGAGACTTGAACCTGAGGTGACAGTGCTGGTTGAAATTTCTACAGGACTATGAGGTAGTATTTGTTCTAAAAACTGGCAGTGTTGTAGTAGGTCCCCTTAGCATAATGTCCCAGACTAATCAGGTGAGGGAATTTTTTTAGTAGTGAGATTCCCTACAGTTGACCTTGGTGGAGCAGGAGGGTATGGATTTCCTGTAGTCGATAGTGTTGACTCCTTCGCTCCTTGAGCGTGTGAGAGAGTCGTAGCTGGGGGATATCGACAGCGAAGTATTGCGTGATCATATATTCACGGGCGACACACCCGATGGGTATTCTGAAGGAGGGAATCACGATACAATGTTGCAGGAAAAAATCATGATTTCAGTCATGACAAGGAAAGTAGAGGTTCGGCCAAGGAAGTCCCCTGAGTTTTTTTGGGTCGTTCGGGAATCATGCAAGGGATTAGAGGTTTCCTACTGTCTTTCCCTACCCTTCTAATAGTAGGAGTGGGTGCACGACATCTTCCACGTGTCACAGATGATTATGTGTGTTCGTGTTCCTACAAATTTCATTGAAAGTAGTAAACCTTATGAGTGTGAACCATCCCTTGGGTTCGCGTGTTGTGCCAGCATGGTGTTGATTAAGATTTCTTGGAAGTGGGAAAGCTTGGTGTGATCTTTGTATCCTGATTTATTTTTCCCAGTTTTGGTTTTTGGGGATGAAAATCTTAAATGAGGGAATGATATAGAGACTCGTTTTTCCCTGAAATACTTTGGAATATTTTACATATATTTCCAGAGCTAGAAGCTGAGGCGGCCTGCGATTCCGAGGCCCGGTGTGGAAAGAATAAATTTTATAAAAATACTAAGTGTTTTTATACTATGCACGTGGAGGGGTTGTGTTTTATCCTAAATGAGAGCTCGGATCAGAAATTCGAGGGAAAAGTTGTGTCCGCAGTGTGTCGTTTACCCTAGGCGGGGTGTAAAAGTTACGGGTGCGGGCTTGCTGGGAGAGATTTCACCAAGGACAAAAAAATTTATTTTGAAATAATGACTTAGTGATTTTTATCATAGAAGTTCTTTTTGAATAAATTTTGAATGAAGCCTCGGAATGGAAGTCCGAGTCTTCTGTTGAGTCCAAAATGGGGTATTCTTCCTAGGCATGATATAAAATAAGCAGGCGCGGAGGTTTCAGAATTTGCGCCCATCGGCAGAGTGTCAGAGAGTTTATAAATTCACTTAAGTGGTGGATTTAAGGGAAATCCATAAATTCCCCCCCCCCCCCCCCATCTCTAGACGTTTTTCATCATTCTTTGTCAGATCGAGGAGTGATCTCCGCCGGAACTCCGGTGGATCGAAGTGGATTCGCAGCGAACGCGTCGCCAATGACGAACGACCAGATCGAGTAAGGATTTCTGATTAATTTTTGCACCTTTGTCTAATTCTTGAGTTTTTTCCAATTTCATTGTTTAAATTCTATAATTTTGGAATTGGGGAGATGGCCAAATGAACACGGACAATGCTCGAGCCCAGTTTTAATTTTCGTTCTTGGGCATTCTTCGTCCAAATTTTTTGACGTGCCATTGTTTTTTGGATCATTGATCGAGGGAAGGCACTGCAAAGGCCTTGCCCCGAGGATTCCGAATCTTCATTTGGATTGGAAATCGGGCCATCGGAGTGGTGGCGGCGGCCGTCAGAAATCCGGGATCGGGCAAGGGAGGTGGTCGGAGTTCGGTGTGGTGCAGCAAGGGAGCCGGCCGGAGGAGTCCTACGGAAGAGCCGAGCTGGCTGAGGTGGAGCCCAGTGCGATGGATCTCTGAGGGGCTGGTCCAGCGTGGTGGTTTCGGGTGTCGTAGGCACAGAAGGGGTGCGGCCGGAGGAGTCCGGCAGAGAAGCCGAGCAGGCCGAGCGGAGCCGGTGGGGCCGTTGGCGGAATGGGGGACTTCGAGCAGCGGCAGCGCGGGCGGGCGGCGGCAGCGCGGGTGGGAGGCGCACAGTGGTGCGCTCAGTGGGCAGCAAGAGGTAGCAGGCCTCGACCGGTCACGGTCAAGGCAGAGTACCCGAGGCACTGACCATGGGTGCGTTGCGGCGTGGACAAGGACCCGCAAACAGCGGGTCATGTTGGTCAGTGCGGAGAAGATCGACCTTTGGCCGATCTTCTTTGGAAAACCGAACCCGAGGGGGTCTGGTGTTGCTGGTGCGGGTCGCAGCCAGCGGGCCCCAGTGATTCAGGCTGGATCTGCAGCTGGGCCATGGGCTAGCGGTTCAGACTGGGTCTGCCGGGGTGAACCGGCCCGGTTGGGCCCCCTTGCATTCGGGGGGGGGGGGGGGGGGGCGTAACTTCTAAATGGTGCGTTCGTTAGATGTGTCGTCTGCGGTTGCGGGTTTGTGTCAGCGAGGCAGACTATTTGAAGTGGGTTATGTGGATTTTGGGTTCTGTGCCCGAAGGCGGGTAACCCGGAACACTTAAATTTAATAATATCAAATTTTTGTTAAAGTTGCGATGGATGTGGTTCGCGATCCGGACGTCCGTTTGACGCGCCGTCAGAGGCGTTGTGGCCCTGGAGTTGAGACGGTCCCTCCAAAGTTGGTTCGGAACCTTAGAGGTTTGGTTCCTTTTCTCGATGGCACAAAACGCTTAATGCGAATAATTAATTAATTAATTAATTAATTAATTAATCATGCCTCAGACCTAACTTCTGCTTGGGATGTTCGATTGACGCGCCATCAGTGGCAGTTTGACCCCAGTCCTCGTACCAACTTTTTGAGATGCTTTCCAAAGCATTTGGGTTAGACATAAGGTGCAGGCCCCACAGGGCCGGGTTCACACATTTTACAGTGAAACGCCACTTTTTCACCCGACACCCATTTGGGGTGTTTGAGTACTTATTTCTGAGTGTTCTTCCGAGGGGATTGCGATGACACAATCCGCCCCCCTAAATTTCGGGCCTGAGGCGTGGGCCCCACGAGGCAGATTTCGTGCATATGCTGCATTTTAACGACTTATGCTTCATAAGTTCATTCAGGGAAAATGAATATCCTATG
Organism: Viscum album; assembly: GCA_963277665.1. NCBI lineage: Eukaryota > Viridiplantae > Streptophyta > Magnoliopsida > Santalales > Viscaceae > Viscum > Viscum album. The sequence goes on from OY728135.1 coordinate 813,222,023, forward strand.
CTGCGTGGTTATCTGCAAGGAACACAATGGTACGATCTGCGAAACGTGTTTCGGGATCGAGATGTGGGCCCCACAAGGCCCTGTTTGCATATAATGCAGGGAGTTGCAGCTTCTACATCCGTAGTCTGTTTCAGGTACCATCAGCGGCGTTCTGACCCTGATATCGAGATGAAGTTGACTTGTGTGGTTTCAGGTGTTGAATCCGGAGTTGAGGCCTGGACCCCACGGGGCATCTTTTAAGCAGTGTGTAGCGTACTGCAAATTTTTCATCAGACGTCCGTTTGGGGCGTATGAGTAGTCGGTTTGGTGTGTTTTCCTGACAATATCACGATGGTGCAGTTCACCTGACCTTTTTCAGGACTGAGGTTCGGGCCCCATGATACGCCATATGTGCATAAAGCGGTGTTGAATAACCTTTTCGTCGGGAGTCCGTTTCCAGCGATTAAGTAGTATATCTCGCATGTTTTTCCACGAGTAGTACAAATGGCATAATCTGTTTGGGTGAGTGGAGCCTCTTACGATATCTCATTAAATGTGGAAGCATGAATGGGAATTGGTCGGAGGTTCCTTTGACGCACTCCAAACCTACACACGGTATCAGTGTTAGTGGCACCTAGAGATGGCACAGGTAGTGCAGAGATATCGGACCAGTTCTGGGTTTACCCTCCAGTGGGGTTGGACAATGGGTTACCTACCAGTGTATCAGGGTCTACCCTCCAGCAAAGCTAGGTAGTGGGATACTCGTTGACATTAGGGTTTACCCTCCAGTGGGGCTGGGTAGTAGATTACCCGATGATTTTAGGGTTCACCCTCTTGCGAGGCTGGGCAGTGGGTTACCCTTTGATTTTAGGGTTCACCCTCCAGCAGGGCTGGGTAGTAGGTTACCCATTGATTTTAGGGTTCATCCTCCAGCGGGGCTGGGCAGTGGGTTACCTGTTGATTTTAGGGTTCACCCTCCAGTGGGGCTGGGCAGTGGGTTACCAGTTGATTTTATGGTTCACCCTCTAGCGGGGCTGAGAAGTGGGTTACCCATTAATTTTAGGGTTCACCCTCCAGCGGGGTAAGGCAGTGGGTTACCCGTTGATTTTAGGGTTTACCCACCAGTGGGGATGGTATGTGGGTTACCCAATGACCTCTTGGGGTTTACCCTCTAGCTGGGCTGGGCAGTGGGTTACCCGGTGACTTTTTTCTGACTCAGTCCTTTCTATGAGGCTAGTCATTGAAGTTTCTCCTTGTTTACCAGAGCAGGACCCTTGGTTGTACGGTTTAGCGATGAGGCTGCTTGACGTATGATATTTCTTGGGCAATTGTGATGGATATCCTTCAAACTGTTGGCAACTCTTCTTGGGATGATCATGGAGATAGAGATCCCCTAACACTCTCGTTCGGGTTTCTTTTTGGGTATATATATACACCCTACTTTTTTTCCAGTCTTGGGTTCAGTTACTCTCCTTCTAGGAGGGGCTAAGACATGCGAGGTATGCCACATGATTTCCGTGTCTAGATCCTCTTGGATTGGATGAGTCCACTTCCTTTCTTTTGTTGGGTTGAGTTGTACTCTCACTATTGTACTCTTCCAATGTTCTTTGTTCCCTCCACTACTCACCATTTTAGTACCTCCTTTGTTGCTCCCTTGAGCTTTCGGGGCATCCTACTGAGTATCCTTTTACTCACCCCTACTTCGTCTTTTCCCGTACATGGTGTGCCCTTGAAAATGACAGACAGGTCCGTCGAGACTACGGAAGAGCGTAGAGGACACATGATCTTGGGCTACATTCGGTGGCTGTAGTAGAACTTTCAGGTTCGAGACTCCCCAGTGGTTTACTTTCGTTTTACCTATTGTCGGGTTGTGTCATCTTTATGGTTGGGAACATGTTTTTCCCCATTTACTATTCAGTTTACTTGTCAGTCTACTTTTTAGCAATATACTTGTACTGGTTAGAGGTCGATTCATTTATATTAGTTTCCCTTTTATAGCAGTGTCGTAACTTTTTTTCTTTTCTCTTCACTTTTTCATTGAGTTAGCTGCGTATGTGTGTGTATAGTTTCTTAGTTAAAGGCCTCCCCTAGTTTGTTGTGCCTTCGGCGATAGTCACCAGCCCCTGGCCTATGGAGGCAGGCTTGGGGTACTTGCGGTTCGAGCCCTAGTACGGGTCGGGTCGTGACAATATTTAACCATAGTTATTAATGGTGTGAATCATGTTGTTCTATTGCTCCATGGATAGATCCATTTTGTGGAGTACCATTCCATGGTTTTTTCATAGTGCATATAAGATGGTACGTTATGACATGTTCTGTGTTGTGCATGTTCCACTCTATACTATGGTGTGTGATGGCACAACACGTGCCACTTATCCTTTTTTTGTTTTTTTAACCATCCAACTCATACGCCCCGATTGAAAATACCACTTTTGAGGTTAAAGAGTGACCTTCCCTTTAAATTACATACAAAACTTAAATCTTCCCATGAACATAGTGATCCAACTGGTGTCAGACCACATCGATTATCACGATTGATTTAACCATGACCTAGAGAAGCTCCCTTGACTATAACTACTTAGATACGTGATTTCTTCTAGGGATGGAACACCTTCTTGTTCATCTGGTAACCCTTTTTTGTTTTTAATTTAGTTTTATATATTTTTCCCTCCCCTTAATTTTGTCAAGTTTCTCCTATTCTAATTTTTATTACTATTTTTTCCTTTTGATTTTATTTTTCATATGAGCTGTTTTTTGTTTTTGTTTTTTGTTTTTTTTTTGAGATATATGTTTTTTAAATATTTAATTGTTATTTTACATATATTCGAAATAATGATTTATTTCAAAAATTTTATACAGATGGATGATAATACCCATCCATGTTTTTTGAGATATTTGTTTTTTAATATATTTTAGGAATAGAGATATATGGTTTTTTTAGATATATGGTTTTTAATATTCAATTACTTGTGTTATTTTTCATTTAATTTTTTTTATGTATGGAATATGAATTATTAAAATAAATCATTTATATTTATGTGTATCTTGTATAATTTATTATTTATTATTTTTGATATATGTATACATCTATTTTGTGTGATATCCTATAATGTATCATGCATAAGAAAGGATCAGGTGACCCTTACCTCTCTTCCCCTAGGGAAACGACCTAGCTAGATAATGGAGGCCCCGACCCTCCCCCCATAAGATCGGGGGAGGGGATATTTTTGATTCATCATCTGTGAATTGGTCTCTTTATTCATCTCCTCTCCCAGATCTTCTTTCATCTTTCCTGTCGATCTCAGTTTTTTCGAACGTTTCAGCACTTTTCAATGGATCACCTATGAATTCAATTTCATCCATGGAGTTATCATATGTTTTGAGCCTCCTAGATCTAACATTCATGCCCTATTTTAGGTCTCATGGTCCTTTGGATACGACCATCAACAAGTTTGTTTGTGATTCTTGGGTTTTGAAGGAACTTGCGACTATGGGTCTTCTCAATAAGCAGAATTTTGTGATCTGACTTTCTTAATTGGAATTTGGCTTATTACTGATCCCATACTGTATTCTCCTACAATGGTATAAATTTCATTCTGTTCTAGTGTTCATACAAATTCCATATGCATCGGGATTCTCCTACTACATCTCTATGGATATGTTTCCTTGAACTTCCACTTCCCTTCCAAAACACAGCTATCATTCAAATGCTTGGAAATTTGGTTGGACAATTCCTTTTATCAGACATAATAATGAACTCCGTTTTTTATCAGATTTCTCCTTGAATAGGTTTTGAATTCAATGTCTCCATGATTCCAATGGAGGGCATCTGGATCAAAGTTTTGATATAATTTCATTACAAATATCCTGTGGTGTTTGATTCTTGGGCTGATTACTATATTTCATGCAAACGTATGGGTCATCTCCCTCATACATTTCATATAGGTAGTAAGGAGGGTCTTGGGGAACCTTCTTAGATATTTAAACATCTTCCAGAAAAGGAGAAGTCTTTTGAATCTACTGTAGACAAAGAGGGTATTCTTATTCCTATTACGACCACACCTCCAATTTTGACTGAAGTCATGATCAGGTAGATCCAAAGGTGGTAGACATCATAAAAAATTGAGTGATAACCAGGATGTCTCCAAGATAGTTGTGTATCCCCTTCATGTCTAGTGGGATCTAAGGAGGTGAGCACTACACCTATTTTGGAACCCAACCCTCTGTTGTGAATTTCATCTCATATGCAAGGGATGTGAAATATATCACTGGGATTTCTCCAACAGTGGTGGTTCTATCACCAAAAAAATGATATTTTATGGGCTATAAGGGCTAGTAGAATTCTATGCAAGGTAATTAGGGCATTCTAGTAGTGAAGGGACTCAGTACAGGAAGTCACCCGACTAGTTTAAATCTGAGCAATCGATTTAAAGTTCTTAAGGAGATTATTCTAGACCAAGGTGATTTGGTTCAGGTTTTTAATCCTAATGAGGGGAAAGTTGTAATTGAATTTGAATCCATTGATGTTGTATATAAATTTATTTCGGGTGATAGTGATGAAATATGCCACGAAAAAGGGCTTCACATCCCTAGGAGGAGGGGGAAGGGAAATATGGACTTGGGGAGCTACATTCTGGTCAAGGGGGAAAATAAAAAGGGAGAAAAGTATATTATCATCTTCCTAATCCTATAGAGACATTATCTAAAAATAATTCAAGGTTTAAGGATATGGAGTATGTCTCCTTAAAAGAGCATGTACCTGATGGTTGAGCTTATAAGGACCAAGATCTCACAAGTGGTGTGTTGGGAGTACCTCATCCGAGGTAGGATGAATCAGTGGTGGTGGATCATAGAAACCATATGGGGTTGTCCAATAAGATCCATGAGGCATATAAAGAGTTTAGGAATAAGGGGACAATGTATGACCTTATCAATCACTTGGGGGAAGAAATTATCGACAAGGCCTTTGAGAATAAGGCCCCTATTGAGGTTGTTGACTGAATGTATGATATATTGCTTAAATTAGAAACAAATAAAGAAAAATTCAATTGGATCAATAAGAAGGCCCTCATTATAATTAGATGATTCAATTAGAGGAAGATAAATACAAAGGATTACATTCAAATATGGGAAAATCTGGCCTATTAGTTCGAAGATCTATTTGAGGATGAGTCTAATATAAAGGTTAATGATCTCTAATAGAAATTATTTAGAGATACTGATTTGAATTGGATCATTATTGATTTTAATGGTTCATATATCTCTTTTAGTACATGAAACTTTTATGGTTGGATATTTGGTTTCTCAATTTTTTCCTTAAAAGTGTGCAGAAATAATAAAAAACTAATTTTTAGTTAGTATACATCTCTTTTGTGTGCCACAAGTTATTATTGTCACGTACAGTGTGTCGTGTCATGTGATTTTATTTATGGGGACCTTATCCTCATTTTGTTCTATGTCCCATAAATAAATATGTATTGAACATAATTTAAATGTCTCAAATATACCTAGATAGAGTTTATTTTCTCCCTCTTCTTTTTAAAATTGGTTTCTTATATCTATTTAGTTAATTTTTAATGATAGAATAAAAATAGAGTTTTCTTTTTCTTTTTTTCCATTGGTTGGTGATGAATGTTTTGGTTGATTAGAATATAATATGTTAATTTCAAAGTAGATTAGATTAATTAGTTGTTTTATTAATTTAATTTAAATTTGGTGGTTATGAGTGTGTTTGGTTTTATGAAATTTGAAAAACATGGTTATTTGATTTATATCTCAAACTTGTTGAATTATTAATTTGAAATGGTAATTTTTTATCCTTCGTGACATGTTAAAATGATAGTTTATTTTGGTTTGATAATATAAATCATCTGAAATAAACATAATAGATAAGTGTTACAAGAAATATGTTCATACTCTAGGGAATAGTACAATGCCAGGTCATGAACTATTGTACATAATATATCATTTAACATTGAATTTACATTTATTTTTTTCATTGGTTTATGGTTAATTTTCATTCTCAAGCAGGCATTAAAAATTGATGGATGTGTTCCCTAATTGTCACTATTTTGTTCCTGTAGAAAAATAAATATGAAAGTTATATGAATATGAAAACACATGAAAACATTATAAGAATTTATTTTAAAAAATAGTTTATATTTCATAAGGTCCAAATACTGATTTAGTTGAGTTTAATTATATTTATTTAATTTTCAAAACATGGATCTCATAAAAACACTTACTCCATATAAACTCAAGAATACAAGTCTCAATAAAATTTCTCATTTATAATTTCACAGACAAATTCACAGAGACAATCCATATTAAATAAATTATAATGGATTAATAATCCTTTTTTGAGTTGTGGTAATAGAGGATTATATATATAATTTTATCCCTTTAATAATTTTAGAAAATTTATTATAATTACCACTTCTAAATATAATTACCTATAAAAAATGATCTTGAAGGAATTTATTAAAATAATTATTACTTTAAATTTCTAGGTTGTTTTTATCAAAAGGCTTTAACACTTGTCCCATTTTATAGTGATGATGATTTTCTCCAATGTACTCCCATTTTAGACAAAGTTCTTTATAAAGGTATTTTTCATTTTAAATAGTTTTTTTGTACTTTTGTATATCAGGAAATATTAAACTAATTTGGTGATGATAACGATATTCATCAATAAGTCTCTACCAACCATATAGAATTATCCATCATATTTATATCTACACTTATCAAACTCTCTCTAAATTATATTTATTTTATGTCATCCAAGGTATACATATGAGAATTAATTTTCAAAATAGATATATATTTTCCACCCCATTAGAACATTGAAAACCTTCATGAGGTTCTTTGAAACTTCCACTAGATTTTACAAATCATATAGAAACTCTCATTTTAGTGATTTCTAGCCTAGTTGAAAACAAATAGAAACACAATAGTGGGTTTAGTTCACCATACAGAAATATTCTATGAGATTTCAAATATAATTAACCATATTAGTGATAAAATACATGTTTAAAAACTAGTCTAGCTTGTTACCATTATTTACAATATTAGTCTTCACCACTAGTTAATGGTTTCCATTTTCCAAAATGTGAAAATGATTAATGGAATGCAGTTATAATATATGTAGCAATAATATTTTGTAGGTAATATTTATATATGGTGAGTTCACATGATAAATATTTGGTTAGGCATTAACATGGATTTATAAACTAAAGTTATACATGCATGGAAACCAGTATATGTCACCATATATGAATCACCATCAACATTACAAAATTATAATTCTGGTAGAATGCAACTAAAGGAAATGGATGACACAACCCATGTTTAGAACATATTAGAGACTATGATTTTGTCACAAACAATCACTGATGTTTATCACTTTCTGTGACTTTACAAAAGATGGTGAGTTGTATACCATGCTTCCTACATCCTTATCACATGATAAAAAATTTATAATTCCATCTATATTGAATATTTGAAAAACATTAAAAGGAAATAGAGGAAGCATTGTAACCCTGTATCCATTTTAATTTTGAATGGTTTTTGAGTACATCGATCCCTGAGCTAGTATTTTTTATTCCATGATTGATTAAATGTTGTTAAATTGATGAAAGAGAAAGAGTTTCATATATAGAGCATCACTTCTAGATATTTTGGAACATTTGAGTGGGTAATGATATTATTATGACAATTGTTTTATTAAATTAGTAAACTCATGGTCAAGGTTGGGTATTCTAAATTGTACCTTCTTATTCATTTTCATGTCATGGAATGAAAGCGTATATCTGATAGATGTTTATCTCTTTTGACTGTTGTGTACCAAATTGATAACAATTTTTGGTTAGAATTTAAAAATCAAAATTTTAATTCAAATCAACAAAATTTTAAGATATTTATTATTATGTGTATTGGTATCAGATAAGAAAGATCCCTCATGTTCCTTTCTTTTTTCTTTTCAGCAAGAAATATCTTTCCATAATCAATCAACTAATAATTATCTTGATTATTATATTTTGTATATATAGCGAATTATTATCAGAAATATTGTCTTGTTTTTCATTACCACTAAGGCAGGGATTAGACTATGACATTTTCAACTATATACCCTAAGAAGGTGGATTTAATGATTAATGTGGCAAGGATCATAAACCCATCTAAACCATTGTCTTTCATGCGTGTGCATCCCAAATTGGATCCTCTTATCTATTCCTCTTGAAAATGAGAAATAATATATATGATAACCATGTAGAGGAACATATTTTTTGATAAATTCAAAATTTACATGAATTATCTATATGAAATGATCACTGAAAAAATATTCTCTAGAAAATCATAATTTTTTTGTCCTTATTTATGAATGAATAAATTATTGTATTGTGTATTTCAGTTAAATTAAATATAATATAATTTTAATTATATATTTGATGGTGTATGTAATTCTTTCGAAACCCCTTTAACATAGTTTAACTTGATCCTGGTATGCATTTTCTAGAATAATTGGCTTCACTCAATTACATTTTTAGTTTTTTTATATTTTATAAGTTACATTCATGTTTTATATAATTTATTTTTTTATTATCTACTAAAATGGTAACACCCTTTAATAGGATGCCTTTTAATATTTAGCGGTGAAGAAACGAGATACATTTTGAACAAATGGTCAATTACGATAGGTCCCAGGTCACAAGCATGGTGGAAGAGTTTAATGTAAACCTAGAAATAAAATTGTGTCATCTAAATATTAGTCTTCAGGTATTGAATCATCTAGAAACAATTTTGGAATGATTAACTAAGATCAGTTAAATGCTTCCATTGAGATAATAAACCAACACATTCGACAAGAGTCAAAATAATAAAAAACCAAATATGAATAATTATTTAATGTGATATAATATATATTTTTTCACATACAGTATAGGGTATAGTAATAGTGGATGGATTTTTATCAATTCTGTGATTAATTTATGAGGACGGAGATGATGTTGGTGATGATGAAGATGATGCTAGTGGAGAGACCGATGATGATAGAGAGTGTAACACCCCATGATTTTGTAAATAAATTTAACATTGAATTCATAAAAAACTATGATAGAAATAACATTCACTTATTACTATTAGAGTTCACATTAATCAACACTATTGGTTTTCTTGATATAATTAATAAAATAATGAATAAAATATTCAAAATTCACTCCTCTCAAGCCTTGTTCTGTGTCTAAGTTCATCCCAAATACCCTTACTTAGTCAATCCCCACGTCTAAGATCTCTTTCTCATTCCAAAAGACAAAAACCCCTTCCCTTATAGAGGTTCTCAAGGAGGTTATTTCAAGAAGTAAAGCATCTTTCTTTTTCATTTAGTTTCACTTAAATTTATCTTCTTTTCTTATTATATCCTAACCTACTATATCCAATTGATCCTTATAACGTCATTATAATCTATATAATTGAATTATAACATGTTAATGTAATAACCATTTTCAATATTTTTACACTATCTCTCTCTTTTATAAACAAAATCATCATCCGTGAGGTTCCAATTTATAACCTTTGTGGACGATGAAGTTTTTTTGTTCAATTTCTCCTTCATTACTGGTCATGAAACCTTTTTGATGGTTTAACCAGGATATAATATATGTATTATAACATAATTAATATTTATTAACTAGTATATGTTCATATTTTTAATTCATGTGACAAAACTAGTTCATAATAATCTAAATACTGCCAAATAATCTAAGTGATTGTCATTAATATTTTATCCAATGATTAATATTCATACCATATAAAAAATGATATATATAACCATTAAAACTTCTAGATGTTCACAAATAATATATAATTTCAATTTTGGAGAATTAAATCCTTTCAACTTGAACATCCATACTCATGTACAAATATACCGATCATGAAAACCAAGGAAACAAACACTCTTGAACAACAGAATTCAATATTAAAACTTATCAATAAGGACATAATTAAATTCAAAAAATTATGATAAAATAAATTAATTTCAAAATATTCTTAATTATGTTATTAATAAGTCTCATTTCATATTCCAGGACCTTATGTTAAAGAGTGGAACACATTTGGATTTAAGGTAAGGGTTTTCTACACAAACCTCCATTTTTATTCAGGTTACTTTTATTATCTACTAACCTCAATGATATTATTATTTATTCTTATGTACTCCTCAGAAATTTTGTTTCAGTGTTCAATATATTATTACTTAACAAAATCCTTCTTTATTTTTTGGGGATTTAAATGTTTTAAAAGAATCTTTCAAAAATTATTTCAAAATGTATGCCTGATTCAAGAAATTTCTCGAATTCTTACCTATTTTGATGTTAACTCTATAATCTGTTTTAAGACATGTTTATCTTTATAAAATGTCACATTTTAAAATTAAAATATATTTTGGTTCATTTTTAGTTTTATAAAATAATGTATGCCTTTGCGCTTTAAAATCTCTTTAATGAAATCCTTAAACCACACTAAAAATATTTAATTCTAAGGCTTCTTTAAAAACTATTTTTTACATTATTTCACTTTTGTGGGACATCATTTATGCCTAAAATGTATTATCAATGTACATACCTTTTATTTTATAGGATATACATGTTTAAAACAATATTTATGAAAAATACAAATTATTTTCCAAAAGAACTCTTCTTTCCAAATTAAAATAGATTTTTCTCACTTAACTTTATCTTTTATGAGATATATTCCTTGTTCACCAATAATTACATGCATGTTGGTTACGTACTACACTTTGGTATATCATATCAAGAGTCTTCTTATTCTCATGATATTTTAAGGGATTATTATTTTAATGTTTCAAGGTGGTATGGGACACTTTAAAATGTTTAAGGATTATTTCCTCAAGAATTTTTCAATGGTCTCATTTAAAAGTATCATTATTTGTGTTCGCATACTTTGGTGAATCATGTATTTCATAGAGTTTTATATCTTATTATTTCATCTATAATATGTTGTTTAAGGGTTTATTATTAGTTTTAATGTGGATGTTCTATATTGATACCATTCACCAATTTACTTCGAATGGTTATTGTTTATGTTTAATGTATAGGGAAAGTTATTTACATTACATATGTTAGTTTGAATATAAATATATATGTTGTTTATATTAATCCAAGTTCATAAGAGGAATGAATTGGACTTCGTTAGTGTCATTTGGGGCCCGCTATAGCCCCTCGGTGCATCAGTAGGTCTCAGTAGACAAACTACACTATTGGAAGAAGGCCTTGAAAAAAATGATTATTTATGGTCTTGGAATAAGGCATTGAGGGCACGGTTGTGATGTCCCACATTATGAATTCCATCATTATAAAAATAGTATTGATGGTTCATGTGGTTGTTCAACTAGTATAATACAAATGATTATGTTTTACTATGGCATTATTTATCCAACTCATATTCCTTCTATAATGTGTTCATGTTTTCTATAAAAGGTCTGTGTTTTTAGTTATTCAACATGTCTAATGTTTATTTTTATGATATGTTTTGTTGTATTTCTTACCCTTACTGATTTTTTGATCTCACCCCTTTATTAGTTTTAATTTTATAAGGAAATGAATATTTTTGTTATGAATGACATGAAAAAATAACCTACTGTGTTCCAACAAGAATCATACCTTCATTTATGGGGAGTTATATGTTTTAAAATGATCTTTCAAAAATCATTCCTAATAAACCTTCCCATTTTAAGGGAATTCGTCAAATTCTTACCTATTTTCAAGGGCACTCTATAATCTATTTTTGGAAATCATTATCTTTATAAAATCCATGATTTTATTATGAAAATACTATCTTACTTAACTTTTGGTTTTATATATTGATTTTTTCAAAAGAACTCTTCTTTTCAAAGTAAAAGAGTATTTATCTCAAGAATTACTTGACAATTTTATAAGAGTATCTTCATATATTTCAGCACACTTGTGGATTAATATGTATTTTTTGGATTAATATTTTATGGTATCATATACCATATTTAATTTAATTGTTTACGATTTGTTGGCATGTGGATATGCTATCTTAAAACTATTCACCAAATTACTCTGAATGGTTAGTGTTTATGCATAATGATTAGAGAAAGTTATTTTCATTTGATATATTAGTTTGAATATGAATGTATATGTTGTTTATGTTTATCCCCATTCATATGAGGAATGCATTCGACATAGTAAGTGTCTGGTGAGTCTTTTTATAGCCCTCGGTGCATTGGTAGGTCTCATGAGACCAACTACGATCTTGGCACAGGGCTTTGAAAAAATAAATATTTATATTCTTGGCACGAGGCCTAGATGGTATGGTTATGATGTCCCGCATTCTGAAAATAGTATTGATAGTTCTTGTGGTTATTCGACTAGTATAATACCAATGATTATTTTTTACTATGGTATTATTTATTTAGCTCTTATTTCTTCTATAATTTTTTCAAGTTTGTGTTAATGGCATGTGTTTTTAGTTATTAAACATGAAAAATGTTTGTTTTAATGATATATTACATTGTATTTCTTATCCTTACTATGTTTTTGAGCTCACCCATTTATTATGTTTCATTTTCTCAGGATATGAATATTTATACTATGAATGACATTGAGAAATAACTTATGAGTTATGGATGTTTTCAAAAGAATTTATATGTTGTTTTTTATTTCAAGTTGTAAGGTAGAAATTATGTATTTATTGTTTTGCTAATTATACTAAACTACTCAATCCTCAGCGATTCATATTCCTTGTTTATATGCCAATGTAATTAAATAAGGCATTGGCTCCAGGAAATGGGGGTCTGGTCCTTATAGTTGGTATCAGATGAAGTTTAGTAGATAACTTAGAAACTAGATTTAGAAAACATATATTAGGGAACAAATCCCTAATATAGTATTTGAGGATTAACATAATATAATATGTTGGTATTTTGGTAAGGAATAGATTATGTGGATATTTATAGCAAATACATCCATTTCTGGATACTACAAGTGGACGTGGTTCTAGCACATATGTACCTAGGAGTGAAAACTCTGATAAGGAGTTTCGGGCCTGACCCGAGGTATCCTAGTACATGAAAACTGGACTTACTACGCACCTGGTTTGACACTCACAAGGTATATGATAAGGATAATTCACATTTTCTTTACAATCCACTATAAAGGATTTAAATGTAAATTTTTCCTCAAAAAAACCATGTTTATGATTATGAGATTAACAGCGTATATAATTTCAATTTATGCTAAGTATTTTTCTACATTGAGATTATACATTATGATTTATAACCAAATTTAGTGTATGAAATTATATAGAAATGGAACCTAGTAGAAGGAATAGAAACCGCCTGAACGTGCATGTACCATGTAGGAATTTACCTCTGATGCAAGATAATGATGTTGGATCTGGTGTTGTGACTGGTGATGAGAAACTTATAACTATACTGGGACAGCTTACTCTGGTTATGAATAATAACCTTACCCATATGGAGCATTCGGATCCACAACATGGGGGAGTTATGTTAGAACACTTTATGCGACAACAGCCTCCATCATTCAGTGATACTAAAAACCCATTTGTAGATGAGAAGTGGATATTTTCCCTAGAGAAGATATTTGCTGCTCTGGGATGTAACAAAAGAGATAAGGTTGTCATGGAAGTTTATGATCTATCGGGATATGCGGATTAGTGGTGGTCATTAATCCAAAATACAAATAAGGAGGAAGAAATATAATATATAGAATGGATAGATTTTAAGGAAATCATCCTAGAAAAATACTTCCCCCCACAAATAATGAGCGGATATGGAAAAGTAATTCTTGAATCTGAGGGAGAAGGAGGATGAAAATTTTGCCAAGTATGAATCCAACTTTACAATGTTTTCAAGGCATGCTGCAGACTACATATGTAATCCAATGAGAAAAATTGATCAATTCTTTGATGGTTTGAAACCATACCTCTAAAGGGCTCTAGTCTCCCAATGTTTCTCGTCATATGAAGATATAGTCGCATGTTCTATCAATATGGAAAATAAATTTTCAAAGTCATGTGACTTTAAAGGAAATTAGGAGAAGAAGAGGCCTACCGAAAACTTTGAAAAAGGAAATAAAGAAGTGGGGAAGAAGAGAAGAGTTGACCTTCCATCCTGCAGTAATTATGGGAAGAAACACCCTACCACTTTCATGAAGGTAATAAGAGTCTGTTACAAGTGTGGAGAAAAATCCCACTAATATCATGATTTTAAGGGGAAGAAAGAATCTACCAATGTTCAATGCTACAATTACAGGGATATGGGACATTATGCACATGAATTTCTGAAGTGTCAAGGAAAAATTCTCCAAAGAAGACCAAGGGTGAAAGGCTAAGCTTATGTGGTCACAACTGCAAGATTAAAGATCCTAATGATGTAGTGAGAGGTACTTTAATCATTTCCTTGAACTTAACCAATGCTTTATTTCATTCTGTATCATTGCATTCTTTCACGTCTTCCTAGCTTTCAAAGAAAATTTGATATTTCCAATTTTATTTAATAAGAGAGTCATTTGTCAAAACTCATAAGGGAAGTATCATTGTAATAAAGTTGTGTTTTGAAGCCCCCATTATGTCATATAAATTTGCTTTATCAGTTTATTTTATTGTCATACCCATGATTGAATTTGATATAATCCTTGTTATAGATTGGATTTCAAACCATAATGAAAAACTTTATTGTAAGAAGAAGGAGGTTATAATTTTTGAGGATGGCGTGGAATCCATTATCTTTAGGGTAGAAAATCAACATCTGATTGTCATCAAGATCCACCCCCAATAGCTCCATTTAATTCAATTATTGGGGAGGAAGGGAATGTAGTAGGTATGGGTGAGGAAAAGAATGTTCAAATATAGGACTTACCTATTGTGCAAGAATACGTTGGTGTATTTCCATAATATTTACCAGGACATCCTCCAGGGTGGGGAATTTAGTTTTCCAATGACTTAATTCTGGATTCAAGACCCATATAAAATACCCCTTATAGAATGGACATTGTATAATTAGTGTAACTGAAGAAATAACTAAATTAATTTAAAGATAAAGAATTTATTCTCCCTAGTGTTTCTCCATGGGGATCCCATATTCTTTTAGTTAAGAATAAAGATAAACTATGAGGTTTTGCATTAACTACAGGGAGATAAATGATATAATAATAAAAAACAAGAATCGCCTACCTCGCATTGATGATTAATTTAGTCAACTTCATGGATCTCAATATTTTTTGAATATTTTACTTCGATCTGGATATTATTAGTTTCTTGTGAGTATGGAAGACATTCCAAAAACAGTATTTCAAACTAGGTATGGGCATTAAGAGTTTACAATAATGCCTTTTAGACTAATGCACCCTCTCTTTTCATGGATCTAATGAATAGAGTTTTCAAGGAAAATATTGATATCTTTGTGGTGGTATTTATTGATGATATATTGGTATAATTCAAAAGATAATAAGATCATGAAAATCACTTGTGCACTATTCTAAATACTCTTAGAAGAAATTAATTATATGGGAAGTTTATAACGTGTGAATTTTGGCTTTAATAAGTTTCCTTTCATGTTTATGTTGCCTATAAGGAAGGAATATTTGTTAATCATGTGAAGAAAAATTCTATTCAAGAATATCCTACTCCAAAAAACATAAATGATGTATGTAGTTTTATAGGTTTAACTGGTTATTAACGTCATTTCGTTCAAAAATTCACCCGTTTAGCCAACCCAATAACCAATAATACATGTAAAGGGGTTAAGTTTATAAGGAAAAAATAATGTGAGGACTATTTTGAAGAATTTAAGAGGAGATTAGTGAATGCTCTGATCCTAACTCTACCATTGGGGAATAATGGGTTTATGATCTATAGTGATGCATCAGAGAAAGGAATTGGTTATTTTTTTATGAAGAATGATAGAGTTATTGCTTATGCATCAAGATAGTTAAAAATTCATGAACAAAACTATCCTACTCATGATCTTGAGTTATCTTTTGTGATCCTTACTCTAAAAATATAGAGACATTATCTCTATGGTGAAAGATGAGAGATACATACAAATCAGAAGAGTCTGAATTATATCTTCTCATAGAAATAACACAACATAAGGCAAATGTGATGGCCTTAACTAATAAAGGATTATGACTGTACCACACACTAGTACCCAGGAAAGGTAAATAATGTATCTAATGTATTGAGCAGGAAGGATTATCGAGTTCTCAAAAAAATGTGGATTGACAAGGATCCATTATACATGGATCTAGTGAGGACGAATATGGTAATTATCAAAGAAGTTGAAACTTCACTACTTTTTCATTTGGTTGCCCAACCATCTTTATTAGAAATGATTAAAATATCTCAGTCTGATGATGAGAACCTAAAACATAAAATTAATGATGCGAAAGAGGGGAAGTTGGATGACTTCATATGTTAAGATGGAGTTCTAAATTTTGGGAAGAGACTATTTGTTCCCTCTATAATTGAGCTAAAAATGGAGTTATTGGATGATTCCCATAGCTCTAATTTTTCAATACACCCAGGTAGCACTAAAATATATATATATTTGAAGGAACATTTTTTGTGGGATAACATGAGGCATGAAATTGTTGATTATGTGTTAATACATTTAGTTTGTCAACAAGTGAAGACCAAATGAAAAAATCCTAAAGGAGTCAGTCAACCTCTACCTATTCCTACATGTAAATGGGATGACATCACTATGGATTTTGTCACTGGATTAAAAAAAACTCCAAGAAAGAATGATGCAATATGGGTAATTGTAGATCAACTTATGAAATCTGCACATTTCCTTGCTATAAGGGAGGATTTTCAACCGGATCATCTTGCACAACTCTATATCAATGAAGTTGTAATACATCATGGAGCACCACTTTAAATAGTTTCTAATCATGATCCTCAATTTATATTGAAATTTTGGAAAATTCTTCAGAAATATTTGGAAACTAAGCTTTGTTTGAGTACTTCTTATCATCCTCAAACATATGTGCAATTAGAAAGGACGATAAAAACTATATAAGACATGTTTAGATCATTATCACTTCACTTTAAAGATATTTGGGATCAGTATTTAACCTTGGTGGAGTTTTCCTACAATAATAGTTGTCATTCAAGTATTGAAATGGCACCATATGAAGCATTTTATGAAAAGAGATTTTTTACTCCAACGTTTTGGGATGAAGTTGGTGAAAGGAAGCTTATGGGTCCAGATCTTGTGGAGGAAACAATAATGAAGGTAAAGACTATTGAAGGCCATATCAAAGTTTCTTAAAGAAGACATAAAATCTATAATGATAATAAAATCAAAGATTTTTAATTTCAAGTGAGAGATCATGTTTTCATAAAAGTGTCTCCATAGAAGGGTGTTATAATATTTGGGAAGAAATAGAAACTAATCCCTAGGTATATAGGTCCTTTTGGAATTCTATAGAGAATTATATTTGTTGCATATTGTTTGGATATGCCACCTAGCCAGTCTAAAGTACACAATGTGTTCCATGTCTCATTACTGATAAAGTACATTCCAAACCCAACACATGTACTCACTTATGAAGGTATAGAATTGGAACCTGATATATCTTACTATGAAGAGACTATCTAGATTATGGAAACTAAAGAATCAGTGTTGAGGAATCAGATGACTCGACTGGTAAAGATACTTTGGTAAAATCATAAAATCGAAGAGGCAACATCGGATCCTAAGGAGGTTATGATTAAGAACTGCCAAAATATTTTTGTGAGGTAACATTCTGGTAATTTTGAGGATGAAATTTTTTTAAGGATTGGATAATGTAACACCTAAAGTTTTTTCAAATATTTTTAATATTGAATGCTTGGAACACTAAGTATCTACAAAACACCACTTTGTTATAACCTATCTAGTAAAAATAATTTTACCACCTATGTGAATTGAATTTTGAAAAATTTACATACATAGTTGCATTTAGTATGATATTTAGAGTCTGATAAGACAAAAATAGTTTTTGATGAATAGTAACATGACCTTATAAATAGTAATGAATAATAAATTTTCCATGAAAATGGAAACTTCACCCTTGAGTGTATAAATACAATTTAGAATCATTATAAGTAAAACAACGATCATAGTATAAGTTTTAGTATTTTTGTATGTCATAAATATTTTAAATACAATTTTAGGATTAATTTAATAATTTAAAATGGGAATTTATTTTCATAAAATGTAATTATAAATTGTTACTTTATTGTCTTATGGTTATAAAAATAGACTTATTAATACTTGAATTTTGGGTGAATAGTAAAATACGATAATTTACGATAAATTCTAAATACATGATTTATTAGGTCATAAGTGATTTAAGGATAATGTTATGCCACTATATTATAACTCACATGAACTTATTACTATTATGGTTTAAATGAATCAACACTATTATTTGTCTTGATATAATTAATAAAATAATGAATATGATATTCAAAATTCACTCCTCTCCTCCACTATAAAAACCCATCTCACTCCCTCTTCTATTCACTCCTCTCAAGCCTTGTGCCTTGTATACATTCTACCCAAATACCCTTTCTTAGTCTATTCCAACTTCTAGGATCTTTTGGTCTTGAAAAAAGACCAAAAACCCTTCTCTTAAGGAGGTTCTCAAGGATGTTATTTCAAGAGGTAAAACATCTTTCTTTTTCATTTACTTTCATTTCAATTTATCTTCTTTTCTTATTCTCTCCTAACCTACTTTTTACAATTGATCCTTATAACTCCAGTATCATCTATATACTAAAATTATACCATGTTAATGTAATAATCATTATCAATCTTCTTACACTCTCTCTCTCTTTTATAAATTAACTCATCGTCCTTAAGGTTCCAATTTACAACCTTCGTGGATAACAAAGTTTTTTTCTTCCATTTATCCTTCATTACTGGTCATGGAACCATTTTTAGGGTTTAAATAGAATATTATAAATTTATTATAACCTAATTAATATTCATTAACTAGTACATGTACATATTATTAATTCATATGACAAAACTAGTTCATAATAATCTAAATACTACCAAATAATCTAAGTGAATGTTATTAAACTTTCATCCAATAATTCTTATTCATACTATGTAAAAAATGTTATATATAACCATTACCACTTATATATGTTCATAAATAATATATAATTTCAATTATGTAGAATTAAATCCTTTACACATGACAATCCATACTCATATACAAATATACCGATCATGAAAACCATGGAAACGAACACTTTGGAACGACATAATTCAATCTTATAACTTATTAATAAGGAAATAATGAAAATAATAAAATTATGATAAAATAAATACATTTCAAGAGGTTTATGAATTTAATTATTAATAAGTCTATTTTTATATTTCAAGACGTTAAGTTCAAGAGCGGAACACATTCAGATTTATGGTAAGGGTTTTCTACCCAAACCACCATTTTCATTCAGGTTACTTTTATTATTCACTTACCTCAATTAGATTCTTATTCATTCATATGTAATCCTCATAAATTCTATTTAAATTTTCTATATATTTTTTCCAAACATAATCATACCTTCATTTATGTGCAATTATATGTTTTAAAAGGATCTTTTAAAAATCCATCCTGATAAACAATCTTGATTCAAAGAAATTTCTAAACTTATTAAATATTTTTAAGGGAACTCTATAATATATTTTCGGAAACCATTATCTTTATAAAATCACTAATTTTATTATAAAAATACTATCTTACTTCACTTCTAGTTTTATATAAAAAAAATTCAAAATTAACTCTTCTTTTCACTGTAAAATTGTATTTGTCTCAAGAATTACTCGACTATTTTATAAGAGTATCTTATCTATTTCAAAAATATTATTGATTCTTATGTATTATTGGAATTAATATTTTATTTTATCATATACCATATTTAATTTAGTTTTTTATGATTATTTTGGCTATAGATTCACAATCTTAAAACCATTCACCAATTTACTCTGAATGGGTTGTGTTTTTGTTTAATGTTTGGGGAAAGTTATTTACATTTCATATATTAATTTCAATATGAATTTATATATTGTTTATGTCTATCCATGTTCATATTAATAATTCATTGGAGATATTAATTTTTGGGTGGGGCCCTCTATAGCCCCTCAGTGCATCAATAGGTCTTATGAGACAAACTACAGTCTTGGCATAAGGCCTTCACAAAATGATTATTTATAGTCTTAGCACGAGGCCTTAATGATATAGTTATGATGCCCCAAATTATGAAATACTTCATTATAAAAATTGTATTTATGGTTCATGTGGTTATTTGACTAGTATAATACCAATGATTCTGTTTTAATATGCCATTATTTATTCAGTTCTTATTCCTTCCATAATGTGTTCATGTTTTCTGTTAAAGGAATGTGTTTTTAGTTATTAAACATGCCTAATGTTTATTTTTATGATATCTTCTGCTATATTTTTTACCATTAAAGATAATTTTAGATCACACCTTTATTATGTTTCATTTTCTCAGGGCATGTGTATTTTTATTATGAATGACATGCAGAAATAACCTAGGCGTTACAGATGTTGTCGAAGGAATTTCTATATTGTTTTTCATTTCAAGTTTTAATACTGAACTTATGTATATATCTTGTTTCCAATGCTACTAAACTACTCATTCCTTTTTTATACATATTCCTTGTATATATGCTAATGTAATTAAATAATTAATTGGCTCCAGGAAACCGGGGTTGGGTCTTTATAGAGAGGATGCTGGTGGTGATGATGATGATGTTGATGGAGAGGTTGGAGATGATGAATAGGATACTGGTGGTAGACATACACATGTTAATGATATTGATATTAGTGTCGATAATAATATGGATTTAGATGACATTATTGAGTGACATTATTCAATGTTTCAGTATTTATATATTTATCATTTTGTTTATAAAAAGAAAAAATTATATGCATTACTTTTTATCATTATTTTTATTTTTGTGGAAACTGGATATTGTAGGTGGTGTATTTGGTATGGTACAGGGGTGTATTTTCTAGATTTTTGGACCCTACTTCCATAATTTAAACAATGGAAGTAGGATTTAAGTTCTATGGTGAAACTATGGCTATATCTTTCTATTTTCATAGTTTAAACCCTGAAAATCGATGTCATATTACCCTAGTTTAAACCATGGAATTAGTTTTTAATAACCATGGATAAACTATATATATCTAGTTATTTTCATGGTTTTTTATTGTTCCAATAGATAGCCTACTACCATGATTATACCATGGATATAACTAGAAATTTCTATGGTTTAAACCTTGTCAATAGATGACCTACTACCATAGTTATAATTGTGGAAATAGATAAATAATGTTGTAATGTACTTAGAAACCACATTTATGAAAAACGTGGAAAAAGACTATTGCCACAGTTTTTTTCATATGCCCATTATTCCAAATAGTGGTTATATGCGAATTTTCTAGTCATGTTTTAGATTACGTTAAATATATATAATATATATTTATATATATTATTTTCATCATGTTTTACATTTTATATATTATTAAATCATAATCAATGTAATAGGAACAAAAAAATAATAAGTCAAAACATACTCAAAAAATAAAGCAATTAATAGCTGAAATAATGAAAATAATAAAATATTATAACAAACAGGTGATAAAATATTATAAAAGGATCATATATGAGATTATAAATATTAATATGTTTTTTTATAAGTTAACAATATGAATAAAACCATTATACTTGAGGTTGAAGGGCATTCAACCAAAATGAATCGTAAGGTAAGGGATTTTGTCGCAATTTAAATTCCATTGAAACTTAGACCAATTAAATTTTATGTGATGTTAATACTTACCCATTTTACATATACTAGCATGATTCATAATTCATGGTATTTTATGTCTCAATTATAATTATTTTATTAAAGAGGGTTTTATTTTAAAATTTCCCAGTGATATAAGTTATCGTGAAATCTCACTTTCTTTTGTGATTGTTAACTTTATCTTGAAAAAATAACATTATTGTAATCAATTTTTATTGGAAATTATATTTATATTTAATATCCATATTCTCTTATGTTATATATGATTATTTATAAAACCAAATACAATTTTTACATATGGTGTTTACTTTGAAAGTTATTTTATGATCTAGGGAAATATTTGATAAATTTTTATTCTTGAATATATTTGGATATTTACTGATAATGCTCATTATTAAATTGATTATTTGATATATGAGGAATGATTTGGACCTGCAGATATGGGTGGGTCCTGGTTAATGATAGACCCTCGATGCATTGGTAGCCTCATGAGATGAATCAGTTGGCTAGAACATAGTAGTTTTACCCAATAGTTTTAAACTATCTTGAGAACATATCTTGATGGTAAAGGTATCATGTTCCCAAGAAACATGATGTATAATAATAAATAATTTCCTTAATATATTATTTAGTTATTATTACCCATGATATTTCCACTATGAAAAAATATATGGACAAATTTTATTCCCAGCTTATTGATTAAATAGAATGTGTGTTTAGTTATTTACATTCTCATATTGATTATACCTTATCTTGTTATTTAAAATGGAATATTTGTTTAGTTATTTAGATTTAAATATTTATTATTATTATTGATTCATGACAACTTCCCATGTACATAAACCTTACTAAGAATTTTATCTCACCCTTATTTTGTTTCCTTTTCCCAAGATATAAAGATTAATTTTTATAATGGGTTTCAAAGATATTAAGGTTTACCTATATTATGATTTATTTTCATTTCCCAATGTAATATGGGTATCATATACATAATATGGTTTTCCAAAACTACTAAATTTTTTGGTTTTTTGGGATTAAAATCTTGTATTTATTCCAACATAATAAAGTAAGGCACTAGCTATGGGCTATAGGGGTCAGGGTCATTATAGTAAGTATCATATCAAGTTTCTTAGAAACCTTGGGAATTACATTTAGGAAAACATATATTGTGTATCATCACCCTATGATATAATTTGAGGATATGTATAGAATAAATTTCTAATGTTTTGGTAGGGTATATATTATTTGGTTCTTTATAACGATACATCCCAATCTAGATACTACAAGAGGATGTGGTTCTAGAATAGATGTACCTAGGGGTAATAACATAAAAAGGGAATGTCGGTATTGATTCAAGCATAACCTAGAACATGAAAATGGGACTTAAAGTGCACCTATTTTGACACTCCTGGGGTGTATTCTTATAATAATCCACATTTTTTATATAATCCATTATGAAATGTTTGAAAGAAAAAATTATCCCCAAAGAAACCAAAGTTTATGATTTTGATATTAACAAAGAATACATTTTTAATTTATGTTGACTATTAAACCATATTTGGAATTATACAGTAGGCGTTAAAATTCATATTTTTTGAGCTAATCTAGTATATGCCACTATCTAAAAATGGAACCTGAAAGGAATAATGGTGTCAATAATCATAGACAATGTATAGATTACCCTGCATAGGAAACCAATATAGTTGGTATTAGAATAGAGAAAATTATGGCCATATTAGGGCATATTAATCATGTTATAACAAATAAACATGTCAGGATGGAGAAATAAGTTATGCAGTAAGATTGTACTATGTTTGATCGCTTTGTGTGATAAAATACCCCATTATTTAGTAGTACTACTAATCTGATTATATTCGAGTAATGGATTAAGTATCTAAAGAGGATATTTATAGCCTTAGGATGTAATGAAAATGAAAAGGAAACACTTTTGGTGTATTCTGTCAAAGGTGATTTTGATAAATGGTGATATTTGATCTAGAATACTAGGAAGGAATATGAAATAGAACTCATGGAATGGAAAACTTTTAAGGATCTATTATTTGATAAATATTTCCCCCATGAGAAACAAATCGAGTTGAAGATAAAGTTCCTTAGAATAAAGAAAAAGAAAGAATATTGTTTCCCAGATTATAAAGATATCTTTACAAGGTTTTATAGTTATGTTATGGATTACATACACAATACAAAGTACAATATTGAACACTTCTTTAAAGGTCTTAAATGAAGTATCTATAGAAAACCAGTTTTTATGACTTTTTTATCATATGAGGAAATAGTTTTATGTGCCATCATGACTGAGAAGGAATTATCAAGAACATACTTCTTCAAGGGAAACTAATATAATAAGAGGTAATCTAACAACCATGATAAATTTAATTGATTAATGAAGAATAATAAAACAAAAAAATTTCCATTTTCTGAAAACTGATGAAGGAATAACTCTAGGATATGTTTAGAGGGAATTAGAGTTTTTTATAAGTTTGGAGATAAGGGCCACCATGATAAAAAATATAAGGAAAAGAAAAAAATTAATGATTTCCAGTGATTTAGCTATAGAGAGATAGTGTATTACTCACACCAATGCACTAAGCATAAAGGCAAACCACCATATAAAAGGCCAATGGGACATGGATAATCTTATGTGATCACTACAACTATGGTAGAAGTACCTAATGATGTCATTTTAGGTATATTAATATTATATTTAAATTTATCCAATATTTTATTTGATTCTAGATCATCTCACTCTTCTATATCTACCCAGTTTTAAAAGAAAATTAATCATTTCATTTTGATTTAATTATGGATTTGTTAGAAAAAACTTCTAAGGGAAGTCTCATTACAACAAAGATGTGTCAGGTAGTCCCAATTATGACACATAAATGTTCTGTTTTTCTTACCCTATTATCATACGTATGGTTTAATTTTATATAATCATTAGTATCAATTGTATTTCAAAATATAATGCAAAAATTTATTGAAAGAAAAAGGAAATCACGGTTTATGAGGAAGATATATAATTCCATATCTTTATAGAAATGAATTCCTCATATTATTTATATCTAGATCCACCCCTAGTAGCTTTATTGAATGAGATTCTTGGAGAAAAATAGAAAACAAATTTAGGGATGAGGATGGTAATCATCAAATCCAGGATGTTTCTATTATACAAGATTAAATTGATGTATTTACAAAGGAATTGCCTAGAAACTTCCAAAGAATGAAGTTGATTTTTCCATTGTTTTAATCTATGATACAAGAACAATATCAAAGACTCCCTATAGAATGGACATTATATAATTAGTAGATATGAGGAAACAAATAAAATATTTGGGTGATAAGGGATTTATTCAGCCTAGTGTTTCTCCATGGGGAGCCCAGATTCTCTTAGTTAACAAGAAAGCTGGATCCATGATGCTATACATTTATTATATGTAAATCAATGATATTAAAATAAATAATAAGTAACTTAATCCTTTCATTGATTATTTATTTTATAAAATTCATGGAGCCCAATATTTTTCAAAAATTGATCATTGTTCTCATTACACCAATTTTTGGTAAAGAATAAAGACATTTCGAAGAAAGATTTTGGAATGAGGTATGGAAATTGTGAGTTTATAGTAATTTCATCTAGATTAACTAATTCACCAAATTTATTATCAATATAATGAACAAGTAATTCACAGAATATTTAGATGATTTTTTTGTTTTATTTATTTATGATATTCTGGTATATTCTAAATGCATGAGAACCACGATAATCACTTGTGGATCATTCTTGATACTCTTAGATGAAAATAGTTATATGGTAAATTTAGTAAGTGTGATTTATGGATTCAGGAAGTTTCTTTTCTTGTCCATATTGTCTCCAATAATGGAATATCATTTTATCTTATAGATAAAAAGGTATTCAGAAAATTTATTACACCAACAAACATAACTAAGGTACGTTGTTTCATTGGTTTTTTAGGTTACTATTAATAAATCGTTCAAATATTTTCATGAATGGATTACTCGTTAACAAATCTTACACATAAATGGGTTAGGCTTATTTGGAAAATGGAATGTAAAGAAGGTTTTGATGAATAAATAAGTTATTTTTTAATGATTCTATTTAACTCTTCCATTGAAAAGTGATTGGTTTGTGATATATATTGATGTACCAAAGAAAGGACATGGTTTTATCTAAATTAATAATGATAAGTTATTTCATATGAATCAAGGAAATTTAAGATTTGAGAATATAACTACCAAACCCATGGTATTGATTTGTCAGCTGTGAAATTATCTTTGAAGATACAGAGACATTATCTCTATGGTGAATGATGTGAGATTTACATTAATCTAAAAAAACCTAAAATACATCTTTTCACAAAAATTTCTCAATATGAGACAAATACAATGGATTGAGATACTCAAGGTTCTTTATTTCTCAATACATTTCCATGCATGGAAATAAAATAAGGTAGATGATGCATTGAGTATAAAGGATCATGGAGTTATGACCCAAATATTGATTGGGAGGGATCCTATGTTCATGGATCTAGTAAAGATGGATATGGGATTTAAAAATGAAGGGGAGACATTAATAAATCTTTAAATGATAGAGGGGCCATCATTATTAGATAATATAAAGAATTATCAATCTGATGATAAGAAATTTTAGAATAAAATTAAAGTAGTGAATGATGGGAAATTAGAAAACTTCATTGGTGAATATGGTGTTCTGAAATTTGGAAAGGTATTATGTGTCTCATCTACACCTGATTTAAAAATAGAATTATCAGATGAATATCAGAAGATAAAATTTCTCAATACACAATGGCAGAAAAAATATGTATACGTATTTTAAGGAACATTTTTTATGGTATAACATGAAGCAAGAAATTACTAATTATGTTTCTAGATGTTTAGTTTATCAAAAAGTTAAACCTGTGAGGAAACATCCTAGGGAAATCATGAAAACTCTTACTATTTTTTGTGGAAATGGGTTGAAATTAATATGAACTTTCTTGTAGGACTACCAAATACTCCTATAATTAAATATGTGATATGGGTTATCATTGATCTCCTAACCAAATATTCACATTTCATTGATATAAAAGAATATTTACCTCTAGAGTATCTTATAAGGCTATATATTAATGAAGTTTTAAGACTTCATGACACACATATATCAATTGTTTCTAATCGAGATCCCCACTTTACATCAAAATTATGGAAGATTATTTAGAAACCTTATGATACTGTAGTTAATTTGAGAACTTCCTACCACCCCCAAATTTATGGATAGTCTGAAAGAAAAATTCAAACAATGGAAGACATGTTGAGGTCTTGCTAACTTAACTTTCAAGATATGTGGGATCAGTATTTCCATTTGGTAGAGTTTTCCTATAACAATAGTTTCCATTCAAGTATTGAAATAGTGTCATATAAATTATTTTATAGAAAGAGATGTCACACTCTAACATGTTGGGATGAAGCCGGTGAATGGAAACTCATAAGACTAGAACTTTTTAAAGAGACAACAACAAAGGTAAAGGTTAGTAAGGATAACATTAATAAAACTCAATGTAAGAAAAAGGGTTATGCCTATAATTGGGGGAAATATTTTGAATTCTAAGTGGGAGATAATGTTTTCTTGATAGTAAATATATTAAATGGTTTTATAAGGTTTGTTAATAAAGTGAAATTGATCCCTAGGTACATCAAACCCTTTAAAGTTCTTGAAAGAATTGGTTTTATTTATAATTATTTAGGAATGTCAGGAAGCAACTAAAAAGTACATGATGTGTTCCATATATCATTGATAAGAAAGTACATACCGGACCCAATGAATTTCCTCACCTCTGATGAAATAGATTCTGGATCTGATCTATCTTACTGCAAAGAATCCATCCATATTCTTAATACTTGAAACCAGGTATTGAATAATTGAACGACTCATCTGGTAAAGGTACTCTAGAGGAATCCAAAAATTGAGGAAGAAACGTGGGAACTAAAGGATATTATAAAGAAAACCTACCCTCATCTATTTAAAATGTAATACCATGAAATTTCAAGGATGAATTTTTTATAGGATGGAAGAACGTAACACCCCAATACTTTATAATACTTTCCTTTTAGAAAAAATTTAATTTTGTTGATTTCTTGCAACACACGCAACCCCAATTATAGAAGGGAATATAATATCCAGATATTTTAAAATATATTTACTACTTTAAATAAATTCAATCAATGATATATATGGTAATGCACACAAAACTGAGTTAGCTTTCTTTACACAAAACAATGACTTTCTGGGAATGCTTGCATTGCATGAATGACCAAGATTTACCAAATACCAGTAATATTATTTTTTAAAATGAAAATTATCTCCTCAAAATTAAATTGGATGTTATAAATGGTATTAAATAAATTATGAAAGTATATGGTTGAATTAATTGGTTAATAATTAACTATAAATAAATAATATATATATATAATATAAAGAAAATGTTTTGGTAAGAAACTCTTTTTTTTCACCAAAGGTGTGTAATCCTAATAAATTAAATTAATTAATATTAGTGGATAATCTTAATGAAATTTATATATTACATATTCAAGACTTTTTTTACATTCATCCAATTGATTTGATAGTAATAACATAAAAACAAATCTAATTTTATGCATAAGATATGTATCATTCAAAAAGTATTTTTTCCACATTTTAATGGAACATCTATTTTTCAAAAACAATGAAATTTTAAATTTTATTTGAAAAAATAAAATTCATTTTTAAAATTGTAATTTTAGAATTATCTTTGGGTGAATTTTTGTAATTTTTTTGAGAATTTCATTTTTTTCTGAATAGTGAAAAATAATGGATTTTAATTAAAAACCACCATTTAATCTAAATAATTTATAATGTTAAATTATATTTTCAATTGATTTTAAAGTAAAAATAGATAATTTATAAATTTATTAATCAAAATATTTCTATATAAAAAAAATTATATTGAATATATATATATAAACATTTCAACCTTTTAAACATTTTAACTTTAAAAACCACCATTCTCATCACATTTTTAGGATTAATTTTAAATTAAATTCTTTCATATTTAAAGTTGAATTTGTAAAAATAGATTAAATATTTGAAATTAGAATAATTTATAATGTCTAATAAGTTTAACATAATTTTTTTCAATGTTATTTGTAAAAACAATTAAAATTAATTAAAGTGATTAAGGTAAAAATTAGTTTACGTAATGGTTAAACATAGAATATAAATTATAAAAATGACAAAAAATATATCGAAAACCAATTAACAGGACGTATTTATACCATATACCATCTTGTGTCTAAAATGGTTCATTATTGGACGCACATGAGGTAATAGAGACCTCCCAATAGTGTTTACTTTTTTGTATTCACAAGAATGCCCTTCCTCCCCCACTATAAAAGGGTACTCACTCCCCTCACTTATTCACACCTCTCGAGACATTTTTCTAGACCAAAACCTTAACAATTAACTTCTAAACATCCCTCACTATATCTTATAAGCGTTATTTTGATAATAAATCCATATTATGATGGATATAGTGAAAACCAGTGGAACATACGTGAAGAAGAGGTAAGGATCTTCAATGATCATTTTTATTTTCTATCTTCCTACAACTCATTAAATTTTTATTATTCATTAATTATGTACTAACATCAGTATATTAAATATATTGAGATTTTTTTATGATAATGGTAATATGTACAACCACACACACTTTCATCAAACATGTTTCAAAATCATCGTTCGTGTGTACGGCAGACTATCGTCGTGCGAATCATTGTTGTTCATTTTTCCATTACCTCCTTTTATGGTTGGGGATAAAGATAGAAATACTATTTATATATGATATTTATTATGTTTATGATATCTTAATTCTTTTTTAATTATTATATAACACATAACATGTTTCTTTCCATTTCTTGGGAATACGATAATGTTGCTCATGTATACGACAGACTAACACCTCACAAAGCGATGTGATTTAATCACGCTTTAAATAGAATGCATTAAGGATGATTATAATACATATTTGTGATATATATGACATAAATATGATAATGTAATGATTATATACATATATATCATTTATTTATTTTTATTTTAACAAGATAATAAATTGGAAACAACATCCATCCATATGTATGACCTACCATCTCCATGAACAGTGTATTTAATTTCCTATCGCTAAATTTTATGGATTACTATAAGTAAATATATAATGAATACATATTATATTTAAATAATGTTTTACATATTGGATATGATGAAATCAATATATACATAATTTTAACAAAAAAAATATAATACGTCAAAACATACTAAAAAACAAGGCAATTAAGACATGAAATAATGCAAATAACAAAGGATTATCAACAAACAGGTGATAAGATGTTATCAAAAGATCATATATGATATTATAAATATTAATATTATTATAGTATAAGTTAATAACATTATTAAAACTACTATACCATAGGTTAAAAGGAGTCTAAATAATTAAATTTATGGTAAGGGATTTTGCTTCAATTTACATTCTATTGAGACTTAGTTATTATATAAACCAATTATATTTTATATAGTGTGCATACTTCCACTTTTGACATGTAATATAATGATTCATAATTAATTTTATTTTATGTTTCAATTTAATCTATTTAATCTAAGTGTATTTGATTTGATAATTACAAATTGATGTATTTAATTGGGAAATCTCACTTTCTATTGTGATCGTTAACTTTCTCTTGAAACAAACACTTTATTGTAACCATTTTTCATTAGAAATAACATTTATCTTAAATATACTTATTACTGTGTGATGGATATGATTATTTCCTAAACCAAATATCTTTTTTACATATAGTGTTTACATTGAATTTTATTTGATTAATTGGGGAAATATTGATAAATCTTAATTATTTTATCAATATAGATATTTGATGATAAGGAACAATATTAAATCTATTATTAAATATATAATGTTTTATTTGGACATATAGATATAGATGGTCCCTAGATAATGATTTCCCCTTTATGCATTGGTATTCTTATGAAATGAATCAGTTGGAAAAATCAGATGGGTTTTTACCCTAAAGTTTTAAACTATCTTGAGAATAGATCTTGATGTTAAAGGTATCATGTGCTTGGGAAACATAACATCTAATAATTTTCAATTTTATGTATCTATAATTTAGTTATGATTATCCATGATATTTTTACTATGAAAAAATCTATGGATGCATTTTATTCTCATCTTATTGATTAACGTCATGTGTCTTCAATTATTTACCTTTCCATATTGATTATTCCTTATCTAGATATTTAATTGGAATGTGTGTTCAGTTATTTACCTCTCTATATTGGTGTTTCTTATTGATTCATGATATATTCAAATTTAGTTAAACCTTACTGGTCATTTAATATCACCCTTATATTTTTTCCTTTCCATGGGATATAAAGTAGAATTCTTGCAATGAGTTTCAAGGTTGCTGAGATTTTACTTTTGTTATACTTTATTTTTTCTTTCCAATAGAATATGGGTATCATGTATGTTATCTGTTTTTCTAAAATTTCTGAACTATTTTATCCTTTTGGATTTAAATCTTGTATCTATGTCATTGTAATAAAGTAAGATATTATCTCTAAGCTGTTGGGGTAGGGGTCATTAAAACATAAAATTTTAGCAATTGAGTATTCACTCAAGATGGTTCTAGTAATTTCTTAAATTAATCTATTTATTCTTCAATCTAAACCATTTTTGGGTGATATAGGAGCATAGAAGTTATGTATTATACATTTTTTACTAGGAAAATTTTCAAATTTAGAATTTAGAAATTCTCTACCATAGTCATTACGAATAGTTACCAAAGGTATACAGTTCTCATTATTAAAAAATCATATAAAACATTTAAATTAGAAAATGGATTCCAAAATTTAATCAAGAAAATAGACACATGTGTATCTATTGTATTCATAAACTAAAAAATATATATAGTATTTTCCACTAATACCTCCAGTTTTTATTGGAAAAAATAAAACCATGTGCACTAACTATAATTAATCAGAAGTTGAAAATTAACTAATAAATTTAAAACAAGGAATATGTTGTATTAAAAATTGATAAGGATCAAAAAAATTAGTAGAATTAGTCCTTATCTCTAGTATATCACTAACTAGTCCTTTCATTGAATTTTTGGATAAATTTTTTATGTAGTAGTGTCCTAACCTTCTATGTTATAACTAGGATTCATATTCGATTATACTAATGTAAGGTACATCTTGGATCCTAAGGTCTTATAAGTAAAGTGTGTAAACATTCTATTTCCTATCAACAGAAATAATATATTTACCTTCTAAACCATGAATACTACATTTATTATTCCTAAAGTTCACATGGTGACCATTATCGCATAATTTAATTATTCTAATGAGTTTATTGTTAATTCTTATAACAACAAAAACATTTGAAATTAAATTATTTCAAATAAGAACAATATTACAAACAACATAGATTCATCCTTGAGCATTATCGCTAAAAGTAGCATCCCCACCTTTCATCTTTATAATCATCTTGAAAATTTTATTTTTTCGAGTTATATGATGATAAAAATCACTATCCATGTACCCGAACTTGTTATTGGAACTCGTCTTATTTTCCCAAAAACAAAAAAAAATTGGGAACCTATACTTTCTTGGGTCTAGCATTTTTATGAAATTTTTTTTAAGGAATCCACATATTTCCAACTTTTCTATGTTGTAAAATTGTTCATTCTTTGGAAATATAATCTTTATGAAATATAAAATATTTAAATCTATTTAAGGAACATTTATTTTTACAATGTCCACCACTCTAACATTTTTTTGCAGAAGGGGGAATTTTTAGGAACATAATAATTTCTTTAAAAATTATGTTTTTCATTTGTAAAACCCATCTGAAAGGTATTTCTATATGGATTTATTTCTTAATAATTTTTTTCAAAATTTCTTTCCCCAAGGTAAAATTTTATAAATTTTTAGACTAAAAATTTAATAGTTTAGTTTTGTAAATATATCCTTATCCTCACTAGTTATATTAGAATCATATTTCTTTTCTAACTATAATGTGATATTTGATATCTATAAGGTATGTGTAGAAATTATTAAATTTTCCATGGAAATTTTTTTCTTATAAACATCATAGTTTGTAGAGTCTTTATAATTTTTTTAATACACATAAAAAATCTTGATACTTCTTCAAAACTTGGTAAACAATCATATTCTTCGAATTAATAAAATTTTTATTCTTATAGAGATGTATAATCATCAGCATCCTAAACATTTGGATTTTTTTTAATTTAATGTTTAATTTTTATAGGATTCATCATATACCTTTCCTATGAATCATTATTTTATCTTTGTAATTTTATCATAAAACCCCATTACTTTTTGACTATCAGAACTATCATCAAAAGAATTATCTGAAGAACTATCTCCACCAGTGACACTAAAAGTTCCCATAACTTTTAGTCATTTCTTTCCTCTATGCATATATAATTTTTTAGAAATCCTTTATATCATTTCATTTCACTTATATCTTAGACAATATGTTCTTATATAACATAGTTTCATACATTCGTAGCATATCATATCTGGAGAATCTTTCTTATGAATTATTCCTTTAGGAGTCTTCTTATACTTGTAATGAAAATTCTTCTTCCCATATATCTTGTTCATCATCTTAGAAAGGTCATCTAGTTCATTTTCACTTTGTTTTGATGAACTAAATTATATCTCATCTTTAACATTCTTATTATTCTAATATTTAGAGACTTTCTCATCTAATCTATCATTCATAGCAGCATTTGAATAAGAATAAAAATCTAGCCCATTTTTTTTATTTCCTCATTTTTATAATATTATTTTATATTACCTTAATAATACATTATAGTTCTAACAATAAAAATTAAACTAAGTTTATTATGGTGATTAGTATCATCTAAAAAGGTTATTTTATATTCCCATTCACTAGGAAAATCTCTATAATCTTCTTTACCAAAATTCCACCGGTCATATATTTATGGTCCAATGATTTTCAAAATTTAATAATTTTTATAAATATATGATTAATTTTTATAGTAGATTATCTAGGTAGAAAATCAAAGTCTTGATAATTATATTTTAACATATATCCTCTAGTTTCAACAACTTTGGATGTTACAAAGTGAGAAACCTCAATATTTTTACATATACTATTATATTATCAACAAGAATAAAATTGATTATAGATTTTACCAGTAATATAACATAATAATGTATTTATGATTCTGAAATTTTGTTGATATTCTAACTTCGCAACTTTAGAAATAGTAAACAAATCTATGTAAAATTATTTTTTGTTTCCTATAAAGTTGAAAAAAATTGTTTAATAGGATATTTATATTGAATTTATTTATTCGATCTATCCTATAATCATATTCAGTACCATAAAATATTGGTGTTGTTCTAGGATTCTTGTTTTATAATGTTTAAACATTTAAACCCACCATCATTACAAATACACTCTTCCAAAAAAATACACATTAGTGTAAACATTTTAAAATAAACAGCTTAACATAATGTTTATAAAGACTATAAAAACATTCTCTGATACAAAATTTAGTATCATAAGAGTATGTATAAATTCTAGAAGTGGGGAGTGAATATTATTTATGAATAAAACTATTATTTTTTTGACCTCCTTATATAGGTTAATCTGTCGACAATTTTATCTAATTTGAAACAACATAATCAAGAAATTAGTTATCCTAATACTTATATTATCAGAGTTAGTGAAAATATTATATCATAAAAATTTTCTTAAACATATTCACAATGGAAATAGAAGCTTTTAAACACAAGTAAAATGAAACTTTATTAAGTTATAAAGAAAAATTACAAAACCATCATAAAATATATCCACACATTAACCTTAAATTTTAAGGAATTATAAATCCCTTACTTTTATTATTCATGTTTTTCATAAAACGATATTGTTTTGTCATCATTAAGCATAGAATCCCTCGATACGAAGATCAGAGGAACACATATTTTTAAGCCATGAGAATCATGATTCCGTAATATTGAACTAAATCTGTCTTCTTATCCCTAAAATCCCTTAATCGTACTATATTAGACAAAAAATTAAAACAAATAAAACATAAGGCACTTACAAAGATCCTTAAAAATATGATTCCTTAAGTAAAAAATCTATAAGGAATTTCAATTAAGTGATCACTCAAGTTAAAAAGGTGTTACAAAAATATTCACAACAACTCTTAGATAATCAGTTATATAAAATATTCCTTCTCCTATAATACTAATTCTATTTATAGTAAAACCTCCAATAGTCATAATCTATATTCTTTGGGGTTGGTTGTAATATCCTCAGACAAAATTATATTCACTTGAAAATTTTAATTCAACTTTATCCATTTGTATCCTTGGAAACCCAATTACAATGTATACAAATTTGTTACATTAAAAATAACTTGGATCATCTTGTAGAATGGAATTATTAATTTGATATATTTAGAATTATTCATCCAGAGAACATATCTACCTCCACCTGATAGATATTTATCTGGTGGATACATTAAAACTTTATCTTGTGAGACTTGGTTGTACTTTGTCATTTAGACATTATAAATATTCATCTGATAGAATTATATCCATATGATGTGTAGATATAAAAGATCATATTGTGTATAAAGGTATTGGTTTTATCAATATACGAAAATACCCATTTGACCAATGTACCAAAGTACTAGTTTGTGTGATGTGTAAAAGTACTCTTTCTACCAATGTACAAAATCCCTTCGTTCGACTAGTTAAGAAATATCTTTCTAATATTATTTATTTTCTTTATAATATAAAAAAAATATTCTAATAAAAATATTCTAAACACTTGATAAAAAATAAAGTTAGTAAAATAAAGTATTTATGGAAGTGTGTAGTAGTTTTCAAAATAAAATACAAAATATTGAAAGTAAATCTTTTGACTCATCATATAAATATGTGTCCCACCTACAACTATATCTCTAATGAATTGATCATATATTGAATAATTGGTTTAATTTAAGAACAATATGCCCTATCAACAAAATGTCTATATATAATAAAGAATATACAATATAAATATTTCTCTATTCAATAAAATAACTTCAAAATTAAAAAACTTTATATATAAATGGTATAAAATTTAGAAAATAATCATATCCATCATTTAAAGAATACTAAAATTTATGATATATTTAATTTCTAATTAAAAATGATCACAAGTAAGTAAATGTTTCAAGACAAAGTTAATGACCAAGATATTAAAAACAGATAAGAGGTGACCAGAAATTCATCAAAAATATTAGTTAAATCATATCCTTTGAAGAATAAAAGAAATAGAAGTAAATTAATATTTCATTAAATATATTTCTTTATAAAAACATTGAAAATTATTAAAATAATAATAATATCATAAAATGGTAATCAAAGTATGGATGTTTATTATGGTTGTATACATCAATAACATTCCTTTGACTTTTTGTAAAAAAAAGTCTAAAATAACACTTTCATAAAAAAATTAGAAATATTCCTTTAAAAACATTTAAAAATTCAATGATCACTTAAAATATCTTTAATATATCAATTTCATACTAAAAAAAACTTTTTTAAAATAATTTTAATAAATATGGACATGGAACAAAAATATACTTGATTAAAGAGAAACAAAATTAGTTTTTATTTTCAACATTTATTATCAATATTAAATTCATAAGGATAGAAATTTTTTTATTAAAATATGGAAACTTTTTAAATATCAATAGCATAATAAAATAGATAGATTCTATGATGAATGTATTATAATATTTCTTTTATGAAAATTAAGGCAATCTTAAAAAATGAGATTGTAAAATAAATCCCAACCTCTTTTGTTACATTTAAATAGTAGTGACCTGATAAAATAAACATGAATTGAAACATTAATAATCAGGAATAAATAGTTTTTCAGGTCAAATATATCAATTTGTAAATATAAACACCGTGTAAAAATAAATAAGTGCATAATATCAAATATGTCCCATTAGAATGAAAATTGAGGGGAAATATCTTATCTTATGATTCCCTTTTCTTGATAATTATTTGCCCTCCTATACAATGGTTTTAAACACCTTATTAATTTATATCAGAACTATATTTATATTTATATTAGCCCACATGATCCTCATATAATATTTTATTATCCATTCACTAATAATATTTCATCATTAACATTATTTCGGGTATTAACTGCTTCATTTTCACATGCAAGTGTTGTAATGTAAATATCATTTCTTATCCGTATGATATAGTTACATCATCTCCATTATGATATTAATTTTATAAATATTATATTATT
Organism: Viscum album; assembly: GCA_963277665.1. NCBI lineage: Eukaryota > Viridiplantae > Streptophyta > Magnoliopsida > Santalales > Viscaceae > Viscum > Viscum album. The sequence goes on from OY728135.1 coordinate 813,259,373, forward strand.
TCATTAGATTCATTTTTATAATAATTCATGAAATTTTTACATGGAAGATGAATCACATTGCTTCGTGGATACCGTAGACCATACATACACACGAGCAATGTTATCATTATCTTAATGGTTTAAAGTGTAAGTAATTAGATGATATATTTATCTTAACTAATCAAAAATATGTCATAATTATCATATATATTCATTAATTCTATCACTATGACTCAAGATTTTAATCGGTGGTGGAAAACAAATTATATAGGTTCGCGAGATAGTAGTCCATTGTACACATGAGATATGGTTTTGTTTCTGATTTTATGGAGAAGGTGATAGATAAATATTATTCCATAAACATAATAATATATTAGTTAATTTTACACACTATTTTTATTATATTGGAATCATTATGAAATAATATACAGTGCTAAAAGAATAAGTGAAGAAGAAATAGCTCGGTGAAGATGATTGTATTCACTTAGAAAAATATCTTTTGGATCTCTTATTAAGAACCCTAGGATTGATATTATGGAAATAAAAATAGCTTTATACTATGTATATGGGTTTATTATAGGTATTTTTGAAAATTTTGGTCAAGATAAAAGCATTAATAGGTTCAAAGAAGTGAGGGGAGGAGGTTCCCTTTTATAATTGATGTGAGTGGCACACTTATAATTTCCCAACGTTATAAAATAATTTCAAGTAAATTTCATAAACAAATCTCTTAGACAATGCATTATATTTAAAGGTAATAATTTTATGGTATAAATACCACTGTAAATTGGGTTTTAGAAAGTGTTTAGGTCATTTTAACCCTTGAAATTTTAGGTTAACCCTCGGTAAACCCATTTTAACCACGACCCTAATGAATTTTTTTTAAAGTTTATACAATTCATTATTAAAATAAAAAATAAATTGGAATCATTAGAAAATTTAGATACCAATTCATAATATAGAATCCATTTTATGAAATTCAGTTAAAATAAGTGGTAGAATTTAATTTAAAAATTAACCTGCAAAACATGCCAAAATGGTTTAAAAATTAATTATATGGCTAGTAATCAATATTGTATGGATTTAAATTCATATAGTTATATATATAATCTTTAAATTTCATTTCAATCTTTCATCATTAAAGATAATTTTAGATAATTTAAATGTAAATAAATTATAAGTTTAAAAATGGTATTCTAAAAAATATCCCTTTATACCTCCAAATGATATTACCTTTATTTTAAAAAAACTATAGTAAATACATGGTTAATTATACATATAATAAAACATTATTGTAATGAAAAGTAGAAATAGTTAAATAATACATTTTCAATTATTCATAAAATTTTATTTCTAAGGGAATTTTTCATAAACACATTCTAGACTACTTTTGACCTAGTAAGTTTTAAATTGATATTCATCCTATTAAATTATAATTTTTGTAAAATTAAATATTAAAAGGTAAATTTAATTATAGTTTTGTTAAAATAAAAAGTTCAATTACTATAATTGAATCTTGAGTGTTGCAATTTTTCTAAGATTAATGCTTTCATACCATAGGGAATTATAAAATGGAGACAATACCATATTGTGTTTTATTATTAGAAAAAGTTTTATTGGTCTTGGTTAATAAAATGAAGTATGTGGTATTTATAAAGATACTAAAGTGGTCAACTATAGGTAACCACATTGTGAATATTGATGTGGTTTAATAGAAGTTTGTATGTTTGAAATGTGTATCCCAACATGATTGTAGTGTATATATTGGTGGATTTCTAGTTATTTAGAAGAAGTTCCTAAATCAAAACCAGAAGCACTATGTCATAACAGTTGGTGCCTTAATTTGGTATAATTATTTATGAATGTTGGGAATCCCTCTAATGGTATTTTTATTTTTGTATCATTGAGAATTTTTTGAAAATCGATTGCCTATTAGAAATAGAAACACATTTAAATAATGGTGAATTCTTTGTTCGAAGTCCTGATATATGCATGGAATATGAGGAATGAGAATAAAAATAGTGATAAATATACTATGTTTGTTTTTTGGTGACTATTTTTTATAATTCCTTGACACTGGAATATGACTGAGGATCAGTATGAGTATATCCACCCCATAGATTATTCCGTGTTTCCGCATAATTCACATAGATATGGAACAAACATAAATAACTTTGGGGTTTTTATAGAATATGACTATGTGATATTTTCAATCAAATAAATATATAAAAATCATGAGTCTTTATAAAATACAAAAGGTTGATTTGAATGATAATTCATATGATTTTGAATGAGGAAAATATAATATGAAATCTACTGAACGATTTAAATGAGAAGATTTCCAACATTCAAAGATCGTGAGAGTTTCTAAAATTCAATTTTGGATTTAATCATTCAAAATAGAATTTTTTCTAATATAAATAGTGCAAGTAATGAGGAATAAGGTAAATAAGAGATTATTGAGAGATCTCACAATCACTATTCAAGTGAATTATGAGAACTTGTTACTTTCTAGTACCAGATAGATAATATGAGTTTGAATATTGGGAGACCTTTTACAAGAGAATTATCCATACTTCATAATCATCTATAATGTTTGGATGAACTTATATCATTAAACATATATATTTATTTTCAAAACCATTAGTTGTGATCACCATTATCTCATACTAAAGTTAATTAAGGTATTGTACAAAGGAAAACTAAATACTATATGATAGTGGAGGAAGATTAGATCATGTGTTTTAGAAAAAACCTAAAGTGTGATAGAGGTATTTTTTATTGTGTATGAAACGTTTTTTGTTAATGTAGTGTATAAACAGTCATGACTAGAAGGATTTATGGTTGGGGTGTTTAACAAATCATGTGGATTCAAAATGTAGTGTGATTTGATGTTGATATAACTATCATGATCCTTAGAGTTTAATCCATTTTTTGATATAGTGGGGAATCCATGATTAGAGTGTTTAACCAAATACATAAAGGATCCAGATTTTATGTCAAATCTTTTAAATTATTATGTGTTGTGCATTATTTATATTCTTCTACATACAAGTGGATATTAAGATTTTATATTGAGTGGGTCAAAACTTTAATAGGTTCAATATATTGGGTTGAAAGGGAGTAACTTTTAAAATGAAAATTGATCAATGAGTCATCCCCTCACCCTCTCAATGATCTACCTAATTCTAGGAACATCATCTATGTATATAAGTGAATTTAATATAAAATATTTTTCAAGACCTGATACCACTAAACCCCCACATAAGTCATCAATGTGATCAAGAAATACACTATAATACTACCATCAATAGGTCAGGATATGATAATATTTTTCAAGTGTATAATCACCCATATGGAAGGAATTTATATTAAAATTAAACATCATACAACCATATATGGAAAATATAAAATATGGATAAATTATGTTTTCTATGATAAATAATAATCAATTTTATAACCACTCCATAAAATATTTCACAACATTGAAAACCCCATAAAATAAATTGGGATAATAAAAATAAAATTCAAAATCTATAGTATACCAAATGGAACAAAGATAAAATTGAAAACTCCAACACTAATGTATTTCTTTTCGTCCAATATAATTTCTACCGACATCTCCACTAACTCATATATATATATATATATATAATAGTTGTGAGTATAAAAATACTTAAAAGATACTACCATGAACCCTAATGTGTATATGTGATTACATCATATTGATGTATCCATCAATTAAATTAATTAAAAAAAGATAATTGAACATTCAAGGGGAAGGCCACATCATTGTTTCATCCTCACATGTCATGTTATAAAAACTACCAAAATCATATAACAAATATATAATATAACATACATAAAAATATGAAAAATTTTCTCCATAGACTATTAATCAACTATCCAATCTTAAAAAAATCCCAATGAATGAACCACCTATATATGAACCATAATAATATATATACAAGCCATCATATCATATCACCATCATCATCTCATCATCATCATTATCTCATCCTCATAACGGAGAGGGGAAATATAAATTTTTTGATTGTCCATTAACTATACATAGATAATGACTGCAAGTTATATATTTAGTGATAGAGTATCATATCCATTATCACCTAAATAAAAATAAGATAATATACTCACTACCCAACTTAATAATACTCTAATCACGTCCATATTTCCCAAAATCTAGGTTTTTATCCACTATTTACAAATATTTTATACCATAAACCTCTTAATGTAACGAGTCTGAATAGATATTTATTACTTATCACCATAACCCATTTTATCATCATTCCCATAAAAAAATTTACATGTAGATCTTATATATAAACACCATCATAGATATCACAATACATTCCACATAAACCATACTCAACATATGCATTTAGAGAAAAATAATAATATCCCAATAAAAATAATTATATTCATAAATCATCATATAGTAAGTTCAACACACACATTACAAACTACATCACATCACTATTATATTCAAAATTATAGGGATAAGATTTCCCAAAAAACCCTTCATGTACATTCATTATTCCATATAATACACCATTAATTCCATTATATAAAATTGTAAAAGTTTTATATATTTTAGGAACAAAATAAATAAATTAGATTGTCCATAATACATATTAATACACTATAATTCCAATAAAATATGAAAAGGAAATAAGAATTGTTGGTGAATTTCCACAACTACTGTTTTGGAACAAAACTTTTTTAACTTTACATAACACCCATGTAAATATTATAATTAAAGTACACCAACACCAATAACTGTAAAAATAACCATGTTATATAGTATAACCCTGTATTTTAGTAACAATGTAATCCCTTAAGGAAATAACATCATTAAAGGTCAATTACATATAGTGAAATGAAAAATATTCCTTATGGAATAAGAATATATTAAAATTTATAACTCAATAATTATCATCACATGTTTGAAAAATAATTTAATCTATGGTGTATATATTTGCAACACCCCTATGAATAATTAGGTATTCCACCATAAAGTTTTGAAAATATTTTATATTTTTAACATAGTAAAAATTGATCATAATTTTCACCAATAAGATAATGTAACATAAATTTATTCTTATATATAATAAGATAAAACCTAGAATAATGAAAAACATATTACATAGTTTTCAGTCAATCATAAATATATTTATCATTTTCCATAACCATAATATTTTTATTTTATCATGAGTTTTATAATTATTATAGAAATTTAAAATCATCTTTTAATCATAAAAATTAAATGGAAAACAATATAGAGTCACCTAACTCAATCCCTGTGATGGATAGTTAACATTAAATAGTTTTCCTTCACTTATGATTCTTAATTAATCTTATTTTTTACACAATAACTATCTCAAGAGTTATCATTAATGAAAAATTATAGGATTCAACTGATATATATGAAACCTGGGTACCATATCTACTATTTATATATGAAATATGTTACAAAAATTTAATAGTCCACCAATAAACCTTTGGGTTAAAAGGTAATTAATATTTTCTTATTCAAAACACATTAATTGAGAAATATTTTGGCCATTGACTAATTGATGTTTCATATTTACATTCATTCCACTAATATTAAGATTTCCTAAAAACATAGATAATAATATTTATAAAATAATTCCAAATAAAAAATCAATAAAAAAATCCAATAAAAATAACCATCTTCAATGCTCATCAAAATCATGGTCAAGGGTAAACACTATATTCCAAGATCAGTGATGCACACAAAATTTTATTTTCTGACTTTATAGTGGGATGTTTTTTAATATTTTACCCTTTAATAATCAAATGAAAAAAACCATAAAAAAATTTCACACACACTGAGAATCAAACATATGGGTTTATATATCCCGTCTACCTTCAAAACCATTAATTATGAAAAATATTAAACATGAACATAATAAAAATAAAGAATATTTATCTTATAATGATTTCTCATTACTAATACAAGTACACTCTTTTATTTCACTAGTCCCCCATATAACTCATTCTAAGGACATAAATCTGCCTTACAAAAACTTCTGATTATGATACAGAATCACTATTATAAATTCCATATATATAAATCATCCTATTTAAATTTAATGTTTTCCCAATCAACAATGTGATATAGATCATAAATATACTTCTATATCATATATTAATGGAGTACATTATGAATTCAATTCAACTATGGAGGAAGCATCAATCATGATACCTCTTTAATGCATTCATAAAGCTTGAATGGTAAATATAAACAACATATTAATATTTATAAATAACATATATTTCCATTAAATTATAGAAACTAAAAAAACACATGATCACCAATGATAAACTACAATGATCTTCTCTTGGTATTTTTATGAAATTTATGCTTACTCTATGTTGTCCCCATATGATCTCAAATCATCTATAGATGCATTGTTATGTCATACACTATATAAATTCCAATAATGGTTGAATAATAAGTGTCAAACAAACACAAATTTTAATGATAATGTTGTCCATAAAATGCCTTATATGATACAATATTGATAGATGAATGAAAATTTTTATAATAAACAAAGTTAAATCATGTTTAAATTATTTACTCATAAACTACCAAAATATAAAAAATATATAATCATTGTATATTATCTAATATATGATTCATCTTGTTATTAAAACATCTATATAGGTATGAAATATAATAATCCAACATAATTGGGTGATAATATCACACTCAAATCATTTCTATAAACAATAAACTTAAAGTGATAATCATGATCAAATACTATCATCCAAGGAACCCCTACAAAATTCTGCACTTCTTCCACAAATATTAATGCTGAAATTTCATTAGTAAATGGATCTATGATTAATAATTAGGGAATAATTGTTTATGAAAAATATTATATCATGTATTATTTTATTGGTCAATTAAGATCCATTCTTCAATTATCATGTGTTTTGAATCTTTAAAACAATGTACTATGATAATAATATTACAAGTACTTAAGGTCCATTTTTAACCCCTATTTTGTGATCAAAATAGATGATATAATTTTGATGTCATGATATCATGAAAAAATATAATATACATTTATTGATAAACGGACCTCACATGGGTTATATGTGGGACCTTTTTAATTATATATGACTCAACATGGGAAACACCACATGGGTTATTCCATTAATGTTTGTGTATCTCCAATCATAATTTATTTATGAATCTCATGATTTAATCATGAAAAATGATCCATGTGGGTCCATGTTTCATAATTAATAGGTGACACACATCCCCTCTATGGATCTAACATTATAATCATGAAGAGGTTTGCAATCAAAAACCCTATAATGAACTTGTATTTTGAAATGAGATTTTAAATTTTTTATAACATATAGAAATTTAGTTAATAGAATTTTTATAATATTTTTAATTATTTTCAGGTTATGGATGGAATTTTAAGGAGAATTTAATGGAGGTTTAGTTTTCTTACAGTAATAATAACCACCTTGATAGAACCAAGTGAGAGTAGAACACAACTTAGTGGGGGTGAATTAGTGGTTTCCAAAACACTGAAATTACAAATAATTTTACTATCACCAATTAGTAAAAAATATCATGAAAAAAATTATGTAATGACATGAGGTATATTGATAAATAACACACATAAAATAATTATTTTTACAGGTTTCACTCACACTTGTTATCAATTAGTTAATCCTTTGTGAATTGTGGTTGTGATATCATTATGAACCTTCAAATATTATTATCAATAAAAACAATTAATGGGGTTAGAACATGGCCTTGAAATTCACATAAAGGAAAGAAATATGAGATTTAATAAGTCAACTGATCTTATCGTCCTAACTCAAGTGCCTTTGTAATTTAAAACACATGTTAACCGTTTTTATTTTCCTCATTATTTACCAAAATCTTTCTATAATACTCCTTAGAAGGAGTAGTAAGTTATCTCAATGTTTTATCAAATAATTCTCTAGATTAAATTCCTCATATTTTTAGACCCTGTAAACATTACAATGTGGTCATATGTGTTTCAAAATGATAAATACATCCAAAATATATGAATTGTAGATCTAAAAAAATAACCCCCTTTATTATAGTGTGTCTAGATGAATAGTGGAATATTTTTTATATATACTCTTTTTTGTAGAAGACCTATTGTTGTGTATCCTCATGCCTTGAACTATTAGAGGTCTATCATCTAAGAAAATTGTATGATAAACTTTCATGGACATATAAATTGTGACATGAACTCATATATGTAACGACCCGAATCTGGAGCCCCTCCACTAGAGCCCCGTAGCTGGTTCGCCACATGACCTCAAGTGCATTTCCCCAAATACCAGAGGCTGCCGACTAGCAGTGAGGGCCTTGGTAAGTTATTGGGGAAACTATGCCCTCATTCGGTAAGGTATACAAGGTAAGGAAAACAAAAATAAATAGCAGAAGCAGTAAACAATATCCAACAACTGAAACCAAACAGAAGAAGCAATGAATATATAGTAATGATGATAATGATGTAGCTGGTACAAGTATCTAAGGAAAGCATCAAACACAACAACGTGCTGAAATACAACTGAACACAAGTAGTAAAACAACTGTAACTCCAACAGCATCGCAAGCCTAAGCATGGTCCTTTCTCTCCAGCTCCAAACAATCAAGTACTAAAAGAAGAAGGGTGCTTTCCCTTATCTATACCTGCAACAACAAAGTCTTCTTAGGCCCAAATGCATAGCCAAAACAGGGTGTGAGATACAATCCCAGTAAGCAATCACCCAAAGATCTATGCCTAACAGTCAATGAATACAAGGAAATTAAAAGGCGGGAAACAGTAAACAGATAATCACACAACAGCTACAATCTACAGTTCTAGTATATAAAGTTCACAAGTAAACAACCAACAATATGTAGAAAATAGGTAACCCTCTAGGTAGCTCTCACAGCCTAACCACTATGGTTCAACCTACAAGTAATAGCAACCCTCTAGGAGGCACACACAGTCTCACCCCTCTGGTTCAGCTAAGAGTAGAATTTCTGAGGAATAACTCACTGTCAATTCCCCCTATAGTCTCGTATCATACTAAAGGCTCTATAGGGAAGCACTCAACGTCCCATTCCCCCTATGGCCCGCGTTGAGGAACTATAGATTCTTTGAGGAAGCACTTATCGTCAATTCCCCCTGTGGTCTCACATCGTATAAAAAGACACTCTAGAGAAGCCCTTACATCCATTCTCTCTATGGTCAACTACACTAGGTTCTTGCAGTCCTGTGTGAAAATAAAAATGCTCAGCGCTCGTGTATTATCCAAGTAACCCTCAAAACTACTTGGCTATCATTCTAAGGCTCAATAGCATAACAAACCAACAATTCCACTATCCTACAACTAGGTATGGAAACTGGAAAATGCCAAAGAAGAAAAAATAAGCATGGAAACATTCAGAGTATAGCAAAAACTACTCTCTTCACAAAGGTAGATATCTACTATAGAAATCAAGAAAGCAGGTAATCAATCAAGGGAAAAAATAGGAAAACGCACAATTCCCGTTCAAGGGAATTGGCGAAATTGCACAAAATATTCAAAGAATTTCTACAAAAAGGCACAAACCACCAACCTCGATCCTAGAAGAACGATATACTTGAACCAAGATGACTAATTCTCCCCTGAACGTTGTAGATCTGAGAAAACGCCCAAAATGTTCATCCCACGATATCTTGAGATGGTGGAGGAATTGGAAAACGAGGCTCAAGCAGAAGTAAGAACTCACCGCTGTGATTCCAACGCAAATGACCATGCTTGAATCGGAGAATGGACAGAGAGGCGGGGGCTCGTCGAAGATTCACGGATCCTTGGCGCTCTCAGAAGAATAGAACCTAGAAGAAGAAGCTTTTGTGTGTCAAGTGCGACCCTGGTCCGTTTAATGAAAAATAAAATAAAGTACACTGCGTGTACTTTTAGATTACATGGAGTGTACTAGGTCTTTCTGTACTCTGCCAAAATCAGTCTCCACGTCACCCCAACACACCTTGTGTGTGGCCCGGACACGGCCAGTACACGGTTTCGAGCGGGAAAGGAGTACACGGCTTCGAGTGGGAAAAGAGTACACGGCGTGTACTCAGAAAGTACACGGCGTGTACTACAAAAAATTCCAGAAACATTATTTTTCTCCAAAACTCTAGAAAAAGGAAACGCGTACTTGAACCGAAGATCTGGGTTCTTACAAACTTCCCCCTTTAAAGAAATTCGTCCCCGAATTTACCTAGCGAGGAATAGAAGAAGAAACCCCAAACAGCTCTGGCCACAGTGATCGTACATCGGCCTCCCTCTCCCAGGTCTCGTCCTATACTCGCCCATGCTTCCATAGCACCCGTACAAGAGGGACAGGATGACCATAGAGAACATTCATACTGCGATCGAAAATACGGATGGGATGCTACTCAAATGACGCATCCACTTTGAGCTCAACCTCCTCGGGCTGAAAGACAAGAGACGGGTCCGAAAAGTAACGTCGGAGCTGAGAGACATGGAAGACGTCGTGCATGACCCGGTACCTATGGGGTAGCTGCAACCGATAGGCGACAGGCCCAACTCTCTCGAAAACCTCAAACGGCCCGATGTACCGTGGTGAAAGCTTACCCTATCTCTGAATCCTCTTGTGTCCCAACCTCGGTGTGACATGCAAGAAACATTATCCCCGACCTCGAACTCTAGAGGCCGTCTTCGCTGATTAGCATAAGACTTCTACCGAGATTGTGCTATATCCATCCTCTTCTGAATCAGCTCTATCTTCTCTGAAGTCTCTTGAACAAGATGGGGTCCTAGTAAAGCTACCACTCCTACCTCCAGCCAGTATAAGGGTTATCGGTATGGCCTACCGTACAAATCCTCGTAAGGTGCCATCTGAATAGTCACCTGAAAATTGTTTCTGTAGGCGAACTCCACAAGAGGGATATGCTTCTACCAAGAAATGTTAAAGTCCAGAATGCAAGCTCTGAGCATATCCTCTAGCACCTGGATCGTATGCTCGGACTGGCCATCTTTCTGGGGATGGTATGTTGTACTTAAAAGTGTTTGTGTACCCAAGGCCTTCTGAAGTCCTTGCTAGAACCGAGCGGTAAAGAGCACATCCATGTCTGAAACAATGGAGTGTGGAACTCCATGAAGATGAACGATCTCTCTGATGTAAAGTCATCCTAGATCATCGACACTAAAGTTCTCCTTGATCGGAAAGAAGTACGCAACCTTAGTGAGCCTGTCGACGACAACCCAAACAGCATCGTTCCCCTGAGGCGACCTCGGCAACCCGGTCACGAAGTCCATCACAACACCGTTCCACTTCCACTCCGGAATGGGTAACTGCTGTAAAAGGCATGTTGGTCGCTGATGCTCCACCTTCACCTGCTGACAAGTAGAGCATCTCATGACAATACTAGCAACATATTTCTTCATACCTAGCCACCAGTACTGGCGATGAAGATCTCGATACATCTTGGTGACGCCAGGATGAACTTCCCAAACTGAAGAATGAAAATACCGCATTAGCTCCTCGCGTATGTCTCCTGGAACCCATACACGTCCTTGGAAACATAAGATCTCATCCTCGCCCACTATCTATCCAGGAAGAGGGTCCTCTTCTGACATGCTCTCCCGTAGGACTAAGCCTTCTGAGTCTGATAGCTACCTCATCTGTACCCAATCAAGTAATGTAGAGGTAACAGCTACAGAAGATAGAAAAGTATGTCTCTTCCTGTCGTGCACCTCCAGATGCATCTCAGAGAACATATCCATCAGCTGCCACTCACTTCTGGCCTTCTGAACTGCCTGAATCTGAGTTCTCCTGCTCAACGCATCTGCCACTGCATTTCCCTTTCCTGGCCTATAGGCAAGCTCGAAATCAAAAGACTGAAGATACTCGACCCACCTACGTTTCCTCAGATTCAGATCACGCTGAGTGAAGATATACTTGAGACTCTTGTGGTCGGTGAAGACCACAAAGTGATCCCCCCAAAAGATAGTGTCTCCAACAGCATAAGGCATGAACAATAGCTGCCAACTCCAGATCGTTCGTAGGGTAGTTCCTCTCATGTGGCCTCAACTGGCGAGACCCGTACGCAACGACTCCATATCCCAACATAAGAACAGTGCCTAGTCCGATACCTGAAGCATCACAATAGACAGTATAGATCTTTCCTAGCTCTAGAAAGACCAGTATTAGTGTCTACATCAACCTTCCTTTCATCTCTTGAAAGGCTGAATCACAAGAATCAGACCATAAGAACTTCACCCCCTTCTTGTTCAGACCTGTCAAAGGTGCTTCTAGGCGTGACAAGTCCTGAATAAAGCCTCTGTAGTATTCATCCAGCCCTAGGCAACTCCGTAACTCAAAAATATTCTATGGTTGCTCCCATGAGACTACAGCTCTCACTTTCTCTGGGTCCACAGATACTCTTGCCTATGAGATAACGTTACCCAAGAAGTGAATTTGTTCCATCCAAAAGTGGCACTTGGAGAGTTTAGCATAGAGTTGATTCTCTCTCAGTGTACTCAGAACGATCTCAGGATGTGTGGCATGGTCGTGTCGAGTGTGAGAGTACACCAAGATATCGTTCACCAAGATCACGATGAAGGAGTCTAAGTAAGGATGGAACACTCGGTTCATCAGAGCCACGAAAACTGCAGGCGCGTTTGTGAGACCTAACGGCATGACTGTATACTCGTAGAGACCATACCTACTCCTGAAGGCTGTCAGAGGTATATATGATGGTCTAACATGAAACTGATGATAAATGGACCTGAAATCGATCTTCGAGAACACCGGGGCACCTCAAAGATGATCAAATAGGTCATCGATCCTTGGAAAGGGATGCTGGTTCTTGACCATCAACAGGTTCAACTTCCGATAATCCACACAAAACCGAAGGGTACCATCTTCCTTCTTCGTAAACGGGATAGGAGAACCCCAAGGAGAAGTTCTGGGTTGGATAAAACCCTTTGTATATAACTCCTCCAACTGCTTCTTGAGCTCCTTCAACTTAGGTGTAGCCATCCTAAAAGGAGGAATGGACACCGGTGCCACTCCTGGCACTAGCTCAATCGAGAAGTCTACCTCACGCTCTGGAGGCAACCCTAAAAAGTCCTCTTGAAAGACGTCCCTGAAATGATCCACCACTGGAGGAAAGTCCAACTGCAAAGTCCCCTAATCATCCAGATAAAGACTAGCAATATGGGTTGTCACCCTTCCTAGCCCATGATGCTCGAGTCCTGCTCGACTCGCCCATACATCCCATTCACCACTATGAAGAAAAGATTCACCCTCTGGTGAAACGAAACTCACTCTATGGCGATAACAGTTGACGAATTCCTGGAAGGGAACCAACCTGTCCATCCTGATAATGACATCATAGCCTGTCATCTCTAGGATATAGAGATCCCATAAGAAATAATACCCCGCAACCTTTATAGGGGACTCTCTACACTGATGTACACTAGATGTCCTCGTCCCCAAAGTTGTGTCTAGTGTCAACGAGTCGGTAGAAAAAAAAGATGCAGATCCCAAGGCTCTCTACGACAGCAACAGAGATAAAGCTATGTGTAGCACCAGTATCAAAAAGAGCTGACGATAAAACTGAGGCTACTAAAATTGTACCTCGAACTGTAGAAGGGTTGGGGTCCTTCCCCTGATAGGTCTATTCTACGGCGAATGACTGGCCTGCACCGCGCCCCTGCGCCCCTAGATGACCACTCTGATCCGTTCCACCATGCTGGTTCTGGGGGACTGGTGGCTGACCGCCACGGCCTCGACCTCCACCTCGGCTCGAAGGGCCAGAAGAACTCCAGTTCCCTGATGGGTGAGAAACTGGTGGTGTTTCTCCTGAACAAGGAGTCATGGAAGAACCCCGGTCACCAGCTACTGGTGAGAAAACTTGGCAGAAATGCTAAAGGTGACCCATCTTGTTGTAAGATCGGCACTCCACGGGGTCTCTCTGGCACTGCGGACTCGTGTTCCCTGACCGGCCACACTGGTAACATATCACCTGGCTGCCTGACTATGCATCTCGCTTCCTCATATCACAGTGCGTAGACTCCCTACAGTGCTTCTTGCTATCATCTGGATGAAAACTAGCTTTGGAAGCAGAACTGCCCTAGCTCGCAGCTCTGGAGTCTCTCATATTGTGCTCTGCAATCAGTGCCTGGTTGACGATGGAAGTGATGGAAGTTAACGGGAAGAGATTAACCTGTGATCGGATCTCCCACCTGAGACCATCCTCAAACTTCCATGTCAAGAACAACCCACTCCCATCCCGGAGGGGTGTGAAATGCTGCATCTTGGTGAAATGAGAGGAATTCTCCATGATAGAAAGAGTACCCTGATCTAAGCTCATGAACTCCCGGACTCGGTCGGCCCTCAGGGTCTCTGGGTAGAATAAGTCATAGAACATGCGCTGGAACTCCTATCAAGCCATAACCTTCTAATGACCCACATGTTATATCACGTCCCACCACCTCTTGGCGGAATCTCGGAGTATGTAGGTATCAAGCTTGACCCACCTCTCTGGAGGTGTCTCTAGATGCTCGAAGATAGTCAGCATGGCTTCCAGCCATGACTCTGTAGCCTGAGGTCCTCCTTCCCCCAAGAACGTGGGAGGATGTTGCTGCTTAAAAACCCGCATCAAGTCTTCCATAGTCGAGGTAGGAGGCGGTGATCCCTGAAAGGTCTGCATCATCCTCATAAAACCTTCCCTGAATTTCACATCAGTGCCTGCAACTGGTATGACAGTCGGTGCCAAGGCTGGCCTGACTAGAGGATTGGAAGGAAGTCCCTGATCAGCAATATCTGGCATCTAATCACTGCCTGACGACAGACGTACAATCAGAGGACGTCTCAGAGGCATAGCTCTAAAATATTAAAAGCACACCTTAGATCATAATTAACAAAGACAGAGAACACAATATTAAAAAATAGGAATAGGGGAAGGAAAACACACAAGTTTACAAAACACTACTACACAGCAGGTATAAAAACTACACAGTGTGTCTTCTTAAGCCACTGAAATGGGCGTGTACCCCTACCCTATAGGTCGTGTAAAACCTCAAACTACACGGCGTGTTGGCCCAACACACGGCGTGTACTTGTAAACTGTTCCCCTGCCCGAGTTCCCTTACATGGACCACCCACATGGTCTGGCTTAACCAGATACTACACGGCATGTTTGTAACAATCACGCCGTGTACTAGACAAGGCTTCGGCGGCCTGTGTTATTAAATACATGGCCGTCAATGCAGCTAGACCGTACACGGCGTGTTCTGAAGAAACACGACGTGTATAGGTGAAGGTGACATCATCCTGTGTTGTTCATGACATGTCTGGGTACCTGATCAAGAATACACAACATGTTCCAAAAACAACACGGCATGTGTACGAGAAGGTAATGCTGACCTGTGTTGTGTGTGACACGGCCATGTACCTGGTCAAGACTACACGGTGTGTTCCTTTACAACACAGCGTGTTCTACTCAAGCTTCCCCGACCCGTGTTGTTAGTGACACGGCCGGGTACACGGCTTCGAACTACACGGCGTGTACCAACTGTACACAGCGTGTTCTTGATGTTATTTATACAACAGCATGTCCCTACTCACACGGTCAGTGACACGGACTAAAAACTACACAGCTTGTAGCCAAAAAGTACACACCGTGTATTCTGGGTTTTTCTGGGCAGTAGCTCAGAAACTGCATAGAAGCCCAGAAAACACAGAAAACAAGGCAGATAGGTGCCAAATTCCGATTCGTGAGGGCCCATACTCCACGTGAATCAAAACTTGGCATTTATTTAAGTAAGGTAGAATACAAAAATCCTCTAACAAGGCAGCAGAGATTCTATCAAGAATCTATCACAACAGCATACATAATCTATACAAAGTATATCACAACAGCATGCAATCACTAATGCACCCTAGATGGCATGGAAAGAATGCATGGCATGTGATTTCTACTAGTGCCTATATGATGCATGAAATTTCATACCCTTATCTCATCAAATTGTGACATAAATAGAACCGCAATAGTCAAGAAAATAACAACACAAAGCATGTGAATCACTTTAGGTGAAATCATATCGACTGTAAAGTCTCAAAACCAGCAAACTACAATTAACGATGTAGTATGGATTTTACCTGTACACGGGTTATCTAATCCTGAGTACAGTTAATACCAAGTACCAAATCTGTCCTACCCCTAGCTAAGGGCTCCAAACAGTAAATCAAGAGAAAAGAAACTCCTCTGATACCACTTTGTAATGACCCGAATCCAGAGCCCCTCCACTAGTGCTACGTACCCAGTTTTCCACATGACCTCAAGCACATTTACCCAAATTCCAGAGGCTGCCGACTAGCAGCGAGGGACTTGGTATGTTATTGGGGAAACTATGCCCTCATTCGGTAAGGTATACAAGGTAAAGAAAACAACAATAAATAGCAGAAGCAGTAAACAATACGCAACAACTGAAACCAAACAGCGGAAGCAATGAATATATAGTACTGATGATAATGATGTAGCAGGTACAAGTATCTAAGGAAATTAGTAAACAAAACAACGTGCTGAAATACAACTAAACACAAGTACTAAAGAAATAGAAACTCCAGCAGCATCGCAAGCCTAAGCTTGGTCCCTTGGTCTCCAGCTCCAAACAATAAAGTACCGGAAGTCGAAGGGCACTTTCCCTTCTCTATACCTGCAACAACAAAGTCTTCTTGGGCCCAAAAGCATGGCCTGAATAGGGTGTGAGATATAATCCCAGTAGGAAATCACCCAAAGATCTGTGCCTAACAGTCAATGAATACAAGGCAAGTAAAAGTGCGGGAAACAGTAAATAGAAAAGCACACAGCAGCTACAATCTACAGTTCTAGTATATAAAGTTCACAAGTAAACAACCAATGACAAGTAGAAAACAGGTAACCCTCTGGGTATTTCTCACAACCTAACCCCTATGGTTCAACCTATAAGTACTAGAAACCCTCTAGGAGGCACACACAGTCTCACCCCTCTGGTTCTGCTAAGAGTAGACTTTCTGAGGAAGCACCCACCATCAATTCCCCCTATAGTCTCGTATCGTACTAAAGGCTCTCTAGGGAAGCACTCAACATCTCATTCCCCATGTGGCCCGCGTCGAGGAACTACAGACTCTCTAAGGAAGCACTCATCGTCAATTACCCCTATGTTATCGCATCGTATTAAAAGACACTCTGGAGAAGCCCTTATGTCCATTCGTCCTATGGTCTACTACACTAGGTTCTTGCAGTCCTTTGTGAAAATTAACATGCTCAGCACGCGTGTATCATCCAAGTAACCTGCATAACTACTTGGCTATCATTATAAGTCTCAACAGCATAACAAAGCAACAGTTACACTATCCTACAACTAGGCATGGCAACTGGAAAAATCCAAACAAGAAAAAACAAGCATGGAAACATCCAAAGTATAGAAAAAACTACTCTCTTCACAAAGTTAGACCTCTATTATAGCAATCAAGCAAGCAGACAATCAATCAAGTGAAAAATAGGAAAACTCACAATTCTCGTTCAAGGGAATTGGAGAAATTGCACAAAATATTCAAAGACTTTCTACAAAAAGGCACAAACCACCTAACTCGATCCTAATAGATCGATATACTTTAACCACAACAACTAATTCTCCCCCGAACGTCATAGATATGAGAAAACACCCAAAATTTTCAACCCATGATATCTTGAGATGGAGGAGGAATTGGAAAATGAGGCTCAAGCAGAAGTAAGAACTCACCGCTGTGATTCCAACACAAATGAACGTGCTCGAATTAGAGAAAGGATGGAGAGGCGGGGGCTTGTCAAATATTCGTAGATCCTCAGTGCTCTCGGATGAACAGAACCTAGAAGAAGGTGCTTCTGTGTGTCAGGCACGACCCTGGTCCGTTTAATGAAAAAAAAGTACACGACGTGTACTTTTAGAGTACATGGAGTGTACTAGGTCTTTTCATACTCTGCCATAATCGGCCTCCACATCACCCCTACACACCCTGTGTGTGTCTCGGACACGGCTAGTACACGGCTTCGAGCGGGAAAAGAGTACACAGCTTCGAGCGGGAAAAGAGTACATGACGTGTACTTCAAAAATTTCCAGAAACTTTATTTTTCTCAAAAACTCCAGAAAAAGGAAAGGCATACCTGAAATGAAGATCTAGGTTCTTACAATATAAAACATTGACATGATATAAATTTTATAATAGAGCTGAAAACCATTGTCTTAGTAATTTTTGTGGTTCCTTTTCAGATATAACCTTAAGAGATTTAGGATTTTCATAATTAGACTATTGATTTCTTAAGGTGGGGTTTTCTAAATCTTATTATGTCACTATAGATAGATCTAGTGTTTTTAATGAGGAATTAAAATATTATTCTTAGCCTATGGATAAACTCTCAGTGGTTGAAATAGGTGGTAGTAAGGAGCTATTATCCTCTTATAGGGATTTAATATCTATTTGATTAGTTGAGTAGAGATATTTTATTCTCTATGATTTATCTATATTATGTATATCATCAGATGAGGGTGGAGGAAAATATCCAAAATAATACTTTTATATTTCATTATGGTAACTTTATGTACTCCATTGTGTCATTAAATGTCACAAATACCCCATATATTTTTATAGTCCTAATAAACAAAGAGTTATAAAAGTTTTGAGAACATTGGGTTATAGTGTTCATTGAATACATTCTCATGTATTCAATGTTAGAGGAGGATCATGTTGAGAATTTTTGGGATATTATTGAAGTATGTTAGGGACATCTGCTCTATGGGAAGCTACCCAAGTACAGGATTTGGGATCATGAGGTGAATTTCTTTAGGAATGGTTTGTTGCAATATAGAGTATAATTGGATCATTCAAATATAAAAGAATATTTTTCTTGGATGGATCCTAATAATATCATGGATATTCATAGTTTCATTAGTATTTTTTGTTAATATTGGAGGTTTTTTTATAATTTATCATGAATTAAGGACACTTTAACAACCTTGTATAGAAAGGATTGGGAATTTATTTGGATATACCAGTGTCAAAAAAAATTAGTACCGGAAAGGGAATCTAATCAGTACAACTTTTCTTGGTTTTATAGAAGATGGATTCATGTTCTAGGTTTAATGTGATGTTTGTCATCTCAAATTGGGTAATTATCTAATGTAGTATAGGGAATTAACCATATATAGGTCTTATAATTTATATTCTCATGAGTTTTATTCTGATACCCATGATCTTTATTTAGAGGCATCCATATTTTCACTAATGTTTTAGCCACATTACCTTATCTATGAACACTTTATGTTCTTTATTGATCATAAGATTATGAGAAAAACATTACTCAATTAGATTTTAATTTGTTTTAGTATAGGTGGATAACTTTATTTCATGATTATAACTTTTATTTCTTATATACATCATGGGAAGGTATATTGGCTAATGATTCACATAGTATAAAGTCTCATAATGATAATTTTTATGGAACTCAAGTTGTAAGAAGGATGATGGATGGTCTTATAATCTTATATATTTTTATAGAGGAATTTGGTCATGGATAATTCATATAATATATGATAGTTAAATCTTCCTTATTGTAGTTGGTTGGTGTGTCTCATCTAAAAGATCTTGAGGTTATTGTTTGGGGAGATCATGTGGTTTATTGTGATCCTTCCAAGAGAGTTTAAAGGATTATTACTACCATGTATTTTTCTATCATGAACTAGCCCGGGTCGACATGACCCATCATCCGATCTGGCTCACAACAAGGCCTCAATCATACATCCCCATTTTTCAGAGGCTACTGACTAGTGGTGTGAAGATCTAAAATCCACATACATGAATATTGCATCTTAATATATGAATATTAATTACATGTTATAATGATCAATGATAGAATCATTTAGGTCTCGTTCCTTTGGAGGAATTTATAAATAAACAACTAGTTCATAAGTGAACTACATTGTCTCCCAAAAAGGATTTCATAACTAGATCCATTCTTAAAAATATTATACATAAAACCTTTCCTCATAAACTGGGGAGAGGAAATAAAAGAAAGGGTGATCTTAGATGCTTGGTATTGTTAAAAAAGGATATATCACCATAACATGATCATAATATTATGAGAACATGAGAATGAAATTTGAAAAAATCAGACCCTACATATCATATATCATGAAATTTAACCATGTAACAAATCATGGAAGTGAATAAGACATGAATAATAAAGGAATCAAATAACATATGACCGGATAGCATAACATTGGAGTAGGGCATAGAGTTATTGAAACACGTAATTATAGAAAAACTTATGTTAATTATACCCACCAAGACATTCATAACATGTTAGTATTGAGATAACCACCCATGTATCTACTTCGAACTTTGGACAACCTCCTATATAATTGCATTTTATCCTTGAGATAACCTTCCATATACCCTATTTTCAGAATTAGGATAACCTCACATGTACCCTATGATATCATAGAACATCAATTATTACCCAATACATTGGAGGGAGATAAAGGTCTCACCCATCACATAATTAAAATCATACATACATGTTCCACAACACCATGAGACGTTCATCATATTAGAACCAATGAAAATAAATATGTTTCATAAACATTTTACTATACCATAACTCATGGAAAAAAGAAGCAGGTTTCATTTTATTTTTATTGTGGTATAACACATGGAAGAGAAAGAAGTTTCATAAATATATTTTAATCATAATCATAAACCATTTAGAGAAAGAAAAAGAATTTTATCCTAGGATCATATCCCTAGTAAAGAATAAGTAACATCAATGGATGCCATCTTAAATGTAAAATTATTTTTAAATATCACATGGAATGTTTTTTGAGGAAAATATTCTATCCAGTTTCAAAATAAATATTTAAAACATAAACATTTTAAGAATCCTTTTCTTTAAAAACAACCTTGGAAACATATCACGGAAACTATAAAAATAATTTAAAATATTTCATGAGGAAAATACTCTTCCCACTTTAAAACCCACTTTTTAAAACATAAAATAAAATTCAAACTACTTTTCTTTGAAAATAACATGCAAAACTATAACGGAATCTTTAAAAATAATTTTAAACGTTTATTAAGGAAAATATCCTCCCAAATTTGAAAATAACTTTTTAAAACAAAAAACATTAAAAAAATATTTGAAATTAAACTTGGAAACATTAAAGGAATCGTTAAAATAATGAGTGGTCAAGATGGCATGAAATGACTCACATGTTAAAATAATGATTCTTTTCACATTTTTTATAAAAACTGCAGTGGAACGTGTTTTGAAAATACCACGAGGATTAATTTTTATAATAATTATAGAAAAAATTGAGTAGGGTCATAATTAATTTAAACAATCCCATAGAAACGTTAAAACATTTTTCAAAGTTTTATTAGAAAATATGATTATAGCGGAAAAAATGGTTTTCAATAAAAGAGATAAATAGTCATTTTTGTTAAAAATGTTATTTTCAAATAATAAGTACATAAAAATAGGAACATGAAAGGTAAAACATTTATCCTCAAGAAATAAATATAGGATAATAGAACTCATCAATTTCTTGAGATATAGATCACAATATTTCATTATCAGAAACATAAACATAAATAATCTTGATAAACATTGATATTGTATCATAAAACCCTTACTACTTCGGTTACATTTAATAATAATCCCCATGGAGGAATAATATTAAATAAAACTAAAAACAAAATGATAAAAGATAAAATAATTATATTTCATGTAAATGGGGCTATTTATACACCTCATAAAATATGGTACATGCAAAACACAATTTATGTCCCAAAGAAAACAAACTAAGACAAAAATCTAATAACATATTGGTAACTTGTGAAACTTAAAACCCATAGAAGAGAGATTATAAAATGGATATGTAAATATACATAATATTAATTATATAAATCAATAAATAAATTCATTTCCAATATTCACACCATATAAAATAAAAACATGGCGAATATGGCATGTGTCTCATATAAAATAAATGTGAGACGGAAATCACTTAAATTAAGTATTGACATAATTAGTACACCTTAAAACCACATATATAATAAATATAGGTTTATTATATTTTTATTATGGAATAATAATTATATTTATCATACCATATATTATTTACTTATGACCTTTTGATACCCATTTATTAAAAATTCCTTATTAAAATCATGTTTTGGGCAATAACTACATTGTTTTTCATGTATGTTTTGATTAGGAATTTTTTCCAATTACTTTGATATTGGTTCCATAATATATTTAATTTTAAAAATGATATAAATATCATGTATATTAAGTATATATATATTTATATGAATCTATTAAAGTTAAAGATAGAAACTGAGAAACATCGTTCATGGATTTGATGGGTCTTATGTACGGATGAATGTTGTTTCCATTTTCTTGATGGATGAAATGAAATAATGATATATAATATATTAAAATCATATAATCTTATTTATGTCATATATCTATTTCATATATACACTAAATTTATCCAAATTACCTTCCATTCAAATAATTAGTGGCAAACGAATCAGATTTGTTTACGAGGCGGTAGTCCCCCGTACACACGAACAACGTTATCACATCCCCCACTGAATGAATAGTATCAATGTATATGTTATATAATAATTAAATAATTTTAATTACGTTAAAAATATCATATATATTCATTTAATCTATCATTATTACCATCCAGGTAAAACATAAATAAAAACACATCACATTAGCACATGAGGCAGTCGTCCACTATACACACGAGTAACGTTATTGTTTTCGAATAGGTTGGTAAGTAAGAAGGTATATGTGGTATTATAATTAAAAAGGTATAATAATATCTTAAATATAATTTATAAACATTATATTCATCATTTTATTCGATCACAGAGGTGGTAATGGAAAATTAATAACATCGGTTCGTGAAGAGATAGTCTGACGTACAACGATCGACGATTTCATTTCCCATTTGATAGAAGAGGATATGGAAATAATTTATGAAATTAACATAATAAAATCAAATTATATGATATATAATATTGTTATTATAAAATAATAATTTAATAATATTCGAATGAGTTAGAAGAAGAAGTAAAAAAATGTATAGTTTAAAACATTACCTCTTCTTCGGACAACCTATTTAGGTTTAACTTAAATATTTTCTAGATTGGACTTATGATCTCACCAAGGCCTATATTATGTGGGGTGTAATTAAAGGAATATATTAGTTTAAGTAATATCCAAAACAAATGGTTTTTAATTTTTGAATATGAGAGTAGAGGTAATGGCCTTTTATAAGTGAGTTGAGTGGCGCATTTTAAATTATTTTAAAAGGAAAATGTGTATCGGCATTTTTCACATTTTAAAAAGCTAAAAAATGGTTAATTATAAAACATTATAGGTGATACGATAAAATGTTTTCAAGATAATGGGTATTAGAAAAGTTTTTATGTCATGTTACCCATTATCATTTTAGTTTAACTCCTAGTAAACCCGTTTTAACCTAAGCCCTGATAATTATATTTTTTAATATTAATTGTGGTAAGAAATAAATTTTAAATTTTTAAATAATATTAATTGTTCTTATTTAATATTTGGAATCAATTTATTCAAATTATATTCATATAAGTGGTAAATATTTTTTTAAAATTAAACCCACAGATGCTATGAAAAAATGGTTTCCCAAAGAGAAAATCGTCAAATTTTTTTAAAGAAATATTTCAAAATTCCATATGAAATTGATTGAAATGAAATAAATTGTATTTAAAAATATATAATTTTACTAGTTATTTTTTAAACCTTTTTAAAACTAACTGTAGACTTATAAATTCATTAACCAAAAATGCATTTTAAAATAAAAACCAGTATTTCTTCACTATTCATAGAAAAATTAATCTTTTTTGAAAATTCCCAAATATTCACCCTATGATAATTTTAACATGATGAATCAAAAATTAATTTTATTTTTTAAAACAACTTTTCATAAATAATAAAATTTTAACTTTTAAATAAGTTTGCCTAAGGAAACAAGGCAACTTTATAGAAAAATATTGTTTTTAAGCATAAAATTTAATTTATTCTTATCTCATACCTAGAAAACACATAATATGGATGATAAAATTTTGATTTAATATAATATATATATATATATTAATTAAACATCATTGACCCATATTTATCAATTTAATTTATTAAGTTAAAACTTGTTTTTGTGTATGAAAATAGTTTTTAGAAAATAGATTAACTTTATTTCCAAAAGATTTATATTTTAATTTCAAATTAATTGTTTTCTAAATTATTAATTTTATATAGATTTTTAAATAATATATTGTCATAATTTAGTTAATCCTATTTATACCCTCAATTACAAAAAATATACAATAAAAATCATATTAAATTATAATATTTTAATATAATGTCATTTTTCAGTAAAACTCAATATTGTGGGTAGAACATATCATCGAAGGAATTACATTTTTTGGGAAAAAATTATTTCATAAAATCTCATGGTGTTACATTATACTCCCCTTAAATTTAATTTCACTCATTAAATTCATCACTTGGATAAAACAAAATGAGGATACTTCCAACTCATTACATCCTCAAGTTCCAAAGTAGCTTCCTCAAGATGGGGTTTCACCACAAAACATTGATGAGGTGTTTGGTCTTATTTCATAAAACTTTCTCTGTATGATCCAAAATATTCATATGGTTATTAATAAAAATAAATATCATGTTATAGTAGTATGATCTATGAGTTCAGTATATGTGATGGATCAGGTGTGTACTTCCTTTGGAGAAATACATAGAACACATCATGTAATGACCTAAACTTTAATAAAGAGAATTCCCTTTATGATTGAATTAAATGCCCTATTAGGTATTATGGTTTTAGAAAGCATATGAACATTATTGGTTTTTTG
Organism: Viscum album; assembly: GCA_963277665.1. Classification (NCBI taxonomy): domain Eukaryota; kingdom Viridiplantae; phylum Streptophyta; class Magnoliopsida; order Santalales; family Viscaceae; genus Viscum; species Viscum album. The sequence goes on from OY728135.1 coordinate 813,284,400, forward strand.
GAATATTATATCCTATTAAATTTAAAATATCATTAAAAATCATAACTATTGATAATATAGTCATTTAACTATGATAATATGAATAGTATAAATATAGGGTTTTGATAAATTCAATTGACACGTGCAAAAGGAAGTGATGGCCTTAAACAGTAGAAGTTTACCCTATAAATCCAATTTATCAGAGATTATGACGAAAATAGAATCATTGGTCTATTAAATTGACCAGTCCTAAGCTAATATCCAATAACTATAGTATGAGTGACACTATTTACGGGATAATTTCTTGCTCCTGGAGAACACAGCTTAAACTATGTACACTGAAACACCCCATGAAAATCTCACCATTGCACACCTTACCATTATCATGTTTTTAGGTGTAATAAAGTGATATGTGTTAATACCCTAATAATATAAATATTTATGTTTTATTTTCAATATAATAATGGTTATATTTACTTCTTATTATTTTTACTTTATAAATGATTTTGATATTGACGTGATAAATCACAAATTTTGTTTTTGGGTAAAATGAAATTTCAATTAAGACATTTCATTCAATGAATTAAAGAATTTTTGAAATAAATTATATTTTAATGAATTATTATTATTAAAAAAATATAATTATACTTGATAATATAATTTTACAACATCAAAAATAATTTTTATAAGGTTTAGAAAACTATTATTGTCAAAATCCCATTATTTTTTAATAAAAATATTTTTTAATTTAAAATTTTAATTTCTAATATTTAGATATTTATTTTGGAAAAATAAATAGTTTTTTTTTGGATTCACCATGTCAAAATTACCCAATGGTGTCTTTTTCATAATTTTCTAACATAATCAAATTTCTGGGTAAAAATTAAATACGGTATAAATATATATTGTTTATTATGAAATCATAATGACCCAAAAGTGATATAATATATTCCATAAGATTTATAAATGAAAAAAATATATCTTACCTATAAAATAATATTTGTTAAGGTTATTTTATTAATTTTATAAATCCTCCAAACCCTATATTATATATTAAGGTTATAAAACTTTTTCTTCATAAACATGACACACTTCCACATCAACAGGAGTAATATTTTATTTAGTTAGTCCCTTTTAATAATAAAATAATTAAAACACACCTATTTAGTAGAAACCATCACAAAAATCCATGGGAAGGTTGGTGTTTTTTACAGCATTATTATATAGAGTCCAAAACCTATGTTTTGAAAATAATAAAGAACTCCCCTCTCTTTTACTATATATACCCACTAATTATCCCTTTACTATTCACTAAAAAACCTTTTATCATGTCCTTATTATTCCCTAATATCTCTAGAGTCCAACCAAGGTTCCCTAAACCTATCAATAAAATCCTCCCAAGATTTTTGAATAACCCTATCAAGGTAAGGGACCTCTTTCTATTCTTTTCCATTCAAGAACCTTCTTTGTATTTTAGCCTTTTTAATGTAAATTGGTTATGTTGTCATGAATTTATAAAAATAAATAAAATAAAAAATTTATGTCTTAATAAATAGAGTTAATTTATCCTTTATCATTAGATCATTTACCTAAGTCGTTTCTATGCAGAAATTTAGTAAGGGACCCTCTCCTTCTCCACTTTATTCAAGCATCTACTATATTTTATTCCTTTTGATTTCCAATTAATAATATTGGGATATGACTTTCCACATCTCTAATAATTTAATTTTGATAGGAAAATTATAATATACCCCTTTCACTCCCATTAAACCATTTTATGAATCCTCAAGTACTGTTGTTATTCTGTTGAAATTTCACTGTGGTTTTCAGGCCAAACAATTTTTTCATGAATATTCACCCTCATTTCCACTCAAGGGTGTTCACCTAGATATAACTATCCTTCATGTATTGGGTAATTTAATTTATGTAATCCACACTCTATTATATTTTGGATAAAATTTATGAAACTAGTCTTTATTTTTTATGATCTGTGTGGCACACTTATGCATGTACATGATATAAAAAAGATGAGTGCGCTCAAATTTATATAGAGCTCTAATACAATGGGTAATATTTTTGTATCATTATACATCATGTATAGGATTATAGAGTAAACCTAATCCATTATGGTAATTTTTTCCCATGTAAAGATGTCTTGTTGGTTATCCTTGACTTAATTTTATGATGTCAGGTTTAAAGTTGTTGTCGCATTCCTATATTGACTTTATGTTATCATGATATATCATGCATCATTTTTCATTTTTATGATTATCACCCCTTTTATGTCCCATTTAAATTCTTACTATCTAACAAATAATATTTTATTCATGTTATTATTTGTTTATTCCCTTACTAGCCTTTATAGGTTACCCTTTTCTTATATATGTCCGCAGGTTATGCCATGCTATTGTAAGAATGATGGAAGATTATGAGCATGTTAATAAAGTTTTCAATAATTTTTAAGTACCTACCTATTTTAACTTGTTGTGTAATGTGCCTAATTACTCAAAGAAATGATAATTCTTGATATTATAGGTTTTTTTTATTTATTATTATTTAATAAATCATGAATTAATGTGTAATAAATATAAGGGTTGTCATACTTGGCATCAGAGGAAAGTGTAGTTATTTTGGGATTGAGATTAGGAAACTCTACTTAAATCCTTAGGGAGAATAATAAACATAATATAAAATAACTAGATTTTGGTAAATTATAGAGTATGTTTTTACCAAGAAAATACATCTTTATCTGGATACTACAAGAGCATGTAGCTCTGGAACAAAGGTATATGTGGGTAGTAATCCTGAAAAGGGCGCATTGAGTTAGAATCTATCATCACCTGGTGTATCACAATGGGTCGTTCTGCACTCCTTGTTTCAAAATCCGAGGGGATATTCTTTGGTAAATTCAAAATCTCAATATAAACCATTATTAAGGGAACAAAAATCCCCATAAGAGTCTATGTTAGGAAATAGATAATGGATAAAGTATATTGAATCCTAGAAATTCATATGTTAAGTAAATACATGTCAATTATAAGTTATCCCTTTAATGTTAATGGTTTCACATATATTTGTTTAACAGTTTAAAATTAGTCATCCCTAACTTTATTTTAGCCAATGGATGAAAATAGGAGGAACTGAGTAAACAACCAATATAAAGGGCAATGCGATTACTACCCAAATGAGATGCCTAACATGTTGGGAGATCAAGTAAGATATCATATGATTATCCCAAAATAGCTATCAAAAATCATGATTAACAACTGGAATATAGTTTAATGTCTAAAGAAATAAAATAAGAGTAAGAGGATATCTCAAGGAAGTTCATCTGATAAAGGTGATAAATAAATAAAGACCCAATTTTTATTATAAAAAAATGAGGAAAGAGACACAATGGGAATTGTCACAAAGGAACATGGAGACATTTTATGTGTGGAGTAATAGGGTACAATGTAGATAATTTACATAGAAAAATGAAAAATGTGACGGATGAAAATAGAGTTCAGTCAAAGGTACCACACATAGTTATATGTCATAAATGTGGAGAAGTTGTACATTATCCAAGAAAATGCACTATTCCAAGGGATAACAATCATGATGAGCAATACAAATATCCTAGACTAAGGGAATAAGAAAATTTATATGTTGATATGTATCATGATGAATGAAGTATATATAATCTAAAAATCAAAAAAAAATCATTATTGTATTTCAATTAATTCCATATTATAATATCATATAAGTTTTATAAGAACATTGAGCCACTACCTAGAATAATTTAATATCATCAGGGAAAACTTCTATATTATTGTATCACATGTTAATGTTTGTGTGAATGTTATTATAAAAAAATTCAGTCTTTGTTTTGTTTAATTTTATGTTATCCTAGTTATGGAATGGTTTTAATTTTATAAATCCAAAATAAATTATTAGGAGAAGGAATTCTCCCTCCATATAATGAATCACCGTTATATTATATACAATTTCAAGGAGGATGATTAATCTTATTTGGTCTCATTATCTCAAACATGGATATTTTTTCTTTATTAGTGAGAATTTCTAACTCAAATGATTCCGAATAAAGAAAATATCATCCCTGATGATGTGCCTATTTTGATAGAATATGTTCCTGAATGAATGTACTGGTCCTCTTGGTAAATAAGAGGTTGATTTCTAAATAGAACAAATACATATAGAAAGTAAATTTCAGGGTGCATGATATCATAAGAAATTAGATATATGGGTACCATTTAATGAAAAAATTAATATATGGATGGCTTAAAAAATCATCATGAACATATATCCATAGCTTTCTTGGACTATATAGGTATAATCTATGATTTTGAAGAAATTTCTAATGATTTTCAAATCCTCTAACCAATTTTACTCAAAATGGAGTCATGTTTTTCTTGAAGAATAAATGTGATGAGATATTCAAGGATTTGAACAAATAGGCTTATCAATACACTTGTACATTATCTAACCACATGTGGGGAACTTCTCATGGTATACAATGACTCTTCAAAGAATAGATTAGGGTTTTATACTAATTCAGAAAGAAAAATTGATAGTCTATGGCTCAAGGAAATTGAAAGTTCATTAACATAATTACCCAGTGCATGATTTAAAGTTGGATTCACTAGTCATCATACTAAAAAACTTTCATCATTATCTATTTGGAAAAAATGTGAAATATATATGGATAATAAGAATCTAAAGTACATATTCACAAAAAAAAAAGTTTAATATGTTTATTAGGGACTATGAATTCTCAATCCACTACTATATTGGGAAATTAAATTAAGTGGTAGGTGATCTAAGAAGAAAGTATCCAATAATTTTATCATTGATGAAAATTTAGAAGAATATGATCATATTAAGTTTGAAAAGGATGAACATGGGAATTGTAAAATAAGGAATTTCATAAATCCGTTCAAAAATTATTTCTCAAACATCCCTTATAGAGAAGATAATATATGCTCAAAAAGAAGATATATAAATTTAGAATGAGGTGGAATCTATAAGAAAAGATAAATCCTTAGTGTTCAAAATTAATGTGGAAGGCATTGTGATATTTGGTTCATGACTATGTGAACTATAAAATCCAAAGTTAATGAATTAGTTATTATATTATGCACATATCTAAACCTTATACATCCATATATTGAGCACAAAGATGTATCAATATATCTGAGAGCACTATTGGTGGGATAATATGAATTAGGAGATCACTGAAAATGCATCAAGGTATCTTTTATTTTGGAAACTGAGTTATGATAGGAAAAAACCAAGGGGATAATGCAACCATTTTCCAAACATAAATGGAAATATGAAAACATAGCCATGTAATTTTTCACTAGTAAAGAGAAAATAATGTTATATGGGTTGTGGTGTGTCATCTTTCCAAGAAGGCTCAGTTTATTTCAATCTGAGAGGACTTATTACTCAATAAACTTGCAAGGATACACATTATATTAATGGACTGGTTTTATGGAACACCACTATCGATTGTATCTTATTGAAATCCAATATTTACCTTCAAGTTCTATAAGAGTCTACAACATCTTATAAATACTGAATTGAACTTTATAATGACTTATCAACCTCAAAATGAAGTTCAGTCTTAGAAAAATATGAAAACACTTGAGGACATTTTGAGAGAATGCTCAATATAATTCAAATGAGGATGTGATCAATATCTACCTCTCATCAAATTATCATTAAATAATAGTTTCCACTCAAGAATCCAAATGGATCCCTATGAAGTCATTTATGGTAAGATATTAAGAAAACCTTCATGCGAGAATGAAGTTGATGAATTCAAACTACTGGGTCTGGAAATAGTTGAGGAAATGGGGGAAATTTTCATAACCATTTAGCAACACATCAAGGCTTATTAGAGTCAAAATAATCTATATATAGACAATCTTTGATGAGACCTAGATTTTGAAGTTTGAGATAAGGTATTCCTCTACATATCTACATGAAATAAATTCATAGATTTGGGAAGAAGGGAAAGTTAAGTCCATGATACATTTGTCCCTTTGAGATCCTTGATCGTATCGGAGTGGTGTCCTATTGAACAGAACTCCCACCGAAACTATTTCGAGTACATGATGTGTTCCATGTATCCCTCTTGAAGAATTAAATATTGTACCCCTCACACATGATGGATCTAGAGGTTTTACTATTCGATAATTATATTTTATATGAGGATAATCCAGTAAATATCTTACATATTGGAGAAAATGTTCTATGAAATAAAACAATGAACCTAGTCAAAGTGATATAGAGAAACCACAAGTTTGAAGAAGAGATGTGGGAACCAGATGATGTGATGAAATATAATTAACCTCATCTATTTTACTCTATGGAATGAGAATTTTGACTGTGAAATTTCTAAAGGGGGATGATTGAAATGACCTAAAATTTTATAAATAAAATTCCCTTTTTGATTTATTTAAATGACCTATTGTGTATTATGGATATAGAAAACATATGTAAATCTTTGTTTTATTAGAATATTATGTCATATATAATTTAAATAATAGTTAAGAATCATAAACATTGATAATATAGTTGTTGAACAGTGATTGTATGATTAGTATAAATATAAGGTATTGATAGATCCAATTAACAAAGACAAAGGAAGCGATGACCTCAACCAGTATAATTGTACCATATGAAGCCCATTTATCAGAGCTTCCAATGGAAATAGAATCAATGGTCTTTTCCCTTTACCAATCCCAAGCTTAGAACTAGTAACTAAAGCACAATTGAAACCGTTTATAGGATAAGTTCAAGCAAATTGATATCCCAACACAAACCATGTAAACCAAAACACCACATGAAACTCTCACCATTGTGCACCTTTTATATAGTACCACATACATGTTTTATTTTTGAGGTATTATTTTAATTATTTTCAGTATTATTATTATCCCTTGGATTCTCCTTGAGTTTTGGGTGAAAATAGAGAGTTTGGGCTTGACAATAGGTGGCACACGATTGGTGCATGGTTCGGGGAAATCGTGCACCCTTCCACAAGAAATAGTGTGAACAAGTGCCAATTTTGAAAGTGAAGACCACATGGTTGGCACAATGTTTCTCTAACCATGTAGGATAACCAAGTGGCATGTCCATATTTGATAGTGATGGGTGCACGATTTCTGAATAGTTTGGAAAATCGTGCGGAAAAATTTTACCCCTTGTCCAAGTCATAAAAAAGTTAGAAATTACCTTTGTTCATTCTTTGATTTTAACCTTAATTCTCCTCACATATTCCCCATTTAATATTTTCATCCATGGGTGCTCCCTCCATGCTTTCTGAGAGCCTTGTAACCTTAATACTTGGGTGTTTATACCCTGATTCTTTAAAAAAGCATCATGTATTTTAGTTTCCTCTTGTATTATCCCACTTTTTAGGGTTTCTATTCCATATTTATTGAGTTATTATTTTATATAGGTATGGGTGAAAAAAAGGGGGTCGATATTCAATTATTGACTGAAATATTTTTTATTCATTCTTGATCGTTCCGTTATATGGTCTTTTGGTGGTGCAGTTGAGGTTTCACAGCAATTTCCAGAAGTTTTCGAGTGTGAGGTAGGAACTTTCATGATTTTACATTATTGTTTGAGTTTGAATTTCCTTTATAATTATTTTTATGTGTTTTATGTATTATTTAAGTGGTTCGAAATATGTTTTCGAAATGTTTTGACATGATTAAGTGGTGAAAGTAGTTTTTTGATAGGAAATTGATTGTAACTCGTGTGTTATTTGTTGTGGTGTTTATTAAATGTGTTTTATACCTTGTGTAGAAGGTGTGAAATGTTTTTTCAAAGATATTTAGTAGTCAGAATGTGTTGAAAGTGGGTTTTCTAAGATATGTGTGGTATGTTTCATATTATATCATTTGTTGTTCACCTAATGTATCTTTGAATTGTGAAAATGATTTGAATATTGTTGTAAAGACTATTTGATGTGAGTAAGAACTTAAAAGGGAATTTTCACATGGAAATGGTTATATTTCATATGTCCCCTAATTATTATATTCTCAAATGGATTAAATAAATTGTTCATGGTTTGATAAATGTATTTAAAATGTTTTTGGTGTGTGTGTGAAATGAAAAGTGGTTTTTCTCTGGAAAATAATGGTTTCCATGTGATATTTTAATTGTTGGATCAATGTAAAAATATGAAAGTGGTAATTTCCTTTTTTTCTTATGATTCCTAACATCTATATGTGATTGTGATAATTTATGTGATATATGAAATTGAATTTGACCACAACAAGAATCCCATGTATCTAGGTGGGAAAACTAGAACTAGTACGCTAGTCAACTCCAAAGTGGTATGTCCCCAATTCATCTAGAATGATTTTACACTACAACACTACCTAAATATGTGAACTAATAAGATACCACTAGAACTTGGGATGCATTCCCCTATAGTGGCTTGTTCAAGGGAACACTATAGATTTTGGCTTATGATATGGAGACCATTAGACCTTGGGATATGATCCCCTCTAATGGATCGTACAGGGGAACATTGTAGGTATTTCAGTTGAAGGATTTTTTATCACTGAGGTATGATGTTCATAGGGTCCCAATTGTGCTGGTTACCTATAAGGATTTACCCATGTTGATATCTCTTGTGATATTATGCTTATATGAAGTGGTATTACCCGTTAGAATTTTGTATACCTTTTTTACTTTTTATTTCAAGAAATTTTATTTGAGAAATTGTTTTCTTTTAAAAGTTATTTCCTTGAAAATGATTCCCTAAATTGTTTCTTAAAATTTTTTCAAATATTCTTATAGAAATGTTCTTGTTAATTTGTATTCTAATATTATAGCATGGAATCTTTTCTTTTTGGTTGAATCCTAATGGGCCTTATCTCACACCCTACATGTACCTTTGGGTGTTTTTAGATTTTTTTTATGAATGAACGATGTAAAGGAATGATATATAATGGTGATTGTGGATCTGTTTTCTAGTGTTCCACTTCTTGTAGGTGTTGGTGGTAGTGTCTTGAGGGTGATGTAACTCTTATTGCATAGAGATTTTGGGATATTTTGTTGTTCCCTTTTTATTTTAGTACATTCATGTTTTGTTTTATGGTTATAAACATTGAATCTAAAAATTGTTGAACCATTGTTGGTTATAGTTATAGATTATTGTGATGTTTGTTATTTTTGAATATTTATGATTATGTAAATGGTTGAAATCATTCCCAAAATATATTTTTGATAACCATGAACTTGTTTCCAACACCATAAAGATTGGGAATTCCCTTCGCCCCATGTCTCGGGTTGGGTCGGGAGTCGGGTTGGATCACACTCTAGTTTAGTTTGTCACAAAATGGTATCAAATCAATTCACTCTCCTTTTGGGTCAATCTATTTGGGTAAATATTCAAGATATATCAGAGCTACGATTTTCAAGGCTTGAGTTTTTGGTTGTGTAGAGGGTTCCTAGCCATTACACCTTGTGATAGGACTCATGTCTCAATGGTATGTTGGTATTTTATTTTACTTCTCCTCCAGGTGAGGTGTACCTGATGCAGAATGTATATGGATGTGGGGTGGAGGTGCAGTGGTTTTATTTATTAAGTTATTGTGATGATATTTGTTTTGTTTTTTTTAATGAATGTGTTGGTATTTTTTGTTGTTGCTGAAATTTTTTAGAACATGTGTTTAGGATTGTATTTATGGTTTTTCTTGTGGTTATTACTTGTTTTACTAAGGTTCCTCCTTAGAGACTTAATTTGTAGCCATGGGAAGAGGCTAAAGAGTTTTATCCTTCTCCAATTTATTGGAGGTTGGTTGAAGTAGTGGTTCAGGATATCCAGACTTTGGAAAAAGGAGAGGTATCTCTTCGTACTGAAGACAGAGAATCCAAACTAGGTTCTGGAATGAAAAAATCTCAAGAGTTCCTCAAAAAGAGGCCACCTTATTTCTGGGGCACCACAGAGCCTCAAGAAGAAGAGAAGTTGGTTGAGAAAATAGAGAGGATGCTTGAGTTCCTTGATAATGTGGAGGCTATAAGAGTAATGTGTTCCTCATTTATGTTGTAAATTCCCAGTTAGAACTGGTGGGACTCAGTGGTGTAAGATATAAAACATTATAATATAGTTTATAATGAATTCAATGTGTAAAGACCCAAAAATTATGTATAATGTTTTTTAATTATATGGAATTATTATGAGATTGATAAAATTGACAGCACATGATTCTGAGGCTTAGAGTTCCCAGAAAGATCAGTCGAAAAATGTTAAGCTTTAAATAGAGTGTGTGAGTGGTTTTCTGGAAAAAGTGTAATAACTCTTAAATAAGTGACCATATCAGAAATCTGATGGCACTTTTGTGTTTAGGATGGCGGGTTTACCCTATGTGCGACATAAGTTTAGTCGGCACAAGTCTCTGGTGAGAAAACCCAAAAATGGCATAATCATAAATAAAATAATTAAATAACAATTATTTTATTGATAAATACTTATAACTCCTAAATGGTAAATCGGATTGGAAATATGAGAGTATCATTGATCTTCTGAGGGAATTTCCCCTTAGGTAGAGCCTAACCTTAACTGGCATAGGTTGAGGGTAACTGTTAATAATTGTTTAACTTTTTTTAGGATACATTCAGTAAAAATTCGAGTGGAGATTTTTATATTTTTAATCGGTGATCAGATTAAAAATCTAAGGGCACCGTTGAATTTTCAGCATCGGGATTCACTCAAGTGAAGCTTAACATTAACCGACAAGGTTTGGATGAAAAGGTTAATTTTTGGACTTCACAAAAAAAATAATAAAATAATTCTATGAGTTATTTTATTTTCTTTCAATACTTGAGCAGTGGATGGAGGGACCGCAGTGAAGCACCATACATTAAATAAGATACTTTTAAATGACTTGATCGTCTAGTTTCTTTGGTTTTGTAATGAAAACATTTTTTTATTTATTGAATCTTTAATTATGGTTAATTAATGAATAATAATATTAAACACAATGTGAGAGATTAATCTCTTATTAAATCAAAGATTGGTCATGGGTTTTGGGAGAGCTACTAGAGGAAGCTTGGACAAAATGCTGGTGACTTTCCTCTCCAATTAAGAACGGTGATCGAGTGATGGTTGTTGGAGGAATCGACGGGTGACGGTGAATGCTGACGAACACCTTAGAATGTAGACCCTTCTTCCTCATCTGCATTTCCTTCCAATGAATTCAATGTAGGGGTTTTGTTTAAGAGATTTACATTTCATCTACTCTTGATAATATTGAACTATTTCCATGATATAACCCTAACATGGAGGGCGCGGGCCTAACTAAACAAGGCTCAGATCCTCCTCTTAACGTTCTTTGGTTGCGTTCTTTGTGGGAGACTGATAAATATGGTGGCAAGGTGATACCAAGGGCCGCACAGTGTAGACGGAATACTGAGAGGCCCGTAGGTGTAGAAGGGAAGAAAATCGGACCACCGAAGCTTCACTAGTGGCCCGTAGAAGCTCTGCTGGTGTGGCGGTGCCAGTGATCAAAGGAGGCTTCGGCCGACCGCAAAAGGATAGTGATGCTCGAAGGAGCTCCAGTGGACATGGGCAGCTAGCCTTTTCTAGCCACATTGATAGTAGTGGTGCGTCGTGGAAGAGGGTCGCAGCTCTGAGCCACGGCGGAGGGAGGACCCACACCTACGGGTCCTCTGTTGACTAGTCCATGTGGATTGGCCAGCTGGAACGGCATCGCTATTTGAAGAACCGAATAGACTATGGTCCATTCGGAAGGGGTGCAGACTCCCACACCCAGCTGGAGAGACATGACCAGCCAGCGGGCCGGGCTGATCCAGCGTCCTGGTAGACCACAGCCAGCCTTGTGGGTTAGGCCGAGCCCATAGCTCAATAGGCCGGACCGGTCCCACCTAGACTAGGTCGAGCCTAGCCGGTTCGGCCCAGGCCCAACAGACCAGGTCGGGTCAGTATGACCGGGTCGGACCGGACCCGAACCCTTTTAGCCCAGTTTCTCTTAAAGAGACTTATCTTCTAAACTAGATGTCTATTTGAGGAACCGTCTATGTTGTTGGGACCCTTAGAAAGAGGTGGTCCTTTAGAGATACTGCACTTGGGTTTTGGAGAAATTTGGAGTACATCCGGGTTCGATCAGACTCAAATTCAATCAGGCCCCTAGCACTAAATTGCTTATAACTTATAGACTGGGCGTCTAATTAATTCTTCATCTATTGCGTTGGAACCCATATGACATGGAGGTTGTTCGGGTTACTTCTTCATGGGACATCATGGTAGTTGAAATACAACCAGTGTCTTGAGGAACAGTTTCTCAGGAACCCAAGCATACCGAGTGAGGGAATCTTTTGGCTAGCTTTCAAGCAACTTACAACCCTATGTAGATTAGTGACATACGACCCTCTGTGGATCAGTGAATTATGACCTTGTGTGGATAGATGACTTACTTCCCTATGTGGATCAATGACTTATGGCCCTGTGTGGATCCGTAGTAGTGCGACCCGATGAGGACCAGCCTTAGAGTGTCCTGTTGTGGATCAGCATCTTATGACCCTGTGTGGATCAGTGACTTACAACCCTGTGTGGATCGACGACTTACGACCCCGTGTGGATCGATGAATTATGACCCTATTTGGATCAGTGACTTATGACCCTATGTGGATCATCTTTTGAATGACTTCTTCGTGGTACAATAGTGTAACTTCTTAATAGAATAAAATGATCTAGATTCATGACTAATAATCACAATTCATGTTCTTTAAGTTGTATACATGTTCTGAGCTGAGTCTTTTACTTTGTGCTTTGTGATTGAGATCATGCCTTTTGGTTTTTACTTTTTGGAATTTTGAGAGACCTTCGGATCGATTTCCCTACTGGGTATTGTTATACTCAACCTTGCACGGTCTTCGCTTACACCATGTTGTGTCTTGTGTAGATGAAGGAATACTTTGATCGAGGTTAGGGGGTCAGGACCAAATGGTGCACAAAGTGACCGGTTGATGTGGAGAGCCTCAGTGATGAGTTGTACCTACCCTTTATTTATGATCCTTGGAAAAAGACATCATGGGTTGTTTTCTCTTTTTGTTGTATCTCCTCCAATTGGGCTTGTATACTAGCCCCCTCTACTTTCATTTTACACTTTTACTTTAGTAGTTTTACTACGTGGTTTAATTTTTCTGTGTACCTAGTTTGTGTGTGTACAAGTTTATATGTAATGCCTTCCCGTTTTAGGGACTTTTATTTTTGGTGCTAGTCGCCAACCCCTGGCCTATGGAAGGCGGGCTTGGGGTAGTCAACGCACAGGCCTCGGGGGACAGGTCGTGACTAAGTGGTATCAAAGGAGTCGGTTCTACTGAAGATCTAAGACTTTTATCTTTTTATTATGGCAATATTATCAAGTGTCTTGAGTATGGTTTTCATTTTGGGGAGTCCAGTGTTGGTGTGGCAGCCAACGTATCCATACAATAGGACCCTAAGTTCTGATTTCTGACTCGATACATGAAAACACTGATTGTGTGTGTTTCTGAAAATGTTTTTTATATTTTGATCACTTTTTAGTCAGCTCAACAGGTATCACTTATTGATCATGGTTCATCTTGATTCTCTTTCAAGATTCCTCTACATAGATAGCCATCTAGGATTCAAATGTGTGACCATGAGGATGGTTCAAAGAGTGATAAGTCTTTGGTACAGGGATCGTTTCCCAAGATAATACCTTCTAGTGGTGTCCCAGCAATACCAAAACCTATTGGTTAGTAGTTACTATCAATTCTACTGGTATAGGAGACATCTAGGCTCACTTACTTACATGATTTTTAGCGACATCTACCCCTAACGTTCCAAGGAAAGCCTAACTCACAGGCAGCTAAGGACTGGCTTGAGTTAGTGAACGAGTCTCCATCTAGCTAGGGCACCATTAGATCATATGGAGGTCCTCAAAGTGAGCATTCTACGTGGATCATCAAGGTGATGGAAGGGTTTAGATTACCCCTATCTTATGATGAGGTGAATTTTTCTTGGAAAAATCTTGAGAAAATTTCTCTGAGATTAGGTCTCTTTCCATAAAAAGCTAAAGGATATGTGTTCCCAAGAGCTTCTACAGCTTTGAAAAAATGACATGTCGATAGCTGGGTATTTTTTGAGGCGTACCAACCATTCTAGGTACTCAATTAATATGATACGACAAGTGCTTCAGAGATTAGACCTCCAAGTGAGATGTGTTTAGGAACATCTGAGCTAGCACTATTTCTTTGTGCATTCCTACTTATGTTAGGGTGCTGGAGAGAACCTTTTGTGGTTGAATGTTCTTTGACTGAGAAGATACAGCTTGTGAAAGTCAGTAGTGGGAAAGTAGGAAATCAGCGTTAGTCTTAAAGACTTGGATGTGTAAAATATTTTTGGGAAGAGGAAGTGATAAGGACAGATGAATCTATAGGTAATCTTATGTGGAAGAGGAGTTAGTAGAGCAGAAGGAGGTAGTATACATTTCAACATGTTACAACCAACACCCCAATGTGGTCCCCACCAGGCTCATAGAGCTAGTGGAAAGGGGAAGTGAGTAGCTGCATGTGGTCAAGGAGTATGACCTAAGAGCTCCAGGAAGGATTTGAGGTATAGTATATGTCTACAACTAGCTGTAGTATTAATAGACATAAGTACTAATCGTTACTTATTTCAACGAATATTGTTCAAGACCTAGAGTTTCCAGTTAAACTTTTGACTTGACCCTTACGTCTGGAGATACCTATAGGATGAGACTCGATAATCACACTTATGTTGATGATGTGATATGACCCTTGAGGCAAGAGTTTTGGTTGGAACCTGTTGGTGGAAACGTTGAGGCCATACGACGTTATTTTGGGTATGGAATGGTCATCCACAGTTCATGATTAGATTGACTATTTTAGGAAAAAGGATGTGGTATATCTACAGCATTGGAATGAGGTTTTCTTTGGTCGGTGAAAAAGAAAATCCAAGAATCGCGAGTTAAACTCATGCATAGGAGGGTGAAACTGATCACCCTTGATTCCACCAACCTTACGCTCATGGAACCAGGTGTTTTTATCTTTTAGTTCCCAATAGTAGTGGAATAGTGCAGGAACATCCTTTCAAAAGATGTTTCCAGGATTACATCCCCACAAGGAGAGGGACTTCTACATTAACATGTACCTAGGGATGGTACTTATATCTATACCTATATATCGGATGGATTCCACAGAGCTTCGGGAGCTAAGAATACAGTTGGTGGACTTGTAGAAGAAGGTCTTAGAAAGACCCAGCATTCGAGGTTTTGTGTGGAATGTGGTCACATTAACCAAGTGGTCGCGGAGAATGAGTACCCACTACCAAAGGTTCTATGGTCACATACATTAGTTAATGGGGGTATCCTTTCGTGTAGATGGGAAGGTTCCCATAGGCTTTTCAACAGTTGAGACAACATCGATGGTTAGAGTTTCTCCATAACTATGACTTTGAGATTTTCTACACTCTTTATTAGGGGAACCTGGTGGCAGACTCACTCAGTATGACATCTGGTTTATGGTTTCTGAGTGAGGTGATAGAGTATCTAGTTGTATTGCAGTTATCCTTCATGGATAGTGATGGAGTAGATTACCTCCAGTCTATGACAGTCACTCCCCCACTCCTTCAGAAAGTCAGGGAGGCACAGCTTTTCGATATTGACTCTGAGGCCTGACATGATCAGATATCCTCAGGACGGGATCTTGAATGAATATCTAAAGGTGGGTAGCATGTCATCCTTTTTAGAGGAAACAGCATGGTACTAGTGACACTACGAGAGGAGGTGTTTATGGAGTTACACACATCCCCTTTTTTGGCACATCCTTGTGTGGTGAAGTTGTACCAAGACCTATTACATCATTACTGGTGTCCAGGGATGAAGGAAGCGGTGGAAAAGTTTGTTTCACGATGCCCCACTTATCAGTAAGTGAAATCTAAGCATTAGGTTCCAACATGCTTGGGCACAGATTTTACCACTAGATTGATGGTTAGATAGAGCAGACCATATATACCTTAGAGGACATGCTTCAAACTTGTGTCCTAGATTTTGGTCATAGTTGGGAGGACCACCAACCACTGGTGGAGTTTGCATACAACAATAGTTATCACTCCACCAATGGCATGTCACTATTTTAGGATGTTTACGGGCATCCATGAAGATCACCTATATGCTGGATAGACCTAGGGGAGTCAGTACTCATGGTTCCGGAGTTTGTATGGCCTACAACTGAGAAGTGGAAGATCATCCAGGAGCATATGAAGACCGCACATAGTAGTCAGAAGTCTTATGATGATAGGAGATGGAGACTCTTGGAGTTAGAGGGGGGAGGCCATGTATTCATATGGTTCTTACCCCAACTAGGATTGCGGGTATTTGGTTGGGGAGGAAAGCTATCTCTGAGGTTCATCGAACCTTTCCAGGTTCTCAGTAGAGTTGTCAAGGTGGCGTACCACCTATCTCTTCCCCCATAGATGCACTGGGTGCATAATGTTTTCCACATGTTGAAATTGAGGAGATACATGCATGACCCATATCACGTCATCGACTAGGAAAAGTTGTACATTGACGATGGGGAAACTTTTACGGAGTTCCTAGTAGAGATTAACGATTGACATGAGTAAGTCCTCTATGGATGTTTGATTCCTCTGGTGTGAGTTTGGTGGCAGCATGAGAACCTCAAGGAGAGCACAAGGGAGCAGGAGGCTCAGATTCATACTTAGTACCCCACTTTTTGTATTTTTCCTTTGTTTTGGATTTCAGGGTTGTAAATCCCTAAGGTGGGGAGAATATAAAAACCATGAAAATCTGTATAATTTTCTTTTAATTATATGGAATTATTATGAGATTGTAAAAATTGACGATACGTGATTTCGAGGCCCAGAGTTCCCAGAATGATTCGTCAAAAAATGTTAAGCATTAAATAGTGTGCATGAGTGGTTTTCCTAAAAAAGTTGAAAAACTCTTAAACGGGTGATCAGATCAGAAATCTGAGGGCACCGTTGCATTCAGGATGGTGAGTTTACCCTAGGTTCAACTTAATCTTAGTCGACGTAGGCCTCTAGTGAGAAAACCCAAAAATGGAATAACTGTAAATAAAATAATTAAGTATCAACTATTTTATTATCAAAACTTTATAACTTCTAAACGGTAACTCGGATTGAAAATATGAGAGTACTGTTGAGCTTGTGAGGGTGTATTCCCTTAGGCGGAGTGTAACCTTGACCGTCACGGGTTGAGGGTGACTGTTAATAATTTTTAAAAATTTTTAAGGTACATTTAGTAAACATATGAGTAGAGATTTATATCTATTAGAACGGTGTTCATATTAAAAATCCAAGGGCACCGTTGAATTCACAGTGCCAAGATACACTTAGGTGAAGCTTAACTTCAAATGGAAAGGATCAGATGGAAAAGTTAATTTTTGGACTTCACAAAAAAATAATAAAATAACACTATGAGTTATTTTATTTTCTTTCAACCGTTGAGTGGAATATGGAAGAGCCGCAATGGAATGTTAAACATTAAATAAGAGACGTTTAAATAACTTCAACCTCTCATTTCTTTGGTTTTGTAACAATAGTGTTTCTGTGTTTAATTGACTCGTTAATTACAAATAATTATGAATCATAATATTAAACAGAATATGGGATATTAACCACTTATTTAATCAAATCTTGGGCATGGGTTTTGGGAGATCTATGAGAGAAATCTCTCAAGAAATGCTAAAGAATTTCCTCTCCAATGAAGAAGGGAGATCGAGCAATGGTCATTGGAGGAATCGACGGGCGATGACGAATGTTGAGGAAAACCTTCGAATGTGGACCCTTCTTCCTCATTCGCAACATCTCCCAATGAATTCAAGGAAGGGTTTTTGTTTAAGAGATATTAATTTCATCTATATTTGAAGATTTCAAACTCTTTCCAAGCTATAATCCTAACGCATAGGGCGCGGGCTGAACCAAACAAGGCTCGGATCCTTCACTGAGCTTACTTTGGTTGTGTTCTTCATGTGCGACCGATAAATATGGTAAAAAGGAGAAACTGAGGGCCACACAATGTAGGTGTCATCCCGGTAGGCATAGATAGGAAGAATATCAGAACACTAGAGCTTCCCCGGTAGCTCATAGAAGCTCCGCTAGGGCGGCGGCGCTAGAAACTAGAGGAGGAGGCTGCCAGCTCCTGCCAGCCGCGAAAGGATGGTCGTGCCTGAAGGCATCATGGAAGATAGTGGCGGTTGGCCTTTGTCGTCTATGTTGATGGATGTAGTGTGCCACTGAGGAGGGTCGCAGCTCCGAGCCATGTCGGAGGGCAGACCCGCGCCCACGGGTCTGTTGTTGACTGGTCCATGTGGACTGAACAGCTAGATCAGTGCCAACTGGCACCGCTATTTTAAGAACTGAATGGAATATAGTCCATTCGGAAGGGGTGTAGACCCCCATACCCAGCTGGAAGGCCACACCCAGCCAGCAGGCTGGGCTTGTCTAACAACCCGGCAGGCCGCACCCAGCCGGGTGGGTCGGGTCGAGCCTGCGACCCAACAGGCTATACCAGGCCCAGCCGGACCGGGATGAGCCCAACCGATTCGGGCTGGGCCCAACGGACCGGGTCAGACCGGACCTGAACCCTTTTGAGCCTAGTTTTTCTTAAAAGGTATTATCTTCTAAACTATGCATTTTTTTGACGAAATGTATGCAGTGTTGGAACCCTTAGGATGACGCGGTCCTTTCAAGATACTCTACTTGGGTTTTAGAGAAAGTTGGAGTACAAACAGGTTGGATCAGACTCGAATTCAACCAGGGCCCCGGCACTAAAATGCCTATAACTTACAGACTGGGAATTCGATTGATGTTTCATCTGTTGAGTTGGAACCCATATAACATGGCAGTTCTTCAGGTTACTTTTTTGTGGGACTTCATGGTAGTTGAAATACAACCAGTGGCTTGAGTAGCGGCTTCATGGGAACTCAATCGTACCATGTTTGGGAATCTTGTGGTTGGCTGTCAAGTTACATACAACCCTATGTGGATTAGTGAATTATGAACATGTGTGGATCGGTGGCTTATGACCCTATTTGGATCAATGAATTATGACCCTGTGTGGATCAATGACTTACGACCTTATGTGGATCAGCAGTAGCGCAACCTGAAGAGGACTAGCCTTAGAGTGGCATGTCATGGATCAGTGAATTACAACCCTGTGTAGATTGGTGACTTACGACCCTGTGAGGATCAGTGACTTATGACCCTATGTGGATCGACAAATTACGACCCTGTGTGGATTGGTGACTTACGACCCTATGTAGATCATCTTTGGAATGAATTCTTAGTGGTACAACAGTGGGGCTTCTTAATAGAATAAAATGATCTAGCTTCATGACTAATCATCATTATTCTTGTTCTTTAAGTTGTATTTTCAGTTTAAGCTGAGTCTTTTACATTGTGCTTTGTGACTGAGATCATGCATTTTTTTCCTTTTTGGAATTTTGGGAGACCTTCAGGGGTCTGAGGGTCCCTACTGGGTATTTTAATACTCACCCCTACACGGGCTTCGCCCACACCTTGTTGTGTCTTGTGCAGACGATGGAAAATTTTGATCGAGGATAGGGGGTCAGGACCAGACTGTGCATAGAGGTGACCAGTTGATGTGGAGAGCCACAGTGATGAGCTATACCAAGACTTCATCTAGGATCCTTGGTGGACCACCTTAGGATATGTTTTTCCTTTTTTGTATCTCTTTCATTTGGGCTTGTATACTAGCCCCCTCTACTTTCAGTTTACACTTTTACTTCAGCAGTTTTACTACGTGGTTTACTTTTGTTGTGTACCTAGTCTCTCTATGTAAAGGCTTAAAGGAAATGTATTCCCGTTTTATAGACATGTCTTTCCGGTGCTAGTCACCAACCCCTGGCCTATGGAAGGCGGGCTTGGGTTAGTCACGGCACGGGTCCTAAAATACGGGTCGTGACACAATGTCATTTTCAAAGATCATTATTGTCCTACATTTTTTTCCTTCTTCAGAACCAAGGAGTTCATGGAGCTTATCTCAGGGGATCGTTATATGATGGAGTATGTTAAATTATTTTCATTACTGGTCTAGTACACACCCGATCTCATTTCTAATGAGTATATGAAGTCTTGGAGGTTTGAGAGGGGGATGCAGCCAGAAATCCAATCTTAGGTATTCTTGTTCAAGAAAATGACCTATTACAAGGTGGTTCATCATGTCATGATGGGGAAAACTAATTTTTGAATAAAGAAAAGTTTTTATAGAGAAGTATCAGTAGTTGTTCATGGAAGTTATTATTATAATAAGAAGACTTTGGATGAGAAATGGAATATGGGGGTGGTAGTTCATGCAATTCTTCCCTTCTATATTCATCTAATGCTTTTGATGTTGGGTCAGTTGTGTGCCATCATTGTGGAAAAGTTGGAAACATATGACATGAATGCACATATCCTCCCCGACCTTGTCCATGATGTATATCTATGGGAAACTTTCATATTTTTTGAAAATTGGGGTACCTATATCAAAGTGGTGTGGGGTTAGTAGCTTCTATGGGGATTTCAAACCGTTCTGAACCATCTAGGACATAGGGATCTCAATTTGGTGGTCATGATGGAAGGGTTGGATCATTTTCTATGTAGAGTATGTTCAAGGAAGATCAGAAGGCTATTGGTCATTCTCAGGCTTAGTATGAGATAAGGCAACTTCATGCAGTGGATCGATCCTCAGTGGAATTAGATGTAGGGAATGTGATAGTTCAAGGTTCTATTCTTATTGAAACATCTCTATCTTTTTTTTATTTGATAGTGGTGATTCAGTTTCATTTATTTCAACCCATATGGTGTATGTGTTAAAATTTCCAACATTTCTTATATCGTATGTGATGGAGTTGGTAATGCCACTTGGTAAGAGGCGATAGCAGGGTTTTAGGTTTCCTCTTGTGCACTCGTCGCGTCAAGGGTTGAGTTGGAATGAGATTTGTTTTAGACATATACCTCATAGACATGATCCTTGGTATCAATTTTATGGTTAATTTTATAGAGCACATTGATTGTTATAGGCAATGAGTGAGTTTTTTGTCACATGATGCGAGTATCTATGTATTTCATGGAGAATGGATCAACAGTCAGGTTGGACTGAACCTCAAATCTTGGAGTTGGGAAAAAAATTCTAGTTGTTTTCACTCACCTTGGAGGAAGATGGTAGTGCTCCTAAGTGTGGATTACCTCCCATGGTGGATCAGTTCCAAATAGTTTATCCTGGGTATTTCTTGGGTTTTCCCCTAAAGTGGGATGTGGAGTTATCTATTGATTTGGCATTGGGAACATATTCTATATCCCTTTCCTTGTACCATATGGGCCCCATCGATTTGAGGGAATTAAATATATAATTGTATGATTTGGAATCCAAAGGATTAATTCACCCAAGCATCTCACCTTGGGCCTCCATGATTATATTTTTGAAAAATTTTGATGGATATATTTGGATGTGCATTGATTACCAGAAGTTGATTAAGGTAATAATTAAGAACATGTGCATTTTTTCACATATTGATGTCCTTTTGAATCAGATTAATGGTTTTAATGTGGTTTTTAAATATTTATTTTCATTCTAGGAATCACCAAGTTAGAGTTAGGGAGGGAGATGTCTTCAAAATAACCTTCTTAAGTAGGTACAACCACTTTGAGTATTTGGTCAGGACTCTCAGATCAAAAAATGCTCCAGAATTCTTTATAGTGATCATGAATATAGTGTTCCATCAATATCTTGACTATTTTGTTATAGTATTAATGGAATAAATCATAATTTATTCTGAGACTGGTGAATATCATGAGTAGCATTTAATAATTTTTTTAGGCACCCTTTGGGACCATAATCTCTTTACAAAGTTTACATAGTGCATCTTGTAGATCAGGGAGGTGAAATTTCTAAGTCATGTGATCTTAGAACATGGGGTTTCGTTAGAAGCAAAAAATATAAGTTTAGTGATATCATTGGATAAGTCAATGAATGTTTTTAAGATCATGATATTTTTAGGTATGGAAGGGTATTACAGGTGTTTCATTCGAGATTTCTCTGGGATGGATTCATCCATGATGATGCTCACCCAAAAGGGGGTGACATTTGAATGGATCCTAAATTGTCATGTATCCTTTGAGGATATTAAGAGTTAGTTGACCAAAAACCCTATTTTGATATTTCCAAAATCCATAAAATGTTATTTGGTTTATTATGATGCTTCAGGTATGGGTCTTGGGTGTGTACTGATACATGATGACCATATGGTTTCATATGGTTCCCACCAACTCAAACTATAGGAAAGGAATTTCCAAACACATTATTTGGTGTTAAAAACGGTGATACATTCCTTGATAACATGGTTCCATTATATTTTTGGGTATATGTTCTTGGTTTATTAGGTTCATAATATTTTAGCCTATATTTTCTCCCAAAAAGATCTGAATTTAAGTCTGCGTTATTGGGTTGAGTACCTTTAGAGTTTTAAATTTGATGTAGTCTATACCCTAGGAAAATATAATGTGGTCGTAGATTCCTTGAGTAGTAAAGTTCTATTAAAAGAAGTGAAATCATTTAGTAATTATTGTAATTTGATGGGGTTTTTTTCTCATATGCATTTGGAGACTAAGAAGCACAATGGAGGTGCATTCTTGACCAGTGTTCAGTTGTAACCTTCTCTTTTGGAGTTGATTCGGTGGGAGCGTTATAGTGATGAGTAGTTCCAGTAGTCTATATATTTTCTTCATGGTTGGAAGGCACCTTGTGATTTTTTATTGTCTCCCAAGGGAATTTTGTTCTTTATGAGTAACATTGTTGTATCGTTATCTATGAATAAGGTGGTGATGCAAGATATCCACTAGTCCCAATGGTCAATTAATCCTGGTACTACCAAAATGTTCTATGATATGTGCTGGAAGTTTTGGTGTCCAGTCATGTGGTAGGACATAGGTGAATTTGTATCATGATGTTATACATGTCATCAGGTTAAAGTAGATCCCCAAAGGGGCTCTACTTTTCTCTAACTGCTACTTATTCCATACTAGAAGTGGAAAAATATTTCCATGGATTTTGTTATTAGCTTACATCATATGACCTAGTGGAGTAATTTCATTTGGCTAGTGACAGATCTTCTGACCAAATTAATTCATTTCATTCTAATCATAGATTCAACCAAGTTGGATGAGTTAGGCCAGTTGTACGTTTGGCAGATAGTGAGGATTCTTGGTGTTTCATTCAAAATTTTATCAGATAAGGACCCCCTATTTTACCTCACATATTTTGGAAGGCCTTCAAAATGCTATGGGTTTGTATTTCAAGTTGATAACAACATAAAATCCTAAAATGGATGGTTGGAAAAAGTAGACAAATCAGATCATGAAAGAAATGCTCTGCTTATTTGTTATATATTTTGGTGGTTTATGGGATATCCATTTTGGATTGTTTGAGATTTTGTATAACAATAGTTACAAATCTTCAATTCAAATGGCTCCTTTTGAGGTGCTTTATGGTTAGCTGTGTTAGACTCCCTTGTGTTGGGATGATGTGGGTGAGACCTCAATGTTGGGACCAAGCATTATGAAAGATAATTATGATAAATTAAAGTTGATTAGGAAGTGTTTGTTGATATATTATAGTCTCTATAAGTCTTATACTGACAAGAGGCGTTGATACTTGGAGTTTTCTGTGGGTGATCATGTGTTTTAAAGGTGGCCCCTTTCATGGGACATTGTGGTTTGGGTAATCAAGGGAAGATAACATCGAAGTATATTGAACCTTTTGAGATTACTAAATAGATCGGAAAGGTGGAATACATGTTATCTTTTCTTTATTAGTTAATGTCAATTCATTTTGTGTTTCATATCTCTCATTTGAATAAGTATAGCCCAAATCATTTTTATGTGTTTCATTTGTCAGAGTTGATGTTATATCATGATTTGTCTATGTTTTAGAGACCGGTGTGGATTGTGGATTATCAGAAAAATGTTCAGCTTAGAAAGTATGTTATGTTGGTTAGATTTCTTTGGAATCATGGTAATGATATTCATGAGACTAGGGAGTGGAATTCTTGGGTTGAGGTGGAATATCCATTTTTTTCTGATCAAGCTTCGAGATGACATTTCGGGGGTGTAAAGTTTTTATGGTGGGGAGATTTTTCACATTAATGTTCTATTTTTTGAGGGTTTTTTTGTTTATTTTCAGTATTATGCTTATCCGTTGGGTTCCCCTTCAATTGTTTTTGAAAATGGAGAGTTTAGGCGTGACGACGGGTGTCACACGGTGGGCACACGGTTAGAGGAAACTATGCACCCTTCCCTAGAAAATGTGCACCCTTCCCTAGAAAATGTGTGACCAAGTGCCATTTTGGATAGTGGAGACCACACGGTTGGTGTACAGTTTCTCAAACCATGTGGAATGTCCCTATTGAATAGTGAGGGGCACACTGTTGGATCATTAATTGTAAAACTGTGAGCCATGTCCATGTTAGTAAAAATTGATAAATTACCTATTTCCCCTCTTTGACATTAACCCTAATTCTCCTCCAATCCACCCCATTTGGGATTTTAAACCATGAGAACTCCCTATAAGATTTCATGAATCCTTGGAACGTCAATACATGGGTAGTTTTGACCCTGATTATTCAAGGAATCATCAAGTAAGTGTGTTTCCTTTTGTCTCTCCCTCTTTTTAGAATTTATCTTCCCTCTTTCTTGAATTCTTATTTTCCAGTGGGATAGTTGACCAAAAGGTGGTTCGATCATGGGTTTTGAGTTAAATTTTGATGATTATTTCTTGATCATTTCTTTATATGGTCTTATGGTGGTGTGGTTGTGGTGTTGCACCAATTTTCATAAGTTTCTAAGTGTGAGGTAGGTGGTTCCATGATTTTACATTATTGGATTACTTTATCATTCATTCCCCATTATTTATATGTCCTATATGGATTATTTAGGTGATGAAAAATATGTTTTGGAAATGGTTTGGCATCATTAAATTGTAAAAGTTGGTTTTTGAAATGAAGTTGAATGTTTTTCTTATGTGCTTCATTGTGGTGTTTATTGAAAGTGCTTTATACCTTTTGTAGAAGGTGAGAAATGTGTTTTTGAATATATTTAATGGTGAAAATGTGTTGAAAGTTGGTTTTCAAAGAGAATACGGATTTTTTTCATATTGTATCCTTTTTTGTTCACCTTAAATGCATCATTGAATTGTGAAAATGATGTGAAGCATGTTGTAAAGTATATTTGGTGTGAGTAAGAACAAGAAAGAGGATTTTCCCATAGAAATGGATATATTTCATATGTGTCCCTCTTGATATATTTTAAAATGAATTTCATAAATTTTAAAAGTGGTGTGAAATGTATTTTCAAAAGTTTTTGGTGTACATTTGAAAGGAAAAGATGGTTTTCTAGGGAAAACGGTGGTTTCTATCTGATCTTTTGATTGTTTGATCAATGTGAAAAAATGAAAGTGGTTATTTACTTTTTTGTTTGAGATGATTGACATGCGTATGTGAATGTGATGATTTATGTTATATATAAAATGGAATTTGGGAACAAAGGGAATCTTGAGTATCTAGGTTGGAGAATTATAAGTAGTATGTTTGATGACTCGAAAGTGGAATGGCCCAAATTCACCTAGTAGGATTGTAAACTACAACACTAACTAAACATGTGACATGATAGAAAACCAATAGTCCTTAGGATGTGTTCTACTATAGTAGCGTGTTCACAGGAACACTTTGAGTTTTGGTTTATGATATTAAAACCCTTAGACATTGAGATGGGATCCCCTCTAATGGCTCATGCATAGGAATTCTACTAGTAGTTTAGTTGGAGGATTTTGATTACTGAGGTGTGATGTTTATAGGGTCCCACATATTATAGTTACCTATAAGTATTTACCCATGGTTCTCTTTATTTTGATATAATTCTTATATGATACCATTATATCCATCAATATATACTAGACCTTTTTTACCTTTTATTTCAAGCAAGTTTATTTGAGAAAATGTTACCCTTTAAAAGGGATTTCCTTGAAAATGGTTCACTATAAATGTTTCATAAATGTGTGTGAAATATTATTATGGATATGTGCATGTTAATTTATCTTTTAATTTTATAGCATGGAATCATTTATTTTTGGTGGAATCCTACCAGGCTTTAGCTCACACCATACATACACCTTTGGGTGTATGTAGGATTTGTTATGTATGAACTAGGTAAATGAAAGGGGTATCGTGGTGATGGTGGATTTGGTTGATAGTGTTCCACTTCTTATAGGTGTTTATGGTGGGGTATTTATAGTGATTTCCCTCATGTTACATGGAGGTTTTGGAATAGTTTTTTGTTCCATTTTTTGTTGTAGTACCTTTGGGTTTTGTTTTAAGATTGAAAACCTTGAATCTAATTTTTTTACCTTGTTAGGTTATGGTTATTGGTTATTTTGATGTTCATTATTGTGGAATATTTATAACTATTAAAATGGTTGAAATCATTCACAAATTATATTTTTGATACCTAGGAAATAGTTTCTAGCCCATGCAGATCGGAAATGCCCTTCTGGCCATATCTCGAAAAAAGTCGGGTGTTAATTTGGATGATACTTCAGTTTGGTTCATGACATATATAATGTTTGTTGGAGTAATAAAGGGATATGTATTAAGATCCTAATAATATGAATATGTATATTATATTTTCAATAAAATAATGTTTATATTTACTTCTTATTGTTGTTACTTTATAAATTATTTTGATTTTGATATGATAAAACACAAATTTTTTTAGGAAATATGCAATTTCAATTAAGACATTCCTTTTTATGAATTAAATAATTTTTTAAATAAATTATATTTTAATTAAATATTTTTTTTAAATTATATGTATTATGTATAGTTTATAATATAATTTTACAAATCCAGATATAATTTTTATAAAGTTCAAAAAAACTGTTATTTTTAAATAATAATATTTTTTAATAAACTCATTGATGTTTTAAAAGTTTAATTTCACATATTTAGATATTTATTTGGGTAAAATAAATATTTTTTTGAATTCATCACATAAAAATTATAAAACATTAAATTTTTCTTTATTCTCTTAGAAATTATAATTTTCATGTAAAAAATTAAATATGGTATAAATATACGGTGCGTATTATGACATCATAATGACCCAAAAGTGATCTAATAAAGACTATAAAAGGTATCCAAGAACAAAACTTTATCTCCCCTTTAAATTAATTTGTTTATATGTAATTTTTTAAAATTTATAAAGACTATTAATCCGCCAAAACCTATATTATATATTAATGTTTTAAGTCATGTTTTTATAAACCTGACTCATTTCCACATCACCAAGTGTAATATTTTATTGATATCGGCCCTTTCTATTATAAATTAATTATAACCACTCATATTTGGTACAAACTATGGTAAAAATTATTTGAATGTTTATGGTTTTGAAAACATTATTATATATATTCCAAAACCAGCGTTTGGGATATAATAAAGAACTCACATATATTTTCCTATATAAACCCACCCAAGAATCATTTCCACCTCACTAATTATCCTTTGATAAATTCCATAATTTAACCTAATCTCTCTATATTCCTCCCAAGGATCCCCTAAGCTATAAAGAAGCTCCACCCAATCTTTTGGAATAACCCTCTCAAGAAAAGGGGCCACTTTCTCTTATTTTAATTTCAAGAACCTTATTTTTATTTAACTTTTGAATATCAATTTGTTTTTTTTTTATGACATTATAAGATAAATATATTGTCCAATTTATTTCCTAAAAATTTTATTTCATTTATCCCCTCTCATTATATAATTTATCTAATTTGTTACAATGCCGAAATTTAATAAGGGATCCCCCCATTCTCCTCTTTATTCAAGAATATTATATATTTTATACATTTTGATTTCCAATTACAAATGTAATGATATGTTTTTCCACATCCCTATTACTTTCCTTTTGAAATAAAAATTTTGATAGACCCCTTTTGTACTCATTAAACCATTTACACTCAAGGAAATTCACCTATATTCACATATACCTCATTGATTGGGTTATTCCATTTATATAACCCACACTTCTTAATTGTGAGGTTAAAATTGATGAAATATGTCCTTATTTTGTATGATATATGTGGAAATCTTATGAATGTAAATGATAATAATGTAATGGGTGAACTCATAATTATATTATGCTCCAATGGATTGGTTAACTTTCTATTCTCATGAGATTTCTTATATGGTATTAGGGAGTGTACCTAATCTATTATGGGACTTTTTCCACCACTTTATGATGTTGTAAAGGTTATCCTTGACAAATTTCTATGATTTCATGTTCAAGGTTTTTTCTAATTTCTCATGATTCCTTTATATTAACATACTATATCATGACCCATAGTTTATTTTTATGATCACCACCCATTTTAAATCCTATTTAAATTTTTGTTTTATAACATGTAATAATTTCTTCATGTTATTCTTTGTTTATTCCCTTAATATGATTTATATCTCACACATTTCGTATGTATGTCACCAGTTTATCCCATGTAGTTTTAATAACGATATAAAATTATAAGCATGTTAATGAAGTTATCAATAATATTGATGTACCCCACCTATTTTAAGTTATTATTTAATGTACCTAATTACCTAAAGATACTAGACTTCATGATCTTATGGGTTCTATTATGTGTACTATTATGAAAAAAAATCATGAATTAATGTGTAATAAAAAAATGGTTTTCATAAGTCCTGAACTTTATAGTGTTTCAATGGAAGCGACAATTGATAGTATATCATCAAAATACCAAAAAAAATCAAATGGATTGATATACCTAGGATTTATCTTTCCTTTATATCATAAGCACAATTTCATTCTTTGGTTATAGTTCTATCAATTTCCAATTTACCTCTTACTCCATGAAATGAAGATGAATGTTCTATGCATAAAGCACTAATATATCGAAATTTCTATAAAAGAATGACAATTCATTCCTTCTATATCTAGTTATCAATAAAAAAAATGGATAGCACAAGTTATCCAATATTGAAAAATCATCATATGGTGAAATAATACATTAATATCTAAAAACTCATCCTAATTTTGACATAAACCATTCTATAAATGGGTATCTTTAAGACCCATAAAAAAATAATAAATTTATAAATAAGGTCACTAAAATTCCCAAAATCAAATTAACATTAATCTCCCAAATATCATTAAGTATCACTTAATGTAAACATTACAAATAAGTTAATAACTTTGTCATATAATCTCTTGAAACATGGTAATAACTTAAATTACTATAAAACATTAGTGAGAACATACCTACTTCTAAAAATTAACTATTTCCTCATTCCTTGAATAAAATAAAATATTATAGAATATATTCCATAAATCTAAAATATACTAAAAATCCATCAATGTTAATGTGAATGACTTCATCATCAAATCACTAATCACTTTTATAACACCCTATTTTTTTGATTTTTTTGTAATAAATTAAATTTCGCTAATAGGTTGAATTACATGCAACATCATCTTATTATTTCAATACACGTAACATTGGAATAACTTTCATTACAAACAACACTATATTTTAACAAAATGATGATATATTATTAATATAGTTATTCAAATGTGAACATTATACCCTAGTCGTTAAACATACTGATATGAATAATAATAAATAATTTTGAACTATTTTATATAAAATTTTAATATAATGAAAACGTATTGATAAAAAAGTACTTTATTTTCATTAAAAACCTTAAATATTTTGAAAATATTTTTTCCCCAAAACAGTTGTCTTTCTATTATTCCTTTTTTACAATAATAAAATTAATTTTTGACCCTATTAGAAATTTATTTTAATAAAATAAACATCATTTTTGAAAAAATAATGTTTAAATTTTCATAGGGTGAATTTTTTGTATCTTTCTAAGATGTTTC
This sequence comes from Viscum album, assembly GCA_963277665.1. Classification (NCBI taxonomy): domain Eukaryota; kingdom Viridiplantae; phylum Streptophyta; class Magnoliopsida; order Santalales; family Viscaceae; genus Viscum; species Viscum album. Next base: position 813,314,404 of record OY728135.1, read on the forward strand.
ACTTTTTATGAATAATGAAAAATGCATAATTTTAATTGAAACCTATCTTTTGGGTTAATTAATTAGTAACTTTAAATTATATTTTAAATTGGTTTTAAAGTAAATATAGTTCAATTATACATCTAATAATACAAGTTAGGTCACTTTAATCAATTTCATATTGAATTTCTATATAAAACATTGTAAAATTTTGAATAGTTTCTATTTAGAAACATGTTTTCTCATCATGTCTATAGGATTAATTTTAAATTAAAATTTTCCACTTATGTGAATTTAGTTTCAAAAAAATTATTAAATATTTTTAATAAGAAAATTTTATATTATCTAACAAGGTAAATTAATTTTTTTCCAAAAAAGAATAGTAAACATTATTTACCGCAGTTAGCGTACAAATGGGTTTATCAAGGATTAAACTAAAGAGATAATGGTTAAAAATAACCCAAAACATGTCCAAAACCCATTTTATAGACATATGTTGATGTTACATCAACTATTAATTATAATTTTCTTTTATTTGATCCCTATTACATAAAACAAATTTGGGTGGAATTCTTTCTTTAGAAAATATACATGTGTGCCACTCACCTCACTAAAAAAAGGCCACCCCTTATCGTATCTTATTTACCCCTTATAACCCATTTTATTTTATCCAATACATACCTAAATCACTTCCAAACTTACCTCCTCTCATAATATAAGAATTATTTTATTGATAAATCCAATCAAAGAAGGATTTTCATGAAAACCTAAGGAGGATACCCAAAGAAGATGTAATGTTCATCAAGGAGCATTTTTATTTTTTTTATTTCTCCACCAACATAAATTATTATTATTACATTATTATATTATAACCTAGGTATATTACATATTTTCAGTTGTTTTTATGTTACTTTAATGTCCTAAAACCATCTCAACCTCCGTTAAATGGGTTATGAAATCATTATTCATGTGTACGGTGGACTACCGCCTCATGAACCGATGTTATTTGTTTTTTCATTACAACCTTTAAAGGAAGAACATAATGATGTGTTTATTATTTATATAATATATATATATATATATGATATATTATACATCTAGAATTATTATATCACACATATCTTCATACTCTCCATTTTTTAGGAATACGATAACATCGATCGTGTGTACATTGGACTTCCACCTCACGAAGCGATGTGATTCATTTATGCTTTACAAGAAAGGTAATAAGGATATTTTTTATGAAAATTTGTGATATATATGAAATAAAAATTATTATTTAATTATAATATATCATTTACATTTCTTTCTTTCAAACCAATAAGAATATGGAGACAGCGTTCAGGCATATTTATGACCTCCCATCTCTATGAACGGTGTATTTCATTTTCTATTACTAACTTTTATTGATTAATATAAATAAATATATAATTAATGTATATTATATTTATGTCATGGTTAAAATTATGTATATTTTTAAATCATTATCAAATTAATAGGAAAAAAAATAACAAATCAAAACATATACAAAAAACAAAGTGGTTGTTACGCAAAACATAACTTTCAAATGGAATTGTTAATAAATAGGTAATAAAATGTCATAAGAAAGTCATATATTCTATGATATATATAAATATTATTATTTATTTGGTTTATAATAAACATATAGTTATTATACAGTAGTTTTGAATGTGTACTATAGAATTCAAGACTTAAGGTAAGGGATTTTCATCTCAATTTTTACTTTTGTGAGACGCATTCCATATTCACCACCTATTTTTATGTGATTTATAAAATAAACATGAATTTATTTTATGATTATTATCATTAAAATTATTTTTATTTACATATCCACTTTAATATCACTCTCTCATTGGTTTTACAGTTCAAAAGTTACCAAAGTAGTAGGGATTTTTGTCTCAATTTTCATTCTTTGAGATATATGTTATGCTATACACCTATCTTATTTTACGAGGTCTATATAATACCAATTTTACATGTAATAGAATGAATTTATTTATCCTGATAATATTTTATGTTTTATTTAATGATATCCCTTCCTGGGTTTACGTTTAAAAGTTACCAATGTGGTAAATATTTTATGTTACAATCTCATTATTTATTTGGATTGTTTTTTATTATGTTTCCTATAATATAATGTTATGATCCATCTCTCAAGAAACTAATTTTTTTCTTATAATATATATATATCATGATAATACATTTTTACATTTTATTTTTTTCTCTTTGTATACTTAAGTGGTCAAAAATAATGTTTTTAAGAAAAATAAACTTTTTAGTGAAAACCTCTTTTCCTTCCAAAACCATATTTTCAAAAAAAACAATTTTTTTTATAATTTTATTAAATTTATTTACTAAATAAATTTTCTCCCATGTTTTACTTTTTCCAAAAAAATAAAAATAAATTGAATATTTATGTAGCTTTCAAAAATAATTCCCGTTTGGCTTTTACTGAAAATGTGAATATAATATTTTTTTAACATGCACGACATGAATAGTATTTTTTATATCATAACCACTCAATGATTTAAATATTCCCTTAAAATATTTCAAATTTATTTTCAAATAAAATATTTTCCTTAATATTTGGTAACTTTTTAAATTTTAAATAATTGATTTGAAAATGAAAAGGATCATGAAATGTTTTATGTTTCTAAAAGTTGTTTTTCAAAATAGGAAGGTTATTTTCCTCAAGGATTTTTTTAAATGATTTTTATATATTAATTTACAAGTTTTAAAATTGATTTTATAGGAAACTTATTTCCAACTTATTTTATAAAATTTTTTTAAAAATTGATTTTCAAAGAAAGGTTATATTTATCAAGAAATATTCCAAGTGATTATTCTTTAAAAATAATTCTCCTTATAAGATGAAATCCTATGAGGTTAATTATTATTTACTAGGTATTTGATCCACATATACCATACATATTTTTTCTATGAATGTTTTATTTTTATGATGATATGATGTTCATGAAACCCATTTCTTTTTCCATGGGTTATATCATCATAAAATTATTACGAAACCTAATTCTTTTTCCATGGGTTATGATATGATGAAATAACTAAATGATTACAAAAAAATGTCTCTTAAATATAGGTTATGAAATGATAAAATGTTTATGAAACCCTTTTCATTTCATGGGTTATGATATGATGAATGTTTCATGATCTTTTGGAACACATAAATATGGTTTTTATTATGATGTAGGTGGGAACTATATTTCCCTCCATTACATTGGGTAAAGATTTATATCACATGAGATATATAGAAATTGAATGGAGATTTAACCCGGTTCAATAATGGATTTTTTTTCTATGATGGTCTTGGAATTGAACCTTGACTACTATGATGGTTTGGATAGTGAACCTATTCCACTATGATAACCTTTTGAATTAGCCTAGTCTAATATAGAAATGATTTTCTATCCTTAGTTATATGCCACAGATATATGTCTTATAATAATGTTATTATCTCATGGATCATATTCTTTGATTCAGTTAGGATTCATTTCATATGAACTACCTATATTTATTCCTTGACTCAAGATTATGATGTTTAATATACATGGTATGTTTTTCAAATTTCATGCTCATTTTATCACATTGTTATGTTCATGTTATTACTATGTATATTCCTTGTTTACACTTACTAAGAATCTGATCTCACTCTTTCTTGTGTTTATTTTCCTCGGGTTATGAATAAATGTATTAAGTATGATATGTCTAAAAAGGGTGATGGTTGTGAATATCATAGTGGGAGATTATTTAATTTACTTATGGACCATTTTTCTTTATTTCCATGTTTCCAAAGATAGTAAAATATTATGGTCCCCAGGCTTGTGTTTGTGTATTGTAATGAATATTCATAAAAAAAATGATATAATATTTATTTAAGATAATTCTGGGTATCTACCATTAGTATTAGAGTATAGGTTTAGTTAACCTTTGTAAATTGATATGGGAAAACCTTAATTATATCTCTATGTACATGTCTATGGCTAAGTCTAAGGATGGATTGAAGTATAGAAAAGTGTCTTGGAATTTTGGTAAATGATTGAGAAATTGGTTCAAATAAACTAAAACCCTATACAAATACTATAAGGGGATGTGTCTCTATAACATTGGTAACTAGGGGAAATTAATCTGAAAATGATGCATTAAGATGGGATTTATTGTCAACTGGTGCACAAAAACGGGCCTTGCTGCACACCGGGGTTGATACTCCCAAGGGATATGCTTTGTAAATTCACAAACTCTTTAAAAACCATCATGCATTATTTAAATAGATGATAACTAATAATGACATAGGATAATCTTAAGGTGTCATAGATTAAATAAAGTGGAATTATTTAGACATCCCATAATTTATTTTTTATTATTATATAGTTCCCCATCATGATTATTTATTCTTATAATATTTTTTTTGTTTTATTGAATGGATGGAATCTGAAGTAATTGTGTGAATGTTGAGTGTTATGGACAATGAAATGATTTTCCTCTTGGATATAAAAATGTTATGGGAGTTGGATTACAAAATCATGTTGATATGATCACACAACTTTCTCAATATATGAATCATGATGGTATTCCAAACGAACAAGGGAGGGAACAACATTCCATTGAGTACTTTATAAGGCAATATCCACCTTCTTTATTTGTGTATTCTAACCTACTAATTTCTATGAAATAGAATATCACCACTAAAATAGATATTTTCCATTCTCCAGTGTTTATAACTTGAAAAAATCATTTTGGTTGTCTACCATTTGGAAGGTGAATAAGATCAATGCTAGAATCTTATCACATATATGAGGCAACATGATGAAAATGAATCCATTGATTGGGATGAGTTTAAAAACTTATTTTTCAATAAGTAAATTTCTCTTATTATTCATATGAATATGTAGATGGAGTACCTTGAGATAAATAAAATTCTCGATGAATCTATTGGTAACTATGAGGAAATTATTACAAGACATGTTGGGTACACTTCTAGTATTATCATCCAACCTAACATTAAGTTTGATCAATTATTTTGTAGCTTAAAACCAATTATTAAAAAGAAAATTAACCATAATAGACATCATGAGATATGAATATTTTTTTATATTATATCAAGTTTGAAATTCATATTGGACTTACATATCAATATCATTTTTTTGATAAGAATAGAAAATTGGAACTCAAAGGAAAATCTAAGAACCATGGAGAGAAGAATAAGAGAATTCCTTTATTTGTAATGTGTGGGAAGAAGCATGGAGGAAATTGTATTATTGGGACTAAGAATTCTTTTATGTATGGAAGAGAAGTTCATAAAAAATTGATTCCTTATGTGATGGTAAGAATTTAGTTAATGATGTGAATAAATAGAAACTTATGCAAAATGCATCACCCACACTCCAGTGTTTTAAATGAAATAAGTATGGTCATTAAGATAACAAATGCACAAATATGAAGGTTAATGATGATGATCCACTTCAATAACCTCTTAATCCAAGTTAAAAATGGAAATCTCTTGCAATCACTCTCTATGAAGAGGGGTGCAATAATAATGTGGTTTAAGGTACACTTACTATCGACTCTAGAATAACTCATGTCTAATTTGACTCTAGATCTACCCATTATTTCATATGTGAATATATTAATAAGTGTGTCAAGATTACACCCAAATAATTAGATATAGAATTATTAGTTAACACTATTAATTATAAAATGATAACATATATATTCTATGATTCCTCTTTGGTTGGAGTTAGTGGGAATGTGCTTCTTACAAATATTTTCATTCTTCCTATGGTTGAATTTGATGTTATCTTGGGAATGGATTAGATTTATCTATATAAATCCCGCATCAATTATTGAGAAAGGGAAGTAGTTATTAATATTCCAAACCAAAAAATGTTAATATATTGTTGTGACAAAAAGTAAAAAATACTGATGATGATCACATCCATTATATGGGTCTTAATTCCAATTCAGAAGGGGTTGTTATCTCATATGGTTGGTGAGAAACTTGACATCAATGATATTTTTATTGTGTGAGAATTTTTTGACTTAATTTAAGAAGAGTATCCTAAAATTCCACCAAAATATGAATTTATGTTCTCAATAGAACACATACCTTGTGCCACGCCAATTTTAATGACTCCATATAGAATTGACTTGATTTAGTTGTAGGAATTGAAGAAACTGCTCCAAGAAAACCCTGACAAGGGATTCCTTTAGCCAAGTGTGTCACTTTATGGTACAACTATCATTTTTAAAAAAAAATATGTATTAATGTGAATCTTAATTTATTATCGGGAGCGGAACAATATAATAATTTTGAAAAAATATCATCTTTACCATATTGATGACTTGTTTGATCAACTGCATAGAGATCAATACTTTTTCAAGAATGACCTTCATTTTTTATATCATCAATTGAGGGTCAATATGTAGGATATTTACAAGGCATAAGTCCATTAAAATTATGTGCAACATTAATATAAATTTATTTCTTTTGGTCTTACTAATGATCTATCTATATTCATGGATTTAATGAATATAGTCTTTAGATATTACCTTGATCAGTTTGTCATAGTCTTTATATATGATATTCTTATCAAATAAAAGGGTAAGTAATAACATCAATATCACTTTATAATTGTACTAAAGACCACAAGAAAGGAAAAATACATGAAAAGTTTACATATTTTGAATTTTGGTAGCAAAATGTTTCATATTTGGTCGATATAATCTCAGTAGAGGTTATATCAGTAGATTCATCAAAGAAAATAGATATTAAATGTTGGCCCATACCAACTAGGGTGACTGATATCCATTATTTTCTTGGTTTAGATGGATATAATAAATATTTTGTGGATAATTGATCATGACTATATAATCCTCTAACCAAGTTATCCTGGAAGGAATCAATGTTCTTCTAGAGTGATGAATGTGATGAAAATTTCAAGGAACCAAAGATAAGTTTAGTTAGTTAACCTATAATTACATTACTATATAGTGGATAAGGGTTTGTAACATATAGTTATGCATACAATAAGGGATTTTAATTTTTTATTATGAATAATGGCATGTTTATAGCTTATGACTCATGAAAATTGAAGATTAATGATAAAAATTACCCAACACATTATTTGGAGTTATCTGTGGTAATTTTTTTCATTAATGATATAGAGGAATTGTCTTTATACTGAAAAGTATTATATAGATATCAATAGTAATAGTTTAAAGTATTTATTCACATGGAATTAGTTTCATATTCATCAAATAATATGGTTAGAGAGGATTAAATATTATAACTTTTCAAATACAGTACCACCTTGGGTAATAGAACAAGGGGTCAATGCTTTGAGACTTAAAGATCATGTTAGATCTTCCATGATGGGGATTAAAAATGATCCAATATTTATGGATTTTCAAATGGTGGATCTAGAAATACTGAGGAAATGTAAAAATCTTATCTTACTCAATTGAATGTTTAACCATTTATTCAATTTAATATTAAATATGCGCAAAAGAAAGATGCAGAGCCGCAAAAGAGGGTTAATTTTTTTTCCTATATTTAACTTTTATCAGGATGGAATGATAAGGTTCAAGAATTGTGTATGTGTTCCTTCCATACCAGATTTAAGGAAGTATTTTTTAGGGGAATCTCATAGTTATTCATTCTATATTCATCTAGTAAGTATCAAGATGTATAGATATTTGAAAGAGTATTTCCGGTGGAATGGAATGAAGAGTGATATCATAGAGTTTGTATCCTAAGGCTTGGTATAATCGCCAGTTAAAAATAAAAGATAAAAATTTAGGGGATGTTACATCCATTAACCATACTAGAATAAAAATAGGAAAACATCACCATGGAATTTGTCATTGGACTCCCTAAAACATATAAAGGGAATAATGATATACTGGATGTAATCAATCACCTTACTAAATTAAGACACTTCATCACTATTAGAGAATACTTCTATCTAGATAAGAATTCTAGTATATACATTAAGAAAGTGATAAGTATTAATTGGAGTACAACATTCCGTTGTATCTGATTGGGATTCAAGGATTACCTCAATGTTTTGGTGAAGTCTTTAACAAGATATGGATATAGAGTTGAAGTTCTGTGTTGTATATCATCCTCAGACAGATGGTCAGTCTGAGAGAACAATTAAAACCCCAGAGGATATGTTGAGACCTTGTTTTATTTCAAAGGTGGTTGGGATCAACACCTTTATCAAGTTGAATTTTCATAAAACAATATCTTTCACTTGATCATCTATATGGATCCTTATAAATCACTCTATGTAAATAAATATCGATCTCTAACATAGTGTAATGAATTTGGAGAAAAACTATATGTGGGTTATGTAGTTTACTATGGTCTAGTTGTTTGTATTTCCATATTTCCAATGACACTAAAAAATTATGGTCCTCAGGTATGTGTTTCTATAATATAATTAATATTCATATAAATGATGAAATATAAATGTAAGTTAATCTTGGGTCACTAAAAGTTCCATTTTCATCAATAATATACAATTTAATTTATCCATATCAATCATAACATTATTATAACTAAACACCATTTTTAACACCAGTGACATATTAAGGGTTACCTTTCTGTAATCATGTGTTTTCTATAAAATATTACATTTCCATTAAACCACTTTTCTTGTTTATCAGTACCTTGAACATATTCTTACAAATACTTAATGAAAATTTGATGCCAAAAAATCCTTATATATTTCATAAGGTATGAATTACAATACATATACACTTTTATCATTCCACTTATTTCTTAAACCATTTACTAGAATTCATCATATTATTCTTTAACACCTTCTTCTAATCATATTTCATTGGCATTCTCATCATCATAAAAAAAACCATTAATCATATATCCTTGGTGATCCTTCGATTCATATTTCCCCTTGGACATAGATTTTAATAATACCCCTACATTACACATTTAAAACATTGATCCATTGATAGTACCTTATGGAGACTAATATTCCCATCCATTATGTTAACTGAGATTTTTATTTTTTCACAGAAATTATATTGTACTTTTCCTTCTTATACACACATAAAACATATTCTTGTTCCTTTGAATAATTCCCTTAAGTTTTTCTTCCCACATTATTGACATATTGGAAACTGAATCTTCATTACTCCATCATCTCTTCTACCCAAGCTCTCAGCAAACTCTTTTCATCTCTTATTTTATTTTTTAGATATTTGGTTAAGGTGAAAGTTGTTAATCACATACCATGATAAATGATTGGGTATAATCACAATATCCTTTACTCTAGTCATTATCCTATTTGGTTGCTCATCAAAAAAAATTCAATCACATTAAATGCTAACATAATTTCTTTTGGTTACTTATATTGACTAAAAAAAACATAGTGTGAGAAACAATAATCGTATTGGGAAACCACATAATCATGAAATTTACATATAATATGTATAAATCGTGACACTTTCTTTTCATTATAACACACATATGGTTTAACCTAGACTATTCATGGTCATTATTTAAATCCTTCATAATGGTTCATAAAGAGTTTGTGAATTTCCAAAGCATATCCTTTGGTAGTGTCAAACTAGGTGAGTAGTAAGGATAGTTTTCATGTACCAGGTAATGCTTAAGTCAATCCCAAAATTCATTTTTCATATTTATTAACCATAGGTACATCTATACCAGAACTTTTACACTTGTAGTATCTAGATAGGGATATATTTCTAAGAAAACCACACTACTTTATTTACTATAACTTAAGATGTTATCCTATTTTTAGGATTATCCTAAAGGTTCTCAATAAAGTTTTCTCATCCTAGTTTCTAATGGTTAACTAAACCTTGCTCTGATACCAACTGTAAATATTCAAAATTATCCTACATAAATATTACATCTTAATTGATGAATATTCATTACATATCATAATGATCCATTCCAAAATCATTTAGTTCAAGTGAATTTGGAAACATGAATACATAAAAAATTGTTTCATAAGTGAACTATGCCATCTCCCACTAAGTTCTTCATAATTATCACCCTTATTAAACATATCATACATATTACATTTATTAACAACCTAGGTAAAGGGACTATAAGAAAGGAAAATATCATATGCACAGTAAGCGTAAATAAGGGAGATATCAACATAACAAGAGCATAATGGTATGAGAACATTAGAATAAAATTTTAAAAAATAATACCCTGGATATCATAGATCATAAACCTGAGTCATGTAATAAATATTATTAGTTAATAAGAAATGAATAATAGATTAATCAAATAATAGAGTCCATAAAAGCATAACATTATCCAAATACATAGCATTGTGGAAAACACATAACCATAGAAAACCTTATGTCAAGGATATGTGCCAAGACATTCATAACATTTTAGGATTGAGCTAACCACCTGTGTACCTACTTTGAGTTTGGGATAACCTCTAATGTAACCTATTTTTAGGCTTGGGATAACCTCTCATGTACCCTATTTTATGGCTTGGGATAACCTCTTGTGTACCCTCTAAGATAATATAATATTAATCATTACTGAATGCATTGAAGGTACATATCATTCCCACCAGTCACATAATGAAAATCATACCTACCTATGTCATGACATCATAACTGATTCATCCCATTAGAACCCTTGAAAAAAAGGGTTTCATAGAAATTACACCATAGAATAACCTATAGAAAATATATAGGTTTCATAATAATTTCATCATTTCATTATATCATAACCCATGGAAAAATAATAATGTTTCATAATAATTTTATCATGGTATAACCCATGGAAGAGAAATATGTTTCATAAAAATCTATTTATCAATAACATAAACTAATCTGAGGAAGGATAAGAGTGGTATAGTTGAATCATATCCCAATTAAACCATAAGTGACATAAAATGATTTCATATTAGATGGAAAATTATTTTTAAAGATCATTTGTGATATTTTTTGAAAAAAATATTCTTTCCACTTTGAAAATCACTTTTTAAAACGTAAAACATTTTCAAAATTATTTTCTATGAAAAATATCCTTTGAAACTTAAAAATAATTCTTTAAAAAAATTTAAAATGTTCATTGAGAAAAATATCTTATTCTCTTTAAAAAATACTTTTTAAATCATATAACATTTTGAAAATTCTTTTCTTTGAAAATAACATTGGAAACCTATAAAGTAAGCTTTGAATATAATTTAAAACATTTCCTCAGATAAATATCCTTTTAAATTTGAAAAATACCTTTTAAAGAATAAAACTTTTAAAAATAATTTTCATCGAAAATAAACTATTAAATTTATAAAGTATTCTATAAATCATTGAGTGGTCATGATGGAGGGAAATTCCATACACATTAAAATAAAGACCTCTTTCACGTTTTTAGTAAAAGCTAAAAGATCATTATTTAGAAAATGATATGAATATTCCTTTTAAAATATATTTTTGAAACATTCATACAAGGGTAAAAATGAATTTAAAAAATACCATGGTATCATTAAAACCTTTTTGAAAATATTATTTAAAAACATGGATATAGAAGAGGAAAAGGGTTTTCAAATGAAGAGACAAATAAATTCAGTTTTCTTTTCAAAAAAATCTTTTGGAATCAACAGTATATAAATAGAGAAAAACGAATAGAAAAAATTTATTATCAATAAATAACTGTAGGATCAAAAACTTCATAGGTTTCTTGAATTATATTTTATAATATTTCATCATCATAATCATAAACATAAACAATTCTGATAAGATATGAGATTGTATCATAAAACTCTTATCACTTTGGTAACTTTGAATTGCATGAACCATGAAGGAATAAAAGTAAATGGAACTTAAAATATCATTAGAGTAAATAAATTAATTATATTACATGTCAAAGGGGCTTTATATACACCTAATAAAATAATATAGATTAATAACATAATGTATATCCCAAATAAGAAAAATTGAGACAAAAAATCCCTTACCACATTGGGAACTTATAAACTGTAAAAAACATGAAATAGTGATACTAAAATGGATATTTAAATCCCCATAATTTTGATGATAATAATATTGATATAAATTCATGGATATTATAATCAATAATTAATATAAACACGTGGTGAATATGGCATGTGTCTCATAGAAAATAAAAGTGAGACGAAAATCCCTCACATTAAGTCTCCAATTCTTTCATAAAAGTTCAAAACTCCTGTATAATAAATATAATTTTATTATAAATTATTTAAATAACCATAATTATATATATAATACCATATATGATTAACTTATGACCTTTTATTACCCATTTATTAACTATTCCTTGTTAAAATCATGCTTCAGGAAATAACTTCTTTGTTTTTCATTTATGTTTAGATTTAGTATTTTTTAATATTACATTGATCATGGTTCCATAGTCTATAAAATTTTAAAAATGATATAAATATCATATATATTCAGAATATATGTATTTATATTAATTTATTAAAGTTATATATAGAAAATGTGATACACTGCTCATGGAGATGATAGGTCGTACGTACGCATGAATATTGTTTCCATTTTCATGAAGGATGAACTCAAAGATTGGTAACAATATAATTCAATTAAATAATATTCTCTATATCATATATGTCACGTAGATAGATAAAATTTATACTAATTACCATTCATGAAAAGTGTTAGTGAAAAAATATTACATATATTCGTGAGGTAGTAGTCTGTCGTACACATGAACGACGTAATCATATCCCCAATGAATGGAAAGTAAGAAGTTATATGTGATATAATAATTAATTTAGTATAATTTTTGTTACAAATATCATATATATTCATTTAATATATCCTTATTTCCATCTAATTAAAACATAAAATAAGAGCATGTCACATCAGTTTGTGAGGTGATAGTTTATCATACACACGAGCAATGTTATTATTTTCCAATGAGATTAGATGTAAGAGTTAGATATGGTATTATAATTAAATAACTATAATAATACAACAATATTATATATAAACATTAAATTCATCATTTGATCCATCCGCATGGTGATGGAAAACAAATAACATCGGTTCGAAAGACGATAGTCTTTCGTACACACAATTGACGATTTTTATTGCAATTTTATGAAATAGGATATGATTATCAGTTATAAAATTTACATAATAACATATCATTATATTTTAGATATAGGTTTTATTTTATCATAATTATTGAATAATATTTATGTATTTATAATAAGTAAAACAAAAATATATAGTTTAAAACATTACCTCTTCTATAAAAAAACATCATTTGGTTTCACCTAATGCTTTTCTATATTGAATTTATGATCTCAAAAATTACACTAGGATATATGGAGGGATGTCAGGAATATATTTGGTTTGGTATTGTATGAACCAATTTTTTTTAATTTCTAACAGCATAAGATAGGGGATCCTTTTATAAGTGAGGTGAGTGGCAATCTAGTAATATTTTGAAAAGGAAAAGGTGTAACCACATTTTTCACATGCCATAAAGATCCAAAATGGGCCATTATAGAACCAAATATGTTATAAGGTTGAAATGTGGCCATAAATTGTCTATTTAACATGGGTATTTTTTATTTTACACCTTATCTATTTAGTCAAACACCCTAGTTAACCAGTTTTACCCTTAATAATGGTAATTAATTTTTACAATTTTTACTATTCATTATAGTAAAAAATTAATCATAACCTATTATATAACATTAATTATTATTATTCCAACATTCAATCCATTCTTACAAATTTCAATGATTCTTTTTTCAAAATTGGGTTTAAAATTAAACACATATAAGTGACAAAAAATGGTTTTCCAAAGAGAAAATATTCGAAAGACTAAAAAGTGTTCAAATAAAAATTCAATTTAAATTTGATTTGAATGACTTGAATTGGATTAATGAATATATTATTTTACTTATTTTAATTTTAGAAACATTTTAAAAAAAAATTCTTTATAAATTCTTTAAATTAAAAGTAGGTTTTCAATAAAATAATAGTAATTTTTACTATTCATTGAAAAATTAAAATTTTCATAGATTTCCCAAAAATACACCTTAAGATAATTTTGAAATGATTATTTAGAGAATTAATTTATTTTCCAAGGAATTTTTATAAAATTTTATGAATTTAATTTGAAAAGAAGCACGTAAAAGGGGACAAAACTACTTATTAGAAAAATATAGCTTTTAAGCATAAAATTGTATTTATTCTTATATCATGCCTAGAAAACAGATAAGTTGGATGTTAAAAATATGATTGAATATGTAATATATAAATATCATTATAATTATTCACCTAAAGTGATTTATTTAATTTATTTAGGTAAGAATTATTTGTGTGTAAAAAAACTATTTTTCCAGAGACATATTTCCAAAATTTCAAATAGTTTTTATTTGAATTTATAAATAATTGGTCACCTAAGAATTCATTTTATATATATTGTAAAATATTCCTCAATGTAACATTGTATTATTTTTTAGTTTATTGTGTTTTTTTGAAAAAAATAGTTTTCATGGTAATTTTTGGAGTTCTAGAGAGATTATTGACAAGGTATATTAAAAATGATCCAATATAAAAGAATAGATGCTCTGGAGGTGGTACAAAACGTGTGTGTACAAGGTGGAATGGTTTCCCAGTGTTTTCAAAACATTTGGTGACAAAAATTTCAAGGTTGGGTCAAGCATCAGGAAATATATATTTCCATGAATTCCTAGTCAAAATATGGAAAAGACATGAGTTTCATGAAGACTAGGTTTCACTAAGTCTAGTTTTTGAATGTATGGATCATTGTGAATGAGCATCGCAAATATAGGATAAGTTGACAATAATCTCCACGACTATGAGAGGCTTAGTGAATGGAAAATTTCCTTGGTGCTTTGAAAAGATAGGGAGTGTTGTGAACAATATGGGAGAGCATTGTGAAATGGTGATGAAGTGACTGGAAGATTCTATAATTTCTGAAAACACCGATAAATTGGCCTCTACCACCCTTTATAAAAGTAGTGATACTTAACGAAGATTCTAAGGAACCAGATTCATAAAGCTGGTTCACGAAGGATTTTCTTGTGAAAATTTCACGAAGAAACAAAGTTCATGAAGGCTATGAAATCCAATTGAAAATAGCGAGCATCACAAATGTAAGGAATTTTGTAAAGGCTATAAAAATCTGAATAAATGTTTTTTACTTCACAAAGGCTAAGTGAGATTTGAACAATATTGTTTCTTCATGAAGTCTATTTGTACTTCGTAGAAGTGGTGAGCTTTGAAAAATAATTGAGCATCACAAAAGTGTTAAGAATTGATTTCCCAATGAATCTGGGTTAAAGTGATATCCATCAAGTGGATGAAAGTAGGACTTCAGAAGTGTGTCTATCTAAAACAGGGGATGTATTCATTATTGTTAATGAAGGTACCTACATGTCCATAAACTATGTGTGGATACTTTCAATATAAGTGAGAAAAGGAAGAGGAAAAATGAATTCCTTTCCACTAGCAGTGATCCAGAGAAAGAGGCTTAGGGAGAGACCATTGTGAAAGAAGTGAGTTAACCCTAAACATTGTAAAGGCAGTGAGCCTAGGCATTGAAGTGATATAACATGAATGTTGTACTTTTGAAGTGAACCTTAGTGGATTTCGTACATTAGAACATTTTCATTGTATTATCCTTGGACATAGACCAGTGAGGGTGAACCAAGTAAAATCAATGTGTATCGTTCATGGTTTCATTTCCGTTCATAAATTTCCATGGGACAAGAAGAGAAGAATGTTTTTAATGACAACACAAGATCTGAAAAGAATGTTTTTTAATTTTTCATACCTTTATTCACCCCCCTGGCTAGGTATTTAACATATTTATGATAACAATATATATGTGTAAATCATATATTTCCATAATTTAGTTAATAATATTCATCCCCTCTATTCCAATAGTTAGGTGATAAATATATTATGAGATAATAATATTTTAATAGTAAGTCTTGTTTTATTAAAACCAAATGTTACATATAACACAATCCATTAAAGAAATTAAATTCATTTACAAAAAATATTTCCTAAAATCTCTGGGTGTTACAAGTGAAGAGGTCATAAAAGAATATAGTGAGGATATTATTCTCTTTGATTATAATGAAATAACAAAGGAAATAAACTAGAAACATGTACATCAATAAACATAAAAGTTTTTATAAATAAATAAACATAATATAATAAATTAAATGTAGAATGAAAAATATAAACGATCTAAAACATTTAGACACTGGTCACCCACAAGACTGACCACATATACAAAATAAAATAAAATAAAATAAATACATAAGGTTGTACTGTTACTTTGTGACGAACCACATACCCAATCTCCAAGACTGCTGAACAGCTCTAACATAAACCTCAGACTCCACAATAGAATCTAAACTCGATCATTCAACACTAGTCCCCCACCCAATCCATCACATATTATTCAAAATCTAGAAGTAGACATATGGTTTTCATACAAATAGAGGTGCATGTATAGGGGGTTAGAAACAAATATCAATAGGCCACCCCCAACAGTGGTCTTAACATCTATTGTCATAACATGTGTATGAAACATGCAGTATTCCCATCCAATATAGATGAAGATTAATGGTATAAAAATCAAACAAAATTATGGATACAAAAAAAAGGGAAAAAATGAAAATAGAAAACCAAAGGTTCTACATTGACACCAAAAATAAATCTACCCATGCTCTGGCCCTATCTAGAGGAATTAAGAAATGTGTCTTGCACATCCACAACATCAAGCACATCATGGAGGAGATCCAACATCCAATGCAAGTACATATATGAATTTTTCTATTAAGGATATCATCTTAGGAATATATAACATTGAATCATATATATCAGACTATAGGACTCCAATTGATTAATATAAACTAGTGTTAGGGACTCCCTGTCGAACTTGGGACAATACTACCAAGTCCTAGAAGTCCCACAGAACTAACTAGGTTATAAAAACATGTCAGCAGATCTCTGGGAAGCCTGATTAGGGCCAAACTCAAAAAACAGAGTCCCATTTCTGTAATATCCTATATGATCCAATAACTCTAGCTAGTGAGATTATTTAAACTATGGTGGATGCACTCATCCAGATCGTCCATTAGCACCCTAGACCTGCCTCACAATAACCATTAAATAGAGGGGAGAAATAAAGTTAATCTCAAAGACAATTCCTAGTCTAGTAATATCCCAAAATACTCAACTCTCATCTGTCAAAACTAATAATAACCTCAAGCCTCCAATCCAACGCTAAAGAACCCACATTTACTACACTCGATCCCATTAATTAGAGATTTTTTTACCAACATTAACTATCTCATTATATGATAATAATGGAGAACCTTCCATGGTCCCCAAAACATTATCTCAAGTTGGAACCCTATAGGGGGATCCCCTAGAAAAAATTAAACCTCAGTATTATATCACCAAAAGGAACCACAACCAACCTCTTAGCTCATAGCCCAAATACACCCTCCCAAAAGGGAAACCTCAATCTACACCACCCAAAAGGGAAAGTTCTAACCACACCATGCCAAGAAGGGAAACCTCAAGTAACAGCTTTCTCAGAAAGGAATTACTCATAACATGCCCCTTATACCTATCTCAAATTCACAAAAAGGTTCCCTTCCTAACATCCCATTATGTCATCCAAACCCGAAGTCTTCTATCAAACTACACCTCGATCAATAACTATTTGTGATCATCCAAGAACAACTTAATCCCACCTTATATAATCTATCTAAATGAACTTAAATGAGTTCACATTCCATCCTCAACAAAGGTCACCAACAGTGAACACCCTCATTTGATCATTACAACTCACAACACAACCCCTAAGAGGATTCCAAAACCACGACCTCAAAGGAATTATCTCACAAAAATCTCTAATTACATAATATCATCAATATGACCTATAAACATAGAAAAGATTCTACCATCATAAAAACTGAGAAAGAATTATCAGAATGGACTAATCACAAGTACAATTCTTTCTCTATGGCACAAAGACACCCAAAACCACCTGTTGGAAAATTTATATGGTGTGTACTTTTGATTACATGGTGTGTAATCTAAAAGGTGCACCTATCTATTTAAATATACAAGGCCATGGAATACTTGGGGTCCTCCCATGTAATATTACATGACTATTTAATATATATGGTATTCCCATGTACTATTACATGACCATTTCCCAGTCAAATAAGGTTTATTCCCATGTACCCATCTACATTTCCATGCACCATTACCCGACGTGTACTTAAAGTGCATGATGTGTTCTTCCAAAATGTATATCTACCAATGTACTTGGATACATGTCCATATAAAACTTCACTATGTGTACTTCGGGTGCATGTTGTGTACTCCCAAACACATTAAATTCCCATCTACTCGTCCACATGGCCTAGCACCACTACATGGTGTAAACATAACGTACACGACGTGTAATTATAAAAACTTCATCTTATCCCAACAGGAATAACACATGATATGTGTTCATAAAACCAGAAATTGTGTGATCGATATTTATGGATGGGAAACCCCTTCAAACCTACCAAAACCCAAAATTTCCCACAAAACACACCATCAACCCTCTAGGGGTCCCCACCCACCCAAAAATAAGATTAAAACATAAAAACAAAAAACATATAAGAATTTGTGGTGTCACATCATCCCCCCCCCATCCCCCCTATCAACTATAGAAAGTATAATCCATATGGAGGTATATGAAAGAATAAAGAGGTAGGAGGAATGAAAAATGGAAAAAAATAAAGAAAATAAAATTAAAGGAAAAGATAAATGATAATAAAAGGGGACCCGACCCTGTCCCAATGCCTAATGCAATGTTATGTCCCACCTAGAAAAGATCCCCAGATCTGGACTCAACTACGAAGTCAAAATTCTGATCAGATTCTCTAAATATATGATAACAATGAATGAATGTGCATGAAAAAATAATATATAATTAATTAAATATTAAATATTATACCAAAATTCAAACAACTAGGAATTTATCCAAACTATTGACCATGGGTAAACACCTTATTCTAAGAAAAACATAGTGGTCAGAAAAATTATATAAAATCTCTTTATAGGATAAATTTCCATTTTCTCCTTAAACACCACCTGAGTATAAAAAATTGAATTTCTTCTATTTTTATTAAACATTCATGATGTGGTTTGTGGCATATTATTTGAGAACTTTTTTGTTCCATCAGTGATGAAAAATGTGTTTCTTTATCTGTCTCATGGTTCACCTTTATCAGTGCATCCTATTATAATCAATATGGATCTTGCTTTGAAGAGTTAGTTCTAGGGTCCATGTGAGGCTCTCAGTGGACAATTTTATATCATGGTGAATAGTGTGTTATTATGTGAAAGATGAGATTCATGTTCCATCAAGTCTGTTTCATCTATTGGATGTTCTTTAGTGGGAGTAAGAGGAGATTTCTTTTGATTTTGTTATCGGTTTTCATTGAGCATAAGGGGGATTTGATTCAATATTGGTGATTGTGGAATAGTTGATGAATTGGACTAATTTATTTGTGATCAACTATTTGAATGTGGTAGACTCATTATCAAAGTTGTATATGGAATACATATTAAGGCTTCATGGGGTTCCAAGGATGATCATCTATTATTATAATTATCATTTTACCGCATGGGTATGGAAGGGTCTAGAGCATTATTTTGGCTCTCAGTTGTTACTTATCACTTATTTTCATCCTCACATGGATAGTCAAATGAAGTAGAGTATATATATATATATTATAATATACATTGTGTTCATGCATTCTTAATTTTGAAGGTTCATGGGTGAAACACCTACCTTTGATTGATTTTTTTAAAAAAGTCTACCACTCAACCAACATTATGGATCTAATAAAAGTGTTGTATGGATTCCACATAAAATATATATAATTATGGACCATGTATGGAGAGTTAGTAATTATTAGATCTAATTTTATGTCAGGAAATGAAAGAGAAAGTATAGGTGATTTTTTAGTAGATGAAGGAAACCCGTGATCCTTAAATTTATTATGATGATCATAGGAGGATACCTTTAGTATTTTAGGTTGGTGATAACTTTTTTTATGTTTTATTCTCACAATATATTTTGGGGGTTTATTCAAGGTAGTAATATTCCCCCTTGATTTATTGAACCTTTTGATGTGTTGGAGCATGTCGATGAGGTGGCATATTAGTTAGAACTTACTCTATAGATATATTAGATTCATGATGTTTTTCAAATATTATAGATTCTATATTATATTTATGATGACTCTCATTTCATTGGGTTGTGAAATATAAATAATGATTACGATTTTATATTAATATAAAAAACCATTTAGATTCAATACTGATGGGAGAAGGTGTTTCATATGAATTTTATTCTTTTTGTTTATGTCTTGTAGAGGCGTAGTGGCTTGGAGAACTATATGTGGGAGTATGCATTATAAAAGTTCACACAATAACCTGGTCTATTTGAAAGTTATTTTTATAATATTTATATGTTTTATTTTATGCTAATATGATCATAGTTGTTTCATGATTGTGTTGTGATTATACATTTTGGTATTGATGAGATTTGTATTTAGGAGGTATCTCATAAGGTATTTGGTCTCATGGTTTTTTTCTCTTATAAGGTTTGGTTTTTCTTCTAAAGTTAAATAATATTTTTAGATTCATCTAGTATTAAATATTGGATTTCTCTAGGTCCTTCAATTTGTTTTGAGCTATTGGAGTTGTTGGATTGTTCGTGGGAGGAAATTAGTGGAAGAAGGGTGATGTTTTACCTGAAATTTATCCAGGAATCTAAGATCATGCTGTAAAGTGTGGTATTTTTTTGGGATTTGTTTATATATAAGATTTACATAATAGATATTGTTTGGTTTTAATATGTAAATAGTGGGTTTGACATGAGGTGATGTGTTGTGGTGTAAAGTTTGGGCTATTAATGTTTATTGTGCCTCTATATGGATGAGGGTTGTTCATTAAACCACAATGTTGTTTTATTGAAATATGAAATCATTATTTATGTTGTAAAGGCCACATCCATGATTATTTTTAAGTCACTTTGTTTTGGTTGGTTGCACCACAATGGTCCTTATTGCACTATTGATTTATTTTGGGAGACATGAGGTTCAAGGTGGACACACAAGGTTTCCACTATGATCCATGGGTCTTTGAGAATTATAGTGTAACAATCCCCATTATGTTGTGATCTTATTTTTTTATATCAATTTTTGAAATGATGCTAACCCCAAATAAATTTCTTGATCATGTCATAATTATTTAATTTAACCATCATTTCAGTATGACATCTTGTGACACACCATGATTATATTTTATGAGGTTATTAATATAAATTTGAGTTCTTAATAAAATTCTCTTAAAATCCCCAATCTATCTTCATACCTCAAGTACATTGGGCTTCATATAAGGTGGTTTTTTAACATAATTTGGTTTCTCTTATCCCATAGCTTAAAGATATAAATCCATCTAAATCTAAGATGTTTTATACCCCTTTTTATCTATTCATTTTATTATTATCTTTCCAAGGGTTATAGTAGTGCTTTTTTGTAGTTTTCATTGATTTTGTGCCTAGGTTTTGATGGGGGAGTTTCCATACATAGATATTGTGGTTAATACTCATGATTTTTGTGGTGTTTTATATTCATTTTCTCATCATTCAAGCATTTTTTTCATTAAATCCCCAATTGAGGTTGGGGAATCAAAAATTCTATTATTTATTTACTTTTAACTATAGACTTATCATGATTTGGTTTTCTTTGGATAAATATTTTAGAGAAACATATAGAAGATAATAACTATACATGATTAAAACAAAATGGGTGGTGATATAATTGAGAAGTATTTACCTATTTTTCACTATTATTACTGATTTTTGAATGATTATTGTTGGATTAATTTTTTATTTGTATAATACTATGGTTTATACTGATATTTGTGTCTGGAAACACATTGAAATATGATAAATAACTTAAATATGATAATGTAAAGGTAAATTAATTAAATAGAATTTTTCTTCCTTATTATTGTTTTATTATTATATATTACTCTATAGTTGTTTTTGGATTGTCTTATACATGAGATTTATGTGGTCAAAGTAGTGGTGGACCTATGTGGTTTCCTATATTTTCAGAGATATGGAGTGGTTGATGTGGTTGTAGGGGTTAGTTCCCTAGAATTTGTAATGATTATAAAAATAATGAAATAAATTGGGGAAATGGGTTGTTATAATATTAATAAAGGGGTGTAATTAATTAATAAATTAGTGGATAATTGATATGTCATCATTAAAATAGTAAGTGATGAACTATAAGTGGTTATTAAATTTCAAATTACCGTAAATAAATATGGAATAATAATTGTAATGTGGCTTGTAATTGGTAAATATGAACTGATAATAAGTTATTAAAGGGAAGTTTTATGGTTTTTGACTGGTGATGGTGGGGATAGAATAAGTTATTGTTAGATTTTCTAGCTGTTAATAGTATGTGGTAGTGTAAGTGATGTGGTGATTGAGGATGAATTTACTATTTCAAGTTATAGTATTGACCCTTAATTTGGGTTTTCATTCTATGATATACTAATTTTATTTTCTTATTACTTACACACCACTATAGTAATTGGGTAACCTTACTGACACCTATATGGGGTATTAGGTTCTTGTTGTTTTCAATAATTACTAGGATGGAGGTGATATAGATGGATGTACATTCCCACTTACTCATTGTCTCTTTGAGATATAGTATAGGTTTTTCTTGGGAATGTGGTGATATGTTAGTGATGTGATTATGATGAAGTAGTGATGTGGTTGAGTGGTTGAGGAATACAAAAGTATGGTGATAAAAGGTTGATTTCATTCATTTTTATGTTCTCAATTGCCATTAAAAAATTAAATGGTATTATGATAGATATGTGGAATGTGGATATAGTAGATGGTGTGGCGTATTTGGAAGTGGTAAGTGGTATATGGAAGTGGTATGTGATATATGGTTGTGTTATGCAATTACATCTATGATGTGGTGTGATGATGTGGTGATATGGGTGTAGAATGTAAAGGATAACCATTATGCATAACATTGGGGCATAAGGATTGATAGTTCAGCGGGTATTTGGTTTCATGGTACCTTTATACCTATATTCATTAGTTTATTATGTTTTTATCTTATATGAAAATTTAGTGTGTGGACCTTGGTGAGGTTGGGTGGTAGATTACCTGGTATAGGTAATGAGTTGGTTTTACTATTTATTTAGGGATTTTTTTGGATCCATATCTATCATTTATATGAGATTTTTTGGAGAGTAACTAACTTATTATACTTCTATTCACATACTTTTATAAATATAATATGTTTTATATATTTTCAAGAGTTATTTATTGATTATGTAGGATATTACTAGATTTTGTAGTTCACTCGTAGTGTTGTAGTTGTTGATAAAGGATCTTTATTTGGAATTTTATTTTGGAAAACCTTATTATGTATGAAATTACATGAATTATGGGATTCTTTTTATTTATATTATAGGCATTTGATTTTTTTTATCATTAATATTTCTTGCATTGATGATGGTAATTCCTCTCATGAATTGATTTCATACCCTTAGTGATAGTCGTCAACTCATAACCTATTGGAGGTGAGCTTCAGGGGTCACAAATTTCATTTTTACTAACCTAAGAGGAGTTCTAGTAGGGACATTTCATGAAAAAATAATGAATGTTTTATCCTATTTATTATTAGGGTACTGAGTAAGCTATATATTAAAATGACTCATTACCAAAATGATAACTACTTTTAAATAATCAAACAAATACTTCTTTAAAATACTTTTAACATATTCATGTTAAGATATATATAAATTTTTTCCCATATTATGAATGATTTCCATCCCAAAATTTTGTTTGTGTTTCCTAAATATTTTATTTTAAATAAATAGTTTTATTATATTTTCATAAAAATTAGAGAACACTTATTTTTAAAAATAATTAGTTTTTCTTCAGCATATAAAACCAAATAAATCATTTTATGTTTAACAATATTACTATAAACACATGAATCAAATTTACTATGGATACATCCATTTTCAATCATAAAAGAACTAAATAATTTATACCACTTCTTAGAAGATTACATCAATTTATACAGTGATTATTTTTCAATAATTAATTTTATTTGATTTAAAATATTTATAAAAACTATCTAGTGGTTTAAAGAAAAAAATATTTTGATTCCCTATTTTGAAAAGAAATTTTTTCATATAATTGTTCAAAAATAGAAATAATAATAGGTAGAAAATTCAAGAAATGATTGAATCAAAGAATTAGTAAAAATTGGAATAAAGATATCCATATAATATACTCCTTCATGATGAAGGAATATAACTCAATAAAGCAAGATTTATATTTGATTTTATATAAAAAATTATTTTCTTCTTTTATTTTTAAAATCCATTTAGAACATTTGATTTTAACACTACTAAAATTTTTTATATTTTCGATGGGATATTTATGACGGGATCTCATCGCAACAACTCTTTTGTAACGGGTTCCCGTCTCAAATAGCCCGTTGTAGAAAATGGCATCACAACTTGTATTTTTTACGACGGGTCCGTCGCAAAAAATACTAATTGTGACTGGAATAGGTCCTATCGCAAATAGATCTCTGATTAAATAAATTATATATACAATAAACTGTTACGACGGGACGACGACCCATCACAAATAGCTTTATATTATAAACCTCCTGTGACGAGCCCATCGTAAATAAGTTTTATAAAATATAAATATATAATCTATTTGTCAATGGACCCCATCGCAAAAGGCCCCATCACAAAATACTTAAAAAAATAAAAAATATATAATTATGATTAATGAAAAAATAATGTTAAAATTATTAAAATAGTAAAAAAATTAAAAATTATTAAAATTATCAATAGTTGAAAATACTTAATAAAATTAAAATAATTATGATTAATGAAAAAATAATATTAATATTATTAAAATAATAATAAAATTATCAATACTAAAATTATCAATATTTACAAAAACAATATATAAGAAATCATAAAATATTATTATTATTATTAGTAAAATAAACAAAAATTAAAAAATATAATACTAATAATAAATAAAAAAAATAAAAATATTAAAAAAAATAAAAAAAAATGCAATATTCGAACCAATATAAAAGAAAAAAACTGTAAATAGTTCATATTACAAAAAATGTTCAATTAAAATGTTTTTACCAGAAAAAAAATCATTGGGGGATACTCTTCTGGAGGAGCTGGAGGAGATGGAGGAGATGGTGGAGGAAACTTCATCCCTAAACTATGAGTCAGATGGTGCATGTACTCCATCTACTCGTGACGTTGTTGTTGATATCGACGCATGTCCTCCTCGTGTTGCTGCTACTACTGCTTTTGTTGACGCATCTCTTCTCGCTGCTTCTACAAACTCTCTATAAGCTCAGTTTGAGCTCGCAAGTGCTACTGATACCGTGATCCAGAAGATGATGCCTCTCCACGAGCTCCTCTCAAGCTGGATTTCGACATCGCAGTAGTACCATAACAACTCCCATGAGTCAAATGAGAATATATACCAACTACTTGTCCCTTCTCGAAGACATACTGGGTTGCCTTCAACCATATCGCCTCATCGAAATGGTGGGCACTAGACTGATTAGTTGTCTCGACCTAACTCTCATCCTGTGTTTGAGAGGTCGCAGCCTCATATGACTCCTTGAGTTTCAATTTGAAATTAAAATAGTGAAAATATTATATGCAGTTAATTTTCAAACTTAAAAATAAATAATAATTACCATAATTTGATGTCGGAAATCACCTCTAATCTCTCCAGTGGCTGAATCATAGTACATCCTCCGATAAACGTCTTACTCCTTAATATCGTGATGCTCGACTGCCTATATGAATATAAAATAAACTATTTATATGTAATGTTATATAAAATATTTAAAAAACATACTTACCATATGCTCTCTATGCATACTAAAGGTATGGCTACCAGTTCGATGTGTCACCTCTTGTCTCCCCCGGTTCTGCCGGCCCAATGTAGATCTCCTCTGAAATCCACCACTTAACCAGTGTGAACGTAATCCATCCCAAATGTGAGATGAAATGTACTCTAGTCGGTGGGCTCTACATGACTCATCAAATATTATCACTCCTACTTTCTTAATGTTTGTTCTTCTCAAATTGTGCAAAAACTGATGGAAACGCTCATGCTAAGACACCTCTCATGCCTAATGGATAGCATCATGCATGATATCATCTATGAGATACCATAAACTCTACAAATAATTTATAATATCAAGTTATTAATGAAATAAATTTATAAATAAATAATTTTTAATTATGTACCATCCAATGATTGAAAATTCCAAGATGCACATCAATGGGAATTTTTTCCCATGTGATCCTTGGCTGAGAAAAATAATTGTGCAAGATAGCACTCCCCTGTCCAATAGTTACATGCGCAAAATTGTGAAAAAAGAAAAAATAATCAAACAATTATTATATAAATAAATTAATTAAAGTTAACTAAAATACACAGGTTACCATACCTCCACGTGTGTGGATCGAAACCAAGATATGGACATCGCGCAGGGATAGGTCAGGAATCATTAGTCGCGCAAGATTGTGCCCCCTCCATGTACCCCCTGAACTACCAGTAGCCTGAGGGTCATATGATCCCAAATCCTCTACATCCAATGGTAGATCAGACTCCTCTAACTCAAAAAGTAAATCAGGGTCTATCTGAAACACAAAATTATTGTTATTAGCAGATAGTTGAAAATAACTGTTACATATAGTTATATATTAGTTATGATTATAACCAGAATTTTACTGTGTCAATGTTGACCTTCATCGTTATCTTTATATCTGATAATATCAATGTCTTCATATTCATCATCAGCATCATCAATATCCTTATGAGTTTCAGTTTTTTCATATCTTGTCATTTCAAATTCATTTGTAACATCATTAACATCATCGTCACTATCAACCCTTAACTGTGGGGTTTCATCATCGATATTCATGTCTCTGTGAAAAAGATGGATTTTGAGTAGTCTCTTGAAATTTTTTAATTCCGTGTACTTAATCGGAACTACATTAAGATTGAGTAAACTTATTTTCTAGAGATTTTATTTTTATTATGCTCCACCAATCACTCAAGTCTCTTAAAGTAGCACAGTACTTTGCGTAATATATTTGACGTTCCTGTTGAGCCAGAAAAAATGGTTCATTTACTGAAAGAAGACTTTTATATTTAATATTGGCGATTCTATGAATTTTATGAACATGCAAGCCTATCTCAGTATCTAACCACCGACATTTAAACATTGTTATACAATTTTTTCCTAGATAACACAGTTCAATAATTTCGTCTAGGATGCTGTAAAATTCAACTTCTGTTTCTCTATGATGTGATCCTCTCAAGAAAACTCCATTGTTCATTTTTTTTTTGATTCCCCATATGCACATGTATGAAATAGAAAACCATTCAATACATATGCATTATAATATTTAACCATGTTTTATGGTGGTTACTCAATTAACATCGTTCATGAACTCCCCTAAATCCAAGCTCTGGCTGATTAAAAACTAATAATTGATTGTCCATTTCTTCATAAACATTCCCCTCATTCCATCCCATGTGGTTTTATTTTTGAGGGGTATTCATATTCAAAATAATGAGATTAGAAAAAAGAAATTTCCTCTTGCAAATAAGCTTTAGCAATTGAGCCTTCAACTAATGCTTTGTTATGTACTTTTTTCTTCAATTTCTGTATACATCTCTCGAATGGGTACATCCATCAAAACTGTATCGAACCTCCAAATTTTTCTTCATGTGGAAAATGTAATATCAGATGTTCCATTGAGTCAAAGAAAGCCGGTGAGAAGATTTTTTCCTGTTAACATAAAATTACAACATCTTCTCTCTATTTACTTAGTGCATTATAGTCTGTTGTTGCCACACAAATGTCTCAAAAAAATATGATATGTATGTTATCAAATACCAAATCATAGAATTAAACAAACCTATGAATCCAATTGGCATAAGTATTTCCATTATAAAATTACAATCATGAATTTTTAATCCACTAATATGACTATTCTTAACACATCTACCCAAATTGGAATCATATCAATCTAGAAGTCTCAAATCTATAATACACTAACAAAATAATTAGAGAATCTCTTTGGATAGTGTATAAGCTACTTTGGGCTTCATTAACCTTTATGATCTGACATTTCAAAATAGTTCAAGTTCCGGTCATCTATAAATTTGGGCAATATCTAATCGTGCCTTTACATTGTCATTGGTCTTACCTAGTGTATCCAAAACTATATGAAATAAATTATCAAAACAGTTCTTCTCAATATTAAAGACATCCAACATGTGGCTGACCAACAAATTAGACCAATATGGAAGATCCCAAAAATTCTTCGTTTTATCCAATTATGTTCTTTCCCAAATCCATAAATTTTATATTGGTTTACTTTTGGTCTAAATGTGATGGGAGGTAATGAAAATACAACTGATTTTAACTATGTACCTAAGATCCTTTTTGGAGGTTCATCCCTTTCAATTGTGTATTTTCTGAAATGAGAACTGTTCCTCAAAAAATGATGATCGTTTGGAAGAAATATGCAATGAAAGCCAAAATAGAAAAAAAAAAATTCCATTAACAAGAATAAAGGATTTATTGTCTTTCATTCAGTAAGGACATGATTTCAGGCCATGTGTAATCTAGCCAAATAATATTCCATATGACGAGAAGTCACTAATCAGCCACTTTAATACAGCTTTTAATATGAAATTTCTTTTCGTAGATACATCATATGTACTAACACAATTACTCCAAAATGAATTTAACTCATCAATAAATGGTTTCAAATAAACATCAATATTCTTTTTTGGATGTCCTAGGATTAATAAGGTAAAAAATATATAGGTCTCCTTCGTCAACATCCATGGAGGTAAATTGTACGGATTTAGAAAGACATGCCAACATGAATACTGACTACCATAAGAACTAAACAGACAGAAACCGTCAGTAGAAAGACCAAATCTCATGTTTTAGTCTTCTAAAGAAAAAGACGGATGCAGACGGTCAAAATTTTTCCATGAATCATCATCAGATGGATGATTCAAGCTTTTATCAGTTGAAATCTTGGTTTCGTGTCATGACATCATTGATGTTGTGTTCTTAGACATAAATAAAAGTAACAACCTAGGTGTAAGGGGGAAATATTTCACCTATTTTATAGGAATCAATCCATTATTATCTGGTTGAGCTTCTTTATACCTCGATTGTCCACATGTTGGACAACTATCCAATGAATAATTTTCACCAGAATATAAGATGCAATCATTTGCATATGCATTAATATTCCAATAACTAAGGCCCAGATTACGAACCAGCCTCTTGCTCTCATAATAATTTGCAGGAAACACATTTCCTTCAGGTAATAGTGTTTTAACCAAAGAAAATATCTGATCAAAATAGTTGTTTGATATTGAATTATCTGATTTAATAGACATAAATTTTTCAACCACTTCAAATTTTCTTATCTTCCAACCTTGATATAATGCATCCCCAACAGACTTCAATAATACCTAAAATTCAGATGGTTCCAACTCAGGAGTTAAATCAATATCATCTTGAGTTTTAGTTTGTTGAACAGATGGACCTACAACATCATGTACAAAATTTTGAATCTATGATGGATCCAGAATCAAGTTATTATTATCTTCTCTGGAACTGTGTTCACCGTGTCGATACCAAAAAACATAATCTGGTTGAAAACCAAATCGCAAGAGATGTCCCCTAACCTTATCAAATGTGTCAAACATTCTCAGAGAACATTTTTAACAAGGGAACTTAATTGTGCCTTCTGAAACAAATTCTTGTTTTGATGATTCAAATGATAAGAAAACTTCAACACCCTCAATATATAAAGGATTTAAATGAGAACTGTTTGGATTTCTATATTGATTTATCCAAACACGGTTATCTAATAATGAATGTTGTCGACTTCCTTGTTCTATATTTTTCTTTAACATATAAAATCATTACTGTTTTGGAATAATTTGAAATTAGAAAAACAATATCCAAAAAAAGAAGATAAATAATTACAGCTACATTTTAATAATTACCATTAATTATGGGAGACATAATTTATAGTAGATTGACGGCTACTCTTTTGTTCGACGGCTCATATACTTGTAACATTTTCACACTGAAATCACAATGAAGAATCTGCTCAGAGGTACGCATATTCATTCTCGTGCATACGAGAATGTATAAGCATAAATTTGAGTAGATTCTTCATTGTGATTTCAATGTGAGAAAGATGCAAGTTAATGAGCTGTTAGACAAAAGAGCCCCCTTTTTGTCAATGAATCATATTCTTATAACTCTCACCACCTGAAAACATTATGAAAAATGTGGTCCTATGAATTCATATTCAAATTCATGCATACGAGATTGGATATGAATACATAGAATCATACGTTTCATAATGTTTTGAGTTATTGAGAGTTGAAAAGTGAAGAGTCATCAAGCAAAAGGAGTGTCGCCAATCCACTAGAAATTTTTCCAAGTTATTACAAGTTATTACAATTTATTATAATTGATTTTATTCTTAATTATTCTTAATTATTTCTAATTATTCCTAATTATTCCTAATTCTTCCTAATTCTTCCCAATTATTCCTAAGTATTCCTAATTATTCATAATTATTCATAATTATTCCTAATCATTATTAATTATTCCTAATTATTCCTAATTATTACTATTTATTACTATTTATTACTATTCATTACTATTTATTACTATTTATTACTAATTATTAATAGTTACTAATTATTACTAATTATTATTAATTATTAATAAGTATTACTAATTATTACTAGTTATTACTAATTATTAATAAATATTACTAATTATTACTAATTACTACTAATTTTTACTATTTATTACTAATTATTACCATTTATTACTATTTATTGCTATTTATTACTATTTATAACTATTTCTTACTATTTCTTACTATTTTTTACTAATTATTACTATTTATTACTATTTATTACTATTTATTACTACTTATCACAATTTATTACTATTTATTACTAATTATTACTAATTATTATTAATTATTACTAATTATTACAAATTATTTCTAATTATTACTAATTATTACTAATTATTACAATTTATTAATAATTATTACAATTTATTACCATTTATAACTAATTATTACTGATTATTACTAATTATTACTGATTATTACTAATTATTACTATTTATTACTATTTATTACTAATTATTACTAACTATTACTAATTATTACTATTTATTACTATTTATTACTGATTATTACTAATTATTACTAATTATTACTAATTATTACTAATTATTACTAATTAATACTATCTATTACTATTTATTACTATTTATTACTATTTATTACTAGGTATTACTATTTATTACTATTTATTACTATTTCTAACTATTTATTACTATTTATTACTGTTTATTAGTCTTTATTACTATTTATTACTATTCATTAATATTTTTTACTATTTATTACTATTTATTACTAATTATTACTATTTATTACTATTTATTACTATTTATTTCTATTTATTACTAATTTTTACTAAATTTTACTAATTTTTACTAACCATTACTAATTATTACTATTTATTACTATTTATTCCTAATTATTGCTATTTATTCCTATTTATTTCTAATTATTTCTTTTTATTGCTAATTATTTCTATTGATTCCTAATTATTGCTATTTATTCCTAATTATTTCTATTTATTCCTATTTATTGCTATTTATTCCTATTTATTACTAATTGTTACTTATTATTACTTATTATTACTATTTATTACTATTTATTACTATTTATTCCTATTTATTCCTATTTATTCTTTTTTATTACTAATTATTGCTATTTATTCCTAATTATTGCTATTTATTGCTATTTATTCTTAATTATTGCTATTTATTCCTAATTATTGCTATTTCTTTTTAATTATTCCTATTTATTCCAATTTATTTCTAATTTATTGCTAATTTTGGCTATTTATTGCTAATTATTTCTATTTATTTCTAATTATCGTTATTTATTCCTAATTATTGTTATTGATTCCGGTTTATTGCAATTTATTCCTATTTATTACTATTTATACTAATTATTACTAATTATTACTAATTATTACTAATTATTACGGATGACAAAACAATTTGAATATAACTTAATTACGACTAATGAACAATAATTAAAATTAATATAAAGAAATCAAATAAATACTAAATTAAATAAAACATATATACCTTTAAACTTGATCTTTTATAATTGTAGATGGCTTCACAACTTCTTCGTTAAAAAAACTAACTCTCAAAAAAATTTCACTCGAAAATTAAAGTTTAGAGAAGCAAAGGAAGGAAGAATTCAGGAGTGAAGAAAAAACGGATGGGGGGTATATATAGGTTAGATTAGTTGCGATGGGACTATTTGCGACGGGTCTCATCGCTAATACCTTTGGCCGCATTAATTACGGTCGGTGGTTAAAAGGTTATTTGCGATGGGGCTCATCGCAAAAAGTAACATGTTGATACACTATTTGCGACTGGACAACATCATGTCGCAAGTAAGTTTTTGTCGCCGCCAGTTATTTGCGACGGGTCCCGTCGCAAATACACTCTGGGGGTCGAACTATTTGCGACGGGGGATCCCTCATCGCAAATAGGTCTTACCGCCTCCCGATATATGTGACGGGCGGTGCCTACCCGTCCGAAATACCCTTTCGCGCGGTTTGGCGCACAAAGCGCGCCAATCCGCATGTAAGTTTTTGCGACGGGACGCCTATTCCCTTTTGTAAATAATTTGTTATTTGTGACGGGTTGACTGACCCGTCACAAAAAATGGTTTTTTCCGTAGTGTAAGGTTATCAAGATTATTTATAGTATTCCAAGATTTATTTTTAAGTAATGAATACATTTCATCATTCATGGTAGTTAACTACTAGATTGATAGTTTACATTTCATAGCCTACTTATATTTTTTGGTTCATCACTATTTATGTGTTGAGAAGTATTGAAAGAATACATGACCGTGTAAATATGACCAAAGTGAGATGGGGCTTGAATAACCCTAAATTCCCTATCTCAAGTGATATGGTAATCTCAAATCACATTGGAAGACTACTCATCTAACTCAGAGTTAGAATTAGACTTGGGTTGAGACCCATTTAGGGTTTAGATTAAATACCAACACCCATCAGTTAAACTACTTCAATTCTTTTTCTGTATAAATAATCTTGTTCTTTGAATCATTAAACTCATCAAAAAACATTAGGACTAATTATATTTTTTTTAAAGTGTAGATTATCAATTAAATGTTTTTAACACTTAACAACATAAGGATACCCTATGAGAAATCACTTAGGAGCCTAGGGTTCAATCTTAATGTTCTTCATGAGTTCATAAGTTGGGAAACCAAAAACCCTGAATTTTTCAAAACTTAGTGTTTCTTAATCCACATTTCCTCAGGTATGAAGCTTTTTATTAGTTGAAAGTAAATGACTAATCAAGTATATTTTCATAGTGGTAGTATCTGCCCGAAAGGACCTGGGTAAATGAAAATATGAACATATTCTTCTCACCCTTTCTAGTATGTTATGGTTCATTCTATTAGAAAAATAACAATTTGATAGGTTTATTTAAATTTTATATGTCTAAGAATCCACACAAACATATGAAAATTAATCAAATTAACTATATAGGTATTCTAAACCATTGTTTCTTCTAAGAGTCTTTATTTTAATTCGAATTTTATATTCAATTCTAGATTTCAATATTTTATAAACTTTAATAGTTTTTTATTTATTTCAGAATATGCAATTCCATATTTTACATGAGTAATTGTCTATAATGGTCATTGAATAATTTCATCCATGATGAAATGCTATTTTAAAAGAATCCCATAAATATAGATGTGCATATTTAAGAGGATGGATGGATTTATATTATGATATTTTAAAAATGAGACACTTTGACCTAATAAAAACATAATCTTTATAGAATTGAAAACAATTTATTCAAAAAGCCATGTTTTTTGTTAGCACCAATTGGATGGTATTGGATGAGGAATAAATGATAAAAAAGTAAATGAGTTCCCCAATTAGGGGGATTTAGAGACCAGTGGAATCTATATAAGGGAGATGATCCTAAAATAGGGATTTTTGAGCATTTCATTCCCTCCTGGTCACACTACAAAGTGGTGTGATTGCATGAAAAATATTGGGACATTCAATACTTATTTATTCATGTGATGAAGGCCAAATATTTTATCCATGGTTGTCAGATTGGCACTCATTTCATACCATGAATTATCAAAGGTTATGATCTTGAGGTCAAAGATGACACGCGGTGGCTTCCTCTCATGCAATTGGTCATATATGCTATTGATGATTTGTAGATCTCTATTTGTTGTTTGTTACACAAAACTAAAAGTTACATTCCCAAGTGTAGATTTGATCTATGATCACCCCATGTCACATGAGTCTTTATAATAGACATACGATTATGGATTGTTCTACACTCATTATTGGTCACATGATGCATAGGAAATACGTTCCTAGTGATAGTATGGTAACGTGATCTCGTGGTTTGGATAAAACTACACAACCCTCTGATCACACGTAAATCTGAAGTCATGTGAAGGTCTTGGATCATGTAGATTCTCTCCACCACCTTTGAATCAAATAAGTATACTTATTTTCTTATAAATAAGTATAGATATCAGATTCTTATGCCTATAAATACCTCAACATTTCTCCTTTGACAAACACAAGACATAGATATAGAATAGAGGACTTCAATGAGGTGGTAGGTAGAAGGGGGGAGGATTTTATAGATACAAATATTCAAATACTTCCACTTAGAGAATCAGTATGTATCATCGAGTAGAATTGATAAAACATTTAAAAAATAGAGAAATATTCATGAACTATTTGGTGAATCATGTGAGCCTTGGTTGAATATCAGGTTATGTGATAACCTATACCCACTCCATCTGCACAATCACCTAACTATATTCCATACAAAAGTATTCATATCCATATATGGTAATCTAATCACCTGACCCCACATGGTCATGTGACCACCTAACCCATCATGTTCAAATTATTTCCTAATCATAAATTGATGTAATCATTTAAACCGATATTAGTTGCATGATTTCCCGGCCCCTATCTGGTCATGTGATCACTTAACCCTCATAGGTATATTGGTATATTCCTCTTATTCAATTTCCTATAAGTACTTCTCTTCCAAACAAAAATATTCAAAATATCCTCATGATCATATGTATTCACCCATCATATGATAAGGAATGAATCTGTATAACAGTAATCCAATCTTGTGTAAGTCCCAATATATTTCCCATATAGCTATATTCCTTATGAGTTATAACCACACCATGAGTTTCCTTCCCAGGTTCAAGACTCTATACAAATTTTATTCAAGAAACCTTAGTGTCTAGGTCCCATTGAAATCTAATTGCATGCTCTCATGAAATGTGTATGGTATTCTAATGTCTTGTGTTTCTCACACTGAGCATAAATCATGTGGTCTTAGAGATCTAGGGTGATCAATCCATCAACATGGTGAAAATGTCTCAATTGTGGTCCTCCTTTTTAGGTGTAATCTCCAACAATATATTCTCCAACTTAAAGGGTTGAATTTACCCACAAGACATTCCTTTAATGGGAAATACTCCCATTAAATCAACTCAGCCCATCTTCAATGTGTAAGTCTAGCCCAATCCTCTATTTTTCACACCTTTTACAACATAGATGTCCTTTATTAGAAATAAGTAGTGATTTCTATCTTTACAGGATATGTAAAACACCTCTTTGATTTTTGGTTCCCCCATATCCAATATTTAAATTCCCCTATATTTCATGTAGCTTTAACACCCATGTGTAAACTCATGTTACCACTTTATAACATTAAATTTAATGGTCGTCATCCTAGTCACATGATATTGAATTGCATTACAACATCCTTACTGGATGATGTTAAAATAAATAGAACAATCTTGTCACATAACCTTAAATTAGGACTATCAAACTACATGATATTTGAATCCTATTTTGATGGGATGTGTAGGATGCCTCCCTGATATTCAAACCCAACATCATCAATCTTATATCTCTTTCCTCAATAGGCTATATTCCTTATGATAGCATTTGTTTCCACCCATGATTTGGATATATTCCCATAATTCTAGACGTCTCATTCATTAGGGATATATTCACTAAATGTTATCCCTCTGTCAGGAAAAATTTATGCTAAAATCATGCTCCCACTCAGAGGGTCATATTTTCTCTAGGCCTCATCATATTATTCTCATCAGTTCATATTTCAATAAAACCCAATCTTCATAGGTCCATATTCCTTGTGAGACCAATACATCATCATCAGGATATATTCCTTTCAAGGATGGCTAGAAAGGGCCTCTCATGTGTAAGTCCCACAAAAATCATTTCTAGGCATATTTCTCCTAATATTCCTTACCGTATGACATTAAATAACATGGATCAATCCAAATCACATGATATTAAAATTTACTACATGTCCCATTAAGTGGAATCGAACTATGTGGGTTGATATTCCATTCTTAATGATATGTATGAATCCCCTTAAAAGGCCCAATCCTAACACCAAAAACATCCAAAACATTCCTAGATGGTGATAAACTCTATAATTCCCAACTATGTGGATTTAAAGCATAGTAACCTATAGACCGTCAATGTTAATATCTACGATGGATAACCTATGATACATATAGATGGTGTCATGGATGTGGATTCACTAATATACATAGATATTCACATCAAATGGATACCTATGATACATATAGACATTCACATATAAATTTGCTAAAGTTTTATTACTATAGTTAAGGTTACTAGTCATGTACTATATTTTTGGGACAAACCCATGTATATGAGATAAATTTATAATAAAGTCCTAGAGTAAGCCATAATTCCCCCCACAGGGAGTGATGCGCCCAACCAACCATCCTCTCAACCAATGTGAGTTTCTAATCATCAGAGGTAAGAAACCTTGATGATCTCTTGCCTTTGGAAAATAGGTTCCTAGATTACTATAGATATGGGATCCATTTCTTATTTCTAGTTCATTGAATAAACTAAATTGAAAACTATCTGAGATAGGAGTAGTGACTAGACGTGAAGATTGTGCACCCACACTCAACCCTTACAACCAAGAACTGGGACAAAAACGTCCTAGATTGAAACAAAAATGGTTAACCTGAAGTGAGTCTTTAAATAAAAATCAGGTTTTCCACTTTTTGATCCATTTTTTTACTTCATTATAAAAGAACAAAAAAATTTAAACCCATAAATTTTTTTCCAAATAATCAAGTTTCCCACATGTTAAGCCATTTTTTTAAATATTATATGCAAACAAAAAAGGTGAACCAAACATGAATCTTAAAATAAAAAAGAATTGATCAGATTTCACACATGTTGGGATATTGTTTCACATAATCTATGAAAATAAAAAAGGTGAACCTAATGTAAATATTTAACCTATGAAAATATTTGGTTGAATATGTACCTACTTGAAATGTTGCACTGATTGGTATGTTGTTTGTATTTATATCATGCAGGTACCATTCCCAAGAGATATATTTGATCTAAATATATAAAATCACCATCAATAAAATGTTCCAATGCTTTGGCTACCATAATTTTTGTGGCCCCTACAAGCATAAAGAAAACATTTCATGTTCATTATCTCCAAAAAAAAGTGGAAAATGTATTGGTAATGTTGTACCATGAACACATTACTATCCCAGACCTGGAGAATGAATGTAAGTTTCTCCAAGCATTGAACCCATGATCTCATCCCGTCTGGGGAATGCCGCAATGAAACTGGGGATTACTAGCACCACTACTAACCACTTTAGCATCTGATCCTTGGATCATGAAAAAAAATACATTTTTTATCTTAGGAAAGTATAGAATGAACTCAATAAAGACCCTACTTTGGATTAGGGGGCATCCAAGGGGGTACTAGAAGTTGGTGTCACTAGCACCATGAAACCACCACTCCTTAATTGCATGTAAAGGGAACTACATAACAGATTGTGCCCACAAACACCTAGACTTGAGTGTTTACGACATATCACCAAGCACATAAATTTGAAGCCACATATTCATATTCATATTAAAGAATTCATCCAACATACTATAGAGAAATTAGTGAGCAGGTTATATCCCATCTCACATATAGGAAGTATGTTAATATATTCCAATAAAAATTAGGTTGCAGGCATATATTTTTACCCCAACACATGAGTTCCATTGGAATATCCTGATCGAAAATAGTGGAATAGAGTTGGAATCTATTCCAACTTCAATTGAAGATATCTATGAGCATATCCTGAAAACCGCAATTGACCATTCTCATATCCCTATTTAAACTCTTCTAAATTTTCAACATATCCGAGAATCAACAAAGGATATTTTTTAGTATATGATGACAATAATGAAGGAACATGAACATATATCTATTTCAACCATCATAGTAGTCTATCAGTATGTCCAACATGACTAAATAGTTGATCTGGTGAAATCAAATATTATTTATCTCATTTAATAGGATTATAGACATATTCTGATAAAATATGAGGCTAGGGGTCTGGAAAATATTTTCGCTCTCATTAGGGTGTGTTGGAATATTTCAGTAATCATCTAAATAGTGGTCTATACTCCTATAGAAGACCCAAAGAAAGGGATTATTCCTTCTAGAGAATGACGATATAATACAATGGCTATTTAAAGGTAGATACACATTCATGCATGATCTAAAGTGACCCATCATTATATTCTGGTGGAATATAAGGAATAGACACATATACTTATTCTTACCACTATAGTATTGTATCATCATTTTCAACATGACCAGATATCTACTCAGGAGAAATCACATATTCTTACTCTTGATTAGGAGGATCATAAGAATATTATGGTAAAGGATATAGCATAATATCGATCTCATATCCTCATTCCAACCAAGGTTTGTCAATGCAATTTGATAGTAACCTCAAGACAGGAACATATCCCTATCATTGAGAGATGGTGTCATATTAAAAATTCAACCCAGTATCATATTCATATTCCCATTATAATTGAATTTTTTCAGTATATATTTGTTGTCACTTTAGGGTAGGATCATACTCCTACAAAAATTCAAAAAAAATCAACATATCATAGCAGTTGAAAGTAGAAAGTCACATGTTCATTCTACCACTAGTGGATGACTATAAAAATCCATTAGAGTTCATACATGAGAATTCACATATCCATTCTCCCATTATAAAGGTCCATCAGGTTATCATGGTTAGGAATGAACATTATAATTTCATGCATCCCCTTGTTTCAACCAAAGTTGACCAACATATTCTAGTAGCCACACAAATGTGGGATCATATTCCTTCCAACAGTTAATAATCTTGATGGAATATCCAAGAAGCTTCTATGAAGTGTGAACATATTCATTACTATCCAACGATTTCCATTAGCATACACTAAAGGAAATCAAGTTGTAGGCATATATCCCTTCTCAACCCAAAAGAATAGGTCAACATATTTTTACAACAACATAGGATGAGGATCATATTCCTACCCTACTAAATTTCAATATCCATGAGGCCATACAATGAATATAAATAGCGACACAAGGAACCATTAAATGTTCATATGAAATAGAAGTCCAAACATTCCATGTAAATCCTCCCTGATGTAGTGTAGATATTTATTATGGGTATTATTCCCCTGATATTAGTGACCATGTTATCATGCCATGTCAAATTGATTAAATTTTTAAAGTTGATTTATATTCTAGTGTAGACCCTATATTGTCTCTCAAGTATATCTTTATGAGTTTAGAGTTTGTATTTATAATAATTTTTTCAAAAGAAAACTATAAATAAGGGTTTTTAAAAAAAATACTTTAAAAGTAAAATGAATTAATTTAAAGAGTATAATAGTTGGAAAATAAAGTGGTCTCTTTAAAATAATGAGATAAGGAGGTAATTTCAAGTTCACTAAACATATTGGTTAGTTAATTATTCTGAAAAAATAAACATGGTATAATGGAATCCTTTGGTTGTGGTTTTTCAATATATTTATTCCCCTTTTACCTCTTTAAATGATGAAAAATAAAAAAAACATTGACACAAAAATCATGTTTTCAAGTTTTTCTCCTATAGAATGGAATGGGGGATGCAAACGAATAATGAAATCTCATGTATTTGAATATTAAAATTGATTCTTATGTTGTCCAATTATAACAACCCATGATTCCCATTTCAAGTTTCAACATAATTTTTATTGAAATGAAGTGTGTTCCACTTAATTATGAAAAACAATACATTCAAAGAAGAATCTTGTTAAGATTAAACTCAAATAAAGTTTCCCATGCAAAAATTAAACCAAACTAGCATAAAAAAAGTTTCATTACACTATCTACAAGTGTATTTTTTTCCCTCAAAATGACTATCCAACAATCATCTCACCATCGAGAGGAGAATGAGGCTTGTTTGGAACTTTTCCTTCATCCTTGATCTCCATATGAGGACAAGGGTATCCAGAACATATAGAATAAAGAGATTACTACATTGGTTTCCCAAAATAGTGTCACCTTTCCCCCCTTGAAAAACTTATAAATTGGGTCCCCATGATGCCAATTTATAAAAAAACTAGAAAATTGTTTTTGGGAACCCAGATTTCGAGATACCACTTGGATCATGGTTTTGAGTGACCAAACAATTTTCTCTCTCTATGGAAAAAAAGAAAAACATATTCCCCACCTAATTAATATATAAACTCAAAATTTGGAAACATTATAAGGACTAAATCTTGAGGTTTGGAAAAATTAAATATTTGACCTTTAGAATATTAATAGTGAAGATTCTCTTCAATGATGCCACATCTTGGGCCTAAAAATTGATGAATTTGGCTTCTTAGTCTTCTAGAGAAATATAGACCACATGGTTATAAATTAGTCTACTAATTTCCAGAAACATTAGATTCATGTATTATTTAAATTATTCATTTTATTATATTTATGTTCTTGGGATCTTGCACATTTTTTCTTTTTTTTCTTGAATTTCATCATGGGATCTCTAAATCACCTACTCCTATAATGGAATCCTCAAAGAAATTAAATTTTTACTTTTTATAAGTGATAAAATTTAACTAATTTACCCAAATGTGAAGTGAAGTTTTTATTATATTTCATATTTTTAATATAAACATATTTTAAAACTACGATATAAGGGTGGAAATGAAATAGTGAATCCCAGTGTGATCACACCCTCTCACCAAAACATTTTCAATCTTGGTAAAAGTCACATTCCCAAAAATGATGCTTGGAGATATTCCCAATTCTATAAATATTTATCATTAAATGAAAATATAATTCAAGATAGAAATTTTATCATAGAATAAACCACATCAAGGATTTAATACTAGTGATCATGGAAAAAGATGTCCCATAAATTATATCAAAATGAAATTCAAGAAGATGTATAGTACTATTCTAGAAAGGGAATTCAAAAGTCAACCTTGAAAATAAATCTCTATGTGTGTTTGTGAAAACCATTTCATTATATTATTTTCACTTTCTATCCAATAACTATAGGTTATTTTAAAAAAAAAATATTTCTTACCTAATTATTTCCTTCGAACCTTCCATACATCCTTTACATTAAAATTTCAAGACTTGCTCACTTAATAATTTCTATATGTAAAAACATAATATACCAAACTATATATCCCAATATTTTTAACATTTAATCACTCCACTCATTATTTTTCTATTTTTTTCAGGAATACAATAGTATGATAATAGGTGTACACATGTAGGTCAATCCGGTATAGCAATAAAGCAGATTGTATAAGGAACGAACATATGGAAAAATAATTTTGGAAAAATGATAAACATTAAACAATGTTATATTAACCTTCTATTTATTATTAAATATTCACACTTCATGGTTGGGTGAAAATATGTGTAGAGATATTAAATGATATAATTTTCCTATAAACTAATAACATGTATGGTATCATTGATCTTAAAGGTTTCATTGGGAAACAACTATTAATATCATTAACAAACAACCAATTTACTAAAAATATCACACTCTAATTTTAGATTCTTTCTAAAAATCATATTCCATAACTAAAATTGTTCAATAAATGTTAAAAAAATGTGATATTAGAAATTTATACGTGATTCTTTTTCAATAATTTTTAGGATTGGGTGGGATTTAAAAATGAATATTCAAGAAAAAAAGTGAAAAGGGGGGAGTGAAAATACAATGAAATTAGAAAAAATAAAAAAGAAGAAATATGATGAAAATATTAACTAACCCAAGAATATACCGACCCTCCACACCTAGAGTGTATAGTTTCCTAACTATAATAAAATATAATTTGGGATAGAAGGATATTACCTGGTGGGTTTGACTTGTAAGTTTATTCAAGAAGGTGTATTTCTTCTAATGGGGACTCTAAAATTGGTTTGTGAAAGTGATATAATTTCTTCACATTGATAGTGATTTTTTTTTCATTTTGAACCTATAAAACACCAAATGGATAGATGTTAGTTCATTGTATTGGTTGAACCAGTGAGAATGAATATTTTCTAGGTACAACATCATCCTTACATTGAAAAGAAGAACCTTATACCAAATATGTATTTTATTATGAATGATGAGATGATCATCGAAATCCTTTTTTATATCCTTATAGATTTGGGGGTTTCCATATAAGTCTTTTCAAATTTTCTCTATCTTGAGAATCTACAACTTCATATGCTCACCTATATATGAGGGGATCATATTACATTTTTTTAACAGGTCAATATTTATTTTTATATACCTCCATAAGTAGGTAAAAGGACTTACCAAACACAATCCTATATAGTGGTGAAACAATTGGGGTTTAAAAATCTATATGGTATGCCTAATGTGCATCATCCAATTGTAAACTCCAATATTTCTTATTGTGTTGTATTGTTTTTCCAAGATTATCTCAACTTCTAGACTTGGAAGTTTTATTTATCCATTAGTTTTGGGTGATGTGAAGTGGATATTTATAAACAAACCCATACTTATGGGGAATTTTTTTCAAGTTTCAATTACAAAAATATAAACTATGATCACTAATTATGAATCTTGGCAAACCAAACCAAATAAAAATATGATATCTCAAAAAATCAATATTAACTCGAGAGTCATCAGTCTTAGAAGCCATTTGTTCTAAAAATTTGGAGACATAGTAAATAACTAATATTTTTTATACAAATTCAAATGAATTTGTAAAATTCCCCATGAATTCAATGCCCAATAGATCAAATATCCCACAAAATATCATGGGTTTCTTGGGAATTTCATTCCTCTTAGAGATATTACCTATGAATTGACATCATGCACATGATATAGAAAAACAATGTGAATATCTTTAAACTTTTGGCTAATAAAGTCCCAATTTCAAGACATTTAAAGTTGTATGTTGAGAGAAAAAGTGTCCCCCACAAGCTAGAGTGTTGAAGAAGAAAAAAAAGAGGTGAACTCGTGGTCAACGACACACCGATGAACAATATAGTCGCTAGAAATTATATAAAAGTATAGGTCATACAAAATAAAACATAATGAATCATGATTAAGTATTTGTTATTGTGAAGTGTTAAA
Organism: Viscum album; assembly: GCA_963277665.1. Classification (NCBI taxonomy): domain Eukaryota; kingdom Viridiplantae; phylum Streptophyta; class Magnoliopsida; order Santalales; family Viscaceae; genus Viscum; species Viscum album. The sequence continues at coordinate 813,358,333 of OY728135.1, forward strand.
ATATATGGGGACCCCAGATGCTACCAATAAATTCACAATGTCTGCATACCAAGGTGTAAGGTCCACTATATCACAAAGGTTCTTATCGATGAATAATTATCCAACGGGGAGGGATGAGTCAACATGGTGGTCCAATGATGGGGAAATCCTACTAATGTGGTCATCTACCACATTTTCCACTCCTCCATTATCTCAAATATCTAGGTCAAAATCCTAGATGAAGATCATCCACAATATGAGGTAATTCGTATTTCATGTTTATTAAAGAGAAACCAAAGGGAAACATGATCAAAAAACACAATTACTTTTAAACAAATAAGATATGAATGTAATTATTCCAAGGAAAAAATTATAAAATATGTTATTTTTTAGAGGTCATGTAGTTTTCTTGGGAATGGTCAAGGTTATGTGGGGCATACATAATGACATGAGGTGTTCTCTTAACCCACTTTGATAAAACTACACCAACTATAAAGTTAGAGACATCATAGATAAGTTCAAAGAGGTGCTCCCACCATGGTGGTTGGATGATGGGAGGTGAAGTGAGACTAATTTTTAGTGAAATAGTTTCATCCTCGTAATTTATAAACTTTGAATATTTTTGTAACAATTTATACAATGGAAGTGAAATCTTAGTAAAGTATTTAATGAATTGGTGGTAAAAACTAGAATAACCCAAGAAATAATACACTTAGGAAATAGATTTTGTATATGGAAGGGAGTAAATTATTTTCATTTTTGATTTATCAAATTGAATTCCCTTACTCGAAATAACATTCCAAAGAACTATCCATCACTCTACCATGTAATGGAATTTCACAAAATTTAATATGAGATCTTTTTTAATACAAAGGTAGAGGATTGAACATAGGTGTGCCAAATAATCATAACATGAGGAGCCAGAAAATGTGAAATCATCCATCAAAACATCCATACAATTCTCAATGTACTCAAAAACTATACTAAATATACAATGTTGAAAAGTTCCAAGACTATTATAGGTACAAAATGGTATCCTTATATATGAAAAAGTTCAAAATAGATAGGTAAATATGGTATTTTCTTGAACCTCATGGGATATATGGATTATAAAATAAAACAAATATCCATAAAAGAAATAATAATGGAACTTACCAGTCAATAATTCTAACATTTGATCAATGAAAGGTAGAGAAAAGTCTCCCTTTCATGTGGATTTATGTAGTCAATTATAGTCAATATAGACTTTCCAACTATTTTCACACATGTTGGAACCAATTCATTCCTTTCATTTGAAACTAACATTATTCCAATTTTCATAGGTAAATTTGTTCCATGATAGCCCATTTACTATTGGATATGGGATAAATGACCCCAATAGTGAGTAATATAATAAATTCATATTTTACCACTTTAATTACGGTGGTACTTAACTATAATTGATATTCCTTAATGAGATTACCCTCATCATCTGAAATTATATGTTTTTTGAAAATAGATATGATAATCCTAAGAATATCATCAAATTTACATCCCATCACCTTTATACACTCTCTCAAAAGGTTTATAAGTTTTATTTCATGGTCTTTAGTGAGGTTGTTGGTAATAATTATGTGAAATTGATCAACAACCTAGATATATACATTTTTTAAAATTATATGGAAGTTTCTTTAATTCCAATAAATATGAATTTTGGATTGAGGGAAGGGATTTAGGGTTAGTGAGGTCTATAAAACTGTTTATCTTCTCATGTTTACTCCCTATCGAAATATAATTAATGGAAATTATATTTTAAAAATAATCAACAGTCATGGGTACATCAGAATGCACACACTCATTAATTAAAACAAAACATTTACAATTTTCCAAACCCACACAACACTCGAAAGATAAGTAAAAACCCTAATAATCAAAGAGTGAAGAATAGGAAAAAGAATCAAGGTATGGGTCAACGAGAGAATGTTGTTTATGTGTGTCTTTAGAGAGAAATTCCATCAAGTATATAAGAATAGTGGAGTGATCTTAAACAGGGCATGTCATAGAATCAAGGATATCAAAACATTCTATTTCTCCCCCAAACTCCATTAATGGAAAACTATTGTGAACATTGATTATTATATTTTCTTTTTAAGGAAATACCTTCCAATCATGAGAGGATCATTTCCTTAGGTCTAGTTATATTCTATCTTAAAAACATAGAAGTATGTAGGGAAGATTAGATTCTTTACTCACATGATGACATCCTCAACTACTCCTTTTGGTTGTGTTGTTATTTGGATGGCATGTTGCATGATGATTTGCATTGGTTAAAGGTATCCAACCTTTAGAGAATTATACACCAAGTGAGGCATCACATTAATTGAAGCTCCTAAATAAGGTGTTGCATCATAAAATAAATAATCCACTATGGTGAAAAGTTTTATTTATGTTATTGGATCCTTACATTTGGTTTCCATCACTAGTTGTATCAATACTGAGACATTCCTTCCAAGCTTGACTCTCTCATGATAGGATTCTGCCCATATTCAAAGGAGATAAAAGGATAATAGTGATTCTGAATTTATTTTCAAACTATTATAAATATATATTGTAATTTCCCTTTTTGTTTGAGATATTTTTTATATCATTTAGAAGGTTTTATATAGACCTTTATAGGGGATGTGTAGTGATGCTTCGAGAGGTGGAATGGAATGAATCTGAAATGATGAGAGAGAAAATCAAGTCATGTGAAAAAGGTGTTGCAATGTAAAGAGGGAAGCACTGAGTAGTGGAAAGTTTGGTTTGTGTAATTTCTTATTTGAGGTGTTGCAATGATGAAAAATGTGTTATTTTAATCTGATATGGGTGATGTTTTGTCACAGATTATTTTTATAGAGGATATGGAGGTGTATCAAGCTTTGTATTTTCACACAGTTTTTCTACACTATATTTTCAATTTATATTTTAGGCTTTAGATTGTACTCTATGATTATTAGTGGGTTTTTTTGTGTTTCACTATGGTTTATTAATCCTTCACAATGAGGGTTTTTTCATGCCAAATTTCAATTTCCCCATTTATTTTCTTATTTTATATCCATGCTTCCATTTTGGTTGGTGATTCTCACAAGTTTATTTTCACAACAGATTTATTTTCCCGAGACCTATTCACTTCTAACCCAAAAATTACTATAAAAGTAGGTTATCTGTGTATCTTTTTAATTAGATATGGGTTATTTTAAGTTGTTTTATTTCTAACCACATTGAACTATTTAATTCGAAGAATTATTTTACCCTATGGAATTAAGGATTTATAAAAATATTGTTTTATGTGAAAACAATGAAGAAATTGAATAAAAAATTAGATAAACCAGATATTATGAACAATGGTGTTTAGAAGGATATGATAGAGTTATGGATAAGCATGATTCAGATATGTTTGGATGATAAAACTCTATGGGAAGTAATGAATTTGATATATCTAGAGGAGATCTAGGAAAAACATTAAAGAAGGATTACATTCAAATCCTTAACAAATCATTTATATCTGAAAAACTACTGTATTTTTTGTGAATACCAGAGAACAGATATTTAGGTAACCATATGGATGAGTTCTAAAAACCTTTAAAGGAGTTACCGTATATTACTATCAAGATCAGTGATAAAGGTAATGTGGTACCTATTTAAATGGAAGAATAATACAAGGGTTTTCTTCTTTTGGGTTCATTTTCCGATTCATATGATAATCTCATCACTACGCTATTGTTCAGGAAAGACACACTGACATTGGATGATGTGATTTCATTGTCATTAAATAATGAGAATTAGAGAAAGACTAATGATAGTGAATCTTTAGGTAATAGTGGTATTCTGGTTTTGAAAGATGGGTGTGGTAATCAGAGAGTTTGGTTAAAGGAAAAAAAGGTCAAGTGATTATTTTGTGACAAGTAGGGTCATGTGCAGAAAAACTTCTATGAATTGAAAACAAATAAGGAGGAAAATAAGGTGCACAAAATCAATTATGAGTATATTGAAGTAAGACCTATTCATGGTGAGGGTGATTTACATTTAGTTGGCATGGATTATCAAAGCTTAGATCTATACACCAAATGGGTGGTTGATTCAGCAGCATTGTTCCATATTACAGCAAAGAGGGAATTATTTCTTCATATGAAGATGAAGAGTTTGTTATATTAAATATGTGAAATATATATTCCTCTTATTTAATTAGTGTTGGTGACATTTGTATCACTATAAATGCAGGTTGTATGATGACATTTAGGGATGTGTGACATGTGCCAATTATATGCCATAATTTTATATCGTCTTTTGTTCTTGATACTAATGGATTTTAGAGTTTGTTTGGAAATAGAATATAGAAATTTTTTAGAGGATCGATGGTTTATTAATGATTCATAATGGATGAAATGATTTACAAGTTGTATGTAGAGGAGTGTCATAAAGTGATGAATGTAATTGCAATGAGTAATTAATCTTATTTTTGTCATAGATGATTGTCACACATGATTTAAAACCCATTGAATAAGACGAAGAAGGTTTGAATCCAAATAAAGTCTATTCAGTTGTTTTTGGTCTTACACCTAATTATTTTTCTTTAGATAGTTCCACTAATGAAGAAAGAATTAAAACAAAATATCATGGTGATGCACTGATATTTTCAGACTTCTTGGAGGATGTTGATCAAGGGAATAAATTAATTCTTATATGTGATTAAAATTTTGTGGTGATCTCAATTATTGGGTATCCAGATATTATTTATTCTTGTATTATAATTTCAGACATATTTATGAAGAATACTTCGCATTTGGATTTATTTTTCAGGGGGAGCATTCAGGTTTCAGTCAATGATGTAAAAAGTGGGATTTCTTATTCTTTATAGACAATAAAGGTTTATAAGATACCAACTAGCTTATAATACAACTAATTTTTTTATAATTCATGTCCATATTGGATGGGATTAAGGGAGTGATTGATGGGACTCTTTCCACATTCAAAGAAAATAAAATAATATTAGATAGTTTAAATTTTTTTCAAACTATTATCCAGATATCCCATGATTTTCTTTTCTATATGAGATATTTTTTATATATTTTGGAAGGTCTTCTAAAATCCTTTAAATGGGGAAGTGCAGTGCTACTTCAATGGGTGTAAAGGAAATAATTAGTGGTGATGAGAGATAAAATCAAGTTGAGTGTAAAAGGTGTTCCAATGTACAATGGGAAGAAGTGAGCATCGATAAGCACAAGTTTCACAATGGATTATTTGAGGCACTCCAATGATGTTGCATGTGTGGTTTTGATCTATGAGGGGTGATGTTTTTTCATGGATGATTTTCAGAGAGGTGAAAGAGGTTTATTAGAGTGTGGAATTTAACATGGGTTTTCTATGCTATATTTTCAATTCATTTTTTGGAATTTATTTTTATTTTTTTACTCTCTAATTATTAGTGTATTTTTTTAGATTTCCCTTATGGTTTTTAATCCTCTACAAGGAGGGTTTTCCACATTAAATTTCTGTTACCTCATTTATTTTCTATTTTTATTTTAAAACTTCCATTTTTATTGGTTATTCTCAAAATTTTATTTGTCACGCCTAAGTTATTATCATAAGACCAATGCACTTCCAACCCAATAAATCATTCCCCTTTAATCACCATATATGGGTGAAATGTACTTTATAAAATTTGGCATAGTGATGAATTTTTTTTACTATATCCAATAGAATAATGTTACCTTTTATATTTTTAAAACTATCCACGGTTTCTTTTTCAATTTCATTATCAAATTTTTTCATGGATTTAGAGAGTCTTTAGGGAAAGGGAATAGAAATAGATTATTCAGGGGAATTCTCATTGATAAATTTTTTACCCATTTTGTTCTTTATTCATCACTTAAATCTTTTAAAGGTAGAGAAAGAGAGTTTCTATGAGGAGTGCATAACTAATTTATAGAATCACTCAAAGGAGAAAGTTATTTTCCACTTTGAAGTGTTATATAACAAAAATTTCTTTTTTCCTTGGGATTGGAAATTAGTTGGGATGGTAGTTATCAAAACCCTTGACTTTGGATTTCACCAACTAAGTTGGATAGTTGTGTTAATTAATTTTTTAGGTTATTTATAGCTACTTGGATGGTTTTCTGGAATTGGAGATTGTTTTTGGTCATTTTTTGGTAATTTAATCAAGTATAGTCTTGGGTTTTCTATGGGGTTGTCTATAAGGACTTTATGGTGGATGAGGATTTCTGGGTATTGGTGGATGATGGCTTCTTTTCCCTAACTAGTTCCAGTATTTTTATGGTTGGTTTTAATACCCAATTATTTATAGAATTAGTTTTCTTTCCACCCATAGTTTTATGGATAGTATGGTTCTTACCTAAAATGATGGTTTAGGGGTGACCTATCAAAATTTCCCCCCAACACTCAGAAGGGTACCTCAATTTGGGGAACTGGTCAGAATAGTGGGTGTCAGTTGCACAAATACCTTAATGAATTAGAGGAGGAGGTTGGGATTTCCCTTGGGAAAGATAAATCTGTCAAATTATGGTATTAACCTCTTCAAACATCATGTCCACCTTCTTATCAAATTTCGAACTTTATACCTCATGGAAACCTCTGATGGTTAAAATGGACCTTTTACCAAAATATTTACTATTATTTTTCTTATTTTTTATGATATTCCTTGCATTTATTGAGTTATTATATACTAAGGAACCATCTGTAGCAGCATCAATAATCTTATGATTCATTATAGTTAAACCTTCATAAAAGTATTTTATTAAAATTAGCTCAATTATTTGATGGTGATGAAAACTTGAAAAAATCCTTTTAAGATATTCCCAATATTCTTGAAGTATTCCTATATTAGATTTTCCTATTTAATAAATTTATTTCCTTACTATTTTAGTTTGATATACTAGGGTGTATTTTTCATAAAAAATGTGTTTTATGTATTCCCAGCCTATAATTGAGGAGTTAACATAATATAACTAGTCTTATAAAGAGAATGGAAAGTACCTAATATTAACCAATTATTTATGCACATTTTCATGTTTTAATGTTGACCACATATTATGGATCTCCTTTAAGTTATTGTGTGGGTCTTATCTAGCTATACCATGAAATCTTGGTAAAAGCGAATGATTATATATTTTAATTCAAATTTAGGTGCTTTATATTATATTCAAATATATATTTCATGGATCTATACATTTTTTGAGGTGATTTATTCTAATGTTTGGTTATTCTTAGACATATTATACAGTTTTACTTCAGTCTTGAAATTTTTTTTAGAAGAATAATATGGATGGAGAAGAGTGTCAATGTTTTTGTGTTTTCTCATTCAAAGGATCATTCAGTGCTTCTTAGTGTCGATGATGCGATATATTTTATGGTTCATGTTTGAAATTAATTAGTTCATCTAATGAATATTTCATCACACACAATTCCTAAAAAAGGTTTTATAAAACAAGTTAATAAAACTATAGGAAGAACAGAATCACATAAATATTTAAAAAATACACAAAGTTCTTATAAAAAACACTAAAAACCAAAGTGCTCACCGAAAATGGTTCATGAATTTGACTTCATTTTCATAAAAAATCAAATTAATTAATTTTTTAATTTTTATTTATAGTCTATAGAAGACCCTAGGTAATCTATCATGGAGATTTGATGAGTTTAGAGTTTTTCCCAAATTTTTTTTCAAAAAAACTATAAATATGAGGTTTAAAAAATAAATTTGAAAAATAAAATGACTTAATTTAAAGATTTTAATAATTAAAAAAAGGTGTTGTATTTAGAATAATCTGGTAAGGAGGTCATTTCATGTTCACTACACATCTTGGTTAGTAAATTATTCTTAAAAATACACATGGTTTAAATGAATCCATTAGTTGAGGGTTGTCAATATATTGATCCCCCCTTTCCCTCATAAAATGATTCACAATGAACAATACTTGACACAAAAATCATGTTTTTATGGTTTAGACCTGAATAATTAAATTATGGATTCTAAAGTATACAGAAATATCATGTATGTGAATGTGAAAATAGATGGTTATTTTTTCCAAATAGAACAACCCAAGATTCCCTCTAAAAATAACAACCAAATTAGTATTGAAATGAAAATTGTTTCACTTAATTATACCAAAATAATTCATTCAAAGGAGAACCATGTTAATATTAAACTCAAATATAAGGTTTTATACACAAATTAATCCAAACTAGTAGGAGAAAATATCCCAGAAATCAATCTTCAAGTGTGTGTTTCTCCATCAAAATAAATTTCCACGGTTTAGCATGCCATGAAGAGGAGGAGGAGGCTCAGGTGGAACGCCTCCTTCACACATGATCTCAATATGATTATAGGTGACTCCAACACTTCTAGGATGAATATATAACTCCTTTGGGTCTCTAAAATATCATCACCTCCCCCCCTTTTGAGCTTACAAATGGGGTTCTCAATGTTCCAATTTATTGGTAAAGTGGAAGGTGGTTTTGGGGGATCAGATATCTAGATACCAATTATATCATTGTTTTGGGTGGAAAAAAATTAATTTTTTTCCCAACCTCTTTAATATCTTTACCAAAAAAAATTGAATCATTTAAAGGCTTAAATCTTGAGATATGGATGAGTTACATAAGTGACCTTGAGACTATGAATAGTGAATAATCTCTTCAATGATGGCACAGTTTGTGTATAAAAATAGTTGAATTGGGATTCATATTCTTCTATAGAAATGTGTCCCGCTTTTTTGGTCATCAGTATAACAATTTTCCGTCTAATTTGATTCAAATATTATCCTTAGTTTTAATTTTTATTCCATATATGTTCTTGGGATCATGCATAGTTTGTCCCATTTTTTTTAAATTTCGTTGTGGGCTCTCTAAATCACCTCCTCTTACAATGAAATCATAAAAAGTAATTTTTTATTTTTTTATTTTGATAAAAAATAACTAATTGAACCAATTTTGATGTGAAATTTCTTATTATATTTTGGAATTTACAATTCATAATCAGTTTAAAATACTGGTATAAGGGTTGAAATGAAATAGTGAATTGCACTGTAGTTAATGAGCCATTGAAAACCTTACTTAGTGATATCTCACCCGGGAAATAAAATTCCACCCCATATTAATACATATTCATATATAGAGTTCTTAGAAACTAGGTCTAACCACATATCATTCCCTTCCAATTTCCAATGACAACTCACCTCAATATATAGATAACCTGGGATGGCGACCATCGTCCCTACTTATTATAGTTCACAATTCATTGTATTTGAAAAAGTGCCCTCTTTGTTCTGACTAAGTATTGTAATATGCATCTGATAAGTAAGATTGTAGTTTGATTATATAGAAATAATTGGATGAGTTAAATCACCCATCTATGTTTTGTCCCATCTTCGCTTCCTGTTACAATATCTCGAATGTGTTAAATGAAAAATACATACCTTACATAAACTATAACTTATGGGATAATATTCAAGATAAAGATAAATTGTCTATGTTATCATGGATATGATAACAATATCTAGGATTTAAAAAATATTTTATGTTAAATGGACCCTTCTATATCCTCCATGTCCCGAAACCCGAGTTTGGAAAGGCACTATGAGGGCCTGCAAAAATCTTGTCTCTATGGTCTAGTGGAACTCTAGGAAATAATTTATGACTCCTTTTCATAAATACATATCTGAGGTTGGGGATAGTATGGATCATTCTGGTTCACTTTATCCCATTTTTAGTAGAGTCCCCCAAATATGGCATCCTGCAATGTCATTAATATCGTAGATGTCATATTTTTGAATAATGTGCATTCTTGTTGGTCAATCAAAAGAATCCATCTCATCTCAATTGCAAAAAAGTGTTGAAACTAGAGATAGTGGGTTATTTATAGGCTCCTAAGTTATGTTTCCTTATAGTTTGATAATGTATCCCAGAAGATAATGATAGAACCTCTGGCCATACGATATCCAATTGTGGAAAGGAGCTCACATACTGATAAGACACTATACTTGAATCATGCTTGTGTGAAAATGCACTAGATAAAGAAGACTTAATTAGTAGTTTTGAGGGAAGTAATTTGAGAGAAACCTTATCCCATAGGTCTTGTGGAATTTTTACCACAGTCTAAACCATTGGGGTTATCGAATACTTAGCATGTGTAGAAGATATCAGTTATATCTCTAATTCAACTACAACCTATAGGGCTTGATACATTTTTACTATAACTTCCACTTATGGAATCCTCAGTTCCTGAATAGGTTTAGGAGGATTTTATTTGGATCCACATCATCCCCATACCTCATAGACGGGGGAATTATTATCATCTAATAATTTAAAATTAGTATTTTCTAGACTGTGTAGTGATTTCTAGCAATGAGTGCCTCGATCATTCCTACCACCATGTGAAAAACCCTTATCATTGAGGGCATAATCAATGAGTATAGTTAGATAATCCCTTGGGGTCACCATACATAGATCAATTCTAGGTAAAAATATAATAAGTAGGAGTAATCCCAATAAATTTCATATTCCAAAATGGACCACTAAGGAAGAGAACCAAGGTAAAGACCTCAATATACCCTTTGAAGATGATGCATGAAATGAAGAGTCACTCCATTAATCAGATGATGGTGAAGTGATTAAAAATACATGATATGTCTCAGTGAACACCATCACATTTAATCTAATAGATTACATATCCAAATACATATACACTGAGGTTCATGATGGGAAATAGTTCCTTGGGACAGGGGTCACACCGAAACACGAGCTAAGGGCACACAGACCAAGAATCAGAGGAAAAACCAAAACATGGAACCTACAAATGAGTAATTTCCATCCCTTTATCCTTATTATACTAAATATAAAGGGAAATTACTAGTTATATCCCACTTTCCTCTAAGAGATCTCTAAGTACTCTCCACAAATGAGATGGCGGTGTAGTATGAGGCTAGGATATTAAATCTCAGATGAACCAATGAGGAATTTCTTAGAAGAAATATTCCCACTAGTTATCACCTCCAAGTGGAAGTGAATACCCACTCCTCCCACTCATTAAGAGGAGGTTAATTTACACTTGATATTAGAATCCAAGCATTGGGAAGGCTTTGCATCCAAACAGTCATTCTACATGAATTCAGGAATTGAGGAGGATGAGGATTTTCCTCTATCATGCATGTATCTTCTATCATATTGAGATAGTCACCTAATCCTGTCATGAACTGGAAATTATTAGTTAGTATATTATATATTATTATGTCAATATTCACCCATTACTAACACTCATGGGATGACTTGGACAATGTTTCCACCCAGAACTCCTTTACACCATTCAGTCTCTTGCCACTCGAATAGAGGCCATGGAAGGGTGGCATGATCCAGTGCAGTCTCAAAGGAACCCATATCATGAATGGGAGGATGTCACTCCTCTTATTACCAATTTTTATAATTCTATTTTCCAAAAAATTAATGGAATGGGATATCAAGAGTAGTATCTCTCACATTTCATGTTTTGGTGTAACCCCATGATGGTCCCACAAGATCAGTAAGAGGCATCAAATCTGATGTGTTTCATACATAATATAATGGGTTTAGCCATTGTCTAAAATTTGAAGTTTAGTATTATGGTCCACTATATGTTGGGAAGAACTTTTCAGTGAGTTCCTTTCCAAATTTATCTCCACACTAAGGAAAACAGTAACCATTGATCTCATAAACTGTAAATAGAATGAATATTATTGGATATATAAACTTATCATCAAATAGAAATAAATGATATAATTTATTAGTATTATAATACCAAAGGAATAAATATTTTCACTTTTTATAAAAATAAACCAAGATGAATTATAATCACAACTGATCTAATTGAAATATCTGGTTGGATTTTAGGAGTTTGTAAACATAGTGAAACTTCTAGAAGATTTTCTTCAATTAACTAGGGCCAAAAATTATCCCACATTTGTAGAATAAGGGAAAATGGTAGTAAATGAAGAAACTAATAATATTACATTCATAATAACACCAGTGACTACTAAATCACCTTTGTAATCTCTGCATCACCCAACCCCTCCCACTGAGTGATAGAGACAACAAGAAGGACATTATATGTAGGAAAAAAGAGATCATGTCCACCCATGATATGAGGAATGAAAAAAAAATCATAAATAATAATTAAAAATAATCACCTCAAGCTTCTTTAGCCTAGGAAACCCTATAAATATGTCCTCACTAATTTTTTTGACTATTTCCCTTTTAATTGGATGTTGGGTCACACTATCCAAGACTGATTTGTCTTCAAAAACATCCTCTAGAAAATGGTTTTTTATAGATAGCTGGTGTTGGGGAATTCCTTAGTGAAGTTGACCCATGTTTTAACCATCCAATCAAAGGAATAAGGTGACTCGAAAGAAGTCCCATCTATATGTGAGTGAAATTTCAATGAGTAGATGATTTGGAAGACAGCTGATCAATATCATGTCATTCTCAAGGAACAAATATGTCAACCAATAGTGGTTCTATCTCCACTTTCATTATCTAAAGGGACATCATCAAACCCATCCTATGGAGGTAGACACAACTAGAAGAAGCATAATAAGGAAATATAAGAATAGTATCATCCAAATATCAAACTAGATTGTACTCTTGTCGGTTGTATTCCCTCATCTTATAAATTTTGGTAATTTCACAAAAAAATGGAACCCTCATCATATGATGAGACACATTTCAGTTTTGTTAATTTTTTTAACTTATCAAGCCCATTCTCCAATGATGAACATGTATATCAACTTGATATCCTCATACCTATCCAATGATCTAAACACCAAGGTCATATAATCCAAGGGTAATAGTGTAGAAAAATATTGGGAAATCATAGTATTCCATCCACATCCCAATTGAATTTATGTATATAGACAAGAACCATGGTCAATCACTTTAGAAAGACCAACAAGATCATTTATATACCCCAAAAATACTTTAAGATTCATTCAAATCCAATTATTTTAGAAGATTGGTTGGAAGGTTTTAAACTATCTGGTCAACTTAGATGAGTGGGTAGACCTAATCATCTCAACCCTTTAGTGACAGGTATGATTTAAACTTTTGTATGATCAATATATGTATAAACTTCAATCACTTCATCCTCTAAGACATAGGCCATTTTGAAACCCTATGTTGGGAATTATAGACCCCTGGTAAAAAATTATAAATTCTTTAAATAGTTAGTGGTTAGTTCAACCAAGATCTTGATTATGGATATTATTTATATTTTAAAGGATCATTGGGAATTTCTTATTGAGTCCCTCTACATTCCCTAGGATTTTGAAATATATTCCATTTTGGTTGAGGTTAATTGAGTAAAAATTGGTTTAGTAGAGTTCCATACCACTATCTCATTCATAGAGATATGTTTATAGGATGCTAGTTAGTGGGTAATAAAATACATTACATTTAAAGTCAGCTAAATTTTTTTGATAATGTAAAACTTCTAATTGGAAATGGCTCCAAGATTAATCTTACTCTGGTATGGATTATTTGATGTTTGGATACATCATGGATGATTTTCCATATTTAAGATGAACATTCAAGGTTATTACAAGATAAATAAAAAACCTCACGATAAAATATAGATCCATATTTGGATTCCTAGACTATAATTCATAATTCATGGTTATCTAAAAATACACAACATATAATGTTGAACATGGAATACATTATCTATATATCCATGCATTGGTTTCTTCTTAATATCATAAATTCCTAAAGTACTCCGTCAATGGAAAGGTTGGAGTGCTATGTGGTGATATCACCCCCATTAAATCTTTTGAAACCTAGTACACTATGGTAGGTTTTTATAAGATAGAAGAAAAGTAATTAGTGGAAGAGGTTGATATGTGGGTTTCCACTCTAAATGGTTTGACAACTTCCCATACGAACACTTGGAGCATTGTCAACTGATATTTTGTATTTCCTATCAACCTGGTAGAGGTATTGGGTCCAAATATAGAGATCTATAACAGCTCACAAACTTCACTTTCCCATTTTTATAGAGCAATAGTCATTCTAGATGAACAAAGATCATCAAGAGGTAGTCAGGTCACACCTACCAATATTAAAACCATAATAGTAAATTCCCCAATAAATATTGATACATTCCATTATTTAAAAATGATGAGACCCTCAATCCACCATGTGGACTTGAGGACTCCCCTTCCCCATCAAGAGAAATTGAAAATTATACTATGATGTCTCATAAATCTAAAGATTTCAATACTTTTTCTTCCCCTGATGATAGTGGAGAAGAAATGTAGAGTCTTCAGAGTTCTCACAATCATAATGCCCCTGTACTGGTAATCTTATGTAAAAGGAATCACTCCTCATCCATAAAAAAGGATATAGATGACCATGTACTATTTACCAATCTTGAGAACACTTCTGTCGATGATGAGATGGAAGAGGATGAAATTAGGGATGCCCCTCCAACATTTGAGGAAGGTATTTGTACCACCATAAGTGATCTCAAACAAGAAAATATGGGAATAGAAGAGGACCCATGACCTGCATTGATCAGTGCCTCCATAACTCTGTAGGTTCCAGAGATAGATATACCCTTCTTAAAATAGATTCATTACGTGTTCACCAGAAATTTCATAGAAATTTACATCTTTGGATCCCAATGTGTATACCCATCATCTGGTAATTCCATATAATAATCAAGGTTTCAAGAAGACATCAAATAGAATTCATTCGTTAAATTATATAAAGTTATCATCTAATATTGATAATATTATTAAATATAATTACATTTGAGAGATTAAATACCCAAAATAGATCAATAACATCATCCTCATTTAGAAAAAAACAAGAATATATAGGATTATATCAATTTCAGGGATCTCCATTGACACTACCTGAAGGATAATTTCCCAATTTTGATTACAAAACTCTTATCTGACTAAACCTTAGGATTTCAAGCCCTTTCTTTTATGGATGGGTACTCAGGCTATAATCAGATCAATATGAAACCTGAATATGAGTAATCTACCACCTTTAAAGTTTCCTAAGGGATATTTTGCAACCAGGTCATGCCATTTAGTTTAAATAATATAATCTTTACTTAATAACACACCTTGTATCACATTTTCATGTCCTTTCTTGTAAGGATCACATAATTCTATGTCGATGATCTAGGGATTAATTCTTGGTGCCACTGTGACCATATCATCATCCTCTAGAAAATTTTTGGAAGGTTACAGTAGAATAACTTAAAGTTTAACCTTATAAAGTGTTATTTTGTGGTAACTTAAATAAAAATCCTTGGTTTTGTGGTATGATATAGTGACATTGAGGTCTTCTATTAGAATGCTAGTGTAATCCCCATAATTACACCTAATAAAAACCTAAATAGTTGAGAGGTATTTGGGGATTACTTGATTTTATGTTTCATAGAAAACATATCTAGTAAATGAATCCCCTTTAATAAGTTGTTGAAGAAGGGATTCACTTATCTATGGGAAACATATTTATAATAATCCTTTTAAAACCTCAAGCGATAAATGTTGAACCCATTGGTTTTAATGCCTATTGTATAAGGGAAGCCTCTCATGCTATATGTGGTCACTATAGAATGATAATTCATCACACTTATTTATAGAAAAATACTAAAATAAATAAAAATAGTCCCTACTATATTAATAAAAATGTGCTAGATATTGAGACATGATATTATTATGTAAAAAAAGAACTGCATTTCACTCATATTTGTGGTGAAATTTTGAGTCACTACTTGCATCACTATAAGGTATCCCTGGTCTCTTGCATTAACACACTCAAATACATCCTTAACCCCCCTCTGTTGAATGGGAATATATCCAAGTGAGAGGTTATCATAAAACAACACAACATCCAATCATATCAAACAATTAAATCAAAGGGTAGGGACTACTATATTTCATCACAGCACATCATTACATAGAGAGTATATCGATAAATATTGAGAATCTGGATGATAAAGTTATATATACCCATGAAACTCCCCAAATGTGAGAGATGTACTTTAAATTTCACTCTCAAATTCTGAATAGGAAAGGGATAGAAATACCTAAGCATAATCATGTTGGTCTGTATATTTTCATTGTCTTTCCAACCAAGGTGAGCCTAACTTATTATTTAATACTATACAAAGGTTACACCAACAAAAATAATGAATACCAAGCTCTTAATGTAGGATTAGAACCAACCATATAGCATCATATAAATCATTTGAATGTTAAGGGTGATTCAAAAAAAATGGTCTAAAATATCATTGGTGAGTACGCCACTAAGAAGGAGGAGTTATCCCATATCCATGGTTATGTGAAGGGACTAATGACATAGTTCCCTTTTGAGTTAACATTGAATCACATTCTCCACTCATAGGATACTCATGTCTATGAAATACCAAATGCGGGTAAAACCACGGCTAACCCTACACAAGACATGATAGTCTTCATCAATGCACACAATAGGGTAGTATCCTCAACAATCATCTAGGATATAGAATAAATCAATCAAATTAGTACTACCCTGATACATGATGAGCCAACATATTTATAAGTTCATATCATTACTAAATGGATAATACCTATAACTCCCTATATCTAAAATGGAATCATTTCATTATATAGTGCCATGTAGGTGAAAATATGGCAATGAGTAGAAAACTTTTTCCTTTTTTTATGGCCTGATTGAATGAAAATTCCTCTACAAATAGAGTTTTGATAGATTCATCCATTGATTCATAAAATAAAGAGAGACCCTTGTTGTTATGTAAAAATTCCATGAAGTCTCTTATAGGACTCATCATCTAAGAAAATCTCTCCAATAAAATTATGAGTCACAGATATTTTTTCTCAGTAATGATATAGTACTGTGAAGAATTCAACAAAAGTTCCATTCTATTCAAATAAATTCCAATTTCATCCATCAGCTCTTAGATTCATAGCATAATGTCAAATAATCATAGATATTTTCCTTATGGGGAGTGTATTTCATGGGACCATATCCCAATACTACATCTTTGAATTTTGATTCTACCCTTATTATAACTGAATTCTTTTTCAAATTGGTTGAGGTGCTACCCCTCAAGGAAGTCATGATGAAGAACATCATTAAATTCATGAAGTCTTATATCATCACAATATTTCATGTCCCCCATTTAATATTGATGGATAAGGGAACCAAATTCACTTATTTTGAGTTAAAAATTATGTATCCAGTTTATAAAATTGAGTTCAACCATTTATATTGCTTTCTTTTAGTAGAAAATGGAAAAATAGAGGCTTCTAACAAGATTATATCAAATATACTCTAGAAAATTATGGATAAATTCAAAAAATATTTGTTATAAAAAATCTTATATACTTTGTTGTTATATCATTCCACAATCCATACTAACATATAAAAGACCCCATATTATCTTTTCTATAGAACAGAGGTGGTTCTACCTATTAGATTCAAATTTACCTCACTTATAGTCACTATCTATAGTTAGTTATCTATTGATGAAAAATCAAATAAGTGAGTTGATGAGTTTTAATGACTTAATGATAATAGGGAACATGAATTGAAAAATCTAGAAGTCCATCAAAATCAGTTTTCATGAGCCTTCAATAATAATTCTTTCCTTCTCTTGTTACTTCAGGAGAGCTAGTGTTGGTTCTCCAAACTGCGATGATACTAGTAAGGAATACTCTAAATATTAAACCAAAATGAGGACCTTAAATCATACATAAGTTCTAATAAAATAGATCTCTCTCTTTGTCCATGATGGATGGGGATCTCATTAGTAATCTTATCAATATGAGGTTTCTTAAGAAATACATTTCATAATTATTTTCTTATCGCAAATGCTTCATCACATAAAGTTAAATTGAACAACACCCTTATCCTCATCACATGAAGTTAAATTTCATGAAATACAAGTCCTAATTTTATGTTGTTAAACTTATTATCATCCATGTCCTAGTGGAAATATCTTAAACTAAATAGCACCCATGTCCTGGGCCAATACCTTAAATTTCATAGCACTAATGTCCTCTCCATATGATGTTAAAATACATTATTATCATTCTCACCACATGATGTTAAACTGTGAAGTATAATTCTACCTACATGACTATAAACTTCTTAGAGTGGCCCATTCCCTATGTCCTCTTTCTCCCCTACATGATATCTTGATCCATGTGGATGTATTTGGAACACAATCTTCCCGTGCATAAAATAATCTATTCCCTCCATTCCTCATACAAGAGTGAGGAAGTTTCATTGAATCCAATACATAAGGAACTATGTGTCGATTGATTCCTATTGAAATAGGATATGTACTAATGATCGAATCATTTATCATGGTCCCAACTGTAATATCCATAAAACAAACACCATCCCATGAATATGAGTCATATTTATGTAGGCTATTTCTTTATAAGAACTATGTGTCCCATGATTCCTATTATCACAGGATATGAAGTGATGCTTGGATCACTTTTCCTGGGCCCAATAGTAAATTTCAAAAAAAAGCCCCCCTTCCCCTACATATGATCCAAATCTATGTGAGGAATATTTTTTTTAAGAACTATGCATGTCTTTATTCTTATCAACATAGAATAATTAGTGACACCCTGATCTCTTATCCTAGGCCCAACAGTAATTACCAACCAAAAATTCATATATCCCTGAATATTGTCCTAATCTATATAGAGAATATATAATAGCTACATAAGGATTGATTCTTACTGTATCATGATATATTGTGATTCCTGAATCTTTTATCTTGGTACCAACCACAAATTCCAAAAAAATCCCCATTTACCCTTCATATGAGAAAGATCTATTCATAGGACCTTCATTATAAAATCTATGTGTAGATTGATTATTGTCAACATAGGATACATAGTGATTCTCAAATCTCTTATCTTGGTCCCAACCATAAGTTTCAAAAAAATCTCTCCTACTTAGTATGAATCATATCAAAATTGGGTATTTATTTTTAATGTATGACTTGATTCCTATCTCTATAGGATATATAGTGACACCAAGACCCTCTATCCTAGTCTTAGTTTCAATTTTTTTAAAATCTTACTCATTCACCTTCATATATTGGCTCCCTTTCTAATATTTCTTCCTTATTAATAATAATACACTGAATTGAAACCCATATTTATTACTTAACTCATGAAATCAGTCTATAGAGAAGAAAGTAAATGAAATCTACCCTATTTTATATAGGATCTTGATCTATATAGGGGACTTAATCATTGAATTCTTTGGTCACAAACTTATGCTGAAAATGCCTTCCTCATGAAAGATCTCAGTCTACCTAAGGAATGATATAAGGACGATATATGACACAATTCCTATTATCATAGAATATATATTAACACTCAAATCTTGTTTCATAGACCCAACAAAAAATTCAATCAACCAAAATTCCCTTTTATCCTGAACATGGGTTCTTTTAATGGAGATTCATTTAGAAAACTACACTGAGAAGGAAGAGATCATGAAAATTCCATCATTCTATCATTGGTCAAATATCTATGGATTTATGATATCATTAAATGAACCTCTTATTCCCTGTATATCATTTTTAATATACCCTTAGGAAAAAATGTTAGTCTCAAAACTACCTATTATTTCTCACATTGATCGTGAATCATGTGAAAATTATAGATCTTATGAAGAAGAATGATTGGGATGTTCTATATCTGATAGACATAGAATCTAAAGTCCTTATCACATGGAATTAAACTTCATGAAATATGATTCCTTATCAGCTGATTTTAAACTGCATGAAATCTAATTTCTTTTCACATGATGCTAAACTAGAATGAAATAAATGTCCTTATCAAAAAACATTAAACTCAATGATATCCAAGTCCTTTTCACATGACTTTAAAATACATGATATCCAGGTCTGTATCCCACGATGTTAAACTGCATAAAATTTAAGTCTTTATCATAGGATTTTAAATTGTATTTCAAATAATTCATTATTTCACAATATAAAACTATATGAAATATAAGTCATTTTTCATAATATTAAACTATAATAAATCCATGCATTTCCCCACAATTTTAAACTTCATGACATTAGAGTCCTTTTCAAATGATGTTAAAACTGTGTGGTACATGATTCCCTATATCTTAAAGCTAAACTACATGAAATTTGTATCATTTCATAATTATTAAAAGGAAAAAAACCATATATTCTCATTAATTATCAAAGGACCACAATATCCCAATCATGGTCAACCAAGGATTGATACTCCCCCATCACCTTTTCTGAACACGTTAGTCAATAAATCACACTTCATTTATTGTGTATCTTCAGTTTCAAAAAAGCATTCATGGATATTGGTAATTAGTGAATTTTTATTCAAGGGACACATATATTTGGATTTTAATACATTCCCGAATCTGGATCTTATATATTCCCCCTAGTTTTTCTAGCTAACTAGAGGCATTTTAAACCCAAGAAAAAGGGTCCTTTAATCCATGTATGCTCTAATAGCAATGAAGTAGAATCTATTATTTGAATATCATCATTTTTCATACCTTACATGTATATATAATAACATTACCAATGTAAAAGAACCTTGACTTATTATTTATAGCGTCATCATACTTTTTTCAAAAGTTTGTTGGAGTATTCTCAACTTAGAGAATCCTAATTGGGTAATTGTTTCACACTACTCTTTTCTTCATCCATGAATCATGATCATAAAAATTTTATTCTATGGTCTATGAATCATGACCATAAACTTTGTGAATTTTGGTCCACATGTCATAGACCTAAATCATGTATAGTTTAGTCAATGTTGTATAACCATAAACTCTAGCAATGGACAGTCCAGACTATTTGAACTTAAACTTATAGTGAAAGAGACATAAAAATTATTAACATGAAAAAACTAATAATGGGTGGTCTAACAAAAATTACAGTATTCCATTAATAATTTTTAGTCTTAAAGAGATTAGGAAAGAGTTATAGTGTGATTAAAATCGGTATAAATCACATAGGTCCCTTCATATGACCCTAAAAAGGCCAATTTAATCTTGCTGGATCCACTAGGCTTGGTAAAAGTTAGATCAGTGATTTTTTATATCCATTCACCTTGATAATGTTCTGATTACACATTTACACAAATTTTAGTGTTCTATAAACCTCCTTAAATAGTTTTTTCTCCATAGTCTACATCATTTTCTATGTTTTTGAGTCCTCTAAAACCTCTTATAGCTATTGGTAATGAGGGTACTTGACTTTGAGGGAAAATTTTGATTGGGTATGCATAAATAAACCAATTTGGATCCTTCATATACACCCTCAATCTGAAATGGTTTTCAAAAGTGTTTTCACCTTGAAGAAAAGGGACATTTAATTATTTTATTCACTGAAAGTATCACATTGGAACCCGTCATTTGAATTTGGTTAGCATTCATCCTTTGTATATCTATCCCATTTCATCATCCCTAATCCAAAATAATTTATATATGACTTAAATGACCCATAATATAACTATTCATGTAGATTTTATATCCTATAAAATATGCCACCACATACTATACATGTTCTTGAGGTAAGTATGTGGTACCTCATTCTTGAAACATTTTATATTCTTAGTCACATGACCCTAAACCACGCGATTCATTAGCCTAACTTACATGGATTTAAACGCCCCATGGAAAGAGAAATAGAGCACTAATCAATTCAAAAAACTTGTAAAGGGAGGTTTGGGAAAATGTCAAGCCTTTTCCAACTAGACAAACACCTAGTATGATCTAGAAACAAATGAGTATTCAAAAAGGAAGATTCATAAAACATGTCAAGATAAAAATTAGTAAATGGTAGTATGAGTAAAATCCAAGTTCTTACACACTATGAATCTAATATATAAGTTAAATTAAAAATTTATTGTAATAAAAGGGAAATACTCAATGCTTATGGGACCCACATTTTTTTCCTAGCCAGAGACATGTTATGCTCACTAAACCCTTAGCCTAAGAAAAATTTATAGTGTCCCTTATCCGTAGGATACCAACTAAAATCACCCCTTTGTGTCAAAAGATTCATCATAAGTTTCTAAATGCAATAAATCTAGTTTATCAATGATGGTTTCTATCCCTATTCTCATTTATGAGCCACACCCATGTGCAATTAATCATCAATTTATAAATGGACTAACTCTAGTGTATTAGTGATGGTGTCTATACCTATACCCATTTGTGATCCAAATCCCTGAGGAATTCATTATCAATTTTTTAATGGACTAACTCTAGTGTATTAATGACGGAGTCTATGACTATATCTATCATTGACCCATTCTATGAAGGAATTTTTCATTAAGTTCTGAATGGTTTAACTCTAGTGTATCAATGATGGTGTCTATGCCTAGACCCATCCATGAGATATTCCCAGGAGTTATTATTAATCGTATTTTAAGGGACTAACTCAAGTGTAATGGTGGTGGTTCTTCTAACTATACTAATCTATGGCCCACACCTAGGAATAATTTGTTATGGTTCAAGTATTTGAAATATGATTTGGGATTGATTCAAATTTTGGTAATCTTATGTTGCCTTAGTGATTTATAAGATATTTTTTCATTAGTATAATATGGGTAATAAAATATTGACAATGACGTGTGGAATTAAAGTAAATTCATTCATTAATATATCAAAAAGAAGGGAGGAACATCCACATTTTTTAGTTTCTCCCATTATTATCCAAATAATATGATCCTAAAGTTATAATTTTATAATATTATATGATCTAAAGATTCCTCAAAAATAAATATATTCTATATCATGGTTTCTATGGTTTGATACAGTTGATCAACCATTCGAGTTTCCACCTCGACAACTTATTATAGTGATGCCTCTCGTAAAACAGCATACATTATAGCTTTCAAGGCTTCCTCAAAAAGCAACTGTTCTTCCTCTATTATCTTTTTAGGAATTTTTAGAATATAATAGTGGTGGGATAGTTCTTGTTGAAAGATTCCTTCTACAGCTCACCCTTTAGTAATAATTTATTAATGTTTCATTGCAACCACTACGTGTTGGGAGGCTTTATTGAGGGACTCAATACAAAGATGTGTGATAGAGGCCTTGGACTCTTCCAATTCTTACTATAGTTTGAGTGCCCATATTTTCTCATATAAGGTGAGAACCACTTTTACCATGCTGTTGAGTTCCTGGTAATCATAAATTTCATAGGTGAGAGTAGTGAACATATACTGGATGTTACCCAATCAATCCTTAAGCTCCTCTAATAGGACCTCAGTGATTAGGCTCCATATATCTTTCCACACCTGTCACCTGAACTATTTTTTAAATGGTTTATGTTCTAGGCCTTGACCCAATCCTACTTCCATAACATTAATGTATTCGGGAACTAAATAAATGAGTAAGTATTTTTTATTTTCATCTCCTAAAATACTTGTGGTTGAACCATCCTACACCTCGTCTATATGAGACCATGAAGAAACTAAATGTGAGATTTAGGAATTCTAGGATATATATCCTTAGATAAAATATATAATTTTTTTTATTAGTGAACACAAACAATGTAGTTTAGTCATGGACTATTAGAAATATACTATCATTGGTTTTGGAAGAAACTGATATTTTTTCATGGACTCAATATAAGGAATAATCTAAATATTTTCTTATGAAATTTTAGGATCCTCACCAAGTATATATTATAATGAAAAAAAGGTCAGATAATTTAATGTAATCCTAATCGAATGTGAAATCCTGTAAGAGGTGTTCAATCTCTTTCAATGATGTATATACTCTAGAAAGATCATCCAAAGATTAAGTGGTTATGTATGGGTCCTCTAATAGATCATGTTCATTCTCTGGGTTCAAGGGAATGAAAGAAACCATGTAAAAACTAGGGATTGGGTCCAAAACTAATTATACATCGGATTTTTCTAGTTTTATAAAAACTTCTTCCAAAATTAAGGGTTCAACCTATGGTAGAGGAGAAGTAACCCTCATATATTTAACAACCCAACCCCAGTAGCCCAGAGTTGGTGATCATTTTATTACAATGAAATAGATACAATAGATCACATAACCATAGATCAATAGGTTTAATATTCTTTAATAAAATAGATACATGCATGGTTCCCTTATTACATTGATAATTAAACATAATACAAAACAAACTAAAATAAATTGCTTCTTGCCACTTATTCAAAGATCTCCACTTCACAACCAGGGGATAGAAAAAAATAAAAGGGTGAGCTCAAATGCTCAGTAAGGGTTACATATAGTGGAATATTGAATCAATAATAAGTGAATCATAATAAATTAGGCATAATAAATATGTAATGGTGAATAACTGAATAATTCATGCCATCAATACACAGAGAATTAAAACGCATCCATAGATTCTGTCATTGTGAAAATAACATGGAAATTAATAACTAAATATTGAATGAATAAAATAATTAATTATTGGATGTCATGTATCTAGAACATGAACAATCATATTGTCGTGATAGTTTAAGTATGTGGGTATATACCCATTTGATTATATTATGGAAACAAACATGAATGGTTCATCACAAATGGTTTTGTCTATTTAGACCTATCGATGCATCGAGGGGCTATAACGGGCCCCACCTTTCACTGTAAGTTCAAATAATTCTCCATAAATATATTTAATTTAGTAACAAAATGACTTATTAATATTCGTATTTAGTAGAGGATATGGATTCACCAATATTTCTCCAATTAAAATAATATTCAAAATAAACACCATTTCTAAAATGTTATACGACTAAGAAAATAATCATATCTATGATTAAATATATGAATATTTAATATAAATATAATTTCAAATTAAAAATGATCTCAAAGGGGCAGTAGATACACCACATAAAAATTATTAGGTTCACAATACCAAGTAAGACTCAATGAAATGGAAATTGAGATGAATTCCCTTACCTTCTTCTAAATGTGTTCTGCACTTGATCTTAATGTCCTGTATAATAAAATTAAATCCATTAATTAATTAATTAAAAACATTTTATACATTTATTTTATTTATAATAATTTTATTAAGTTCATTTATGGGCTTTTTGATGAGTTTTAAAGTACAATTTTATCATTCGGGTGCATTCAATTCCTTGGTTTCTAGGATCAGTTTACTTGTATATATGTATGAAAAAATCATGTAAAATAAGAATAGTTGTATTGAATTAAAATTATATATTATTAATGAAATCCAAAAATATTAAGTGGTTATATATTTCATTTGGTTATATGGTATGATGATGAATCATTATATAATACGTGAGTGGTAATCAATTAGATTATTTTGGTATTTTTTATCTTCATGAACTAGTTTTGAATTATGAATTTATATTTTGTATATATACTAGTTCTAGAATCTCAAATAAGTTTTAATAAATATATTATAGTCTTTTTTTTATCCGATAAATGGTTATATAAAGATCCTTTGAGGATAATTTAAAAAATTAACAATCATCATCCATGAAGGTGGTGAATCAGCACCTCAAAGGGGATGTTTTCATATTTAGTAAAAACGATAGGGGAATAGAAATTATTATGGATTATTCCATTAACATAATGAAAATATAGTATATTTGTGATACTAGAGTTATTATTTTACTTGGGTAATGTTATATAAGGATATAATAAGAAAATAAATTAAAATCAAAGGAAAATAAAAGAAAAAGAAAGAAGAATTTACCTCTTGAATTCTCCTCCTTGAGAACCTCCTTAAAGAACTTGGGATTATCCTTTTGGTGAGACCAAAGGATCCTAGATGTGGGTGAGGGGCTTATAAAGATTATTGGGATTAAATTGGATAGGGATCAAATCTTGGAAGGTGTGAGGAGAAGAGGTGGTGAGGGATGGTATTTATAGTGGATGAGTTAGGTGTTTTCTCATTATTTTATTCATTAGTTTATTATTTTAGATCAAGAATATGAATAGTTTGAAAATATCACTAAATATATTAAAATAACTAAGGGAAGTTTTAGATTATTTTTCTTATATTGGTGAGGACTCAAGGAATAGTGTATGTAACTTATAATGTATATATAACATAAATTATTGTATTTAACTATTCACCAAAAATTCTACTATTGTAGAAAAATACCAAAAATTCACCCTAACTACTTTTAGACATGTATAATTCAAAAATGAACTCTATTTTTAAAAAATAATTTTATAAATATGATAAACTTAATTTTCAAATAAAATCATCATTTACTCTAAAAATACTAATTTTAAAATTATAACTGCTTTTATGACACTTTGAACAATTAACTAAGGTCTCATAAAATTATCTTATAATCATAAGACATAAAAATATTAATTTATGATTCTGTTTTATGGAAATATATTTTTTGTTAAATCATTATATTAATTATAAAATTTAAAATAAACATTTATGTTTTATTAAAATATCAATACTTATTTAGTAATTTCTAAAACACTTATTTACTTATACCATGATATAATTGTATAATATTACCATTTATAAGACACCTAAATATTATTTATACTATTGTAGGTAAGGATACTATTCCATTGGCTGAATTATTATTCATAAGGGTCATGTTACTATTCCAAGGTCAAGTTACTATTCCTATTTCATTCATTATTCATTATAGAGTTTGTTTTGTGTTCTCTATGTGATTTTATATTATTTATACTATAATAAATAATATTTTTTGAAATATAATCTATTGAATGAAGTGAGTTTATTTAATATGATAAATACCGTGAAATCTTGGGGTGTTATAATCTTCCCTCATAGAGATATTTTTCCCTTGAAATTTTCATGAATAATTCTATATAAATATATGTGGGTGGTTATTTTTCATATCATCCATTGGTTCCCTATTAAATATTAAATTTTAAGGTTTCTCCAAAGAACTTTTACTAAATGATTCTTCTAGTTCCTCAATACCTACTCTCTGGTGTCAACAATCTCGATAGGCTCTTCGCAGAAAGATAAATCAGGTTCTAGACCTATTTATTTATATGTGAGTACATGTGTTGGGTCTGGCTTGTACTTCTTTGAAAATTATATATGGAACACATAATTATATTTGGAGAGACTTGGTATAATTTCCAAATTGTAAGATACTGATCCAATTCTTTCTAGAATTTGAAATGGTCTGATGTACCTAGGGATCAGTTTCCCTTTCTTACTAAACCTTAAGACACCCTTCCATGGAGATACTTTCATAAAGACATAATCTCCCACTTATATTTACAAATCTTTTATCCATTTATTAGCATAAGTCTTTTTCCTACTTTAAGACACTTTGTAATGTTCCTGAATAGTCTGTACCTATGTAGTTATTTCTTTAATAATTTTATATTCTATAGGTTTCCTCTCACTGAATTCATCCCAACAAGTTGGAGTTCAAAATATATTATCATATAATGATTCATATCATGCCATTTGAACACTATAATGGAAAATATTATTTAATGAAAATTCCACCAAAGTTAGATATTGATCCCACATATGATGAATTTCAAGTGATAAAGATCTCAACATGTCTTCCAATGTTCAAATAGTCCTTTCAGACTATCTGTTGGTTTGACGGTGATAAGTAGCACTCATATAAAGCTCAGTATCCAAAGAATTCTGAAGAATCCTCCATAATATTTATGTAAATCATGGATCATAACCAAAAAAATTGAAATAGGTTCCCCATGAATTATTACAACTTCATTAATATATAGTATTTCTAGGCACTCTATTGAAAAATCCTCCCTTAAAGTGAGGAAATGTGAATATTTGGTAAGTTGATCAATAATTACCCATATTTAATCATTTCTTCTAGGATTCCTTGGTAGTTCTGTAAAACAATTCATCATAATTTCATGCCACTAACACATATTAATAGGTAGAGGATTCTTGGATCCTCTAGGATGTTGTCTCTCAACCTTCACTTGTTGACAAACTATACACCTTAATACATAGTCAGCAATTTCCCACTTCATGTTATCCCTCCAAAAATGTTTCTTTAGATATCTATACATATTGGTACTACCAGGGGGTATAGAGAAGTTTCATCTATGAGCATCATCTAATAGTTACATTTTTTCTTTAGTATTGATGGGACACATAACCTCTTTCCAATTTTATAGAACTATGTCCTCATACACGAAGTCTATCAATCTTCCATCATTAACAACTTTGCTTTTCTTTTGAAAATACTCCTAATAATATTGAGAGATTTTTAACTTCTCTAATAAAGATGTTTAGCAATAATTTAAAAAATGAGTGATTTTTCCTCTTCCTTAAAAATTCTCATTTCCATCTTTACTAAATCCAAGAAAATAAGATCTTTCTCAATCCTAATTTGGGTTATAAGTCCATGATATTTCCTAATTAATTAATCTTCTACCTTGTTTTCCATTCCTAGGTTATAGTGTCTTGAGAAATCATAATATTTTATTAACTTTAACCATCGCCTTTGCCTCATCTTTAGATATTTCTATTTAAAGATTAATTTAAAACTCTAGTGATATGTATATATCTCACATCTTTCACCATAGAGATAGTGTCTTCATATCTTCAGAGCAAAGATTATGAATGCTAACTCAAGATCATGGGTTGGATAATTTTTTTCATTATTCTTCAACTCCCTTGATGGATAAACAATAAAATTATCATTCTTTATAATCAAACAACCCATTCCATTCTTTGATGCATCATTTTATATCGCAAACACATCATTTCCTAGTGGAAGAGTCAAAATTTGAGAATTTCCCAATATTCTCTTCAATTATTCAAAACATTATGTGCATTATTTTGTTTATAAAAAAACACCCCTTTACATTTGAGCTTGGTTAATGGGTTATCCAATTAGGAAAAATTATGGATGAAATTCCGATATTATCCTTCTAAACCAATAAAACTACATACATAGGTTATGTTTGTTGGCATAGCGAATTCTTGGATTGCATTTTTCTTCATATGATCAACTGAGTTTACATCCGTAGAGACAATACGGCCAAGAACGTAAACTATTTAAAGCCAGAGTTCACAATTTATAAACATCTCATATAACTCTTTTTATCTAAGAGTCTTCATCACAATCTGCAAGTGGTTCTCATGATCCTCATAAATTTTGGAATATATCAAGATATAATCAATAAATACCACAAAAAAAACCTTTAATATATTCCTTGAACATGTTTTTCATTAGATCCATAAAAAATAGGGTTTTTTAGTTAGTCCAAATGGAATTATTGTAAACTCATAATGTCCATACTTGGTTTGGAATGCTACCTTAGGAATATTTTTCTTCCTCGCACGAAATTTATGATATCTATAATGAAGGTAAATATATGAAAAATATTTAACTATATAGATTTGATCAAATAAATCATCAATGCGAGGAAGAGGGTACTTTTTATTTACTATAATAGCATTGATTTCTCAATAGTTAATGCACAGGCTTAGGGATCCATCTATTTTCTTCACAAACAAAATAGGGGATCCCCATGTAGAAACAAAAGGGTGAATAAATACCTTATTATTAACATACTACAATTATTTATTTAGACCCACTAATTCTATAGTTTCCATTCTATAAGGATTATTTGATATTGTACATGAATCATGAATTAGATCAACGGTGAAATCAACATCATGCTCTAGGGGTGACCAAGTAATTCCTCATGTAATACAGCAATACATTCATGCACAATTGGTATATCATCAATTCAAAGATTAATTTCCTCATCAATAGATGTTGTTTTCACATCCACCCTAAGAAATTAATTTAGTATATCTACTAGAAGTTGATCTAGATAAGAATCATATAGTGATGTTTCTGCTATAAAGATAAGGGATT